>VCII01000935.1:1498750-2997500 GCA_006030095.1 Triplophysa siluroides | reverse complement strand
ACAGGGAAGTTGAAAGTACATGTGCCTGTGGATTTCATTAGTTTAAAAGAACAAGCTTAAGGTAATGTTTGCTCTAGATATGAATATTTATATATTTATAAGGCAGGGTTACAGGCCAAGTGTAAATGAAGCTATTATCAGCTATTGAGTGCTTGTATTATGTATATATATATATATAAGGATATAAAAAGATAAAACATTTTTTGACCACTGTGTTAATCCTTATTCAAAGAAATGTTGTATTAAATCTGTTCTGTAACCCCACTGCTGTTGTGATTCTTGGTTTGTTATTTGTTTGGGTTTTGTTTTGTCTATTTTTAACCTGTGGTTGGGTCAAATATGGGCTTGGGGCAAATTAAAGGAATGATTATGTTATCGTTTATTCCCTCTCATGTCATTCCACACATGTATGACTTTCTTTCATGTGCAGAACACAAAATAAGCTATTTTGAAGAACGTTAGTGACCAAACAACATTAAACCCCATTGATTTGCATTGAATAGACAAATTGCCCAAAATCTAAATTTGTAGAAGAAAGGGTTTATACAGTAAGGTGAATCATTTAATCTTTTTTTGGGTTAACTGCTTAAATGTTTGGGTTTGTCCATATTTTAGCCAGCAATGAAACAACCCATTGCATTGTGAAAACAAGGAACTCAGACATTTATTTCATACGGAATGACAACTGCTAGCAAGTGTCAAATGTTGGTTTGTCTTTGTACAGAAGAGCAGTTTGTGCTAAAATAAAATAAACTTAAATTGCTTCCTTTTACAATGCCATCTTAAGACATTTTGTTCTGAATTCAGGAAAGAATAGCCGGCCTGCAGTTTAGAGGTAGCACAGCATTCCATCTATCACTGTTTCATGTCCTTTGATAAAATCTGAGTTGTTGAACGCATGGCTTGTCCTCGTTTAACGGCCTATAAATGGTTTCCTCTCTCCCATAGACAGTTCTGATTGCTTCCAACCCATTCTGAAATCTCTATATGTCTGCAATCAAGTCCCATTTATCAACACTTTCCGATGCGGACGCCTTCTCCATCATTTTTAATACCTGTTGCACCAGCGCTTTTTGTCATGTCATTTGCTCGGTGTAGTCATTGAGTCGTTGGCTGTTTCGGCTGACATCGTGATGCATGTATTGTGTTGGCCGTGCTGATGGGGACCTTATGACATTTGCTTGCATTCGCTCTGTCACTGGCTTTATGATAATGATCGAGTCATTAGTGTCTGTGGTCTTTTAGCTGAATTGCTTCAGCAGATGGCCCTGAATTACCGTCTCCATCTCAGGGCCCGCTCGGACCCCATTTCCTGTCTTATTTGGAGTCTGTCATGCTGATGAGACACTTTCATCTGGGCATTCACTGCTTTTTTCTGCACGTGTCATAAACCGTGCCAACGTTGCGTTAAGCCGAGGTGAAATGGACGGGGAAGTTTTGAGACCAAATCATGTTTTACCAATTAAACAACACAAGTTTGAATACATTTCCATATTGTGAACAGTTTTTTTGAGTAAGGATTGTATGGGGAACCTTCAAACCACTTCAAATCACTCATCTCATTAAATATTACATTAAAGACAGAATGTTATTTAATAGAGAGTTTGTTTATGTTTTACAGTAATCTCTTAATGAAGAAGAGCGTTATTCCCAGGCATGTATCCATACATGCGGTGCACACTGATGTTTGGCTTTTAGAGAGGCGATTCAGGTTCGGGATCACCGTTATGAAGCAATGCTTTAGAAAGCTTGCCAGGTCGCATGCTTGCTGCATTTTAAAGCTCCAAACTGGCTCGTATTGGGAATTGCGCTGTGTAAATTGCATTCGATGGATCAGTAATTTGCATCAGTAAATCTTGTGCTTACACGATTCAAACATTGCGTGCAAATACACAATGCTATCAGCGACACAATTCATTCTTACAATTCCTGTAGTGTGTGTAGTTGTTGCATGTACTGTGAAATGATTTTGTTTATTAATATTTATGTGTGTCAGATACATGCTGTGTTCCATGGTTTTGCTAGATCCACACACCCAATGGATTAGCATACAGTAGGATTTTAAAAAGATTTGTACAGCGCTCACGGGCCTCGAACCTCTCGAATCTTTTCCAAATGAAACGTGAGCAGATGGTTTCAGCAGTGTTATCAAATTTATTTATTCACCCAAAACATTTGCTTCAGAGAAAACCCCTAAAGTGTCATGCGGTCCACCTCTGAAATACTGGTCACACATTAGTGTGCACAGGATGAATGATTTAGCTTGTTTATGTTATTAACAATAACATAGTAAACAAACATCTATTGTGCAGTCAGGAAGAAAGATGCATTCACTTACAGTGAGTTGAGTGTTCAAAGGCATAACCCTCATATCATGAATCACAACAGTGTTGTTGCTGGTGCCTATCAGCCACGTGTAAGTAATGCGACAGCGCGTTTGATCTATGATAATGACGGCATGCTTGATTATGTTTTGCTTATCAGCGATTCAACTCAACTTTAGAAGTCATGAATGCAACAACCTACAGCTTCAACTTTTTTGGCTTGACATATAGTCAACCTAGCGGTTAGATGCCAGCCTGTAGTTTAAAAGATGGATATGTTTTCGTATTATTTGTTTATAATGTTTATGAGATATTTTACTGCATGTACGTTGCTGTGGCTATGCATGAATACACAAGTATTATTTAATGTAGGTTTATTTTCAATTTGTCATAATGCTGCAGTGGTTTTATGATTAAGAAAGACCATATTGATGTCCCACAGTAAACTATTGTTCTGAATTTATTGTTATCTTTCTTAATAATCAGATCTTTTCAGTCTTGTGTAAGTAGATCTTTGCACCTTACATTTTCTTGGAACCACTAAGACGATTACTGTTAGTTTTGCTTTTATGTGATGTTCAGGGACAAGTTATAGTAAATAAAATATCCCATATTATGGTAAAATTAAGTAACGGGACTGTACTTAAAGGGTAGTTTACCCAAAAATGTGTGTGTAGAGGTTTCATATCGAAAGGAAATAAATGCTTTTTATGCCTTTCTTAATCGCCCAACTGTCAAAACTAAATAATATCTGTGGAAATGTACAATACACACGCTGTTTTATGAATACATGACATGTATATACTGATTTTGGTTAACCAAATCTGCATGGATCATAGAATAAACGGTAGGGAATGGAAGTCTTTTTTTCTGTAATATCGAGTTGTGTTGGCTTAACGGGGTACTCAGCATTGTAAAGAGGTTTTTCTGTTATATCACTGATATATCAGTTTCTTATTTTTATCTAAATAACGGCCATATCTGCGGCCAAAAATCCTTATTTTCCCATACAGTGTAATATGACCGGAAATAATTCTGCCCACACTCGCTGATCGAAAATCTAATATGGCGGCTTCGTGCAACTAGCCTATAGAGTGCCTGTAGACTATTTCTAATAACAATTTAAAGAAACCGAGAAGAACCGTTACTTGGCTAAACTTGTCTCTCCAATATTCTGAATTGAGACTTGCGATTCCAAGCTCAACCACTAGATGTCAATGTACCAAACGGTTTGTTTAAATACGACCGAACTACATTAAACAAATTGTTTATTTAATAAAATTAACATACAACAAGTTCAACAAATCGTTTATTTAATAAAAGTATTATGAAGTAAAATAATAATACAAATGAATATGAACTTAATTTAAATATAAATTGTTATATGATTAGACACTAGCCAAACACAAACCAGAAGTATAACTGGGGTCAGGCGCGTGCGTCCGAATGAAACAGGCTATACAGTCAAATTCACAGCTTTTCCCTGTAAAATTACATGTTTTTTAGAAGTCTTTTTCTGTAATTTGATGTTTTTACTGTTAACATTAAAGAAAATGTTTCTTAACTTAACTACTGTCACTTCTGCTCATTACAAAATAGCGTCTAGAGACTTAAAACATGTATCATTAAATCAGAAGTTTTATCGAGTCAGTTTAAGATCTGTATCAAGAAAGACTTCTTGTTCTGTATTTAGCCTATGTGATCTGTGGCATGTCAACTAGGCTGATGCTACTTATCTGCTAATGATTATAAGGTGAATGTTGCAAAGATTTGTTTGTTATAATTTCTCTAATTTCTTCAAATGACCAGGACAGAGTAGGTTTAAAATGGTATGCTTCGGTTTTTAATGCTTTCTCAAAACCATATAATTACTTTAGCATAACTAGGCTAATTTTGTTTATTCATTGAATACTTAACAGTTTTGCTGTAAAATGGTGTGTGTCTTTGGCCCTCAGTTTCCCCAAGAGTCACATTATTGCATTGACATACTGTACCATTGTTTCTTCTTTCCCTGCCCACATATACTGTATTTTGTTTAAAATGGTTTAAAAATGAAAGTGTTCAGGCAGAAAGAACAATTACTCAAATGCCCTCATCAAAGCAGCACCCTATAGGAAAGATATTACCAGTGTGCTAGAAGGCATTAAACTTCACACTGGTTTTTCATTTTCTTAGGCACTAGAAGCTTCACCCCTGTATGTTTTTTTCTCAAACTTGAGACTTGAACTTATGATGTTATCAAAATCCCCATATGAGGTTTACGTACCTTAGTTTCATAGGGAGATAACATCATATGTTTTATTACCCTCGCATAAATACATAACCAATGGGGGAATGCAGCTGGTGTTGTTATCTGGGAACACCGCAGGCAGCATAGTGAGGGAATTGCTATTGAACAGTATCATTTCCATGAGCTCAGTATCCCAGAAACAGAAAATTGCTTCAGTCAGGTAAATTTATTTCTGCCAGATAGACAAGCACAGTAACCTTGAATGGACTGAATATATTAGCAGCTCATTCATCCTTGTGTGTTATTGTGAGTTGAAAGGACCTCTGATTGGCTACTGAAGTTACTTACAAAACTCTGCTTCTGTTACGAAAATCTGGAGGCAAGTTCTGAACATATGAAACTTGCCATTCAAATCGAGATCGACTGTAAAGTAATATTTATATAAATATGCTGTGCGGTTTGAATATTAATATGGTTTTGTGCAAAATATCTATAATCTAAAAATAAACAGATTTTGCCATCAAACCAAGGGCAAATGTATGGTTATGAATGGAAAGCCTTTGGGAATTGAGGAGGGTAATAAATCACGCAGTGTGAAAGGCATGTACTTTTATTGCATAAACAAACAGGGCTCGATCTAAACATATGTAAACAAGTAAACATCCATTGCATTGATTTTATGTGAACACTTTCTAAGTTTAAACAATTGTATTTCTTTTTGAAGTTTGCATTGCTACTTAATGGGATAGTTCACCCAAAAATGAAAATTCTCTCATAATTTCCTCGCCCTTATGTAACTTCATACATGTATAAATTACTTTGTTCCCGATGAACACAAAAAGGTATTTGGAAGAATATTAGTGATTTTCAGTTTCGGGATATCACCGACTACCATAGTAGGAAGAATTAAATGGTAGTCAAAGGGGCCCAAGAACTCTTTGTGTTCCTAAATTCTTCAAAACATCTCATTATGTGTTCAACAGAACAAAAAAACACAATATATTTTTTCTTCTAGGGTAGTGGATGATGTATCAGAACTGAAAACGTCTCAAATTCTTCCAAATATCTTTCTCTATGTTCATTGGAACAAATACATTTATACAACAACCTGAGGGGGAATAAATGATTACAGATTTTACATTTTTGGATGAAATTGAGATAAGCTCCAGCAATGATTAAACACATTGTAGTAAATGTAAAATATATAATATAAAATGTAGTCAGTTCACTTGAGTTGCACCTTCCTCAGATCATTTGCTTTAGTTTTAACTGAGATTCAGTCATCTGTTACCAACTTTCATTTCATAATCAAATATAAACAATTGGCACATGATGCCCCTGTTTGTAATGATTGTAATCATCAGTTTTATCAACCCCTTCTAGTAACATGATTATGTCACATAACAAGCTATCAAACTTGTATAATGAGACTTTGAGCATAGCTGAGTTTCTTAATCACTGTTATCTCACTGTAGAAGTCATTAAATGACTGAGCATTTCTTTCCAACACATCATTTGGTGCTTGACACAGCATCCTCAACCAAACACAAGGACTTCATTGAATCCACTTCGTTCATTATAATTTACATATACATTCTGTGCAACCTGTAATTGATCATTAAACCTTCTTAATAATTTCACAAGAGACATCTAACCCAGACCTCCTTGTAATAAAACACTTGGCCACCTGCTTGAAATGATGTGTGTTATTTACATTTTGACATTTAATTAGTTTTCTTTGGTCGGTCTGTTTTAGAAACTTTTAATACAGACACATTTCGTCTAATTCTTCTGGACGCTTTTTAAGCGCGCACACAGCAGCACACATTTGAGAATTTCATTTTAATATTCAATCCATTAGAGTCGCTTTATTAGGGCGGCTGAGAATAGGAACAAACAAAGATGGTCCAGTGAAGCGTTAGACCTCTTGGATAATTTGGTCTATTCTGAGTGCAGTATGAATTAAATGAGGTGTCTGGGCTTCTCATTCTGTTTGCCACATTGATTCAAAAAGCGAGTGAGATAATGAAGAAGTCACTTCAGGGTTGGCCGATTCTGCCCTTTAAGTTTTTATTATGAAGTTTCATATTTTGAGGCTGGTTGGCGATGGAGCAGCAGTCTATTATGCTCCGCTATTGTTTTTATGGTTTGTAGCTCTGATGTGGCCCATTAAAACATTAGGTCTGTGTAAAACAGTAATAATACTTTTCTCTTTCTTTGTGTTAAACACAAAAATATTGCTGTTAGCAATACATTTACATTTATGCATTTGGCAGACGCTTTATCCAAAGCGACTTACATTGCATTATCCTATACGTTTGTTTCTAAGTATGTGCAATCCCTGGGATACCTGGGTTGGCTTTGTAAGCGCCAAGAGTTTCACTATTTGAAATAAGTGAGAGTTACATAACATTAAGGGTATCAGTTAATTGCTACACACAGTAGTTCAGAATTGAGCATACATTAATGCTTTTACATTAACCTTACTGCTTTGACTCCCAATGGAGCAATCTGAGAAATGTGCTTGAGATCATTTTTATTTTACTGGTCGGAAACGTTTGAAATTCTCAAACGTTCATTATCCTTCTCATTTTGTGCTTCTGTGATTTGGCTAAATGCACTTAACCCTGTGGATTCTGCTTTTCAGAAATAAAAGGTTAAGTGAGCTACAGTAATTAACTCGCGTTTATGACAGCTGATGCAGACGTTCTGTATTCAATATGTTAAGTTTCTCATGAGGTCAGTAAAAAGTGTGATGTGAATACAGAAAGTATTCACTATTGTGCTATATATTCGCTATAAATTTGAAACTTGCAAAACATTTACAATAATTGACTAGACCAATTTAGAAGATTTACATATAAGAGAATATAACATTTACTCCCCTATTCTATTCTATTCTATTCTATTCACATTTAGAAGAAATTGTTGAAATTGAATGAAATATTAGAGAAACATTCAACATTCAAGAGCATTTCCCATCTGTTCTTCATGGATTTATGTTGATACATGTTATCATTAAAGGGATAGTTCACCCCAAAATGAAAATTCTATCCACATTTATTCACCCTTTTGTGCAGAACAAAAGAAGATATTTTGATGAATGGTGGTAACCAAACCATGGTGGTACCCATTCACTTCCATTGTATGGACGCAAAACCTATGGAAGTCAATTCAGTTGCCAACATTGTTTCAAATATCTTCTTTTGTGTTCTGCAGAAGAAAGAAAGCTTGTGATGACAAGAGGGTGAGTAAATGATGACAGAATTTTAATTTGGGGTGAACTATCACTTGAAATCATGTTCATGGCATTACAGTAAAATCCATATTTGCATTTTTAACTCCCTTATAGTTCAGCTATATGGTAGGACTTATCAGACTGTGTTTTGTACATCTACGATAGAAGATGTGGCGTGTCCGGACACCCATTGTAATGTGCATCAGGCTCAGAGCTTCTGAAAAGCTGCATTGACACAGGTGGATACAAATCTTCTGAGCTCGGATATATTCTATTAACCTGGCTATAGCACCTAACGGCAGCTCCTATTTACCTGTCAGATGCTTTTGTGCAGCAGAAACAAACGGATTGTCATGTTCACTACCTCTGACAAGTTCACCATGCATTATTCATCCGGGCAGGGTAATAGAGCTCTCTCTCTCTCTCTCTCTCTCTCTCTCCCCTCATTTCACTTTCTAATCAGACTCAGAAATAAGACCTGTTGAATAGAAATGAACTCTAATGCCCCTTTCTGCATGGTTGTGTTACAGGATATAAATTGCAGCCACTCTGTCAATCTAGTTGCTCACCAACTCGCAGTCATTCACACAGATTTCCTGTCCTACAGACAAACTGCATTTACAATCAGTCTTTGGTATAAAATACTTAAAGTATCAGAGGGGATCTCTTGCACTTGCCCTTTAAAGACCTCCTGCATTCTAAGTCTGCTTATCAATATTTCTGTGAAGAAATGTCTCTCAAGATGGGCAAAATCAATAACCTCTTTCACACCACATTCATCCTCTTGTTTGCATTCGCCTCATAGAAAAACCGATTACCAGCTCCCCTTATACTGAACGGCATAATTGTTAAGAAAAAAGGTGTGTTTTACCACTTCCCATTGTATTACTTTATAATTGTCTAATCATTGTCATTGTATTTGGTAACATGGATGAAACTAACAAGATAAACACATACCTTGATTTAAGAGGTCTAAAGATACAAAGTGAGTTAGAAAATCTTGGTGTCATTTTGGAGCCCGACCTTAGTTTCAGCAGTCATGTCAAAGCAATAAGCAAATCAGAGTACTACCATCTCAGAAACATAGCCAGAATCAGATGTTTTGTCTCAAACCAAGATTTAGAGAAACTAGTTTATGTTTTTATCTCCATCAGGGTGGATTGCTGTAATGGACTCCTTACAGGTCTTCCAAAAAAGACCATCAGACAGCTGCAGCTCATACAGAACGCTGCTGCCAGCATTCTGACCAGAACCAAAAAAATCTGAGCATATCACTCCAATCCTCAGGTCCTTAAACTGGTTGCCAGTTACTTTTAGAATCAACTTCAAAGTATTATTAATTGTCTATACATCAGTCGATGGTCAAGGACCTAAATACATTTCAGATATGCTTATTGAATGTAAACCAAACAGACTTCTCAGATCATTAGGATCAAGTCAGTTAGAGATAACAAGGGTTCACTCAAAACCAGAAGACATCAGATGTTAACCAACAGTAGCTACTTTTAAATCCAGATTAAAAACACACTTGTTTAGCTGTGCATTTACAACCTGAGCACTGTGCTGGTTTACACAGTGCACTTCTATTTCTAATTTATTTTTCTTTTGTTCTTATTCTTCGCATTTGTAATCAAATTATTGCTGTTTTATTGTTTCTTAAAATCTTAAAATGTAATTGTGATCTTAAATCATTTGCACTTTAAAGATGCGTCTTATTTCTCTTTGTCAATCATTTTATGTAAAGCACTTTGAATTGCTCTTGTGTATGAAATGTGCTATAAACTTGCCTTGCCTCGTCTCTATTATTGGCTTCACGATTAAGTGTTCAATTTAGTGTTCCCTCCAAAAGGCATTCCTGAACTAAAATACTTGCCAGATCCTGTTGTATAGTTCTGGAACTTCAAAAACATTTGTCTGGTGCAAAAGCCACTAATGACGTAGGAGAACCATCTTAGTTGTATATGGTTGCATAACAATAAACATCTGTGAAACCGTTCTATTCTCTGTAGTTGTAAAAAATGAGTTCATACTAAAGATTCAGTCAAAGATTTTTTTAATAAATCTGAAATTGTGCTTTGCGGAACCAAAAATGGTTCTTATATAGCCGGGCAGTTGTAGGAACAAGGTTACTGAAACAAAAACAAGGACCACTGTTGCCAGTTCCTGCAGTGGAAACATGGCAAAAAGCGAGTACTTCCGCCCCTCAGTACTACGAAAACCTTCCTTCCAATGATTTAGACAAAACAATTATACATGTTGATCTGTCCAGCAGGGACCCTTTAATCATTCCCTGTCAATGCGTTCAATCACTGTGCATGCGGTCTGTTCAATTAAATGATCATGACTCTCTGTACCCACACTGCCCTGCCGCTTTTGCTGAAAACCACCACAGTAAAAGATGCAGATGCTCTCTGAGCATTAAACTCTACCCACTAACTCGAATAAAAAAAGACATATGGGCACACCAGGACTTTTGCTGGTTTGAATGGTCTATTTAGCCCCTGCTGATGGATGACGTAACTACAACATTCCATTCAGCGTTTGTTGTGTCTGGTCACTTAATACGTTTTTTGCAAGCAACATAAAAGTGTAGAAATCAAGGTTCACCCGCCATGATTCTCACCCCAAAACAACAAGTTTACTAGAAATAACAAGGGGAATTGCTACAGTGATAGAGGGCACAGAAGGTTTTGCTATAGAAGATTGCCTTAAGCAAGCCACTGGCAGCTATACAGTGCTTTGTGCCAACTCGTGCCATTGGCTGAGCCCCATCTTTCGGTGTCAAACTGATCGGGAAGCTGATAAAGCAAAGAGATATTGGCACATTTTAGGGAAATCAACCTATGGCTTCTATCTGACTCTGTATATTCGCTTGGGCTTAGTGGAAAGAATGATCTTTTATTACATGTTTCGCCTTTATTTTTTGTATGCTGTGTGCTTTGCTAATCTATAGGCAACCGGGCATTAAAAGATACAAAACTATGTCAATAACAGCCAAATTAATAACATTAGCTTCAGTGGGATCATGGCGGGTGAACCTTGATTTCTACACTTTTATGTTGCTTGCAAAAAACGTATTAAGTGACCAGACACAACAAACGCTGAATGGAATGTTGTAGTTACGTCATCCATCAGCAGGGGCTAAATAGACCATTCAAACCAGCAAAAGTCCTGGTGTGCCCATATGTCTTTTTTTATTCGAGTGCCATTACTATTTTCTCTGGTTGTTCCTCTGTTTTTCTGGTGTCGATCGCGGAGTGGGACCGGGCTGGACGTGCATGGTTTCGGCGAGTGGGATTGCCTGGGTCGCGGGCGGTGGGCTCTCCCCCCTTCCTCAGGGATGTTGCTCGGTGACTTGGTCGGGGTCACTGAGAGCAGCTATGACACGTCAGAGGGGATCTGGCCCTCCCGGCTGAGCCTGGTTTCTCCCGAGGTTTTTTTCTCCATCAATCAATAAGGGAGTTTTGGTTCCTCGCCACAGCAGGGCAGTGTTGGCTTGCTCACCGGGAGACTGCATCTATTTATCTATTTATTAATCTATTAGATATTATCTATTAGAATGATCTTGCTTGTTCTATAAACACTATGCACTGTGCTGTGTTTTACCTCTGTGTTTTCTTATTTTGCTTCTGTAAAGCTGCTTTGGAACAATGCACATTGTGAAAAGCGCTATATAAATAAACTTGAATTGAATTGAATTGAATTGAATTGGGAGCTTTGTTTGGTAAACACGCAATAAAACACACCGAGTCTGTGTTTCCATTGTTAATAATGCAGGCTCACCCCCTGGGGTTTCTCATGACGATGGTGAGATCCATTTTTTATAATTGCTTTGTTGTAGCTGTGAAATCTGCTCTGAAATTGTAGCACCTCTTTGACTGGTTTTAATGTGTAATGGAGCATTCCACCGTATGAAACAACGTGTAGCACGTTTCTCTTGTTTGATCCAACACCTTGTATGGATTTGATGCGTAACGTAGTGTTGTGTTGTTAAATTCGCATGCAAGTAGAGGGCACTTCTTCAAAAGACCATGAAACCGATCATGAGGCTGCATCACGTGTGACGTTAAAGCGGAATTTCTGTTCCATGCTACAGTATGTGAAGAAACCCCACCATCCCCCATTGCAGTATAATGGAAAGTGTCACCCAGGGTAACCGCCTCCTCGGGACTTCAAAATAAACTAGTACATGCGCTGAAGCATAACTGAACCTGTCAACGTTTGATATTGGTGAAGAAAAATGATCTTACTATCTTTACCGACAGCGAAAAAGAAAGCAGAATTTACTCCGTAGGAACCAGCCACATCTAGGGATGCTTTAGGGAAAGCTATGAATGTACTTATCCCGATTTTCTCTTTGATTGTAAGTAATGGATGTTTCCAGAATGATATGTCACACTAATATCTCTGAACTCTTCAGAGTGAAGTCTCATTTTTAATGTCTGTTTCATAGACAATCTTGTGGAGTGTGATTGATGAACCAGTCAGCTTTGTGTGCGTTCAATAGTTCACCCACAGTCAATAATCCATCGATTGCAAGGAATCTTTACTTCAGGAAAGGAAATTCAGAATGTCATGATCGAACACTGTAATGGAGATATAGACTCCATATAAATGTACAAGGATTTAATCTGGTGTGACAGTTGATTTATAACAAAATATCACACACAAATTGTGTCAAAAGTTTTGGCAGTGCCGTTTATTTTAAACAATTAAAGTCAGATCAGGCCAAATAGTTGCTGCATAATTCACCCCTGCTGTTTTTGTTCCTGTTCACCTGGCAGTACATATTTAATGGCCTGGCATGTCAGACCCAGCACAATTTTGCTCGGTGTAAGATCATTTGAGGTCTTTCGGGATAGTGACATGTGATTTCATGCACAGGTCATCCTGTTCCGGAGATTTGAGTCTACACTCTCTTGTTGTTTCTGAGAACCGTGCTAACTCAAGTCACCCTTCGACGTCACATTCATCACATTAACTTCTCCCCCGAGGATGCTGCGGGGCCACCCGTAGTCAATCCCTCAAGTGTGAAAGATTGGGAAAAGGGTCTGAACCGTTTATATCAAACCCTACCCAATGCAAGGTCCCGTTCTTACCTCTTCCTCCTTCGTGAGCTGTCAATCACATTAGTGACTCAGCTGAAAGAAACGTGGCATCTGTTGAGCACCTGAAGGCTTATCTTCACTGCTCAACCGGCTGGGTGCTTTCAGGTTGGCTAACCATGGATATGTGCAGACTGTCGCTCTGGCTGTTTCAGGCTTTTGATTTGCCTTTTTTTCTCCATATTTCTTTCTGTTGGCCTTCCTCTCTTTGTAATTTCAAAAGACACACACAGTGACATAGGATACATGGATATATAGGTATCAGATATCCCAAAAACTGTGACGCTGCCTGTAAACACCCTATAAGTATTTTTTTTATAATTCACTGTTTTCTGCATAACATCATCCTACATAATGTAAAGAACATTCTATAAAACATGCTTTTATATCTTTAATATTGACTGCGTAAGGCCATAATGAAAATGAATAGTTGAAATCAAACTTTGATGCTCAATTTCTCATAATTAGATTTTGGGACTGGTTTCCACAGGCAGGGTCACAAATGGTCTATTCAAACAAGTAGAAAGTGTCATTTGGTTTGACGTAATTGATGTTACGAACATTTCTTTAAAATGTAGCACTCAGTCACATAAGATTAATAGAATCAGTTTTGTATTTATGCTTTGAATGGTGTGATTTTTAATTCATGCTGCTTTGTTCAATAACAGGAGTGATTTATCCTCTCATATTATCAGAGTTTTTATTCTCCCTGACACAGTGTAAAGCAAGGTTTTCTGTAAAGTAAATTCAGCATGGTAAAGCTGTATAAAAATAATTAAACAATTGATCAGTGTTCCGAGGAACACAAGTTTTAGTTTGGGGTTCAGCAAATTTACAGCATTTGTTCAGTATGTAATAGAAAATGCAAAGCAGTTTGCGGCAAGTATACATTAACAGGGAGGTCATTTATTGTAATTCTATTAGATTCAAGTTCCTCCTTCAAGATAAAACCATCAGTTAAAACAACTTTAAGATTAGCTTAATTTATCTCTAGTTCAAAGTCAAATTGAACTTTTAATGCTAAAAGACACTATCCAAGATAATCCTTATAGCAATTTGTAAATATTTTTGTATGATCTGTTTTTGCCCCAGTGATTGTGTGGTGTGTTTGGGTTTGACCTTCTTACTTGCTTTATTTATAATATTATTTTCCATTTTTTGTATGATCCACATCGCATGAATTCATATGAAATTGCAACCTTGTAAAATAGTTAACCGTACGATCACGTTGATTTGCGACATTGCAAAGATTGGCATTTTTCAACCAGTGGTTCTCAAACTTTTCCGTTGTAAGGCCCCCTATGTGTAGAGTGCACCGCTTTGGCCCCACCCCCAAAATAAAGACTAATAATCTGAACATATTTAGTTATACAATGCTGGAACATCAATTCTTTTGGTTGGTGGTATTATTTTTCTGATGTTTGATTGCATAAAATATATGATACATTTCTATATTTTATAAAATGTCCCAAAATATGTGGGCCCACCTGTATCCGTCTTGGGGCCCTCCAAGGGCTCACGGCCCCAGTTTGAGAAACACTGGTTTGAATCATTATTGAGCCAGACCATGATTCTCAGTTCCTTTAGTTCTGGTCATTTTAAGCATCGGGAAAGTAGAAGTATCTTAAAAAGGAGCCCGGTATTACGAAACTCCCATATGTCTTGTCCACTGTAATTTGTGGAGTATGTCAATGCTTTCATCCTTTTGTTAAGAGCAGTGAGGAGGACTGTCGCAAAGAGGATGAGAAATGATCCAACCTCTAAACCCACACCTGCATGACCAAATGAGCTTTTGAAATATTTAAAAACTGCGAATCTTAAAGGTTTGAAAGAGTGTGTAATGCTGTGACTTTCAGCCGATGGTCATTGCAGATATTGACAGGTTATTTCCACAGTGTCCTTGATGTGCAAATGTAAATCACAATGTGATTGAAAAAGTAAAGTGTTCAGCTTTGTGAGAGCAGCATCTAGATGCCTGAGTGCGAAACATGCTGATGTCGACAAATACAACCACATTACAATCAATCTTTGTCACACACCAGCTGTTGTCACAGAGTGCTGGCAATTTCCTATGTGTCACAAAGGGTTACATGAGGTAGATTTGTTTTGGGCAACAACAGAGATAAACTTTTCATTTTTGTTTTAAAAATGAGGTGATTTTGTGACTTACCGTAGTCTAGCCGAGTAAGCCTGGGCCCGTATTCATGAAAAATCTTAGCGCTAAGAGTTGCTCCTAGTGACACATTTCTAAGAAAATTCTTAGAAATGTTGGCGTTTCCCTGTAAAATTACAGAAAAGATCCTAGTAAAGAAAAAAGAAGTTCATAAAGCATCTTTACACTTAAAAGAGCTCTTATGGTCAAAATGTTTAGGGAGTTGCCAGGAGGACTTTTAAGAGACTTAAGAGTTTCTTTAGCAGCAGAGAAAATGGATGAAACACGAAAAGTGAGAAGAAATGTGTTGCAATGCATGACAATTCCATATGACTTTCAAGGTTTATCTGATTTTTTATTGTTTTTTGTGTGTGCTTAACCTTAGTTTTTCTTGGTTTTGGTTTTCTTTTATAGCTGCTTTGATGCAATGTTAACGTGCTTTAATGAATTGAATTGAATGACAGTGAGTTAATATGACACAACACATAAGATCGTGCACGGTTCATGTTTGTGACCGATCCCATTAGAGACATGCTAACATCTCCAAGACAGCGCCAGAAATAGAAGAAATCATATTAACATATTTGGCAACTGGAGAAATGCAACTATGATGATTTGGTTCTGTCACAAAGGTCACAATCTGATCACACAAACAATTACAACACTTACAGAAACGTACAAATACGTTGATATTAACAGCATGAAAAAATATATATACGCATGCGTGAGTATGGTAAAACTGAATGCAAACTAACGACCCCATACTTAACAGTGCACTTTTTTCCTTCTTGGCCAACCAACCAATCACAGTCTTTAAAAGACTGTGTCATACAAAGCAATGGTGTCAGCTCCGCCTCCTCACTTAAATCAAAGTTTTTGTCTTTTCCTAGCTCAAAGTTGCTCTCAGATCCTGAATCGCTTTTAAGCTGAGACTCCTACGTAGAAGTTTTTGAGCTAAAGTAAGAGCTTTCTTAGAGGAGTTAAGAATACAGGCCCTGGTGTTTGGTGATAAGATGGCAGACATGGCCCCCATTGACTTCCATTGTATGGCTCCAAACCACTGAGACATTCCTAAAAATATCTTCTTTTGTATTCCACAAGAGGAAGAAATTAGTTTTAATGAAATTTTTGTTTATTTTTAGATGAACTGTCCTTTTAAGGCAGATGTTAAATATATAATGAAGAGGTTGAACTATTTACTATATATAGTGTTGTGCAGTGTTATTAAACTTCAGATTTTTTAAAGAACTTACTGTACAATTGTGTATTTTTTGTTTTCATTGTTTGCCCCATGCTCTGCCATTAGACCTATAGGAACACCGACAGCTTCAAACTTCCCATAGGTGAAAAGTTTGTTGTCTTTAGTTTTCAAAGTGGATTAATTTCCTCACAGTCTCACAAAGATAACCTCTGAGCTCCTCAGTTTGTGGCGAGCGTGACAAGGAGAGAGAGGCAGATATGTGATAAGAAGTTTCTGTCATCTATTCCCTGCCCAGCCACCCTTATGACTTATTACAAAAGATACTGACACCCTTCCTGACGTGCTGTATCTATCACCAACCTCCACCTCTCGCTGGCCGCAATGATTTGGATGCGGGTGATGTCTATATTTAGTACATTCAATGTCAGTTAAGGACAGTGCTCGATCTACAGTGTAAGCATAATGGAAAAGCTGCTGGTGCACACTGAAGTCCTTCCTCGCTAGTTTCACTGCATCTTCTTTAAAATATACTGTACCATGATTCATTTCAGTGACCTGATTATGGAAATGCAGTTTAATTAGATCACATATGCAAACCTGCTTTAGATTTTATCATGTCGATGTGTGTGCCTCTGACCCTGGACAGTTTGCCAAAGTGTAATTTACGTGATCTCTTGAGAATCGAAAGATGCATGGTGCTATAGGCAATAATGATTATACTGTAGGGGATTTACATTTATGAGATTGTTAAGGAAAGTTCAACAGACTTTACTGTCAGAATAAAGTAAGATCTTAACATGAGGCTATTTATATAGCTGAGTCATTATAGGTGAATGATAACAAACAATGGACAATTTTCACATTGCAGAATACAGTTGTACAGTATTCTCACAATTACGCTAAGGAACTATTCTACAGCTCCCAATTTAAGTAATGCTATTGATAATAAGGGAGCACGTGTTAATAATGCGGGCTCTGTTGTTGTAATATATGTTGAATATTCATAATGAAAATCGTTTTTCGAAAAAACAACGAATGGGATTGTGGCTTCATTTTTCTGGTATATAAGCTTTGCATGAGAATTAAGCATGCTATAAGGGCATGCAACCTGAGGTATCGGACCCCGGGGACATAAAAACACATAAATACTGTATAGCCTATATATACACATAGGGCCAGATTTACTTACAGCTTACGGCAGCACAAGCGCCTCATTTGATGAATTGAAACTACTGTCAGTATTTATTAAAGACGCGCAATTTAAATTTGCGCTGAAATGCACGGACACAGCTGTTTTTGCGACTGACCTCACTGCATATGCATTCGTAGGAGTTTTCTCTTCACACACAAACTTTATGGGAGGAGAGTATTTAAATGACTCACCCAATGTGATTTATAAGGTTTGAGCTTGGCATTGTACTGGTATTTGCGGCTTTATTTAACCCCCCAAAAAAGCATGTCTAAACCCTGCGCTAATTTGCGCTCCTCTTAGTAGATTGCTTTGGTCATTGTTGGAATAATATATTGTGCCTGTGTTTTTTAATGTGCGCCTTGTTAGTAATTCACCTGCAGAAATTTCCACTCTCATCTGCGCATTTTTTAATGCCCCGTCTGGCCCACATAGTACAAGTTTACGGCTACACAAGAACAGGTCAGATAATACTGCTGTCTAGAATAGATGCAATGTGATTAGTATCACGTGACCTCACAATGATGCACTTGATATGTTTATATAGGCCTGATCAGTAGAAGCATTCATAGGAGTATATCTTGAATGTAGCATGTATAATGTCCAATTCACCGTGTCCCATTATTCAATGTGATTGTCCTTCATTCATTAAACCTTTTCATTGCAAATCTTTTCGCAACATTTTACGTTTATGTCACATTATTTTCATTTTATCTTAAATGGTGTGCAATACAGTTATTCCGAGATCATTTTTAAGGTTTAAGGGATTTAGGCTTTTGAATGGAAAGTAACGCAACCAAAAATAAACCAACATAATGCTACAATTTTTAGTTTTGAAAAGTGATGTGATATAAGATAGCAAATGTACTCCAACAAGACATCAAAATCAAAGTATTCTTTGACATGATGAGGCTATTTTCAGTTCACAAAAGATAACCTTTACTTTAACCACAAGTCTTTATGCTACATGTCTTGTTGCCTAGCGACCAAACTCGACTGACAGAGGTGGAGGTTTGCCATTACACATTTTAAGGTTATTTCATGTAAAACTGAACAAGCATTATCACAACATCACCAAGTGATCTCATTGAATGGCTCAACATCGTGAATGAAACGTAATGAAGTAAAAATAAATACATATGTGGAAAAGTCTTCATCAATTACGAACAAGAGATTGTTTAAATAGGTTTTCTGCACCATCTCAGGAGCAAAATGGCAAAGTTAGACAAACTTCAGCAGATCCTTTTCATTGCCTTTCTATACATCAAGCCACTTTTTACACCTAAAGCATCACTGAGGGATATTATTTCCCATCCTCTTTCATATACTGACCACTGACTACATCTCTTTACCATTTATATCTTGCTTCTTTCTTTATGAGGTCTAAATCCATCCGGCATTGCCTTTTGAATGCACTAACTAAAGGTTAATGGTGGCGTCCATAGGGAGGTACCATATACATTGCTATCATCAAGCCACATTTTACACATAGCATCTTTATAGTGGGTGACAGGAATTATATTTCACACTTTCTCATATACTGACCACTGACTAAATCTCTTTCCCATTTATATCTGGGCTTTCTTTGTATAATCTCTGAATTTATGGGCTGTGCAATTAGAATGCACTTACTGAAGGTTAATGGAGGAGTACATAGGAAGGCACCGTATACATTGCGGTCATAAAGCATAATTAAGTCATTGTATTACTTCTAACCTTCACTCCTGTAAAGATTCATCAAACTAAGTCTTCAGTCTTTGCCTGGAGCATACAACATAACCTTAGATAGCCCTCATTCTTATTGATTATTAATCATTCTATTATAGACAGCCTGGTCTGGCACCCTGCTGATGTGCATGGTGAACATCCAGACGTCTTGACATTTCAAATGCCAGCGGATGAGTTTGAAAGAGCCTCGTCTTTCCTTCACTTCATTTCTGTTGCAACACCATAACCCTGGTTTAGTTTGACATTGCTGAAAGAGTTTTTGTCGTGCAGTACATTTTCCATTTGTACCTGATAATGTCTGTTTTACAAAGTCGTGGACAAACAAGTGCAAAGGCAATTATTGTTTTGAGATTCTAAAAAGCTAATAGCAAAGCAGTAATCCTCATAAAATCCGTGCTGCTTGCAAAGCTCTTTTGTGTGTAAAATCAAACTTCAAAAAATACAAATAAATTGTTCGACAGGCTGCCAGACAGGCTTTGTGATACATCCCAGTCAAAAATGGATGATGATGTTTGCTGGAATAATTTTATGAAAGCATTTATGTTGTTTATTTATTTATCTTTACTGTGACGATCACAGGTTATTTTTGTTTAGTTGTTACTGTAGGTTATTGAATATAAATAGAACAATGTTTGTTGTTGATAATTGCTCCTATTTATTTGGATCCCCATTAGCCACTAGGTATTGGTTACTCTTCCTTGGGTCCCAACATTGTGTCTTTAAATATTCCTTCAAAGATTTTTTTTAACCTCATTGTACTGTTAAAAAAATATGTTATATCTGAAATCATTCCATGTTATCATTCCTCTATATATTACAGTTCGTTGCTTTGCATTGGTTTTTGAAACAGGAAGTAAAAAACATCCTTTTGATGCATGCCTGGTCTTAAAATTATGACTTGCACTACTATATATAAGTTTACAATGCAGGACATTAGGAATGCTAGACACAAAAATGTTTCTAACAAAACATAGCAGGGACATAATCATCCTATCCTTCACCAATAACCGACATAAAGTCCTATGCATTCCATTTATATTAGCCCATCGATTACAATTTAAGATGAGTCGGGCAGCTCTGTTCTGGACAAATTGTAGCTTATTCAAATCTTTACTTGCTGCACTTGACCACACTACTGGACAACAATCCAAATGAGTAAGAACCATTGTTTGTAAAATTTGAGCAATGCACTGTTGTGGAAGAAATTCTGTGCATCACTAGAACTAGAACTGCAGCGTACTTAATGTCTACAGCATTTATCAAAACATCAGCGACATGCTAATTCATTTTAACGCAAAATAAAAGTGAAGGGTTTGCTCATTTATGAAGTATCCAGCTGTCACATGTTTTTCACACAATTTCACATAATAATTACAATGTGTTTATCGTGAAGCATCCCAATTTGATGCATTTCCATGGTAACACTGCTCCAGTGTAGACCAAGAACCACTGAAAACAGATCAATGAGAAGGTTCTTAAAAATACCTAAGTATGCTTCCTATTAGTGTTAATGTATTTAAGTCTCATAAGGCTTATAAGTACTTTCCATTGCCAACTGAAAATCACACTAGAATGAATACTTTTTATGGGGAACGTATTATTTCTTTTAAAGCACAGTTAAAGTGAATTGTAGCTTTTAATGTGTGCCTAATGTGTGAATGTGGGATTTTTTAAACAGCCCAGCCTGGTTGTACTATTTTCTTCTATTGCAGTCTTCTAAAATCATAATATAGCTATTATTCAATAAATCAGCAATGAGATTGTAAAACACGTACAGTGATGGTTTATGTCCCTTTATTTTTCTGAATGATTTGATTTCAGAAAAATGAATGATTTCCGTTATATTTGTATTTAGGTGTTGCTTGTACATTGACTGCACTTAAATATGCTGTGTGTATTTTTGGGTGGATCTATTGAAAGAAATGCATTATAAATATACATGTCTCGAGGGCCCGGTTGCAAGAACCCCCTTAGGGTAAGAAAACACTTAATTCTAATTGTAACAGTATTATTACTAAGGGTCACTTTCCCTGGGGTTTCTTGCAACGGGCCCGGAGGTGCATAAAGATCTTACAAAATGAAGCGTCATGTTTTTACCTTAGAATGAGCTTTTTCTATCTACATACATCGCACGACCCCTTGCATGGAACTCGCCATGTCTGGCACCACAAGCACATTTTCCCTCTTACTTTATCTCCCTGCCACAAGATTTGAGCGTATTTACAGTATAAAGTCTTAACTCTACAACATAATAACAAATGGAAAAGATTAATTCAGTCAAACACAAATCTAAAAGGGTGTTTTATATAGTTGTGAATACGAACAAGCAGGTTTACTTTTTGTATATCGAGTTAAGATAGGATAAAGTATTATCTTGAAAAATGTATCTTTAAAGAGGCCCTGCAACGGTGTTTCATACATTCTGACTTCTTCATAATGTTAATAGTGCTGTCTTCTCATGCTTATCATGGTCAACTTGTCAAAAAATGATTTGGGCGTATTACGTAGTTTTTCTGTGCTCGATACACTCCCCCAGCGATCGAACAGGTTTCGGAAAGTTTTTTCGAACATATAAAACTGTTTCGTAACAATTTTTTCTTCTTTCCCTTATTGGACAATTCTCCAGGAAAAGCACAGGACCGCAAGGAGAGCAGGAGAAAGAGCATGCGCAGATGCCACATTCACTTGTGTGCTGGAGAGAGAGAGAGCATACGTTCACGAAGTTCAGGTGTTTGTTCACTACATTTGGGTGATGAATGTTATATAAACGGTGGATATAACGCTGGATTTTGGAGGTCGTTTGAAACTGATATGTGGAGCCGTCCCAGCGCTAAAAAATGCCGGACATGAACCGCATGCGGTGAGTGAAACTGATGTCTGTGTTTTGTTGACAATGCGTGAGCGCGTGCTTTGGTTCAGCCTACCCCTCCCCCCCGCACGTGCCGTATGTTTTCGGAAACAATCGTAAAGCTGAATCTATCTTTTATAAATGTGATCAATGTGAACTAAATACTCTTTGAAGATACAAAGTATGCAATACTACTCTATAGATACTCAAGATCAATATGAGATTGGCAGAAACCCTGTGTGTTAGGGCCGCTTTAAGTATTCTGTATATAATATCCTCGGTATGCAACCCACCAACTGTGTGCTGTAACCTTTACTCATTGTTAAATCAGCATGTGGCCCTCCACCAGCTGAATGTTACCGTCCTCTCAAACCTTTGATTGTCACCAACTGCGTTCGATATTTTTTCCTGAGGCCTGCATCACTTATCTTTGCATCATAATTGCGTCAGACAGGATAATTGCTCCTTGTTGGAAGTCTCTGGCTGGGCATTCTGGGTGACACTTTATTGTATGCTGCAGTTTGACGGACAGTAGAGAGGTGGATGGAAGTGGACAGGGAACTTAATATTGGACAGCCGGACACGAAGTGTCTCAATACCTGAGGGAATGTGCCAGCACCATCTTTGGAGCTAAATGTGAGTGGGAGTTACATTTGTTGTTGTCGAGTTTTTGTCTAAAGCACCAGACTGAAATGATTCAACAGTTTTACTGGGACTCTATAAATGACAAAGACTCACAGTTAGTACACAGAGGATATGCAAATGGCACAAGAGAGCATGCACAGAACATCATAACCAGTTGCTGAAAAATGATTAAGGACAAATTCATTAACCTGTGGTGCCAAAGGACAATTCAGTGTGCTACTACACGTATAATGACAATTACATTAGCCGGAGAACAAAGAGCAGGTGCACAGCAGGTCAGTCAGATGAGTTGTGTACTACTAAGAGAAGCTAATGTTATAGAAATATACTTGACATAAGCATTTTTAATCTTGCTTACGAAGCAGAACATCAGAATAGGCTGCATTGAAAATGTATTTTAAAGAAACCTCATTCTAGATATTGGCCATTATGTTGTTAAGAAGGCACAATTACTCAATGACATCAATTTATTTGATCCAGGGATTCCAGGACGGGTACTACTGGTAAATGTGCTGTACAGTTGGACCTTCACCTCATTGACTGCATTTTCAACTACTCCGTTGTTCAGTTCCTGTGCCACAAAAAGCTTCCTAATATAGATTCAAGCCGAGGACCATCAATCAGAATGAGATACATGAGGGATTACCTGTTATTTGTCCAATTAATAAGAATGCTAATGGCTGACACACTGCTAAGGCGGCCTGTAGATCAATAAATGAAATACGAACATACAGTAGTTAATCATGCTTGCTCTTTTTGTAATTACAAGGAATAACTGATAAACGTTGCAATTTGTTGCAATTCATGAGTTGCATATGCTTTTTATACGTTGGTGCCACTATCAGGATGACATTTACTAAATTAGTAACAGATTTATGCCAGTCAGGTAACCGCAAGTGCATTTAGATCAAGAATATCGTACTGTGACTGTGTGAATTCACCAGGCACCTGAAAGGCATTTTATTAGAGTGCACTCAGATACATTGCACACCTGAATTATAATGCCCTTCTCTATAATTTTGTCATCATTTGATTAAAAAAACTGCTAGATTTATCTAAACAAAATGTGTCTTTTCAATTAAATTCCACTTAAAGTCTGCTTGTTTGCACTAGTATACCGTTAACTGCACCAAGCAAATTTAACAACTTTTTGTAAGAAAAAGATGCAAAATACGGCAAGGAATTTTGACTGAAAACAACGACAGTGTCTTAACTTCAAAATGCATGTTATTTGAATGCCAGGTGCATTAAAGCCCCACCGAAATGGCTTGTTTCTTACAATAGCGTTTCTTTTTCTATTTCAGCCATAGCACATTCTTGTCTTCTTGAATAGGGGAGGACAAGCTGATAAATAGCACCATTAAATAGCACATGTCTGACAAACAAATAAACCTGACATCAACCAAAGAATTCAACCTGGAATCAACTCGGCAACTCGTCTATCATCTATCCTGAGTTTCCAACCGGAAAATACAACTTCGCTTGATCATTCATGTGCTTAGAACTTGTAACTATGACTCCACTTGAAGGCAGGACAAATGCTTTATTAAAGTGGATTGCAAAGTTTAGTGAATAAGAAACAGGTGCTAGTGCCGAAATAACACGTGCAAAATCATTTAACTGCTCCGTAAAATAGCCTCTATAGCCTTTGTCATATGTTACTGGCTGTTTTTGTTGCAGCCGCTGTCTTGCAGCTTTAATGTCTCTTTGAAGGTCAGAGTGCATCAGGTATACAAACAGGTGAACATAAGAAGACCTGCTTATTGTGAACCACCGAGGTGAGTGTGTCCCTCATTAGATACGGAATATAAAGGCTACGGGCGATTGCTGAAGGTAGTTATGGAAGAGCATTTAGGCTCCTGCATAAAGGTCGGTCTCGCGTGTGGAGCCTCAGGGTTTTGCTGTGTACCATCATAACGAGCAGATTTAACACTGGCTAAGATGACTCATCTCAACAGTGCTCCGTGTGAGTCATGGCTCACAGTTCTGCTCAGCTTTTGTTCTGGGGTAACTTCAGTAATAGCCCACAGCCAGTCAGGGTTTGGCCGGTTGGCATGGCCTGGAAGCCCATGCTGGTCGATGTTGTATTTGGACTGTCTGCTGAAAAATAAAAAAATTCGGTTGAAGGTGATTTAATATTAGTTGTGTGCCGTGTTTTATTTAAAGAAGGTCGAGAAGCGTGAAATTGACATAGCTTCAGTAGGTCGCTATGATGGAGGCATTTTATTGTGATGTCATCATGCAGTCGCGTTGCCATCACATTTTCCTGTGGTTCTTGAGTAACTTACTTCGGACTTGTCCTGTGCCAACCAAGCAAGTGACCATGCTATAAATGGGAGTACTTACAAGATTTCTTGATATATAAACAGGCTGGATCTATCCTGTGCTAACCTACCGTTCATTTCCATTAGCAGGTTAGCTGAAACATGCATGAGGAGAAAGACGGATACATGTGAGCAGTGCTTGACAGAAATAGAGAGACAGCTGCAATGTATTTGTCAACTTGGAATGAATACTGATGTTTTCTAATTATCAGTCAAACCAGTTTCTAGCCACAGTCTGTCTTGCAGAAATCCCTCTCTGATGTTTTTTCTACATCTGTGTGAGGAACAGCTTTGTAAACCCATGCAGCAATCTCTAGGGTGTCATTGCTGGGGGAAACATATATGCATAAATCATGTCCGTTGTCCTTTTCAATGAGATTTGAATACCAGAGGCATTGAGATCAATATAACGGTGGGTTTGAATTTAGGATGAACTGCAATAATGAATATTACATGAAGGGTTGTAAAATATAATGCGAACTGAGGATAATTTTGTTGAGACTGCATTGAATTTAGTTTTAAAAAAAAGGAAGCCTTTCAGCAAACTGACAGGATACGCAATGGATTCTTAGATCAAAGATTTCAAATTTTTAACAACGTACAAGAGTGCAAGTAATGCATCTCAGTGTATATCTTTTTAGTGTAACCAACAACTATTGCAGATGGATTATTCATTATTTTTATGAAACTAGGACTACACAAAAAAATATTGTGGTTCATTTTTATTCACCTCCTTCCCAATATGGACTGGGACTTAAATGATTTATATGGTAGCATAATTAGGCTAGGCCTTTTTTCAGTTTTATATACACTGTTGGCTCAAGGTGTGTGTGTATGGTATTTATTTATTTTGTTTTTGCATATGCATTTGTTTTTAGCATTAACATTAAACATTTTACTATATGTACATTTTTGGAAAATCAGACCCATGATCTTGGTATTGCGGGCACCACGCTCTAATGCATGATATACAAAAACATGAAGAATTGAAATATATGTAGTACAGAGCAATTTAAAACTATGTTTAGTAAATAAAGCAAACAATTTGCAAAGTTGAAAAGAACATAAGAAATCTTCTTTCTGCCACATAATTCTGCTATGACAGCATAGTGCAGTTCAACAACTGTCTTTTTGTCTTTGTCATGACATTCGGAGACCACATTTGAGCTTGTGTTAATGTTTGCTTTTTTACCGTGTATTTCAAAATAGGAAGATGAGTTCAGGAGTGTCTCTGGCCTCAAATTTCCTTCAATCTAGTTGTCTGACAGGAGGAAGCAACCGTTGCTTTGAGAAAAGCTGATAACATGGAAAGACATCCCATAGTTTAAGGCGGCAAATGAAAATGCCATTGCTGCAGCACATATCTGGCACTCTTCAATGCACACGAGCAGTTTGCTTCTGCCGAAACCCTGCCAAGAGTCTCCTGTGCATAATTGTACAATTACATGGCAATGTATTAAAATGATTAACCCTTAATAGTGCAGTGTGTCATTTCTGAACCCATCAGCGTAACCAAATGGTTTTTAAACCATTTTTCCACATCCCGCCCCCCACCGCCATTGTTCAAAAACAGATAACTCTGCCCCAAACGTACACCATGACATTCCATGCTCTAGTGCAGTGGTTCTCAAACTTTTTTGGCTTAAGTACCCCTTTTTATGATTTTTTTCAAGCCAAGTACCCCTTGACCAGACAACAAAATTTTACCTTAAAATTCAGTGAAATGAGAGTCAAACAGTTATTATGTCTAAATTTAGTAATTCATTTTTTATGCATCTTTGTGTAGTCCTAATTTCATATACAAATACTATTATCATAATTTATTGATTTTCATTATTTAATCCTAAATGTCAGTTTCTCTCACGTACCCCCTGCAGTACCCCTGGGGTACGCGTACCCCCATTTGAGAACCACTGCTCTAGTGTACATCTTCATGAGTGCAACATGTTTCCCCACCAATTTTGTTTAAAGTGATACTTCAGGCCTGAAACAAAATTTCCCCATTTCCCCAATTACCAGGCATCCTAAGTGAATGTAAATTTCTTCTTGGAGAATAATAAGGAGTTATAATACCACGTGTCCTTTTATTATTCTTCAAGAAGAAAGTCACATTCACTTAGGATGCATTGAGGCTAAGTAAAACATACGATAGTTTGATTCAGGCCTGAAGTATCACTTTATGAACATGAAGAAAGAGGCAAACATCAATTTCACTAAAGAGCAATTTGTGGCCATTCCGCTCAAACACCTTGTCAATATCGAGTGAAATCGCGGTTGATTCAGGAGCAGCAGAAGCACCCTGTGCTTCAAGACTCTTTGGTCTGTTACATTGTGCTTTTTAATATGCATAGACTTGCTAATTAAGCTCATCTAATTCTAATGATGTGGCCACGAGAGCAGTCCGTCAGCTCAGAGGAGAAGTGCTCTGTGCAACCCTTCCACTCTACAGCTGTGTCACTGAGGTCCGGCAAAACTAACTAGTCAAGTTTGATTATAATATTTGTTCCATTGAGCCTCAAATATCTATAGATTGATAACATTGCTATACGTCCACTTACACACCATCAATTACAAAAGGATATTGAATTTAATCACAATTGAATCTGATGTTATGTCTTTTTGTCTACAATCCTCCACACAGATGCAGACAAGACAAATCCCATACAAATCTCGTACAGGGATCTGACACGAGGGTAAGCAGATAATCACTCATATTTGGGTAAATTATCCCAATAATAAATGCAATGAAAATGTTGTTCTTTGTTAGTTTATGATATTCAATGCATTAAATGTAAATACAAAACCTTATTGTAAAGCGTCGCTGTTTAATTAACAATGCATTATCTTGCTTTACACTTCTCAAGCAATACAATCCCCTTCCACTGATATGATGCTGCTTTATTTGCTCCCCCCCCTCTTATAAACACATTGCAAAAGAGAGCCCAGTCCCATTCTCATGGGTATGTGACAGGGAAATGCTATTCACTTGTCAGCATTAAAAAGCATATAGGGGTCCCAGCTAATTGAAATTGAGGCAGTCAAATTGAACCCCAAATCTTCAAGGAGCCGCCATCAAAATAGCATTAAGATTCCATTGCCCTTAAATGTAGCAGTGATGTTGAACACTGAGATGCAATTACAAGCTTTCTGTAAGACGTCCAATTTCAAATAGAATGTTAATCAGAATACTGTGAAGAGCTCAAGGGAAGGTATGCGTGTACCTCCCTTATTGTTTCTCTCAGCCAATTAAATCTGATGTAAATTTACAATGACAATATTTTAAGGTTCTTTGAGAACTTTGCAAAGAAACTCTAATCCTGCAGAAAAATGAAAGCGTGCCTTAAAGCCGAATGACTTTAAAGGAATTGTTCACTGAAAAATGAGTTATTAAAAGTTATTATTCTAAAAAAAACTCTACCACAGTTCATAAATTCATGTTAATTTATATTTTAAAATGGGGTGTCAAGACTCCAGGTTTGCATGTGAGTGATGCCAAAGGTCATTGTTTCATGGGTGTCATGTTATGACATGCCAAATAATGTTGAACAAGAGCGATTTACTTTTATTGTATGGACACAAAACCAATGCAACTCAATGAGTATCGCCGTTGTTCGGTTACCAGCATTCAAGAAAGAGAGTCATTCAGGTTTGAAATCCGGGCGAGTAAATAATGATATTTTTGGTTGAACTTTAAGCTATGCCTACAGATTTTTGGAGCTTGACAGACCCTGGACATACGGGTTTGGAACATCACTCTTAAAAATAAAGGTGCTTAAAAGGTTCTTTAAAGCGATGCCATAAAATAACCATTTTTGGTTCCTTAAAAAGCACTATTACAAAGGCTCCTTGAAGGACCATCTCTTTCTTACTTTTTTTAAATCTGAAGAACCTTTTTTCGCCACAAAGAACCTTTTGTGAAAAGTGAACATGAGGGTGAGTAAACCATGAGGATTTTTTTCTGTGAACTGTCTCTTTAATTTCACGTATTAAGACGTGGACCATAAAACTTTGGACATGAAACAAGATCAAACGTGTTTAAAAATTGGAAAAGCAAAAAAGAAAACATCACAGCATCCGTGGACTTAATATGATGAGTCATTAATTATCAGGATTATTAGCACGATCATATGTCACAAAAATCTGAGAGAAAGACGCACTGAATCTCTGGCTATTTTATTCAAGTTGGCAGACGATATTACTTTTTAAAGCATTAATGCAAACTTTAATGAAGCTGTTTAGAAGGCCTTGTGCTTTGTGTTGATAAAAATTGGCACAGAAAACTACCTCTGGGTGACATTGCCTTGTCGCCTTGTTCCCCCAAGAACTCTTCCACCTTGCTGAAGCAGGTAAAACAGATGCAGAAGGGGCTTGGTCATCCATCCTGAGGAAGGCTCCCATCGAGTTGTTCTCTTCTCCAGGTGAACGCTGGCAGAGCTGATAGTGCCTGAGACACAGTCAAGGACTCTGCTGGTCTTGCACTTATATCAAGTTGCTATTCAGGAGAAGCACTCATGTGCAGCGATAAGTGAAGAGCAATGAGAACTTTAGTCAGGTCAAAAATTGCATTCAGGATATAAAAAAATTATGAAGCTGCAGACAAATTAAGAGACTACTCCAGTTTTGCCATTTCTGTGTGTGTTGTGGCAGTGGCAGTCCAGTGTTTTTAAATTTGAACAAAAACAAACCTCAGGAATGACATAAAGTCACCCAACAGCAATGTGAAAGACTGAGAGCGTGTAAAGATAAATGAAGCTGTGAAAAAAACCTGGTGTATACCGTATTCATTTTTGAGCTGATATTAAAAAAACATGTAAAAACATTAGTATTGTGTTGTTTAAATATGAATATCAACTTGTTTTCTTTGCAGTATTCAAGATCTGCAAGGATTGCATCTTTTTTGTAACGTTGACCACTTTTCCCTGTTCTAGATTTGTGCAAATAAACGCACATAAAAAAAATGTTGTTTGGAATATGGGAGAAAAATTGTAACTGCTGCACATAATGAAACAAAATGACCATTAAATTAAACACGTACCTATAAATAGTGAATTCAGTCTACAGTATGTAAGAAAAATAAATTACAGTGGAGTTATGTGGGAATTTTGAAACCTAAAAGAAATGTTGTGAAGTAATGTTTATTTTCCATATTCTCAAATTTAATTTGTTTGTAAATTTTATTTTTCATGTATGCTCTAAGTGAAATGTGTTTCTGAAATCATTCAATCAATGCCAACTCTCTTGGACAAGCACAGCTGTTTTGTGCCTATTTTGAGGTATCAATCTATATACTCAGGCACAAAAAGGGCCCTGTAGCCTGCTCCGTATCTGTACTGATGGATGTCTCTAAAACCACAGATAAATGAAATGTTGACTTGTGTTTTAATGTGCAGACATATATTGGAGCTCTGGGAGAGAGAGATGGAGACAAAGCAACAGTTTTTGAAGACAATGTCACCATGGTTAATGCACATTAGTGCGGCACCCGACAAAAGATCTGACATTCATTGATAAGCAACAGATGCCCGGGGGACACTTATGGAATGCGGATGCTTCTAAAATTGAACTGAGGGTTGCGGCGTGTATCTTTTGGCAGAAAAACCTTCTCATCTTGAGCGAGGGACACAGTCTTCCCACCCATTGTAACGTCTTCCACTAAAATCAAAAGCGTTGGTTGAATTACCGTGGCAGGACGAAATGATTCCAGAATAAGCCTTCGTGCATTTGGTAAATTAAGAATGGGATGTGGGTTTGATCTTCGAGCAAAGTGCTGTACATTTACCATGGCAACAACAGTTCAAAAGGGTTAGCGTGCTTCCTTCTGTATTTCACAAAACGGTTGAGGTTTGGTCAGGTGTAGACCGTGACACATGAGCTTGTTTTCCCTCTTGGGTGACAAACATGTCATTTAAAGAGGGAAAGCATAACAAACAGCTTGTTTGTTTACAGATAAAGATTCTAATTACAAACCAAGCCCTCCAAAGACAGCGTGGTAATCACACCTTCCTATTCCCCAGTGAGTTCGGCTGCGGGTACACGCAGTGTTTTTGTGCCATTCATGGTAATTCCCTGCCTGAGAGGATTCATTAACCGTCTACAGAATCACCTGGTGCCACGCCCCGTACGGCATATCCCCAGCATCTCTTTCTCCGGTGTAATGTAAAATGGTAATTTTCTTTTCACATGTTAGTCTCTTGCTTTTATCAGTTCAGTCCCGAAAGTGATCAGATTCGTATGCACTTTTAGTCTTGTCAGTCCCTGGGCTCTGAACTGAAGGATTTTACATTGACAAACTACTCTACCCCACTAGCAATACATCAATGTCCCCTGATCAATTTTAGGGGGTGATAGGTTGTCGTAATGGGCTGCATTGTGGAACTAACCTACTCTAAATTTGGGACAACTGGGAGCCTAGTGTAAAAAGCTTTACGCTGCTAAACAACAGGCTTACTCTATCAGCCTTGTTTCATCGATGAAGACACTTAGTCTCGACTGGATTTTCGATGTGTGATCATTCTAAAGAGAATTTGTTCGCTTTTACACAGAATTGCATAGAGATATGAACATCTTACAGGGATGACCCACCTGCAGCAACATGGACTATATGGCTTTTTAAGAAAACAATTTGTATTTCAATACACCATTTAGTTCTAATATAATGTATAATAAACATTTAGCCATTAACATTTAATTGATAACTTGAAGCTAAATCATATATAACATTATTTTAACCCGAAATGTCGGATCATATCATTGCTTATTATAATCATAACTGCTAATTAATTTTGATTCCATTCCTAGCTTTAAATGTGAGTCAAATGTTATGTTTATTTTCCAATATGTAATCTGTATATGTAATAGGCAATGGTGGAGGCTTTATGACGTTCAGATGTAGAATATATTTAGAAACAATTAGCAAGCTGTCATTTAGCAGATGTTTTATCCATAGCAATCAGTTTACAGTTTTGTTATTTAAATGACAGTGCCCCTTAAGATACACACAATCTAAAGTAAGTCAACAATATAATCACAAATCAACTATTTGTTTGCACTATGTTCAGTTGTTTGTGGAGGAGATGTCTTAGCTTTAAAGGGACAAGTTCACCCCAAAATAAAAATTCTGTCATCAACTCAGCCTCTTGTCATTTCAAACATGTATGACTTTCTTTTTTTACACAGAACATAAAAGAAGATATTTTGAAGAATGTTGGTAACCAAACAACAGCAGTTTTGTGTCAATACATTAGAAGTAAATGGGTTCCGCCATTGTTCAACATTGTATCGACATTCTTCAAAATATCTTATTTTATTTTCTGCAGAAGAAAGAAAGTCATACAGGTTTGAAATGACAAGAGGGTGAGTAAATAATGACAGAATTTCCATTTTTGGGTGAACTATCACACATCACAAAAATGAAATGTGATGTTTACTTCTCAATAAGTTCATGTTTTTTTACTTTAACTTTTTACTTGTTAATTTTGTACTTTTCTTTACAATTAACTACAATTATACAGTTACAAGTCCATTCTGGTATAGTTGTAATTCTTTAAGTCATTCTTTTAGTTGTAAGACTTTTCAGATCATTAGGTATTAAATCCTTTGTGTCTTTCACGATCACAGAAATCAGGATCAATCCGATTCAGTGCTCACTAAAAACTGTCTCATTCACCCTTCAAGTCCAATATCAATCCCGACGTGACTGAAGTCGGTGGTGTCTGAGTGTATGTGTTTGTTAACTTAGTCTTTTCATTTTCACCAGTCTGATCGATGCAGGCTGAATTACAGACCTCTTGCGAGCATTAGGAGTGGGAATTGTGCAATGCATTGAGTGTTGCCAACTATTTTCAAAAGGAGCTAAACCCCTTTAAATTCATTAAATGTCAGATGACGTAATACTCCAGCATATTCACATTCATCGCTGTCAAAATCAGCATGAGTATGGAGTACTGTTCTGACTGAACACAACCCATAGGTCTGTCAAAAAGTCGCTATACATTCTATGCATCAATATGGTAATGTATCTATACATTCTTTTTTAATTTTTGCTTTATAAGCTGATTGAATCAGAATGTTTTCCTATATTTGGTGTGTTTTAGAAGCCATGTTTCTGATGGCTAGAATTCCTGTTTCCTTTCTTTGTTCCGATTCTCCTCAACAAACAGAAACAGTGAGTTAAGCTGGAGGACAATACAGTGTATGAACCTGCACCATCTGCTCCATCGGGTCCTGTGCCAGGTAAGCTTCTTCTTATTTCATAAACCACCTTGACTATTCTCTTCACAGTCATAATCTTTCTGACTTTCAGCATACAGTACATCTTAATATGAAGGGTGAAGTGTATTGCGAGAGCAAAAGTGTCTTAACAGTACAGGATCTAAAATCAGTAAAGATTGCGAAGCACATTTTTGGATTAATTATTGAGCCCCCACATATTGCCGATTTCGCCAGTGCTCATTACAAATGCATGTATCCATATGTCAGGCAGTCTTGTTTCATTAACAGAAGGACAAAGAATTAATTCATTTGTTTTAACTAGCAAATAATTCTCTGTAAATTCTGCAAATTTTGTTGTATACATACACTAAAATGTACATACATTTTCAGTCACGATTCTCTGGGATACATTGGGTTTATTTATTTTTATATAGGCTATATCTCACATCACTACTAAAAGAAGACTAATGAGCTTGTACCAAGGCCGCATGTTAAAAGGCAAGACTCCTTTTTTTTCAAGGGCTTTCACCTGATTTCAGACACTTCCCCTTGTTGCCAGATAATAGTCATGTGTCTTCAGTGAGTGCTTTAAAATGAGTCATTTAAGTTAAACCTTATCCAGCATAAAGTGCCATCTTGAGTGCCTTGAGGAGATCCGTAGTGTAGAGGAGAATGCACTGTAAAAAAAAATGTAATTTTTTCTACAGATTGTACACGTAAAATGTAAAGAAACTGAATTTTTAATTTTTTCTTACAGTTTTATGTATTTTTCTGAAATGAGGTCAAAGACCGTAAAATTACAGAAAAAGACAACACATTTACAAGACAAATGTAGAAAACAATTCAATATATATCCTTATATCCTATAATATTACAGGGGGGGAAATATTTTACTGGATATTTATGTTTTTCCAGTTTACAGAAAATTTCAGTTTTTTTACACTGGTGAGGAATGAGCTGTGGAAAAAGCTTGTCAGTGGAGATACTGAGGTGTATTTTTCACTGAATACTGTATAAACAAGATGGATGGAGCAACATGGAACAAGTTCAGTGGCTGTGTAGCCTTTTTTTGCTACTGAAGAAGAAGCAGAAGCTCCAGCTTCCTGTGGTTAAGAGGGGAAGCGACTCTCTCTTTGCCCTGTGGAGGTGATGGGGCCTGAGGAGTGATGCTCGGCAGTCGCCTCTGCTCCCCCACCATCATGCTAATGAGGTCAAGTGATGAATTACAGAGCCAGTTAAACTACAGGGACAAAATGTTTGAGGACCGGACTGAAGAGAGTACACATAAAGCCAGCGGCCAGGACAAGCTGCTTTTCTGTGGCCTAAAAAACCAAGGGCAGTTCATTTAAAACCAGAACAAGGAGCAACAACCTCATAACGGTTGTAATTAATTTACAGATTTACCTCTTAGACTTACTATAAATGCAACCGAGGTGATTTATTTTGATCTCGGTGTAATGCTTAACACTTATTTAATTATGAATTGGATGAGCCTGGCCAGTGATGACCATGTTATAGTCATATATTGATGTATTATTGGTTCAGCCCCATTGACAGTCGAATGTAGTTTTCTGTAGAAGTTTCTAACAATTTCAATGGTGCTTTGTAATCAATCTTAGCAAAAACAAGAGTGTGGATAAAATGAAAAGGATGTGGGGAAAATTGTTGAATAATATTCGACAAATAAATATAGTTTTTGTTGTTTATAATACCATGTCTGCCCATACTAATGACAGTTATCAAAATGGAAGAATTAGGAATAAGGTGAAATAGAAACTAAAACAGGAAGATAATCTCTGATTAGATGAAAATGTATGAAGAGAAACAAGATACCCAGAGGCAATTGAATAGAATACCATTGTGCTAATTATAATTTAAATCACATAGTTCATTTAGCAAGAACCTGTCATATTGCATTTACTGTCTAGACTTGCAGACTCTCTAAATAATAAATATTGATTGACTAGTTTTAACCCCCTGAAACCACCACCAACAACCACAAAAACGCTCTCGGCATTTTAGAAAGATCAACTAAATTGATGCTGATATCACTGAATATTTCTTCAGCACCATAGGGAGCGAATACAAACTGACAAGCATGTACCAAAATTGCCTCTGCATGCCTTTGGTTCACGTCTGAGCTCACCATTACTGCCAGCAAATGAAACAGCAAGTCTCCTGCAAATATTTGCTCATGGTCAGAGTGCTACACTCTCTGCAAAAAGATGTTTAATGCAAAACAGCCTACAACATTTTACATCTTGCGTATTTACATAATAAGAGTTAGTTATCTTATACACCAGTTTTATTTTGATCTTTTGGTATTCATTGCTACGGATGCTATTTTAATATGAGATTTTTTTCTATAGACATAATATAATGCTAAATATGTAATATAATTATATCATAGATACAATTTAATTAAAATGCTTTTCATATATTCTCCCTGCAGAAACAAAGAGAGTATTAACCAGTCTAAAATAGTTTGTTTCAGTCTGGTCTGGTTTACTGCATTTAGGAAAGCTTGGCCAGCTTGGCCATGCAGTGAGGCCAGCAACTTAGATTTAAATAAAAGAAAGAAATTACATTGTTGTATTACTGAAGCAGTAGTGTTCAAAACAGATTAGTTTTTTTCCTCCAGTGGCCAAAATGTGCAAGGCAGCATTAAACACAAGTCGTATAGCGAGTAATGTGTTTCTGTGATAAGTTAAGGAAGACTGACAGTCTCAAAGCAATCACCTTCCTATAACCTTAAACCTGATGCAGGCAGACATCTCCGGGTCTGGGATGCGTTTCCCAAAAGCATCGTAAGCCAGCTATGGTCGCAAGTTCCATCGTTCCAGCATAGATCAACGATTTAAGTGTTTCCCGAAACCATCGTTCCAACGATAAATCGCAAGCAGCATCGCAAAGTTGCGTGGTGGATTTTGACATGTAGACTTGCATGCATTAAGCTTTTTATCAAAGTAAGCAAGCAACAAGCAGTGCATTCCATATCCATCACTCAAAATATATACAAATTTAATTTGACATCTTTTAGTTTGTCAAGGAAATAGAAGCGCTGTTTTTTTAAATTGCGCATGCGGATGATCCGAGTGCTCTAGGACCCTGGGGAATCTCTGGGCGGAATGACGTAAGAGGACAATGAATTAAATATTATGAAAGAAAACAACAGATAACAAAAATAGGATAACAAAAGTCCTTAAATGCAATGTATGTTATCTACGGCAATAATTTGACATTAATTCAATCTGAACGTATTTATTAGTATACGTCATTACTCCTCCACCTGTGTCGCATCATCAACTAGATTGCAGAACCAACTTAAAACGTTTAATCTCCGACAGAGTTTCTACGGTTTCGGGAAACAGTCGTAACTACGTCGTTGATTTCCCCAACGATGCATCTTACTATGGTGGTTAACCAGTGAGTTATGTTGTTGTTTTGGAAACGCACCCCTGGGTTGTACATTCGGCTTTGAGTCAATACTTCAAAATATAGCTTGAAAACAAATTCTCATTTTTACCAAATGTATACATTTGTGAAATATAACAGTTAATACTAATGTGATTCACGGTAAAGATTACTGTAAAATGTTACTTTACAACAATTGCATAGTTGTTGCTGACCGTAAATGCACGCAGAGCCATTGAAATCAGAGTTGCGACACACTTTAATCTCACCGCCGCATGGTTACGTGGTTCATGGAGCTCTCAATACTTCCAAACTGTAAGTCTCAGTGAGCCCCATGTTAAAAACACGTTTACAGCCTGGTACAAAAAATATTTTGGTATATATAGCTAATTTTACCGTTCATAATCATTACAACTGTGAGGAGGGTGAATGTTTTTGTAACTCACCCGTTTAACTTATATTAAGCCTTCAAATTCTGCAAATTAGGTGCGTGGTCACTTGGGTGACAAGTGGTTTCAGCAACCCCGCCCCTCAGCTCCAACCATCCCCCGCCTCTTTGCCCATTTTCGATTATCCGGGAGTGACGCGCTGCTGAGATGGCAACGGCCGGCTCCACCCACTTTAAGCTTCAAAACAGCTCCTCAGAAACCTACGGGTGACGTCACGGAGACTATAGTACGTCCCTGTTTTATACAGTCTATGTTCGCAACTCTGTTTTTCAACGGCTCTGGGTGCGTATGCATTAATTTATCAAAAATGCTACATTAAGTCAGTGGTTGGCTATGCCCACCGATATCATGAATGCAGTGTTTATTAATATGTGTATACATGACTGAGTGTCCCATCTCCCCTGAGCTTTTATAATTACAAACTCAGAGCAGCAGAACCACAACCCTGCTTATCTCAATTCAAATGATAAAGATGCACACCTTTCATTAAAAAGTCACTTTTTAGGGAACATTAATACATTGCTTTCATTACAATGCTTCACTGGCATAATTCCGTTCTACTTAAAGGAATAGTTGATACATAAATTAAAATTCTCTGATCATTTTCTCACCATACTTTTCCATTCCAATCCTTTGTGGTTTTCCGTCTTCTATGAATATCCTTGTCACAATAATTTTTAGTAAATGTAAAGTAAATGAAGGCTATGGCTACAAATAACAACAAACAATGTTACGTCTTGTGTGCTGTGTTTCAAGTTATGTCAAATTAAAATGTAATTATTCAATAGTGTTTTAGTGAACTGGTTACTGATATGACCCATTCTGTCTACTTTTGTGTTGTTGTCTGATACCTTTATGATATATTTTTATTTATTTATGGACAATTTAGAGTTCAGTTTAGACAGTCAGTTCTCATTTGCTTTAATTTTATGAAAAAGGGCAGCCAAGATATTCCTTTAAGAAATTAGCTTCATGTTTCACAGGAAAAGGCAATTCAGGTTCATTTTTGGGTGAACCATTGTTTTAAGCTGAGGAAACTGAACTTTGCAGTTGTGTTGTAGAATACAGTAAGCAAGATAAGCCTTTATTTACATAATTGTCATTTTGTCATAGTCATCCCTCAAATTGCCAATTAGTGAGTGAAATTTTGAACGATTTGTTCCCAATTGCTTTTGTTGAACAGGTTAATGGGTTTTGAATAATCCTGCAACATCTGTTAAAATAAAGCAGAAGATTTCTAATAGGATTAGTGTGTACATTTACATTCAAATCCCAAAGTGTCTCCTCCATGTTAAAGTTGAACCACAGAACAAAAGGTACGCTTGGGTTGCTACACAATGACAAATTAAATAACTTTTTAAAACTTTTTCCTTTGAGGAAAGCTTATTTTTAATAAAATATATAAAATATCTATAAAAACAACAACATAGCATAATTCACAAAAGGTGTCTATTCATAAGTAAGGTCCAATGCAGGATATTAAGCTATTCCAGTCGAGTTGTTCCCAGAACCACCACTTGACAAAAACAATCTTGTCTCTCCTGACTATCAGGTACTATTGCTGATAGTGATGAAGAAGATCTGGTTGTCTTTCTTTTGCTATCTGTCTAAGAAAATAAACCTGGTGCAAAGGCCCTTTTAAATTTTATGCAGCTATGGCCGGGGGGACAAACCTGATTGAGTGTTCAAAATTGCTTTTGGAATATAGAAAATAATATGATATTATGCTTGAGGAGCTCATTGCTCCCTATGGCTTAATATTTGTGTGATCTGCAAGTCATTTATTAACAATTTTCATGTCAATAAAAAATAATAATATAAAACAGTACAAAAATGTATAAAACAAAGTGTTACTTGGCGTTATCACATTTAACCCTGACAATTAATGTATGATTCAAAAGGTTAATACATCCAGTGTCAAAGATTTTTCCAACTTTATTAAAAAAAAAAGGCATCAGGAGCAGTATTAAAGCAATATACTTGGGCAATTTAGGGAAGGGCAGACTGCTTTTTGACTGTCAACATCAATAAGCTCTCAGTTGTAGCACTGCCTATCCAGGCAGAAGTCACTTTAGAACCAATTCGTGGCCAGTTTCATCTATGCCTAAATTCAAATGTTGAACATTTTCACCTGCAAAAATCATTTTTGAGTCTCTGATCATTGAAAGGAGACGGTTTTGACAGACTCAGATTGTAACTAGCATTCTCTGAAAGTATGTTCAAAACCCTTTGATTTGTTTAGTGCTGACTTTCATGTTTCTACAAATGGTGTCTGCAAACTAATGTGCTTCACAGCATGAATATGTAAGATACTGTGGACTGATGTTCTGACAAAACATGGCTGATGAGGTCAGTGAAAATATCTGCTGGCTGGCAAGGACTATTTACAGCATAAAAATAATTTTAGATCCTTGCTGCTCTGCTCTTAACATGTTCAAATACAGCAATGTCTAAACACTGTGCGCTTACACATTTTATGAAAACTATTGGAAATGATCCCTATCAATGTTTTTTAGTATGTAATAAAGGAGGTTGCCAAAATTGCAATGGACAAAATGGTTTAGATCTCTACACACTGGAATTATAGCGCCAACAAGATTATTTATTACAAAACAACAATATTTAACCAGTCTATCAGGTGGAATATGTTGCAGCAAAACAAGGGATGGGATTTTTGCTTAGGCTATAGGAATGATGATGGTTTATTGATCAAATGTGCATTTATCTTTAGTGCAAACAAGCAAACAAAAGTAGTGTTGTTAAGTTCTTTTGACTTTTACCAATGGGCTTCTTTTTCATCAGTGCAAACACATTTTGGTCATTCCAAAAATCATTTCACAAAGACAAAAGAGTATTGAAAAATGGACTTTTAAGACATTCGGAAAGCGAAAGTTCCTTAGAAGATTAAGTTATAGTTTTTTTCCAGAAAATTACAGCATTCACTACAAAGTGGCTGGCTTACACCACCCCGTGAGTCTCCAATGCATTTTTTAGAGAGTCTGCATGCTTCGTTACTTTACTCCGGACCAGACCCCCGCCATGTCCGCGGGCTGCAGATGCTCTTCGCCAATCCAGCACTGCAGGTGCATTTACTGCATGAAGATGCTGATGGGAGCTGTGGCTCTCTAGATATCCATCTCCTTTGCTTCTTTCTTCCCTTGCCTTGCATTACACAGAGCTTTTTTTCTGCTCACCCCTAAATGTTGCTCTAGCGCTGAGGTTTTGGATTCATTGGATCCGCAGTCTGTCCGGTTTTGCAGTGCGTCTTGCGAAAGCATCATCTGAAATGGATTACAGACCTTTATGACGAACAGTTCTGTGTGCTGCCGCATCATTTTAAACTGTTGACATAACTCGGGACAAAAACAATGAATAGAGAGGAGCGGTGATATGAATTAACTCATTGAGGTTGAGGAAAGCAGAGGCGCATAATATTGGAGAGGGGGTTTGTACTGCGTATCGTGTCGAAGAAACAGAAGGAAAAGGGCTTTATTAAACACGTTTATTTTCGCCACGAGTTTTCTTGTTGAAGTTAGCGGTGCTCTTTGTTTTGTAAAGAAGCGAAACAATGCGCAAATGAACGGAAACGGATATTCTGAGAACTGTTCTTTAGAGATGGATGGGAGATTTGACAACCTTTCCCCTGTATGAATCTTTTCACGGTAACACTGGAAAGGTGGAGCGATCGGGAAAGCTAATGACGGACCTATTAATCCATCACCAGAGGGGTTTGGAATCGTTTGGATGGAAATCGGACGAATGTTTAAATCTTTCTCTGGTTTTATACGAAACTACTAATGAATAGTTCCCTGGAATCTCCATCGCAACGGTTAATACAAATTGGCAGTGAACTGAATTAAGGGCTTTGAAATGTTGACACATTTGCTGTGAATCATTTGCCAATATCGATATTTTCTTCTGAAAGTATTCCGATCTAAATGGAATTAGTTGAGAAAGCCCTTTGTGAAAGGAATAGACATGGTACATGGGAACAGGTTCCTTTACGGTAAGTCCAGTTCTAGGTTAACTTCGCTCTTCTCTTTGGTTCATTTTACGCATGAGGTGCATCTGCATTTACCGGCGTATTACACGTGCCTGTCTTTATTTCTGCGGGAACTTAAGTGTGATTATAAATCATTTCGTTATATGCGTTTGGTGGTATGAAACATGCATGCGCATCATGGCGTTATTTCTTTTCTTTGCCTCAGTTTTGCATCTTAATCTTTTCTTCCCAAACTTGTAACCAATTAGAAAAACATGACTGCATCATTTATTTATTATTCATACAGCATTTAGTTTGTACCATGTCCAGTATACAAAATTCAGTTTAAAACAACACATACCTGCTTTTCTAAAGTCATTAAAAAAAATGCATTTCTGATAATCTGTTGATCTTTCTACTGCAGCAGGAATAGATACCGAAATTCCTTGTATGTGTTAACATACTTGGTAATAAAGCTCCTTCTGATTCTGAAACACCACTAGGCATATTTAGTTAAGCTTTAAGTAAGATATGCTCTGTCATAAATCATTTGATGCTGTTTTGATCTTAACTCTTATGTCGCAGTTGTTGCAGGTCTTCTCATGCTTGGGTTGTCTGGGGCAACAAAGAAAGAAGCAGGTAATGATGTTTGGTCACAAGTAATACTCAACCAATCTCCATCTCCATGTTTTCTGGAAATCTGTGACATGTGACTGCTCTCTTTTAGTGAAAAACAATTCAGGGGTACAGCCTGCAGGTCAGTGTGGTACCTGGGTCAAAGAATCAGAGGGAGGCCTCTTCACGTCACCCAATTACCCAAACAAATACCCCCCAGAACGAGAATGCATCTACATCATTGAAGGTACAGACCTTTTTCCATTCGATCTTACAGAAAAATCTATCATGTGACACTAGGTTGGTCGGTCGGTGGGGGGTGTTTTAATTGTTTAATAATAGCACAGAGGAGCAATCAGGTTATTAATGGTGTGCAGTGTGCAGCACAATAATAATGTTAGTACACACTATGGTACTTCATTTGCTTTTGTAATAGAAAAATATCATCAGTGACATCATCAATCCTTTTAAGATTTTCTAGCTCCTTATTTTGGATATGTTTTAATGACTTTATCTTTTTTACTACTGTCAATATATGAAGAGTTTGGTTCCAAAATGAGATAAATCTGTTTTTAATATCAATCAAACTGGAGTTGGTTTGTTTTGATTTAAGGCATAATAACTAAAAAGATAAATCTAATTAACACAATAAAACACGATAAAAATATGATAACATAATAATAAACATGATTTTAGAAAGTTATCTCCTTTTGGAACCAAACTCTTCATATTGGCTTGCTGCTACTGACTGAGAATAAAAATAATTGAAAACCTAGTGATGAATTTTCCTTCAGTCAGATGGTTCACGCATCTTTTTCTGATGAACTGTATGAAGAATACAAAAGAGTAAATCATACAGAGATTTTATTGGTAAATAATAAAAAAGTCATAATGTTCATTATTACTGTGCTTTCATACCAGTAGAATTATACGTACTGTATATGGTTGCATTATACATTTTTACCTTTGATTATCGCTGTTCTTTTTCATGTTAACACTATTAGACAAATGACATCATCCTCCATCAATTACAGCTGTCAATCATCATCATTTTTTCCTTTCAGCTCCCCCGAGACAATGCATTGATCTCTACTTTGATGAAAAGTACTCCATAGAACCTTCATGGGAATGTAAATTTGACCATATTGAAGTCCGGGACGGGCCCTTTGGTTTTTCTCCAATAATTGGACGCTACTGCGGCCAGCAGAACCCTCCATATATCAGATCAAGTGGGCGCTACCTATGGATAAAATTTGTTGCCGATGGGGAATTGGAAGCGATAGGATTTTCTGCGAGCTACAATTTCACAGCAGGTATTATATTTTGTTTCAATGCTACTTATCAACCTTCACTATGGACCGTGATGTTACAGCTAAATAGCCAGAAGAGGTTTTGAGTGTCAATAGCAGTTTTAATAGTGAAATGGTGTTTTCCAGCCTGATTGATTATTATGCCAATGAGTTGAATGAATTGGCTTTGCCTGCTGTTCTTTTAATAGTCCTGGAAGCGGTTTTGACTCACTAACCTCAGGGTATTGTTATCCGCTGCATGTCGACTTGCATTCTTGATGCAATCAGTAGCTGCCCTTCAACATTCAAGCTTCTGTTTCATGTAGTGATTATTGTGTATTTTGTCAATGATCCTTTTCCATAATTGACTTTATTGGTGGCATTTTATAGAACTTACGAGGAGCCTGTTTGCTTTAAAATCTAATGCCTTTTGAATATAAATGGTTTACTATGATCAATTCCTAGGTATTTCAAAACCTGATCCATAATAAATGCTGTCAAATTCAGTTATTTCACGGGATTTGCTTTACACAAATAATAATTTCCAATAACAGATGCATGTAATGTATCGTACATTCTCGAAAGCGCTTGAAATCCCTTGATCTCCCAAAAACTAAAATATTCGTTTTATCACACTCTAATGGACGTCTAGTTTCTTTGGTGTTAGAAATTACCATTTGTCATTTTTTTTGCCCTGTGATACTGTACATGTTGTGGAAATGGAACTATGATGGATATTCTGTGAGCAATGTCAAAAGACATATACCTCAAACTAAAGTTGTACATGCAAATTCAGTCTTAAGGGCCTTGCAGATGAATTGCACAGCTGTGGCTCTGGGTGCACAGAAAGTAGCACGCAACTGAGAAGGCAGCACTGATTTAGAGTCGTATCATGAAAAATGAGTTATGAGCCACTGCTATTTTCCATCCTATTGTGAGTCAGGAGGAAGTTCTTTCGGCAAGTTTAGAGAAACTGTTCAGCATGAATGACTCCAGACTCTTGCCGGAAAAAACGCGTGCCTTCCTGTAGTCTTGATAAGGAATATCGGTGGCATGTAATTTACATAATTAAGAAGATAAAAGTCCCTGAATTCAAAAAAGCAAGGAGCGCATCTGCTGCAGCCAGTGGTAGCACATGCTAATACGGAAGGTGCAACAGATGAATGAAATGCAGGAGATGAGGAAAGTACAAATTAGATGTGATGAGTTATAGTTATGTGTTATAGTCATCCTCCTTGGACCTTTTTGCATTTTATTGTTACGGAGTGAAGCACTAGTGTATTGAAACAAGAATTTATGCTACTTACTTTTGCAAAGCGGCACTCAAAGCTCTGCCAGTCTTGGAAATTAGGAATTTAATACATGGTCTTCTTTCATAATGTTGGGGCTCTGGGCGATTATTGTCCTGAAATTTTCTGTATCAAACCTCATTAATCCTGGGTTTGCTTGCTTTTGTTAGTAACATGGAATTCAACTGACTTATGGCTCTGATTTCAAGATTTCAATTCATTTTTTGAGGCTAAGATGCACTATTTGAGAAAGTCCCAAGACGTCTTTTGATGCCATGCAGTAAATCATGTAAAGTGATGGGCACATAGACAAGTCATGTGACCAAAAGAGTTTTGGACATAGCTAGCGAGTCCATCAGTAAACTTGGAACATAAGCATCTAGATCTACCCAACAACACCGGGATTTAATGCTTGAGTTTCCAAATTTGGTAGAAGAGTAATTAAAAGTGTCTTCACTGAAGGTTAGTAGCTTCATCTGAAAGCGTAGAAGCATGGCATAATCCATTGCTGAACTCAGACGTTGGATAGCTCGGCGATGAAAATGTAGAATTAGGTGCAGACTGTGTGTAATTACTTCCTGATATCATGTGAATATAAAAACTGTGTGCACAGTTGTGTGCAGTCCCACCTAGCGTTGAAATGCAATTATCATGCGAAAGTTGTGTAAAAGTTCATTGGAGTACACGTATGAAATATCAGGTCCTCATGTCTCCAGAGCAGCGTCTCTCAACCTTTTTGTCCTACTGTATGTACCCCCACAGCCCACTATTGAAACCAAACCAGAAAAAATATGTGCTAACCCTCATGTTATTTAAGATCCACGTACTGTAACAACATGCATATACTGGTAGAACTAGTTATACCTGCAGGCTATCATTTTGCATTCAAATATTACATTTTAGTATTCAAGTGACAATTTTTACAACGATTCATTGAAACAACGATTAAAGGTGTAGTCTACCCAAAAATGAAAATTCGGTCATCATTTACTCGCCCTCTTATTATTTTACACCTGTATGCATGACTCAAATGAAGATATTTTGAAGAATGTTTGTAACCAAACAACGGCGGTACCCATTCACATCTGTGTGGACACAAAACCAATGCAAGTCAATGGGTGCCGCCGTTGTTCGATTACCAATATTCTTTAAAATATCTTCTTTTGTGTTCTGCAGAGCAAGTTGAGTAAATGATGACTCAAGATTTTGGGTGAACGATCCCTTTAAAAAACAGTCAACACTCCTAAAAAGGTGTTTCACGATGCCATAAGAACCGTTTTTAACTATGCAGTTCCAAAGAGAAACTTTAGTTCCGTCAGTTATCAGGAAGGAACTTCGGCTGGAAAGACCTAAGGGTAAATGTATGAATATTTCACAATTTCACGTAGTAAATTAGGATACTGTAACTTGTAGATTTGTTGTCACTCCGTTGAATTAAGCTCTTGAGTTTGTTAGAGTATTTGGTTGCTGCCAGCCTCTGTCCCCGTCTGCTTCCACCTGCATGTCCCTCTGTTTTATGTCTCTTTCCTTCTCCTTCTCACTATCTTAAAAACTCTCTTTCTCCTGAGTCTCACTTCCTTGTCTCTGGGGTTCGACTGACCTTATTACCCCACCTCGTCTTTGGAAGAGATAAAGCTGTGTTACTAGACAAGATCTAGCTGAGTTAAATAACAGAGAGAGCTGCACTCCTCGTGTGCCTTTCTTCAGCTCGCTGGCTGTTTGAAGCCTTTGTCCCAGCTGTAAACAGACGCAGAAGTAATAAGGAAAACAAGATGGACTTAAAAGCGTTTCAGGGACTGCTTTCTTGATCCAGTGGCCATTTAATAACCTTGTTTGGGAAAGCCTCATGTGGCCATTTTCATTTTTATTTTTTTCAACTGTTGAATGCTGGGGAAAGTTATATGAGAGGAATGAGCTGAGAGCCTTCATTTACTCACCCTCGAGTTGTTCCAAATTTCTTTGTTCAGATGAACACAGAGAAATCTATTTGGAAGAATGCTTGTAACAAACATTTCTTGGCCACTATTGACTACCATAGTAGGACAAATTTCTTTATAAATGTCTTTGTTCTGTTGAACTCACAAACAAAATATTTTAAAGAATGTATGAAAGCAAACAGTTGTGGGGCAACTTTATCTACCATTGTAATTTTTCCTACTATGGTAGTCAATGCTGGGCAAGATCTTTTTGGTTACAAGCATTCTTCCAAATACCTTTCTCATTTTTACAGATTTTGGACAAAATGAGGGAGCGTAAATGATGGCAGAATTTTCATATTTGGGTGAACTGTTCTTTTAAGAGGCGTTACTTAAGAGGCGTATTGCATGTCTGCTGGGTATTTTTTATATTTCTTATAAACCTTGAGTGTCACTTTACGCATATTCATAAGCATTATGTCATTCTAGATTGTATTATAGGCCTATATTGTATAATACAAATATTTGATCATTTAAATTATATAACTGTTTAGAATCTTTAATTTAAGTTTCTTATGCTGTAATTTATTAAATAACTCCTTGCATATTTCTATATATTTTCAATATACAGTATACGTGAGGGATATGAGTGTTTATAAGGGGTGTTGTCATTTTGTTGCGTATACTCTTTTAAATGAATGATTATCATTCACAGCACTCATAACCACATGCTTCTAGCTCATAATGAATCATTTCCTCCTCTACTTTAACATGCGCAAACCAGAAATAAGTACTGTGATCCTAAATGCAATAATCCTGATAAGGCTGTGATGTAGTGGAGGTATTTGATCTTCTAATTTGTGGACTGGAGATTGTATTGAATTTAAATCATTCTAATGACATTTGAGATTAGAAAAGGGAGCTGGATATATGGCCCCTCTGTGCTCAAGACCCCTGTATATTATTGTGGTGTGATCGATTCAAACCCGAAAAATTGAAAATTGAACCCTGAGAATGAACACCACCATCTACAGTACCTGATTTTCTCAAGTCTGATAAAGCCTGAGGGATGGAGAAGTCTCCTGCACAAATTACGCTTTAGGTTTCATATTGTCCTCAGTGTGACAAAATCTTATCTCAAGATATAATCGCTCATTAAGTATTTATGCTTTGTTGTAGATTAGAACAGTGACACATATGAAGGTAGAATAAATTGCACATTTTGCATCAATAACTAAAGAAAAGTTTGCGATATAAGATCATTATTTTATATAAGATATTTTGCTGTCATAATGCCTCTTTCAATAGTTTCATGAGACAAACCCAGTTCAATTTACAAAGTCAGCAATGATTCAGAACTGCATATAGCTTTAGCAGGAATAAAATGCTTTTTACACAATGTCTGTTGAATTGTGCACTTTAGTATGGCAGCATCTATTACCCGTAAATGTCTTGGAAGCTTGGGGTGGAAAATTGCACGCTTTGTGTTTCGCTTCAGATGCTACAGCAAGGATTAATCAGAGAGAGGCACATGTAATGCTGTTCCTTTCTGAAAATGAGTTCTGTTCAAGGTGATTCAGTATACAGAGAGAAGCGGTTATGGGTTTTCCACCGCGAAGTCTGCAGCATAAATATCCTTCGATGAGTACAAGCACATCTAAATGAGAAAATAAATGTATTTAATAAAAACATCACCCTGAACTTGTCTTTCACGTCAAAGGGAGATGAAAAAACACATCGATTTGATCAATTATTTTGGGCGTTTTTTTAATGATGGACACTTTCACATAGTAAACATTGTTGTAGAATAGCATTTTGTGTTTTGAAGTTTTTTTTTTTTCATTTAATTTCTCATGTTCTTTCACACACAATCTGACAAAATTACATCTTGAAAAAATATATCTTGATTTAAAATGAGGCACTTTAAAGATGTTCATTTAGTACATTCATTAAAGCACTAACCTTGATTTTGTCTTTATTTTCATCACACGTTTCATTTCAAGTAGAAATGAAATAAATAATCAATGAATTTGTCATAATCAAGTAAGGTTGCATCTATAACTTTAACTGTGGAAAACTTTCTGGCTGTATTTTGTTTATAATCATAATTATTTACTCAAATCTTACCCCTATATCAGAGCCAGACTTTCAACGTGAACTTTTGAAAAAGTACAAAGTCATCGTTAGTTATTTTGCTAGTTATGAAAAATATCAACCCTCCAGAAACTAAAAGTAGCCATAAGTGTAGGCCGCGAGACGTGAATCTTGAGCTCTTACAGTAACTAAAAACTTAATTTTGCCTTGTCATGAAAAATCCAGGTATGCCACAGTGGAGTGATGCCTGGAGGAGATCTAATTTGCTAAAGTAAAGCTATCAGATGGAGATGTTTGGCACAAGCTCTTGCAGACAAGGTGGAAAAGAACACCGGGGCTCCTGCATGTGTTGTTTTTCTCCTCCTGATGTATTTCGTTGTTTGTGTCATTCTGTATCTGAAACCAGGTGCAGTCCGGACTGGTTAATGGAGCATTGAATTGGTTTTAAAGAGCAGTACTTTTATTGTAATTTAAAAACGCCTATCTCTGTTTATTATTATCTAAAGGCAATTTGTGAGGTTTTGTGTTTGCTATGGAGTTCCTGTTTTTTTGCATAATCCAGATGTTATTGTGCTGTGTAGTAGAGCTCTATTGACTGTTACGTTCAGCCATTCAAGCACATCCACACTAGCCGTGATATAAAGGTCACTAATCTCTCTATCCTCCAAAAAACGCTGGCCGTGTGTCCAAGCACAAAATGTGCACAGGCTTATCAAACCCCACCTTACACTCAAAGGAGATCCAGTGTGTTTATCACAGCCACCAACCACAACTTAAAGAATCCAATAGTACAATGTTATTTAGCTCCCAACATTTTTATCTCCCTTTCCTGGCCTGCTTTTTTCTACCAGAGCCAATTACTTCCAAAATCAATATGTGGATGAAGTGTGCTTGCAGTCAGATTCTGAGAGAGTGACTGGCAACAGGAGAGAGAGATATTTAACTTCTACCCAATTCATAGGGACTTGAATGTTCTTTTTTGTCTCTCTTTCTTTCTTAAAAAATGAATTATAAAAATATATTTTCTATACACCCATGTAGACAATCAATTGGTAGCCCCGCCCACAGTGACATCTCATTGGTCCAAATGCCGCTCCACATAACTATGTTAAACTGAAATGACCTCTGTCATGGTTTCTTTCCCTCTTTTCTTTTCTTGATCAGTTTTGTACTGTATACCCTTTTCCTCGCTGTCTTTCTTTCTCTTTTTCACGGTGTTGTGCTCTCAGGCCCAGCAGCTGGAAAGCCATGCTCAATTTAATCACATACAACATTCATCTCTTAACCCATCCATTTATACTGGCTTGCCTACAGCGGGCCGTATTATTATCCCCTTGCTAATCCTAACGCCCATTTAGCCATAAAGAGACGCTATACTGCAGGGGTGAGTACAGGAGGTTAATGGGATACTCATGGACATGCCGTAGAAAGGGGCTAGTATGTCATTTTAAAGTCAAGGATTTGGGTGTGATTTGCACTGCTGACTTTGGTCTTGTGCGAAATGAGATCCAAATTTGTGTAAATGTTACATATAATATTTGTTATGCCTTCATAGACTTGCAATGGGATGGTGTAAGTAAGGTTGTCATGAATTCCTGGAGCTCAGTGGTTAGAGCATGGCGTTAACAACGCTAAGGTTCGATCCCAGGGATTGCACATACTCAGAAACAAAATGTAAAGTATAATCCAATGTAAGTCACTTTGGATAAAAGCGTCTGCCAAATGCGGAAATGTAATGAAAATGATACCAGAAACATATCTTATGATACTAAACCAGCTGAAGTATCGTGATACCAAGAAGTACCACAATGCTGTGTCATGTTCATAATTCAAATCTACAAAAAATAAAAGCAGATCTTGATGAAAATATTTTGTATTTACTATAGTAAACTGTATTATACTGTTATATATTACAGTATTACCACACTAATCATGTACACTACAATATTTTGTAGTAGTTATAGTAATTGGATAATTTGTTGCAAATATTGCATTATATTTTAAAACCACTTGACGATTAGTCTAGAAGATTCAGTAAAGTTTACTATAGTAAATAGCTACTTTAGTACACTAGAAATGTAATATTTTAATGAGTCAGTTTCGTTCAAAACGGCTGATTTGCTCAAGAACGAAGCAAGTGTCTTGATGAATGACTCACTTAATCATTTGCTCCATTTAATAGCGCATCGAAAATACGCCCAATGAAAACACGTAAATTTTGCAAAAGCGCACATGTATCACAAAAATCTCCTTGCAATGTTTTTCAGCTACTGTAATAGGATACAAGCATATTTTTCAAAACTGCAATGGATCCATTTTTTGTCGTATTTATGTTTGGGCATGAACGGTATGTTTGTAAAAAAAGGCAATATCTAATATGATGGCCTGAATGCAGGAAACCTAATGAGTGCAGTATGGAGATATGAAAATATACAGGGAAAAATGTGACCCTGGACATCAAAACTTAATTTAGATTTATGCATTATCCAAAAGCTTAATACATAATCTTTCCATTGATATATGGTTTGTTGGGATAGGACAATATTTGGCGGAGATACAACTATTTAAAACTGGAAAAAGGTGCAAAAAGTCGAAGTATTGAGAAAATCGCCTTTGAAGTTGTTAATCAGAGGCACTGTAGCAGACCGTTGCTAAGAAGAAACAGGTTTGTTTTAACTCTCTCTATTTGCTTAAAACTGTAATGACGTTGTGGTGAGTAGATGAACCCAAAATTTGATTCCCAACTTAAGTGGGTGATTCCCAAAGAGTGAGCAGCAGCAAGCAAAGTTTGTAGGCGTGTATCCGGTCATTGTGGTTAGCGATTTTACTGCATCCACTTACAAAAATAAAGTTTTAATATAAGTTTTGCAAAAATCTGTAATGGAAACCTGGCTACAGTCTCGTCCGAGTCGTTGAAATCGGATACATTTAAGAGAGAAACACAGCAGATGTAAGTGTTCAAATGAACGTTAATGCCCTTATGCAACATTGCTTATGGTACTATAATACTGCCGTTTGAAAAATACGTCCGGCATCGCAAGTATTTTAAAGCTTTAGCATTGCTATTCCGTAGCAGCAGTACACCGTGCAACCCTATAGTATGATGGGGAAAAATGCCTTGAATAGGTGGCTGGAGGAATTTTATTTGGAAGTGAATCACAGTCCGAATCAGCGTGGAAAACCATAATAAAAACTAATTGTTTTCTGAAAATGTTATGGGTGCTTGCACACATGAACATTGTTATTTGTGGCTGCTTGTCATTTTTATCTCATTATTATGCGGTTACCTGAACGTTTTGAGTAGTTCTCCGCTTTGCAAGCCACCTTTTACTGCAGTTATTTAAAGTTATTATTAAAGTCCTGCATATGCTCACAGACTACTATTAACAGAAGGGTGTCGCCTTTGGAGCTTCAAGTTCAGGATATTAGATTTTTTGTGAGAGGCGGTTTAGCAGTTTCTTTTAAATTTCCAAAGAGGAGTGTCATAGGGTTGAGTCTGCCCTTATGAGTTTTTCTAAAAGCTTACTCTCTCCAGCTCATGAGGCCACGATCCCTATGAATGTCTGGACTCAGCTGCATCTCATTCATAGTAATGTTGGCATTCAGCCCAGTGAAGTCAAGACCCCACTAAATATTATCCTGTGTGACCTGCTCCCCCCGCAGCGACGAAGAACAGTCGGCTTTTAGCATATTATTGGACTCTAAGACTTGCTGCTAAAAGCTGACATCACATACTCTAAAAGTATTTAATAAACCAGCCTATTTTGAATGCTTTTTTACTGCATGCTCAATTTATTAATTTATCTCACCAAACCATTTGTTCTCAAAGGGTTTCAGTGTGTGAAATTTGACCATTATGGGTGGTTATGTGGCAGCATGTGTGTTTGATTAAGTCTGTCAACATTTGTTTACACGCAGAGTATTAGGTACGCGTCCATTCGCCGCTTTCTCCTTGGCTGCTGACCATAAAGGGTGCTCATCCAGAAAGTCAATTATTTGATGCTTTCCCAATGGGAATATCAACTTCCTGAAGCCAGGAAGGCCTCTGGAACGGGTCACGTGAGCTCATCATTCCCTGGCACACAAACACTAAACAAGCCACTGAACAATATGGCTCCACTGACTTTTTATTTTCTGTTCGCCAAGCTCAATTAATCACACCAGTCACACGGAAATCCTCCTCTCCTTTTCTATTATATCCGGTCCCTGAAAATGCAGAGCTGTTCGAAGAGAAAAATAGGCAGAGGAAGAAAATATAAAGTAGCAGAGCTGTATAGAGGAGAGAAGTGTTTGATAACAGCTTCCCCAAGGCCCCGTTCCCTTTGAATATTCATGGGGCTTGGCGAGAGGGTCTGCACCATTTGTAAAAGGACAACTATCGGTTTCCATGACACAGCTGAACATGCTTTTACAGCTTTCAGAGGAAAATACTTGGCTCACTGGAAAAGACAATTGGTTGTGACACTTCGTTGTTTAATAGTTGTCAGTGTTCCGCGGAACTGTCAACACATTTTTCAAATATTTATGTTGCTTTGTGTAATTTTGAATAATAGCTATATTCACATTTCATAGCTTAATATGCAGCAATATAACAAAGGCATTTGTTGGTTGATTTCCCTGAAACATAAAAAATGATGCTTTTTATTAAAATATTGTTATGATCGGTGTTGGGGTATTGAATAACAAATGGCATGAGTTTAGAACAGTTAATTCAGACAGTGGCCGACTGAAACAGTTTTCCGAAAACATTAAAGAACCATCATTCTTGAAATAATTGAGCAAAAATGGCACACTTTACATGTGGAGCTCAGCATTTTTGCTCCAAATTAAAACGCAGCTGACTCTATTTCAGAATGGGAAGCATGTCCAACAAGCGCCGTGTTTGTTAGTGAAAAATGTTTCATTTCAAGACAAGGAATTTGGACAAGATATACCACATTTCGTTCTCATTCAGTCTGTATAAATAGACACAGTTCACAGTAAGCAGATTAGACATCCTTTACCAAAGCAGTGGGTTATTAAATTCAGTTGCAGCCAAATGTTTTGAAAGCAGAAGCTGTAAATGCCAAGCCATGTTAGACTCATTTTGTCTCATGTAGTCAGACTAAAGGCACCTCCTGGAGTAAACTTGTATTCCTTTTTTTAGCTCAATGAACTTAATGGAGTTCTCAAATATGTGTAAAATGTTTCTTCTTGAGACGTGTAAATGAGAAAATGATGTGCCTACATAAGATGTATAAAGCTATAAAATAATGTGGAATACGTAGCTCAATTTTTTCGGTTTTGATAAGTTCATATTGAATTCACATTGAAACAACGGAGATATTAAAATATATTGTTTGAGTTTTTACTGCATGTTTAAATGCAACATACATCATGACAAGCTAACACAATGGCTTATTGGATCTTTCAGATGGTCTGTTCTTCTGAAAGCAAATAACACTGTTTAAAAATTCAGCCTGTGTCTATCCGTCTATCTGCTTGTGGACTTGCTCTAGGGAGCAGGATTGAATTGTTCACATGAACAGTTTGACTTGCGGGCACAGCCAAAAACACGAAACATGCTCCTGTGCTTTTGGTTGTGAGAGAGAAAGAGCACCGGTGAAGTGGATTTAAGTTCAGGCTTGGTAAACCAGGGGCTAGCCCTTAGATACACACCCTCTTGCGTTCCAGTGAACTGAGGAATAGACCTGCTGTTCAAACGGAACCACCCAGCACGCATCAAATGGCTTTCTATTCAATATGTTTTATTATGAAGCGGACTGTAGGCGTTTGTGGAAACACGGGCAGCATTGGGGTTCCGTCATTGTGTTCTTGGTAGGAAGAAATGGCTTTTTAGGAAGGGTTGTGGATTTGCACATTGTGAATAGACTGTCTAATCTCTGACAATGGTGTGTTTGGGACAACTGATTAAACAGTAATGAAGTCTTTAAATGAGGTGTCAGTTTTGAGCAGGTAAAGCATTCATTTGTGCCAGCATAGATTTTTCAGCTGAGATTATTATGTTTGCTCTCTCAGCTGATGTCGATTGCTTCGTACATCAATCTTTCCAGAAGCCACGCCCACTGATTGATTATAAAACTGGAGAGACTATTGTGACTGGATCGAGCTCTATACCTCACCACCAAGAGATTGTTCAACGTTATTTCATTAGTATTCAAATGTAGTACATTTAAAGTGTTTTAGCACAAATGCATGGTTTTAGTACACTGGTACTGACTAATATTAATGTATAGGCGGTTTCAAAAATTTACAGTAAGCCCTTGTATTTACAAATGTTATTGAAAAATGAAATCCAGAGGTTCGTATTTATTATAATAATGTAGAATAATTTAACAAATAAATACATTTATGTAACAAATTTATCTAAATCATAATTACATAAATGTCTTAATTTTGTTCTGTGTGATGTCTAATTATCAAAAATCATTGTGACAGTACTCTCTCACACAAACACAAATGAATTAAACATCGCAGCTGTCTATAGAAAGCTATAGAAACCTCATGAATCATTATTATATGTCCTTTTGTTTGTCACTGGATTTTAGAGATATCTTAAATATCTTAAAATGCTTCACATCCATAGCACGTGAGCGAAGCAGAGCGGTGTGTAATTGTTTTCAGTTAACAATAAACTTCTTGAATAAATGTCTCAGTTTAAGTAGTAGGCTGAAAAAGAGCAGTTATGTTTCAGTCCGACATTCATTTTTTATTTAACGAGTGCCTCAATTAACTGTATAATAACTGATAAAGCATATTTGATTTTCAGTTAATTTATTTCCGTAAACATGCTGCTATAGTGCAGCATTCAAAACTCACAAAATGCATTATGAACACCTTTATAATTACTGAGGTTAATAAAAGAAACAGGCTCTAAAGAAAAATAGACCAAATCAAGGGGAAATGCAGTCTTGAAACGTCAAACCACAATCGTTACAGCATTTTAGAATATAGTTTTAGAAATTTGGACAAAGGCTGCATGCGTCCTCCGGAGATCACATTTGTCGGCCTCGGCCGCATATGACATTGAGGTTTATTCAGGTTTTATTTCAGAAAAGCAACAGTTACATTGGGTGAGCGACACAATGTCTTCTTAAAAGTAATACATATAAATGTTATAATGTTTTTTTAACTGAGATGAGCCTATATTGTCGCCCGCGCACCTCGGCAAATGGAATTTTCGGAAAGGCACACCCTGCTCCGCAAGAAATATTAACGCTCCGCTCCCCGCTACTCTTCGCTCACATGCTCTGTTCACAACACAGTATTTAATCATTTAATGTTTATGATTTTTCTTTTACTGATATGCAACAATCATTTGTATTTCATATCAAAAGATATGTGTTGATTTGGTTCAAAGATCTTGATAATTTACTTACAAATGTACACAAATTAGTTGCTTCCGGCAGTTCTCTGGAAAAGACTCCGGAGGATTTTTAAAGGATTTTGTGTGTTTTGCACATACATAAAAGGGTTAATGTTTTAGATCACCTTGAATTTTACTGACCCCACTAAAATATAACATTATCATCTTGCAGTGCATTTTTGCACACCTGCAGCGCACCTGCATTTTTTTACATTAGATTTGTAATAGCTGTCTGTTCTTTAATCTCTCAGTTGGCTGTTTTGTTTTTGTCTCCCCTGGAAGTGAAAAGCATTTGAGCTGAGCATATTAAGTTTGTAAAATTACCCATTTGCTTAGAGGTTAATTGTGTTAGGAATATTATGTGGCTATATAGCTGAAAATAATAGCATTAGGTGACCATTAGGACTAATTATGATATATTTGCAAAATGAAAAATACTGAGTAACTAATGTTTGACTTACATGGCTAGCTTTATGTTATTATTTTCTAAACAAAAACAGATGCGGTTTTAAGTAATAACTTTTTTAGCAGTTGAAGCGGTCATGTTAATTCGAACCTTGTGTTGAACAAACTTGTTTCAATTAAAGGGATAGTTCACCCAAAAAAGACAGTTGCGTCACCATTTACTCACCCTCATGTCATTTCAAACCCGTATTACTTTCTTTCATCTGCAAAACACAAAAAAAGAGATTCTGAAGAATGTTGGTAACCGAACAACGATGGTAACCCTTCACTTCCATTTTACGGACACAAAAATAATATAAGTCAATGGGTACCGCCGTTGTTGGGTCACCAACATTCTTCAAAACATCTTCTTTTGTGTTCTGCGAAAGAAAGAACGTCATGCAGGTTTAAAAATCACAAGAGGATGAGTACATAAGTAGATTTTAACATTTTCATTTTGCGTTGAACCATCCCAAGCAGAATGTCTGAGTAGGTGGTGACTAGATGATGTGAAGCTCTTAAAATAACCAAAAACACCATCAGATCATAGTTCTTATGTACTTTATTCTGTCTTTGTGTGAGGAACAAGCAGACTTTTCACTATTCACCTGTATTGTATTATACATGGGTGAGTAAATAATGACAGCATTTTAGTTATTGGGTGAACTATTTCCTTACATTTAAACATACAGAGCTTTAAAAGATGATGTACAATTTATGTACGACCTGTACTGATGGCTTTGTTCTTTTCTGAAGCATCTCTGTTATCTCAAAGAGTTAAATGTATTGAAAAAACACTGCTCAGGTAGAAGGCTACAAAGCCAATACTGATATGCAGAATCCATCTGAATGCCTCTCGTGGCCATGCTGATCAATTTAAAGATTGTGAAGCATAAAAAAAGGCCCTTGTCAGTCTTTCTGATGCAGGGTTTATTTTAAACATCATTATATAGGTCCCTGGAGCCTACTTGAATTTCTTCCAGTTGAATAATCTATTGATGTAATTGACCTAGTGCATTGTGGGTATTTTCAGGAACTCATAAAATCAGAAGTATATGGTTTTTGGGTTGACCAGAAAATTGAACCTGACCAATTACACTCCGCAGAACCATTACCTATTATTATATAAAGATATATATGGGATGTATTGATTGTTCTGGAACATGCATGGGTGAGCAAGAAGTTTCTAGGCTGAAATTGTTAGCCGCCTTTTAGCTTTCTTTATGATTTCATTACAGACATGAGAGACCGCGTTTGATCTCTGTCAGAATCCCTTTAAATCCACGTTATTATTAACTTAATAGCACATTCGCTGATTACCTCTTCTATGGTAATGTGTGCCTTTCGGACAAAAAGCCGATATTAGAAAATTAAAAATGATTTAAAAGGGATGTTGTTATCGCTTCCCTAGAGACGTTTTAGTGTTACTCGCTTGACGCATCACTTTTTCCATTAACTTTTGCTCATGAGGTTTGTTTTAAATAGTTTTCTCAATTTATATAGACAGACAGGTCTGAATGGGTCATGCTGTATATGTTGATGTCACATTCATTTAGTCCTTTGTAGTCATTTTGATGTCTCTGAGATGCTTATTAAAAGAATAAAACACCCTAAAAATGAAACACTCTGGTCTCCATTCATTGTAATTGCGTTTAAAAAGAAACATATTTAAACATTTCTCCTTGTGTTCCACAAAAGGTTTTATGCAAGATGAAGGTGTATAAACATTAAATGTTTATTTCATATGAACTAATCGCTGAATTAACATTATAGTGTAAGAATTGGTTTTGTTGGTGTTATATAGTCATACAGTATTTGTCTGTTTTCCGCATTTATCTCCTGACAGTTACAGTGTCACATACAGGAGGTGAATTTGTGTCATACGACTAGCTTGACTTGACGTAGGTCTTTTGATCTGAACAGCATCAAATTAATTTAATGTGCAAACAATATTGTGTTTCTCCTTTGAGGTGCTATGAGTGGGAGGTGTGGACATGCACACTAATGGAGCATATCAAAGTCACTCTGAATACTCAAACGCTCAGAGTTGGTTAGTGCGCACATCAAAGGCCAGCCAGTGTGCTGTCAGTCGGACTTGGCGCACTTCACAGATATTCGTGGGACAGCCAAAATTGATGTAATTGGACTTCTAGCTTTAGAGTTGGAGAGCATTGTGCTTGAAATAAGTTGTTGCTACTGTATGTGTGGCGGTGGCACTATGTTCTTTCTTTCTTTCTTTTTCCCTCCTTCCTTCCTTCCTTCCTTCTGCGCAGACAATGTTGTAGCATTTGTCAGAATTCAAAGTGCCAGCCTTGGGCGTGTTTCTTTTACTTACCTATTCTTTTGTAAAGAAAAGTGTGAAGAAAATCGTCTCACTGTTCAAACATTTAGGCCATAACCTTCACAGACCTTGCGTTGCTGCACTGATGCACATGTCTCTTCCAGCCAAACAAGCTTTACACAAACACACATAGTACTCAACTGTATACACATGAAACACATGTGAGCAGAAAGCTATCTGCCAGTACATATGCAAACACAAACATACTAAGGCACACAGAACTGCTGCTGTTTGATTATATGCTGCTACAATCTCAACTTTACAAACACAACCTATATGGTTTACCGCTTATCGTGTGTTTGTGAAGTGCATGTGTACAAATGTAGACCTTTATTTGTTTGCGAATATGCTTGTTTGTCATTTTGGCACTGACAGACTGAAGTATTTTGCATTTTTACTAAGTGTTTACTTCAATTTATGGAAAATAACAATGTCTGCAATTCATACAGATCATACAGAAGAGAGAAGAGAAGTGATATTTGATAGAATGTATAAGTCAGAAAAAAGAACAAAACTGTACCTTTTGATGGACAATAGCCACCATTGAGATACCATTTAAAGGGACAGTTCACCCAAAAATTCTGTAATTAATTACTTACACTCAAGTTCTTCCAAACCTGTATAAATGTCTTTGTTCTGATGAACACAAAGAAAGATATTTGGAAGAATATTAGCAACTGAGATTTTTGGAGCACCATTGACTACCATTGCAGAAAGACATTTTTTTTTATCAACACTGTCCATTTTAATCTCAGTTACTAAAATTCTTCCAAATATCTTTTTTTTCTGTGTTCAACCAAAGATATTAATATTAACAAAATGCGCCACTGCCGCAACAATGAAGGGCTAGGAATGTAACGCTCAAGATGGCCACTCTAGTGATGGAAGTCCCGCCTTCCAGTAAAACGAGCCAATCGTCAATCAATAATGACTGACGATTCTCTGGCGCTTGCCAGCCTGTGCGCAGGCGCAGTAATGAGGCAACATCGAAAAAGGTGATTTTTAACGCAATTTAAGCTTAGCATAACAAAGTTATGATCAGTTTATATCATGTTTACTTATTGATCGGAAATATGCTGTTTAATTGTGATTTTTGCCAGCGATTTGAGAAAAATCTGCCTTTACACCATTCAAGTAGATAGGACTGTGGACTTGCTATGACCTTAATAGCTGAGAGTCGAGTCAAACGACATTTATACTGGTTTGGAACATCTTGGGGGTTTAATCCATGACAGTATTTAAATTTTTGGTGAACTATCACTTTAAGGGCTCCTTTTTTACATCTACATTTAAAAAAACATATAATGTACCCTAAGGAACCTATAGTTTACATTAAATGTACAGTTAAATGTTTTCTTTCACTTAACATTTAACTGTACCTTTATAGGTCTTTAGGGTACAATTACACTGCAAAAAAATTTAACTAAACATTTTTGTCTTGTTTTCTAGTAAGAAATTCATTTTTTGCATTGTATGTACCCAAAAAGGGTAGACATTTCAATCCAGAAAATACAGTTTTGTATTTTAACACAATTAACTAAAAATGAAAACTAAATAAAATTCCTATCTATCTGCATGAACATTAACTTTATATTCTGTTATTGTAAATGCAGAGGTAAAAAAGTTTCATCTTAGATTCTGGCCAAATGAAACTGAATAAAGTAAACCGCAGTTGTTAATCACTGAGTTAATATGTTTAGTGACCTAATAAGACATTTTTTATGAATGTATAATACATTTTCCTTTCAATGGGAACCCCTATGGCAGCAAACAGCCATCTAACACAGCTTTCACTGAATAATGTCACATACATAATGTGAAAGGAAGAAACCTTGTCAAAATATAATCCATGCATAATGAAATTCATTGTAAGTAATTGATTTCCTTGATTTACTCTCCCATTGGCACAGATTGCAAAGATCATTGTGGACCTTATAGACATATGTTAAGATTGTCCAACATGTTGTACGTTCTCTCAGTCTCTTTAATTCTTTGAGCCTCTCTCTTCATTAAAGGCACAGCTGTTGATGTGAGCACTAGCGATCTGTCACTCTTCAGTAGATGTCCTGCCCTCCACTCTTCCCCACATGACTTTCAAGTTGTAGCTGAATCTGCAAGTATGGTTGTTTATCACGTCTTTGTTCTATGCCACTCGTTTCATTCTCTTATTTCTGTCTCTCTTCATGGCATGTCTCACCTCCCCCATGACCTCTCAGTCTCGCTCTCTCCGGCAATTATCACACAGTCAACCAGACCTATAAGTGAGACTGGATCCCGGGCTGCGCTGGTTAAACTGAGGTGATACAAGGACAAAATGTTGCGGAATTGATACCTGCAAAATTGTCAGGAGCTGGATTCGAGAAAACTAAAGTAGAGTTTGAGGTACGGAATAATTTAGGTAAAGACACCCTGTTAAAGCCTCTGCGTTATGCTTTCAGGAAGGTTTTACCTAATCTTATCAGCGGCTCCAGTGGAGGGTGGATAAATTGTGAAATCCAAAAGAGCTGATGAGATTTTAACTAGATTTTTAAAGACGTGGACAAATCAGGGAGCACAATCTGACTTTAAAGTCTGGTTGAAGACCATCAAGGATTATCTACTGTACATGAGGCACTTGAACTTTAGTTATATGATTTGACCAACTAGACACACAGAGGAACACTAACAACAACAGAAAAAGTATCAAATTTAACCAAAAGTCATTTAACTGTATTAAAATGTACATTGAACTACTACTTTAAAAGTTACCAAGAAAGTACAGCCATTTACAGCCAAAGTACATTTTACATTCACAGTTCGCACTGTTTTAAAGGTCAAATGTGTAATTTTTTGGAGGATCTATTCACAGAAATGCAATATATTATCCATAACTGTCTTCAGAAATGTTGGCGCGTTATGTTTTTATTATCTTAAAATTAGCTATTTCTATCTACATACACCGCGGGTCACCTTGCATGGAATTCGCCATGTTGTTTCTCAAGTAGCTCTAAACATACAAACTGCTCTACAAGAGCGTATTTCATAAAATCAACGAATCGAAAATTTGACAACCTCACGACTAGATGCCGCTAAATTTCATACACTGGACCTTTAACTGGTGCAATAATATTTAACATCCTGACATTTACCAAGATATTTCACTATCCAAGTTATCATTGCCAGATCCAAACACACCTTATTGTGTAATAGTGTACACTTACATGCATAATACTGTGTTAGTAAGCCCTGGTGAAATATCCTATTTAAGTCAAGTGCCTTTAGTTGAAAAATGTATGCAGAACGTTGATGTCGCCCATTTGTTATGTTGGGAAAAGTACAGCTCTCGCAAACATAAACACTATGGGCTCTGAGAGGCGGAGCAGGCTGTCAGGATCCTCGCAGGAACGTGACAGGTATTTAGAGAACGTGTGCTAATAACATCATCATGTCTGTCTAGTGGAGAAAGGGGTGTAGCAGTACTTAACTTCAAAAGCTGGGGGTCTTTCCTAGGAATTTTTCCAACAGACTGTTTTTCAAGCTGACAGGTCTGAGAATATATCCAATACACTGTACATACCATATGTCTGCCTTTATGTTTGTGGGTGTGTATGTACATTTAGCAGTTTTTTTGATGATTTGCCCTGTGTGGATACCCTTATTGTTTGTTGGGCTTGTTGTTGTGAATTTAGGATGCTCGATGCCAAGTAACACAAGCTGTATTGTGTTGGTGACTTTGGATACAGAATACTTTTTTATGGGATTTTGCCCGTATGGAAAATAGTTAACACCAGGCCTTTTTTTGAGGCCTTGTTCAGCGTTTGGATGCTTGGCTGTCCACCTGCATGCATTAAACTGTCAGCGAGATTTTTATGTTGAATACAGCAGCGTTTGTAAATGGAAGACCGGCGATTTTATTCACACTGTAAATGTGACACAGCGTTTGGATTATCCCTAACTGTGCATTTCAAATCCGCCTCGATTGCCAAATCGCATCAGTCTAGAATATAACAAATTACCGAATGTTCTGCCATGGTGTACTTGGGCTTGTGTTGTGATGTAAATGCAGTGTGTGTATGTGTGTGTGACTCAAAGATGTGTCATGCATTCATTGAACCGCAGCTTCTTTGTGTTATCAGTATGAAATGATTGGACAATGCAAAAGTGCATTAAAGAGACAACAGCCAGCGTTTGGAAACTCATTAATGTGACCCTTGAGTCAGTCAGAGCGGATCATGCACTCCCACATACAGACTCTCACTATTTATTCACACACATATTCTTCATTCAACACTCACTATGCTGGCACACACTCTTTCTGTTCTACCCTCATGCATTCAAATTTCAAACACAAAAACACATCTGCTCGAGTGTGACTTTCTAAAAGTAGTGAAGCTACTTTATATTTTTCAGTATCCTGGCAGTAGCTGTTTTCAAAATAGTGTGGCTTTTTAACAACCTATTTTGTGTGGTGGTGCAAAATGACAAAGTGTACTGTTTTTAAGTCACACTGGAAGGGGCACACTGGCTTTCCGAGCGAGGCAATAATGAAACACACTCGAATAGAATGTCCTTTCTCTATCTCAAGTAGCCTAGGGATGTTGATTCATTTTAGAGAATCATATTTTCCAGACAGTTTGTGGGACCAAACCAGTTACAAAAATACTTCACCTCTTATACATCTGTGTCACTGTGTGAATATTGATTTTGGTTAGTATTTAATGTTAGTAACCATTTAGTTAAACGCTACTTTTTGTTTTGTTTATTTGTGTTTGTATTTCATGTAAATTTGATTCAGTCACCATTATTATTGTTTTTGTGTTTCAGGTGATCCTATAACTCTGAATATTATTAAAGAAAGATAGTCGGGCAATTCCAGCTTTATGGATGTGACATTTTCAGTAAAAACTTGTAATATAAATTCTCAGAGAATGTATTTAAAACCAATATATTGAATCATCTGTGTATATTCTACTAAACCCCTGATGATAGAGTCAAAATGATCAGATATGCATGAGTTTTCTATTTTAAAAAAGGAAAAAAATATTGCATTATGGAAGTAGCAAAAAGAGAAAAGACACACATTTTTGAGAGACAACATACATTGTACGACTTAAGTGCATAAAAATGTGCAAACCAGAGGCAATAATACCCAACAAATAGAGAATGGCTCTTTATAAAACATAAAAGAGTTACTATATTTTAATTTAATGTGCCCATTTATGGGGAATATGGACTGTTATGGATGTGACAATTCTGTTATGGATGTGACAATTCACTAACCTGGATATGGAAAACTGTGTTATAAAATCAAACAAGCAAAAAATGCTTGAGAAACTTTGGGACAGAACATGGGTATTTAAACCACCAAATATTGACATGTGACCTTTCAGTATGGTAAAATCCTTCGGTTAAAACTTGATTCTTTTCATCCTAAGTTTGACATTTACATGGAATTGCAAAACACACCTTAAATAGATTTAATTGTTTTTCTTAGTAACCTATAGTGTAAAAAAAGAAAGCCTCATCTTTCCAAAAGTAGCTTAACAGTAGTTTAGCCAGTTTAATGTTGTAAGTAGCCTATATTTTATCATTCCACAGTGTCAAAGCAAGTTGACAACCCACCCACCATCATTCTTCGACCACATATACTTGCACCACCCTCTCCACACACAGTGCAGTGGCACCTCAGTATGAGAGATGGGGCGACATATGCTCCCCTGCTGATAAACAAGGTGCTCCCAAGTTGGCTGCAATCTGAGGCAGATTGGACTCCAGTTAAAAGAGCATGTTGGCATATAAATGAACCAGAGGGGGAGGATGTGGTCTGTGGCATCCTCCCTACTGGCACTTGGTAATGAGGGTACAGAACTCACAGAAAACAACATCACAAAAAAAAACCCATATGGTTATGTTCATCCCTATTCAAGGTCAATGCATGCACTGGATTGAAAGGTCTGGAATGTAAAAATGAAGAGTATGGTTCCAAAATGAGATAACTCCGTTTAAAAAAAATATTATTATGTTATCATGTTTTATTGGGTTGGTTAGCTGTTTTCTTTTTGTTATTGTGGCTTAAATCAAAACAAACCAACTGCAGTTTGATTGATATGGTGAACTGGTGAAGAACTGGTATCTATTACAACTTGAGGCTTGACTTTTTTATTTGGTTAAGGTCCAAGTGAAATAAAAAATGGCTTATTTTTCATGAAATATTTTTTATAGTAAATAGCTTATCAATGTGGGTCAAAAATAATCTTTAGTTAAAAAATGCACTTCTGCCCTGAAATGATCCATCTTTATGTTCCGTTAACTCCTTTCTGTCCTGCCAGTTTCATTTCAAAATGCAATGCGGTTTTATACATCCAATCAATTCGCAGGAAAAACGCAAGCCACGCCCACTCATTTTCTCCTTTGAAATTCCTTTTCACTCGGAAATGCGTCAGAATTAAGGAAGTAAACTAAACTAAATGATTCACAAAAAAATGCTGCTGAGGCATTAATTTTTTTTTCACACTGTATGAAAAGTAAATTGTCATAGTTTGGCTTTATTTCTCTCTAGTCCACTTGTATTGTGATGTGGACTTTATTTAAAACAGCGCTAGCAGGATCTGAAGTGGTCTTTAGAAAAAATGCAACATTGTGGTAATGTGTGTGCACATAGCTGTACCTGAAGAAAGTGCTCCATTAGTATTCCCATACAGTAGAAGTGATTTGACATTTTAGAACAGACGTTTATTATATATCCACTATATTAATAATATACAGTATATTATAACTACAAATATTTAAATAGCTTGCTAAACTAAATGATTTTGTCAGATGTGTAGCTTAGTGGTCTATGCATAGGCCTTGATGTCCAGTGCTGATCCCAACCCATTTCATCTCTCTCTCTCTGATCCTTCCCTCTCTTAACCAAAATGCCTCTGCTTTCTTAATAATAATAAAGATTAAAAAGCATATTCAAATTTGTCAGTTCTCGCTAAGATCCACAAAAAGGTTCATCAAAGGTCTGTCACTGACACCCCCAACACCCATACTACATGACACCAGCTGGCACTTTTACATTGCGTTTTACTAATGATTAGGGGGCATCCTTCAGAGGTTTTACACACGCTCTTGTTCCCCTGTAAAATATTAATTTCTCAATTAATCAAAGTTCAGGGGCTTTACTGCCTGACTAGATTTAATGATTAATATATAAGCACACAGTTAGATGTGTCAAATCACTCCTGGAATGTGAAGCAGTGACAAAATATAATTGAAGTTTTTTGTGTTTCCATACCGTTCTCCCAGCCTTTATCACAATACAGTCTTTTCAAAAGAAATAACTGCCGTCATGACTGTTATTAGTCATACAAAGTGATATATTCAATATAAAATATTGTTTAAGACTTTGTGCTTTTATTTATTGACTGCAGATACAAAATGTTGAAAATTCAGCTTCTATTAGATTTGTGCTTTTTGCCATGGCAAAGCTTTAATGGTTTTATACTGGATATATATATAAAATCCAGTATGTGCTTAAATAATATACACCTTATATAGGAATGATGTTTGATTTGATGGTTAAATACTGAAGATGAGGAAGAGGAAGTCATGTGATCGAACACACTGCTCATCAAGGTCATCTATAATGGAGGACTGGTGGCTCAAACCTCTTACTCTGCATTCAATAATACCACCAATCAATTATGTCCATACCCCAAATGCCTGGCTTGCCAATATTACAACTGAGTCAGAGCTGCACCCCCTATGGTCCAGGAAAGAGGATCCGTGCTCTCTCATGTTATTTAGCTTTTAAAGCAGCATCTGCTTGAGAACGTTTTGAACTTTGAATGGGAACTGTGTGGTTTTACGGATGGCTGCATGATTGCTTTTGCAAGTGCCAGATGTTTATACTGGACAAGCTATATTTTGATCTATATCAGACTATTAACTATTAACAAAACAAAGTCAGACCAGTGGCACAGTGATTTTGTAGATGGTCTTGACGTACAGTATGGGACGGCTCCCAAGGGTCACTAGTTTAAGTCAAGTCTGGTCAAGTCTAGACCTACAGTATGTCCCTGTGTTGTCCTACACTGCGAGGACTTCTTTTAGTAATCTGTATTTTATTTGTAAAAGAAGCTGAAAATTGTAAAAAAAATGATTAAACTGTTTCGTTCCCTGAGGATTGAACCAATAACCATGATGGTAAGCTATAGGTAAACAGATTCAAGGATATGATCTGAAGACAAGTTTGCTTGATTTAAAGCGATAGTTGGCCCCAAAATAAAAATTCTCTCATCATTTACTCACCCTTAAAACCTGTTTGACTTACTTTCTACTTTTTAGATATTTTGAAGAATTTTGGGTAACCAAACAACGGCTGTAGTCTACTATTCACTTCTATTGTCTGGAAACAAAACCAAGTCAGTGGGTACCGCTATTGTTCGGTTACCAACATTTCTGGGTGAGCAATCCTTTTAAGTTACTCTGATTGAAAACAAGATTCAAAACAATAATCAGCAAGACATAATTTGTTAAAGTTCATTGACTTCCTGTTGCTCTCTACTATACTATCTTATTTCAATTTTAAATAGGCAAAAATATAATGCTTTAACATAATTATTTGTCTTTTAGGTTCTGCCACATCAAATTTTTAGGGCTGTTTTCGGACAAAATTAGATTCTCTATATGATTTTCAAGCTCTGTATTGCGTTAATAGAAGTCTTAAGATGAAGACATATTATTATCTTATTAAGGCGTATTTGGTGCATATCATTTGAGAAAATCTGCGTAAATAAGATCTTGCTGCTGACAGAGATTATGGAGTCAATTATGGATGTTATTTTGGCATTTCAAGTGATTTTAGATTCATGGGCTGTTGTGCACGCTGTTGACTCTCTCTCTCTCTCTCTCTCTCTCTCTCTCTCTCTCTCTCTCTCTCTCTCACTCTCTCTTTCCAAAAAAATACACCCTTCAACTTTAAAGAATACATATTATGAGATCATGTACAATAAATTTCATTTAATGTTGCCGTGTGTGAATGTAAGCAGTCTGCCAAGTTGTAAAGCCGAAGGTGAATTGAATAACAAAGTTATTGGCTGGAAAAAAGCTAATCGACTCTGATTCACGGAAATTAATCGTGCCCTAGTCCGATTCGCCTACCGCCGCGGATTTACAAACAATGTAGCTTGTGAACCTCGTGAGCGGTAGACCAATCATAGCACACTAGACCATCTGACCAATCAGATCAGAGTAGGCTGGCAGAAAGAAGGGGATTAGACGGATGATTCGCCGAATGAATCATTTGAAAGTCAGTCAAGAAGTAAGGTAAGAATAACTGCCTATTATAACAAAATAATGGTGTTTTTACACCTTGTATGTACGTAAGTTAGTTGAAACAACTATTAGTTACGCGTGGCCTGAGGAAATCCACTGCCTATACGAGCAAATGAAATGTGTTCCTGCAATCATTACTGTATTTCCTGAGAAAGGAGGAAATGCCTCTGATGTATCAGGCTCTCAACATGACACATTCTGCCATCTTTAATGAGGAAATGATAAGAGGAGACACCAGTGAAAGATGTGACTTGAATGAGAGTGATATCTTGTTGATTTCGATTCCTTTTATGGTCTTTTATCTTTCGTCCTGTCTCTCTTTTATGACTGTTTTCTTTGTGGCGCTATATGTTTATATCTATAGATGTCTTAAAGCTTTTTGAAATTTATGTTGTGTGCCATTTGATTTTGGTGTTTTGTTCATTTTATTTACTTTCCATTGTGGTCGTGTGTGTCAGCTCCATCTGTGTGCAACTTTTTTTAATAAGAAAACTTTAGGGGCATTGTTTTTTATGGTGTCTACAGAATGCAGTTGACTCATCTCCCATGAGCTGCCTTGGCTTTGCATGGCTATGAATCCCAACATCGGTTGAAGCTAAGTTTATTGATAGATGTGTCTGGAGTCCACAGTTGGAAAGGAGAGCTTGTGAAAGCCGTTCTTTTGATCTAAATCAGACTTTCCAGAATAAGGACCTGCACCAAGCCTGTGCATTGAACTTTTAATCAACACTGACTAGAAAGGCTGTGAGAACAGAGCTCACGTCACTTTCTAAACAGTGAATTATCTTTTTAACCACGTTCAAGTTCAGAAAGGTTTGCTTAGGGAAAATGTTGCTCAGAAGTTTCTTCAGTTGCAGATATATCGATCAGGTAGTGGGGGCTGTGAAGTTGTGGACTGTTTAGTATCGTAGGAATCCAGGTAAAGAAATACAACTAAATGAGTGGTAACTTAGTGGTTTATCTTCTGAATGGTAGGTAGAGACCCCTCCTGTTCTTCAACCAATAGATTTATATTGCAAAAAAGAATGAGAAATTATTGAGGAATCATTTTGAGACAAGCGTGTACATTTAGTGAGAAAATCATCCACCTGGTTTCTTGTCGCTTCAAACTCTTACTCTTGAAAATGTATTCCAAAAGAGTTGATTTAAACCCATGGTCTACCTTCATGGTAAATTAAAGTGGTGCCACTTTTTTGCCTTATCTTTTTGTTGTTTGGTCATTTCTTCTCAACTATGGCACTAAGCAAGCCATAATGATGTAATGTTTAGAATTTGTATTCATTGTTTGTCTCCAGATTTTAAATTTTAGGTTTTTGATTGATCATTTTTGTTGTAGGATGTGAACAAATTCTGTTTGTGTTAGTTGTAGTTCTATCCTTAGATATAGGATTTCTAGATTTCCAGAATGAAATGTTTGTGTTTGTATAGAGTGCCGCAGGAATAATGTTATTTTTGTAGGCCAACCCGAAAGTTTGTGCCACACTGGTTCCCTCAACCAAAAGCCTATCGATTTTTCACATACATTTTTTTAAATCATAATAAACAAGCTCATGGTTCATGATATTTACACATTTTGTCTATCAATTAAATCTTTACAAATTGACAAAACAAAAATACATTTGGAGCCTAAATACAATCACCAGAAGTTAACATGACGCTATAAACATGAGGCTATAAACAGACTACACTAGGGTCGCTTGATATCAACAACATCACCACCCCACCAAGCCTCCGACAACATTTCAAACTTTAATAATTACATTCCCTGGTAACTAATTACTCTGTGAATGAATCCTCATTAATGTTTTTAGAGACGTGTGGCTGTGTTGCATTATTTGTGAGATTTATATACAAGATGACATCTAATGTCCCCGCCGAAGTATGTAGTCGCTTTTAGGAACTTGTAAGCAACTGCCGTTTTTAAGACATAATAAAGCAAAAAAAATCACGAGGGGCTTATAACTGGTGTGTTTCATGTCATGGATTAAAACGTGAAAATGTTTAGAGGTTTTGTTTACCACAGACCTTGTTCCACCCAAACTCATTCAAAAAACCCATAATACGTCATCCCTGCGGTACTCTATTTATGCCTGAATGCAGTATTTCGCAAGGACAATTTCAGTGGCAGGTCATGGGAGGTTGTATTAAATAGCTCTGATGTTGCATTGTTTAATGATGAACAACACAACAGCACCTGGTCACGGTCCATTACACCATTTATTGAGCTTCATCAATTTGTTTGAAAAGAAAAACATAAGCTGACACTCTGTTCAGGGTCGGGTGAGCGTAGCGTGTAATAGTGTTTAGGATGGATTCAGATGTGGCTTCAAAACATGAGCCTGCTGTTCTGTATAGTATTTCAACTGAAGTACTTTATTCATTTTGACAGTAGATTCGGTGAAGCATAATTGGGCTTCTTTGAACAACAAGTGGTTTATTTTGTAAAAGCTCAAGGTAGAGCTTTTTGCTGGTGATTGACATCAAGGGTGTGTTTTTTTTGTCCTGGCATGGTGATATTTTGTTTGATTGGTGTGGATTTATTTTTGCCGGTTCATGTGACTCCTGGAAGACCTCGAGAATGTGCATCATCTCCGGCGCACCATGCTCAAATTAAGGCAGCGGTTAATTCATTTGTTGCGTGAGATCTTATCAGGAGCAGTTTGCTGCACATTTACTCACAGCATTCTGAGAACTCAATTCGCATTCATTGATTTACTAAACTGGCTAAGATTAAGTGTTTTGATTAGAGTTTGGGAGTGGACAGAGAGACAGGGGGAGGGATATGCTTACTTCCCTCGAAAGGAGCTTTTGCCAGTTATGTAAAACAACAGGAAGCTCAACGCTCTGGTTTGTCTAATTCACTGGTTATGAAGCTGATTTCAATAATACCTCTCAGCGGCATTCAAATCAGAAAGGATTGAATAGAAAAGAGCTCTTTTCACTGTTTTGCAAATAACCTTGAATAGCATAATCCCTGCCTCTCAAACAAAAGATGCAGAGCGTTTAAACCAAGTAATGGTCTAATGGTAGAGATATTTAGATACAAATGAGCTAATTTGGCCTTTTTTCAGTTTTGGCTGAAGAAATAACTTAACATAAGTGAAAGGCTCTACATGCTTACAAAATGGAAAAGCTATGATGGAGCGTTGATAGGAATATGAATGGATAGAAAAGTCATAATGCCTGAAATCCAAAAATGGATAATCCAAAACTACAAAAAATCATATTTTGAAAGCGCAACAAGACCCTCTAGTGTGAAGTTCTCATTTATTAACGGATTAACATTTTCTAATACTTTTTCCCCTCTACATGGTTGAAATCAATGTTTTATCATTGTTCTCAAGTGTGTATAGGCGCCATTCAGAAATCAGCCAGAAGCCAAAGGCTCAGTTGGAAGCTCATGACCGTAGACTGAACTATAGAAAGTAAGATTTCTTGATTGCTGAACAGAGGCCGAGTTGATTTTTCTTTTACATTTCATGAGCAGACTATGACGAGTCTTAAAACACCACACATATGACATGAGCTGTCATAATATCAGACATTCACTACATTATTATCATGGCCAAAAATTATGACAATGATAATATTATCGTCATAATATTGAATAAAAAAATGGACACATAAGACAATCAGTCGAATTCATCCTTTTATTTAGTTTATTCTGTGTTCTCTTTTTTTTGTATGTGTACACAACAAAGATGGAGTAGAAAACAGAAATATTATAAAATAAATATTTATGAAAGATATGAAATTTTCACCGATCTACGTTTACATGGATCCACAAAGAAAGAGTTAAAGCCATGTATTGCACATGCCAGGCCAGTGGATGTAAAAAAACAGTTTGTAAGCCAAAAACACTTTTAATACCCTTTGTTGGTGTGTATGTGTGTTTAAAGTTTGGTTTATGTAAGTAATATGTCTCCGATGGTTGTAGTGGTTCAACAAATCTAGTTTTGCTGGAGGGCGCCATTATTGTTAAGCGCATGCCTACGAACTGAAGACATAATATGCATGGTTCTACAGGGTTTACACGGAGACAATAACGTATTTTTCCAAAACTCGCAGTTTTGAAACGGTTTTCAATCCCCCAAAGCACTGTTGTTGTGTAAATGAACGATCAAAACACATGAAAAGTTTTCAGTTTTTTGTTCAAAACAGTCTTGTGTAACTGGCCTCTCAAAGTAGGAGTATAAGGAGGCACAGAGAGAGTTTGTAACCTTTATGGCTCTTAAAGCAAAATGTTTAATGGAAGCAGCTACTACCAACCAAATACTGGTGCAGAATTACTTGCAAGATTATCATTATGTAACATAAAATTGATGTTCATGCATAATATCACAAACAATGACGCCCATGCATGAAACTCATGCTGAGTTTCCAGTACACTTGGGCTAAATTTCTATAACAGTTGTCCAACTATGTTTTTCCGGGTTTTTCCAATGCACAGCTTTTTTGACAGGCGCACAGCTTTCCTGTAGCTCAGCGGTTGGAGCCTGGCGCTGGCAATGCCAAGGTCATGGGTTCGATCACAGGGATTGCACACACTCAGAAACAAACGTGTAGAATAATGCAATGTAAGTCGCTTTGTATAAAAGCGTCTGCCAAACATGTAAATGTAAATACACAGCTGTTCAGTACATTTTTCAATATAGAGACTATTTCTAAATTTGATAGTATTTCTACAGATGTGTGCTTTGTTTGTAACCCTTAAAAAGATTAATGGACTCTTTAGCTAAAACATTCACCCATAAACCTGCTACTGAGGAAAACAGAAGCTCAGCACAGATTTGTTTTCGAACACTCATTGTAAATCTTTTTAAACACTCAGCCCAAAACTTTTAATCACATTAAATTTACATTTCTGAATGACATACCTAAATCATGACAGAATTTTCATTTCTGAGTGAATTTAAGATACCTTATTGACTATTTTGATGATGAATATATCAGTAATGTATATGGTTGTATTTTTTCACATTGAACTCATGAAAACATTTGTCTGTGTGAAGCTCCTCTCTGTAAGGATCCACCATAAATGCCCGGCAGCACGGCAGCAGTCCAGAGTTAAGTAAGTCGGGCAGTACCCTGTCTGTCTGATACTCTGGAGACAAACATAAACTCTCAAAGAAAGCCTTCTGTTTACCAGAGCCAAGCACGGCACTCTTCCAGAGCAGCTTTAAACCTCTTGCACAAACACTCAATTAATCAAGTCCATTTTTAATTCCACACATCCATCTACAATAGAGAGTCTGACATTAGAGCAGATGTAAGGTAGCATCAGCAGATATTAAACAACAGATATCAGCAGATTGTCCAAGTCTTATAAAGATGCATCTTGGTGCTCATGCCACCTTTCCAAAAAAGGAAATTAAGAATTATTTTTTACGATAAGAAGCTTTCAGTCTGTATTTTTTCCATTCTACATGTGTTCATTTGTTTGTCGTTCAACTCAGTTGAGCTCTGTATCAACAAAACCGATTGTTGGAATTGCAAATATCTCAACAGTGTGTTGCAATATTTGGCTGCACATCTAAAAATGAATTCTCCATGCGGTGCAAATAAAATCCAGTCTCAAAACGCAATCTGATTTTCTAATTACCTCTTTGCACAATCACATTAGAGCGTATCAGATGTATAATATGCACGTTTATCGTAATGAAAGAGCTCTACCGTGGTGTTGATTTACTGCACGACTGGGTGAATCGGTACAGGGTTTATTGTAGGTATTGGAAAGGATTCGTTCAAACAAAACCACTTGAACAATTGTCCCGTCAGGGTTTCTCTCTGAACAGTCTACCAAGCAAAGTGAAAGATAGACACTATTGATTGGTTAAAGGAATAATATGTGTCCTTAGATACACTCCAGGAAATAGGAATGGCAAACGGTGAACCCTCCAGCTGTTCTTCTGTTGAATTAACAGGTTGATCAATGAGAGGGATGGATATTCTCTTCTGATGGGAACTCACTCTGTTAACAGAAAACATACCAAACTATGAATCTCTTCCATTTTGTAGGGATTGGCAAAGCTTTTAAATTCTAATGAACTCAGAAGTAAATGATCATGCCTAATGACTGTTTGAGACAGAGCACACACACGCACACCCACATGTTGGGTTTCCATGTTTTATGGGGACATTCCATAGACGCAATGTTTTTTATATTGTACAAACTGTATATCATATTCCCTACCCCTAACCCACCCCCTAAACCTAACAATAACACAAAACTTTCTTCTCAGAAAAAAAGTGAATTCTGTATGATTTATAAGCTTGTATCCTCATGGGGACCAAAAAATGTCCCCACAAGGACAAGGATTTTGGATATTGCCATCTTACTATAGGGTTTACCAGTTTCACACAAACTCTCTCTCTCTGTTTCCATCAAATGGCAGGTAAAGTCTCTATCTGTGGCATGTTTTGTTTTGTTTTGTTTTGTCTCCAACCTTGTTTCCTCAAATCACATTTTATTCCTGTGGCATTCAGAGAAATGTTTTCTGTGCGTTGCTAAATTGATTGTTAACCTCACATGGCAGAACTCTACGACGCTACGGAGGGATTCAGCTGCGTTTCCTTGAGAGGCCGATCAAAGAATGAAATGAGATGTTGAAAATCATGTTTAATACTGCTTTCAATTTATTTGTCAACCTATAAATGGAAGGCCATGTCAAACTAAAAATGAAAGGTCGAGCCTTGTGGGATACAGTCCCCCGGTTGTTTGGGGGTAAAATATAAAAACATTAAATAAAATGAAACACATGAAAGACAACTAGCGTTTCACACAATAAATCAATATTGAGCTCATTCATACTGTGCAAGTTTTCAAATGTACTACATCATCCATGTATTCAACGTGTACGGAAAATAACATTTAGATTTGCTAGGAATCGAACCCCCAACTTTCACGCTGCTCACACAAATATGCCAGTATATACCAGTACACACAAATATACCAGTACACACATGAACACATATTAATATACTGTACATAATAAACATAGCTTATTGCTAAAATACTGTGGTATTAGTTGTATTATGCCAATGGGCAATTCCATGCAAATATCAACCTTAAAATGAAAAAATCTAGTTTTTGCCAAAGGTTTTCACCATATTGATAGGTCAGATGTCAATATTTGGTGGTTTAAATGCTCATGTGAAGTCTCTCTTAAAGCACTTTTTGTTTTTTAAACCATAGTTTTCTTTAGTCATGTACAGTATGTGTATTGTCACATCCAAAACTCTCCATATTCCTCATAAATGGACAAATGGAAATTATAGTTACTGTTTTATGTTCTATAAAGAGACATCCCTTCTCCATTTGTCGGGTATTATTGCTTCTGGTTTGTACATTTTAATACACAGAAAACCTACAAAGTATATCGTCTCTCGAAAACACCCAACCTGTTTGTCATAATTTTTGCCCTACATTGCAAGTCTGTGTTAAGGGGTTACATGTACAATTATATATGTCGAATAAGATGTTCAAGAAATTTAATTATCATGGTGTTAAATAATGTTACATTGAGTGAGGCAAGGTACTCATCCTGCTTTTGGAAATATTGGAACGAAAGCTTATATGCTTAAATAGGGTCTGTTTTTTTATATTTTTCTTTCTCTTGTACTTTCTCCTGTACTTTTTTTAGGGACCTAAGGGTCTGAAATAAAGCATGAAAGAATGGAAGAATAACACAGAACGCATGTTTAGTAAAATATAAACAGATGATTTTGAGAAATTATATTTCGAATTTTGACTTATAATTTCACATCCATAGTGCTGGATATATTCTGATATAATATAACTTGCATGTCAGAGAGAGATGGGCAGATGTGTTTGTGTTCATATGCATGCTTGGGCTGAAAAAGCATTGGAACACGAGTCTGGCAGAGCAGCTAGGGATTGACTGATTTAGTGGAGTTATTCATTACTTTGATCCTCTAATTTAACATCTTGCAAGATATTAATCAGTTGCTTATTTAAAAGTCACCCAAAAGCAGTAGAAAGGTAATGAGGCCTATGGGAAATGAAACATTTTTAGCAGCTATTCTGCCAAAACCCAAAGAGCTCTATGTCAATTGGCTTAACAGCATGCTGCACACCTGACATACTCACAATTCTCTATTCAGAGAAATTGCAGACACACAGGTTAGCATTTGGCGCATCTTGACATTACGTTGACTGAGTGTTGCGTTTATGTACGTATGTGAATCCTAACCAGACCGCCTCCCTGCACGCTTCACGCTTCTCCCTGACAGGCACAATTTCCGTGGCTGAGGAAATATAAATCTCCTTTAGGTTGTTATGGGTAAATACTGTAAGCTTCAAAAGATTATAGTCTAAGCCAGGGTTTACAAACCAAGGCTCCACACAAGCACATGATGGAATCTGTGGCGGGGTGTGGAGGTATTCTGTGCATCCTCGCACATACACACACCCGCTCCCAGTGATGGCAGACCAGGCAAGAAATGCTATAAAATACCTCTTCCTCTTAGTCAGATTATGCCTGCTTAGGAAACAGGGGGCGTTGTTTACAGAGGTCACGGTTTCAGAGGGGGATTTACAGCATCCGTATTGTCCTCTCACAGTGCTTTATAACAGTGAATAATATATACAGGATTTATGTTGGGTGTGAGAATTCCCTAGTAAATCACAATAAGGCTGTGAATGTGTGCACACTTGAGTGTGGAAGTGGTACACTTGAAAGATATTTTTGTCTTATTTTATGTTGTAAATGGTTCAAGTGGATCTGAATTGAAATGTATTTTCTACTGACATCACTGAGACCATGAAGGTCCTTGGAATATGTTACGCATAGCCACATGGTTTGTTTAGCATTTGTTGTTGTGAACTTGTATTTGTATAGCAGCTTTATAGAATGTAACACCCACTTTTTACAACTCTTGGCCACAATTTGTCATGATTCTGCCTCATCATGTTGTGTCTTTCTTGGTCTTGTGGCAGAATCATGGCAGGATCCCTTGTTTAATGTGGAGAGAGACATTTTGACCCATTGGGCGTTCCATATGCTCCCTCCTGTCTCGTCTTTGTTCCCGCCCTCTTGTATTCCTCGTTATTGATTGTTAATGGTGATTTGATTTGCTTCCCCTTATAATGCCCTCGTGTCTATTGTCCTGTGCTCGTTCGTTGTACTTGTGTACTCTTGTGCTTGTACTTCTGTGCCTATGTGCTTTTGCTGATTCAATGTGGATTATTCAAGTCAAGTCAAGTCTAGTAAGTGTTTAGTGTAGTTCTTGTCAAGTGTTGTTTTAGTCTAGTGTAAGACTAGACTTAGTTTAGTCTAAGTATTTTATGTTCGCCCGTATTAGCACTGCCTGCACTTGGGTTCTTTCTCTCTCTGTCAAATCCCCCTGGTCATGACAGTTCATGAAACCATTGAGTACCATAGTAGGAAAAATTGCTTTGGAAATTTCTTTGTTCTGTTCAACGCAAAATAATAAATAATATATAAAAATATAATATTTCGAATTTCAAAATAATATATTTCGAAGAATGTAGGAAAGCACAGTTCTGCGGCACTTTTGACTACCATTGTTACTTTTCCTACTATTGAAGTCAATGATGGCCAATAACTGTTTGGTTACAAGCATTCTTCCAAATATCTTTCTGTGTATATCAGAAAAAAAGAAATTTACACAGATTTAGAAAAACTTAATGGTGAGTAGTCTAAATGAAGACAGAATTTTTATTTTTGGTTGAACTGTCCCTTTAAGCGCTTATCATGCAAGCCTGTACATATTTCTGAATGTTAATGGCAATGTAAATGCAATCAGGAGAATTGCACGACAAGTACTTGTTGACATGCTGTTGACAAGTAGAAAATAGAAATGGCAAAGGTTACACAAATTCTTAAATATTGAATGGTATTTCAAAGATCGTATGCTTTGTTCTTCATGCCGACAGGTGTATAAGTAACCTTTAGTGGTATCCTGTATTACACATGACTGTGGCTGAAGACTGATCCCATGGGGTTTGCTGAACCTTGGCGGTTAAGTGATACCACATCCAAATCATAAATCAGCCCAGCAACCAGCTCTCTTGACCTGAAGGTCATTGTTTCATTAACTTCCTGCCACTCTGAATTTTCCCTCCACACCTTCCCACTAAATACAGTAGTCTTGGGTTTAACAGTCCATCTACCTGCTCGCACACATACACACACTTACTTTATTGCTTACCTTATTGATTCTTAAGGTGGTCATATTCCAACTGATCTACTGCGATCATACATCTAGTATGTATTTAAAAGCAGCCACATTCTTTCTTGTGTTGATTGACAGCCCCCGTCTCCGGTTTACCCTCTTGCTGTCAGATGTCAAGCAGGGGGAATTGAATGGACAGGAGACCATTTGAGTGTTTCATCCACGGGAGAGCAAAGCCTCGGCTTGTGTGGCTAACACCATAGGGGGGTAAACAGAGTCGGAGGTTCCCTTTCACAAGATTATCAGATGAAGAGCAGGAAGGATGACACAACCGAGATCAGATAACAGACCTCCACTCGAGAGTCCTTTCTTTCCCCGCTTGCTAAGAGGATCCGCATCTTCTGCGAAAACAGAAATAAAGGGTGGCAGGTACGCTTGATTGACCTGATAGAGAAAGAGAACAAGATAGTTACAGGTGATAGCTGTAACAAAATGGAGATGTGTTTTATTTTGGTATAGGTTTTTTTTTAGCAGGCGGATATATTACTGCAGGTAAAGTTGGGGTGAAAATCAGCACTGATACAATATCTGGATTGCATGCTGTGTGTTTATTACACATTTTCAAACTATGATATGTTTTAAATGACGTATTTTTCTTTCATCTGCGGTAGACTTTGGTCCTTCTTTCAGTTCTGTCAGGTTCACTCTCGTCAAGAATGATTGACAATTAGGATACAGTTTAGATTGGCGATATGGTTCTGTTCTGGGCAAAACTCCCTGCCCAGCCAGCATGAATAAGAGCCGGGGGATAACCACCTTTAGGGTAAACAGAACAAAACAAACAGATGAAATTAGTTCTCAATGACATTTAAGTGTAACACATTATGTAAACTGATTGAGACTTAAGAAAAGGAATAACTGAATGTCGAGTCCCGATTGTAAATGTGAAGTGGAGCTGGGGATGGAGGAGGGTAATTTGCTCCTGAGCAACGTGATAAGCTAACGTTAGCTGAATGAATTTAAAACGGAATTTATATTTCTATAGGTAGATGGGGATCAGCTGATGCAAGCTTGACTAACGTGACCTGCCAGAACTGATTTATTGATTTAAGTTGGTTATGTTGGTATATTAACATCCTGTATGACTTTCTTCCTATATTATTTCTATATTTTAAAGAACGTTGATAACCAAACAACATTGAACCCTTTTGACTTCCATTTTATGGACACAAAACATTCTCATATCAAAAAGTATCTTTTTTTGTGTTTCACAGAAGAAAGAGTCATATACAAGTTTAAAATGATAGAATGTAGAGTGAATAAATAATACGTTTTTATTTTTGAGTGAACTAAGACTTCTTGGAAAGATTTTCATGTTAAAATGTAAATAAAAATATTGATTCATGCTATGAGAATATCAATACGGTATAGTGGGCTAAAATGCAGTAGCGGAGTATTTCGAATATACTTTGAAATATCGAATTTTCCCCCTATCCCTAGGGCAAAGCTGAAGCCCTATAAAGCATATTTAATTGTTTGAGGATTCAACTTGAAACGCTTTCAAAGGTGAACAGAGTGACTGGATTCAGTTTGAAGACGCTGAGTAAAAGTGAGAGGCTCATTTTGAATGCAAATGGCAGAACCCAGGTCCTATTTCCACACTGTTTCTGTCTTTGATCAGACATCTCATCTTCATTCTGCCTGGGAATATCATTTGATATGGGGACCCCCCCTCACTCGCTCACCCTTTCTTCCCCTATACTCTAGTTTTGTAACATATAATATGTCTCTTTTCTCGTTGCACTATGCTGGTTTAAGGCTTTATCTAAATTCTCAGTGTAGATCTTGAGTAGCATGTGTAATGTGTAAAATATTAAGTGAAGTGAAGGATTGATGCAATTTCTCAGTTTTAAAGCACTGAAATTCTTAAAAGCCCCTTAAGGCATGTTATGCACTTTTTGGTATAAGGCCAATAATAATTGTGGCCCTGATAGACTGCACTGATACACAGAGATTAGCCAACACTAAAACACATTTATATAAAGATGTTTTAAAGGTACAGTAGGATTCAAAGTGGAAAAAACAACTGGCACTGGCCATTTAAAACTAAATGACAAACACTGATACAAGGTGCCCTTTAATATCTGAGTGCTGCATAGACCGCAGGTATTGCCATGTCCATGTTCCAAAAAAAGAATAAATGTGTCATTATAGTGATGGGGTCCTTCGACAGCTGAATACAGGGATACACAGTGACCCATATAAGTTCTCATTGGAGGGTTAAAATGACAGCATTTATTTGCCAGATGAACCCACAAATCAACCAGTCTCCTCTGTAAGGGTAACTGTGATGTACCACAAAGACTTCAGATATTAACAAGACGCTGCGGTTCAGTTGCTATGAATGAGGAAAAGTGTGAGGAAGTCCCGCCTTCCAGTAAAAAGAGCCAATCCTGAATTGATTATCTGGGGTGGCTAATGATTCTTTGTGGGAGGAGCTCAGTACAAAGTGTTATGAGGTACTTGAATAACCTGGAAAGATGGTGTTTATTGCAATTTAAACGTACAAAACAACATGAACGAAAATTACTCGTCAGGTTTAATTGTTGGTCAAAAATATTACTTTATTGTGACCTCTGCAGTCAAATTAAATATTGGTGGTCTTCCCCAATTCAAGTAAAGATAACATGGTATTTTGTGACTAATACAGCTGCCCGGACGCCCAGTGGGGAGACTTTCCTGAATGCAAAACTTTGTGTACGATCAGCTCCTTTTTAAACAAAGAAGTTGTGACTCATAAATTGATGTGTTTATATGTGTATGTAGCCTATATCTTCTTGTATTATATAGAAAGTGATCTTCAATGAGATTCAGGTCTTTAAATGTCATCGCTGTTGTCCACAGTGTGAATATCAATGTGGGATCACAGAGCGAAATGTCAGCCATGCAGAATATAAGCCTTTCTTTTTGTAGAAATGTGAGAGTAATAAAACTGTCCTCCTATTAATTCTGTATTGTAGCTGAATATCTTGATTTATGATCTTCAGGTGTGATAAAGAACAGAAAGCATGAGACAAGTAACATTTTAAGTAACATTCTTTTATTTCGATTAACTATTGGAAGTAATTTAATCATTGATAAAACATCATAAACCAACAAGTCTACGACTGCCTTTGTGCATTCAGTGTCAAAAAGTGATCAAAAGTTTGATGAATTTATCTTGGTAAGCAAGAAAAAGATGCTTTGGATAAGCCTCATGATCTGAAGGCTTTCTGGAGGGCACCGTAAGACATTCGGAATCGGATCAAGTAAGCAACATGGTTTGAAACGTGACATAAGATATGAAATATACAATAATAAGAAAAACCAACATAACACCCTACAGTCTCCAGTCTGACAGCCTATTTTGCAAATAAGTAATGAATAAATACATCGTTAATTTATAACATGGCTCACTATTTGGCAGGTCTTTCGTTAGAATTCCCCTTTTTATTTATGCAATTATAACTGCTTTATAATGCATGTGTAAATGACTTATTAATCATAAATGAAAACATTTATAAATGCTTTATCAAGGGAACCTTAATGTAAAGTGTTACCAAATTTTATGAAGATTTCGGTGTGTAGTGTATAAAATGGAGTGTATTTTGGAGTTCTGTATGAAAGTGTGGTAATGCGAATTATAGGACTGTCATGATATCAGATATTCCGTATACACGGTTATTGTGGCTGGTAACAGTATTATCACTATGTATATCTGAATACCATTTTTAAGAAATATATGATGCTAAATGTATCTTTAATTTAGCTTATTTTGTGTTTTGTCTTTTATTTGGTCAATGAATCACACTCAAAACACAGATGTATGAAGGCAGAGAGAGAGTTTGATTGTGACTCACACGGCTTGTTCTAATGGGATTGTTGCATCGCGCTGCACCTCATCCAGTGTGAACAAAATTAGTCCTAATGCGTTCTATTGTCTTTTGTTGCGTCGCTTCACATCGCAACATTTTAAATAGGTGCTCAACAGTCTTGTGTTTTATATCACGGTTATTGACAATGCCAGTATATTGTGACACTACTATGGTGAATGCTAGCAATCGCTATAAAGAAACATTGGTCTGATCCTTTATGATACAAGTGAAGAGCTCATTTGGAAAAACAGATAACACCATTTTAAAAGATGGTCAAAAATCATGTTTTTATTGTGCATTCTAAGTAATACAAATTAAGCGTTTGTTTTGATTAAGTTATAATAATTTATAAATACAGCTATAGCTCACGCAATAAAACACAATAAAAACATGAGAACACGATAGAAACAAGATTTTAGAAAAGTGATCTGTTTTTGCAAATAAACTCCTCAAGTTGGCTTATTTTACAGTAGCAGGTAATGTTGTAGGCTATAATTTTGTGACAAATTAGATGTAAACCAATCTCAGTTAGTCTAAAATACAATAAAAGCTTGTCTAAACCTTGTTTTAAGGTTTAAACCATGATCACCAAGTGACCTTAATTCACTAACATAAAAAAAAAAAAAATCTTTCAGGTTCTGTTTTAGTTGTTATGAACAAACATGAGAGACAGAAGATGAAAGACGGGGAAAAAAAGAAGGATTGCGAGACAGTGTAATTAAAGTTTATTGAATGCACGGTTCAATTTTAAAGAGCGCTGCCTTTCAAAGGTTAATACAACTTAACTGTTCCACTCGCTTCCTCTCTCGTACGTTCTACACTGCAATTCTGCATCATTTTTAAAGACATCTTTCATAGAGACTAATAAACAGTTCACGTATCTTATTGATCAGTCCAAGTTGACTTTACATTGAAGGGTTCGGTTCATGTACCACAGTGCAATATTTATGGTTATTAGTCATCTGAGTTACGTCAGTGTGAAATTGCTGTTTTTACTTCTTAGTTTATTCGTTTCTTTCAGATCCTGACTTTAAAGACATAGGAGTCCCCAAACCTCTTCCCTGTGGGTATTGTTTATTATTCTATAAGCATTTTCCATATGAGTGCATCTAATGGCTTTCCGTTTCCTTAGCAGGGGTCTCATCTGTTTTTCTCTTCTGCAGTTTGTGAATTCGAGATGGGAGGACCAGAAGGCATCATTGAATCGCAGCAGATCACCAAAGACGGCAAAGCCTTGCAGACAGAGGCAGTGGACTGCAAGTGGTACATTCGTGCCCCTCCTCGGTCCAAGGTCAGTCCCCCAGTCCGTCAGTCCCCCCAGTGACTGTTATTTCCCTGTTGTCGTTCTCTTAGCCAGCCTGCCACATTTCTGACATACGACAGATTCTCTCTGCCTCCAGCAGCGTGGTAACTGCCTAACTTAGCACTTGGCTTCCTGTTTTGCAGTCGTTTGCATTATGCGGCCATTGCATAAACATCTTGGGGCAAATTTGTATGCAGTTGGTGGAATTCTGTTGAGGATATAAATATGGCAGTGTGTGGCATACAGAAGATCCCAGATGAGCATTTTATTGCTCAGAGGGTGCTTTTCATTGCTCAGTAGAGTTAAAGGGATACTTCACCCAAAAATGAAAATTCTGTCATCATTTACCTACATTCGAGTTGTTCCAAATGTGTATAAATGTCTGTTCTGATGAACACAGAGTAAGATGTTTTGAATAATGCTTGTAACCAAACAGATCTCAACACCCATTGACTACCATAGTAGGAAAGTAGTCAAAAGTGCCCCAGAACTGTTTGCTGTCCTACATTCTTCAAAATGTCTTCTTTTATGTTCAACAGAACAAAAAAAATGATAAGTAATTTTTCTTATGGTAGTCAATGAGTGTTGAGGTCTGTTTGGTTATAAGCATTATTCCAAACATCTTACTCCGTGTTCATCAGAAAACAGAAATTTATACACATTTGGAAGAACTCGAAGATGAGTAAATGATGACAACATTGTCATTTTTGGGTCAGGTATCACTTGAACGGAGTTCTCTGTTAGGTTGCAAAGTGTTACGTTGGTCTAAAATGTAGAATTTGATGAGCTTGATAAGAAAAGTTTATGTCACGTCGAATGTTAGTTTGATATCTTGGTAAAGGAAAAAAAAGATTTCCTTGTATTTTTCAAAAGACAAATTTGAGAAGCAGGAGACTTTTAAAAAAGCCTCAATTTGTTCTCCATTCCGTCTTATTGAGCCATTGAAGAGATCTCATTTGTGCTGGGGGATGGGTTCTCCAGGCCAGCATTGTTTTATAGAAAATGAGAATAAAAGAAAAGGGCCACCATGTGGAAAAGGTCAGACGGTGGAGTTTATTTGGGGGTAAGAATCACTTTTTTTCATCTGGGCACTGTTGCCAGGGGAGGGGTTTAAAGCTCATGAAATTGCCCTGGCCTCGGCACCTAACCTTACACAGAAAATCGTTCTGTATTTTCAGCAGCCTTTTCCATTACTTGGTACAATGACACAGCACACGGATCGCTTAGATCGCTCGATTTATTTTATTGTTTATTCCCATCTAAATGTGGACACATTTATCATTTATTTCAAACGGAAACTAGAATACTGAATTATGTTTGTTTAAATATTTCTGTTTACAAATGAGTTATGTAAGGCCATGCCAAAAATATAGTTTTTTTAGGCACAAGTTACGCAGCAAAAAAAATATTTTAGCACATCCAGAATGCTGTATTTATCAGTCAGCATCCAGGACCAGAACTGTTTCATATTATGTTTTATGATTTTAAAATAATTTGTAATGTACATATAATATCACTCTGCAAATAATGCTGTAGTTGTATTTATTTAGACATATGTCTATTAGGCTTCCTATATGGAAGAATCAGTAGCCAAATTTGACAAAACACAGTAACCTGCCTCTATTGTCTGTGTATTTTCAGATAACGTTCTTCAACAAGTGTTGACTAGATGGGAAAAATCTGTGTTGTGCCACGGCTTGTTGATAATATTTGAGCCTAATGTGATTTATTGCTTTAGAAATTGATTTTCGTTCTATCTGATGTCCTACCAGAGACACAAATCAAAAGCACACGTCCTTGTCTTTTCACAGTGATTAGTTTTGCACAGCTTTTCAGAATTTGTATTCTTCACCTGTTATGACTCATGATTGCATTTTTATTCATTAATACACAATGTTTGAAGAATGCATGTTTGTTGAAAGAGGATGAATCCAACCAACATATTTAGTAATATGTTGTATCATTTGTATACAGCAGACTCATTCTCAGTGCTTCTCAAAATCATCATATACTTGGTCTCCATAAAAGTGTAATACATAATGAAATTATTTTTTGTTACAGTGGTGGATCAATGTTATATTTGGTTGCCTATAAAATTCTCACAGGAATGATTGTCTGAAGCACAGATGGTCAGGTGTCTGTCGTGTGTAACTCTAGCCATCAGATAATGTTGCTCATGTACTCCAAAAAAATCCGTAAAAATAGGGCACAATATACTGTATTATTATGAAGGAATTTTCTGTGTTCATTTTTACAGTTGTTTTACCTGTATTTTACATTTGTCACTGCATTCATTTGCATTTTAGCATTAACGGAAATGTCAGTAAAATAAAGGAAAATGTTCTGGTAATTTTCTGCCGGTACTTTATCCGTCTTTTACGGGATTTGTTTACAGTGTGCAAATCTCCTCTCCGCATGTATCACAGGCTTTCACATATCTCATCCAATAAAGAGCACACGCATGTAAACTTACAGATATGCACACTTTGATTTTTATTTCATTTATTGTCTGAGAGTAAAAGAAAAGGGGTGGGGTATATAACATCATCTATATGAGCCGGAATGGAAAGGACAAAGCCTATCACTTCTCTTTTCCTTCTAAAGATCCAGTTTGTGAAATTTAGTGGCATCTATTGGTGAGGTTTCGAATTGCAACCAATGGCTCACTCTTCCGATCCCCTCTTCCTTTTCAAAGCACTACGGTGGCTGACACAGGACAAAGATGTTGTCACGTTTTCAATTCTTTGCTGAAAGAGAGAATTTTTGAAAATATTTATGAATTGATATTTATGATACGTGCTCTGTAGAGCAGTTTGTCCATTAAGGGCTACTGTAGAAACAACACGGCGAATTCCATGCAAACAGACCCGCGGTGTATAGATAGAAATAGCTCATTCTAAGGTAATAAAAACATAACGCTTCATTATGTAAGATCTTTTACACCTCTGAAGACATAGGCACTATAGACCTCATTCACTATTCCCTACATCAGTTCACTAATATATATAATATAATATTCAGACAATAATATTCGGACACTAGGTGCACTGGAAACGCTGCGGGCGTCATTTTCTGCCGAGACGCGGGAATTCATTCAGGTGCGAGCATCACGATAGATGGCTACTAGCTAGGTATGAGTGTACATCGGTTGTACACTCGTTATGATGATGCATCATGGGATTGCATGGATTTCCCCTCAAATGGTGCACTATATTAGAGTATAGGGGGCTATTTTGGACACCGCCATAGTTATGTATATTATATTGCATTTCTGTTAATAGTGCCTCTCAAAAATTACACATTGGACCTCTAAATGTAATTTTAATAAAACAGCGCTGGATGTGCTGTGTTTTATTAGTAGTATAATTTTTTTTCTACTCAATGTACTGTATGTTCAAAATGTACTGGCAATGTACTGTATGTTCAAAACCCCAAAGTCATGAAAATCATGCAGTTCCATTTATGTAAAGGAACCATTGTTCTGATTTATATTTCTGCACATGAGGGTCTCTGAGCTGCAACACTTTGCACAGCTCATCTTGCTCTTTCTCTCTAGTCTGCTGGGAAAGGTCGGCTGATGCAGGGTACAAATAAGTCAGCACAGAGGGGGATGTAAACAGTACCTCAAACACATCCGCATGCCCTGAAGAGACAGCAGGCCCCAATGGGCCAGATGTTGATTTCTCTGTGTCACGCAGCCATGACTAATTTATTCTAAACAAACGGTAAAGATGAAGCACTTAGAGTGTACTCAAACAATCAAGCAGAACCTGCAGTTCATGTGATGTGTTGGCATGATTCAGTTCAATTCACGACGTATAATATTTAGGTCAGAAATCTGGATTCCTATGAATTGGGTTCCAGCAGGAAAAGCTTTTAATAATAAGCTTTTGTAATCCAGTGTCTGTACATACAGTAGGTTGTTGTTAAAACAGATAAGAACTAGAAGATTTTGAGAATGCTCTTTTCTACCGACACGTTGTGGAGTTGTTTGTTGAAAAATGCATGTTTACAGAAACGTATTACAATATGTAGTATTAGTATAAGATAATTGTTGACATACAATAGAAGAATATAGCTATTCAATGGATGCGGATAGGATAGTTCTTGGAATGTACGTAATTGGAAATGTTTGCATTTATATTCTGAATTCTGAATGCAGACTTCTTTTGAGATCTCTTCTGAAACATCTGAGGAAACATGAAATTACCAAGGGCTTTTTTGTAAAGGAACCATTGTTCGGATTTATATTCCTGCACATGAGGGTCTCTGAGCTGGAACACTTTGCACGGCTCATCTTGAGATTTTTCAAAAGAGAAAAATCTTCGAACAGGACACATAATGGGATAGTTCACCCAAAAAAGAATTTCACCTCTTACTCATGCTCATGACATTCCAAACCTATATGACTTTTTTCTTCTGCAGAAGACAAAAGAAGATTGGCCCCCATGCATTGCACTTCCATTGTATGAACACAAAACCAAATAGATTTTTTTTTTTATATCTTCGTTCGTGTTTCACTGAAGAAAGATTCCATATACAGGTTTGGAACGACATGAGGATGAATAAATGATGACGCTTTCTATTGTTGGGTGAACTATCCCTTTAAGAAGTCTCCATCTATTCTCCTATACATTTTATTGTTTAGAATGAAAAAAATAAGATATAAGAGAAATAATCTCTGATCATTTTTCTCACGACAGGACTCCCAAGATTACGTATTATATTTGGTTTATATTTGAATCTGTGCAATATGAGGACACTCCAGAATAAATATTTAATTTAGTACCATCATATAATATTGTCAGTTCCTGTATCCTGAGGTTTGTTATTGGCAATTCCGTTGTAAGTGAAGGCACTCTCAGCAACAGCTTTTGGATTTTTTGCTTTCAGCTGCCCCTAGGATATGAACTATTACGCCACCAGTGTACAGCATCTCTCCACTACTGTCTATAACACTCATTTAAGTGAGGGACATGTTTAAGTTTCAATGAATAACATTTTCATTTAAAACCTCATGACAACGTGTTGTGTATTGCTTAGATAAACAGGATTTGGGATTTTAGTAAAAAGATTCAGGTTTCGCTGAAGCTGGCATGATCCTGCCTCTCCTTGTATTGGTTTTCAGGTTTTGTGGCAGAATCATGTCAGACCCATGTGTTTTATGTGGAGAAAGGGCATGGCATTGTTGTGGTTTTGTAATGCCATCCTCTCTCTCCGGTGTCGCGTCTTTTAGCCCCGCCCCCTGTTTCTCCGTCTACTTCCCATTAGTGTTTCATCCTTCTCACCTGTCTCCTAGTTCCCCAATTAGTGTCATCCTTGTCACCTGCCCGTCTCCGTCCCCATGCAATCTCCCCTTGTTAATGTTCCCCTATTTAGTGTCTCTGTTTCCCTTGCCACAAGTTGGTTCATTCCTTCCCGTATACCAGTCTATGTGTTACCTTCCCATTTGTCTTGCCTGTGGATTACCCCTTGGGTTACCTTGTTCCCGTGTTCCCTTCGTATGTTGGATTTATTATTTACACATTACTTGGACCTTGTTTTTTCCCCTTTTGGAAGTTTTTAGGTTTGATTCTTGTTTTGTTTGTCGTGTTTTTCCCCATCGTGGGTTTTCGTTATGAGCTATTAAAAGTTTATTATTTAACCCTTTGTCTTCCCGCGCCTGGGTTCTGTCTCATACAAAGCGTGAGTAATTTAAACGGCAAACTTACCCTGTTGTTAGATGAATAGGTGAGTCTTTTTTAATCAGCGGTAGGTTTCCCTAATACTTTATTCAGTTATTAAAGAAACCTTTCCAAATCAATTACGTCTAATTACTGTCTCGCACATTCCTCATATTTCGTGCCTACAAGTGCTAACAAGCTGGCAAGTACTGTAGTGAATCTCCTTCCATCTTTATGGAATCCTCTGAGGGCGTGTGGGAAGCCTAGTTCATTTCATTATTTGTGTAGTGAGTGGGATTTTACGTATTTGCATGCGTATAAGTGACGCCCCCACGCAGTTTTGCTGACGATGAGAGATTGTACATGCCAAAGCGCTTTAGAAAGAATGTGGCTCCTCTAGTTCATTACTTATATTGCAGGTGTCAGGATGTTGTGGGTGGCAAGGACGAGTCTACCGACGTGGCTCACTACGCAATGGTCGGTGCTGAATGATATGTTATTACAGAAAGAACTACTGAACGATAATATCCTTTATTCATCGGGACAACTGTGCTTCTCAATTTACTTGTCATAATAGAACACTGAGTGCTCATTAAAAGTGATAACACCACATTTTGGTGCTGCAAACTCCAACCACTACTGGGAGATACAAAGGTGGCGGGTACAGGAGAAGAACGTTTTATGCAAATATTGGGAGATCATTGCGGCTGTCAAGCCTGTCAAATGGTGTTGGCACATCACGGTAACGGTCATTCTTACAGTATGCTTAATATTTCAAACAGTGTAATTGGGATTTTGGATGAGGGGAAGTGTGAAAGTAGCTTGATTAGGGTTAGATTGAGTGAGAATAGAGCAGATGGTTCATTCTAACACTTCTGTGGTTTTTAAAGAGCCCGACGGGATTGACACGAGCGGTGCCGCAGTTTATTGGAGTGCTGCACGAGCTTGTCAGTCTCAAGTGATTGTCATTGATATTTTTAAACTACTCAATTTCACATATGTGCGATCAGCACTCTTTTTGATTATCTCTCCTTCGAATCATCACTCTTTTTGATTATCTCTCCTTCGAATCATCACTCTTTTTGATTATTCGACTCATCATCATCACTCTTTTTGATTATCTCTCCTTCGAATCACTCTTTTTGATTATCACTTCTATCAATCATCACTCTTTATGACTATCTCTCCTTTTAAACCACCACCCTTTTTGATTATCACTCCGTTTTTTTTTTTATAACTCCTCTCAATCATCACTCATTTTGATGATATCTCCTTTAAACCATGAAACGATCACTCTTTTTTTATTAAAACTCCTTTAAATCATCACTCTTTTTAATTATCACTCCTTAGATTCAATCATCACTCTTTTTAATTATCTCTCCTTTAAATCATCACTCTTTTTCATGATCACTTCTTTATGATCATCACTCTTTTTCATGATCACTTCTTTTCGATCATCACTCTTTTTGATTACCTCTCCTTTAATCTCTCCTTTTCATTTTGAGTATCACTCTTATAAATCATCACTCTTTTTAACTATCACTCCTTTCAATCATCAATCTTTTTAACTATCACTCCTTTCAATCATCACTCTTTTTGATGGTATCATTCAATCATCACTCTTTTTGATGATCTCTCCTTTAAATCACCAATCTTTTTAATTATCACTCTTTTTTATTATAACTCCTTTTAATCATCACTCCTTTTGATGATCTCTCCTTTAAATCATGACACGATCACTCCTTTTTTATTATAACTCCTTCTAATCATCACTCTTTTTAATGATCACTTCTTTTCGATCATCACTCTTTTTGATTACCTCTCCTTTAATCTCTCCTTTTAATTTTGAGTATCACTCTTTTAAATCATCTCTCTTTTTGATCATCACTCCTTTCAATCATCACTCTTTTTAACTATCACTCCTTTCAATCATCACTCTTTTCGATTATCTCTACTTTAAATCATCACTCTTTTTAACTATCACTTTTTTCAAGCATCACTATTTTTGATTATCTCTCCTTTTAAATGTGATTATCACTCTTTAAATCATCACTCTTTGACATTTCATAAAAATCGGACTTTTCCATGTTTAAGTTCTGTATTGGGGTCCCTGGTGCATATACCAACCTTAATCTGCACGATTCCCCCAACGGCGCTACCATCAATTTTTGTTTTCACAAGCGACATACATGTATCAGTTCCAACGCCATGGCAAAGTTCAAAGTTCTGTTGTTGGCTCAGTCTCAGAGGAGACAAGAGAGCAGTGGATTTATTTTATTTTCAATGGAAATATCACTTCAAGCCTGAATGAAAACAATGTGTTGAGTTTTAAAGATGCGACATGTTTGTCCTGTGTACTTTCACTTACAGAAAGTAATGTTTAATTTAAGATGCGACAGTGACATTTGTCCTTTGTCCTTTCACTAACTGTGTACTTTTTTAAACACGCAAGGCATTTGTTTGTTCACTCATGTTTGTTCATAGTCCGTTCGCTCATAGAAAACAATGTGTTTGGTGTTAAATAATGAGACAAAGTGTTTGTGAATAACTTTATGTGACTCTAGTTTTGTCGACTGGAAGCACTGGCTCACACAGCCCTGTGTGAGGAGACTAATATCTTATTTGTATTTAAAGGGAAACATACCAAATGGTACCTTTAATAACTTTAATAACTGTTTTCAATGATCACTTTTTTTAACCATTACTCTTCACGATCAACACTTCTTTTAATCTTTAGTCTTTTTGAGAATGACTCCTTTCAACCATTACTCTTATATCAACACTCTTCAATCATCACTCCTTTTGTGGTATTGACATGTCAGTCTGGCCTGGACTTCTGACTCCAGAGTCCAAAATCTGTCGTTAAACACTGTTTGAGGTAATCTAGATATCATTTATTTGACCGATGACATGAGATGAAACCTGCTGAAAGAAATTAAAGATTATTTGGAATAATGGCTCCTTCCCTGTGCAGAGATCGAGATCCCAGCCAATTTCAATGAGCGTAACAGCATGTGTTATTCTCTCTTTCAGATCTACCTGCGTTTCTTAGACTACGAGATGCAGAACTCCAATGAGTGCAAGCGTAATTTTGTGGCGGTGTATGATGGCAGCAGCTCGGTGGAAGACCTGAGGAATAAGTTCTGCAGCACAGTGGCCAATGACATCATGCTGGTGACCGCGCTGGGCGTGGTCCGCATGTGGGCCGACGAGGGCAGCCGCAGAGTCCCACTTCACGTCCAAGATTTATAAAACTCTTCTAGCTCACACCAATGTTGAAAAAAACAGTATATGCTGGCAGCTGGTTTAAGCTGGTCCTGAGCTGGTTGTAAACTGGTCATGTGCTGCTCCTAAGCAACTAGCTTCTGCTCAGGACCAGCTCGTAACCTGTTTATAACCAGTTCAGGACCAGGTTAAACCAGCTCATGACCAACTAAAGACCAGCTCAAACCAGCCACCATGTTTAAAAACACACCTAACTGGCATATGCTGTTTTTTAACAGGGACTGTGTGCCTCAGTGTATAGGCCCTTTTCACATGACGTCACGCATCTTCCGTTCTGCCGCGAAGCAAACCTACCCAAGTCCCTGCCACAAATACGGCTAAATGATGTACAACATCTTGCAGACAAATTTTCGCTTATGACAAGATCAAAGCTAGATAAAGGATACAAATATTTCGTTGAACAGTTTGATGTACCTGTTTGATTATGAAGGTAAGTGTTTTGTTTTCTTTTTGTGTTAGCGAAGGTGCTAGGATAAGTACTTGAATAAGTCTTCTGTCAGTTTTTCTGTCAATGTTGTTGAATTCCAGCGCTATGGCAAAACAGAAATTCTTTTTCTTCTTCTTCTTCTTCTTCTTCTTGTTTGTTGCAAAACGGATGTCATGATACACTGCTTTGCGAGAAGGCAGAAGTTAAGTGACGTCATTGTGAAAAGGGCCTATTACAGTTAATTCATACTACTTGGGTATATTTCACAAAATATTTAAGTAGAAGACCATTAGTATTTTGTGCAGTGTGATGTTATTATTATGATTACGGTTACATAGAGATGAATATTGTAAAACGTACAACAGATACTTCCATAATGTTAATTAAAATTGTCTTTATTTGTTTTAAAGCTGCTATCCATAACGTCTCCTCTATCGCCATCTCCGAACATGAACCTGATATTTCTTGACACGGTTCTTGCAATCGTGTACGCGTGTTTGCACAAACACTAACAAACTGATATCAAACACTTCTCTCATCTCTTTTATGAATGCACACTTACAAAACACACTCTCCCATTCTCATTTTCATTTACACGTACACACCTGATAGAACGCTTAATCGAGCAGTGCTTGGGAAATAAAAGTAACTCATCCGTAGGTCTATTAAAGAAATACAAGCCACACATTTAGCCGGTCCTGTTCTACCAATGATTTGAGTCAGAAACGCACCGCAAACCTTACACAATGACATAATATCTTGCCAACATCATCAGCCGGTGGTCAGTGTACAAGACCACCAGTAAATAAGGGACATCAGGGTGTAATAAATACTCCCAAAATGAGCCACATAAAACTACGGTCCTAACTGGCTCTTGACTTGAATTGCCGGAGTGTTATTTAAAAGCAACATTACACTGAAGCCGTATAAAATGCTCATTCCCATGTCGTGTTCATTCCCATGTTGAATCTAAAATTCTATTGCTTTCCTGTTGCCCAGCTAAATACCTTAATAAGAAGAAGGAGGGCTTAAGGGGGAGGGGATGATGCACAATATTACAGGATTATTCATTTAAGCTGTTTCTGCAGTGATGGAGCTGTTTCTGGGAACCATGGTGGGCTACAGCAGGGCCCCGCCTCCTGGGCTTCTTTGATTCGTGATCCACCACAGTTGGGGTTCACAGCATCAGATGCAGTCACTGTAAAGCTTAATGGGAAGCGCGCGCAAGAGAGAGAAAAAGACTGAGAGAGCAAACAAAGAAAGGAATTGTGGCGAACAAGGAACAAGAAAGGAATGATGAAGATTGAGTGTTTGGCTGATGGAGGAGATGCTGAGAGAGAGGAAGGAGGGACAGGGTGATAACATAGGGGTTCAATGCATGGCATGTAGCATGCTCATCATTATTGCACGCCGCAGGCATCAAACACCAAGGTCCCATGTGGTGTCTTTTCCCAATGGGCCGCATAAAGGATGCCAACCCGATCATGCCCCGCCAGACACTGATGGGTAAAACATTAAAAGGAAACGGCAATAAGTGGCGCCACCATCTTTACTGCGCCCGTCTAAAACTGCAGACGCTAGCTTGTGGCCACATAAGCGAGACTGAGTTTATGTCTCAATCCGTTCAGGAGTAATTGAACTTCTCTGGAAGTTATTTCTGGGGCTGTGCCATTGTCAACGGTTGCAGAATTTCCCAGAATGCACCGAGTGGCACTACACTTTTAAGAGCTTCAATGAAGAAGCATAATAAACTGAACAACTTGTGTTTTTAGTGAATAACAGTTTAATGGGCCACCTTTCGGCTGACCCTTCCTAAATTCATTTTAATGATATTGATAGGTAGGTAGAGTGTAGAATACAGCGTAGCAACACGGCCTTCACTTTCTCGAATTGATTTTGTGACTTTAATCGACATACGTTTGCATTTGAAGAGGGAGGCGGATATCCTGAAACACGCAGGTGAAGAATGGTTGAGGGAATGTCTTGGTGGTTTGGTGCCGAGGGCTTTGAGGGTAAAGAAAGCATATAATGCTCTTTCTGAGATAGAAAGAGGCAGCTGCGTGTCTGCGTCAGTCTTCGTGAATAGCGATAGGTGGATTTCTGTATGAGCCCAGTGTCCTTTCTGCAGCCCTATCCAGTGAATGAACACAGGATGTGCGGTTGCCCGGGTAACACCCCTGCATAACTTGTTCAGACACTTACTTATGCTCCCTCTCTCTCTCTCTCTCTCTCTCTCTCTCCCTCTCTCTCCCTCTCTCCCTCTCTCTCTCTCTCTCTCTCTCTCTCTCTCTCTCTCTCTCTCCCTCTCTCTCCCTGATTCGCTAGACTCAGCAGCTAAAGGGGGATACCTCCATCCACAGAGAAAGTCTTACCCAACATACCTGTTTAAAAATTAAACGCACTAGTCTACACCTGGCCTACTACAAAAGCACATTATAATGTTAAGAAAGCGAGAATAACTGATTCCGAGGGCTCATTCACAAATCCTGTCAAAAGACGCATTTTCACACCGCCGTCATACCTTCTGGATTCTAACGTATATTAGTAAAACGCCAAATTGACTCGTGGCAGGTCTATCAACCTTCAACGGAGCTTTAACTGAAGACCTGTCCACACCGGTGAGTGGAATAATTTGTCAGAGTTAATTTATGCAATGGGGTGGTGTGGGAACGTTGAGCACTGAGCAAAAGGCCACTTTTATTATAAGATCACTGAAATTAATTTCTCTAGAGGATAGAGCAGACCCACCTTTAAATAAAGTCCATTCTCATTTGGTGAGGTGGTCAGGAGAAGTACAGTTCTGCAGCGCCACTTTGTGGTGAAACGGAGAACTGTATCCGCATGTAAAGACTTGTGAGATGTCCAGAGTGATGATTCATCCTAATTTGCTTGGTTATTTCTCACCTGGGAAAAGCTCGGGAGTGCGGTCATTAATAATTCTACACGGTACATCATTGCAACCTTGACTCTGTGTTATTTTAGAAATGTTCTTATTTTTGTACGAACGCGGTGATCTGTGTCCTCTGCTGACCATAAAATACAGTAAGTAACAAAATGTTGTAGTGACGTGAGGTATGTGGGAATTGGCAACACGTGGATGGGTGTGTGTGCTATTTATATATATGTGAGGTAATTGATACAGAAGCTCCGCCCTCTTTAAAAGTCACCTTGGCTTTAATTGAGCCTCACGCTGTAATTCACCAGTTCTTTTATGCATATTTTCACATCTCTCATTTTTCATGATTTCAGCTATGATACATTTTTCAGCTTCAAATGGGGACCGTTTCAACATCCTCCCTTATGTATTTTTTATGTACGACACCAATATTAAATCAATCTTCTTTGATCTTTGAAGGATATTAGCAGCGTGGAATTCTTAAACTACTTGCGGTTTGTATCTGCGTTCATTATCATCATGATATCTTCGCCATTAGTACAAACTCGATCTAAAATTAATCTGAAATTTAGTGGTACATTTTATTCATATTAATTGAGTCACTATATACTGTATGAATAAGAACTGTCTGGACTTCAGGGGCAATGGCAGATAGATATGAATAGTGATGCGTATTACAAAATAGCTGTACAACTCCTACAGACACGGACTTGTTTTCATGCATATTTGAGGAGCCGGATTAATATTCATGCCCAGCAGAAGGCAACAGAACTTGATTTGGTTGGTTTGAGTAATGAGTTTCTAAATTTGAACTGTATTGATGCACAGACACAGTCAGACAGACATGCGGTATGATTCATTTGATGAATTGTGTTCAGAGGGTAAGATTATAGACATTGTCTTATTACCAACAAGAATGAAGTGTAATTAAACATAAGCATTATCCATTTTTCCTCTCAGCTCCCTGCGAGGCAAATACCTTCTTCTGCCACAGTAACATGTGTATCAATAACACACTGGTGTGCAATGGAATCCAAAACTGTGTGTACCCCTGGGACGAGAACCACTGCAAAGGTGAGTCGTACTTCTTTGTTTTACTGTTAGGTGGCACCTCCTGGGAAAACTTTTGTGGTCTGTCTGCCTTTGTTATTCTGAAGATTGATGTTTGAATGATCTAAAAAAATGGTCTCATTGCTTGATAGATGGTGAAAAAATATATCCTGTTGGTTCTTTAGCCTAAGCTGTGAAATGCGCTATTTTTTTCACGTTACAAACCCACAATTGTAAAAACTTTAGAAAATTCTATCATTATCTAGTTACGCTATTGTCGTTTCAAACATATATGACTTTCTTTCTTCTACAGAACACGAAAGAAGATATTTTGAAGAATGTTGGTAACCGAACGACGGCGGTACCCATTTACTTCTATTGTATTATAGTCACAAAAGCAATGCAAGTCAATGGGTACCATCGCTGTTTGGATTCTTCAAAATGTCTTCTTTTGTGTTTTTCAGAAGAAAGAAAGTTATACGGGTTTAAAATGACAAGAGGGTGAGTAGAGAACATGATCTTTTTTTAATAGTTTGGGGTGAACTGTCCCTTTGGAGATAACGGCCAATTTTCAAATCCATCCTCATTTGGTATGAAATGCCATATTTTGCATGCACCACTGAAAGTAAACACTCCACTGCCTTGAAACAAAGCCAGCACAGATGTTATACGCTCACTGTGGTACATAAATGTCAAACATTTCCCATTAGAAAGATTTACTGATTCTGTGTGCTGTTTGTAGTCTCTGTAAAACAACACTTTCAACAGAAGCTAACTTAAAATGACACAACATGCCTGGAGTAATTTATCACCCTTCATGTTTGTTTCTTGCAGAAAAGCGGAAAGCTAACATCTTGGACAACCTCAACAACACAAACAGCACCATTATTGGTGTAACATGCTGCATCGTGCTAATCCTGCTGGTGGTGTCGGTCATCGTTCAGATCAAGCAGCCGCGGAAGAAGTACATCCTTAGGCGCGAGGACTTCGACCCCACCATGTTCCAAGAGGTGTTCCAGGAGCCGCCTCATTACGAACTGTGCACCCTCCGTAGCGCGGCGGCCACCTCCGCGGACCTGGCCGAGCTGGCCGAGGACTTCGAGAGCTACCACAAGCTCCGGCGTGCTTCCTCACGCTGCGTCCACGAGCACCACTGTGGTTCTTCGCAGGTGCCCAGCTTAAAGGGCAGCCGCGGAAACCTCAGCGCCCGAGAGGCGGCGGCGGCCATACTGACGGACCTTCCGCCGCAACCGGTGCGGCCACTTCCTCCTCAGACCAACCGCAGGAACATTCTGGTGATGAGACACACCTACTCACAAGACGCCACAGATGCTTGTGACCTGGATGATGAGCTGGAGGAGGTTCCTACAACCAGCCACAGGCTCTCCAGACATGAGAAAGCAGTGCAGCGGTTAGTATTTATAGATTTTTATTCAAAAGAATAAACATTTCAGGAATTCATTTTGATATTTCTGGAACTGCTGGAACTGCTTCCCCTCCCGACTTTTTATTTTTAGCTTCTCTCCTCAGCTCCTCATTGAGTTGTTTAAGTTGTATTCTTCCATTCTTTTTTCCTGTGTTCTTGACATTTGGCAGACAAGCATCAGGGTCAGAGTTAAGTGGGTTTAGAGATACAGAAGTTCTGAGCTTTAGGAATTTGTCTGCTAAGCATGTTTAGGGCCACAGACACATCTATATATTAATGCTGGCTACAACCATGCTGTATGATGATCTATATGAAGTTTGATGGAACTATGAGATAAACAAAGATCTCTTTCATGAGAATAATATGTTTAAAATTAACAAAAAAAATGTTTTTTACATTATATTATTATCACTTTAAGAGATACTTCTGAATGAACAGTCTGTTATCATTTACTCACCATCTTGTCATTTCAAACCTGAATGACTTTCTTTATTTCGCTTCAGACAAAGTATAATATTTTATTTTATAGAAAAAGATATTTTGAATATTGTTGGAAACAGAACAAAGGCGGTACCCACTGACTTGCATTGTTTTTGTGTCTGTATATCACATCTATTACAAAGATGTTAAAGGGTACCGCCATTGTTCGGTTACCAACATTCGTCAATCTTCTTTTGTGTTCTTCAGAAGAATGAAAGTCATACAGTTTTGAAATGAAATGAGGGTGAGTAAATGATTTTTGAATCATTTTAGATAAACTATCCCTTTAATACACAAATTTCAAAATAATATGCAACGTCCTATTGAGAAAAATTAATGTAAGAAAAAAATAATACACTGAAAAATACTAAACTAAGTGTTTCTCAGTTTGGTAGGATTTTGGAAACAGTTTAGACTCAGTATCTAAACTCATTTTAAGTATCTTAATTTTGAGTAGTTAAAGGAAAAACTTACATAAATTCACATGTTTTATTGTTCAGTATTCAATAGTTGTAGACAAAACACAAATTGCTGTTATTCATTATGTAATGAGTAATGTGATGTTAAACATACAAGCAATGACATTCCAGGTTCTGCCTCATTGGGTCTCTTAACAAACATGAATCTGAGTACAACACAACTAGGGTGTAAGGGACAATCTGAAGGTAAGAACTCTTTAAGACCTCAATATATTTCTTTACATATTGTGTTGTAACTGTGAGTCAGTGTCAGTGTTCTTTCTTGTATTATTTGTTTTCTATTATGTTGGGTTCTGTCCTTCATCATTGCCATTGAGATGGTCATCATGAAGCTATGTGACCATCTTGCTTATTAGTCGAGTCCTTCTATATGTTGCTTGTCATTTTTGCCTTTTCAATTTATTTTTGTGATTTTTGCATCGAATGAATGGTCAATGTATGCTTGACATATCAAACTTGACATTTATAAATGGAGAAAGATACCAATTCGACATTTTAACATTTTGAGACACTTTCAAGTTTAAAAAAACATATCACTGTGAAGTTAAAATACATTTTAAAATATACTTTTATAACTTAACAGCTCATTGTCTTTATAATATGCACAAAGCAACATATATATTAGTGGTAATATGCTTGCTTTGTTGTGTTTGTGTGTAGCAAATGATTTGTGTGTTGTGTTGTATTGTATTGTGTAATGCAATGCTGTGTTTCTCATCATTCATCATGCGTTGTCTCCATCATGTAGACTTCTTGAAAATAGTGCAATCCTGGATCAGTACGAACGGGCTTCAATGAAATATGAAAATGTGGACCGGAGATAAACACCAGCAATGATAAAATACGGACATTTTAATGGCAAATTTGTCAAAACCACCTACAGATGGACATGGATACAGTAACAATGAAAGTGACTGTGCTAAAACGTACACCTAATTGAGGATCATTGCCTTTTTTAAATTACTTATTTAGGATTGCAGAACATAACATGAAGGTTTGTGAAAATGTGTGGCGGTTTCATTATGTGACTAAATGTGAATTACTGTTTATTGTTGTACTGCATGATTTTAATTTCATATTTTGCTACCAAAGTTGTCTTACTTTCAATGAAGACACTGCATATTTGTGAATTACACCTTCTTCCCATATTTTTGTCTACAAACACTTTCATGTTAAGAATTTGATGCATGTTTTTATTATTTTAAAGAGAGCAAAGGGACACGTAGGTACAGCAACCCAAGAATAAATATTGTAAAATTATAACAAATGGAACGACCTTAAGCCCCTTCCCTCCCCTATATAGTTTATTGCAATACTCACTGCATGTGAAAATCATAACAAAAATTATAATATAACATTTACGATTAAATTTAAAAGTTATGGATTTTTTGCTTCACATAAATTATTTAGCAACAAACTTTTAGTTGCTGTTGTTTAGGAAAATTACGAGGACAATAGGTTAACATTTGCTACATTTTAGTAGCACACAAACTTTGTATGTTAAACTTTTGTAGATGACTTATTCAATCGCTGAACTACCAACACCAAATCAGAATTTATGCTTTGTCAAAAACAATTAAGTATTATTATAATTATAATGACTTTAAATGATAAACGTTGTTAAGTTTACATTTTATGCTTTTGCGTAGTACTTGTATTAACATGCAAATATCACAAATAAATAATGTAGTTTTATCAGTGTCCATTACAAAAATGTTGCTTGAGGCCGGAGACTTTTTACATCACAGAGGAAATGATTTAAGGAGTCAAATAGAGGGCAAGAACATTATAATTACTCATTTCTTTTTTAGAATGCTGACACAAATAAGAGGCTTTCACTCTTTTTTCTCAAGTTTAGTTTCGAGTTACATTTCTGTTTTCTTTTCTTTAAAGCTTTTGTGCCAACAGGTATCAATAAAATTGATACATACACATATACCCATTCCAAACCCATCAATTTTAAAAATTTTAACATTTTTTTTTATTTCAACATTAAAAATAATAGTTTCTACAATTGGATGTCTTCATCTGTCTTCTGTCTCCATTCTCATTACTTTTTAAGTAGGCCTAAAGCTTAATAAACATTTATTTAGCTATTTATTTGCATTATGGGAGAATATTCATTTGGAAACTTTTTAGCTAAGCTATTGAAAAATTTCAGCTGAAGTGGAAGGTACAAAGCTTTGTGAAGCCTCATTCTGGGAACACGATCAGAACGATTTTATGTGTAAATCGTTCTTAAAGTCGTTTTGACGTAAATTTTCGGATTCATAAAACTTTTCGTATTTTCAAAATGTTAGTTGGTACGAAAGAAATGTACACCTGCCCCATACCACGTGTAAAACCGCATGTAACGTTCTGTTTTCTTTTAGACAAACTGATGGCACTGCATTTTGATGCACTATGTATCATAAGGATATTATTCTTTTGCATTTATGCAATAATGTTGCCTAACCAGAGAATGAACTCTAGAGGATTCCACCATTCCTATATACATAATTTGCGTAACTGTAGTGCAGAGGCAGGCGGAGAATATGCTAATATGAATGAGCGTGCATGTGCGCCCTGTTTACGAGAGATTGTAATTCATTAACACACTCATTTCACTACCAAATCTGTAGTTTATGAAGTATTTGTGAATCCGGAGGAAAGTTTTTGTGAAGGTCGAATTTACACATATATTTACGAATGTTTCATGAATGAGGCCCAATATTATGGGTTCTAATGTTGTGTTTATAAGTTGTAATTTTGAAAAGTAAAATCAATGCATAAAGTTATTTTAAATGCTATTTAGAAAACCCAATTGTCATCATTACAGTTGTTGCCGTCAATGCTAATGTGATATTCATATTTATCTTGTGACTTTGTTTAATCGGGATGGAATCAGTTTTGGATATTAAGTTCACCCGATAATATGTTCATTTCTTTACAGGCTGTTACATCATACCTTACACCTCACCTAAGATTGACAACATATGGAACTTTGACCATCTAATGGAAACAGCCTCAAAGAATTTGAGGAAACCTGATTTTAAGGGGTGCACATTGTGGTTGTTTTTGTCAATCTTTAGTGATTTTGATGGTGAAATTCTGTGGCACCAACTTGTATTCTGTAAGTAGCTGAAACTGTGAAGCTCTTGGGGACTCTATCAAACATTGGACTGAAACTGAATACAAACTGATGTACATTGTTCATTCAGTGGATTTTGAATCAGACATGTTTTTGTTTCCTCTGATTTGACCTCGCGGGGTGATATTGTAATGCTCAGATTATTTTTCAATACAAATTGTAATGTCTTAAGTATAGGTGCATAACATTTGTACTTTGCAAAGAGCATAGTTGAACAACTTTAACATATTCTGAAACCTTAAGGTGCGATACTTGAACCAACTGATAGAAGGGTGTAGTCTGTGTTCCTCCCCGTCCTGGGGTAATTTTACTGTGATTAGGTCTGAGATCCTGTGATTTGACTGGTTAGTATCTCAGAAGTGTAAACACAAGACATAATCACAAAGAAAACCAGTTGGTCTTGTCTATGCATACACTCGAAGATCAAAAATACCCAGGAATTAGTTAATTTGTAGTTTCTTACTGATGAGAAAGGATTGGAGAACAACGTGTTTGAATAGTTCCTTGACACTTCCGATGTGAGAAACCTTAACGACAAAAAGTATTTAGTTAGCAATTCATTTGATTGATGCTGGAAAGAATGTTTTAAATAAAGTGAAACCTACTTAATTTGTTTGTCTGCCTTGAAACTTCCTTCTGTGTAACTAAACATACATTACATTTGATGTGGTCACGTAATGCGTATTAAAAGAAAATTAATTTGTGGTGTGATGTTGTGACGTGTGAGAGAGCAGATATATTTATTTACAAGTCAGAAAATAAAAAATAGCTCACATCGTGTATTGCGTTAAAGTTAAATAGTCTACTATCATTAGATGATAAGAATTTTTAAAACGTACATTCTTTACGTTATCGGTACTTTTATTTTGAAAAACGAAGACGACGTGAAGTCATAGCCAACAACCCATGCTAGGCTAGCTGGTAGTACAGCATAACAAATCACAACAAGACGATCTTTGAAAGTCAGCGTTAAAAGCATGTTGTTTTAGGGTGATACACGACAACACGTTTATACTACCTGCCTAAATAGGTCTTTTTAACTTTGAGGTAATGATTATGAACTGTTTAGTATTCAGAGTCTGCAGGCCGACCCGTAGTTTGCGGGACGTATTAAAACGCGTGCATGTCAGATTGCCCCAGCAGACTTCAGCCTTACAGACGCAAAGCTCTCTTTTGCACACTAATCGATGTCCTGGATCCCAGTGGATAGTTTGTCACACTCGATTTCTTCATGTCGGGGCTCAATTCTGCAGTGCAGTAAGGATGATAGACAGAAGAGTACTGACCATGTGTCAGTTTCCAGAAGTTCGTACACACCCCCAAGTCTATCTGCAGCACAGAAAGGTACAGTACGCGCCTGAAATACCAAATGAACCAAAATATAATAATTATTGCCATTTAATTAACAAATTCTGAAACTGTTTATACCTTAGAACACCACATACTAGTTCTAATTAAATGTGAATAAATATGCATTGTCTTATGCTATTTGTCTATTTTTGTTTACAGCCAAACAGGCAGGCAAAGACTTCACCTATTTGATTGTGGTGCTTATTGGGCTCGGAGTTACAGGTGAAGTGTATGTAGTACATAACAGCTATTGCTGAAATAATAATTGTTACATCATTCAAATATAAAATGTATAATAAACTTATAAGTGAGACATTCTCTGTCTATGTTAGGCGGATTGCTCTATGTGGTCTTTCAGGAGCTATTTTCCTCATCAAGTCCAAGCAAAGTCTATGGAAAAGCTTTTGAGAAGTGCAGATCTCACCCAGAGGTTAGCAAATGAAGATTTATCATCAACTCAAGCATGCCTGCCAGGACTCAGATATACTGTTGTTAAAATTATAAATGACCGTTATCTTTATGAAACAAAAAGGTAGTTGGAGCTTTCGGAGAGCCTGTCAAAGGCTTTGGAGAGACCAGTCGACGTGGCAGAAGACAACAAGTCAGGTGCAATATATTATCCAATGTCAGATCCAATGTCAGAGAATGCAAATTGCTTTTATACACGTGCCTCACGCTTGTTCTTGCCTTTAGTCATGTTGAGTACATAAAGGATGGGCTCAAGCACATGAGACTGAAATTTTACATTGAAGGATCCGAGCCGGGTTTACGGGGAACTGTTCATTCAGAATCAAAAGAGGTACATTACAACATTTTAAGGATGCTTTAAAAACAACACATAAAAGGGTTGTAATGCATAAGGGGTTAGGTAGTCTGCAGATAATCATTGTTGTCAACCTGCTTCTTTTTCTGACAGAATCCAGAGACGGGAAAGTATGATTTCCGGTATATTTTTGTAGATATAGACACCTATCCCAGGAGGACAATCGTCATTGAAGACAACAGATAGGATTAATGTTTACAAGGTTACATGCATATTGGAAATTTCAATGGCAGACATACAAACTAATATAAAAAAAGTGTGTGTCACTACACAGACTTGTCAAGCTTAGATTTGTCATGCTTGACTTTTGTTGGTTTAATTATCACAACATTGTATAGACTAACCTGTATTGTACATTTTTGAGTGTGTTGACCATGCAGATGGTTTGGACTGTTTTATTATAGTCGTTTAAAATAAAGTTTGAGAATATAATTAATTTGGGAATAAATTAATATGGAATCCACAACAATAAATCAATGAAAAAATGGACTGCGTGCTTTTCTTTCTGCTTTAGATTGCCCAAAAATTAATGAAATAAACGTGAACAAAATCCAAAGTTACTGGTTTTTATATTTGGAAATTTGGAAAACCCTCCACTGAGGAAGTACCCCACTGACAAGGAATGTTCAACAATATATTTGGTAAAAGAAATTCCTTCTTGCCCCGGTAGGCGGCGTTTAATTACTATTTGAGCACTGCTAAAAATATGTAAATATTCTACAGAACGACGCAACGATTATACAATTTCTACAACGTTACACACTACTATTTTAACACATACTTTATTTTTTTTCTATTTTATTTAACCAAAATAATGCAGTACATAACTGACTAGGAACGGATAACATGCTTTTAATTTGAAGTGTTTTTTCCCACAATGCAACACAACTACAAACGGCTTTCGAGACAACAGAAGGAAAGGAACTACATCAAACCCCTCCGTTTGCTCATGGAAAAAACTACAGCGGGGCGTATTTGACGAAACCTTTGACACTTTTATATGTTAAAATGTACTAAAAGGAGAAGCACACTCGACCTACAACTAACGTTAGTTAGTGACACCGAGCTTCTGTAAAATTATACAAATTTTTTTTGTGTTTTTACTTTACGTGGGTAAATTTCTTTCCTAGCACGTTAGCAAAGCGACTTCTTCTCTGTCTGTCTATGAGGTACAGATGCCGTGCTAGCTGTGTTATTTATAACGCTTTTAAAAGGTAAGAGCTTTATAAAGATGAACATAACTGTTTTATTACAATTATCTGACTAATCTTATACTTACTAATGCTAATTGTGTGTTGCTAATCCTTGTTTACGTAACCTTAAATGTATTAAGTTAAGCTTTTAACTTTAGTTATGTTCGTTTATTTTCATATAGTGGTGTTTTTATGTTAAGAAATAACCCAACCTCGTTAATCATGTATATTTTGATAAAGAAATAAGATGTTTTAAAGATTAACACTCATGTTTGGTTCGATGCTGTCAGTACACAGATTAAAATCATGTAAACTACAATTGCTTACATACAACATGACATTACATATGCTGTTTTGTTTTAGTTTTACAGCTTGGAAGCAGATTATGATAATTGATACCAACTGGTGAGAAGCATGGAGCTGTACTGGTACATGTAAGTTTTAGGGAAAGTTTTTTGCGTTTTGAATTTGATTACTTTTCGTTTCAACATTGTCAGTTTATGGTAATGAATATATGACACTAAACAAATAAAAGTCATGCTTCCTCACTTTCACTGATCATACTGTCTGCTCTGTCGTACATGGTTCAGAAGATGATTCAATCTTGTTCTTTTTGTTTTAGAGTCGTCATAATATTTATTATGATTAAAATCTTCTTCTACATCTGCTGGTACCGCTCAAGGCAAAGACAACTCGCTGCATATCTCAGCAATCCTCGCAATGCACAGATTGTCATTGTGGGAGGAAGAGCTTACCTGCACCAGATCTGTGAAAGACAAAATGTGAGTCAATTGCAGCCTCTGCCCAATCGCATCCTTTTTGTTCTTTTAGGGTGTGGCCTGAGCTGTGAGTCATTAGTTGCATTGAAAGCTCTCTGGGGTATTTTTCAAATGCAAATGTTAAAGTGTCGAACATTTTGTGTAGATAAATAAGAATGAGACCGTAAGGCTGACAGACCAATATCTTTACCTCACTTTCAAGTTGTGAGTAAAGGAAAAGTTCACTCAAAATTTGTGTTATCATTATTCACCTAAATGTAATTTCAGATTTGCGCCACTTGATATCTTAGGTTTTCTGTATAGTAGGTCAGTCATGCTTCAAAATGCCTTTTGTGTTTCACTAAAGAAATACATTTTATAATCTGTATCTGAGCAAGAGAAATGTGCATTTACTCACATTACAGTCTGGTTGGATTTCAGACTGAGCGACACTTATTTATTATTGAATACATGTTCCTGTAGAGAATTGACATGTATTATTTACATACCCACAAGGTCAGACTCCATTTCAAACTGTTTTGCTGCGCTTCCACTTTTATTGTTTCACAACACCAGTTTTGACCTTGGTGCCTAGCTTTTTTGAAACTCGTGATGTAAAAAAATTCACCCTGAAAGCTACAGCGTGGACTTGTTAAACCACACTGAGGGCAGGGGTGTCAGGTCTCGGTTGCGTGTGATTCGCACAGGCCTGTAATTGTGTGAGCTCTTCTGTTTTGGAGAATCGCTTCACTTGTTGGTGCCCAGCGCTTGTCAAATCTAGCTGGTGCTTGTGAAAAAGCTTGAAGAAGCCAAGAGAAGCAGTTTAGATGGAACAAGAATTGGGCCGTTACAATGCTGACAATAACATTCCTAAAAGGTTTTGTGTTTTTTGGCAGGTTAAGTGAAGCTTGTTCACTCGTACAGTCAGGTGTTTGTATCTTCGTAAGATTTCTTTTGGAGTCTGAAGTGTAGAATGCGTTTTGTCTGTAGCTGTGCTTCATGTTAAAACTTGTAAATGCTAAAAACCTTTGTTTTAAAATGAGAACTTTTCCTGATTCTATATCCACTCAGGCATCTGGAATTAATCTGCTAAAGAAGTTTAACTGTATTAAGGAAAGGAAACGCTTTGCCATTCAAACAGGTTTTATGTTTGTAAAATTCCCTTGAATAATTTAAGGAGACGCATTTGCTAACATCTGTTTTACCTATAGTGTTATAAACCACCATTTATAGATCTTAATGTCCATTCACAGTATTCCTAGTGCACTACATTTACTGTTTAAAGTATAATTTTACATGGCTTTGAAAATAGACTGTTTTTATCTTCAGATGAGCAAAGAACAATATATTGTTAGAAACACAAGTTGCCTATAACACTCTACACCGGAAATGCCCTCAGTTTGTCAACAGTCAGATCATATTTGGACATCATGCATGGTTCTAGTTTTTACAGTTGTTTGGTTTGCCTTATAAGGTTGTTTGGTAGAACAGCATTCTCATCTCTATGAGATGGAAAGTTTGTTTCCCCTAAATTGTGTTGGACAAGTTGATATGATCAAATCAGTATTCTTTTGATAGTGCTACAATTCCAGTGTTTACATTTTTCCAGGTTATCTGAAAAGGCATGTTTATAGTCTAGGAAAACTGGGAAAGAATAAACTTTACACACGTCCTCATTAAGCACATGAATATCTTTAACTAGTTATTAGCACACTTCTATGAACCAGAACAGAACGGTTTCTGAAGTATTTTTGCTAAACAAGAGTCAGATCAGACCTGTGCAAAGAATTGCACAATTCAAGCATCTCAAAACAGACTCTCACAAAGCCTGATCTGCTTTCACCACCACACATATTTAAAGTTTTTTTTGAAGAGAATAACTTGACCTCAGATGCTTCCTGTTGGTTACCTGAGTGTACAACACGTCTGATTCCTGTCTGATTGTGGGTGTTTAACTCCTACTGCGCCTTTGCTCCACAGACATCAATCTGGCCCAGTTGGTACGGCGTTCAGGAAGATGGCTCGGTAGGCGAACCGTCCGCCTCTCTTCCACCATCATCATCGCTTTCTCATCTGGACATGCCTCCACCGTATGAGGCCGTTTCTGGAGGTAAGACTGGCGCACAATTACACCACAGCCTCCGCGGGGACAAGAATAGTTTATAATATAATGATTATTAAGAAAAGTCTTGATCAAAACTGTTTGCTAGCACATTTCAGTCAAGGTGAAGTCATTGTGTACTGTCTGTTATGTAGACATTGACTTGATATAGTTTGGAGGAATGTTATGAAAAAGCTTACACGAATTTGCACATTGAGTCTAAAGGGTATATTTAGTCTTATTATTCTTGATTATATACATCAAGTTGTAATATTGCTGGATGTGACTGCACTCAATCTTTCCTGTAGCTTAGCTTGATGGAGCATGGCCCACAAACGTCAAGGTCATAGGTTCAAATCCCATGGAATGCAAACACAAATTAAATATTTAGCCTGAGCGCTGTGTATAACAGCGACTGCCAAATGCGCACAAGTAAATCGTCTTGAAAAATACTTTTCCAAATGGTCGCTCACCGCATTTCTGGCATGTAAATGATTAAACGGTTGTTGAACTATGTGCTACTCCCCCCATACTCTGCTATGTTACACTTTATGCTCACTTCTAAAATCAGCTCATGATGTATTTCAGTAACCGTTGAGCTATTAAGAAGACTATCATAGTCAGCAATATGATTTTATGCAAGAAAAACCATAAAGGAACCAAAACAAGAACACACACTTTACTGACATACAATACTTGGTGGGGTAGTTTGCCAACAAGCGCTGTTAGAGTTAAGTTGCTAGGTCTTGCTAAAGAAAGGGTATTCTTTTGGTTTCTCTCACTCTGCCGTTTGATCTGTAAATGGTTAACATGGACAAGAGGAAATTTAATGACGAGGGAACAGCAGTTGGAGAGTGGGCCTACAGACATCAAGCCATCTTAAATTAGCCAATGATCAAATTTCTTAATTGGCAGATTTTGTAACTAACATATCGGGAAGAAAATTTATGTACACCAGCTGTCCGCTATTGACTTGAACACGTGGAGGAGACGTTAATCTGGCATTGTGAGCACTGTATGTTAGGTTTGATGCCGACTAGGGCTAAAGTATAAACTCATCTCCAAATGTCACGAAAATGCATTTATGGTTTGCAATAACAGAATGATTTTAATACTTAAGGTTATGTATGAGCTATAAAATAATACAAGTATAATCCAATAATATTCTAAAAATAGAAAGAATAATTGGTGAAGAACTAACTTCAGCTTATGCATAATGCATTTAATTTACCTTAATTAGTTTACATTTTTCAAAGTTCTTTTTTTTTTTTTTTACTATTAAATAGTAATATATTTGGCCACAAAAAATACTGTAGTTAACCGGGCTTTTATTTTGGCACGTCGTCGGTGTGTGTTTGACGATAGCTTTACTCAAACAGTAAAACTTTTGTGAAATAAACTCTCAGAGCAACTCCGGAGATGAAGTTCGTGTGTTCATGTCCTCATATAGCGCAGACACAGACAAATCTATGAGCATCACGCATGAAGCACGTTAAACTGTGCAGTTAATTCACTCAAACATGCAGAAAAGCCAGATGGCATGTTTAAATAACAGGATTCGGCATCCACAAGTCGGCATCTAGTTATATGTACTCAATGCAACCGGAAAACAAGTTTCACAAGCAAAATAGACTAAACTAAGTAAAATAGCAGTGTGCCATTGATTAATGTCAAACAGAAACAAGAACAAAGACAAACGCACTTGCACAAACAAGCGGCTCTGTTTAATGCACCTGCCAAACTGTATCCTTTGCGTGCTACACTGGTAAATACATATATGTCGCACTGTACTATTGGCGCGAATGCGTTTGAACAGCCACAAAGACTGCTTTCAGCCTTTGGACATAATAACGTTACGTACTGTAAATATTATGGGACGCGTGCTAGTCAGACATGATCAACTAATACAGAAAGAAAACTGTGTGTGCAGTGTCATTCATGTGACTTCTTGTCTGATTGTCACAGTGAAGAACAAACATGTTTTTATTGACTTTCTGGTGGTTGTTTTTACTGAATCCTGCAAGGCACTTTCACTGCGAGCTTTCACATTTTAAATGGACAGAAAAAGTAGTTAACACTGCACATCAAGTTTTACACGTCTAAAGAAGCACAGAAAACTAGATATCATGGTGAAGATGCTAAAGTGTGCTTTGGCATTTCCTTTGATACGGTTGTTTGAAAGATAAAATCTCCAGAACAGGATGTGGTATTTGTTGTGTGACCTTCAGTGAGCAGTCATTGCTAGATCCTTCACATCATTCAACAATTCCACCGTTTCTTGATACGTGAAGCATAAAAGGAAACTCCCCTCCTACCCTTCGCTTTTCTTCCAATCAACTTCAGTATGTGCGGTAGCATTCTCTATATGTTGAAACAGTCATCTGTTCCATGGAAATTTGGCAATATTTTCTTTTGTTTGGGGCATTAAGATGTGGAGAATCATTTCCAGTGGCCTGCAGGATAAAAACAGGAAGTTATGTCATTTTATACGCGTGACCGTGCTGTTTTGAATGTTGCATCGTTGGGTCATTTCAAGTTTTTTTTTGAGACTTTGCTGATAGATGAAACTCTGTTGACACATTTGAACAATTTGAGTCGTGTATTATGAGGTTTGTTAACTTTCTGCAATCTGTAAGTGAGCCATAAATGTTAATTCAGGTCTCAGAAACGCTGCTTGTGTTTTGATGGGTGTGTTATGTTTTCTTTGTACTTTCCTCTTCCATTATTATTGCATATGTATTAGGGCTGCACGATTATTAATCGCGATACCAATAAATCCTATTGTAATCGAGCTGGCTAGGATATGCAATGTGTCGATGCAAGTTTGAGTCGCTTATAATGTGCATTTGAAAAAGTAACACCCGTCAAACATGGTCATTATAAATATACTTTATCCATCATAAAAATACCTGATGAGGCTTGAGTAACAGTGATAAAAAGATGTCCATAGGCATTTCCTAGATTCTAGTGTTATGGTCTTCTTCTGCAGTGCGTATTTGGAGTTTCCGCACAACAGCGCCCTCTGGCTTTCGAATGCAGCAGCATTTTCCCCTACTTCACTCAAAAGCTGTGCATAAATCACGTGATATTTATCGTTGGTTTATTGTGACAGCCCTAATATGTATCATCTTTCTCTTTTACACAGAAAACGATCTGAAGCCTCCGCCGTACAGCGAGTTTGCTCAAAATGACGACACCGACACATCTCTGAGCATCACCATCCCGGACAGTCACGATTCTAGCACCATCACCGATGCCCCACCTCCTTACACGCCCAGTTCCGTCTCTCCAGCCAATCAGCAAGTAGACAACAGCCAGTCACAGTCCGAGGGAAGGTCAATTTAAACATTTCCCGGATTTAAAAGCAAGGGCCCTCCCCAGGTTTTATTTTTTTTCATCTGGACTAGCCCCTTGAAATTATCAGAAAAACTATAGAAAGAAAAAGAATGTTGTTTCTCTAAAGAGAGAGAATTTGCATAGTGCTCGATAAGCCGTATAAGGAATAACTGGCTCGATGCCATCTGCTGGCAGAGTTGAGAACTGCCATGCCCACGCTGGTGAAACCGGTGCTTTTAGTTCAATCATGCCTTATGCTCATTTTAGCCAGCATCACGACAAGGCATAGCCATATGATAGACGCCTCACAATCCAGTTATTTTAGACGAGAAAATATATCTTTGCGACAGTCCTGGGGACTAATGTTTCTCAGCCGATTATATCACGTAAACTGTACATAGGTCTGATCAGTGCCAAGTTACAAGCGCATTCTGCTTTGACAATGGTGTTGACACTTTTTTTTCTTTCAATCTTCTCTAAAGTCTCAAAGGGAAGAGGTTTGAGTATAGAGGTCTAGCCTCAGGTTTATTTATAACCTCAATTTATATGTGATGACAATTTTAAAAAACTTTGCCCTGTGAAGCACTTTTTAATGTGTTGTAATTGCCTTAATTCTGTCTGTTGGTATGTGTCCAATATTCATGAATCAACCAGAGCAGGTGTGGATAGTGTGGCTAATGGTTATGACTCGTGTAAATGTGCAGCAGTCATACTCCGTGTCGTATCGCTTTTCAGGTAACTGTAATAACCGATGCATTCGAATCACAGTGCCCTTATGAACTGAACTAGAAATCCTATGCGTGGAAGTGTGCGCATGTGTAAACCCTAACAGAACTTCCTCATAAAAATGTTGATTTGCTTTGGTGAGCGCATGAAGTCATCTCTGTGCAACTGTGCATATATCATGTTCACATAATGGGAACAATATTCTTTTTGTATTTAAAAAAGTCTACATGAAAGGATGTAATGTTATAGCTGGAATACACTACAAGACTTTTAAAATCTGAACAGATATTTTTTTAAACTAGACATCACACACTTGCAGATTTTTTTGAAAGTTTCAGATAGAAACACACTAACTGATCAAATCTCCAGACTGGCACTGACTTTCTGCAACACATCCAGACTGAAAATCTGGACAAAATCTGAGCAAAAGTCTTGTAGTGTATTTTAGCCTTAAGTGTGTTTTTAGAAAATGTGTGTAGTTTTCCCTCCGAGTCCTTCCACATCCACTCTAGAATATAATTTAATCATGATTTGATTTATTTAGCTAATCCTGCAACATGTATTATCTCATTTAGACTGAAGTACTGTATATGCTATTTTTGTATTTATGGAAAACCCTTCGAATCTCTTTCAAAATAAAGTTGGGTGAAATGTCTGAATATTATTGAATTTGATCACTAACAAAATCAGTTGACCTGTCTGTTCTGTTGGTTTGTTTGTGAGTTCAGAGTGAAATGCCACGGACCTCAAAGATTAAATGAATATGTTTGATATTACTTCCATTTTATTGATCGCAAAAAAGGTGGGTAAAGTTGAGCGAACTGCTTTTTGGCAAATGTAGAATGTCATCTCGGTAATCTGTTCTTGTTAAAAACTGCACAATATTGCATTACAAAAATATGGATGGTTTCATCAAACGCACGGAAGGTTACTTCCGGTCTGTGTTTGGTTATAATGAAACAATTTTTTTGAATTAATTAATATTCATATTTAATTGTGTATTAATTGTATTACATTACATTACAGTTTTATATATTCTTTGCAGAGGTCTACCTGAAGTTAAAAGTTTGGGCCAGAAAACGTTTATGTTGTTGGCATTATTAGCACACTATCTCGAACGTTGCCCTATTGCTTTCGCTGTCACCAGAAGGGGGCAGTAGCTCACTATGCTTTACCCCGATCTGCTCGGTCGCACTGGATATTTTCTCTTTAAGTTCTCAGCATCTTTTTGAAAAGTTGCCTTTCCGCTTTATTTTTAACATCCTGCTGTGTATTACATATTTCCATATTCATAACCCTGCAGAGCCAATGCCCTCTGTGCTTTGCTTCCTACTCTCCCGTGTGGGTTGATAGAATCTCTGTCAAAATAGTAAAGTGGGTGGCTCCTGGCGTTCAGCGCAACTTTTATTTTATGACTAAAGCACGCAACTTTGCATGATATTTTAAACTTTTTGTACTTTGACAGATCTCTCACAACCGCATGTGTAAATCAACCAGTCTGGGTGTGCACTGCACTTTAGATTTTGACTATAGATGTGGCCTGCATGAAGTATTAGACTGACCTTTATACCAGCTTGCAAATACCTCAAACTTAATACATTTGAATATAAAGATTTTTTTTAATGTCAGTATTCTCAATATGCAGTAGACATTGTGGCACAAAGGTGGATATAGTGATTTTAAATGAAAGTGTCTGCCAAATGCAGAGAAATGTTTTTGCTATTGACGTTAAAGGGACAGTTTACCCCAAAATAAAAGATTCTGTTATCATTTACTCCCCCTCAAGTTGTTCCAAAATCTGTATACATTTATTTGTTCTGATGAACACAGAGAAAGAAATTTGGAAGAATGCTTGTAACTAAACAGTCTTTGGCCACCATTGAAAGATTACAGTGGAAGTCAATGGTGCCCCAGAACTGTTTGCTTTCCTACATTTTTCCAAATATCTTCTTTTTTGTTCAACAGAACAAAGACATTTATAAAGCAATTCTTCTTACTAGGGTAGTCAATGGTGGCCAAGAACTGTTTGGAAGCATTCTTCCAAATATCTTTTTTTGTGTGCATCAGAACAAATAAATGTACACAGATTTGAAACAACTTGGGGGTGAGTAAATGATGACACAATTTTTTGGGTGAACTGTTGCTTTAATGCTGCTAACATTGGCAGGACACGTTCAATTTCAATGCTTAATGCACAAGTGTTTGGACTTATTCACTTTCACAGCCTCTGCTAGGAATTGAAGAACAAACACAGCACTCAGCAAGCAAGTGACTTTGTTATAACACCCTGCAGGAACACAGAAGTGTTGCCTTGAGCGCCTGCAACTCTCATTCACGTTTGTCTGGTGTGAGAAACAAATATTGACCTCCAGAAGTGAATCAGTGAATGTAAATACAACAGACTGGAGCTATGGTTTTATTCCTCAAATGCACCCGGACTCATCTGTGCTTCCTCTGCTTCTGTCAAATCTTTATTTCTTCTCTCTGGAGGCACCAAAGCTGACCCATTCTCTCTTCTTTTTTTCGCTCTTACTCTCTTGGATCCTAGTGTGAACTTATCAAGTATTCATTAGGATTATCGGATGAGCAGAAAATGTCATGTCAGAATTATTCTTCGGCGAGCAGTTCTTTATGAGGGTATAAACCAGATTTAAGCTGTCATCTGCACTGCGTCGTCTGGAACAGCTTATGTTTAATTGCTACTTTAACAGTATAGTAGCAGGTAAACATAATAAAAGTTATTGCAAATATTACACTTGTACTTTGCCATTAACATCACAAGTTAAACTCTCATTACTTAGAATAGATTTCAAAGGACTATTGTACTTTTTTTGAAAATAATCATTACATTTTTTATGCTTAAGGAGATCCCTCAGAGCCCATTCTATTGAGGACGGATCAAATAAAACAAGTTTTATAAAGGCTACTAGTGGTAATGCCCATGTTTGCGTTTTACTAATTCATTACACATTTTCCATTGCAAATAAATATTTTACTTGGATTTCATATCTTAATATTTGGCATGCTCCCCTTTGGCTATAATGAAGGCGCTTAAGTTACCGTAGTTTTTTAAATAAGGGTATATCAAACAAAGATGTTTATACCAGAATCTTTACTTTATCTTGTTAGATACTTATAAGACTATAGACAGCTTACTGTTATGTATAAATTAAAGCCAAAATGAGGAGTTTAAACATTATGTCATCATTTATTCACCCTCATGTCATTTACTGTAAAACCTCTATATGTTTTTTATTCTGTGAAACCACAAAAGATATTTAAAAAAATGTCTCGAAGGTCAATGGAGCCCAGTGTTGTTTGGTTACCAACATTCTTCATATCTTTTTTTCTAAAACTAACGGGTCAAAATTGGATTTAATATCCCAGAAATTCACTGTGGTTTCTGAAATAAGGTTCACTCTATTTTAGTGCCTCTGAAAGGAAGAATAATTGATATCCTTTTGATTTATATTGATGTATAGCTTAGCTTGACTGTTACTGTAAAACATAACATACGTTTTGATATTTAGGAGGAAAAGAAAGGTTTTTGTTTCTGAGATCACATCTTTTGTCAGACTAAAGTTTTGAATTATGAATCATCCAATGCGAGATGTTCTGTGGGCGAGCACTTCCTGCTATATGAAGACCTCTGTGATTATAGAGAGAGACGATAGTTTTCGGGCTGAATTTTTATATTTTGATGTCACCTCATAAGCAGAAAGTTGTCTACACCATGGGTGATTCCTTTGTTAAAATAACTCAAATGATGCTGGTTATCAGATGATGGGCATGAAAACAGTGGCAGCATTGGCTCTCTTCTCAGCACTGGAAAATTAAGTTTCGTGCCAGAGATCCTTCAAAACTGCTTGCTCACTGATGTCCCACACATCATGTCAGCCAAGTTTAATTTATAAGTACTGACACAATTAATCTAGTCTTTTTTCATTATTGAAAACAGGACAACAAAGTCACTCAAGGTCAGAGGCTTCAACTTGCTGCTGTGCTCGACCTATATCACAAAGCAGAGGCAATATTTGCCTGCTGCTGTGATTTACTGTCAAATGTTAAATTCATATTTTATATTTTATACATATAAATTACAGGGAAGCTTTGCCCAAATGGAAAACTGTCACCCTGGCAGGGGGATTTTCCACTAATGGCAAGCCTCATAGTGATACTCTTTTTAAATGAGCCATACTTATGAGTTGCACCACAGAGCGACCTTCATTTTGTCTGGTCACATGCTCAACCAATACACCGTTTGACACAAAAACTGTAATTTGACATAATTTTACCGTTTTGTTTTACAGATTTTTCACTTATTTTTGTAAAAATGTCAAACTACAGAAATAGACTGCAAATGTACACGTTGGGTGTAAAATAACATGAAAAGCGTGTCTTTTTACTTCACATTTTTTTTGTAAAATAAAATTACTGTTTTTTTACGGGAATTATTTTACAGTAAAGCATTTCTCCTAAAGTGTTTTGTATGAAAAGTAAACAACGTAATACGACAACAATGATCAGAGGTCATTCTTGTGATTTGGCACAAGTACTATTTGGTTAAATAATGGTCCCTTTCACGCATACAGTCTTTACTGGTAAATTGCCAGAAAATTGCAGTTTCAGATTGTGTGCGAACAGAATCTTTCTGGTAAATCAATACCCCCAATTTACCAGTAATAGAAGATTACTATCAAATTACCAGAATGCCCTTGCATGTGTGAACAGCATTTACCATACATTTGCCTGTAATTTACCAGTATTGCTGTGTGAAAAGGGCTAATGGTAACATCAAACATTTTTCGATGGGAGGAATCCAGTGGTTTTTGCATAAACACTGAACAGTTTTGCAGAACATGCACGTACGCTTGCCGTGACGCATACGTTCATCCGCATTCAGCATGTGTAAATTTCAGGGCCGCCAGACACCTGAGTTTATAATTCACAGACATACATGCGTGTGCCTGCCTGTCTCCATGTCTGTGAATGTGTGCCATGTTAATCCATTGTCTGGCTCATCAACAGAGCCTCGGATAATCAGCGGCCCCCAGTTTCTTGTTACCACTGTTCCACTACATTAATTGAGCAAGATTTCCATTTTAATACGAATTGCAATACCCATCTGCCGGTACTTAAAGGTGCCAGGTGTGTAAAGTTAAAGGCTCATTCTCAGAGTCTGGCAGAGTTTATAAGCAGTCAGACGGACTCCCATTAGCCATGTTGAGAAGAAATATTTATGGCCTGAACTGTTGTTCTTGAGAATTCAGTTTGTGCCCCCGGGCTGCGTGTATGGTCTGCTCCGTTGTGAAAACCATCTGTGATAGAAGGTGTTATCACAGTTCATTTGAACACACTTCCGATTGTGGCTGAGCTATTACAAGTGTTTGATCTGTACTTTGGCACGCTAGAAAGCTATAATGATACAGCACAGGATTACATAAAACGCTTGATACAGCACTTATTCCTTGGTGTAATTATAAATGAGCTTTGGTTATAGTAATGCAAAGCAAAGCGTTCAAGGTTCTTGCTTGGTTGGCAGATGTCCATGCTTACATCTCTCAGCTGTCTGTGCACTGCTAGAGTCTTGGAAATGAGTCATTTTTAACATTTTGTCTGAATATTAATGTGTACTGGTGGTGGAAATCTAGCTGCCTGGTCCAACAATTGCTCTGGTGGTCAGGAGCATGGCCGTCTGTCACTATTTTGTGGTTATATTAGAGAGGAGATATATATTAATGTTCATTTAATATTTCAACAAATTGAAAAAAAAAACATTTAAAGACACTTACGTAAAAGTTTAAAACTATTCTAATGTATAATTTAAAACTAGAACATTCTGCCCATTGAAGTCATACTATGGGTTGAGTTCATACTCGGTTATTAATATTTTGGCGATAACAGACAGACCAGTGTTTGCACAAAGGAACCCAGTTTTGTTCTGCGCTACATCCATTATTTCTTCAAGATGACACCTTCAGTGGCGAAAACAAGGCATCAAATGAACGGTTTCGAATGAGAAGGCGACGTCCGCCCTCCATAACAACAAAAGAGATTGTAACGTGTTGTCATTTTGAAAGATGCTGTTTTTGCACTTGAAGCCATTGTGGCATAGCTGATAGAAATTAATTATGCGATAATTTGGTTGTTCATTCAACAGCATTCAGAGAACGAGAGCAAAATGTATGCGAGAGAGAAAGAAAAATGGACGCCTAAGATTACGCAGGCGTTTAATTAAAATTCCTAATGGCGGTAGACGTGGGGAAAGGTCCTAAGAAACAAGTCAGGTTAGACTCACGTTTCCTTTTTCAATATGAGAATTCGACTCAATATTTAATGACTAACCTTTTTTTTAAGTTGTGAAACAAAAACCACTTTGAAACTTTAGAGTAATACGGTTTTGTTTGTTTCTCAATTCCATTCATCCCTCTATCACAAACACAATTTGAGGTAAACTATACCTGAAAAAACAGACCCGTCCCAATGCTCTATCAAACTAGAGAAAATCATACCAAAGCTGAAAAAATAAATCCTTTGAAAATCACTTTGTGGAACCGCGGCTTCAGCTGCATGAAAAGCCGACATTATCACTCTTATTTCTCTCACTGGAGTGAGACAATGTGCTTTATTCTATTACAAGCTAAATTCAATTCCATGCTTCACAGCTGACAGCCATAAGGAACATGATAGAATGGTTGTGTGGCTCGCAGTGTTGACACAAATCCTCTGATCCTAGATATTAGTGATGATTTGGGAAAATCTTTCTTTCACCTGAAACGGTGTCTGCACTATAGCATTGCTGCAGAATCTCTTGCGTCTTTATTAGTATATGCTAGCTATTGATCTGATGGAGCCAAAATATAATAGGAAGAAATTAATTGGTGATGTTAAATTAATACCTTTTTAAAAATTGGTTTTAAATTAAATGAAATTCTTGATAGTAAATACACTTAATTCCCTTATATATATTTTCCTTATTATAATGAAGCGTGTGGTATGAAAAATGTCTTTCTAATATAAAACCATGTTATCTGAAGCTATGCCTTATACATTTTCCTGACACCTGTGTGTGTTGTATTACTGAAATACTCTCTTGCTATTATATTAAGCTTCTGAGACTTCAAACGTAATTGCTATATATCCATATATATCACCTTATTTTTCATAAAATCCAATTTCCAGAAAGTAAGTAGACCATGTAAGCAATTATAATGATCTCTCTGGCTTAACAATGAGCGGTATTTTGTAAGCAGTTCTTGTTTTTACATCGAGTCTCCTATTTTTCTTTAATTAAAAAGCACTCTAGTTTGCTTTTCAGCAGCAGTCCTGGAAGCTGTATTTGATGATCTGTGTGATCCTTACGCTGTCTGCGATCATACTAAAGGTAGAAACTTCCTATAATCTCAAAACCTTTAAATGACAACTGGTCACCTTGGAATTATAAGGTTCCTTCTGCGGTCTTAGTAGTTTTGAGATATTGAGCTTTAAAGTTTTTGCATTTCATATTGCAAAAATAATATGAGGAACGAATCTCTCTTATACATGAAAAAGACAGAGACCCTAAATGTATTCCAAATGTACAATATCAACATTTTCTGAAATTTGTAAATGGGGTTTTTGGGAACAGGTCAAACGCATATAGAAACTTCTGGTTCTGAAAAATTCATTCATTCATCAAACATTCATTAAAGCAATGCATTTTCAAGCAACACGAACAATTTAATTATAACTTTTGTTGATGAAATTAGTTTATAATAATGTGTAGAAAAGGTACATTTAGATGGTTTTCATGACACTTATTTCCTATTTTAGGATGCATTTTTCTTGTTCAAGTTGAGCACTGTCACTGAGGAGTCACATGACAAAGAAAGCTGTTCCTGATTGGTCTTCTTGTGTGCATTCAAAGGGCTGATTGGCTCTTGCAGATAGAACCTTATAGCACCAAATTATAATTCGATTTTGAAGATAGAACCTTTTTGTTATTTTAAAAAAAGTCCTAAAGTGCACACATTTAAAATAAAAACATGGCATAATGTAAATAAATTGTCACAGAATAAGTATATGTGAATAACTAATTTTGAACAAAATGTCACAATTTTAGATAGAACCTTCTATTCTAAGGCGACGGACTTTTGTTTTATATTGCATAACTGTTTTTTTAATCTGCCGGGATCACAGGCTTGCAACAACACATGCAGTCAATATTATGACAAACTTTAACAGGTGAATTGTCAGGCAGACATTGAGATTATGGTTGCAACAACCCGCCCTCTTTGTCTCGACAAACTTTGCTTTATTTCTAAAAGACCAACTCTGACAAATTTCTTACCAACCCCATTGCTCTTTCTGTCTGACCCCTGTCGTTCACTGTAAGTAATTAAAATTAATTAACATGTCTGCTGTGTGCAAACTTGCTTGTCAACAAAGAGTTTTCATGTGTTGGTTTTTGGACAGCTTGTTAAGATACGATGGCCTCAGCTGGAGACGTGAGAGATGATGGATGTTTACCTGCACTTAGGGGGCGAATCTTAATTTGAAACCCGTTTTAATTGCAACATTTGGATTAGCGAAAATATGACGGCCTGATCGAAGTCTCTGAAATGATAATTATGAATTTGTTGGTGTAGGCAGGGATCACGGTTGATATCTAAAAATAAGCTCTGTGGTAAATTGAATAACAGATATAGTAAGTGTAGCAGTTTGGAACTTAAAGGTCCAATGTGCAATTTTTTGGAGGATCTATTGACAGAAATGCAATATAATACTATGTTTTCAGAGGTGTATAAAGAGCTCATATAATGAAGCGTTATGTATTTACTACCTTACAATGAGCTATTTCTATATACATGCATCGTGGGTCCCCTTGAATGGAATTCACCATGTTGTTTCAACGGCCCTAAACAGACAAACCGCTCTACAGATCGCATTTCATAATACATTATCTCCTTCGACAAAGAAACGTAGCCACCGTAGTGCTTCGAAAAGGAGGGAGGACCTCACCAATGGCGCTAAATTTCATACACTGGACCTTTAAAATGTTGCGCTGAAATGTATTTTTTTCGGTCTAGTAGCTTTGAATCAAGATTAAAGTAAATTGGAATTGAATACACATCTGACGGTCTGAATTGTCATTATGTTAAATTGCTTAGTGCACAAGTGAATGACCTGTAATTGTCATAATGACTAGCTTTAGTCTATTTGGGTTCGAGGTGAGAAGGTTGTGATTGTGGGCTGTGACATTATAACCTTCACTGAAAGACCTCAGTGTGCCACAGAGGGAAGAAACTTGAGATCGCTCTCCATATGGTAAAAAATAGATGCCTATCTAAGCAGTCCCTCAAGTATCTGTTTATGGAACCAATAGAACATTTTTATAGGCTACGGTGAGTTAAAAATAATGTAATCATTGTAAATTTGCTTAGAAATCTGAGCCTCAAGTTTATTTCCGTGTGTAACATCCATGCATTCACAAACCATTTTTTCATTCTACTGTAAATAAAAAACAGCTGAAAATAAAGGGATAGTTCACCCTAAAATGAAAATGTTGTCATCATTTACTCACCATCTTGTCATTTCAAACCTGTATGACTTTCTGGTAACACTTTACTTTAAGCATGTAAATGCATTATAAAAGTATATAACATAATGCATTATATGTGTTAATGTTATGCCTTTTAATGCACCTTATAATGCATTGTAATTTCTAATGAATAATTGTCACCACAGGTGTAAATTATAACACTAATCAATTCATTGTTACACTTAGCATTTTTTATTTGGTTATAATTCTTTACAACAACATTTAATGTATTACAACACACACTATGGCCAATTTTAATGCATCATACCCTTTAATAACCCTTTAAAATGGATTGAACATAAAGGCTCTTTCTTCCGCACAACACAAAAGAAGATATTTTGAAGAATGTTGCTAACCAAACAACAGCGGTACCCTTTGACTTCTGTTGTACGGACACAAAACCATTTCAAGTCAATGGGTACTGGCACTGTTCGGTTTCCGACTTTCTTCAAATGATCCTCTTTTGTATTTGACAGAAAATTGAAAGTCATGCAGGTTTTAATTGGCAAGAGGGTGAGTAAATGATGACAGAATTTTCACTTTTGGTTGAACTATCCCTTTAATATAATGTTTCTGAATTTATTTTAAAGCTGAATGTGAGTTCTCTGGTATTTCATATCTCCCTTGATAACTCTGATACAAAACTTTCCATTCAAACTCCTAAAATAAGAAAAGCGTCTAACACTATCCATCATGTCTGGAACAGGTTGGACAGTGACATATAGTCTTACAGTCGCGATTTCTTTAAGACTGCAAGGGAAGCTCAGCTTCCCCTATAATTGTCAAAAAATGAATGGTCAAATATATGTACTATTAGGTTAACATTTTATTGACTAAAAATGCGTTAAACACGTTCATCTCGAACGAAAACAATTTCGTTCAGAATCAGCTACTTAGGTCGGCTGACTCGATTTCCTTCTCATTCATTCCCGTAGCGTACAGTGCATTACTCTGTTGAAGCCCAGCGTCCATTGACTTCAATGGGGCTGCTTTAAACAGTTTTTTTCAGTGCTTAGAAACAAGACGGTCATTGGATAATGCTGCGATTATGTCCCGCCCACGGACGCTCAGCGTCTCTGGGATGAATGAGGGAGTGGGCTGGCCCGGACTCCGAGCGTCTGCGTGATGATTGGAGGGTCTGTCATCTCTTTTTAATCCACTTTTATGTCCTAAAACGCTCGTTTTTTGGGGTCGACAGCTTATAAAAACGTATTTCGTGTTTTTTTTTAGCTTGTTTGCTATACACATTGTCACATATCAGCTTTTAGACATTTTTTTGTTTTGTTTTGTTATAAATCATAAATGACAAGGAGGGGCAGCTTCTCGCAATGCAAGAGACGGTTGGTGTGGGCGTGGGCGTGGTCTTCAGATTATGACGCGTATCACTCTGTGTCTCCATTTCCAACTCAGTCCCATCGCGGATTTTGCATGTGTAGTCGAAAGACAAACTGCTGCAACCTTCATCGTATATTTCACACAATTTCACACCACATTCATTGTTTCAGTTTAACATAATTCCCACATTTCCTCCGCTGAGTTAAATATATATATATATATATATATATATTAGATCGTTTGTTCATTAATTCATATAGTCTGAACTAGCCAGCTAGCAAACTGCACACGATGGCAGACAGTGCTAATATTGTCGACCTGATTTTGGCAAAGCCATTAGAAAGTCTTCCTTACGAGGAGAAACTTAGAATTAAACAGCAGGGCAGATCAACACCTAAGATTGATTTAGTGCAAAAGATAGGGAAAAGTAACAGGTCTTTTCAGCTCTCCTGGTATGACAAAGTTAGCTGGCTGACTGGAAGTGCTGTGAAAAAGAAAATGTACTGCTGGCCATGTCTCTTGATGAAACCATCTCATGGATGTGTTGTTTGTTCAAAATTGGGGTTTGGAGATCTGTCAAACTTTGACAGGGCATATATAAGCGGCTCAAGTCCTACACCCGTAACACAATGGGCCAAGGCCGTTTAAGCAGCCTAGCTCTGCTGGCCATTGAGAGGACACTGGTCAAGTCACTGGAAAAGACGCCTAGTTGGTACGACAGGGTTACAGAGCATTTTCTTGAAAAGGAACGTAGGGCAGAATTTACATATAAATAAATGGACAATTTTTATGATTTAGGCCGAAAATGAGCTTCCCCTCTTTAAAAGCTTTCCTGTAGCTCAGTGGTAAGAGCATTGCGCTATAACAACGCAAGGTTGTGGGTTTGATCCCAGGGGATTTCAAATACCTATGTAAAATGTATAGGATAAAGCAATGTAAGTCGCTTTGGATAAAAGCGTCTGCCAAAATGCCTAAATGTAAATGTAAATGTAAAAGATCAGCAGCCGCCACTGGTCTGCAACTATCTAAACTGGCCAAGCCTCACAAAACCGGGAACAGGTTGATGTAAAGACAGAAAAAGGACAAACATTATCTCTCTATCCCTCTTTCCCCTTTAAGCATCACTCCAGAAGCTTCTCATACAGGGGTCAATAGTTCTAATACAGCCAGCTCGCCTCGTCCTACCAAACACCTGGAAAATCACCTGACCACGGGACTATTCACTACGCCCCAGCGAGCCCCGCACAGGTACACAGAGGTGAATGATGTCTGATGGTCTTCATAGTCGGGCAGCTTCGCATCCTCCTTCATGGTACCTTGAGTGCCCCAGGGACCCCTGTCAGTTATGATGGAATCACTGCTGAGGTAGTTGTTTAGCGCTGTGCTTTCTTTTTACTTTAATGCTCCCATCGGGGGCCGAACTTGACAAACGGTTGTTTGGTGATGGATGGAACGTTGTGTAACACAAGGCTGGACATGGTCTTGTTGAAAAAGTGGCGACCAGTTTGGTCGCTGAGGGTAGAATTTTATACTGCGTATCTGGAAAATATTATTCATCCCCTTGCCCCCCTTGGTAAAAGATGTTCAAAAGCACACAAGACCAGGTGAAGAGGTCTTAACTTTATTAGACAGTTGCTTGGCAACTTAGTCATTAGAGTCCTTGGAGCTTTCATCAGGAGTCTGAAATTATGTATTGTTAAATGTAGTTGTCAGGCAATACAGGACGCTCTTTGATTTGTAAGTCTTCGGAAGCTTCTGTGTCCTTTTTATAGGTGCAATAATGGCATATCATCACATAGTTTTCAGGCTGACAACCATTTGATCACTCTTAGGCTGTGCCTCTGGCTAATGAAGACAGCAAATAACACTCCGGCGGGATTAAAGTTTCAGTCCACGTTTAAATCTGATAATGACTGTGTTTCAAGAACAGTCTGCATTATCCAAATGCACTTTTTTATTTGCACTCCTTTTGAACTTCTCTGCGGTGTTGAAGTTGAGTCACAGTATGTCATTCATGAAATGTAATACTCCAGCTTTCATGCAGGCAATTCCACATATTATTGGCCAGCCCTTGCTTTTTTCTCTGGCTGCATATAGCAGCTCTCTGTTACAAGTAGGGCATTATACCCAAATCATTATACATTCTAGCACTAGAAAACATGCCTTTTCCCAGCGCAGTGTTACATCACAGAGAGTTAAATCAAATTATTTTACACTATATATAACAAAATATTAGGCCATTTAAAATGTAAATCTCTTGATTTACCTTATTAAGTGTGGGAAAGGGCCATTTTAAGGCAGAATTTTGTTATATGTATCTATAAGAAAGGTTCTTGAAAGGATAGTTCACCCAAACTGAAACTTCTTTATCATTTTCTCACCTTCTTATCATTAAAGAATGTTGTTAACCAAACAACTCATTGATGCGCATTGGTTTTGTGTCCATGTGAATGGTTATCACTGTTGTTCATGACAGAATTTTCATTTTTGAGTGAACTATCCCTTTAAAGGGTTCTTTGCAACGATGCATATAAGAACCTTTTTTGGTTATCCCCAGAACCTTTTAAGTCAAAAGTTCTCAAAAGATCCTCTCTTAGCCTTTTATAGCCTATAAATACCGTAACACTTTTTCCATGAACCTTTTGTGCTAACAAAGGTTGTTAAAGGTTATTTAGGGAATCAAACATCCAAAAATAGTCCTGCTATGGCAACGTTTGGGTTTACGTTATTTTAAGAGTAATATACAGTAGGTTAATAAAAATGGATTACTCACTTATTGTTCTTTTTGTGTAAGATCAAGTTTTGTTTATGGTAACATAACAATGAAAACTGAAAAGATATTTAATAAAAAACACACATTCAGAGTGCTAGAAAAATGGGACCAGTCTGTGGAATCCAGGCTTAAGTCCCAACATCTAATGATGAGATAATAAATCAGCATTAAAGTTTGATTTCAACTACCTTCACTCTCATTTTAATCTTGACTTGGTTTTACGCAGTCGATATTAAAGACCACTGTTATATTTTAGAATAACTGTTTACATTGTGTATGATGATTTAATTAAGAAAACAGGAAGTCACAAAATAATGCATTTTTTTTATTTCCATTTCACTCATGAACAAATTCACAACTCAATCCATTAGGCTATCAAACTTTAACTGTTTAATCTTCAAGGCTGATCTTCGCGCAGAGTCGTCAGACATATAGACATACAGCATGTGAATAAAATATTGACACCAAATTTGTGCGAAAAAGAACAATTAGAAAACCCCTTTTCAACAAAACAAATGCACCATGTAAACTCAAACGATGTGATTGTTTAGTCAAGCAACGCAACGCAACAAACGTCGTCGATTATTGTCAGCCAAGTTTTTCTAGGATCCTTGGTGGTGTAGACAGCTTCATTGATTCAAACACAGCGTTGCGTGGCGTCGCGAGAGTAGCAGACACGGGGGCGCTCGCTGGCAGCGTCTCACACACTGCCGCTCTCTGACCGGAGCGCTTCACACAAACTGCCCAGTGAGTTGAACTCCGCGGGTCTGCTCCGCGTCTCTTACCGCTCGGCTGTCACCGTTTCTTCAGAAACAAGTGGAAATCGTTGCGTTCAGACTGACCGATATTTGCGTATGTTGTGTGAGTGGTCTCTCAGAGCGTGTCTAGAGGGAGAGGTTGAGTTCAGAGAAACCTGCGCTCATACGGACTAACCGCTGCGGACTGTAGAGATATTGGGATTTACTACACGTTTACGAGTCCTGTACATATTTGGCAGAACTCATTGTCTCTTCTTCACACCTAGATGAACAGGAGGAATATTGCAGGACTTATTTTGGTAAGTGACCCATTTCTAATGCTTCATCAACCGAACCCTTTAGCCATGTTTACATCGAAAGTCAACAGACTGGATTTTTTTCTTCAAAAAGCAAGAAGGCAAAATAGCACATTTTATGTGATGTAATAGCCTAAACCTTATAAAACAGTATTTTATTTGTAAAATTTAAAGTCTGATTTCCTATTTTGCAATACATTTACACGCGAGAACAAGTGTCATTTGCAAGCATTAGTTAACACAAACATTCATCATATCCTCATATCCTGATACTTCAACAGTTCAAACTTTTTAAATAGTACTTTTCTCCAGGAAAATAAGGGCTAAATAAATTAAACATAAATGTCCGTTTTTATCTGTGTTTTGTGGAAGAACTTTTGCAAATAAAAGCGTGTTTACCGCATGGTGGTGCTGCATCAGAGTAAATTCACAGTGTTTCATTGGGATACAGGTTTTGAAAGCGCAATAACGTGTTACGTCTTCATCCAGCGCTCTGCATGATTGACAGTTTGATTATTAACACACGGTCTTATGACGATCTTTTAATCTATCTATCTATCTATCTATCTATCTATCTATCTATCTATCTATCTATCTATCTATCTATCTATCTAAAATGTTCCACAAATGGCCAAAAATCATTGAATACATTTTTATACTTTTTAACATTCAAACAGCTACTAATTGCTGTATGCATAAGTCATTGAGTTTTAGCATTTTGACCTCTGCAGCAAGACCAAACAATGTGCCACCACACGGCTGTTATCAGCGAGCACATAGTGCAACAGAGAATGTGTCAGATCATTAAGCATAATAGCATCAATTTTGGACATAAGACATATTCACTCAAAAACGTGCAGCAATCTTCGAATATCATATTATTTTAGTCATTTACTGTACAGAGTGGCAAAATTACCATTTAAAGCAGTCTGGGCAGCAAATGCATTTGCTTAATGACTCTGAACACTTGGCTTTCTTGAAAACATAAGCTCACCTGTAGAGCTGTGACTTTCAGGAGCGGACTAAAGATCTCCCCAGACTATAACATTATTTGTTTGACCCATACATTAAAAAACACTTGGTTTATGATGATATCCTGGAAGATTTCTAAGCTCACTTTAGACGGAGAGAATACTAAATACTGTAATTTAAAAAGTAATTTTTCCTACTAAGGGAGGCAAAATCTGTCTGGTTATAAGCATTCTTCCAAATATCTTTCTCCTCGTTCATCAGAACAAAGAATTTCTTACAGATTTGGAACAACTCGAAGGTGAGTAAACGATGACAGAAGTTTCATTTTTGCTTAAGTATCCCTTTAAAGCCCTTTGCATTTTAAGCAGAATATGTCTTTAGGACTAGCACATGTGGAGAGTTTATCAGCAGCGCACTTCTGGAAAAGCGTGACCCTGAACCAGATGGTTAAATTACTTTTAGATCATAGCAGTGCGAGTCCTTCGGGTTCATTCTCCTGCAACGGCACGGCCATTAAGGTCCCGTAGGACAAAGCAGCTCGGGAATGTAACAGTAAAGTAACAAAAGTGCTGAATTCTAAAAGAGTATGATGAGATTCCTTTAGGCAATGAGACTGCTTCAAATTACACCGCAGATTTAACACTGAATCTCTGTGGACATATTAAAACCATCCTTAGCCCCCCAAAACCTCCAGGTCATTGTATTTTTACCTAAACTCCATGTTTAACACCGTTTCTGTCCTAAAGAGTTCAATGTGCATGGGGTAGCAGACCACCGAATGTTAAGTGTAGTTATATAACCACAAATAACATATACAGACATCTATACAGATAACTGATTCCGTCATAACAATCTTCAGTACGAAACACCCTCTGGGGATCTTTAGTAATTTGAAGAGCAACAGGGGAATTCCTTTGTACCTGTAGCCTATTTGTAACCCAAAGTATTACTAGCATGACTACATTTTAGCACAAAAGTTTTTATTAACAGAATCAAACTTTTCTTAAACCTCTTCTGGTTCTAAAGGCCACACAATACTACAAACTTGTTTCAGACTTTTTGAGTATTCTTTGGCTGTCCTGTCCCTCTTGTTTATATATAGATTTTGTTCACAAAATCCCCCTCAGGTGTGGTGCTGTGGAACTGACCCGTGGTGGTTTTAGGAGGAGGTTGGGGCACTGGCTGTCTCTTTATTTACCATGTAGAGTAAGTCATGCTTGAGGAACAGCTGGCATAAAGAGCATACCGGTCGAGGCTAATGATTCTCGAACTTATTCAAGTGTGTGTGACCCTATCTACCATGTCAGTCTGAGATCGGATTGTTGCCATGGCTACTTCAAACACAACCTTGATGGAATAGTAGCAATTCCCGTCCAACAACAATGGAAGACAATGAGGAGAGTGTGTAACATGAGATGTAATTGTCACCTGTAAAGGTTTATTGACGTTGCCATAGCTATTGAAGAAGATTAGATAACAGCGTTGGGTGAAAACATTATATCACACAATACAAGTTGAGTTTGGTTTGATTTAAGTCTTTTAATCACCATTCTTTGAATTCTTTATCTTCCAATTGCTGTAAATGAGTTTTGTGAACATTATTTTCGTGGCATCTTTTGGATATAGCGAGAATTCTTTTTTTTTTCTCATTTCATGGATAATTGATTATAACAGTAAACAGTAGCAGTGTAAAAGCATTGTGATTTGAGTGTGTTTTACATCTTAATTTAGGGTTATTCATATTTCATATAAGTTATTGTAGGCCTGAATGAACTAAGACTCCCACGAGACTCCCTTGTATTTAGAATGTTTTCTTCATTCGTTTTCAGTTTATAGTTAAATGTTTTCTGCTGGTTGCATTTTTTCTTGACAACTACAATAGTGTCCATTTAAAAAGAGGCGACTAGCATGTAAGCAGTTCATTCAATATGCAGCGTTGCCAGATTGGAGCATGACTAGAGTAAACTTTGCTTTGAACTGCCTCTGTTCAGTGCTTTCAAAATGATTTTCTGAAAATTTGTGTGTCCATGTGTGTGTGTGAGAGAGAGAGATGCATGTGCTCAACTTGAAACAATGATATGTCCACATGTCAGTGCAGATTAGCAGCATCTCTCCACGCCGGCTGATATGTTTACTTAGTCCTAAAACCACAAAACCTCATTATGCTGTTTCGCTGTCATTTGAACCACAATCCGTACACTGACAAATCCCCTTAGTCCCTGTGTATCCGCTGCGCTCTTATGAAAGACTTTCTTTTTAAAACAAGGACACAGGTTTTCAGCAGCACTTACAAAGCAGGTCGACTTTATAACCCCTTCAGAACCTCAGCTGTTATTTTTAGGAAAGACTTGGACAGCATCCTGTTTATATTTAAAACAGTGGACCTTATGTTCTAAGAGGAAAAAAGGAATTTGAGATGGAACCTAGCAGGAAAGCAGATTTTTTTCTCAGCCTAGTTTATTATTTCGTAGGCAGACGGTCTGAATCATGAGTTGTCAGTGTCTCTGAAAATGATTTTCCATGGTTTCTAGGCTCGGTTTAACTGCCCCATAATTTTTACGTGAGTGAATGATATTACGATACCAGTGAAGGGTTCATTTCACCGTTTGAGTGACTCGTTTACTGGATGTCTGGATGAGTTTTAGAGATGTTTTCCTGTCGTGAAGGAAAAAGGGGAACTTCAAATCAGATCACGATTAAGTCTGATCTGTATTGAATGCTATTGCTTTTGATTGACATTGTTTACAAATGGAGAAGAGCAGGTTTGTGGTTGACATTTTTTTTAAATACGAATGGTCAAACTTTGTTTTGTGGTTGAGGTCCATTTATACAAAGCTGTTGAAGCATGGCTTACGGTCTGTCGCTAGGAACTTGTTCTTGTCTTATAAATTTTATATATGTGGTCTTTTGATTTACGGCATAATACATGTAATGGACCATTAATGAATTGGCTGGCAAACAGGCAGATGATCCAGACACCTTATAAAATACATTTATTTAAGATGTACAGTAATAACAGCACAAAGAAACATTCAATGATAAGTGTTTGTAAATGTTATTTATAATTTTGTATTTCAGTCCAGGCTGGAAATGGGGGAAACGGGGGGACAGATTCCAGGGAGTGAAATTCAACGGGGACAATGTTCCACCCAAAATGTTGATAATTTCCATCTCTTATCCATGAAAAGTCCTTCAAGTGCTTTAGGCACATTTTTATACATACTGTACATAAAATGGCATTTTCTGCATCTGTGGTTTAAAAATATAATTCAATACGGTTGCGGTCAAATAACAATTGACAGTAATGTTTTTCTTTTTTTTTTTTACATTTATTTTTAGCGTTTTGCCTTTAATTGTATGGCTTAGTGATAGAGAGAACATTAAGCGAAGTGGGAAAGAGAGAGAGAAGATGGTGGGTTCGGGAAAGGACCATGAGACGGGAATCGAACCCGGGTCGCCTGATGCGCAACCCTGCCACGTGTCAGGGCACTTTCCACGAGGCTTTCAGCTCCGATGACTGTCATGTTTTTCATGATGTTAAAAACATTATGATCTGACACAGTATGTTTTAAGTGTGTTTTGTTGGTAAAAATACCGTGCCAACATATTAATTTATTTTATCACACAACTGCAATTTTATAGTGAAAATGTTATATTGATCTTTATAAATGGTTATTAAAAAAGCAGCCAATAAGATCTCAGCATAGATAGCAACTGCATTAATACGGTTTAAAATGCCTTTAAGGGTGAGACATTTTTGGTTAATAAAATGCCCCAAATATTTTTTTACAAAATGATGGCGAAAATCTGCTAAAATAATATAAATTAAAAGTCACGTGCGATGTTTCATAGTTTTAATGAGTTTGGTTATCCTTATATGTTTGAACACATCTTTGTTCATGTGTGATTTAATCTTTGTTTTTTTCATGTAGAGTAAATATTGTACAAAATAAATGTCTGTACTTTTGTGTATGTATCACTTCATCCCATCATTATTGAATCATCCTGTTCCTGTATTAACAGGTTGGCATCATGTTGGCCACATATCAGGATAATTTCTTGAAAAATCACTGCCCAATAAAAATCACATTAAAGAAAACCTTTCCATTCAAGCAAACAGGATTACTCACAGCAATCTCATTTTTTATAAAGAAAAGCTTCAGATTCATTCTAATGCAGCGTAAGTCAAGTGTTCCTGATGGATTCTAGTAGCATTGTGACCAAAGCTGTACGTGGAGAGAGATGCAGATAGCGAGAAAGCACTTAATATGTATTTAGGGCTTTTCAGATAGAGCTGTTGCCTACCTCCTCCCCTGCTGCTCTGAAAGCTCGTGTCAGGCTGAGAACAGCATCCATCTCTGTCTGGGGTCTTGGTTGCGAAAATGTGGCATAGCAGATAGGGGGAGTGTAGATTGATTCTTGAAGCTGAGAGTTTGCTTGAGGGTGAAGAAGGTCTGCGTCTAAAAAAGGCTTCTACTGAGATGCCTTGAAGGTGGTCTGCATGGCTTTAGTTTTATATGTAACTCTCGTTCTTCTCGCTTCCTGTACCTTTGGAGAGAGGAAGAGTGGTTTTGGTTCTGTGTCAGCGCTGAGTTTTAATTCCTGCACAGATGGTTTCTTAATTCTGATATGTCAAACTGTTAATGAAGTTTTACGGACAAACTCAGACTTGCTTTGGCGATGTCAAGCATGTCACTTTTCCTTGTCACTTTTTTCTATCTACTTTCCACTTGGTTGCTACTTTTCTAAATAAGTCCTGATGCTATTTAAATCTTGAATGACAGAAGATTCCTCAGTTATGCTAGATTTGCCAAGTAGGGATCTGTTCTTGGACATCTACCCACAGGGTATAGATCCAACCTTCATAAAACACACCTTGGAGTTCACTTGAACTGGCAGGTGTGTTCAGATTGTGATTGGAAGCAGACTCTCAGAGATGGTTGATCTCCAGGAGCAGGATTGAGCACCCTTTTCTTTTATTCCCAAATGTGCTTGAAGATTTAATTACAAAACATTTGGCATCGATAGGGAGTTAGTTCTTAGTTCAACAGTTAAGTCTGTTGAATTCCAGCAAAAACAAACCTCAGGAATGACAAAGTCACCCAACAGCGATGAGAAAGACTGACAGCATGACAACATACATATATTATTATATCATATATTTTTTTATGCTAAAATACATGTAAAACATACATATTTTAAACCTTAATATGAAGTTATTTTCTTTGCAGTATTCAAGATCTGCAAACATTGCTTCTTTTTGTGTTATTTTGACCATTTTGTTCCATTTGAATTTTCTGCAAATAAAAAACATGATTTTCACAAATATTGTCACTAGTTCACAGAATGAAAGAAAAATGGTCATTTTACTTAAACATGTACCTATATATTATATATTTTGATGCACATTATACATTCCTTGCTGTAAGGATGTGCGCTTACCTCTAAGCCATGGCTCCATCAAATGCCCCACTGTTTTTGTAAGAGAGGATGAGTCAAATTCAGTATTTTGCTTCTTTGACATGTGATATTTGTGATACTTCTTGGTGTGCATCTGTGCTATCCAAATCTGAGGAATTGTCAGGGGACTTGACATCATCCCTGACAGGTGATGCGTCCACGGGCTCCAGAGCGCCAATGGAGTCAGACAGAACGTGACAGGTTAAAATTTAACATGACAGTAAAATTGAATATGCTCTCCTTTCAAAAAACATAAACATCCAAAAGAGAGTTTAAGCAGCCTTGGGCCTTTTTTATGTACTTTTACACATTTGTAATAGAGGAAATACTTCTAAACTTCTAGAGGGACAGTTTTTCTAAAAATAAAATAATTATGCCGTCTTCTACCCACCCTCATGTCCTTACAAATGATGTGACTTTCTATTATCTGTGGAACACTGCAGAGAAGCTGAATGTCTGATCTGCTACTTTCATATAATGAAAGTGGATGGGGACCAGGATCTATAAATCTCTAAAACAGACAAACAAAACTTCTGCACTTTTGTTCTACATTTTTATTCATATGATTGCATTCTGTGTGGCGCTAAATGCACTGTTCCTTTATTAAACAAAGCCACAATGCCTTGGTAGATGCGATGGCTTGGAGAAATTCCCTGCCATGTCTGTGAACAGCTTGATTTTATGGAGACCGAGCTCTTGCTAATCAATACAAAGCCCCTAAGTCCTGCTTAAAGCATCGAGCGTCTCCCTGAAAAGCCGTACCACATGGCTCTGATGGGGCAGCGCCATGGCGTGCAGTGCACTTTAAATGTGTTGCCCAGGTCCTGTCAAATAGATGCTTGCTCATGCGAACTGTGTAGAGAGATCAATGAGAGATTTCCTTTAATTAGAGGCGGGTGTCATTTATATTTAAAATCTTTAAAGGTTTTCAAGTGATCTGTTCTCAGACATATTTCTCCGTGAGGCATCAAAGCCCCTAGAATGTAGGAGCAATGGAAGACAAACAAATATATCTCATCTTAAAGTGGGCGTGATCCCCTCCAGCAGACAATGACAACTTCCTGCTGCTTGATTGAAGCCTGTGAAAGTAGACACATTTGAGAATTGTCTAGCAGAGATGTTTACAGATCAGGAAATATTTTTAGCATTATGTCCATTTTAGGATAGTCTGATTATATTGATTATTCTCATATATTCCCCTCTTTCGTCCTTTTTATCCCATTTTTACAATCCAGGTACCATTATAAGCAGGCTTGCCACATCTGTAGGTTTCCCACAGTGAAACTATGGTTACAGTTTGACCACCTTTAAGTGGTTGCCCTTGGTTGTTTTTAAATTAAGGATTTTAACCCACAATTAAAACATTTTCGGTGGGTTAAAGGTGGAAGGACTTTGTTCAGCGGTGGTCCTTCTTAAATTAAGTTATATAACATAAAAAGTTATTTATGAAAACAGGCTTTATGACACCTACTGTACAATATATTCAATGATAAATTGTTTAATGCATATCAGTGTCTTGAAAATATTATATAGGTATTTTAGGTATACTTTAGGACTGGCATATTTTGAGTTTTGATAGGTCACCTGGCTAGTTTTGACTGGCCATTGGGTTGTTTTTGTTATGTAGACCATGACAACCCTGATGATATTAGATTTTACCAAATGCTGTTGTTCAGCCCAACACTTCAGCTGAAGTTTTGAGTTTAGGATTGGACTGTCTGTTTGTTTGAGCACTTTAAAATTGTATTATCACCAACGGTTGTCAAAATAGGAAATAAACGAAACAAATCATTGTCATACACCAATTTAGTCTCATGGCAGTTTGTGACATAGTCTATTGATTTGTGTTCTTGTTAGTCAGCACAACCTTTTTCGTGTCATTCAGCACAATTTTTTTTCGGTGTCACTCAGCATGACTTTCAATATACATACCGTCTATATATGGACATTTATATTTATAACCTGATATTAGGGGAATTTTAACATATTACTGTAATGTGGTGGCTTAGGGACAGTTCACTCAAAAATAAAATGCATTCGGTTGAAAGTTCAGCTGAGTGACATGAACAAAAATCAATAGATTAAATATTCTGTGAGACTATGTTGCATACACACATTTGTAAAGATTTAATCCATTCATCTATACGTACATGTCCTTCATACCGTACTGTAGTCATGCATTTGTCTACTTGTTTTAAATTCTATAAATCATTTCTTACACAGAGAAAGTCCATTTGTGATCCTGGACAACAAAGCCAGTCTAATGAGTACATTTTTCAAAAATGAGATTTATACATCATCAAGCTGAATAAATAAGCTTTTCATTGATATATGCTTCGATAAGATAGGACAATATTTGGCTGAGATACAACTATTTAAAACTCTGGAATCTGAGGATGCAAAAAATCTTTTATATTGAGAAATTTCCTTTAAAGTTGTTTATCAGAGGCACTGCAGCACGCCTTTGCTAAGAAGAAACAGATTTGTTTAAACGCTCTCTATTGGCTTACCGCTGTAATGACTATGTGAAGAGTAGATGAACCCGAAAACTGAAATTCTAAGCTTTACAAAGATACCCAACTTTGAGTAGGTCATTCCAAAGAGCGGGCATGTTTGTAGGTGTGTTTCTGGCCATTTTTGTTCGCAATTTTGCTGCATCCACTCACAAAAATTTAGTTTTGATATATTTACGGTAGGAGATTTACAAAATATCTTCATGGACCATGATCTTTACTTAATGTCCTAATGATTTTTGGCATAAAAGAAAAATAGATCATTTTGGTTTTGTTGGCTTTTGCCACAAATATTATCTTGCTACTTAAGACTTAAGGTTTGTGGTCCAGGGACACATTTTATTTCTCATTGTAGCCTACAACTTTTTGTATGCCAGTGCACTCGATTATAATTTTTTTCTATGCTAAGAACTCTTACACCTTTACCTGCGGGGCGCTTTACAGTCAAGTGTTGTGGGAATTCAAAGGCATGCTTTCATTTGTATTCACCTTGGATAAATGCCACTGGAGGAGGGCTAGTTAGCTAGTAAATTAGCCTACCTGTCGACTCGGAGTTCCTGCGGTGGAACAATCGACACATCTCTACTTTCTCAATCCCTTTTTAATATGTTTTTCTTGCTGTTCAACTTTCCAGCCCTTCTAAAAAGACAAAGTGCTCGGATGGGAATATCAAGTTAGAAAGAGAAGAACAGAAATCACCTGTTGTGCTTAATGTCCGGTTTTGCCTGTTGGGCTATTAAGCTCTGAACGACAGAGGTTCTTTTCCTTTGAATAATGTTGAATGAAACTGAATGAATTATGGCGAGCTGAAACCCACAGGGTTACTTCCCAGTACAGAAACAAATGTTGTCCAGTGAATAAAGCAACAGTTTACTAAAGAAAGTTACTGCTTGACCCTACCGTATAGTTCCCAGGAACCCCACACAAACTGACAAATTATGGAAGCTAAATGGTTTTAGGTGTTAAGTGGACTGAAATAATGGAGCCCTTGAGCAATTATTCAGAGCCATAAAAAGACCCACTTGTTCCATGACACTCTCCAGTCTCTCATTGACCCTGCTGAGGTCTGCGGTCTCGCGCTCCCCCATCTCACCTGCTGATCTTAGATGGGTCTTGTTGCAGTTTTCCTCCTTTCGTGCTTTTCAGTCAGCACATAAACCGTGAGCTCTACCCTGAACTCAGCTGACAGCTGCCCTTCCAAGGGCTCAACGTAGACATATTTGATAGGCAAAGTTAATCTGTCATTGGTACTGACACATGCACTGTAGATTTAGAAGCTGTTAAAAGTAAATGTTGTGTCAATTTTGAATTAGGTTTTAAGGGATAGTTCACCCAAAAACGAAAATTCTGTCGTGAATTACTCACCTTCTAGTCATGCCAAACCTGTATCAACGTCTTTGTTTGGCTGAACACAAAGAAAGATATTTGGAAGAATGACAATTCTGAGGCACCATTGACTACCATTGTAGGAAAAATTATGTGTAATTTTCTTTGTTCTGTTGAACACAAATGAAGATATTTTGAAGAATTTAGAGAAGCAAACAGTTCTGGAGCACCTTTGACTACCATTTTAAAATGTCTTACAAAAGAAGACAGAAGAACAGAAAAGCCCTGACACATTTCTCAAAATATATTTTGCGTTCCATAGAAAAACGAGTCATGTTTTAAATGACATGAGGGTTAAAGAGGACGGAATTGTTATTTTTGGGTAAACTATCCCTCAAGTTTTTTTTACCTGGGTGCTCTTGCAAGTTATACAGAAACTATACCACAGAACTAATACATCTTATTCTGAGATGAAGAACTACTACAGTAAATCTCCAGGGCTGGCACTGGTACCTCCTAAAAGCAAAGGAAAAAGCGATGTGCCACCCTGTATAAATTCATCTATTTTTATCTTCCTTTCTTCTTCGTAAATTCTCTCGAATTACTGTAAGAACAATAAGCACAACATATAATTAGCACATGTGGAACTTTCTTTTATTAGATTGTGATGTTTTTCTCTCCTCTGTATTGGTAGGTAATTATCTGGTCTATTGAAGCTTTTAAAGAAGGGCGTACAAATTAAAACTGCTGCTTTTTTAACCGTTCCAACTATTATTCTTTCTTCCATTTTTAAATAACAGGCACTTCTCAACAGCCCCACCTAACCTGATCCGTATGGGCCGTTTCACCACTGCTAAATTTCATATTAATTAGGATTGTAGAGAGGGATAATGAGGATTATGCATACAAGGATTTTTCTCTCCTGCTAATAATGGCTGAATGTTCTTTGGAAACAATTAGAGGAACACATCCTGTTATTTCTGCCCTCAGAATCGGGTTCAATCTACCATGACTGCTCACCGCACACGTTTTTGTCTGGAGCGGGAGGAGGGGTGAAAAAGAGAATTTGAACGTGAACATGGGTAGAGAGAGGCAAAGAAGAGCTGAGAGAGAGAGAGAGAGAGAGAGAGAGAGAGAGAATTTGAGGGCCTGGTCCAACAGTAGTCCTGGATGATTTAGGAATCAGGGGTGTTTGGAATAATATCGTGTCTGACTGGCCCACCTGGAGGCCACATGCGGTGGCCCCAGTCTGGAAAACCCACAGTCACCATTAAATGGAAGGGTGTGGGGCTCATTAAAACATTATTTATGTGCGCTGTGATATTTTATCACCACCATACGATTTCATTGAGCTTTGCTAGGGCATGTTGGCTAGCAGAGGGAGAAGAATATCTTATTGTTGGACTTTCTCAGACGCCCGTCATTAAAAAGAAAAGTTGAGGTGAGAGGCTGTGCAGCTCCCAATCCACCCGAGTGTGCAAAATTCTCCATCTTGTTAGCACCTGTATCAGTTTGTTTACGGACTGTTTGGGGAATGAACTCGACTGCACTTAAATTTAAATCTTATTGGTTATGTGAGCTTGTTGTGGAATGTTCTGCCTCAGTGTTCTTGTTTATCTGACTGGATGATAGGAGAAAACTGTAACAGACTGTAAACAATGCAACCAACTGTAACCAGAAATCAAAAATAAATCCTTTGCAAAGGATTTTCTGTTAGCATTATGGCATCTATTTTGATTGGCCGTCAATTTTTAATAATGTCATTTAATATTTTTGCTGTCTTAATTATTTATTTATTTAATGATAAAGGGGTCTTCAACAAGCAAATTCTTTAAATATATGAAATATATTACTCAAGCTAGGTGGGAGGGATAATGGACCTAAATGTTCCTTTATTTCTCCCACCTTAGAATGTATTTTGTGAAATGACTGTAATGTTTATTAAACTGTAATGATTTTTTAATGGCCATACAGCAAGGTCAGGACACATTGCGTTAATGTATTAATGTATGTATGCATGCATACATACATTAACATAGTAGTATTGACATGTTATTTTTGTTTGGTGGACTGTATCGCGATCAGAGAAGCTAGCTGAGTTAATATAACATTTGGCTATCCAGCTGCACCCACCCGCAGGTCTTCCCCTTCCCAAAGGCCTGTTTACTTTTCTCGAGTCAGACGGTATGCGAGAAATAAGGGCTCACACTGGTACGGCTGTATGTTGGGCTATTTGTGGGGATCCCAGGTGCTATTTCCCACATTTTGATGGTGAAGTGGGTAAATTGATGTAGAATTTTGTGGTCAAGACAAGTGTGGTCAGGTAGAGTAGCTCACAAACATGCCAAATACGTGCTCTTGGCCTACAAGACCACCACTGGTTGGGCACCCCCATATCTTCACTCGCTAATACAGTCTTATGTACCCGCCAGATACCGTATGCGCTGCAAAGGAACGACGTCTTGTAGTGCCATCCCGAAAAGGGAAAAAATTACTCTCACATACCTTCTCTGGATCTGTTCCACAGTTGTGGAATGATCTGCCCGCTGCTACAAGATCAGCGGATTCCGTAGTCATCTTTAAGAATCGGCTGAAAACACATATCTTCCGTCAGCCTCCGACCGATTAGTTCTGACATCGATCTCTTTTCTGTTCTTTCTATCCTAAAAAAATGAAAAAGAAACCTTTGCTTTGTATACTGTGGTAGGCTATATGAGACCAGTTTTACTGCGCTTATGCTTTTTGTTGTCCTTAAGTTGTTCCAATTGCTTCCTTGTTTACCTTATTTGTAAATCGCTTCGGATAAAAGCGTCAGCTAATTGACTAAATGTAAATGTAATGCAAATATAAAAAATAAAAGCATTACAATGTAAAATAATATTATTGTTTACATAAAGATAAAAATCCATCTTGTCCTGCAGATGATCTGCTCGCTCGCATGCTTTAACATTGCGCACGAGCAGATCCATTTCCTCACTAGAGAAGTGTTTAGTTTTTCAGTTTGCAAATTCCGCCATGTAAAAAGCGAATCCACAGCGAGCGCAACTGGCTCTTAAAGGGATTGGGAGATGAGACTTTGATGCACGTTACTCCCAAAACACAGCCAAAATAGAGACAACCCTTTTAGACCAACACCGACCGTTTTTGCCGTTGTTAAACTAGCAAAAGTGCGTTATGCACTTTAGACCAGACTCTTAGACCGTTAAAATAGGGCCCATTATTTTCTAAAGAGCCATATTTATTTGGGTTCCTTGTAGAATTTTATTCCTGTCATTTTTAGACAAGAGTCGGCTGTATAATGAAGATCGATTTTAAATAAATAGTTTGTTTGCGCTCAGGTTAAAGAGTTTATTTATTAAAACTTAATATATAATTTCATATATTACCTTTTTCATTCTGTTATTCATGAAGTGTTTTTGTTTTCCTTTTGAAATTACGCTGTAGTTTCGATTAATCGCCGGTTTCGCACTCTGAAAATTATAAGCCCCATTTTCCCCCACCACACACCAAAAGAGATTTCTCAAACGTACTATATCGAAAGGCGAGTGCTTTGTTTAACACTCTGACCCACAAGAACACTTAGCATAGCTCGGTTAGTCTCAAAAGATCTGGCGTAACCTGACTTGAGCGCTATAACACAGCTGCTTAAACCAAACATGCTCCCTTTTGGTACTTAAGTGACTGCTGTAGGCTGAAGCACTGCTTACAAATACACCGGAAGAGAGATGCTCTCAATGGAAACCTAAACATCTGCTACAGTTTGAAAACTGCTTACAGATGGGACGCCTTGCTTGTGTAGGTAGTGCGTTTGACATCAAACAAATGACAGGAGCACTGTACTGGGGTTTAGAGGTCGGCATGTGAGATCAAAGCCTTGTAATTATGTATGTTGTTAAGGTCAATTTGGATTTAGATGCATTTTTAAGATGTATTTCATGGATTATAATGATGCCTGTTTCCTAAATTATACTAAATTGAAATGGACCGTATTTTTCCTTTGGTTTTAGGAGAAATTGCAGCCTATGTTTTGATGTAATGAATTTCACTGTTAGCATCTGGTTTAAAATAGACCATAAATATTACTAAAGGTGTTGAACCAAGTGACCACTGCATGCAGCATAATTACCTAAAAGATTTTAATGAGAAAAAAGGTCCTATAGATCATTAATGAACCAGAATGGAAACAACAATTGAAAGGGTTACATAGACCGTGCAGATTTAAGAAATTCAACTGACATTGTCTGAAAGGTTAAACCTAAGCTATGGGCTTAAAATACTGCACTAAAGTACATACTTTTGTATGTAGTAAAGATCTGGACATATTCAAATTTTAAAAGAACCGTTTGATATCACAGACCACTTAATCACCTACACATTAATCCTCATTCTACGTAGTATAGTATGCTTCTTTGAATGCAGCTATAGTGTAATCTCTTCTTACATTGTGTCTCAAACCCCCTTCTGGACTATTTCATCCCTGGGTTTGACTGCTCATCTAATTAGACTACTGGGTCGCCATATTTCAATGACTCTAATGAGGCCTCCAGGATAAAGCACATATCCCCAGTTAAACGTTATTGTTTAAACTTCATTGTTTAACGTCCAGATGGCAGAATATGGCAGGAAAAGGAGGAGCGAGACAGTTTCAGTCACAGGTAAGAATAGCCAACAAAACCGATTGTTTGTTATACAGGCTTTACTGCAGCATACTGCTTTTATAATATAATGAACTATTGCAGTCTATGGAACTGTGGGTATAGCACACACTGCATTATTTTTGCATTAATGATCTCCATCCTCTATTGATCATTTGGAGACCATGTTCTTTCTGTATATAATATCGGATCGTATGGTCATTTTGGTGGCCTGCTATTTTTATGCCATCCTTTTTTTCTGTAAAGGTTTTGATAGTAAAATAGATAATAAAGATGGTTATACCAGTCATCTTTGACCTCATTGGGACTTAAAAAACAGCTTTTAAATCATAAATAAAAATAAAAGTTTATGTAAAAATGTAAAAATGCAAAATATTTAAAGTTGTTTAGTTAAAATTAAACAAATTAAGAGAAACTGCTGGGCCAATAGCCCTGTGGTTAGCATGCCAACATACAGTATAGCGACAGTGCGTCTCGATAATCCTTCGCCTGTCCTGTTCCCCCTCTGCCCAATGCTTTCCTGTCTGCTCTCCGTCCTGTCTCAATAAAACCTAAAGCCCCATAAAGATAAGAAAATAAATATTAAAAAGTAAGAGAAACGGTTTTTGGACTTGTGGAAAGTTAATAATATGACCTACAAGTAGTTGTTTGGGCACCTGTGTGAATTTGAAGTGCGTCCACTAAAATGCACTTCAGTAATTGCAAAAATGTCTTTTTGCGAAAGGTGAAGTTACATCAACCAACTTTTGTTTGCATATACTGCTTAGTTTGATATATTGTTGTCTATGCATTTGACTTTCATACATTTTTAAGTGTAGCTTACATGTACAAATACTGGCACCTCTGGTCGCAGTATTTTTTATTTATGAGCGTTGGATGCTGTGCCTTTTGGGCAAGTTTGGATGTTGAGAACTTAGGAAACAAGTAGGAAGCAGTGGGGCTGAATGCAAGCTGATTGGGCAATTGAAATACACCTGTGACATTTATCACCTCTGTTGAGTAAATTGTGGTTGAAATGCGGTAGGCATTTATAGATGACATTTCAAAGCAATCAAATTAAGAAGATTTTGATTGGGTTCAGTGAAAGCAAAGAAAACGCTTTTCTCAGGATGGTGTAAGAACTTGTTGCTACGCAGATAAGATTTAAATCTGGGTCATTGGGTCCTGCTTTGAGCTTCCTTTATCTTCAATGGTTTGGTTTTCTTCACTTACAGTGTTTGTTATCATCACAGGCTGTGGCAGTTCGGATGGATTGATCTTCTTCTTCTCCTTTAGAAGATTGTATGAATTCATCTGCCTGTTTCATGTTTACCTCATTTATAATGGAGTCTTTGGAGACTGAGATGTTTTTCTGTGGGTGAAAGGGAATCCACAGAGACTGATCAACTCATATTGCCATGGGAGTGCAATTATTCAGTCTTCTTAATACCTTAATTGGTTTAGATCTACATTAAAATTCATGTTGTTTTTATAATGTGGTGCATTTCAATGTGGCATAAATCATCAGACTTATTTTTTCGTCCCTCTTAGATGTTAATAAGCTTATTAGGCAATGTTTTAAGACAAACGCTGCTCATCAGAAGAGAGATGACTCTCTCTTTCATACATTTCTCTTGACATTGCCCTATATTTTGGGTCTCGGGAGACAATGGAATGCAGCTCATTAGGTATTCGACACATTTCATAAACATCAGTTAATCGTACAGGTATACATATGTCCACAAATGTTTCAAGCAGGGTTCTATGTATAGTCTGAGGATATTTAAGGAGGTTACAGCGGGGAGTGAAAGTTTTACATTTGCTTTGTTGAAAAGGTATTGAAAAGCGAAAATGTATAGATTTTAAGAGCTACATACACAATTGTGATTTTTTATAATTAAGTTTAGCACAACCAAAGTTTTATACATTAAATCAGCAACAATTTCACTGAGCTACAGTATACTCTAAAAAAATGTTTTGCTACATAGCACTAAAAGTGGTTCTGTGCTCGTAATCTTAGGGGAACCACTTTTAGTGCTATATAGAAACATATCTTGGTGCTTCAGTGGTTCTTTAGAGCTTCTTCAGAGGTTCTTCGGGGTGACTGAGGTGCTATATAGCACCGTTTCCATATAAAGAACATGTTAAGCCCCTGTATGGTTCTTCAGCGGGTCTATATAGAACCACTCAAGCACCAAAATATGGTTCTATACAACACTAAAAGTGATTTCGAGTCAAGAACCACTTCAAGTGCTTTACAGTATATATATTAACATAAAAACATAGTATATAGTATATATATTCAACACAAAGTTACAATTTGTTGTTATTTTAAAGTTACAAAAACGATATAAAATATTAAATAAAGTGATGGCCAGTATAATATGAGTTGAAGTAACATAATGGGTTGGATGTCAGTGAAGTACCTCTTGAGACTTTTTGATGCTGCTGGAATAAAAAAAGTTGAATTGAACCATCACTGTTTGTCCACGTCTTTTCCTGTTTCTATTTGCAGTGCTGATGTCTGTCTACACACGGGTGTTAAAATATGATCAGTAAATTGTTCCGGTGATAACAAGAGAAGTGTGTTTCTTTGCGCTGACAGCACTGTGACTATACGGTTGTTTCAGACAAGAAGTGAAGTAGAGTCTCCTGTAGAAAGGTCTGTAATCTGTCCGACTTGATGCAAGCTCGACTACACAACGCCTGCAGCTGTGAGACATGCTCTGTCCTGTCAGGACATCTCGTCGGTCACAGCTGGGCTCTCTCTCTCTCTCACTCATTCTCTCATTAGCTCCTTCTCACCGTCGGCCTGCACGGCTCTGTGCCTCACTGCTTCTTTTATGGGGCAAATTACGTCGCACACATGTGATTAATTGGTTCCACTGGAGCCGAGTAATTATTTACATTCCCCCCCCCTGCATATCTGAGGACTTAATAAAAAAATCTGACGATCAAGCGCAGACCTTTTCCCTTATGTGCACCGTTCATGTCGCCAAAGTCTCTTCAGCAAAGTTGTTTTAAAGTTTAATTGTACAGCAGATGAAGTTCCCTTGTTATTATCTTTGTGCCACGACAGCATGTGTTTCTAACCTGATTTTGTCTCACGCATGCCCTGCGCCTGGCTCTCACGATAAACTTGTGTGGCGAATGTGACATTGACTACAGATGTGTCATAACCGGCTTAAGATTTATCCTTCTGCTTTATGTTTTATAACACATAATCAGGTGCACATTGCAAAACATTGTCAGATTTGGCCTAAATTCTGTCCTGCACAGCTCTTTGAAATCTCACATCAGCAGATCTAGTCATAGTGCATTGCTTGCATAAATATTTTTCTGTGATTATGTTGACAGATAATTATTTAATAGCTAATACAAATTAGTATTTAATAATAAGTAGGCCCTTTTAATTTTTTATTATTTTAATTGTCAGCTAGATATTTTTGGAGGGACCCACGAAAAATCTGGAGGGAAGTGCCCCCCATAGCTGGCCCTGTGTCACATTCAGATGTCTGTCAAATCAGAACTTTCTTATAGGCACCAATGCTGTTCAATTGTGAGACAAAATAAAGACTTTTTACATTTTGCAGACACTTTTATCCTAAGCTACTTACATTGCATGATATTATACATATGCATCTGAGTATGTTCAATACTGGGCTCGAACCCATGACCCTGGCATTGCTAGTGCCATGCTCTAACCACTGAGCTACAGGAAAGCTAATCTATTTTATTTTTAAAATAAATACATTCTTAATAGACCTGTGTAGAGGCAATAGCTACCCATTCAGCGTTCTGCATAAATCAAAAAAATATAAAACTCTTGCCATTTGAATTTTATTAATTTCACATTAGCTTACATGCCCACCCAAATGGAAAATCATCCCGTAACAGAACCCAGAAAGTGTGCCTCTTAAGTTCACCTCTGAATATGCCTCCTATTTATTCATAAAGGTGAGGGCATTCAAATGCTGAAGGGCCACAGTACTACAATGCTGATATGCAGCTGGGAATAGTGATAGTGTCATTTGCCGCAACATTCAGCAAGCTCTCGGTGGCCAAGCGTGTAATTAAAACCCCTAAAAATGTCAAACGTTCAGAGCGACAGGCATTATTGTCCTTATCTGTGCACCTCCAGAGCGGTGTGTGTGTGTATTTGTGCATGCACGGGCTTCAGACGGTAGATGATGGGTTAAAAAGAACTGCACGCCTTTCAAAGTTTAATGTCAGGTTAAGCACATATGTTGCTATTCACATCAACAATAGAGCACTTGAATTCAGCCAGTCAATCTGTGTGTTTCATGCATGATTTATATTGACTTGTACAACGTAAAAATTTTGAGTTCTCCTGTCATCTTGTTTGAGAGCTTGTGAAGGTTTACCTCTTAAAAGGCTTCTTTGATGTGTAGTAGGCTATAGCTCACTGGCCATGTCATGGTTTGGCATTTAAATGTCTCAACAACCAAAGCTTTGTAGATCTTGTGGAAAATATCTGAAATCTGTCAGGTAAGTAATGATTCAGTTTATGAGGCCGATTTGATTTTTGAGGCTTTTGCGGATTATATATTTAAAGCATTGGTTACATCTGGAGACATAATAGACTTCTTGGTTCTTTGGTTACACTTTACAATGACAGGATTTATTAATCTTAGTTTTATGTTAATTTCAGCATTTACTAATACATTGTATTGTAAAGTTGTATCTGTTATCATTAGGGGTGCAACGATTCACTCAGCTCGCGATGCGTTTCACGATACTGATTCATTTTATTCACAATTTATTTTTGAAAAAATTTGTTGAGACAAATTAGAAATGAACAACTGCCCTTTTATTATTTCTCAAATGCCGCACATTTCTTTGTAAAATAAAAATATACTTTATGTCAAATAACAAAACTGAACTGCAATTTTAAAACAAATTCCAAATCAAATAAAAATGAATAATACAAAAGTCTCTTTAATATAAACAAACTAAGTCTTTGTCTGTGCTTTTCTTGGATTTTTTGCATTCAAATAACATCTCAACTGGCTTGAATCATCACATATTATAACCGATTTTCAACCGGCTCGCGGTGTTATGTTACATCACTAGTTAACATTAGTTAATGCACCATGAACTAACATAAACAATTGCATTGGCATTAGCTAACATTTATAAAGATGAAAAATGCTGAAAATCTACATTGCTTATTGTTCATGCTAATGTATTTACAAATGTTAACAAATGCAACCTTATCGTAAAGAGTTACTGTTTCTTATAAGTATCAGTTCAACTATTTGTTTCTCCTAGCATTCTTTATAAGAAATACAAATAGACAAATGAGACACAAAAGTAAGAAGATACGGCTTTGTAATCACTAGAAATACAATAGAGCTTTGGAGAATTTGAGTTCATACTTTATAATCGGCAACCCTTGATAGTTTATAGCTTATGATGGTTTGGTATCTTGGCAAATCTCCTAGAACTCTAGAGTAGAGACATATGATGTTACTATGGTCTGTTTCACATGAAAGAAATCTGACAAGCAGCGTCTGTGGTTTAATTGTGTCTAAAACAAAGAAAATAACTTTGAACATCTTTTGTGCTATGAAGTTAGTTTTGGGGCAACAAAACGTTCATATTGGTAGCCCCACTTAAGAAGATTATCTTACATGGTGTTAAACACGTTCATATAAAGATGAGACACGGTAGTTGTGGTTTTTCTTCTGTGGCTTATAGGATCTTTTACAGCTAAGAGGAGGAGGTCTGCTGTCAAATGTTCAGCACCCCCTACCGCTTACTTTATGTTCCCTTCTGAGAGGAATCAACAGCACAAAATGACTTCATCCGACAGTGATACTTTCATGAGGAGATAAACCTTCTGAAACAAATGACAGTTGTTTGCTTTTAGAACCCGGATGTGAGGATTTTCTTTTCAATCATGGCAGATAAACCTTTAATGAAAACTGATTGTAGAGGGCAAAGGTCAGAAATGGCTCTGCAGTGGTGACCTTGTAAAATCTCAACCATAACCTGAATTTGCTGTTTCAAGTTAAAGGTTAAACCCATCTTAACAAACACCTTTTGTTTCAATGTTTGTGAGCCTCGGGCTCTTTTAGATTTGAAAATGTTTTTGCGGCGGAGTGCTCCGGTGACCTTGTGTAAAGTGATGACTGGCTCAATCAGGATTCTCTGTTTTTAAGAGAGCCACATAACTATAGTGCCAAAGCCTCCTTTCAACATGGGGAAAGCTTTGTGTCACTCCAAGCATAGCCAGTGCTGGTTTCATCAAAGGGACTAGAAGAGAAACAGGCGGTTAAAAATAAATCTTGGATACCTTAGGAGAGTTATGGGTGTGACAGTTTGAAATTGCCGGGTTTGCAGTCCCAGATTTAAATATGACTTTGTCTGTGGCCAGCCTGCCCAAAGCTACCCTTTAACAGCTCCAGAGCTATTGCACTGAACGTAAGCCTCAATGGCAGCCTTTCAGAAGTATTGTTTTCGTAACTAGCATGCAATTGAGGCTGCCTACCCCCAACAAGTTTAATACAGTTCCAGCCAAGCCCTCCATCACTTTGACCAATTGGCTGTCAAACCGTGGGAGAAAGGATAGGTTTTGCATTCTTTTTTTTCCCCTTTTTGATGAATATCAACTTAGACAGATTGCATTTAAAAGTTTGGCGTATGGTTGTTGTTGTTCGTTGGTTGACAGATGTTGTTCAGATGAGCATTATGTAGGTATCAGCTTAGCAGATTGTGAGAGCGTCGGACCCGAAAACTGCATTAGATTTGAAATGGAAATGCTTCTGGCTGAGAAAAATATCAGGATAAGGAGGCTGCTAGTGGAAAAGTCCTTTCCCGTGTTGAAAAACAGAAAAACTGTAAATGTTTACAGACTGACATGTACACGCTGCGCCTAGGAAACTGCCGTGTGATAGTTATTTGCTCAGAGCCTGCTATCACTTTAATGCTTTTTTGATGCTCCGTCATGCCTCTGGTTTCCCTCAATTCAGCAGTGTTAGAAAATATTAAAGTTAGGCTTCAAGAGTGGGGAAGGTGGATCATAAAGGATTGATCAGACATTTTTGTATTTTGTAATAAACTATCTTGCTCAGGAAACACTCATGAGGTTGGCTTGCATACTCTCAAAAATTCAGAGAGACTCTCAGTTATCTTTTTTAAGCAGTCATGATAGCGCAACGTGATCTTTGGTTTCCGACGGCATGCCCACTGACTGCCAATAAACTGTTCATGAACTGTACACTGACTGTATGCTGGTGTCCTTGAGCACAATGTGCTCTGTGTTGTTATATTATTTCGGGGATCAGGAATGGTCGACATACAGGGAAGTCACAAGAGTTATGTAGTATGAGCTTTTAAGTCCACTGTCCATTTGCACAAAGTCAACAAAGTGTATGGTAATAAACCATATTAACAGTGAAAATGTGTGAAGCCAATGTTTGAGCCCATGCCAAAATTAATCCACCAAAATGAGCAAAAAGTGCAACACAGTCTCTGGGGAATTTGTGACATTGTCACGAACTGTAATCGATTAATTTGTGTTTACCGACACGAATTTGCCCCTTTTTTCATGTCAGTCAGCATAACTTATTTCGTGTCACCCAGCACGACTTTCAATCTAATGTATTTTAATACGCAGTATCTTTCACATGTATAAATATATATCACTGCAATCAGGTGTGAATTCATACCTATTTTACAAGGTGGCTCATTCGTGTGAATTCCTATTTCCTACGGTTATGATTTGACTTTTCCCTTGTGACGTTAGTTTTAGGGGCGGGGTAAGGGGAGCCATTTATCGTTGTTTTGCCACCTCATGAAACTCACGTTTTAAGCGAAATGAGCCTTTGCGGCTGTGATTTAAGGGTTTGGGGTGAAGTAAGGTGTTGGTTAGCCACATCCTAAAATATGTACGTTTTCTTTTGATAGCAGGTTATAAATATATGAATGCAAATACAAGCATAAATATATGAATGCAAATACACTCGTGCTGAGTGACACGAAAAGAAAGTAGTGGTGAGTGACATTAAAAAAGGTCTTGCACACTGACACATAAAAAAAAGGGGATATTCGTGTCCAAGAACACAATTAATAGATTCCAACTTTCGTTTCTATGCCACGAACTGCCGTGAGACTGGGTTGAAAAGTGTGACAACCAGCCCCAGTCTCTCTACAAAATATATTCAACATAATTTGCAAACTTTTGGTCTTTTTACATGTTGGTGAGCCCCTTCCTGTCTAAATAGATGGTTCATGGCCAAAAATGAGCAATGTTAACCAGACTTCATGCTTTTAGACGAAAGTCTGCCTACACAAGCACATTCAAAATTAGTAGTTGTAAGTACTGTAACTTGTCGCGTAACCCGTCTGGATGTCACATTTTGTGAATGTACAATTCTAATCACTTAGACAAGCCGCGTGAACCCTTACGGTGATGTAAATTCAAACACTGATGGCCAATTAGAATATTTCTGCAGTTGGAGAGAGATCATTCAGACAGCCCGACTGAGCCGTGTTCAGTCCTCCAGAGCTCGTATGAAAATGTCTCTTTAATTATGCATTGTGTGTATTAATGCCTGGAGGCTGCCTGAACCAGACAACCTGTGCTTTCCGTTTTCTGGACCAGATGTTGCTAATGCTTTCTCAGTTCACTTGCCACAAGGGTTTCGGTGAAAATATCCATATTAGTGGAGACATCAAGAACGGCAGAGCGAAAAGCAGAGGCAAGATGGATTGAAATTGATCTACAGAGGAAAAAATTCTCTCGGTTACTGTCTGCGCTGGTTTGTCTTTCTTTGCTGTCAATCTTTAGTAAACCTCTCTTCCTCACCTCCGTTATTGGTTTTTCTTTGAGTAAAGTCTGGTGTTTTACAGCATGTGTGTCTTGTCTGCTATGAAACAAGAAGAAGGGTCGGTGGGGGGTGATTTGTGCGCTAGTCAAAAGCCATCTGTGCAAACATGGAGAAGGACACAAGCATGTTGAATAGACTGTAAAATACAGTATAACATACCCATGAGAGCTAAAGTATATTGGTCAGTTACCTAAACAATATCTAATTATCTTTTCTTGTTTCTTTTCTGTTATGATCATGCTTTCATAGCAGAATCATTTTTATTGCTATAGCACAATATAGTCATTTTTTTCAGCGCTAAATGTTTCTTAAAAAATGTACTAATGTAAAGACTGCAGTTGAGTAATGTAATATGGGGAAGATGTGGTGTTTTTGCTGGAATAATATCATATTGACCACTGTAGTTTCCCACTACTTTTTCTATTTTAAGAGAGGACAGTTTAACAGACTGTGGCAGGAAGAAGCCACTTAGATCATGAGAGAGAATCTGTGGCAATGGGATTCTGCGTGTACCCTGTAATGTTGAAATACTTCATCACTGTCACATACATTGTTACTTTCTGTATGACAGACACTGGACCACAGCAGCGATATTTCATGTTGTCATATGTGCAGCTGTGATTAAAGGAAACTCACTGCTTGTGTCATGTGTTTGTACGGTAACCTGACTAATGAGCACAATTCTATTGTCGTCGTGGTCATTGGTTAAGCTTGTGGTTTCTGTTTTTCGCGTTGTGCGTTTCTCCACTTTTCATTTTAAATATATTAAGTTAATGAGAAACTAAATGCGAGCCAAATTCAAACCTAAATTATCTATATGAGCACTATATGAATGTGCCATAGCATGTACTGTTAGGCCACGGCTCTGCCCAGCTTATATTTCCTGACTTGTTCTCTAATAGCTTGTTACACAACATCTGTTTCCCAAGAGACTGGAAACAGATCAGGTCACAAACACTGCTAATGGATGTTTGCAAATGTACTAATAAACCGTTGGGTTTGTCATCAACACTAATGTGATTTTTATCTTTTCTTTGCTCTGGGTGTGTCTACTTGTATAAGAGGATGAGACGATGTTTAAGCTCTGTGAAGAACTACAATACAGAATGTTTTGTGGGAAGAATGTATTTTATGCATCAGAATATACCTTTTCATGGGTAATGAATGGGTAAATGAATACAAAACATCTGTCATTACTTAGTCACCCTTATGTTGTTCTAAACTAGCATTGTCAATGTATTATCCAATATATTTTATTTATAGTTATACGTATATATATTATAGTTGTTATATAAAAAATCGCAGTGGACCGGTTTGGATCAACATACACGGAAGTTAAGACCAAAAAATGATTATGAATAAATATTTTATTTTAATTAAATAAAAATTATATTCTGCATTCACAATCTAATTATTAACATTGTATCAATATCTCTCTTTTTTTTTTTGTTGATAAATTTGTATTTTTGGGATTACATGTGCAATAGACTTCAGTGGCTATTGATAAAGGGCTAACTTGATTCCGTGCCCACCATGTGCTTTCAGAAAGCTGCATAGTCTAAAATATGTACAAGCCAGCCTACAGACATAGGTCTCCAAAACCATCAGGCCATTCAAACCAGCGCTGTCATTTCTTGAAAGTCCCTGCGGTCCCTGCTGATGAAAGCAACTTAGGCGTAATTGAGTTCTGTACTAGCCTTCTCAAAGACAGACTCAATTTCATCTGTCTTTACTCTTGAGTGGCTATCCTAAGAAAGGACAGATGGAGAGATTTTCCATTGACAGGCTCTGGTAAAGCAGTGCCACAGGTGCTTGGCTCGAACGTGGTAAGATCGTGCTCAAGACCCCGTTCAGCATGGCTGCAATCAGATGCTCCAGAGTGTCCTTGCCCTGCAGGCCATTATAAACGTAATCTAGAACAACAATGTAAGCATCTCACGATGTGTGCTGAACTGCACTGGAGTTTTACTTTTTGTGAATGCTTTGTGAGAGGCTCTGATGGTGTGTGCCGTGGGCCCTCTGTGCTGATTTGTGGAAGAGAGGTCAAAGGTCACAGATGAATGTGAAGACCTCAACAGCTGCATTTTCTTTATCTGGCTACAGTCTGTGCTCGACGCTCATTTACTCACGTCTTACTATTCTATACTTATATGTGTACAGTGCCCTCGCTTGCACTCTTCACTGCTTTCATCACATAAAAAAGAAAAGTGTTTTGTTCAACATACATCTGTTATCAACTGACATGAATGGTGTAGGACAGCGTTAGCCAATCTGTTTAACCAGCGATGTCACCTTCGCTCCAGAGTAATTAGTCACATGGCTTTTACGACTCCGGGGATTGGCTTAAAACAACTGTACCCATGACTATGTGCCTATGTGAGATAAGATGGCAGATTTCCAATTGCATGTTGCATTTATATTGGGCTGGTATGTGGTCATGAGATATCTTTAAATAGTCAGTCCACTCATATGACTGTCACTCATTTTGTGTGAATGTATATCGATCCAAACAGTATTAGTAAAATATTGCAATTTTTTAAAAATGTTAAACCATTAAGCATTAAAAATTACTTTAAATAGTGATTTGTTGAAGTCTCTGCAAAATCTATTTGTGGATTTTAGTATAAATCTGTTGATTAATCTAAAGAAAATTAATTTATAACTTGCAGTCTCTCACTACTGCTAATACATATCAATGACTTTTATAAATATTTTTCATTTCTCCTTCTTTAGTCATTTTTTCATGCAACTAAAGGTATAGTTCACCCAAAAATTTTAATTTTATAATTTACTTACCAACAGCGTTAACCATTTTCTTGGATTGGTTTTGTGTCCATACAATAGAAGTGAATGGGTACTGCCATTTTTCGGCTGCCTACATTCTTTAAAATATATTCTTTATTCACATGAAAGAAAGTTATACAGGTTTGAAATGACAAGGGGGTGAGTAAATGATGACAAAATCTTTGTTGTTGGGTGAACTATTCCTTTTAGTTTCTCATCATATTCCAGGCTGTTTGGTAAACTAAACACTACTGGGATTTTTAAAGAGAGGGAGGGACCACTCACTGTCCCGCCGTCCTGTTTCTGTAAAAGTTCTGTCAATGCCGCAAACAAAGCTGCATATTCCAAGGCACATCAGTGAGTCTTTAAGCAATGTAATAATGTTGATAAATGACTGTATAATGAAGGTTATAAAGGTAAATATTGTGTGAACAATAAAATAAATCAACCTTTTAACAATGAATAAGTCATATTCTCACTTTCTGTAGTGTCCAGTGGCCGATGCCCAGTGCCCTATGACCCTGCCCCAGCAGTACTGAGCAGAGTCCAGTGGACACCCATGGCTCCCCCTGCAGAGGGAACGCACCTGGCCCGCTGCCTAGTCGTGGTGCACAGTCTGCTGCTGCTGTTTCCCAGAGGAGTGCCCTGCCGGGGGGCCACACGGACCTCTGAGTCCCCCTGCCACAAAGCCGAACACCCGCTCATCTCACACACAGGTCAGCATATCTGTCATATGCAGATTTTAACTGCAGACCTATGAGCTTGTTCTGTCCAAGGGCTTGATGTCAGCCAATGTATTCACTTTTAAATTGCATAATGCTCATCATGTAATTGATATTTTTCTGTGATTCATTTTTGTCTTGTTGCTCTCTGTGTGAATGGGCCATTAAATACCTTGTTTGAACGACTACAGCAATATTATTCCGCTGAATATTGGTTTTGGCCCAAATCAAAAAGCCATAATGGCATTGATAGACTCGGTCACCTTCCCCATAGCTTAAATAAAGTGACTGTCTTGCCTGGGGAACATGCATTGTATTCGATGTAAATTTAGCAGGCAGATTTCAATAAGCAATAGTGCAGCTGCGTGTCAAAGCCAAAGGGGGTCTGTTGGGGCTAATGGAGTGCAATGGCAAGGTCATCGTTTTTGCCTAGCGATCAGTTTCGACTGTACCTAAACTCAAGAACAATTAAGCTGTCTATATTTATGGTCTGGTGAATAGTAACATGGACGTGTGGCTAATTTATCCATTGATTTTTCAAATGGAATAAAAAACTCATGTCCATGTGCCAAACACAAGCTACTGTATGCTTTACAACAGGACCCTCAGGTGTGCAAACAAACAAATTTCACATATCTCAAAGGTCTGGGACTGATAATGACTTTCTTTTGCAGAACACAAAATAAGATATTTCGAAGAATGTTTGGAAACGTTTACTTTTTTTGTACTTTTATTGTTACCTATTGTAAGTCAATAGGTACCGCTGTTGTGTGGTTACCCACGTTCTTCAAAATATCTTCTTTTGTGTTCTGCAGAAGAAAGTCATACAGGCTGAGTAAATGATGACACAATTTTTATTTATTTTAGGATGAATTGTCACTTTAAGGCAAAATGCTCGCTCATTTGTAAATCGCTTTGGATTAAAGCATCTGCTAAATGTATGAATGTAAATCAACACATGTCAAATTTAACCCAAAATCTACACTTGTCTAACATATATCCCACTCACACACATTGTAAAACAAACATTTGAAATAGCACCCCATATATCAGATATGCAAAATGAATGCAGTGGGAATGGCATGCAGTAACAAGGAGGTCTGTCACACACGCACACACACACACATATACTCTAAGCTTCATTCTTTCCAAACCTATCCAGTTCATTGGCCCCGTTTTGAAAATGCGATTCTTCTGGTAGTGCAGATAAACTCAGTTCTCCCTGTCTGACCGAGCTTTTGAATCAAAGCTTTCAGATCATTGAATGGCACCCAGTTTATACATTTAGCAGCTGCCCTGCTGTAAGATCAAATACCTGCGCACCAGCTTTCACAAACACTAGCTTTCCTAAGTATAACATTTATTCTGGGATTTGTGGGTTGGGCACTGGCCTTTTTGAGTTTTCTTCAGTTGGTTGAACTGCTCTGCTAAGACTTCTAAAATAAATTTTGAACTCTTAATGCCCTTTACAGGCCCAGTTGTCATCTGGAGTTCAGATTATGCGGTGTATTCTGAAGGCTCTTTTATTTAGACATTCATGTCCATTTTAAAGCTCAACAATAAGGATTTTTCTGCCCTGCTCATTTATTGCAAAAATATTTTATTAAAGGTACAGTATAGTTCACCCAGAAATAAAAATTCTGTCATCATTTACTTGCCCTCATGACATTTCAAACCTGTAACTTTCTTCCACAGAACATAAAAGAAGATATTTTGAATAATGTTGGTAACCAAACAACAGCGGGACCCGTTCACTTCTATTGTATAGACACAAAACCAATGCCAAGTCAATGGGTACTACCGTTGTTTGGTAACCTATACATTCTTCAAAATATCTTCTTTTCTGTTCTGCAGGTCTGAAATGACAAGAGGGTGAGTAAATGGTGAAAGAATTTTCATTTTTGGGTGAACCCTTTAATATCAAAAAATATACAGTAGTTTATTTATATTTTATTTTCATTTTACACTCGCCTTGAGTTACCAGGCCAGAATTATTATTGACATTATCAAAACTCGTCTCAATATAAATCCAGTAACCTTCAAATTCACCACAGAAAAAAACAGCATTCAGTATTTCCCGAAACTGTTTACAACTAAAATTGATACTTTCAAATTGTCGTAATAGATACGCTTGTACACTGTCTGTTCTAAGAAATGTCTTGCTTTGTGAAATAGTTTCCTCTGTAATTATTGGTGAATACACAGCTAGTTTTGTGTTCATCTTGACAAAGAGTGAAGAGGGATTGATGGTCCTACTTTTTTTTTTAAACTAAACCTTTCAGACTTTGTCAGACAGACCACCTGGCAAGCTAATTTAAACGGAATTAAAGGCTGAGAGAAACATTTTGCTCTCTCTTTAAATTTGCCTTTCTGAATCAAGCCTGCAGCCTGCATTTATACTGGAGAATGTTCCTAGCAGCCTCCTTGAAAAAATCAATAAAAAGGGTTGAGTAGCACAGATGCGTGTGTCCATCCCGACCAAAAGAGAGACATTGGCATGGAGAGAGTTTTCCTAAATGGAACACCTCTGCTTTGCTGTGCTCTCTGAGCGCTTTCTTCAAATATTTCTCTGTGGATCACGTAATCCTTGTCTTTAAGGGATCAAAACCTGGGAAGGACACAATTGACGGTCGTCTTTTCCCTACGTGGACTATAAAGAAGATAAATACATGTCCCCGCAGTCATGCTAGAACCCCAGCTGAGCTCCAATGTTAGATCTCTGTAATAAAGACTGACATTGGCTGACTGTAAAAAAGTTAACATGTGAGTCATGGAGCCGTATTGCTCTGCACAGCTCATAAGTGGGTGTTGGTAAAATATTGTTGTAGACAGATGATGTAAATCTAGATTGATGATGTACATTCGTGAGCTTTTGGTCTAGACTCCAGAGAGCTATTTTTTCTTTCTGTGTGAAGGAGGGAAAACAAGGCTTTTCTTTTGTTGTAAATGACAGGCTTTATAAACCAGATGGTTCCCTGCAGGTATATATCTTATGATTGGTGGCGAGTGTCTGTACAGGCTTGCCAGTGAAGAAATAAGGAAAACTTTCAACATCATTTGGTTTTATGTCTGAACTTAAGGCTTCAGGAAAGGTAGAGAAGGAGGGATTACCCCCATAGTGAAGTTACGCAATGTCTCGTTCCCGCTTCTCAAGTTTTTAAAGTTGTGATGATCAGTAAACAAGAGGCGAACTGTCGTCAGTCAAGATTAATTGTGTTATTGAGAAACAAAGAGGTGCAAGACCGCTTCCAAACATGGTCATTTGAAATTCAAATGTATTTAAATTTTTCATTATAAATTATGACCTACAAATATTGGAGAATCGCAGATGCTCCTTCATAACTGTATATCACAACTTATCTTATCTTTGACTTTTCAAGGATTCAATAAACATTTTTAGGACTTTCAAAAAGGTCACAGACTTGTATGATCTAAAGGGGTCAAACGCTTCTATTGCTGCATCAAATGCATCTGCATTTATAAATGTTATTTAGGTTTTTCACATTTAATATATTTAGCAAATTGTGTGTGTTTTTTTCAATGCACAAGGGAAAAAATGTCATAATTTAAAAATAAACACTCTTTAAGTGGTTTTGTTTCTTTTCATTTACAAGCTTGCTTTGCCTCGTCCTCTGTTATTTTGGTTAGTAAAGTTTTAGATCAACTTTGTGCCACAAGTACAAGGACACTAGAATTTACGCAGCTGTGGTATGTACGATTTTTCTTCCCGCACTCAAAGAATCTTTAAAATGAGGAAGCATATAAATATCTATTAAAGGAAACAGTGGATAACAAGTATATAGGCGGGCTCTTTCTGGCTCTTTCACACATTGACTGTTGTTCTACAAAGTTGGTTTTTAAAACATAGTTGGCCTAAGAAATCATTATTTTCACGCCATTTTAGATTCACACATGTTCTCAACATGATGATTGTAGCAAAAGGTATGCATCTTGTTTATATTTATAATTTAAGTCAACTGGTTTAGGCCAAATATTGAAGCACCATTGCATATATCCTTTTTAAAGAAAGCAGTCCCAGAATGCATTTTCTGCAAGCTTTGTAAAAAAATATATTTAATATGGCAGATGGCCCCAGTGTGCGAAGCTTTTCTTACTATTAAAGTTATACCTAATGTGTCAAGGACCCAAAACTCTTAAAAAAATAAAGGTGACATAACAAAAAATGTTGGTTCCACAAAGAACCATTCAGTCAACGGTTCTTAAAAAAACATCTCTTTCGTATCTTTTTGTAATCTTAAGAACCTTTTGTCGCCATTAAGAACCTTTTATGAAACAGAAAGGTTCATCGGATGTTAAAGGTTCTTTATGGAACCCTTTAGACAAAAAAGGTTCATCTATGGCATCATGAAGCACCTTTATTTTTAAAAGTGAAGGCTACGCAACATGAATCCCTACTATTAGCTAACATGACTGAACCACAGTACACCCAGGTATTCGCCTTTTAATTCATCCAGCGCTATGAGATTTTGTTTTCATTGTCACATTATTAAAAAGCTTCACAAATTGACTGTAGCACCACATTGGGTCTCAGCATTCACTTTGGACTTCCATTCGTGATGAAGTTGGGTTATCCCACAGAGACATGCAGGATGTATGGAGGAGCACTGTGGTAACTGATGCTGTTGATCTTTGGGGAATTCTGGCTTCCTTTTGTATGTCCAGATGGTCTTCTTCAGAAAAAAACATGCCCACAAGAGTTCAGGAGACTTTCTTCTCATTTACATGTACTTAGTTATTATTTATTTATTTAATTTGTCTTGTGATGCTTTTTTTATTTCTTCTCTCTTTTTGTAGTTCCATTTCTGTTGAGTTTACTCTGATAAAATAATTGATTCGTTGATAGCGGATTCTTTTATCCAAAGCAATGTACAAATGAGAGAGCATTTAATACATAGTTAAAAAATAAAGATGCTTCATGAATCCATAGAAGTACCGTTTTTGTCTTAACTGCTCCATAAAGAACCAGTTTTCTTAATAGGTCAGAAAGATGTTTTTTTTAACCTTTGACTGAATGGTTCTTCTATGGCATTGCTTTTAAGAACCTTTTAAGCATCTATATTTTTAAGAGTGTAGTCAGTGAGCCAACGACATATCCTCGCTGTCCTTCTTAAACCTTGGATGTCCAAATTTGCTGTTTTTCAGGAAACTGTCGTTTTTAACTGATTACATACTGCGTTGTCAAAGTTGACAAGCACTTTTGAATACTTTTTATTTGTTAGATATTTGCAAAACCCAGTGACAGGGGTGACTAATAATAATGATTTATGGCTTAAAATAAAAATCACGAAATATGGAGATACAAGGTCTCAGAAGGACACCAGCAATATGCAGTTTACAAGGCTACAGTTTGTTTACACATAGGTTAAAGCTTGTTTTTTTATAAATATAGACAAAGTTAAATTGCGGAAAGAAGACAGTTAGGGGTTAGTCATGTGTGTGAAAGTGTGAAAAAAAATGAACTCTCTTTTTCTGATATGGAATGGCTCAGAATGCATATACAGTTTGTTAGCCATTCCTTTTGAACTCTAAGAACATGGAAACATGAAAAACTGTCTTCCAGAGCCAGACAATCGCAATGAGCAGGGATAATGTGACATTGAAAATTACCATAACCGGACCAGCTAGCCAAGTAGCTATCACATTACCACAGAGGCAGGTAGGGCAGAGATGTTACACAGGGTAAGACTGCCAGGGGGCAGAGGTTAATATGAAAGGCGCCACAGTGAGAGCATTTGCTATGCACATTACACACTTCACACAAACAAACACACACCGGTGCTGCAAACTGACTGAAAAAATGATTTTCCCTGAGGTACATAAAACAAATGTGTGTGTGCTGACTTGTGTCCTCTCCCCTGCTACAGAAATCGAGCCGTGGATCCGCCGGTTCAAAGCTGAGGGCACAGTCGATTACTCACAGCTGACCTTCGACCCCGGCCAGAACGAACTAATCGTAGGCGCCAGGTAACGGTGGCTTCTTCTATCACTGTGTGAAATTTAATTCGAATTCAGGGTTGTAGCAAAGTATGTGTCTTAGTATACACAAATATGATAGTGCTGTTCGTTGTCAAAGCCTGTGACAATGTGTCTGCTGGTCATATTCACATTTTGCTGTATTTTTAGCAACTTTAAACCGCCACCCACTGTGAAAATGTCACAATGCTACAATTTCCATGTTTCCCGTGATTAGCTTGATACCGATATGTAATTCGGCTGCACAACCACACACAATAAAATAAATCGTGACTTACAAAGAAAATTGAAATCTTTTTCGCTGACAGATACTTTCATAAAATGTGAGAATAGGATCGGTTTCCCTCTGTCCGGCTCTAATTAATAAGTGTGATGATTTCCACCCAGACTTTCCCGCTGTCCTGCCGAACATCTTCAGTTAAATTAATCTCATATTCCTGATCTGTCAGTGGCTTGGAAGGTCTCCAAGCAATTATTTTGTGACAACCACAGAAATGGTTTAAAATGAAGCGCTGCAACACTTCACGCACCCACAGGACTAAAAATGGTAGAATAATTACTTTTTCTTAGAGAAGAGGGGATTACTCTACACTTCACCGGTGGTTCATTGTATCAGTAGAAAAGTTTTTTGAATCACAAGTAACGCCACAGGAAGTGCTAGTTAGCTGTCAGAATCTAAATGCAATGTGTAGTCATCAAGTGTGTCTGTTTAGAGATACTCTCAGGAATGTCTGTTGCTATGAGCAAGTGTTTAAGAAGCACTTTAAATGGAGGTTTTAGAGCAGATATGTTCTGACTTTGCGTTTGGGAGACTGTCTGAGAGACTCCAAGGTCATTTTAATCGCTTGAAAAGCACAATGACATTGGGTTGAATATTTCTTCAATTTTAAGAACGTATTAAAACGGCGTTTCTTGAGGAACAAACAAAACACTCAAACGTAAAAATAAACTCTTTTACTGCTCTGATTATTTTCCTAGAATGAGAAAGCTCACTCGCTCAGTTTCTGCTAATGGCTCGGGCTGTCGATAGAGCTCTTTTACTTTGGATGTTTGGCACTCACCCTGGAGTCAGCCAGTCCCGCAAACAAGACAAACAGAAACAACTGGAGCTCTGGGAATCCAGTAAAGCACATTAGATTGAGACTGGGAACTGTACTACGATCATTTCCAGCAACTTGTTCTGATAGGAGAGGTCTACTTCAAAACAAATATAAACATTTGTAAATAGTTATAAATAGTTATAAACAATAAAAGGAGGGATAATGCATTGAAGATTTTTCAGCTCCCACACGTCTGCCTGCATTTTATAAATCATCTCGAAGACTTTGATTAGTTTGCACAGGTGTTTGTTTAAGGACGGCGCTAAATTCTCGAGGACGGTGGCCCTCAGGGCAGATTTGAATAGTCCTGATATAGGGGATTAATGTGGTTTAAATTGGGTTGTGAGGAGACAAACTAAAGCATTGTGGAGCTCCTCGAGGATTTCAGCTTGATTGGTTCTCCCTGGAGAAGATTTTCTGGCTGTGCTGTCAGTGCACAGGGCCTCACAAACACACCCACAGTCTGGACTAATGGACTGCGTGAAGGTGCTGCGGTGGAGGGGCCATTCAAGGTCACTGAACAACGGGGTTCTCACAAAGATACCCAAGGGCTCAAGCAATATTTCTGCCAATTACCAAGAGCAACCTGTCAAAATACAGACTTACGAGATTGAATTATGATGAATGTATAAGTACGACAAGTATTTTTCCAACTATTTTCATATTTACAAATCTCGCTCTGTAGAGCAGTTTGTCCGTTTAGGGCTACTGTAGAAACAACATGGCAAATTCCATGTAAGGGGACCCGAAGTGAACGTAGATAGAAATGGCTCATTCTAAGGTAATAAAAACGTAACATTTCATTACACAAGGTCTTTGCACCTCTGAAGACATAACTATGTATAATACATTGCATTTCTGTCAATAGATCCTCCAAAAATGTACACATTGGACTTTTAACCTTCAATGGCACGAACGCAAATCATACAAAAACATACAAATGAGATGCATGAATTAATACGAAGAATCAATACGCCATCGTATGAAATTCCATGAGATAGGGAGGGTACTATCAGTTGGGCCTGGAGGAGATGCGCCCCACCCATAGAAAATTTCCTCGGGCCCTGTGAATATTGATGAAGTGCTGCCTGGAAACTTCAAAGAGCAACTGTACATTCACATAACAAAAACAAAAACTGTAGACATCAATTACCTGGAATGAGCACCATTCAATACAGTAGAAAGTCTATTGATACCTGTCACAGAGGTAACAGCCCAGTGTCCAAAGCATCCATTGATATCGAGAAGCTTAAAAGACTTTAAAACAGTGAAACACAATCAATAGACACTAATCACAATAACCTGATTTATCATGTTCTCTCTTATGCAATAATACAGGCTCCATTGTCATGCCGTGTAAGTGTGCATGAGTGCTTTTGTCTTTAACAGATGGATAGAAAATCATGCCAGACAGATTGATAGACAGATTGATTTGTCATTCTGCCTACACAATTCAATTTACCAATATAGTTGGCGGAGCTGTTGTTACAGTAAACTAACTTCAATTCGAGAAGACGTTTGGAGGAGCACATTTTGTCTCTTTCACTCAGTGCTAAAAAACATACAAGAGACTTTTGCTTCCTGGATTTAGAATGCAGTCAGCATTTACAGGCCTGTGCTGTTTCAAACAAGCACCTTATCCTAAGGCAAGGTCCCACACCAGCTCATTATAGCAACAGTGGGATACATACTTTGCATAAGAGGTTTTTCACTCCAACACACATTTAGCCCTCAGCCAGGTTTTCCAATCATTTGAAAAAAATTAAAAATTAGTTAGTACACCAGGTCATACGCGTTAAAACAGGGAGTAAATAGAGAGCACATTAATATGATTTATTCAGCAATTAATTTGTCAATTAAGTTGCACGGAATCATAACGTTCATACACTTGTTTACTTCTAAAAATCAATTCCTCTCACGGTATTGGCCGCTATTACACACGGAATGACCCGAAACGTTTGCAACATCATTTATAACCCCAATGCCCGCCCACCCTCTGAGACAACTACTGCTCCGACCCCTTGAGGATAATCATACCTTTTTGTCTTTTCTCTCAATCTCTTTCAGAAACCATCTCTTCAGGCTACATTTAGAGGATCTTTCATTGATCCAGGTGGGTGAGAAAGTCTGTATGTCTCCTTTTTGTTTGTTCCTACCCAGAATTTATCAGACGGCTGAAAACCCAGGATGAGACTAACAGGTGGTGCTGCTGTTATGTGTGAATGCCAATTACAGTCGCTTCATAAACTCGGGGAGAAGCACTCGGCCAATTTAAAAGCTGTCGATTCACTTTCGACACAATAGCTACGTGACTTGCGTTTGGGCACCGTCGGCTGTTGCTTCCTGTTGAAGTGATGTTTAAACTTTCTGTGAGCTTTATTTAACGTGTTTAGAAGCTGTTCTTATTTTAATGACCAGGTGTCTGTTTATGCATAAATTTACATTTGGATATTTCAAACAATGATTTTAGGCAATGTCTGAGTATGATAAAAGGGATAGTTCACCCCAAAATGACATTACAAAACTGGATGACTTTCTTTCTTCTGCAGAACACAAAAGAAGATATTTTGAAGAAGGTTGGTAACCAAACAACACTGGCCCTTATTGACTCCCATTGTATAGACTCCAAACCAGTTTGGAGTCTACACAGTTTGGAGTTTCAGACATTTCTGAAAATATCTTCTTTTGTGTTCCATAGAAGAAAGCATCATAGACAATACATGTTTTAAATGACATAACGGTGAATAAGATGATGACATTCTTCCTAACTCGGTCCGGTCAACCATAACCAAAAAACTACTTAAAACCCATCTCTTCTGTGAATACTTGACAGACAAATGAAAAAAAAAACACTAACCCTTTCTCTCAACAGGTAATGGTCTAGCTTTTGTTGAAACCAGAAACTTTGTATTGGCACCTACTTTATTATGGCTCTTGTATGACATATCGATTATTGCTCCCTAAACTCTTTGTAAGTCGCTTTGGATAATAGCGTCTGCTACTGCTAAATGACTAAATGTCAATTCAAATGTAATGTAAATGATGACAGCATTTTCAATTTTGGGTGAACCATCCCTTTAAGGAGTCGTAGAATCAGGTTCTTCCAGACGTTATGCTTCAGAGTCATTCTATAAAAGCTAGAACCATTATATCCTATTTTGGAGCCCAGTTTTAAGGGCAACCCTGTTGAAAAAAAACTGCATATGCTGGTGTGTGCTGGTTTAAGCTGGTCATGTGCTGGCCCATAGCTGGTTTAAGCTGGTCAAACCAGCTTCAAAACATAGCTAACCCAGCATATGCTGGTTTTTTCAACAGGGAAATGGACCTGAAAAGCTATCCCTGAACTTATAACCTACATTATCGATATTCATTTTCAAGCATAATTACCCAAGAGTAACTGCTGTCCGAGAGTGGCTACAGCAAGCCAGTTAACTGTCTCCCTTCCATTGCGTTTAGCATCTTATAACCCTGTAAATAATAATACAAACATTGACATGTTTGAAAAATGTGATGCTTTTCCCAGCGTAAAAAAGGGGGTTCTTTCCAGGCCTCTAAAAGGCCAATCAATGGCCATTTAACAACTTAAACATCATGGGGTCTCCTCAAAGAGAGTGACCTCCTGGGGAAAAAATAGAGCAAACAGACCAGCCCCAATTCTTGAGCCTTTTGTTCTGACCCGCTCACAGGAAACCAACATCACAAAGATGAGCCCTTCCACTTCTCTATGGCCAACGCTTGGCTTCTTAATAGAATTTCTTCAGTTTTCTCACAGCATGGCGTCTTGTGTGTGCTTTCTCTTGTTGTACTTTTTATGTCCTTTGTCATGGCCACACTGACTTTGCTCTAGGTTTCCTTGAAAAATAAAATGTTTTGATGATGTGTGGTGAAGAAAGATTCCCAATTTCTCTTGAGCTGAGGCACATTGTAACCTATGTGTTCTTATATAGGTTAAGTTTTTAAAATGTTTAATTTATGCCTCTGTCTTATCCAAATACGGCTTTGCTAGCATCTTTCTAGTTGTGCTACAAAAATGTTAAAGAGCTGCGAAACCACATTATGTGGTTTTAGAGTTTTTTCAGAATCAATTTGTAATAGGAAAAAGTATTTTAGTATTATTTTTTTTAAATATCTCCTTTTCATGTCTTCCTGGTGTAATTTCAATAATGCTGACAATATATTGAAATGAGCGAGAAGTCCTGAGACCTCTGAAGGAAACGGTCTGGAAACGACTGCTTTTATCCATCATTGATCTCACAGAATAGAGCTTTTGGTAGCAATGACGCATTAGCAATTTAAAAATAAACCCACAGAATGACCCGTGATGTTTTAGCAGCACCTCTGCTGGTGTTTAAAAGAACAGAAATGCTATACATTAAAAGGCTTTTAATGGCTAAATAAATGCTAACAGTACATTATATCACTATAGTATATAATCATTATGTACATAGCCACTAGTGTACGTGCCAGTGTCAATATAATTTTATTATTTCAAGTTTAAAGCTCTAATAAAAATATACTGTAGGTGTTATTCTGAAATGGGTCTCTTCTGTCTTCATTCTGCAGTGGTGTAGATGAAACAGTTTGGGCGAGTGTAGATTGAAGTGTTTTTTTAAGGATAAAGGTTACCTTCCATTGATCCGGTCTGTAACATAATTTACTAAGACTTCTCTACAGATTTTCTGTAGGTGCCCTTGCAATAATAAAAAACAGAAGTTCGGATCGGCCGCAGAAGAAAGGGTTTGTTGAAGCAGACCTCTTTGGAAGGTAGGGCAGGTCAGATATATTTTTATTAGACGTGAAAGCGTCAGACAGGTTTAGTTAAAGAAAAATCTTTATATTAAGAAGAGGAAGAGGAGTGGTTTCAACTGTCAATGGAAAGTCACATACTCCGTTTAGACAGCGAGTTAGCACACTTGCTGACAGGTCCAGATGATATCCCCTAATGCTCGTCGTCTGCCTGCCGTCGCTGTTCTGTCAGGCTGTTGTCCAGAAGAGAGTTGAGGAAAGCCGGTTTCTTGAGAGACAAACCTTAGACTGACTACACTGATTTTTGTAGGCTCCCTGTGACCAGCATGAAGGGACATCACATAGACACACAAAACCTAGTCAAATATGAGTGAGATTAGGCACGAAATGGTAGGCGTTCAACAAACCCTTCCGGGTCTCCGTGTGTCTGTACTCATTTTTTGCTTTGTTTAATGCTCCCATGCTTTCGACTGTCTCCTTGTTTTGACATTTTTTATCAGGTAAAACATAAGAAAGAAGTGTTTTTTACAAAAAACTTTCTTTGATGGCATCACTATCACATACAGTATATATATATGACGTATATAATGACGGATTTTCGACACGCCAATTTAAAAATTCTAACAAATAATATATTTAGCAGATATTAAGAATGTGGTGTACATATAGATTCAAGTTTTATATTAAGTGATTTTAGTATTTTTCATCTATGAATCTACCAATGTCATGTGGTGCGACCGTGATTTATCTTAAAATAAATTCATTTCATTTCCTTGACATGCTTAACTTTTTAACAAATCGTTAGTATTTAAAGTGTTAAGAAACCATGAAAAAACATTTGTTATAACTATTGTTATGTAAAAGCAATTTTGATTTTGAGATAAACTATTCCTTTAATAGTTTCACAAAGCATATGCGTCAAAGCAAAATTGTTCCCATACTTAGGCAAGCTGGACTAAAATTTCCTTCAGCTGTAGATGTTGGAGTGTTTACTGTATCAATACAATTCTGAAACCTGCGAAGATCATAGTTGTGCTCTCTCATTGGTCAACAGCAGAGGTGTCAGAGGAAGAGCACCTATTGTTCAGTCATCTGGTCATAGTCTACGACGATCCATTACACCTTGCTCAGCCGATTTTCCTCTGTCAAGTCCATTCTCCCTTGAGCATTTTGCATATTGTACAGTAGCAGCACTCCTAGCGTCATTGATTAATTGCCTGAATAAATCTGCATTGTAGTCATTTCATTGTATTTCAAGCTTGACAAATGAACACCTGAGCTTGTTTCCCCAGTATGCTTCTTTTCAGAAGATTTGTGAGGGTACAATCTGTTGTTAATATGCAACATGAGCAACACTACAAAATGATCTTCCCTAATGCATACGTATAACCTCAAGACTGCGCCTTTAAATAATTGAGCTTTTTATTCTTATTGAATTGGATTAGGTCTTGTTGCTCCGGTCTTTTTGCCAGGCTTCTCATCGGGCGGCTTGTTGATCGATACCCACAGCAGGCCTCTTAAACAATTAGCCTGCTGTGTCAGTTCAACACTCATCCACATCGTATCAACTTTTATTAACGCAGTGGTAGCTCTTCAGACTGTGGCAGCCATCTCAGTTTAGATGTACCAGACTGGAACTGCCATTTACATTCACTCCCACTGCAAATATGCTAATCGTCGTGATTTAAACCTGTGTTTAGCACTTTGCTCTGAGCGGCTATGCCCATGAGCACGATTCCACTCTTCGCTGTAGCTACTAAACACATGGAACCGTGCATTTTGTTCAGCAAAAATAGAGCCATTACCGTGATTGATGATTGTATCATGTCAGGTGCTGTGTTTTTTTTTTTTGAATTATGGATCATTGTTCATTTTATCTTGTTTATATTTTATCCAGTGGCACCGAAGATTGAGATAATGAATATTTATTTGCCCGTGCTGCTGATGTTGGAAGGCACTATTGCAGGACTGTACAGTGATGCACACTAAAACTTAAACACACCCTTGCAGATATATTATGTTGCTTAAGCGTTTTGCTGCTGTTTGAGTTTACATCATTAACTTTACTTTTACATGCCGATATAAAGCACAAGTAAAAGAGACAGATTGTCAGTCATGTATTTCATTAACCTCTCTTACTCACCGTCACTAAAACAATTACATGCAGTGATCAACAGAACACTTGTGCTAATTTCTGAGGCCAGTTGCTCAGCCATTTAAATTCAGAAAATAATGAACATATGAGCTCCCCTTCATCAGTCTATACACTGTAACGCCATCATCTGATGTCTGATTACCAGAAGCCCGAGGCTTGGAATGCGGTCCAATGTGGCAATTAATGTCTGATAATGGCTACTTAGCAACAAACCCAGTAAATGCTGCTGGGACATTTTTCCATTTACATATATAATGAGTGGAGATATATTGGGCTTTGGTAAAAGATCACTTTTGGCTAGAATTGCAGTAATAGATGAGCTTCCCGTTCATACTCATCTGCCAGCCATCGTTGCAGCGCAAAATGACATCACTGTTGAGAGACCTTAACGTCCCAGTGAAATTAATAATGACAATTCTTAATTTTTCATGAAATATTACAGCGTTTAAAGTAAATAGCTTATCAATGTGGGCCAAAATTCATGTACCCTCATAATCTTCAGTTAAAATCTGAAAATGCACTTACGCCCTGAAATGACTCTCCATCTTAAATTACGTAAACTAGACGGCTTGGCCGGAGCATCCGTTGAACTCCTCCCCTTCAACTGTCAGTCTTCTGTTTCATTTCAAAATCAATGCAACAGCTGTTTTTACAATCAATCAATTCGCAGATCGCAGCTTCTGGTTCACGGGTTCTTTAAGATTTCACAGTTCAGCGCACTATAATTGTAAAAATACAGAATTAATCCAATTTGAAGTATGTGACTTTTACAATAGGATAGATGAAATGATTCATCTGTGAACTGTAGCTTGGCTATTGAAAGGCGCAGAATTCGTGAAATACTCAGAAGCGTGCTTGTGGTTACATTCTTCAGACAATATCATCCCAGACAATACAAGCACGCAACAGAAATGCCTACAATCCTTTATGCATATTTTGTCTTGTCTTGGCACTGTGAAATATGGTAAATTCCAGGAGGAATTCTGAAAGTGCCGCATGGTGGGCGACTCAACCCACACTCTGCTGACTGGGTCTCTCTGGCCCACCTGTTCTTCACAACGACTGCTTAGTTCTGGGGTCTGCGGCAGCCCGTCTGGAACAATGGATTAACTCTGTCCATGCAGGAAAGGTCAAACTGTACATTACAGTGTTTTCAAAAGATTTTACATGATGGTTTTTTTGGCAGTTTATGTTTATAGTTTTGTAGTCATTATGAAATAAGTTGAAAACAAGGAGCTGAAAGCACATTACTGTAGGGCATTTTGTTATATATAACACATTTTATTAGATCACTTGCTATTCTAAGTGAAAACACAAATATTTTAGGAATCTGTCAAAAAAAAAATCCATTGTTATGCAAATAAAACTGAAACGAGTTTATTCACATTTTTATTCCCAAAAATTGAGCCGCCACATTTAACTTCCAAAAGTCAGAAATGTATTCAATCAAAAACCTTGGCATAAACCTTATATTGGTTGGGGTTTGATACATTTGTTAAGCACTGTATATATATACAGTATATATATATATATATATATATATATTCATAAAAAATATTGTTTCTATTTGCTTTTTATGCTTGAATTTTAAGATGCTTTGTATTTTTTCAGACATTAAATACTGCAGAGAAAACAAGTTCATATTTTTAAGCAATACAACATAAATATGTGTACATGTGTTTTGGCAAAATTCAAAAATTATTTTTATCACAGTTTCATATGTCTTGTCACGCTGTCAGTCTTTTTCATTGCTGTTTTTTGCCTTTATATATATATATATATATATATATTTATGCCTACATTTTTAATACTTCAAAAATAAAATAATTATTAAGAGCTAACAATTAGATACGGTACAACTGTTTGTAAAAAATAAGAATTTTTAAGATTCTTAAGGCTAATTTTAATAAGAATCACACTAGATTTGTTAGGAATGTTGTTCAATTGTAAGAGCAGAAAACACTATAGGGTTATTGAGCCTTTTGCTGATCTGATACCCGTTGCCTTTATGTACAGGGAAAATGGAAGCATGTTTGTTAAAGTGAGCTGCGTGTTCGTCCTCTCTTCTTTTTCTAAATACTTTTTGAAAAATGTGACTTATGTAAAGATGTTGCAGAGTGCAAATAACATTCAAGTCATTAATGGTTTCTGCTTCATTACACCATTAATAAGCTCGACTGATGAATGATGCTGACTAAATAATGAAATTGTTTAGATTATCCTGGAAATTCACAATGCAATTTTCAAAAGCACAATGTAACCTAATTTGTCTCGATAATGGTTTTAGTAATGACTCTTAATTCACATTTCACTCCGTTTTTTGCTGAGCTAAATGCAACGCCTCAAGTGGGCGACTGCTTACTCAAAGTGTTTTTTTGCTAGCACAAAATTTCTTAAAAGACGGCCGAATGCTGCCCATGCTCTCTTGGTCTCTGTGCTGATGTGCAGTTTGTTTGTATGACTGACTTCCCTCAAAATAGCTGGTTTCTTGCCTGGGGTATAAGTAGAATGTCTGATCTTCGTGACTAAGGCTCTGTGCCGTCGTCAGTGAGAAAGTTCATGGGATATCCACTGTTATAACTATAGTGTTGTGCCTCAGCTTGGCTGCCTGGCTATAATTATGGTTTATGACAATATACTTTACTGCCATCTTTGAAGCATGAAAGAGTACAGTGGCTCCCCTTAGCCTTCTTTGCTCATTCCCACCGTCGTGGTGCTGTTGTGTCGGGGAGAGAAAGTGCTATATCAGTCGCTAATGGTTATTTTGACACATTAAATCATCTTTCATGTCACCCTGGATGTGAAGGAGTTTCCCTGATGTCTCCATCCCTCATTGGAAGATAAGCCCATTTCGTCGTCTTGCGTTGGAGATTTGGCGCGAATCGGCCCCGTGAGGAAACTCATTCGGCATCATGACTAGGCAAAACAACAGCTTTTCATTCTTGCATTTGCACATTCACGCCCTGCCTTCTCCTAAGTGTCATTCAGAAGATTCCCTGTTGGCCGGAGGGAATGAGAAAGGCGGAATTACTTTGCTTAATATTGGTGTTTGCAAAGGGTCATGCATCAAGGGATAGGTGCACAATTTCCCTGTTCAGCCTCAGGCCCGGTTGACACAAGAATCCCATCTCGTAACGCCGTGATGGAAGATTCTCCGGCCTGCTTCTGGAAATGAGTCAAAGTAACATCTCAGCTACTGTAGCAGCCACTGGGGTTCCTGCCCACTATATCACTTCAAAATGAGGTTACTGTCTAGCCAGTTTGAGCCTCCTGAGGGAATGATCATTTCTTATTAATTTTTCAGTTCAGAGAAAAATAGAATGGTTGTTATGCCACATGTTCCTTAATTGTTTTTTTGACAGTCTGCTTCCACTTGGCAAGCTGGAGTTGGGATCGGAGCCAGATCGTAGCATGGTCAATAAATGCAAGGAGGTCATTTGAAATTAGATTCTATTTGGAGGCAGTTCCATCAAACTTGCCATTTTCCAGCGGTTCTGTGCCAGCGGTGAAATGTGAATGCTGCCTTAGTCTATGTACGCACTCATTGTCTCTGGGACACTCATTTCTCAGTAGAGGACGGCACACACTGCTTCTGAAAAGCCTGTTGTTTTTTTGTCCCAGAATGCAATTGAGCTGAATACAAGTGATTATCATCCGAGATCTGACTGCTTTCTATGGCCAAGTTCATTTAATCCTCAGCGACAATCGATAATACTTGGCTAAACCAAGAGTGGATTCAAAAAATAATAATTCTCCCCATTATATTATATATCTTAAGAGTAAGATGTATCATAATAAATTTTTTTCTGTTCATAATGACTAAAAGGATAGACCTACCAGTAAATAATTTAACTTTTTTTTCATGTTTCATGTCTGTTTATAGGAGGCAGAATGGCACTGTGATGAGTTTACCAAGGGAGCCTGTTTCAGTCGGGGAAAATCAGAGGTGAGTATATTCGAAAGCTCCCATACACACTGAAAAATGTTAGGGTTATTTAAACCCAGCATTGAGTCCAAAATGGAAAAACCCAACCGTTGGGTTAAATTAACCCAACAAATTGTTTATATTTGACCCAACAATGGGTTAAACAACCAAATATTGGTCAATTTATAACCCAACGGATGGGTTCGTCCATTTTTGACTCAATGCTGGGTTGAAAATAACACAATAATATATATTTTTTGAGTTTAATGTTTAGGGGATAATCCGTTACACAATGATCTCACTTTTTAATAGACTAAAATATTATAGATTATGCTTCTTATTCCCAAAATTCAGTGTATTTGCATGCATGGCACTGAAGCATTTACTATAGTAAAATTGAATGTGAAAGAAAAGTTTGTTATTGTTCTTGGCAGCACTAATTCATCAAATAATGATCATGATATGATATGAAGAGTGTTTTAATTTGTGAAATATTAAGACGTTTACATTTTTAAGGACCCATATACTGTATGTGCCTGGATCTCAGTTGTGGAGTGATGATTTGCAGTCCCAATAAAGCTGCATCCTCCACAAACTAGCACTTAGAATCAGTCTGCAAGTAGGGAATTGCAGTATGCAAATGAAGTGTTGTACAATTATTTTTTGTGGGCATATTTGCGCCTTTACTTAATTTTTGTAATTCCTTTACCACTACAGCACTAATACAATGCTGGCAGCTCTGGGCACAATTCATTTATAAATTCCCACCTCAATATTTTGAAGTTCTGCTTAAAATGAAGGTTGTTTTTATTACAAGTGTGTACCTAAGAAAGTAATCACCCTTCAGCCTAAAATAGCAAGTGCATTATTTATGAAACAGTTCTGTGTGAGGCATTCCCAGGTCTCTTCCACTTTTCTACGGAGCTGTTTCCATGGCACTAATGTACCGGCTCCCTTGTGTTTTTGACGGCTGACTGAATCAGATCAGATTTGTGCTACAAACCGTTTCTTAAGCCTCCTTAATATTTCACTTACTCTAGGTCTGTCAATTGAAAGACAAAAGATCCCCCTTTGTTTTATGGTTTGCAATACGCTGAGCTAAGCCAGGTGTGGGACTCTGGGAGTGTGTTTTGGATCAGCTTGTCATCCAGCCAGCCTAACCCGAACCCCAAGGTGTATTTCTGGGGCCCGTTGTGGTTTAGGTCTGCACGAATGTTCCCATGACTGTTTTTCTGAAACGCTCATGAGATGTTACTCTTACCGAAATGTCATTGTAATTCAGAAATGCAAGCACAGCCACCTTTTCCAGAAGACGGCGAAAATGTGGAGCTTCTCTTTAAGATTTCTAGATTTTTCTTCTACATAATTTGTTGACGTGCCTTAATCACGACAGTGTGCACATTATCTGTTAGACAATTGACGCAGTTTAACCCTCTTGGGAAAGTTGCATCTTAAAAGCAACATCTTCAGCTTTTTTCGACTTTAAAAATAGTCCAACTTTAGGAGCATGTCTTGAGACCCCTGCTTTCACCAGCCATGTTGCACTTCGTCTAGCTGTTGATGAACACATCAACACATCTTATGTAAATTCTCTAACAAATGCGTCTTATAGTGATCTAGTGAACCTTTCTGTATCAACAGTGCATATGGGATCTCAAAATAGACTATCACCAGGTTTGGTCGTTGTACTCACGACAAAGCAAAATGCTAAATTCTTTACCAAACAGCATATTTAAGAGAAGTGGTGCATCTAAGTCTGTTGTTTCAAGAACAAAGGGAAGAGTTTGACGCAATGCATGGTTCTATCGAGTCCTCTTTGTTTATAATGCTAACAGCGCATAATAGCCACTACATTACGCTATGGAATACAGCCATCTGTCAGGGGTTTTCATAAACCCGTCATATCGTGATGCGATGGGCATATTAAATCTCAGTTTATTTACCCGTTCGCCGAAGCACTGCCCGTCAGCCAAATTGCATTAGCGAATGTAAATCACGCTTTTCTTTGCAGCACTTTGCGTAGCGCCGAGAAATAAATAGCTTTACAAGTTAACAGCCATTGTGATGAGGGAATAAAGCAGACCCCCTCCAGCACCGCCTTGGAACACCTTTAAATCAACCGAGAGAGAGGCAGGGTGACAGGGTTTCAAGTACTTGAGACAGGTGTGATTTACTGGCTCCTAAATTCTCGAAAAGCCTTGTAAAAACACAAATAAATGAGGAGCTTGGAAAAACTTGGAGCTGGTTAATACGCAAATAATTTTGTTTGGAGGACAACTGTAACCCAGCTTCTGTACTGTATACAGTAGGCTTCACATTTTTGAGATTTGGCCAGAATCCCTTCAATGTGACTTTACTGTGCAGACATATTGATAACACCCCTGTCACCTATTTTTTGTGTAAGAATGGGGCAGAAAGGTATCTGTTATGTACTTGAATGCGTATATAGCATCCATTTAATATGGCTATATAATGGGCATGATATCCCAAACTGTTTATCAAGGTTATGTTTCAGTTTTAATAATGGAATCAGCAATACAATCTGACATACTGCTGTTAATTCAGTTTAAAAAACACCTAAAAGCTACACTTTTATGTGCTAATGCATCTGCCCTAATGTCTTTTCACAGGAGGAGTGTCAGAATTACATCCGAGTGCTGCTGGTCAACGGAGACAGGCTGTTTACCTGCGGCACAAATGCATTCACTCCCATCTGCACCAATCGCACGGTAAACTAAATGCCTCAACACACTTAATGTAATGTAAGAGGTTTTTGTGACCCGATGTGAAGCTAGCTTTGTCTCAAGTTCTCTCCACATTGACCTTTTCTGCGCTGCGTGGGATGTGTAGCATAGCATGTGGTATTTCCACCAAAGTCTGCGGTTTATCTGAATAGTTCTTGGCCTCAGAGAAAAGCTTTCTAGTGCGTATGTGTCCTTGTTAAAAAAAGTTCACGCTTGTTATGCAGCTATTGTGCAAGCATTTGCACTTTATCTTCAACAAATTTATCCAACGCGTGGCTTGCGGCGCGCTCGCTAGCTATCGCAACAAACGCCACTCAGTGTGGCTGATTGAAAGATAAGCATCTTTTACTGACGTTCCCCATTATTCCCCGTCACATTCTGTAGGTGCCATTCATGCATGTTCATCTCAAACCTTGAATTTGAATGACCGGATTACTCCTCTATCCTTCAAATGTGATAATGATAATGGCGTTCGGCTGGTAATCGATGACCGTTGATGCTCTTTAAAGAGTGGCAGGAAATATTGACTCACAGCTGAATCAGCCCTGGGATTTACCATCCTGAGTATCTTGTGCCAGCGGGAAAGGACTCAAGGAAGGCACGTGCACAAAACTCAGTCACTTGCCTCTTTATGTCCTTTTGGCGTCGCCGGTAGGACTTGTTCTATCGAGGCGGTTAGGTTGCTCAGCGTGCAGCACAGCTGTCCATGTCCTGAAGAGGGGCCTTTCATTCTCTCTATTAATGTGCATTATGGGTAGTGTGTCTGCATCTACTATGACTTGCATCTACTATGACTTCCGAATGCCATTTGTCAGAAGGTGTTCCATCAATAAACGCCTTTCATCTTTCTTCTCGGCCAGAAAAGGCACATCTTTCAGGCTTTGGCTCGGGCAGAAGTATCTCCCTGGCAGTGCCGCTTCAAAAGGCTGCCTCGTCTTGCCAAACATGCAAATTGTTTCGGTTTGACTGCCAGCTAAATGGGTCCTGAAGGAAGCAGAGAGACTCGCGGAGGTTTTCTTCGAGCCAACATCAAGGATAATCCCCCTTTACATTGATTACACAGGGCAAGTGTTGTGGTAGTCAGCTGCTTGTAAGATAAAAACATTCAAGTAAGGCCACACAGGATCTAAGCTGCCTTCAGGATAGACTGATACGTTTGTACCCAACAAAGTCAGACTTCCCCTTTATAAGCTCTATATAGGTATGACATTTCTAGCGGCATAAATGTATTTAGCGCTACTTGGGATAAATTACTGATGTTAAAAACCATTAAGTTGTTATTTTTCCACTAATAGCTTCCAGATGCATATAAAACTGGAAGGGATGAGCACCATTGCTTTATCTGGTTCAGTTATAACATTAATTGGATTTTTCGAGCGTTATGTAGAGTTGGTCGTTTTTCACAGCGAAGGATTTTAATGCCACTGTGCACTGTCAGTCTGCCGTTTGTTAAATATTTTTTAATATGATTTGCTCTCAAAAGAGCCGCTGACTGCTTTTTAAATCCAGAAAACAAAAAACCCTCGAACTCCACTAATGTCTTCTCCAGTTGTGCAGATGGATAACTGTCAGGGGGTTTCTAAGGCCAGTCATTGCGCGTGTAAAGGAACTCGAAAAGCGTATTGAAAAATGTAGACCAGCGCGAAAAGTTGCAACTATTTAAATTCCTGTGTTGGCACATCCCTTGTGCTTAATGTATACAATTGTAAATTACCTTCCTGTCATGGTAGCTTCTCTTTGCTGGCTAAATGTCACGCTAAGCAAGAATCAGGGCTTTGCTATACTGCACATAAGGACGGAACGGGTGTGTTGCAAACGATTAGCATTTCGCCATTGCAGCCGCCACTTGCCGTGACAACCAAGTAATGAGATAAAAATGTTTGCCATCTCGCAAAATAGCACACGGCACGGCTGGAGGAACTAGGGCGGGTATCTCTGCTACATTAAATGATTTGAAAACAGAAATCATCTTCATTGCTACATACCTCATCTGTAAAATAGCAAAATTAGAACATTTTTGAGATTTCCACCAAATATATCTAATGGATTTTCTCCTCTTAAAATCAAAACAAACCGTTAACTCATCTGAAGTTATTTTGGTTCAGGCCAGAATTTTTGTTTTCTGTTGATTGTCAAGAACAAATATACGTATATAATATATTTTATAGATGCCCAGTGTTTCTTCTTCCTTTCACTGTTTATTGTCTACTACTAATGTCCAACAGGCATCACATAGTCTTGCGTAACCAGACCCTCATACTGAAGGTAAGGCCAAGGCCCGCCCAAGGACTGACAGGTAAAGCCATTGCCGCGTCATGTTTATGGTAATGTCCTCGCAGTAACAGACCGGTGTACATTCACGAACGTGTCAAAAGTTAACAGCAACAAAATAATTATACGTTTATGCAGTGAACCTCACATACTTTTAAGAATTAAGCGTTTAGAAGATCTTAAACACGACTGCATGCTTATTAGATCAGGCGGCTTCGTGTTGTTTCCAGACGGACTGTTAAAGAATGCGACATGCACGTCGCATCCTATGAAATTCAACCAATCAGATGACAACTTCGAACGTGCTGAAGTGTTTCCAGAAAAGTTTGCCTTACGCAGAAGTTTAGCCAACGGTCCGTGGGCGTGACGTCTGAGACTAGGCATCACATCACATGTTTCCACTATATCTCAAATAATGTTTTGTGTTTGATAACATTATGTGGTCAAAATGACATTTTAGGTCATATTTTCGCGATAGTCATATTTTAAGACTGAATGTCTGAGACAATGGTAAAAAATCTAGCCTATACATAAAGGGTGTATGAAAAGCTAAATAACTGATACAGGCATGATTCAACGTTTCCAGTTCATTTTAATGTGAGCTTCATACAATAAAAAAAGTACCAAAGAAGAACCCATTGAATCTGAAAGATATTTAAAGGAACAGTTCACACAAATATGAAAATTCTGTCTTCATATACTCAGCCTCAAGTTGTTCCAAATTTGTATGAACCAAACAGTTCTTGGCCACCATTGACTCCATAGTAGGAAATATGTCTTTGTACAATTCTTTGTTCTGTTGAACACAAAACCAGATCTTTTGAAGAATGAAGGACAAATAGTTCTGGGGCACTTTTGACTACCATTGTAATTTTTCCTACTATGGTGGTTTGGTTACAAGCATTCTTCCAAATATCTTTCTCTGTGTTCATCAGAACATATTCACACAGATTTGGAACAACCCGAGGGTTAGTAGATCAAGACAGAATTTTTTTTTGGGGTGAACTATACTTTTAATGAACTTTGCAGGTGAATGTAAAGATTACCTGATGTTGATCTTTCTATAATTCACACTCTTTGTCTCTATCATCGCAGCTGACCAACCTGACCGAGGTCCATGATCAGATCAGTGGAATGGCCCGCTGCCCCTATAACCCCCTGCATAACTCCACTGCCCTCATCACTTCCAGCGGGGAACTGTATGCCGCCACGGCTATGGACTTTTCCGGCAGGGACCCAGCTATCTACCGAAGCCTGGGAGGACTCCCGCCTCTGCGCACTGCCCAGTACAACTCCAAATGGCTCAACGGTACGTCTGAGGAAGAGAGATATCATTTAATGTGAATTACTGCAAGAACCCTATTAAAATGTCATTAATAGCAGAATGATGAGGTAACTGTGAAGTTTATGAAAATATGCTAACCCTTACCCTTGGAAACCCATTCAAATGTGGCATAAATGTTTAGTTAAAGATTAGTTGTGTAATTTCACAGCTACAGTACCAGTGGCATTACAGTGGACTTTTAAAATTAAAGTTTGTTTAAGTTTCTTAACATATGCTGTTGGTTGGCTGGCTGTGATGCTCGAACAAATAAAGCAATGTTTTGATAATGTCACAATGCCACATTGTTCACACCTTTCAGAGGAATTAACCTTTAAATGGTTTACCTACAGCTGTCTATGCATGTTGAGTTGGATGTATTTGAACATACAAAATTACACGACAACCTTAAAAAGTGAGCGTGTTTTAAAGAACCCCAGTTCTTTAATTATGTAGGGCTTTTGTGAAAATGCAGACGTGTGACATTTGGTTTTGGCACAGAAGCAAAATATACCTTCCTAACTGCAGAACTCTGATCTCTTCCCTCCAGCTCAAAGATTTATCTCCACAAAGAACTGTCTGAACAGATGTGTTAAAAAACAAGTTCACAATCTCGACAGAAACTAATTGATTTACGGTCAAAGAAAATTGGAAAAATAACTTTTTCCAATTTACTTTTTCCAATTTACGCTTCAAGTTGTGCGAATGCGCGCTAAGCTCCTCACCACAAAAGAAAATTAAACTACTGTCAATCATGACGGCTTTGTGGTAAAGTTGGTCGTGACAGTTGATCTTTTTGCCTTTGAGAAACTCATCGTATCATCAGTTTTGAATGGAGAATGATAATTAAACTCGTACGCTTGCTTTGATCATTTCTCGCCATAACCTTTCTCTTCGCCCGTGACAAATGAGTTCGTCCATTACCTACGCAAAAGATTAATACACGCATCTTCCCTGCACTACAAATGATGGGCCAGGAGTCCTGCTCTATGGCATCTGTTATTAATCACTGTCTTTCCATCTCTCTTCGCTGTCAAACTCAGAGCCCAACTTCGTTTCCTCCTACGACATCGGTAACTTCACCTACTTCTTCTTCCGGGAGAACGCAGTGGAACACGACTGCGGCAGGACGGTGTTCTCTCGTGCCGCCCGGGTCTGCAAAAATGACATTGGGGGCCGTTTTCTGTTGGAGGACACCTGGACCACCTTTATGAAGGCCAGGCTTAATTGCTCACGGCCGGGTGAGATTCCATTCAACTACAATGAGCTGCAGGGAACCTTCTTCCTGCCCGAGCTGGAGCTGCTGTATGGAATCTTCACAACTAACGTGTGAGTAAAAGCCACTGTTTGATCCACCACATGGAACCTTCTTCATAAAGGAAAATTAACTCTGGTTTTATTATAGTAAAAGTGTGGAAACCCATGTTTTTGGCAGATCATTTATCATTTGTGTTACTGTAGATTTACCACAAATACCCTGGGTATTTGGTGAAACCATAGTAAATGTGTGGTTACAAGTATTTTACTACAAATTAAACCATTTTATTTGTATTTATAAAAAAATGTTGTCACTTCAAACCTGTATGACATCCTTCTGCAGAACACAAAAGAAGATATTTTGAATAATGTTGATAACCGAACAACAGGGGCGCCCATTGACTTGCAAGTCTATACAATAGAAGTGAATAGGTACCGCTATGTTCGGTAACCGATATTCTTCACAATATCTTCTTTTGTGTTCTGCAGTAGAAAGAAAGTCATACAGCTTTGAAATGACAGGAGGGTGAGTAATAATGTCAGATTTTCATTTTGGGTGAACAACTGTATCACTTTTGCTACCCAGTAGCATCACTACTTTTAGTTACTTTCCACAATGTTTCAATGCTTTAATACCTCAGAGGTCAGCTTATGCTCCATTAGTTCTAACAATACTATACATTTTACAAAAGCATAAGGAATGCGCTGTCAGCAAAATGTTTTTATCAATATCATTTTGTTTTATTGTGAGGTAAATGAGGATACTATGGTTTTTACACCATGTGTTTAAGAGATATTTTAGCTCACTCGCCCATATCCCTCTGGTAACATGATGCTGTATCACAGTCAGCAATAGACAGATCCATTTTTCACATTATCGCCCACTATGCTTTAATCATCGGCCGGGTAAAATCTGTCAGGTGTTTTCTGCTTACCTCTCCGACTCTTCTCCTAGGAACAGCATTGCCGCATCAGCAGTGTGCGCCTTCAATCTAAGCGCTGTTACCCAAGTGTTCAGTGGGCCTTTCAAGTACCAGGAGAACTCGCGCTCCGCATGGCTGCCCTACCCCAATCCCAACCCTGACTTCCAGGTAAGCACCCTGTAAATGACAGGCACTAAGATATTTCAGAATGCGAAGTCCCTGACTGCTTTAAAATGTTAGTCCAGGGGTTTTCAGTCTTGGCACGGACCCCCAAGTATGTTAATACGGAAGGCATCTATATCTCTATATCTTTTATTAACACCTGATTTATGCACCGAAAAAATAATATAGAAATCTAAACATAGTATATGCACTGCTAAATTGTTTGTTTATTTAACTTTCTCATCTAACTTTTATTATTATTATTATTACATTTATGTTTTATGCAATTGGCAGACATTCTTTTTACATTGCATGATAGTATACATTTGTATGATCGAACCCATGACCTTGGCATTGCTAGCCCCATGCTCTAACCACTGAGCTACAGGAAAGCTACTGATTTGATAAGTCTATGTAGCGTCCACAACGTTTAACACTAAAGTTAAATATTATTTTGGTTGTTTAGAGCAGTGGACCCCCAGGGGCTTTAATTACATTTAATATATTAAATTTAACAATAACTAAAACGTGTTGTTATTTTAATCTCATTTGGTATTGTACTTTATAATTACTTTTTTGACAGTTATTCTCTAGACTTTTACGGGGACCCCCTGTCACTCACTTTGCGGACCCCTGGGGTCCTCTGCTCTAAACAACAAAAAATTATATTTCACTTGTTTAACGTTGTGGACGCTACATAGAATTATCAAATCAATACTTTGAATGCATTTTATTGGCTTATTTTCAATGCGCTTTATTGCATTGGATAAAACTGTGTGCAAAATGTATAAAGGTGAATCTTTAAACACACAAATCCTCATTTTGTCAGTGATCAAGTGTGCATTACTGTTCATAAAGCTTCTCCCTTGGCTGGTAATTTCCCTTCATTTCCACGCCTCAGTACCTCTCATAAATGTATTAATAAAGTTGCAAGCTAATAAAAATGTTGGCAGTACAATTACAGTGATAAGAGCTAATAAAGCCTTAATTCATCTCCTGAGGAGTATTGTCATTTCAAATAACTTCATCACAGTGAGTTTAAGGAGCTTTGAGTTTTTTAAAACCTGCTTTATAAAAATCTTTGCTCAAAGACAAACTCTGGTGGTTATTATGCTTAAATATTAAAATTTAGAACGTATCTGTGTCTAAAATCTTCTTACCTTAAGTGGCTGGCAATCGCTTCCTAGCTAGGAGGTAAATGGAGGGCAGTTAAGTGTATTAGAGTAATAACAGAGGATCTGCGCTGATTTTGGGGGAATTATGTGGAGTGGATTTAAACATTATGAAATGTGTTCAAGAGAGCAGAAAGTAGTACAGTCCTATTAGAAGCAATATAAAATTAGTCAAAATACTTAAAGGTGAAGCGTGTCATATTTGTGAACTTTTCTCTATTCTAGCTGTAGATAAAAAGAAAGCGAAATCTGCAGATTCTGTGTGTGCTGCCGTGACCCTTCAAGAAGCTTTTTAAAATGGTTTGGCCACCATATCTAAACCTTTGAAGAAACCGTTTGATGGGCATTCATTTAATTTTTGAATAAGCAAAATCAAAGTGTATCGTCTGGCTTATTAAAGCCGATCTCTGTGTGACCCGATAATTACATGTCTTGCGTCCACACGAGAGAGGAAAAACTCTTCCTTCTTTTCCCCTCAAAGGAAACTGCTTTGATCCGTAGAGTTTCATGGTCTGCGGGAGTCACACTTTATCTCGTTCACTGTGACATCTTCATCAAGCATTTGTCCATGTTATAGAGGCCAGATTTACGAGCTTCGAATTCATGGCTTCCAGCTTGAATGGAAAATGGCCTGCCGTATATTCCCTTCCTGAAAGACCAACATGCACCGCATTTAAGTAGAATTATGCCTATAGTGATCTTCAGCTGATTGATGTTGATTAAATGTGATCCAGGATATAGAGTACAGGTTTCGTGAGGCTAGCTGGATTGTTGCGCCGCATGAACTGTTATTCAGGGAGGAAAACTAGTAATTTTGGTGAACTGATGTCATCTTACTGCAAGTGCTTGCCGCACTTCTCTTTTCCTATTGCACATATGCAACATCTGACAATTTTACAATGTGAAATCCAATCATTGATGGTTATTGTCACAGATGGTCTGTGGTCATTAGCAATATGTTTGAATTTGGCAAATAAAGAAATCACAGTATTCCTTTATTTAACATTTTTTAAAGGATGTTAATCCTGTTTTTGTATTTTCTCTTTCAGTGTGGCACTATAGATTACGGCTCCTATGTCAATCTAACCGAGAGGAACCTGCAAGATGCTCAGAAGTTTATTCTGATGCATGAGGTGATACAGCCCGTCGTTCCCGTGCCGTATTTCATGGAGGACAACGTGCGCTTCTCCCATGTAGCTGTGGACGTAGTGCAGGGCAAAGACATGCTCTATCACATCATTTATCTAGCCACAGGTATAGTACTACAACACCTCTTTATAGAGAGCAAATGTAGCATTCACATCCATTTACATCTAATATAGAGTGAATGAAATAAGCAGAGCAGAGCCAAAGAGCTTTAGATATACCTAACTTATGAAGGTTAATGGAGTTGGAGTATAAAGTCAGTAGAGCGCAGTAGAAGGGTTCCGGATGTATAAATCCCATTTATTTTCTATATAAAGAAATTTTATTTTTAAGAGATTTTTAATGATAATATATTACGCTGTCAAGACAGAGTCAGGATGAGCTGTGACGTTGTGACAAGTGATGGTACACGCTTTTGTCGAGCCATGATTTCAGATTACATTTTTATTGTTAAATAACTGAATTTCAAGTAAATATGTTTTTTGGATCCACTGATCAGTAAAGTTGCTGTTACATGGTACTGTAATAAGAATAGCATCAAGTAAACTCAGCAGTGACTCCACTGTGTATCTGTTTGCATTTTGCTAAGTTTGTAATGTTGAGAGTCATTCAGATTGGTTTGGTTAATGGTCTAGAACTCAAGGAATCTTTATGGGAAAAATTCAAAGGAAAAATCTTTGGAACCAAAGATGCTGAAAAAGTCTATGCTGCACTTAATTGGTCAAATATAAATGTGTACCAAGAAACAGCATTTTTTTGCACTCGCTGCAGAATTGCTGCTTTGCATGGTAAACTGCAAGTCAGAGGCGGAAAATTTACACTCAACCCAGGTAAAAAATTGTGCACTAAAATACACGTTATTGTAGTACTTAAAGAGCTTTATTATCACACATCAAGTTCGTACTTAATATACAAAAAAAAATTTGTATTAAAAAGCACAGTTACAGTAAACTTGGATCTTAAGTTTATCTAAAAAAGTACTAAATCCTATTTTTTGTATATTAATTAATTAGTGTGTAAAAATAGAGCACTTTATACATTTATAATATTTATATTTTTAAATGCACTTAAGTTTAGAAAAACACATAATATGTATTTATGAAATATAGTGAAGGATAAAATATAATATATACCTTATACTGTAGTGAAGTGAAGTGTTTTACTTTCCAATGTACATGAGTGTACTTGAATGTACTTGAGTATAGAAAAAAAATGTCCACCTCTGACTATCAGTGATCTGATCAGTGATCTAAATAAACACAAAAATCTTGTCTTTTAAAATCTGATCTTTGCCTCTCACGGTACATACACACTTTTGTATCTAAAAAATGTGAATGCATGTGTCATTATTTGCTTTTCGAAATCCGCCCATACAAGATATTACCAATCAGCAGTTTATTTACACCGAACAAACCGAAATGTGAACAGCTGAAAGGTAAGAGAACAGATCTGAGCGTTAAAGCTTATAGTCCAAAAGCAATCTGAATATCATTAAACCCACTGCTTATTAGAATGTTACTTTTACTGTCAAAACTTTGCAGAGCAAAGACGTCCGCATTGCCATAAGGGGGAAGCGCAGGGGGAAACTGACTCGAATAATTGGTGGTCCATTTGAATCACTGGCCTTTGAAGCGAGCAACAGTTGGTCACCAGGCTGAAAAACGGCATTAGACACATAGCAGCACTGAAACATCAAAGGCAGAATGTTCTTACATAGAGACCAATGTACTGTACTGTAAGCTCGCATTTGTTCTCCAGATGCACATCACAGAACCGGAAAGTTCTGAGTCTGTCTGTTTTGGATGAAAAACAAAGCACGTCTAGTTACCTGTCAAAAGGATGAGCACCGGACGACACTTGTTGTAAAACAATCCCGTATGATAAACGTGTTAATTGTAAGAAGACACTTATTAGCTTGTAAAACATAATTGAGAGAATTGCAGATCAGTGTTGACTTTTTCTTTTTGGTATCCACCAACTGTTTAAGATCATTGGCAGGCGTCAACGCCAAATGCCGATATAACTAATAATAATAATGTTTTCATTGTCTGCCCACTTTGAAAATCAATTAGATTGCAATATAAAGACATACAGTCCAGATGAAAAGATTTCCGATCGTCTATAAATCCTCTGGAATGGCACGTACTGTTCTGCGGTGCTGTGTTTATAGTGTTCGACTCGATTCAATTCATGCCAGACAATAATAGCTTGAAGTGTGAGGAACGTAGCTGGAATTTCACAGCTGAATGGAATGAAATAGAACACTGAAGGCTGATTTGACAAGGGCAATGGCCTAATCAGTGGCTCTTGTAGTATCTAAAAGTTCATTGCCCCGTGTTGTATGGCACCTATAAAGCATTTGAAAGAGCACTTTGAAGTGCACACAAGATTAACAGCAAACACTCCGAGGATAAAATAGATATTACATAGGTCATCGGCCCAATCCTGTTCGCTCTTTATGACATTATGAGACCAGTGAATGGCTTGAATCTCGCAGTCGCTCAAACCGCATGCTCGGTCCAGGGGTACGAGTAACTTTCCAAAAGGTGATTCCGACGATAATTCTGCCCTCCTTTCGGCTACACAAAAGCCACCCTTTGGAGAAGATAATGAATCTTCTCTAGGGAGCAGCCGGGCCCGTTTGCCCTTTCTGATCCAAATAGCACATCCATATTTAACTTGACAGCCCAGGTGGCACTTTTCGGAGTTTCATGTGATTGGAGAGATCTGAGGTCATTCTTCTTCCGCTGCTTCTCTGACATCATTTCCTTCTAATCTCACTAGGTCGTCAGAGTCGGCCCACCTGATCACCTAGAGCGATTCCATATGTTCTCTTATTCTTTTCCCTGGCAGTTTTAACGTTTTCTCTCTTTCTTTTTACTTGCCAGATTATGGCACCATTAAGAAGGTGCTCTCTCCGCTGAACCAGACCATGGGCAGCTGTTTGCTGGATGAGATTGAGCTCTTTCCCCTCAAGAGGAGGCAGCCGATCCGCAGCCTGCTCATACTTCACAGCCGCAGTGAGCTATTTGTGGGAGTCAGGGACCAAGTCATCAAAATCCCCCTGATGCGCTGCAACTTCCACAAGTCTAGAGAGTGAGTACTGCATACTTTCTGATATCCATGCTGTAGGTATGCAACATTTCATAAACGTTTTCTCAAAAGTTTCTTTTAAAACCATAACCGTATTTCTTTACCGTAACCACATTCTAGGAAGTTGTTTATGACATCGTTTCCACACCGTTTTTTTGTACAGTGAGAGTGAATGGTGACCTTGGCTGCCAAGCAAGATTTTCAGTGAATAATGACTTTAATTTTAGTCTTGTCCAAGCCTTCGTTCATAGCTTGAGATGACTTAAAGTACAGTATAGCATACGGTCATGGACATTTATGATTTTTTTTGTCCATTTTGGAGGTTTATAGAAGCTGATCATCATCTTTTTTTATTTTATGGAAGAGAGCTGTGTAAATGCTCCTGTGAGAATCTCTTTTTGCGCTCGGTCTCTTATTGCGCTCGGTCTCATTGTGCACAATTTGTCGGTGTTTGTTGTTTGCATTACAAAAAAAAGGTTAAGAAAAGGACAATTCATCAAAATATTATTTTATTATTTATTCACACGTTTGTCATTTCAAACCTGTATGACTTTCTTTCTTCTGCAGAACACAAAAGAAGATATTTTAAAGAATGTTGCTTTGCGAACAACATTGATCCCCATTGACTTCCTTTGTATAGACACAAAACCACTGAGATATTTCTCAACATGTCTTCTTTTGTTTTCTGCAGAAGAAAGAAAGTCATACAGGTTTGAAATGACCTGAGGGTGAATAATTGATGCAAGAATTTTATTTTTGGGTGAACTATCCCTTTAAACAACCCAAACTTTTTCCACCCTACATTACAGCAGCTGTTTATTCAGTCACAGCTGAATCTTCTGTTTCACTTGTAAGTACTTCAAATGGAAACAGTTCCATTGCAAATGCCTTTTTCATGTTGTATTGAATAATACTTAAATGTAGATTATACACGATAAATGATACTGCTAATCTTACTGGTGCTTGCCTGCATCTTCATTTTTCACCAGAGCAGAATAACGTTTATGTCAGAAAGATCCACTACCACAGGGCAACAAAGAACAATCCTCGTGTTTGACATTATGCCTCAAGGCCTTCGTATCAAGTGCACTTCTCTAATCTCTTTTCATAAAAGGGAGATGGCAACATGTTCATCATTACTCCATTTGCATTCCAATGAAAAGCGCCAAGTTAAGTGAATATGGGCACAAGTTTTTTCCTGATGAGCTTTTTATATCCTGTTAAGTGGTTTAGGGGTGGGAGAAGTCAATTGAGCGCACCTCTGTGCTTTTGTGATACAAAGGAGGAAAGCTCACATGCACATTTTTCTACATAAACACCCACTTGCCATAATGGAGCCCTTTAGAAGTACCTGTTGGCATTCACTTTTCAGGACTGATCATAATTCTCTGTACTCCACACATTGCATTGTATGTGTGTCTTACGGCTGTGATGGGGATGTGTGATATGAGCTTGTGAAGCTTGTGGTCTCAAGGCCCTTCACTGTGAATGCAATCAAGTTAACACGACTCGATGGAAAATCAATGGATTAAGTGACGGCAAAGCAAACAATATTACTAATACAATGAGTGTTTTACTGTTTCACTTCCTAATAACATTCAAAAAGTCCTACTGTACTTTACTTTACTTTTATGCAAATGGCAGACATATACATACATATAGTAAATCTAAATCTAAATATGAATCATATAAAAATAATATTTTTTTTAAATGTTTACTGTCATAGGACACATTTACGGTTTTATCAACTACACATATATATTATTAAAGATCATTATTATTTTTTGTTGTAGGTGTTATAATGTATTATTACACGGCTCATTTGAATGCTTGCTTCTGATTGGCCAGTCGCGACATTACAAGGGTTGTTCTTTTCAAATAACAACCGCTCAAAACTAATAACGCCCTGTAACCCGGATGCTGCAAATCATTTTGAGAGAGGCAGTTTAATATTACACAAGAATGTATCATAAATATGTCTTTTAATAACATATATGACATTATATTTACAAATGGTTAAACCAATTTGCCTGTTCGTGACGTTTGAACATCGTTTCTTGGTTTAAAACCGAAAGTAAACGGCTTTTCCTCGCAGTCTGCATTCGGTTAAAATGAGCTAATAAAATATTTCACATTTTATGTCCAGTTTTTTTCTCATGTGGCAAGTAGTCGTGTGATAAGCGGGATAATGTACAAGCAGCCGGCTGTTATCGCGAAATACGCCCCTTCAGTGTGATACAAGACCCTCCGCTTCGCATCGGGTCCTGATCACACTGCCGAGGCTCATTTCTGCGATAACAACCGGCTGCCTGTACATTATCCCTTACTTAACTGCAGTTAAAAGGATTCACAAGACAGAACAGTGCATTATAAGGTGCATTACAAGGCATAATTAATACATTAAAACTACCTTTATAATGCATTATGCATATATGCTTTAAGTAGTCACCTTTAATTCATATATTAATATTAGTTTATATTAATATTTTATTGTATATTGAATGTATGAAATTAAATTAAAACTATACTCAACAGTTATAGATTCTTTGCAGAGGTCTGCCGGACGTTAAGTTTGGGCCACGTGACGTTGTTCAGTGTCTTTAAGATTTTGGTGTTAACACTGTGCATGTGAAAAAAAACTGTTGCACTGCTTATTTGCGAGATATGCCTGTATTCACTTATCTTTTCTTGTCTCCTGACTTTGGTATCTTTGTAAGCATTTTCTTCCTCCCTCTCTCAGAGCCTGCGTGGGGGCCAGAGATCCGTACTGCGGCTGGGATCTGGTGCTTAAAAAATGCACCACCCTGGAAGAGAGCGTCAGCATGAGCCAATGGGAGCAGAGCATCACAAAGTGTCCTGTGAGTTTCTAGACTGCACCACAATCATTCACACGGCAGCTCAGACTTCTAAGCCAAGTGTTTTTTTTCTCACTGATACTACCTATGCTCATTCAGTTCGCTGGCGAAGAACAATGACAAATGGTTCTGTCGCTACCAGAACATCAGTCCTGCAGGATCAGATTTTTCTCATAACAGCAGCCAGTCTTAGTAGAGTTTTATAACGGTGTTGAGATGTTGAGGACATGTTGAGAAAGTTTTCTCTGTGCACGAAAAGAAAATGTTGAAGCCGGGAGCGTCATGCACCTGTTTTTGTGTATGAGGCTTCAGTGCAATGTTCTAGGTGATGTATGTTTATTAATTCCAAGTGAAATTCACATCTGTGTTTTAGTTGTATTGCAAAGAATAACTTTGCCATTTGGATAATGCCCTTTTTTCTAGTTCATAAGGAAAGTCATCGGTGGATGCTGCCAGTATTTTTGTTGCTGATTTGCTTATAGATGCAAATATATTAGTTTGGTTAAGTTATTATTTTAATTTACTTGGCTCCAAATATGAGACGGTACTTTACCATTAGATTGATTTTGTGTGAAGTTTCTGATACAGACTACTAATAAAAACAATCTCCACAGATTATAAACATCCAGCTGGGCAGGAAATAGAGACACAGCATGTGTGTGGAAACAAAAACCACAGAAATTGCCATTAGCAACCATTCTGTTGAGAAGCATTCTTTGGTAACATGGGTTTGTATTCCCATACTCCCTTGTTTGTAACGTGTTCTCCTGCCTCAGGCCAACCAGCCTGTACATCAACACCACACTTCTTTGTCCAATCCATCACCTCTCTCTCTCTCTCTCTCTCTCTCATTTATATCATTAGCACCGCACGCCCATTCCACTGACCTTTCACAAAACTCAGCTAGTGCCGGTATCGATTCTACTTTTGAAGTGCCAAATAAACACTAATTGTGTTTCACGCATCAATTTTTGAATATTGACAAACGGGCATGATGGCTTTGCTCGTTTTACATTCTAAAGGTTGCATGTGGCATACTGACAAATGCTTATTCTCAAGCACAAATACACACACACCTACAAACGCACATATAATTTTCTAGGCAATGTGACAGACTCTCAAGGTCTTTAGGGAAAAGACCTTGCAGCTTGTAGCCTTAGCTGAGAAATGACATTTTGTGTAATAGCGTGTCGCCTCCCACGCTGCCTGAAGAACACAGAAAAGCAGCATGGGATTGTAAAACACACACGGGGAAGTGTTAAAGTGTGGGAGGCTTACAGTAGATCTTAGAGTCATTAGAACGCATGTTTTAGTATCGATGCCCAACTGTTATTAACATGTTGGTTGCTTGTGTTGTTTCCATATGTTACGATCGGTTTGTTCTTTGTTGTGGGAAACTACAATCAGAAGTCATGTGTTAAGTTGTACTAAAATCTGCATCTCATTGCTTTTTCCATCCTGTTTGGGGAACATACGTTTTTGGTTCCCAAACCTAATTTCACAAATGCACTTTATACATACAATGACTTTAATGCAGATCAATGACGTTCAATTCATATTTTTATTGTGGTGTAAATATACACTCTTAGAAAAAAAGGTACAAAAGCTGTCACTGGGGCGGTACCCCTTCAAACAGTACACACTGTAAAAAAACCTGGGGCACCAGAACAATACAATAGTGACTGATTGCAGAACAGCACAGTATCTCGAAATACCATTAAAAAATAATGTAAAATGACATGTTTTCTTGTAAATTAGCATTTTCTGTATTTGAAAAATATGTGAAAAATCTATAAAATTACAGTTTTTACAGTGCACTTGAGAGTGCACAGTTTTGCACCATAGAGCTACACGTTTACCTGATGGCTGGACATCACTTGTCATACTTTGGTTGAAAATCATTAAAGAATTGGATTAGAAAAGCATCTGAAACCAACAAGAATACAAATACTACATCTAGAGGTTGCAACTCTAAGTAGAGTATTTATTTAACAGTAAAGGACCTCTGTGATAGTGTCCAGGTGATTGAAAATGATTGACTTGTCCTGAATGACTTTAGCAGAACACAGTTGGACACACGCTTCATTCACTAAAGCCATCTGGAGCCTGGAATAGTATCGAAATAAATCCGAAACTAAGTTTGTTTGTTAAAGAAATATATTGTAACTCACCTCAAACTGCTGTAAACCACATGTGTATTTGAAGAGCAAGTCGAGACTTTGAACATTATGATGTTCGATAGCTTTTCCAAATGTGACTCGCGTTTGGGTTATAGAAAGAGCACAAACAATTTCTATCCACACAGACGGTCATTTATTCAGCGCCGTTCATAATGCACTCGCATTTTTTCCACAGAAGCCGCCGCGTTTGATTCGCTAGACAGCATTACCGTCTCCTTTTGTTCACAAAACATGTTGTTCTGTATCTGATACCACAGATGTTAATAACCAGAGTGCAATAGCAATATTACATTAGCTATTCAGTTGTACACTCTCAAGTAATGACTCGGATGAAAGTATTGGCTCATTGTAAAGCGAGTTCATTTTCTCAACCAGGAGCCATGGCTGTTTTCAACTATCGCAAATATAATATGCCCAAGCTATGTTTTAGTTTATATTCATCTAATAACTGGCAAATGTGACCTTATCTGCAATAATCATCTTTCTCGCATTCAGTCCACCTAGTTCCGCACCTGTTTATTATTCATGTGTGCTGTGTCTTTTGTGTATGGTTTGGGTATGTGTCTAGGTGAGGAACGTGACTGTGGATGGACATTTTGGCAACTGGTCGGGATGGAAAGCTTGTAGTCATAGTGATGGAGGCAGTGTTGGTTCGTGCCAGTGTCGGACACGAGAATGTGACAGTCCAAGCCCTCAGTGTGGAGGACAACCTTGCCAAGGAATTAGTGTCGAGGTGGCAAACTGCTCCAGGTAAACAATGTCCTACAAATGTGCATACAGAAAGACTTGATGACACATGACGTTGACTCCAAGCAAACATTAGCAGGTGTAGAAAGAAAAATCACAGCTTTTTCGCAAACATGTCTCTTATGAAATCGTCTCAAACTGTGCTTCGACTAAAGTCTGCTATTTTTTGTGCCATGCTTACCATTGTAATTTATAACAAATTAGAACTTTTTTTTTTTTAAGATATTAAAAGGATAGTTCACCCTAAATGAAAATTCTGTCATGATTTACAAGAAGATATTAAAAAAAAAGTTGGTAACCAATGATGGCGGTATCCATTCACTTTTATTGTATGGACACAAAACCAATGCAAGTAAATGGTATCCAACAAAAAAATCTAAATATCTTTTTTTGAGTTATGCAGAAGAAAGAAAGTCAAACAGGGTTGAAATGAAAATAACCACATCATAACAAAATGTAATTTTTGGGTGAAAGAAATGAAAATATGAGAATTTATGAGAAACATAAGGAAAACAAAACTGAGAGGATACTTACATATGTCGTTTTAGGCTATTTAAAAACACTCCTCTTTTTCTTCCTTGAACTTGTTTTACCCATAAATTCTCCTACTTTTCATTATTTACTATTTTACTATCCACAGTGTCCACTCAGGAAACCTGTTTAAAACAGTTTCCTCCTATTGTATTTGGTGAAGCTAGTTGTGCAGACATGACAAACTCCCTTAAGAACTCACAGTTCCCCAAGCAATAAAAGAGCAAACGCTGAGCAAGATGTTTTCTTTGATTTTGAGATTTTTATTTATACCAAATTGTTTCATTCAGCTTTCCTTTCTGCAACACAGCATTGTAAACTAGCTTAGAACGATCCTAACTGAGATCCTCATCTAACAGACTGAATGTCAAATTAAAGCAACCAGCTGTGCCACTGTTTGCTTAGTGATTAAATCTGTGATATAAATCTGTCATCAGGAACGGAGCCTGGACACCATGGACGGCCTGGGCATCATGCAGCACCAGCTGCGGAATCGGATTCCAGGTCCGACAACGCTCTTGCAGCAACCCCACCCCTCGTCATGGAGGACGGGTGTGCGTGGGCCAGAACCGCGAGGAGAGGTGAGGAAAACCAAACATCAATGACGACAAAAAAAAAGCAACAACATTTCTTTCATTCTCACCTGTCGTGCATGTCGTTGCCGTGATTGTGTGAGCTGTAGCGAATGTATGCAGCTCATTTTATTGCTCTTTTATTACTCGTCCTATTATAGAATGCTCGTCTCTAGAAAGCTTGTTAGTGCATAACTACCATCATGCAAACCAAACACCTGAAGGTGTGAGTGTGAGGGTCTTCTTTTTCTGGCCGGTAATTTGTGTGACTGACATCCAATTAAAAGTAAACATACTAAGGCTTCATAATTACAGAGTTCGCACCCACAGACTCAACACACACACACACACACACACACACAGAGGCATTGTGGGTATGATGCTGTGGCACCTAATCATGGCAGAATTATGTTTAAACTGCACCGCTCTGAGAATGTGTGAGGTTTCTAAGCAACAGTGTTACGCAGCTGAAAAATTAGACCTGAAGTGGGGGGGATGAAGGCAAGCAGAGAGAGAAGCATCTGGTGGAAACAGTTGTGGTCCCTGGGCGAAAACTTGACTCCAGTGGAGGTGCCAACTTCCTCCTAAACATCAGTTTACAGAATATACTCACACTTGACTTTTGTTTTTGCACATTTATTTATATTCTCAATTTAGCAAGAGGTAATAATTCACAACACCATTGTGTTTATCCTGTGAAAATCATTGCTGCTGCAAATAGAAGTGAAAAGGAGCAGGGGAAAAAAATCACAGATATGATTTTATTTTTATATCACTTGTTTAAATAAGATTAACAGTTGAGCAAGAAATGACTTTATGCAATAATACTGCATGTGACTTCTCTTAATTTCATTAGAGAATTTAACCATAAACAAATGTTAATGTTAAGTAGTTTCAATCAGTTTAATGATGTGATTTCTGGCTTACACTATGTACTTGAAATTGTGCAGTAAGCATTCCGCTGCTTGTTTTTAACAGTCACCCATAAATAAAAATTCTCTTATCATTCTGTTATCATGACATGCAAAACCTCTAAACCTGACTCTTTCTTCAGTGTAACACAAAAGAAGATATTTTGAGAAATGTCTCTGTGGTTTTGTGTGCATACAATGGAAGACAATGGGGTCCAATGTTGTTTACTTACCAACGTTCTTCAAAATATCTTCTTTTAAGTCATACACCCGGTTAACAGATTTAGGTTTTAAAAACATTTTTAAAACGTTCCATTTGGGTTGTGAAAACATTGGTTAAAATGTCCAGTTACGATAGTAACATAAAGCTAACAAAAATGTTTTGTATATCGTCTGACTAACTTTATTTCCAACCAAACTATAACGTTCTTTAATAATTTATTTATAACATATTAACAATGCAGGTCTGGAGTAACGGTGAGTAAATGAGGAAAATTAATATTTTGGGGTGAACGTTCCTTTTTTAAGATGGGTTAAACTTCAAAAGCCAGATTTCAAAATAAACTTTTTGTTTATTTTTGGTCCAGAAATGTTTTGCTATTCACAAATTTCACACTCTTACTGTATGCCTACACGTCTCGTTTGTTTTTGTTCTTACTTTTCTTAACAATTTCTTAGAGAAACATCGAAAAAACTTGATATTTAATCAGCATAACTTTTCAAGCTCCTGAGCTATGAAAGAGCAACCGTTGAGCGTTACCATTTTTCTTTTGGGATTAGACAGAATGAGCATTCCGCTGTCTTTTTGGGTCGCCATAGAAACACACACCCCCGGCTTAAGGGGGCTGCGGATTGATGGTTTTTTTGCCGGTGCCTGTGAAACAGAGGATTTCTGCCGCCTCTTGCATTTTCCATCTCCTGTCCCCAGCTTACACTCTTTATCCAAGGTGTCGGGGCATTCGATGCCCTGAGGTGTCTGCATAAAGACTGTGAATAATCAGCAAAAAAGTTGTGGCGCAAAGCTTTGAGCTCGCATTCAGTTTGGCTAATCTACAAGCCCTTGTGAGTTTTTCACTCGGCTCGTCCGCTATAGTGCAACACCTCGACCGGCCCAGCGGTGCATAATGGCTGTGAAAACATATCTGGGGTGCCCGACAGTTCGCATTTAATGTGGACGTGAGCTGCGTTAATGTCACCAATGTGCTTTGTCAGTTCCCTTAGTAGGACAAAATTCCTGTTTTTCTTTGCTTTAGAACACTCGTTTTTCTACTTCTCTGTCTTTTGTCCGAGGTAAAAAGAAGCCTGGATTTGCTTGCAGGAAACTTTACTCTTTGTCTTCAACCTAGCCATTGGGCATCGGTTCTAAGGTATTCGTCTCATATAGTCACACTTTATTCCCCGACGGGTGTACGGCTGCCAGATGGCCAAGTCCTCAGCACGCAGCTCCTCTGTGTCAGCCGTCCCAAGATGTCCTCCGTGTGGGTTTGAAAAAGAATGTCAGAAAGATAGATTGGCAGTTAAAGCCTTCAAACATTCAGAGCGCAAGATAAATCTAATTTCACCGGTATCATGTGTGATTAAGCCTGTCCTTCACTCCACATTTCTAAATGTGCTTGTGCCTCATTGTAAGGGCTTCTGTGAGGTCCAGAGCCATATATCTAGCCTGGAACAATGAAAACGCCCATCCATTTGTGCTCAGAAACTCTCCAAAATAACACCAAAAAGCCTGCAGGCGACGACGCTGTTGTTGCAACACTCCAATACTTTGTTCACCCTGAAATCCATCTGACAAATGAATGTGTTTTTTACACGCTCGCTTTTTCTTTCATGCACCATCTCAAATGTGCGTGTGCTATTAATTACCCCCTTTTTCTTCGCGCTGTTTGTTTCTTTCCATCTCTTCACCAGAGCAGGGCAAACTTGTTAAACTTGGCAAATCTGTTTTGAATGAACTCTATTTGCATATGCAAATTGAGAATGGATTTCCCTTGGCTATAAATCTTTCCTGTATGGATCTCTCGACTTTTTTATTACATGCTACATCACAACAACTTGCTGTAATCAGTAGTTCCCTAATGGAAATCTGTACGTCTCCCTATTTTTAAAAAAGTTGTTTATATGAATCTGATCGTGTTCTCCGCTCTGTATCACATGCGCTTTCTTCATTGGACATCTGTGTGGATTCTTTCTTTCGAAAATGAGTGCTTGCAGACACAGGGAAATAAATATCCATCTCTGTGTACTTCCCTGAAGACGTCCTTCCTCATCAATACGCCGTTTATAGCTTTCAGTTTTGTGGATTAATGTCCCTGCTGCAAACTCCAGAATTGGTCACCAGCATATGTTGGGATTTAGATATTGGGATGCTAGTTTACACCTCAGGATTCTTAAAGTTCACCCAAATATCTAAAATCTGTCATCATTTACTCACCCTCTTGTCATCACAAACCTGTATGACTTTCTTTCTTCTGCAGAACTCAAAAGAAGATATTTTGAAAAATGTCGTTAACCGAACAGCGACAGCACCCATTGACTTGCATTGGTTTTGTGTCCAAGCCATTTTATTTAGCGAATGGGTCACAGCGATGTTTGATGCCAATTTCCTTTCAAATATCTCCTTTTGTGTTCTGCAGAAGAAAGAAAGTCATATAGGTTTGAAATGACGAGAGGGGGAGTAAATAATGACAGAATTTTCATTTCTGGCACGGAGACATCTTACATTACTGTATATGACATCAGTTCGTCAGATGATTTAATTTGAGCGGCTCTGGCCATGTTAGGTCAATTTCTGATTCATTTTGGACTCTTTCAGTACAAGCGTCTTTAAAAAGAATCAGACTTCATTTACAATTCTCTTTCTTTTGAAGGTCACTGATTGCAGTGTGACCATGACAGGCGGAATGACTGACTGTGTGTGTCCAATCTCTCTGCTTTATTCCAATTATAACTATCTTTCAATTACCACGGCTAGTACAGCCCACATGCCTGGATTTCAAGTGGACAGAGAGACCCAGCAAACCCCTCTCACTCTTCCTACAAACCTCATTTAGATAAGACACTGCTCAATCAGGTTTCATTACACTGAGGTTAACTCAGGTCCTTGGGGACACGCTCAACTGCCACCCAGTCATGACCACATATTTGCCGTTTCAACCTGTTGAGTTAAATAAAGTGTTTGCTAGTAGAGGTAACTCATTTATTTATAGCGGCTTTTTTGGTAAAAAAAATTACAAAATTCAATAGTGAGCGTATAAGAATGATTTATATGTTGAGCTGTTGGGTATGGTTTTGTGGGAAATGTCAGTTTGATGTGAATACACATAAATGGAAAAAGATACATCCAAAAAGTAACCTGACTTTTAAACAGAGATGGCGATAGAGAAGTTACAAAAAGCTAGCTTTAATATTATCTTGAATATTCTATTAAAGAACCCATCTATATTATTTTATTTCAGCATATTTCAATATATTTTCATATTTTATATTTAAAATATAAGTCTTGGAATGAGACTTGTATTTTTTTAGTTTTATTGTAGTTTTATTAAAAAAAGATTTGCTTATATTTTTAGTTTGCATGCCAATTTAAATTTCATTTGTGTTGTGTGTTTTATTTTTTATGTCGCTTTAATTTATTTTTATTTACGTTTTAGTTCATTTTTTTAGATATTAATTTTGGTGCCTCACCTTAAACTTATTCCCCTCTATTGTTGAGGTAACATTTCTTATTTCGGTTTCGATTCCATTTTTATTCTTATTTCTTTATTCATGCAGATTTTCCTTTATTTATATTAACAGAAATGTTTAAGTTAACAGTAAGTAAAACATAATAACGAATGAGAGAGAGATTGCTTTATGAATATATTCTAAAGTTTGTTTTTATCTTTCTAAGATACTGCAATGAGCACCTGCCCTGTCCTCCACATGTCTATTGGTCAGCATGGTCACCATGGGAACGCTGCACAGTTCCATGTGGTGGTGGGATCCAGTCTCGACGCCGGACATGTGAGAATGGAAACGAGTGTCCTGGATGCAGTGTGGTACGTCACACACACGTCACATACTTAGATTCCATTTACTGTTTTTGAGACCTTTTGTGCTTGAAAGGACAGAAAATGAACCCTACAGCATATATTCACTGTATACATAATACAGTATTAAATGATCTATGAACAGGACCTAAATTAGAGCTTTAGGGTATTTATAAAAGGGGGTTAGGGGAGTGTGGGGATTGCACCAGACTGATGCAATCCATGCTTAAACTCATTCAGACAAAATCTTACACACATACCTGTAGTGTATTTTTGCAGACTTGTTCAAAACGATCATACTATTTTTAGATCTGTCACGAGCATCCACAATACCAAAATGCAAATCCCCTTCTGAAGAGATGACAGGGTTTGAAGAGCATGCGAGTTCTCCCAAAGTAAGCTTGGATTTTCCAGGCATGAGCTAGCTGTGATATTCTTACTCTCGGTTTAAAAGCAGCCATCCGCTGCCAGTTTAGAAAAGTCCAGCTCACGAGACCACGGTTCATTTCTCATGCCATATGTGGAAGCGGTTAAGGTGGTTAACAGAATGTGAGGCATCCCCAAATAGTTCATTTCCTATTGAAAATGTGTCACGACCAATGGTTCAATTTAGAATACAGGGCTGTCAGCGATTTCAATCTTTCCCGGTTGATCACTGGCACTTGCGAGACACAATCCCTTAAGAGAAAGTTTACACAAGAATTTCCAGTGAGTCCTTATGGTGCATATCGTCATCTTGTCTGTGTACTTTCTAAGTGTGTGGGTGGGTGTGTGTTTACCCACAAGACCAGATGTCTTAGAACCGTCACCATGCTGACAACACTAAAAACACAAATTCACCAAAGTATCTCAGGAATGCCACAGAAGCTGTAAGGGCAGTGCCATCATTTCACTGTGTGTAATTATATTTATATATGTTTTTGTGTGGGTAACAGGGTGGTGCATTGCCCGGCTTATTTTGGCTTATTTTAAGCCTTTTCTAGCACGTAATACTTAGAAGGAAGGTTTAATGAGCAAGCTTCAAATTCTTTATTATTGTGTGTTACTCCTGGTTGCCAGACGTTGGTATGGTTCATACTATAGCTGTCATCATTTTATAAAAAAATCCTATTTGAAATACCACTTGGTGATTGTAGGGCTGGACTTGATTATATTCATCGAGAACAAGGGTCGGAGCAAGTTATTGTGATAAAAAATATTCAGAGCCAAACATTTTCTCTTAGAATAAAATGCACTGATGAATTATTTCTTTGGAAATTAATTTGAGGCAGTTTTATTTTCAATTTGTTTCAAACTGTTGCTCAACCATGACAATAGATGAACTGACAGAAAAAACGGATGATGAGTGAAGACGTAGCAGAGAGATTTACATTGATATCAGCGTTTTTATTTCTCACACAAAAGTGTTAAATTCTCTGAATATTATTTTAATAACAGCATTTTGACAGTCTTTAAAATATATTTTAAACATAAAACTATTCACAGATTAACATGCACCATAAAAACTGTGAATTACATTTTTTGCCCAATGATTTCGCTGCATGGGTATTAATTTAACCGACTCATAGATCATATAAGCTTTTCTTGAGAATTTAAATATTCCCATTTTCATCACAACCTGGATTGTGTGCCCTCGCTGTGTGCTTCTTTCTGATCAATTGTATACTTATAATTGAAACTGTTTGTCTTGGTGGGCCTTGGTGGAAAGGCCATCCGGTGTCTCAGGTGAACTGCTGGTAATGAATGGAATCTGTGACACTTGTGTAATTCTTTGTTTTCTGTGTTTTCGGTGGCTGTTGAGCTCTAGGGGGTTTGGGAGCGTCTGGTGTCAAACATGTACCATGTGAGGTTTGGAACGCCCAACCACAGACCGACACACACATACTTGCTGTTACACTGAATTTTTGTATGGGGACACAAAGGTTTTGCGGGTTGTTTGTCAGAGCGTGCCTGTGTGTGGGTATCAAAGACAGCAGGAGGAAGAACTTGGCCCCACAGGTCCTGGAGATCTAAACGGCACGGTGGATGTAATGATGTTAAAAAGCCTCAGAGAGCTTGTGTAGGATTACTCATTAGTCAGCAGATGTCTGGAGACGGAGCAGAGGGCAGCAATGCTCTGTACAGGGCATCCCCTAATCCCTGCTTCCACTACCCATAATGCATTTTCGGCGGGCAGAAACTTTAGGTAATTCGGTAATGCAGAGGAAGAAAAATGCACTCAGGGATGGTGAGTGGGAAAGGCTCACTGAAAAAGATGAAGAGATAGAGAGATAATGAATAGATAGTCGGAGAGAAAAACAAAAACAGAACAATAGAGAATTAGAGAAAGGAAGGCCGGACAAAGTGAGATTGATGGAGGATTACAGAAATGAAAAATGTGTGTGAGATGAGTAATGATAGAGGCGACAGAAATAGTGGGGAAAGGAGCAAACATCACTGGAGTCTGTATTATTCACACATAACATCATTATCTGCAGGAAAATGTGATTGATGTGCGCGCGGCTCGGGTCATGTCAGATTTCCGCGGACACAGAGAAATTTGAGACAGGCCCGTTGCAAACTTTCAGTCTGCGGAGACGCATCGATAGGTATTAAATCACTATTATGTAGGCAGTTGGCCAGCTGGTGTGTATTTTGGAAAACAACTGCCTTATTGAATCCAATGTAGCGTCACCATCACATGCGATGTGTTTGAGTGTGTTCTGCTGTATGATCACTTTTAGTTAATACCCTTGATAGGAGATTTTACAGTAATGCTTAGCAGTCCATTTTATTTGATATATTTTCTGACAGTTACTTATAAGTTTTAAAGTAAACTATATGGCAAGTATTTGTAAGCCTAATAAGAAAGGACCCTGTAAACATTGCTCTCGTATTTAAAAACTGTACCTGTACTGTTGTGCCATTGAAAATTGTAAACAATTTGACATTTCAGTCAGTAGAAAATCACACATAATGTGATTTGAGCCCAGGCTTTTTAACATAAACCAGTAAGTAATGACCTCACCCATAACAAAACACCCTAAAATTCATAAATTGGTTATTATTAGAGATGCACAATTTCTCCAACGATGCCGATATCTGCCGATATTGATTCTGAAGAATAACTTTATGAATTCATATAATGACTATTATTATTGAACATCAAACTGGTGATGTTTCTTAACATTTTCTATATACAGAGCACAAATGCATTGCATTTTCCAATAGCAGATAGTGTGAAAATTGTCTTTTATTGGCCTAAACGGATTATTGGCCGATATATCGGTGCATCTCCAGTTATTATTATATTTGTTTCTTGCAATAGTTTATGGTTCAGTTTAAATTAAAAAAATTTTTTTTTATGTTTTTACATTACTTCAACTCATCAAAATAAGTTACTGTAAGAAAGTTAAACTTATTTTTATAAGCTACAGCAACTCACCACTGGGCAAAGCCAATTTGATTGTACTTAAAAGTTTAAGGCAACCAAAAAAGTTCTGTACATCATAAAACTTTTTTTTAATAAACACAATGAACACATTTTCATTACGCGCATTTGAACAGAATCTCTAATTTACAACACCTCTCTACAGCATGTGTTAGTGTCTATGTTATCTCGTTTCTATCTACATTTACATTTATTCATTTAGCAGACGCTTTTATCAAAAGCGACTTACAGTTGAGGAATACAACAAGCGATTCATCTTTATAGGGCAATAATCACGAGAAGTACCATTAATACAAAGTTTCAGTCATCAATATCTATCGTGTTGATGTTCCATAAAATAAAAGACATGAAGTCAGCTACTTTGATTTCATCGCAGTGTCCCGATATTTACTTTCATTAAATATTAACAAACATAAAGCAATGTCACAAGTTTTCCATGTCTTTAACCTTGGTTTTCCGCTCCCTGTCCTCAAGAAAGTAGGTAAAAAGAGAGTGTGGGGCATGGTGAAGAAGAAGGCCGCTTGAGCGTTTGACATCAGCGGTCTCTATCTGACAGATGACGGATGCACAAAAAGACTTTTATCTTATTTTGCCAAGGTCTGGCAGCCATTCAAGGTCTATTAAGCATGAATAAATGCAGAGAGAATGGACACAGGTTCCCACTTCACCAAATGAACACGTGATTTACAGGAAATATATAGCTCTTCCGATTCTTAAGGTGTCAGAATATGAATTTGACTTCGTCTGGGGCTGGTCGTCGGTATAAGGAGACGCACAACATTATCATAAATCGAAGGATTGAAAGCTCTTAACTGCTGGTCGGATCAAGGATACAGGCAGTGTGGATCTCATATCAATTCTAGAAAGGGAAAACAAACAGGATTTCTGGAGTGTAGACGTGCAGTCAGCACTGTTGAAACGCTCTCCAGATTTTCTCCTGAACGCATTTCATCTCAACCATTCCATGCCAGTGAATTTTTGTCAGTACTTCAGGCTTCCAGTCAAATCCAAATGCCATTTTAACTTGTGCAGGACGGCCGTATTTTTGTCTTTATTTATTTCCTCGTATTTCTCAGCCTTTTTCTTCGCAAAGGCAATAAATTACACTTGATCAATGACCTTTTCTGCCTGACTTGTTTGCTTCTTGCCATGTTCAGCAAAGTGCGCAATGGAAATATTTCATAGGTGCCTGCAAAATGGCAACAAGACAGCAATAGGGCATTCTCAGCATGAAGGCTGTCAAACCTCAAAATAAAAAATTAAGTGAGGGTCTTATTTTACACAAACTATAAACCATATTTTAGGGGGGGGGGGTTAAGAAGGATTTGTTGGCTTGTACAGTCTAAATGGTCTTTTTGTGCCTGCTTGGGCATGTAGCTTCAACTATCATATTGACATTAAATAAATCATATACAGCATAAAGAATGTTTTGTATATGTATTGGTTTTGGAGAGGGGTTTTATCTTTTTAGTCTTCCCCAAACATCCACATAATTCTCACCCTCTTGTTTATTTTAAGGAATTCCAATCCTGTAATACCCTTCCTTGTCCGGATCTAAAGAAGACCACTCCCTGGACGCCATGGACACCCGTGAACATCTCAGACAATGGCGGCCACTACGAGCAGAGGTTTAGGTACACGTGTAAGGCGCGTGTACCCGAGCCCAACCTGCTGGAGGTGGGGAGGCAGCGAATCGAGATGCGGTACTGCTCTAGCGACGGCTCCACAGGCTGCTCCACCGATGGTGAGAACTCATTCAATCTCACCATTCTTCATTTTTCTATTGCCTTTTCCCACTTTCATCTATTTTCCCCGCTCTCATCCTGCTTTTTTCGCTCTGTGTCTTTGATGGAGTGAGTCTGACTTTGAGGCAAGTCACTTGATCTATTTGTCCATCAGTCCAAAAACAACATGATGTGCTATAGTGCCTCTATTTCGCTCTCTCTCTCTTGCTCCTACTTATCTTCATCAGTTTTCAAAATGACGTCTTACCTAACAGAAGTGCTCTCAGCCTTGTTTTATAACCGTCGAGCTAATGAAGTCAAATCAGAGAATGCCATGTCTCAGTGATTCGGGCTTCCTGTCTGGCAAAGTGCTCTTAATTTAATTTCTTTACCTTCCTGCACGTGTACAACTGCATTCAGTTTTACTGCTGCGAGTTGTAAACACTTGGTGGTTTGTAAACAAGTTGTTAACCGGGATGTTACGAGACCGTAAGTGGCTTCTCAATATTAGATACACAGCGGATGTAGTGAAACCACTGGCTCCAGATAAACCGTAAACTTTGTTTGTGAGGGATGTTTACTTGGAACGTACATTCTGGCTCTGATCTGCAACAGCTATTTACTAAAGCTTAATAACAGTGAGATCACAACAAAAGAGTTGCCACACACATAGCTTATGACAAGTTTTTTTATATGCTTGTGCCATTTTCCTTTGCTTTTACATCTCACTAATTTAAATTTTGTTTTATGGTAGAGTACACTACAATGATGTTTGGCGGCATATAAACAACAACAACAAACAAACATTTGTTTTGCTAGTTTGCGGAAGTCATTTGTATTGAATCGTCATTGTAACATTAGCTGCATTAAAACAAAGTACAGCTGTGCCACGGTTCATTTGGATGAAGTAAGTTTAGTGTGCTTCATCTTTATGCTGTGGATTTTTTTGGCTCCATCTTACCTTTATGTTTGAATGACATGGGATGCTAAAATGTTATCTTGTTTTTGAGTTGTAATGTATACTTCTATTCACAACGTGATACACCATGATTTAAAATTATTCTGATGCATTATATACAACTTTTATTTAATGATTAGAGTTTAAGCATCAATATTTAATGTTATTTTTAGGTGAAAGATTTCTTTTTTACTATTTCTTCTACATAGTTTTTTTAAACATACATGTATATATCTTACACGTATAATATTTACACCTACATGAACTTTTGTTTGCATAACTTCATAACTAAATTATGCATAACTAAACTAATTTCGACACAAACACCAAAACTTTTGTTATTCGTATTTGTTTATAGTCCAATTGAATGTAAACATTTTATTTTTAGCTCATAAACAGTACATGTATAAAAACTGGATGGAAACATTGTCACCATTCCGAAAGGATTCGTGTTTTAAATCAGTTTTTAAACCGCCAACTGATTAAGAGTTTAAAGCAGTGATGTATATACTTCAAGACTTTAGCCCATTTGTCTTACATAATAAACTGTCAGTGGCTGCCGTGACCTCTTAAATCTATATATCCTTAAGGTATATTCAACAAATCTACTCTGCATTACTAGGTAAATTGCAGTGGTCTGCTTGGCCCTGTAATTGCAGCTTGCAGCTATATTATCAGTATTCCCAGTGATCTGTATAACTGACACGCCAGAATCTCGCACGATACATCAGCGCTGCATCTGTGTAATTCATAAATATTAAATGCCCCAAACGGAAATTATTAATTAACGTGCTTCGGCCATTATTTAGCTCGAAGCAGCCAGCTATAACCCTATATTCCCAGTCATGACAGATGTGTCTCCTAAAGGCTTTCAGTGGTTAACTTGGCGCATATCGTACAGAAGAGGCCCACTGCCATAATCACCTTCACACTAAAGATGTGTGTTGATATCAGTGAAGCCACGAGGGAAGATGAGTTTTGAAATGAATGGGCTGCCACTTGGCAAAGATTTAGCCTCCCATCTTGGCTGGCCCAAATCGATTTGAATCTGTAAGAATCCGTAATCCTAGCTTGTGTGAATAAAAGGTGATAAAGCACAGTGTCTAAGAAAGATGATGTGGAAAAACATAGAGTTGTGGACTGAGTTTACAGTAGGTGGTTACACTAAGGGTCCTAGTGGTAGTTTACATTTTTTTGAATGCTGTCTATTGCATTAAAAATCGTGATATGATATCATTGCTGTCGGATTAAAACATTGCATCTCCATACATTTCATAAATCCTTATTATTGTTCACCCTTCATGTTTGTCCAATTGCAAATATTTACCAAAAAAGTATTGAAAAGAGCTTGTCAACTTTGACAACATTAACAAACCTTTGTCAACAAATGCATTTCTTCAATCATTTAAAATAATTTCCTAAAATGTGGCAGTTTTGGAGTTGCAAGCTTTCAGTCCGACAGCAATGATATGCTCCACCTATTGACTTGCGTCTAATTCACCAATCGCTGGTTTCACCAGGTATAAAATGTACGAAAAATACTAATTTTAAGGCGTATGTAGGCCTTTTTCACAAAACTATTTGCTCGGTGCAGTCTCATTGATATTTATCTAAATAATAATAATCAAATATTTGTTTTATGAGCTCTAGTTTTAAAATACAGTACTATTGAAAAAAACTATCAGTTTTAACAATTAGTTAAAAACAAACAACATTATTTTCAAACACTGAGAAGGTATAAAATTTCTTTGCATTTTATTACAAAGATGTTTCTTAGTTATTTATTTACTTCGGTTTATGTTGGTCCCAATTCATGATGCATTAAAATAAATTAGAATTTTTCTTTTAAAGTTTTTTCAGATATTTTGTTTATTTTGTATTGGGGGGGGGCGCAAATATAAAATCTTGCTAAATAAAAAATTTATATAAAATTTGAAGTACAGAGTCATTTTTATTTTAGCAAAGTCTTTAGTGCTTAACCTTCAGTACCAATACATTTACGTCCCTGTGGCATTTTATTACAAAGAAACTTTTTTATTACAAAGATGTTTCTTAGTTATTTATTTACTTCCGGTTTATGTTGGTCCCAATTCATGATGCATTAAAATAAATCAGAATTTTTCTTTTAAAGTTTTTTCAGATATTTTGTTTATTTTGTATTGGGGGGGGCGCAAATATAAAATCTTGCTAAATAAAAAATTAATATAAAATTCTGCTACTACGGCCACGCCGCTCTCCTGCTCCAGCGCTCTCTCCCAGCTTCACCCTCTCTCGATCCCCGGACTATTAACCCCACAAACTACACTCCCCATGATCCCTTGCACCAGATTAGGTTACACTTACCTGTGGATATTTACCTGCCAGTCTGTTACCCCGTTTACCCTATTAAAACATGTTGAACAGTATTGTGGAGTGTTGTACGTCATCTATCTGCCTATAAGTGTGACAAATTATTAAAGGGTCAGAAGTGTTATAACTGGGAATATGTCCAGAAGTGTGCACGTTCAGCAATGCATGTGAATGGATTGCAGAACGGATCAATAATGTAAGCTCAGTGTGTTCGATTATGGAGGTACACTGCATACTCCACAACACAACATAGCGTTGTAGTTATTTGCTAAAACTGGTAAATTAATTTTTTTTTTACAAAATGCCAAATTATGCTACTTTTGTTCTTATACAACATCTATGTTTCCTAAGAAGTGATATTCAGCTCTCTGTTAAATGAAGCCTGAAAGTCACCTTGGTTCTCTGTAGCAGAAGTCACGTAAATGTTGCTATTTTGTCAAGCCTTTAAGATCTGTGCCCCTTTTTTGTCTAATGTCAACATTATAAATGAAACAAGATCAGTAGAATCAGCGCTGGCTGACATTTTCAGATTGAGAATGCATTTGTGGTCAAATCTTTTAGTAGCTGAATTTAAATCGGCTTTTGTTCAGATAAGGTTGCTTAATTTCTCAGCTGTCTTTATTCAGGGCCAAATGAAAGAAGTTATCAGTGAAAACAGCGGCTGGGTGCCGTTTACACATAGATCCAGCAGCTTTGCGATATGGAATGTTAGATAACAACATCACTTTCATTGACAGTGTGACCTCATATTTGTTATTACCCGAATGTAATTAGTTAATTTATGGGTTAATAAAAAAAAAAAATAAGAGAATGGTTTATAAATCCATGGGTTTATAAATTGAGATTATGGGCTATCACATTGTGGGTATATATTTTCAGGCGGGATCCATGCCTTTCTTTGAAGTACAGAGTCATTTTTATTTTAGCAAGTGCAAGTCTTTAGTGCTTAACCTTCAGTACAATAAAAATCAATACATGCACCATTACGTCTATTTGTTTGCTGGAGTAATGGTGGTGACTGGAGAGAAAATGTGGCATAACAGTCAGGCCACTTATCTTAAAACCTTGAGTTTTTCTGCAGAATAAACCAGAGGCCATATAGATGATGCCTCAGGTTTGTAATTTGGCTTTGAGTGATGCCTTCATTTATCTGAGAAACAATAGCACATCACTTTAACTTGTGACTTTAGCATTATTTTCTCATCTAAATAGCGTGCCACAAGGACGGCGCTGTCTCTCTCTGTCTTTTTTTCTCTTCATTTATTTCAGAACAACTTGATATCTTCAAGGCTGTTTACTATCAAATCCACACAGCTTTGTCATCTGTTAGAATTCCCTTCAGATTCTGCAGACCTTACAGTCTCAGCTGGCAAATGTCTGCGGTGTGCATTACACACATGTCCTTCCAGAATCTTATTGTCAGTGATTCTGGTCTTCACCTTATACAGTGAGGTCTGAAAGTGAGGTCCTGATGAAAGTTGTATCGCTTGGAAGTGGCTCTTTTATAGCTCAGAAGATTATGTTTCATTTAAAGCTGCAGTCTGTAACTTTTGCCTCTCTATCACATTCTCTGTGGAAAGATATTGTTGTTGCGAGTTATTCTCTTTACATGAGTCGAAATCATATAATGTGAAATTTCCAGTAAAAACGAACCTGACTGCTCAAATTCTAAATCATAGTGAATTGGGGTAAGTAGGCTACAGGTAGGGAATTTTGAACAAAGACCTTTTTATGTTCTTGTTCAGTAACTGCTGTATATTTTTATCCGAAAAGCTACAGATTGCAGCGCTAAGCATTAACTTTGTGAATTATTCTTTTTGACCATTCAGCATTAATACAGTTCTAAAATACCACTGCCATTAAAAACACTGAATTATTGTGCTGTTACACTATGGCATTAATAATAAAATAATATACAATTCAAAACGCTACAATAAAATAAAATATAGATCAAATAAAGATAATAAAAGAAAATATATCATCAACCTAAAAGAAAAGATTTCAAATAAAGCAAGGTTTAAAGGGCAAAGTCCTTTCCAGCTGCAATAAAAGCATTTCAACTATACTTCATTGTAAAAGAGGGCCATTTAAATGTTTAATCTAATCCCGCTATTTGAAATAGTTGAAAACACTCATCCTGTCATAATGTTTGCTACGATATGTTAGGCTATCATTTATAGTATGGTGCACTGTTATATAGTAATATTTAAATAACCTTAATATACCTGGAGCGTGCACCGAGCAGCAGGAAATACAAGTATCGGATCGGGACTCGGCTCGGCATACTCAAAATAAAATGACTCTAAACGGGGGGCACCAAAAGTTTGATAGGGACATCCCTATTTGGCACATATCAAACACTCCGAAATTTCAATAAAGCATTTTCAACAGTGGTCTCATTCCTGTGGATCCAAGTTTGTATGAGCACCCCATGTCGTTCAACTGACATTTTGTTTGTCAGATACCTCAAGCGGCGTTGCCAGCGCTGGACGCCATGGTAATTATATGTGTTTGCAGAGGCGTTAACCACCCACTACAGAGACCCATCAGGGAGTCAATTCTAATGCCCACCCTCCAGCTTTTAATAAGCATTGGTGACCGCTAGGCAGTTTACGGCCGCTCTGGGGAATACCGTAAAAGCCACACACTTAATCTACAAGAGCTATTTTATTTCATGATTGTGCCTTTCGCCAGACATAGTTTTGATCTTATCGTCATGGACGCGTCATAGAATACGAGACGGGATGATTAAAATTGCCCGAGTATGTGAGTCAGCGGCATCTGTTTCCAAGTATTTCACTTCAATTCATCTGCTTCGCTCTGCATGTGAGTTTAACAAATGGCAAGCATTACAAGGTCAAAATGCAATTCCACCGTGCGACTTTATACTTCTGTAAAAAATCGATGTGGTCAGTCATTCTTTGGTTAAAGTCACCGAACGCAGTATGGTTTGTTTACCTGCGGGTCTAGCGTGGTCTGACACCTCTGTTCCCATTAGCCATCGGAGCCGGGCACAGCGCTTAGAGGTGTGAGTAGATTATGAAGTAGTCTATTACCTTTGAGAGGTATGTGTGCTGTGGTGCTGGAGAGACAGACTATAGTTCAACCCATGTAGCGCTGCCATCTCGACGTTACCTGCTCGGAATGGATAAATGGCTGTGGCTCGGAGGGACTGTCACGGTTAGATCTCCCTCAAGGTAAGGAGAAACATAGAGGTCAGAATGCAGACAGACGTACGGTTAGCTTGGAGAACAAATACAGAGAATTATGTACTGAAAGTTAAGACATATGAGCAGCTGTTAGTATAGCTCAACCTGTAAACCATGGCACACTGAGATCTCAGGTTCGATACCCAGGGAGTGCACGTAATGCTTAAAACAATGTAGGTGTTTTCTCTTATTAGGGCTAAATACTGACTAAAAAAAAGGTCCCTATTGACTTGCCCATAGTCATTTTGGACCATTTTTTGAGTGAACTATTCCTTTATAGGGATAGTTTAACCTTAAATAAAAATTCTCTCATCATTTATTCCTTCTAAAATCATTAAAAACCTACATTTGACCTTTTTTGTTTGGAACACAAAAGAAGATATTTTGAGAAATGTCGGAGTGGGTTTTGTGTCCATTCAATGGAAGTCAATGGGGACCATTGAGGCTGACAAGAGGGTGGGTAAATGATGCCAGAATTTAAGTTTTTGGGTGGACTTTTCCTTTATCCCCTTACACTTAGGGCACTCAGGGACCTGCGTGTTAATGATGGGATTATGGACCCTTCGACAGGTCTGCCAGAGTTAGAAGCTTATGCCTCTGCATTATATCTGTTCTAGACTAGCTCGGTGCTGACTCACCCTCCGTGTTTGTTCTTGTTTTAGGAGATATGCTGCGTTCAGGCCGTATCACTGGACTGACATTAAATGGTGGTTGGTCTGCCTGGGTTTCCTGGAGCCAGTGCAGCCGGGACTGCAGCTCAGGGGTACGAAACCGTAAGCGTACCTGTTCGAACCCCAAACCCAAATATGGAGGAATCGCCTGCCTCGGACCCGCCCAGGAGTATCAAGAGTGCAACACCACCCCATGTCCAGGTTAGTGCCACTGGTAGCTTATACACACACAGTAACTAGTACGCTTAATATGAATACACAAAATATGTTAGAATTGTGAAATAGTTCTTTGAGTTGTACATTTTTGCAAAAACAGAAATGTGTTTATTCTATGATCAACATCGCGAAAACAAATAACACGTTTTCGAAATATTTTTTATTATTGCGCATTCGAAGTAATGTCAATCAAACTGCAGTTGGGTTGTTTTGATTAAGTAATAATAACACAACAAAACACACATTTTTAAAAACAGAGTTTTTCACAGAAGATAATCTCTCCGTTTTAAGTGTGAAGACCTCAATTTGCTGTCTGAAATGGAAAGAAATCTCTGTGGTATCGTTGTGTGTAATCACATTTCAGGCTAATTATAGCGGCAGGATTCAGTCATTAAAAGCCTCGCGACAATGCTGTACACCCGCTCCAAATGTTAAAAAAGGAGGAGGCGCTCCCTAATTAGATGAGTGCTCATGGTTTCGTGGGGTGGAAACGTGCCGTCTAAATGGAAATCGGCTACTGGGGTATTTTATGATACCTATCATTAAACAAGACACTATCAGGCGATGCGAATTAGTTTTGGAATCATTATTAATCGATAGGCCAGTTTATTTGGGGAAATGGACGTCGCCTCGAACCGTGCAGCCAATGCATACGGTGCTTTACAGCAACTATCACTCCCATCTTATGATATGCTGTGAACCGAATTGTTCCTCAGCCAACTGCCAAAAGCTGTCACATAACTAGGACTCACATATTGGCCACGAAGTGACAGTACTGGGACCAGTGGGACTGCTTCATTAACAAAGTCTCTAGGGTCTGTTAGTCCTGATTAGCACTTATTGATTCCCTACCTGAGTAATTGCCAACAGATCAGGTATCCGAGAACAGATTTCATAAACACTGGGATGACAAATTGGACAAGAACCCATAAGAGCCAACTGTCGGTCAGCAGAGTTAATTCAGCCCCTCTCAACTTCCAACGAAATGGCCATATAGCCCTTAGATGCAATGGCTTCTTGATACAGACTGCGACAGAATAATATAGATGGCTTTCATCAAGCGTGTCCCAGCAGGAAGCTTGAAAAGAACACATCAAATCGCTCTACATCCCCATAAGTGTTTTGGAATCAGAGCATGCCTGTGACCAATGCTCTCACTGTATCTTTTATTGGTTCTGTGCTTCTACCTCCTCGCGGAGTTAAATCTTTACACTTCCAGTCAGACCTTTGAAATGCAATATTTTGTTTTGAGAGAGAGGGAAGCCGCTGTCGCCGTCGTCTTTTCTTCTTTCGGGCCGCAAGGGTGAAATGAGATGATCAGTCACACCATGGCAGAATTGACTGATCTGTCATTTTTCGCAATAGAGAAATTACAACACATGATAAAACGCAGCACATGGTTTACCCATGTCTTTTATGAAAATCATTCGGAAATGCTTAGGTAAAAGATTTCTCTTTTCCACCAGTGGGTGATGCAGGATAAATGGGTTTAAGATCTGATCCTGGATCAGCATTCTCTACTCATTCTTTCCGTGCTGTAGTACAACAGAAGAGAGTTGTGCTACAGTACAGGTTCTTTTCCTCATCAGTTAGTGAGTATGCTTAAAATGCTACTGTCTACATTTTAATTTGGAAAGAAAGTGAATCATGTGTACTGTAAATAGCACTTTATCCAAAGCGCCTGCCTTACAAATATGAAAGCATTTAACATTTTGTGTAAGAAGCCAAACTGTCCGTTCTGTGGAAGACATGAATGACCTAATTGCTAAAATGCAGCATACAGTGTGCAATAGCTTATTGCCTGGAATGATGTATCCCATAATGCAGTGTTCTCAACTTCTCTGCGATTTTCACATTTATATTCATTCAATCGTCAAATTTGTATATTATTGATTGATTTACATATAATTATGCAAAATTGGATTAATCAACACACTGCAAAAAAAAATATTTTTCTAACTCAATTTTTTTCTTGTTTTCCAGTATAAATGTCTACAATATCGTAAATCATGATACATTTTCTTGACAAGCAAAATAACATAAAACCTGTTATTCTGGGAAAAAATCTGAAATAAAAAGTCAGTTTATGTTTAAAACAAGCAAAAATATTAGATTTTCTGACCCCTTTGGCACATATCTTTGCTTGTTTTAAGCATAAAATCATTTAATTATAATTTTTGCATAAAAGCAAAGACCTATCTTATGTCATTTTGCTTATCAAGTAAATAATGTATTTTTTGATACTTGTTCTGGAAAACAAGACAAAAATACTAAGTAGGAAATTAGTTTTTGCAGCACAAAATAGCAATATTTATAGTCCAGGTGTGATGTGAGATTTTATTTGCATAGTGCCTCACATACCTTTGCATACTACTTTTTTAATAGTTTGCACTTTACACTATATACGGCGCAGTATGCAGTACACATTCCATGTCAAATATAGCCCAAGTGTCTAATGTCAGTGACATGAACACTCAACCCCGTTCCACTAACACGTCTTGCAGTGAATGTTAATGTAAAATAAGACTCGTGCTTGTTTTTCTTTAATTAGTGTTAAGAGAGTCATAGTGTTTTGTGAGTTGTTCTGTTGCTCCAGTTGTCACGGGTGATGACCCTGAGCTTGGCGCTCACTGAAGAGGAGAGAGAGTGAATTGATGCTTGGTTTAGCCTCATTAATTAGAGCAGAGGGCAGGGTTAGCACATGAGGGAGGCATACACATTGTGTAAAACAGCCGCTCTCTCTCTCCTTGTCAAACCCCCTTTATTCTCAGAGTTATCAGCATCTGGCTGGAGCTTGTTTTGACATATCACACACACACATTGTTTTATTTGAGTAATTTATAAGATGTAAGTGGAGTTATTTTATTAATGTATTCACTCATGCTGTGAGGTTGCTTTTATGTTTTCTATGGAGTTTTTCACGCTCTATGAAGTCCACTTCAACGAGGTTTTAATGCATCAAAAACAGGAGCTGTATATGCACTTTCTGACCATTAGAATTAAACAGGCTACCAAGCTGTAAGACATTTGTGTAAATTATAATTGTGAATTATGATGATAAATGTGGGTGGTCATATGTTAATGTCTGGTTGTGACATCATAAACATGACTTTCTTATTTTATTTTAGAGGAAGAGTTTTTTCCAATTGAATGTCTAATTTAAATGTACGTTCACTGTAAAAATGTATTTTTTATTTTAATGTTTTATTTAACCCAATTTCTACATTTTTTTGAAAGGCGATTGAAAATGTGTCAAATTATAGAAATAGATTGCATATGTTCACAATGTTTTCTGGCACCCCAGCTACCATTAATTTTTTTTAAATCTGGGGTTTTTTTACAGCATGGAAATTATTAATTGTTTCTCTTTTAAATTCTGTACTGTAAAAAACAATACATACAATACACATGCTTGCATTTTTAAAACATACATATAGAATATATACAAATAACGTATATACAAAATAACTTATAAATAACGTAGCTGCAACTGCACCCTTTTTATTTTCAGTTGCATTCACCCTAAAAATGTTTGTGAAAATTAATTTGTCCTATATTTCGTCCTACGTGTCAGACTCTTGTCCCAAGACAATTCATGACACAAGCAGCAGTAATAACTTCAGTATTTTCACCTCACATCTTTTCAGTGGACGGAAATTGGTCGTGCTGGTCACCTTGGTCCAAATGCTCGGTGACGTGCGGCGGAGGCCACTACATGCGCACACGCAGCTGCAACAATCCTCCACCTGCCTATGGAGGTGACATCTGCCTGGGCTTGCATACTGAAGAGGCCCTCTGTAACATCCAACCCTGCCCCGGTACGGCCTCACACAGACATAATCACATGCATTAACTCCCACACCAGCTCGCACCCACACCTTGACTCAGTCAGGATATTACAAGCCTTTTACCGAACAGGAGCCCTTTGTCTTGTACCTGCTAACCGCCCCGCGTGTCTCATGTAAGCGGCCCGTAGGGCACGCCAAAGGCGAAAATCAAAATGTCACACTTCATACAAAAGCAAATGGTAAAGCCGGGTTTGCGAAAGGAGGATAATATGCCCAAACCCGAGATCAGACGATTGATGGCCGAGTCAAACTTTGCACATTGATCCGAAAGGTGAACGGGAGAGGAGAGCTTGTATTCAAATGTCAGTCCATCCATTAGTGAGAAGTGTGTTGAGGTTATGGAGTGACCTTTTATTAGCTGCGTTCAGGTCTCCCTGTCACTTCATTCATTACAGGCAAGCGTGTATCTGAAGAGTGCAGGAGGGATACAGGGGAATGGGGGAAGTGAGGAGAATGTTAAACAGGAGAAACCTGCGTTGAAGTTCTCATAAGAAGAACTTCCACATCTTCTTACCACATTTAAATGAAGTTGGCTGCAAGGTTACTCTGGTGACAGATAAGCACCTAGTTCACCTACAAATAAAAATGTAATCATCATTTACTATATATATGACTCTTTCTTCTGTGGAACACAAAGAAGATATTTTAAGAAATGTCTCAGTGGTTTTGTGTCCATACAATGAAAGTCAATGAGGGCCAGTGTTGTTTGGTTACCTACATTCTTCAAAATATCTTCTTTTGTGTTCTGCAGAAGAAAGAAAGTCAATAAGGTTTGGAGTGACATGAAATGAAATACATAATGAAAGAATTTTTGGGTGAACTACCCCTACAAGTAAAGTGTTCAACTCCACCATCTGATGTGCTGTTGTTGTCTTATACAGAGAGCTGGTCTGATTGGTCCGAATGGTCCCCGTGCGACTCATCAGGGTCTCAGGTCCGACAGCGGCACTGTGATGTCTTGTTTCCCACCGGGAACCAATGCTCGGGCAACAGCAGCGAAACCCGCGCCTGTCTGCCCATCTCAAACTTCATCCCAGGTGGGCACCCGCACCCGCACCCACACACTTAAACACTTCCGATATCGACCTCAGGACAAACAAGGATCTTCCCTTATTGACAAGAAGTAATGCGAGACACACCAAACCATTGATTTCTGCAGTGTAAGGATAATTAGCCTCTCATCCCCTGCCTTGTCTAAGTGGCACGATCGAACAAATGCGTTACAATGATACGTTCTCGTGCAGCATTTGCATTTACAAACTCAGACAACTTGAGATTCTTCTACGGCGAATTGGAAAGATATTCAGGCACCAGAAGCAGCTTTTTTCTTCACATTATTTATTTTGATGACGGCCATAAATTATAAAACTGTTTTTGGAAATGAGCAATCGGGAACTGTTATTTTAATCTAAATGATTTACACGCAACAGAACCCAGTGTAACTGCTTAAATCATTTGGATTGACATTGTGAATAGAAAATGGTGTTTGTAACCCGCATTACACCAGACAAACTTTTTCCTATTGGAGAAAACCATGCTGATAAATGAGCTTACAGTGCTTTTTCATAGCATTTTATGAGTAACTTGTTAATATGTCAAAATAAATATATAGCCCATTCGCTGATGTTTAAAACAGGCCTTTAAGTGTGACAAGTTTTTTTAATTTATTGAGTATATAATGTATTTATAACATTAAGTGTCTCTTTAAAAAATATGTGGCAACCATAAATGTTATATCGTATAAACATAAAGTAGCAAATTGTAAAGACTGAAGGAATATCTTGTCTGGCGATTGAGCTAAGCTGTAAACAATAACATCAATTTAATGTGCGCGTCTTGAAAATGGTAAATATCTAAAAATGATGGCCATCGGGGGAGTTATTACCTCACTTCCAGTGTAACACAGGGAGTGAATTTTAAGAGGCGTTCTGTAAATCTCGAGTAAATATTACCATACAGAAGCCTCATGTCTTTCTCAGAGTAACATTTCATTACAGCTCATTAGAAGTTTTATACCTCATTTACTTCCATTACTGATCATTTAAATGCACTGCAGGTGCCTCATCCCTTATTCAGCGCTTTGAATTTCACGATAATAGGCTGAGTTTGACATTTCGGAGAATGTTCCGAAAATTTTCTAGATCTCATTTATCAGTTTGATGGATTCATATCTCTCTTATTTTCTTTAGAAACTTCTGTTGCACGTTCAAGTCAAGAGGAAAGATGGTGTGGAGGTACGTGTAATCCTGAAAAACTCTTAGAGATAGCTCAACCAACAATGAAAATTCTGTCATGGATTACTCACCCTTAGGTTGTTCCAAATCTGTATTCATTTCTTTGTTCGGTTGAGCACAAAGAACGATTTTTGGAAGAATGTTAGCAACTGACGGTTATGGGGCATCATTGACTACCATTGTAGGAGAAAATGTTGTAATGTATACTTTTTGTTCTGTTCTGTTCAACATATTTTGAGGAATGTAGGAAAGCAAACAGTTCTGGGGAATCTTTGACTACCATTTTATTTGTTCTACCATGGTAGTCAATGGTGCCTAAGAACTGTCAGTTGCAAACATTTTTCCAAATATTTTTCTCTGTGTTCAACCGAACAAAGAAATGTATTCAGGTTTGGAACAACTTGAGGGTGACTAAATGATGACAGAACTTTTATTTTTGGGTGAACTATCCCTTTAATGCCTGTGTTTGTAATTACCAAATGCGTAAAGAAATTAACATGAATAATGAGAAGAAGGAGAGAAGAAAGAGACAAGGGATATGAGAGGCAGCATAGCTATGTTGGAAGTCAGCCACATACTTCTGATGTTGCAGACTTTAAAATCTGTGGAAATTGCAGGAGATTTCTTGAATTAGTGCTAAATGAATGGCCAGTAATTCAATTGGAGTTCATCCAAATATGTATTGATTTTAGTCAGCGCTGAAGCTGTGAGAAATATTGTGCGAAGATACCCAAATTAATTTGCGAGAGAACCGTATCCTCGAAAGCTGTAAATCTGAAGTTTATAGCGGCACATGCAGAAACCCACAGAGACTATGTAGTGTATTATTATTTTTCTGTCTTGTTTTGGTGATATCAACAAATACTGACAGTCAATTATATACACAGTAAAACTGCTCTATGGTACAGCCTGTGCTTCATGTTAAGTGTTTTTTGTTGAACCATCAAACAGAAAACAGTTACAATGATTAGTCAATTTCCCCCTGGAACGCGTTTCCATTTTTAACAATTATTGTCTGTTCATGCATTGATACGCTTAGAAGCAGCAAGTGTAGTTTTAATTGGCTCAGGCACCAAAATCAATGCCGCCATCATGCTTACAATCGTTTACCCAATTTGTTGTTTTCTACCGTTTCCAGACTTCAATGTGTTCCACATGATCGCCGTGGGACTGAGCAGCTCTATACTGGGCTGTCTGGTGACCTTGCTGGTGTACACTTACTGTCAGAGATACCAGCAGCAATCCCATGATGCCACTGTCATCCACCCTATCTCTGCCGCCCCACTCAACACCAGCATCACCAACCACATCAACAAACTGGACAAGTATGATTCAGTTGAAGCCATTAAGGTCCGTAATATCCGCTCTCACTATCAGTAACCTGTGCTTAAAATAGAAAGCAGTCTGTGTGACTTGTTCTTGATGAGTGCCATTGTGTCTGAATCAGTTCATGCATTCATACACTGCTTTCTCATAAGTGACCAGGTTTTTTGTGTAGTCAGTGTTTTTGTGAGATGTGTTCAAATTATATTAAGAAATGTAGTGAATGTCTTCCTACATGATTATTGTTTTTGCTTAAAGGTTTGTCTTTTATAGCGCAATAAGTGAAGAGAATTTGATGAGAAATGTATGAAGTCATATTAATCATGCAAATGTCAACTTTAAAATGAGAAAATTACATTTTTACCTTAGGTTTTAACCATAGGCTACTGATAGGTTAGATGTCTGTATTTGGTGGTTTCAATACCAATGTGAAGTCTCTCTTGAAGTTTTTAAAGTTATTCATAGTCAAGTAAATTGTCACATCCATAACAGTCTATATTCCTCATAAATTGTCACATTAAATAAAAAAAAAACTATTTAATGTTTGTAACGAGGAAAGCGGGACGAGAGCCGTGGGACAGGGAGGCGGGGCCGGTGGGGTGAGTGATAATTTGTATCAGCTGTGCGCACACCGGTCCCGCATCTCTCACGGAGGAGATCGGGAGCATAAGAGGACAAGCGATAGGACTGCTGACGAGAGAGGACCGGGCCCGGACATGTGTTTTAAGTTTGTGTTTACGTTCTTGTGGCCGGCAGTCGACCGTGAGGTGGCTGCCGGCCCTTTTACTTCCGTGTTTTGTTTGTTTATTTTTGATTAAAGTTTGTTTAAATGTTCGCCGGTTCCCGCCTCCTTCCCTCCCTACTTTGAACTGTATTACATTAAACATGTCCGGGCCCGGTCCTCTCTCGTCAGCAGTCCTGTCGCTCGTCCTCTTATGCTCCCGATCTCCTCCGTGAGAGATGCGGGACCGGTGTGCGCACAGCTGTTACACATTATCACTCACGCCACTGGCCCCGCCTTCCCGTCTCACGGCTCTCGTCCCACTTTCCTCGTTACACTGTTCTATAAAGAGCCATCCCTTCTCCATTTGTTAAGTATTAACGCCTCTGGTTTGTACATTTTAATTCACAGAAATCCCACAAAGTCGTCTCTCAAAAACATGCAACTTTTTTGTCACATCCATAACGTGTGAATTTTTCTCTCTTTTAAAACAGAAAACTCACGCATAGACTGACATTTTTTATCATCAGGGGCTTAGTAAAATATAAACAGTTGATTCAATATACTGGTCATAAATACATTCTCTTAGAATTTATAGATGTTTTCATCTTAACAACATAATCACACGTTACTGCGCATGCGCACTTTTGTGACTCCAACTTAGCTTCCGGTACACATTCACAAATAATAGACTGCCTTTTTTGTTATCCCTTTTTCTGATAACAATCAAAAGGAACCATCACTTGACTAAACTTCTCTCTCCGATATTTTGAATTTAGACTGCAATACTAAGCTCAACCGCTAGATGTCAATGTCCCATATGGTTTGTTTAAATGCGACCAAACTACAGGACCCATTCATCAATACTTTTATTTAATACAATTATGATACAATCATATAATATTAACATGAATTAAATTAAATATAAATAGTTATATTATTACTAGACACTTACCAAACACAAACCGGAAGTTAACTAGGGGTCAGGCGCGTACGCGTCTGATAAAACAGTTTATATTATAAGTTTCGGCTGAAAACGTCACATCCATAACACTGGAATTGCCCAGACATTGGTATCTTTGCAAATCAGAGATGCATCTGAGACATTTTTGGTTTACTTTCTTACTCTTGATTTAGCAGAAGACTTTGCTATGAGAAGCAAAAATTCTACATTACATTTGTTCTCCCTTTAATCTCATTGCTGTCTTCGAGAAATAATTGTAACATTAAAGTTATTTTTTCCCTTATAACTTATGCTACAAGTATATGATACTGAGATCATTTACCCAGAGAAAAAAATATTCTTTTACATTTACAGTAGTGCTTGATCTGTGCCGCATTATACTGTGCTTTAAAATGATGCCATGCATTAGGAGATCTGGACACATGGATCATTTTGTCATAAGCACAGTAAAATTAAAGCTCAGCCTCATTTTTCAAAAGCAGTCAGAATAACAGTTACGCTTCATTAGACTTGAATGTAAAAGACTCGTGACTAATTACCCAAAGTGCTCCTGGGTTATTGCTTGTTCAGACACTTATGTGAAGTTGCGAATTTCCACTGCACTGAAATCACATGGCTTACAAACATCCCGAGTGATTTTACTGTACTTTCACTTTATTAGCTCTCCAGTTCAAATTCATCTCTTCTGGCTCAGGGTGAATGAAAATGATTAGACTACAGAATATATGAAGTTATTGTCATGCGTGTACTTTTATGATTTTTTATGTCTACTTTTAAATGTTGTTGGTTTGCTACTGTATGGAGTGGTGAATGTATTTTAACATATACAGGATGCTTAAAGTTAACACAAAATCATGGCCATGTGTGTCATTTCACATTTTTCCTCAAAAATGAAAATGAAATGCATGGGGGAAAAATGAACAAATAGCAAAATATTTATTTTTTATTGAAATTATATATAATTAAGGTTATGGCAATAATAAAAAAATATGCAAAAGTAGAATAGACATTGGACTACATTGAGATGTTCTTGAAAGAGAACTTGACCTCCTTTAAAGTGGATGTCGGCGTGTTTGCCTCCATTAGTGTGAAATGTCCCTGTTCACATTCCTGACAGATGAAATCAAGCTCTCATGTCGTCCCCATCAAATATTCTCTTCCACATACATTACTGAAATGAAATGGGTTCGAATATCTTTTCATGTTGACTTTATTGATAGCTTCACAAATGGAGCGTACCATCAAATACAGCCCTGGTCTCCTCTTACCAAATCAATGTAGAAAGCGTCTCCTGCTATCTTGAGGATGATTGTACTCCCTTCCTCTTACAGCCTGACGTTTCCATTCTCTTGCCTTTGGACGAACACCACATTTGCCAGCCTTTGTCTTCTAACACTGGTGTAGCGCGAGGCCTGGAGATTTTCTACTAACTCTCGACCGGCATAACCATCCTCTCCTCTGACTCACAGACCTCTCGCGAACCCCCTCTCCTCCCCCTGACCCTCGTGTACGTGACAGGTGTGATCGCCCATTCGTTCTGTCTGCATTTGTCACCGGCATTTCGCATCATCCCCTCAGAGCAGAAACTTGTGAGAAGGCAGTGTAAATTTCCCACATTTTGTGTCATGTTTTGGCGCGGCGACGTCCGCTGCTATTTTGCTGCATGCCGTTTTGTTTATTTTTCAGCATCACCCTGGAAATCGGATTAATCTTTTGTTCTGGGTTATTATTTTGCTTGTTTGTTATTGCCACCCCACCGAGCTCTCTTTTGGTTTATGGCTTTATTTAAGTGTTCTTCTATTTAATAGATTTTTGGAGTTTTAAAGAAAGACATATATTTACTGTAAGTTAACTTTTTCATAATTGTGAAGCTTTATATTTTGTTTTTATGGTTATCCAATCAGAACACATACAATTGATGTCCTCTAATGGTTGAAATTGTGTGACCATGTGGGTGGCAGAAACAACTAAAACATATCTGGTACTGCTTGATTTTGCTTGGAAAAGTTTTGTTCACCATTTTCATCTTTTTTGGAGCAGATATTAAATCATGACATGAAGGCAGGTCATGTATATGTTTCACATTTATCACAAATAATTGTATAATTTCCTTGACCGGTATTTGAAGTTAATGACATATAGTCAGCCAGTCAGATCAGCCTGTTTCATGGTTTGGTCATCATTAAGTTTCAAGGTGACTTTTAATTTGTGTGACTTTGTTTTCTTATTTGCCTGGATCCACAACCCCCAGACGTAATTTCTAAAATATGCAAATTTTCAATCTCTGTTACTAAAACAATTTTTTTTCCTCTCATCCACAGGCTTTTAATAAGAATAACTTGATGCTGGAGGAGAGAAATAAATATTTCAACCCTCAGCTAGCAGGAAAAACATACACCAATGCCTACTTCACTGACGTTAATACCTACGACGACTTTTAAAAATGGATCTATGTTTCCAGTCATCTTCACCTTGGGGGACTAGTTCAACTGGGTTCAACTTCGGCACCTTTTGATTTATTTTTTGGCTTTGTGGTTTGTTCTGATAAAAAAATTAAAAAAGAATGTGGGACCATTACAAACACCTATAAAGCTGTACAGAACCATTTTTAACGTTAACAAGGACATCACGTTCTCCAGGTGTGTGGACGTCACTAAATAAACATGAACTCGTCCATGGTGGACAAATACAGCAGGCTTCACTGAGAGTCGACTCTACAAACTCTGTGAAAGACCTGCCACTAAAGAGATGGGACATGGACGCTTTGCATGGTTTTCATCGATCGTGTTTTCCTTTATTGTTGCTTCATTTATTTGCATGGTTCGCATTCCAGTGTTGTTTGTGGGCGGGGCCTGCGTCCTGTATGGGTGGAGCCTTTCTTGGACTGCTTTGTCTCCTGTGCTGAATCCGAAGCCCCCGTGCCTAACAGGACCTCTCCGGTGCATTAACCTTGCCTAAAAGCAAACGGTCGCAACTAACACACACAATCGATAAGTAGATGGTCTTTAAAAATGTGTTTATGTATCTTAAATTCGGGGCACTTGTAAGTCAAGCTCTTAGCAGTGGTTGGAATCTCTGTGTTTTTGTTGTACAAAACACTTTTCATGACGCATATGTCAGTGTAGCTTTTATAGACGAGTTTAATCTAAAACCAAGTGTAAGGTTGTTTCCAAGTAACCCTATTCAGCCACCAAAACAAAATGTATCTTATTAACATTTGTCTTTATGTGGTGTAAGGTCTAAAAAAAGATAGAATGTGAAACACAACGGGACCTTTTTATGTAACCCATTGATCATTTGAATATTATATTTTTGTTTGTTTAGCTGTTTAGTAGTTCAACAAAATGGAAACAAGTATTAATGATAAAAACATGATTTGTTATTTTTTGCATTGAAATGAATTAATCCGTTTAACCACCCGTTGAAGATGGAGAGGTGTGTTCAGTGCTAGGAAATCCATTTTTTTCTATTTCTACTAATTCTTTTCTACTCGTAATTTTTTTTGCTTGTTTAAATGTGCATAAATTAAAATTGCTTCATATACCTTACTGTGTTTGATTTGATGTATAAATCAAAGGCTACTGCTTAAATTCATGAGACTGGGTCGATACACTGTAGGTGAACGAGTCTCCTAAAAACTATTTCTCTCAGTTTCCTTCTTCATTTTGCTGGAGCATAAGTGTGAGTTGGTAATCGCGTGTCATAGATGAGCCGTGGTGCTACAGGTGCTGAAATCACAGATTCCCAGCTGACTTCAGTGCTCCCAGAATCAATCACAGTTACTTTGACTCATGATCAAACTTGTTTAGATTACCGGCCTGCTCCTGTGTGCTCCCAGGGTGTTTACTTAAGTATAGGTGCCATTCATTTGTTAAAGTGACATGCCCGATCTGCTTCATTTAAGGCTGTTTCAGCTCTTAGTTTGTAAACATCCTTCGCATTGACTAATGTGAGCTCTGTCTGAACCATGAGCTCACTTTCTATCAACATATTTGGTTCCACATGGTTCGACAAACATACACTCACATTCACAGTTGCATGGCTACAACAACATGCATTAAGACGCTTTGGTGCTGATTTTTGAGCATAATTTGTCACCTGCCACATTATTCTCTATAACGTGTGCAGACCTGACAAAATAACTTAGATTTTCGCATAAGACCTCACTGTGACCCAAATAGATGTCATCCCACATGCACAATATAACATTTCACATGTAAATTAGGTCTGAAAAGACATCTAGTTCGATTTACTTATTTTTTTTGTGTTAGTTTACAAATTTTTTGCAATGTTTTTTTGCACAATTTACTCAAAACACTGTGTGCAAAAACTTGCCACACAAATGTTTTAGGTAAAATGTGTGTGTGCGTGCTCGCATGCGTGTCATTGCACAAATCAGCAAACTTGCCACATTACATTTACCAAGTTTCTGGGAGTGCTGCAGTTTTGGGTTGTGTTTGGAAGTGAAATGACAGTTTTAGTATTTGTACTTGTTACCGCACAAGCAGTGAAAACTATGATTGGTGATGCATTGAGAGGCTGTGAAAATCAATGGCGTATTCAGCTAAATGCAGTGTAGCCTGTGGAGAAATCATTACGCTATGATATAGAGACCTGCATCACTCAATGTCTGCTGTAAGTTCTCTGTCAGCCTGATTCAGGTTTACTGCTCACGCATGCTAAAGCTTATCACATCGCAAAACAAATCACTAGTAATGAAAATATGTACACGTATAACTCATAACATAGTGTTAGCAAGGCAAACTATTTTAACCGGTCATTAAAACCTGCCTGTGCATTAGGCTTACTTTGTAAGTTGGTTGAGATGAATGCATGCAAATATAGACGGTTTCAAAGCAACAACATAAACACGTAACTGTGGCCTAAACTTAATCTCCGATACACATCCGCAAAGAATACAGAGTCCCTGTAGATTATTACTGGTAACATGCAAAAGAAATAAGAAGTAAATTACATTAGCTAGCAAGTTAAATAATCCATGTCTAGGCAGTATTATTTTGAGTTACCAGTAGGTGAACCGTTACTTGGCTATACTTAAATGCGTTACACAACCCATTTAACAAATTGTTTATTTAATACAATTATTATACAACAAATATCAATATACATTTATTTAAAAACACATCAATTAAAATATAAATAGTTATGGTCAAACTTTATTTTATGGTCCAATTCTCGCTATTATCAAACCATTAACTAAGATATTTGCCTCAATAAACGGTAGCACTTTATTTCACACTGCTGTTTCCCATGTACATACTGTGTACTTATTACAGTAAATATAATAATAGGGTAATAACTAGGTACTAACCCTGAACCTACCCCTAAACCTAAACTTATACCATGTTGTTACCTTATACTACCAGTAATTTCCTAGGTAAGTACTCTGTAAGTACACTATAGGTACATGCACTGTAATATAAAGTGCAACCCAATAAACTCCTTTGTTGCTTATTAATAGTTAGTAAGGTTGTTGTGAGGTTTAGGTATTGGGTTGGATTAGGGATGTAGAACATGGTCATCCAGAATATGTGCTTTAAATACATTCTAATAAACAGCCAATATGCCAATAATAGGCATGCTAATAAGCAACTAGTTAATAGTTAGAATTGATCTATACTAAAGTGTTACCATAGTTATATTATAGCCACCAGACAGACCGATCAACAAACACAAGAAGTTAACTTCGGGCCAGGCATGTAGGTGGTAATCTAGAAATCGTTAATATTGTTTAATAATATATTTTCCTATATTTCATGCCTTGCTGTGTTTCTACCATAAAGAACTACATTTTCTTAGTTATTAGTTAAGATACTTGAGTCTTATTGGTGTGGCAGTGGGAGTCAAGAGCACTGATTTATTATAACTATCATCATCTTATTAATGAATATACTACCCGGTCTCATCGATCTGCATAAAAATGACACGGTGTTGCAATTTCGTGAATTGATTAAACTTTGCCGTAAGTATTAAGCGATATTGCAAACGCGTGTGCTATTTATACGCAATTGATGAGAATGGATTTGAAAATAATATATAATTTTAGCAATGGCTTTTGCAGTTCCTCCACATAAGTTGCAAGTGATGCACTGGTGCTCTTCTAAAACACCTTCTCATGTTGTCATATTCTAATGTTTACCAGGTTATCATTCCGACCAGTGAAATGCTTACAAATGAAGGATGAGCTTAAGGTCAGAGTTTTTAACCTCTGCTCACATACTGTATCACTTTTGTGAAAAATCGGCAAGCTGCATAGAAATCATATTACAAAAGGATTCACAGTTAAACAAACGGGCTTAAGACAGCACGGAAATCTTCTTTTGCTGAATCTTGGTGTGCTCCCATTTTTTCACTCAAGACCTCTGATTTCTGTCTCTTTATGAGATGTGTAAAGAGATAAGAATGAAATCACAAAAGATGAAAAACCTCACCATGACCATTTTGTACTGCCTGCAAGTCATTCTGGGTTTTTTTTCTGCGATCTGGCCTGTTCTTTAAAAACCTACATTGATTTAATTTGTCTTTTTGCTTTTTCCGCTCATTGGCTTTGGCTTTTAATTACAGAGGTTAGGACCTCCATTACAACAGCTGCTGTGGAGAACTAATATGACTTTCAACTTTGACAGGAGCTAATTTGTTAACTCTCTTTGCGAATGTACTCTTATACTTGTGGTGTGTCGCTTTGTTATTTAATGAGAGAAGTCGTGTAATACATTTTGTGACAGCTAAATCCAACCACTGCACATATTCCACATCGCAAACAAATTCGTTTCAGATTTGAGATAATTACATATTTAACATTGTTGTGATACCTCCTGAGGGGTAAAAGTCTCTTTTTGCTTACTATAGCTGCCTCAGTTGCTATCAACGATTGCTGTGCTAGAGAAATACTTCAATTCCTGTACTAAATACTTAAGCAATTTACAGCCCATGCCATGTGTGCACAGCTCATGGGATATACAGTAGATGTTAGGTCCCGTGTTAAATGCGCTTTATATCAACGAGATTAGCCATCTTGAGTTTGACACTCCATCTGTCATGCTGTTCATGACCTCCTGATCTTCTCCAGGAGGGTCTCTACCGCAGCTCACCCCTCGCTTCATTTGTCTTTTCTACCTTTACTAACCAGCTTTAAGTCTCTGTGGGTCCAGTCCAACATATTGGATGTCCATCAGTCTTTTCTGGTTCCACACAGTAGCAATGATCACTGCCTCATTGATAACTGCTTCTTTTGCTCTCTGACCTCACAGATGATAAGAACAATTGGCATTTATGTGGAAAATGACTGCTTCTCGATCGCCATTTTGAAACATAAAATTGCAGGTTATGTATAACTAATTGTGTCAAACGAGACAGTTTTGAGCATTGTTTTTATACATCAATTTTTTATGTACCTGCTCAATAACTGATTTTTGTTTATATTGTTTATTCCTTCAAGCTTGTTCTTTCCCTGTTTTAATGTGGCTGTTAATATATCAGAACTGAACTTGCTTTAACTTTTTTAATTTACCTTTATTTTTAAAACTCGATATGACATATTCCCTAGGCAAGAAAATAATATAATAATAAAGAGAGAAAATTATAATAGTGCAAAATTAGATTTGTTGGGATTTGATTAGGTATCAACACGTCAGACTGTGACATTTCTGGTTAATATTTTTTGCATGCTGACTTGGATATGTCAGCAGAAAATTATAATCATTTTGAAGATGAAAAAAGTTATTACATTTTGATGAAAGATCAAAAAGTGTCAAAGACAGTATACGAAAAGAAGACTCTTATGATTTAAAAAATCATAATGCTAGCACATGTAAAAATTACATTTATCAAGCATAGTGTCAGTTCTGGCAGGTCACGTGAGTCTAGCTTGCATCAGCCGATCACATCAGGTGCAGCTGATCATAGTTAACCAATAGTCGTACAACACTTTCTAGACTGCGTCCTATTTAAGTTGCCTTTCTCTGCTCCTTATCAGCTGCTTAATCATGCCGCACTAAAAACCCACCTCCATCCCCATCTCCTCCATATCTGCCTGTATCTGTCAGATCATTTTAAAATAATTTTGTTACGCATCATAACTGCACTGGTTACCCAGGTGGGGGGACATGTATTGCTGCGCTCCCGCTCTGTTTATGCAAGGTTGCATGGACAGGCGGAACAGTTTAATTCCGCCAACCTTAAATATATGCTATTGTTTAAATATTGGACTTCAGTGGTCCTGACAGAACTCTCTTTCAGTTGGGCAATTCCATGCAAATGTCGACCTTAAGATAAAAAACTTTTTGGTAGACCATATGGATAGGTCATATGTCAGTATTTGGTGACTGAAAGTTTTTTAAAAAAAAATTGTGTTTTCAAAGCATAGTTTTCCATAGTCGGTATGGGAAATTTCACATCCATAACAGTGCATATTCCTCAGAAACGGCTCATGAAAATTAAGATTATTTAGTATTTTAATGCTCTTTGAAGAGTCATATCTTCTCCATGTGTTGGAGTATTATTTGTGTATTATTGCTTCTGGTTTGGCATTTTAATTCACAGAAATCCTACAAAGTTTGGTGTCTCTCAAAAACGTGCATCCTTTTTTGTCACATCCCTACCACATACATTTTTTTCTCTTTTAAAATAAAAGACTTGTGCATAGACAGATATTTTCCTGGTGTCTATACTCTTTGAGCGATGCTTTGGTAAATTAAAAACAGGTGATTCAATATATTGGTATTAATACATTTTCTGAGATTTTTTGACTGAAAATGTCACATGCTTAATGCTGGAATTGCCCAGTTACAAAAGCAAAGCCCCTTACTGGTTCAGGAATTTACTTTCATGTTGTTTTTTACAGCCTCCCACCACATAGACATATAGTCCTCGCCTCCTACCCGGCTCTGTCCAAGTGCTAAGGTGAAGCCACAGTAGGTTATTTTTCTGCGGTTCTTAGCATGTGTGAGGTTGCTGATGTCACCACTATTGTTGTCACCTGCTGGGAAACACAAAGCAATTTCTCAGGAACACAGACCCGCTGTGAAGCGCATGGTGTGAATCTAACGTGTCTTGCGATGGGATTTGTCACATTGCAATTCGCAACACAAAAAGCCAAAACGAGATTTCAGCCGCAGTGATACTGGTCCCCAGCTGGTGATTTCACTTTAAATATATGTGACACAATAAGCAGCATTGTCAGTCAGCAGGCCTGTTGCTAAGATATAAAAAATGCACAGCAACATATGCGCTTTATAGCAAAGCCTTGCAGAGGAAAGACACAGCGTTGTTTGTCTTGATGTAGATGTTCTGAGTTGGCCTTGCATTTCAATATTTCCTTCTTTTAAATGAATAAGAATCTGTGGAGCCAATACTGCATCTCACAGAGCAAAACAGTCATTGCTGAAGTGCATGATGGGAATACTAATAAAGACTAGGTGTTTCCAAGCCAGAGATAAACAGATGATGTTAGCCCCCACAGACCTTCGCTCCAGACATCTGGACCCACAGGTGGCTTAACAAGCCTGGGTTTCAGCTGCATGAAGCCTTGGTCCAAATCCCTGAAGCTTCCTTCCTACCTCCAGCCCAACCTGCTTGCCAATCCCATTTAAAGCACTGACATTTTTGATTACCAGCTGCAGTGTCCATTTCCTTCTCATCTATTTGGCTTTTTAAAAAGGTGAATCAGAACAGTTGTGCTCTGCCTCTGCTGACACTTTGGCAAGCTGCAGCGGTGTCTATGAGCTCATTGAGGGCTCACTCGTTTCCGTTACTGGAATGCTATCAATAGGCATTTTATGAGACGGTCGTTCAGTTGGCATTGAATGCAATCTATGTCCGCACTTAAAGAGACAGTTAACTCAAATTGAAAATTTTGCTTACGTTTTATAGCAGACTCTAAATTGATATGTGGATGATTTGCAAACATCATTCATTCTCAACAAGGAACATTTACTCCTGTTTTTCTGGTTGGGTCAAAAAGGGACAAACCCAATCATTGGGTTAAATTAATCTTGCAAAATCTTTTGAGTGTAAAGATTGTTTGCTAGCTTTTTAAAGCTGTAATCCGTAACTTTTTCGGGATAAAAAAAAAAACATTGTCAATGAGCAAACATGTGAAATCAAAGCTATCTTTTTACCTTCTCTCGATTCGCAACATTATTATTGTAATTTATCACTTGAGCTGCCATGTCTAATTTTGTGGGTAATTTTGTTGATGTCAAGCTAACTGTCAGTAACTGTTTAGCTTTAAAAAAATATATATTTTTACTAACAATAAAGATAATTTTCTCAAAAATGCAAACATGTTCATACATGTTTCCTGAATATTATTGTAGCACAGTTTGTGCTGAATATATTATAATAAGACTTAAGACATGAATGTTTTAATAAACTACTGAAAAAAGCACAAATGTGAGGGCATGTCAAAATGTCTGAAGGGCCTAAAAACACCCTCAGACCCCAGAAGGTTTACCATATCCCTAAACAAAATGTTTAAACAAAAATCAAAATTGAGTCAATATTATCTACCCTTATGGTTTCGAAATCCATAGAAATTTCTTTCCTCCATGGCAGACAACGGGAGATGTTAAGCATTGACAGCCTTCCAGTCCCCATTCATATTTTTATATAAAATCAGCTGCCTTTAAATAGGCAACTGGGGCCTCATTTATAAAACGTGCGTACGCACATATTTGACCTTAAAGTGCCGTATGCAAAAATTCACGCCAACGTTCATATTTATAAAAACGTTCTTTGACATGGAAAAGTGCTTAGCGCCACGTCAGGGTCTGAGCAGACGTACGCACTTTGAGAAATGATCGTAAAATCAAATTTAGGATGGTTTCTACACAACATTTTATAAATGAGGCCCCCGATGTTGATCTGTGTAAAATAAATGTATACAGATTTGAAGCAAAATGAGTAGCTGAGTAAATTAAAATGGTCATTTTTGAATGAACTGTCCCTTTAAGAGTGTTTAATTTCATAGTTAAGCAATCGGTTTTCCTAGTTGAGGATGAGTGATGGTTTGAAGGCACAGACAGGTGAGTTTAGATCCTGCTATATAACAAAACAAGACATTCGCAGAAGTTAAATGAGACTTCAACAAAAGATGCTGTTGCCGTAAATCAGTGAAAGAGACCACCTGCTTCCCCCTGTCAGTTTCACTAGTATTTCTCGAAGGGGAAATTTCAAAACAAAAATAAGGGGTTATCCATCACTAGACACTGGGTTTGAATGTGTGTCACCATTGATGTTGATCTCTAAACAAGAGTTGTGACTTTTCGAGTTAGACGCACGGCTTTCATCACTTCTCTAACATCTTGCTTTACATAAATCTTGCATTTAAAGCTGTGTAGTTTCCTGAGCAACCTGCCTGGATAATTGTTATAAACCTTTGTGAGGTTTTTTTTATGAAACTTTAATGCTGCGTTTAGATTACCAAAGAATTGGAATGAATGGAATTCTGTTGTTTCATCATTGCATGAAACTTGTAGTATGAATGGTAAGAAGACACGAGTGAAAGCCTATCCTATCTAGTCATGTAATTATTTTTTATTTATGTCAGTTTTCCTTTAATTGTACATTTGTGAGCAACCAACACATAAATCTCTTCTATTCTGCTTGCACATTCAAAAAAACTTCAGACACATCTTGCAGTAATTCCTGTTGTGAGACAGTTGTGTTTTTATGTCTGGCGATATCATTTTTAGAGTAATTTATGGAGATGATTGTCTCCTTTGATGCATTGAAACTTACTTGTCACATAAGGTATAAACAGTTCGGTCCAGACATGCTTTGTCTGTGTGAAAACAAGGTGTTGTTTGACAAAAGTGGAGGTGGGTCAGACTGTGTTTCTTTTGTCTGTTCCAGATGTGACCCAATTTAAAATCCCCATATTAATCATGCGGGATCGGCAAACAAAACCAGGCACAGTATTGAGTTTTATGGCTGAAGAGTAGAAACTTGGAGAAACCGAAGTGAGTGCCACACAAATGAATTGAGATCCATTTCGGCCTGGACTGTATATTACTCAGAATGCATGCTGTAATCGTGACAAAAGACTGAGCTCAGATTTAGATAGAAAGTAACGTGAAGCGCTGTTGGTTAGATTGCTATGGAGCTTGAATTAAATCTGATGCAATATCACGCAGATATTTGTTGACTGAATGAGCAATTAGCTCTTTAGCTATATTACTTCAAATTAGATCTGCTTTGAATTGTCCCGTAGTGAATACAACATAATTAGAAGCTGTGAGGATTCATGTCTAAATCGTTTATGATGCAGGTGACTAACCATAAATAAAAATGAATATCGAGGCAGGTGGAATTCTCCTTGCTCATCGCTCACATCACCTGGTGTGAAATGGATTTTATCATCAGCAGCATATCCACTGGTTTCAACATCCATACATCCATTCAGTCCTTGTATTACCGCTGCCTTGGTGCTGTAAAAACCTTTATAAATCAGTGTGAACAAGCACGAGTACAATTCACAATAAGTACTTTAACTATGTATATGCAAAATGAGTGAATGTGCAACGGCGGTACCCATTGACTTGCATTGGTTTTGTGTTCATAGAAGTGAATGGGTACCGCTGTTGTACGGTGACCAACGTTCTTTAAAAGATCTGCTTTTGTGTTCTGCAGAAGAAAGAAATTGCTACAGATTTGAAATGACAAAAGGGTGAGTTTTGTTTTTTGTGAACTATCTTTTTAAAGACTTTTCAGACAGCAGTGACTGTTATCGACAGTCTACACCGTGACATTTCAAGCATTGGTGCTCAAAAGAAAACTGAGAACTTTAAACATGAAAAAATTGAAGTGAATCAGCATCTGGCTCCTCCAACAAGAACAACAGCTCAGATGAGCCATCGTTGCATATGGTACGACTAAACGCTGTTAAATGAATGCATATTTTAACGATTGCTGACAAGCTGCAAGACAACGTCTTTTTTCCCCTGTCTGCCAAACAGCGAGCTCATCTACATATGATTGTTGTACCATATGCAGCCTGGCTCAAATTTAGCAAAGAAGTGCAAAATCGTTCATCTCTAAATCTTAATTTTCGGGCCCGGTTCTTTTATTAGTTACAGACACAAATACAGTCTTCGATATTGCTCATATTCTCAAGTCTAAAGCAGTGTTGCATAAATTGTGGAAAAGCAAAATCTAGTGTTGGAAAACTATAGCTAGTTTATCTGTGATCTCACTGTGATGTACAGCAGAGATTACCAAGCTTTTTCCAGATACCATCTAGAGAGACCCACCAAAATATGTGGAAATGGAAATATGGAGAATGAATACACATTCGTTATCGTTTTCTTTTCCTTGTCATTGTATGAATGAAATTTGAAGGCATAGTTCACCCAAAAATCTCATCCTCACACCATTTCAAACCGGTATGACTTTCTTCTGCAGTACACCGAAGAAGATATTTTGAAGAATGTTGGTAACCGCACAGCGGCGATCCCCATTGACTTGCATTGGTTTTGTGTCTATACAATAGATGTGGATGGGTGTTGCCGTTATTCGGTCACCAACATTCTTCAAATTTAATCATTTGTCTAAACAGTTTTTTAAGTCTTTCAACGCAACATCTACTGTAGGTGACATTGTGGGACCCACAGTTTGAAAACCCCTAATGTACAGTATTGGCATGTATAGGAATGACTTTGACACTTCTTTAATACTATCTATGAAAATCAATTTTCATTTTCCACTTTGTCCCCAGACCGATAATAAAATGAATCTAAACCCCAGTGCAATGCATAAAACTGATATAATTTCCCTGGATAAATGTTTTCTCTTTAACTCTTCAATTAAATCCATAAGTGTATTAAATGAGCTTTACGAGGAGTTATTGATCGCTCACGCTCTACAAGAAATCATTATCGCAAACTAGCTTAAAGTTGAGAAGGAGAACATAGCAAACCACTGCCAAATGTTACCCAGATGCCCCTAAAAAAACATGCAAATGAAGGTCACGGTGAAGTGCAGCGAGCCAACACGGTTGTTAATATTCTTAGCAATGGCACCTGGGGTAGAGATAAACCCCTGATGATCCATCAGACATCCACTTTGACAAATGGTTTCTCTCTGCATTCATTAGAGATAGAGATCATAAGATGCAAAAACAGAGCATAAAACGGCAGTATCGTTCAGGAGCCCCATTAACCTCATCTGAATGTATTTATCTTTATTATCATCAAAAGAATTATAATTTGTCAACATGGTGCTAATGCCAGTAAACACAACGTTTAACCTCAAAAACTTTACAGGTGATCAAGTATCATCTTGAGTACACAAGGACTTTGCAGAGGGAGTCTTTGGGAAACTAAAAGATAAATGGAATGAAATGTTTTGGGGCTCTCTGTCTTTGAAATCCATAGTGTTATGAATGATGACAGTAATTCAAAAACAAATCCTCCCCTTAATGTCAATATAAAGGCTCCAAGGAACTTTATCAGTGGAGCGAGATGAGTCCAACTAAATTCTCTTCATTTTCATTTTCTAGGTTGAATATTTTTAATCTTTGTTTGAAGGTTACTTGCTCAATGTTTTTATCTGAAAGCCTGTTCTTTGAAAGCACTTTAACGTTACGAGTGCTAAGAGCTGTTGTCATACTACTGTAATTGTAACACAGTTAACAAAAAGTAAGCTTCTTTAAAGCTGTTATTCAAATAGTTAACATAGGTGTAGGTTGGAGGCAGGACATTTTTTTATAAATGTTTTACTTAACATAAGTTAATGTACCATAACATGAATAACTGTAGGCTACTGACATCACTGCAATTGTATTGAAACTGGTTAAACTGTTTAAAAATATTTTTCTTCTCAAATCCTCAATAGGATTCAGTTTGAGTAAAAATACTGCATACAAAAGTTGCACAAATGTTTAGTGAATTCACCCAGTCTGTCTTCACTTAAGATTCGGTCCAACAAATCTCCCCTATTGCCGCATCCCCAGACTTCTCTTTTACACTCTAATGGCTTTCAGTTTTGTCCTCACCCGCAACTTCTCCTCTGGGGTCTCTGGACCGGAGAGTATATTCGACACCTTTCAGAGAAAATTGAGATGCACTCTCAGCACTGAAACTCTCTCCTCTGAGGGAATACATGCAGCTGACTTGACCATTATTCCTTGTGAACATTAACAATGGACTTTTTATACACATATCTGCGGCTCAGAGGAATGCGCATATGGGAGTGTGCTGACCACATGGTCCGGATCAGTGAAGAAAATATTCCACACAAAGCAGAGACGGCAGGTGGCAGAAATAGAATTGGACTGACAGTCTCCCTGATGACTGGACATCATGATGAAGGAGTTGAAAAAATAAACATTTCTAGAGCTGTGTGACTAATAGACTTCAGTCATTCTTTATTAGGTTGACTTTGTTTTGGTTATGTGGCAGTGAAAAGCCACAAAGAAGTCTCAGGAGAAGAATTGATGTGATTGTGTTTTCAGTCAGGTACTGTTCAACCCTCTGTGTTCATCCTAAAAACTCTTTTTGTTTCTTGTGTGTGTGTGTGTGTGTGTGTGTGCGTGTGTGTGTGCGTGTTTATTCTGGACATTGGCCAATATGGCAATAAACTATTTAAGGGTATTCTGTTTAGTTTGCCGTTCTTGTGTGTATAGGTGTTCCTAGCTTAACTGGTAAAGCATTACGCTTACAATGCCAAGGTTTTTGATTTATAGGCAACAAACTATACTTCGAATGCATTGTAAGTCACTTTAGATGAAAGTCTCTGCCAAATGTACTGATGTAAATGTGCATAAATGTTTTAAGCTGGATGTTTTTCAGCTTCTGTGTTTGTTTTTATCGATTTGTTCTCATTTTCTTCCCCCTGTCAGCGGAAGTTTTGACACCGCTGAAGGTGTATGGGTCTTATACTTTACGTCAGGGGGAGATACATCTTGTATTTAATAAAATGCCATACAAATGAAAACAGATTGTGAGACCGACCATGCAACACCTTGGGCCTCCATTACTAGGTTGGCTTGCTGAGTGTAAAAGACGGATGAGACCATTCATTTTCTGTGCCAAGCGGCCTCACTGAGTAAGTGGAGCATGCAGAAAATGCATGCTGTTGAACACAGCCTCAACATCACCGGTTTAAATGAAATTTAGTGTTTTAATGAGAGTTGAAATAAATAGCTGTGAGATTTGTGCTGAACTATGCGCCACTATAGCATTACCAATTGGAATTCATAAGTTGTTTACACGCTCATCTCCAATTGGTCGGAGAAAGAGATGGCCCCAACTCCAAATCACTCCATTAGCTGAGCCAACTTTGCTGTGTTGGACTAGTTGGGTTTCTCCGAAATATGTTTTTATAGCTGCACAGCATCGACTACCTAGATTGATTTTAGTTTCACCACTTAGTTGCTTCTGTGTTTTAAAATAGTATACCCGCCACTTTGGCTTCAAAGGTTCTTCAAAGGCATTTTCTCATTTCAATGTTATTCGTCTCAGGTCATTTCTGAAAAGGGAAACAGTCTGATTAAATTTCACATCGCTTAAAGAAAGATGTAATTTCTCTAATTGGTTGACTTGAATGAAGTTGAGTTGTTTCCTTTCTCTGAAACTAAATATACATTTCAAAGGATCGGCTTCTACTTTAAGAATAAATTTTCACTCGCAATTAAAATGTTCTGACTTTTAAAAACGTATTTACAAATGCATGTCAAGTCAAGTTTTTTTTGCTTTATTCTGCGTGTTTGTGCCTCTTTAATAAAATCACATATGCTGTGCATATTGAAATGTTTAATGAACAGTTCTCCCAAAGATTTTGTCTTTATTTTCTCACTCCTCAAGTTGTTCCAAATGTGTATAAATTTCTTTGTCCTGATGAACACAGAGATATTTGGAAGAATGCTTGTAACCAAACAGATCTCGGCAACAATTTTCTTTATACATTTTTTCTGATGAACACAAAAGCAGAATGTACTTTTGACGACCGTTGTCATTTTCCCTTCTGTTGTAGTCGGTGGTGCCATAGAATTGTTTGGTTTCAATACAAGCTTTCGTCCAAATATCTTTCTCTGTGATCATCAGAACAAATACATTTATATAGATTTGGAACAACTCGGGGGTGAGTAAATTATGACAGAATGTTTTTATTTTGGGGTGAACTGTCTCTTTTAAGCCACAATATGTAGTTTTGGACAGCTAGATGACGCACTTTCAAAACAACAACAAAAAGCGAAGCTAAACGACGTTATGTAGGAGAGAGGATTTATGGGACATGTCGTTTTCACCATCCAGAGGCGTATGGAGATCGCCGATCATGTTCACGGACGAGATAATGAATGAATTTTATTTTATGTCATCGTAATGAACAAGAAACGTGGAATGTCTGCTACGTATGCTGTATACGGTTTTATACAGATGCCACTTCTGCATTTGATGTTGCCGTAGTTTCTCCAACTGGAAACTGAGGGTATTGCAGAGCACCGGATATTACGTCACTGATATGCGACAAACACAAGGGAGACAAGGGACGGGCCATTATTTTAAATAGGAATTTCTCTGGATTTGCACATTCTTTGGAACATTCAGGATACTCTAAGTACAAAACTGCATGAAATATATCAATATAATATATATCTATATAATATATCTATATAATAATATATATATATATGATATTTCACAACAAAATTCCTCCATATTGTGGCTTTAAGTGTATTTGGTGCAGTGATTATTCAACCTGCTGTTATGATGCAAAGGGCATTGTGTTCAAAGAGGAAGACTGTTGTGTTGTGCTCCTTAACTTTTCTTGGGACAGACATTAAAGAATATTTGCTTGAATTTTCATTTCAATATTTACTACAACCATAAATACTTTTGTCACTGAAAAAAATTCACTGTCACCACCCAGTTACCTGAGAATTATTCTTTTCACTTAGCCCAGATTTAATATATAATGTACTCTCTTTATCCCGGTTATAAAACCTTAATTTTCTGGACTATAATTTGTCATGCCGCGATCGAAAGAAGCCGTCTATATAAAGCAAGCCAGTGCATGTGAAGACAGATGCATATCAGCCATGTGACAATTTTTGACTTCATAGAGACTGAGCTTCTATTAATTTTGAGTCAAATCAGTCAAAGCTTCACCTTGAGCTGCTCCCATTATGTCAACAAGGCATCTCAACTTTGCACATACGAGCAGTTGCATGCTATTATAAGCTAAATATGGTATGTTTTAGAACTTCAAGGATAGACTATCAAAATTGCATGTAATACAAGTTATAACTTTATAATTGCTTATAAAGTTATAACTGCTTGAGAGGCCTACAATTAAATAAATCTAAACAAAGTTCATTTGAACCCCAGTGGATTGACCCACTGCTGTGATTATGCTATAGAGACATTTTTAATTAGAATCTTATTAAGAGCTTGAAAACAAACATGATTCAATTTAGATTCTGCATGTAGACGGTAATTATGGCTCACGCTTCTTTGTAAACTTCATTGAGTCAAGGACTTTGATAATGGGACCTTGAAATATCCTTTTGTTTTTCTTGCAAACTGAGTTGCACATGTTGCTAAACAAGTTTAAATAGCAGGTGAGGAACGTCATTTGCCCTTAAATTTACATCCAGGATTTTGGGAGAAAATCGTCTTGGTTACTGATGTAACCCCAGTTACCTGATGGAGGGAACGAGACGTTGTGTCGAACCGACAGATGGGGTTCGTCCTTCTATCTGTCGGTTCGACACAACGTCGAGAGACCGACAGAAAGGGAACCATATTTTACCCGTGAGGGTTTTATTTTCCTAAGATAAGAGAAAATAAAGAGAGGTTGCATCCATCTATATATTACAAACAAAATCAAAACATACATAATATTTCCCCGCTGTTCTTTTATTGAATTTTGTGAAATATCGCAAATCCTGTGATTTATTGAAATATGTAGCTAATGTTCATTTACAGGGCGACCCATAGGTTACGTTCATAAATCATCATTCTAATTAGCTGCTCAGCATTTTCAAATAACACACTTTAATCACTTATTCCAATTAGGCCAAGGTGTGACCCAATGGACACATGTTGTCCAAACTCCATTATTCAGTTTTATATTTGGGTGTCATCTTATGGTATCTTCTTCAGAGTGGCTTTTTTAGTTCCTCCACCTTAAAATATATTTAATGAGAAAGACTGAAAACTGAGCTGAAAACAGCTGAATAAATTGTTCAATAAAATGGATTGCAACTGTGGGGTTCTGAAGGCAAAAACACATTCATTTTCTTTAGTTAAACTGATTTTTAGAGATAAGATATAAACTTTCCAAGACAGATCTACCAGCGGCTCTGAGGTTATAATGCAATAGTATATGAAGTTATAAATCAGCGTGAAGTCCTTTTAAAAAGTTATTTAATTACCTGCTGTGCAGTGCTGTGCTGTGAGTCTTCACTGTGTGATTTCAGCAACGCTTTAAATACCAATTCTCACTGTACGAGTAAATCCAACACAATCTTACGGGAATTCATAATTATTTTACAAGGTGTCTAATTTGTATGAATTCGTAAAATCTTATTCACACGTTTTAGAACGATTTGCTTTTGCGACAGTTATGTTAGGTTTAGGGGCAGGGTTAGGGGCTCCAGTATTGTGTCGTTTCGTACGTTTTTGTACTACTCACAGCATACGAAATTCATACGAATTAGCCAGCTCGTAAAATAGTTACAAATTCCTGTGAGATTAGGTTGGTAAATCGCATGTGATGTAAAGCCACGGTATGTGCTCACCAGTGTTGGGTAAGTTACTCTGAAAAAGTAATGAATTACTAGTTACTAATTACATATTCAATAGTGTAATTAGATTACTGTACAAATTACTCTTTCCAAAAAGTATTTAGTTACTTATTACTAATTACTTTCTATATCCTACATCAACCTTGATTAGTTAAGCGATGCAAGGATAGACATGAAACGGCTTAATTCATTCAAATAAATAATATTAAACTACATAAAGTAAGTAGTATTATTAACTGACCAAAGTATTACAAATGTGAGAATTATACATTAAAGCACGGATTTTAAAGTTCGACTTTGAATTTTGATGTCAATTCCATTATTGCACACACATATATTACACAAAGTATTTAGTTTATTTACATAAAAAGTAACTGTAATTAAATTACAGAAAAAATAAGAGTAATCCCTTTCTTTACTTTTTCAACGGAAATATAATTTAATTACAGTAACTAATTACTTAGTAACTAGTTACACCCAACACTGGTGCTCACACTATACAGTTCGATGGTCCATCTGCCACTCAGACATTTATACGACTATCTGATTGCTGGTTGACAGCAACAATTTCGACCCCTTGGTTACCAAAGAAGCAGCGATGATAACTTGGCTAATCTTCTTTGGTATTATAATCTTTATTTCATAATGGAGACATCAACAGAGTAATAGAGATTAAGTGTTCACCCCCCTTTAACCAAAACTATTTCGCTTTAGTAAAACTAGCAGGTGATTTATTAAACCAGTTGTCCACTTAGGGTGTAGATGACAATCATTAATCCAATTAGTGATGAGCTACTAGAGCTTGCAAGACTCCAGAGAACAGGTTTTATCATTAAAATGATTAAGTAACATTTCTCTTACATAAATCAGTGACGATTAAGGGAGTCGATAAGATGGAATTGTGTTATGGAAAGATAGAGATGGTTGTCAAGGCTTGTTTCAATAAGAACCTTATGACTTTCCAGACATGTTTTGGTACATTACAGAACTTTTCGCATACTGTAGCTAGTTTCCTGTTGTAAATGCACACTTACAAACAAAAGTCAAACAATATGTGTGGTTATCCAAATGATCTCTGATACAGTATTATAAGACTTAAATACCACCCGTTCATATTCCATCCTAATTTTGGCACAATATTAAAATCAGATAATGTACAGTATAGTAACAAAAGATGCATACAAATATTCCATTAATGCTTAATTGTTGTGCTTGGAGTTTAAAATAAGACTTAAAATTAATTCAAATATTGTTCAAATATGCCTTCCAGTACATATGGTGCCTGTTTTCATGTTTCTTTGGTTATTGTTTACTGATTTGAGTCAGAAGTTTCAACTGTCACCGTGGGATTTTTTGCCCTATGGCCTGGAGTCCAGTTCGGGTCAAGGTGGCCCATAGCCCATGGACGGGAGGTCACAGTGAGGAATTAAAGTACCTGTAATCTGTAATGGCTTTAGTGGCTGCTGGTGTCCATGGCGTTTCAGCCCAGACCCCTTTCTTTTTATAGTAATTTGTTTTTTGTCTGTCATATGGAGGGTCAGAGACATGAACAGGTGAGGTGAGGTTAATGTTCTCACCTCTAAATGGCATCGGATTTTAAATCAAGAGGACATAAATTTACTGTGAGGCCGCTTGGTGCCTGTCATGTAGGCTAAATTAACAGTTTAGAAAATACAGGAGAGGCTAATTCTGAACAAAGGAGCCTTCATTCAAAACAAAACCATAACACAAAAAAAACATGAATGTATTATATACCAGAGGCTGAAAACAGAAGGAAGTGTTCTTATAATGCAATGCACAAACAGCCCGTCAGAGTTATTTACAAATTTCACAGCAAAAAAAAAAAATATTGTCTGCCACCTTATCAAAAAACTGGTAATTGTTTACCAGTACTTTAAAAAACTGTTAAAACACAACGCAATGCAAAATATAAAATAATTTTAAATACAACATTTTAAACGGGTAATATTATAACCTTATACGGACATTTGACATATTTTTTGCAGACATTCAGGTTAGTGCTCATAAAGCAATTCAACATTATAAATACAGGTAAAACAACTGTAAAGCGTATTAAGGAAAATTACTTATAGGAAAAATATGTACAGTAGTTTCCTATTTTTTCTGATTTTTTACAGTGCAGTACTTTATCTGTTGATTTTACGCAATGCAGTACATAATTTTAAAATACAGGTAAAGCAACTGCTGAAAAAAAATTATATGAAAAAAATTCATTCATATGAATACAGTATATTGTGCCCTATTTTTACGGATTATTTTACAGTGTACACTGCATCATAACAATAATTGATTAAAATTTAGTATTTATGGTGAAATTGTTGATTTAACATATTCTTAAACGACAAAATTGTTGGTAACGGATGCATTACTGTGCATTACTCTCATCTTAGACAACACTGCCACTCTCAATAATTTGCATAAAATTGTAATTAGATGCTTTTGCTTTTTTGTAAATATTAATAAAATCCAGGAAAGCATAATGATGAAGAACCAATCTCCAGCAATATGGCACTTAATGGTAAAATTTTATATTTTCATTATTTAGAAAGGAATAAAAGAATAAATTAAAAAAAAAATGGATTTTGTTGGGCTAAAAGAATAGACGTCGTACAGTGAACTTCAAGTCTTTTCATGAATGGTTTTCTATAACCATTTCATTGTCAAAGTTTTATCAGGGACGCAACAAAGACTGCGTTCGTTCTCTTTGTCTCATGCTCTGTCGCTCCCCCTTTGCAGTGCATACAACAAGGACAACACTCTCTCAGACCTTAATTAAAGCTGTTTGTTTTGTTTTCATCAAATTCCTTCATTATGCAGCGAGCAGAAATAAAACAGGCAGAAAAATAAAGGGATTATTATGCATTATGCAGGTTCACTTCATACTGGAAGTCATACTGAGTTTCATTGTTAACAAAATTGACGTATACCAAAGCGTGTGCAAACTTTAAATCTAACCTGATAACATATGAACTGCTTTAATTGCTAAAGCTTTGCTTTGTTGTAATTCGGTTCTCTTATCAATTAATGTCAGGAAGCAGAAAAGCAATCCCTGATTATCAATCAAATATGAAAAACCATTATTTCATATCAGATTGTATAAAATTGATAAAGACCATATGTTTCAAATTACTGCCGTGTTTAACTATAATTTGTCTATTTGAATCCTTTGAGAGGTTCAGTATTGTGAAGCTAAAGCTATTTAAATGTTTCAGTTGAGCGTCTTCAAGGTAATTATACTCTGAAATGTCTTGTTAAATATTCCGTAATGTGAAGTTTTTCTTTCTTGTTTTGTGCCGACAAGACTCTGGAGAAATGTAAGCCGTCTAGATGACTGACAGGGAATGACTGATGCTAGTAACAGCACAGATTTCTTCATCAAAGTGACCTCGACCTCCATGTAAGTTTGAAATATTATACAAAAAAAGAAAGAAGTATCAATGTTCGATCTACCACAGTGTTTGTGAGCATCAGAAAAGGCCGTCATGACTTTTTCCATATAGAACAACTATCAAAACGTCAACGCTGCACACGAAAAAAGGAAGGTGACCACTTGCTGTCAAGTTCTGTTGTTTGGTTTATTAAAAACAAAAGAAAATACAAAAAGATTGTAGATAAAGGTTGGGATTTGAACCTGGGTCCCCTATGCACGTTAAACTTAAACTACACCACCAGGATATCAAATCTTAGACATAGCCTGAAGAGCATGAGATATTTTCCGCAGTGATGTGTCGGCCCAACAGGTCACATCTTACCCATAACACACTCCCTGTGATAAAATAAATCTAGCTTTTATCAGTGCTAAGAGAGGAGTTCTTCTCAAACATCTGTCTGCATAATGAGGTGCTCGAGACAGAGTTCATCATGGCCCAGTTTCTACCCGCCTGCCTGCTTAATGACTTACAGAAACATGAAAAGGGAAAAAAAGAAAAGAGCATGGAAACGGACAGAAGTTGAACCTCTCGGATTCCTTCAGGCTTGTATTTGAAATGTGTGAATAATTTCCCATCAAAAAAAAATCTGACGTGTGAATGGTAGGAAGTGTATTATAATTTAATGTCACCTTTCACCTTGAAAAATATTGGCGGAAGTTAAGAAATAATAAAAACATTTCATATGAGTTGAACGAAACGTTGTGTTTATTTGACTGTAAAAGCCTTCATGTCATTATTTTTAAGCTGCAAATACCTTGTCAAAAACACCTAGAATGTGTGAAAACGTTTATTGTAATAGCTTGTGTAATGTTCTTTGGTGTAGATTTCTAAAGAAAAAGCTGCCAACCTGCACATATGGTCTCTCATAGACCTAATTTGAGGTAACTAAACCCTCATTGAAGCAATCACTGTCTGCTTCAAAGCTAATGTAACAAAACAGAAATATCTTCCAAGAATTGAATGCATCTCGAAGTTAATATTTAAGGGACAAAATGTCCCACTGCACTAATCTAAATGTGGAGAAAGAAGTGCTTAACCTCTGGTTACTTTGTTAATCTCTTATTAGCATTCTACTTTAAATTTAAACAATGTAAGCAATAATAAAATACAACCACTCTATGCACAATTGAACATTATTTAAACCAAATCTCGCTGGCCTTTAGACTTACAACACTGTAAAGTATAGCTAAAGTTCATTTTAATTAGGACCTGATATGTGGGCTATCTAATCCTTTTCACTCCACAATAAAATATTCACCATTGACTCTCTCTATAAAGTACAATTTCGGTGACCTTCTGGAGTACTTTCTGTATGTCTAAATAGTAAAGAAATATCCACTGGTCTTTGAAAATGTTCTGAATTAAATGTCTTTATATCTTTTTATATAGATTCAACGATTGCGATACAAAGTTAATAGCACACATAAGCACACTGTGGATGTGGTTTTCAAAAGTGAAGAGGAACCTCAATATTAAATCGAGGATATTTTCAGTCCAATGTGTGGAGTTGGAGGCCATTATAGAGGGCTACATTTTTTCGTTTCGCAATGATTATATTAACCTGCAGAAAGAGCGAGTCAGTGAGACGTAAATTTTATCTCTGATTATGTAGGTCAGGTTGTCCGCTGAGGGAAAGTGAATTTACTTGGGTGATGATTTTAGAGACTGTGGCGAATGTAACATTTGTATATTTCAATATGCCCACATAACTAGGACTGTTCCGATTGAACAATTTCAGTAGTTGCTACCAATGCCACTGAAATGTCAATGTTTACAGTGTAAGGCCTAATGCACAGATCTGATATTTTGATACGAAAAATGGTGCCATACAGCATGGTGCCTAACCCTAACCATAAAGAACCATATCTTGGTGCTTCAGTGGTTCTTTAGTTTTTTTGGAGGATAACTGAGGTGCTATATAGAACCTGACGAACCAAGATATGGTTCTATATAGCACTTAAAGTGGTTCCCATATGATTATGAGCCAAGAACCACTTTTAGTACTGTATAGCACCATATTTTGTTTGACCTGTTTGCAAGCATACTGTGTTTACATTAATATGTGCATCTAGCTCTTCATACAACCGTGATATGAGTTCGCATACAAATTACTCGTAGTCGATGCATCTTCTGAACTGAAGAGTCAAGCACCGTTTATGCACGATTAAGACATCCTTCTCATATCCAGGGTCGGCTATTTCCATTTCAGTGTCCTTCGATGATTTAATTTGACCTCATCCACTGAGATGACAGAGTCCTTGCACGAGGGAATGATTGGTCAATCCATCTTATTTGGACCGAATGGTGACCAATGAATGATGGGGAAACTGATATTATTACAAAATGGGAAAGCAAACGTCAGCAATTATGGCGTTATCATCACCTTCCCAGACAGGACAAGGACTTATGGCTCTAATAATCACATGGGCGCTTTGAGTGGGTTTGAACCAGAGGCTATTTTCTACACTTCTTCACCAAAGGCTTTATAGCCAGAGTCTAATGATTGCATTAGAAATGGAGAGAGGGAAGTGTTTCATATTCTCATTCCTCTCTTCTACATTTTGGTATATGAGAAGCTGGGCTAAGGAGCTAAGTTTACGTTGCAGAAATGTACCTTCCATCATGCACCCAGTTAATTGTGGACCAATGAGAATTGTTGTCTATTAAACAATCTTTGTCGAGGTGACCTCACTTTATTCTCCTAACCATGATGCAACAAGTTTCCTGCAACAAGCTATAAAATGTCAATCAGAACATATATAATGTTTTTTATACAGTACATGTATGAGATTTAATCTTGGACCAATTAGGTTTCACAGTGGGCGGGGCTACTAATCTCAACACACAAACCAACAACTGATACAGACCAGTTCATTGGATGCAGGAGCCTGGCCCGAAGTTAACTTCCAGTTTGTGTTTGTTTATCGGTCTTGCTAGTGGCTGATAATACAACAATTTTTATTTTAATCAATATATATGATTTATATATATATTTTATTGTAGAATAATTATATTAAAATAAGCAATTTGTTGTGTAACTTCGTCGTAGGCTATTTCAATTTAGACAAGTAGCCTAAAGGTTCTTCTACTGGTAGCCCAAAATAATATTTAGACATGCTCAGAGTTGCTAGAAACCGCATAGAAAGCCAATAGGCCCTTTTCACAGGACGTCACGCATCTTCCGTTCTGCCGCGAAGCAGTGTATCGTTACTTCCGCTAGCGCCTCAGAATGGAGTTTACCGAGTCCCTTGCACAGCTGCCACAAATACGGCTAGATGATGTACAACATCTTGCAGACACATTTTGCTTATGACAAGATCAAAGCTAGATAAAGGATACAAATACTTCGTTGAACAGTTTGATGTACCTGTTTGATTATGAAGGTAAGTGTTTTGTTTTCTTTTTGTGTTAGCGAAGGTGCTAGGATAAGTACTTGAATAAGTCTTCCGTCAGTTTTTCTGTCACTGTTGTTAAATTCCAGCGCGATGGCAAAACAGAACTTCTTCTTCTTGTTAGTTGCAAGACGGATGTCATGATACACTGCTTTGCGAGAAGTTAAGTGACGTCATTCTGAAAAGGGCCTATAGGAGATCTTATCATAATCATAAATCATAAATTCCTAAGGCATATCGCAATTTACATCGTGCCACCGTCTCTTTATTACAGTTCAAGTTCACCTAGAGACAAAACCAGCTCGAACTCTGCAAACAGCCAATAGCGCATAATTATTTTTCCTCCGGCACTTGTGCCAACTGCTAATATATACTAATAACGCAACGTCCATCATTCAAACACTCTGAATATCCCACTCTGTTTGCAGCCTGTAGCCTTTGAGCATCATACCATGCGTCAACAACTAATTAAACACTTCTCTAAATAGAATACTCAGCCTCAATCCTTGTCCCATCTCCACGGGAACGGATGTTTATCTCTGCTTTTAATCCTCTCACATTCACATCATTAAAGACATTAAATGCACAGTGAGGAACGGCGATATAATTCAGGCCCGGTCTCTGCAGATGATGCGCGAGGGAAATGTTTGGTCCCGGACTCGTGTGGATTGGTCAGAATATGTGTCAGATAAAATGAAAACCGGCGGCTGCACAAAATCCTGCAAGTAAATGGCGGGATTAAAGGCAAATGGAAAGGCTCTCTGTCATAAATCACAGTCCTGCTGATGGAGTGCCACTGCGCGCGAGACAAGAATAATGTGTTCTTTACATGCATTTGCAGCAGAGCCAGTGGATTAGAGTCTGTTTCCATTCAACACAAGTCGCATGACTAGCTGCACATTCGCACAGTTGTCGAAAGACTGGATTTATAACATTCGTGTTCATTTTCTGAGCCCACTAATACACAGAACCAGAACTAGAATTGAACTGAATTATATAGACTCTCCCTTTGTGTTGTAAAATATTTCTTTCTACATTTATAATTATAGAGGGGCCATTTCGTGAAGGGGCCTGTTTACCTTTTTGGGGCCCATAACAGCACACAAAATTGTTTACAGTTTGGTATAAGAATAAACATGAATTGTTTTGGAATCAAATATTTTATATGTGCTCTTCATGTATCTGTGGGGCAAATTTTGATCATTTAAAATGTTATATCATTGGAGTTATCAATAATAATTTAAATTGAATAGCATGAACACAAATCAATAAATATTATAGAAATTTATTTTATTACAGAACCCTCAAGATTTCAGTGCTTACTTTCTAGACTATGGTGAACTCACATTCCACTTATAAAAATGAAACTGCTGAAAATATTTAAGAATTTTTAAGTGTATCAAATATATTTTCTTCCATAAAAAAACTAAGATAGATGATGCGATCTAACTAACTACACGACCTAAACTAGGCAGTTGCAACAATTTCTTTAGTCCTATCAATGTAATTTCAAGAAAAACTACAAGTTATTGATGTGCTTTAGAAACAGGCAAATGTAAACATATTGACATTCATTGCTAGAGGGTATTTGGACTGACCCTACAAGCAACCAGTCTGTTATCAGGGAAATCAGAGTTCAAGGCATTGGCCTCAAAAAATATTTTGTCTGTTATTATTCATTTGTCTATGAAACATACCATGCATATAATGCACAATATCACACAGCAGTACTTGGAAGACGTTACCATTGCACCTTAAACTTTTCTCCGGCATGACTTACTTTATTTGAAGGACTCCACGTAAAGAATGTTGTTCCTGTAAATGTTAGCAATATGTAATGAATGGACGATTGCGTCTCTGGCTGAGCATCAAAGCGCGGCTAACCCACCCCCTAGCTTTAGCAGTTTTGATTGACTAAACAGTTTGTAGGCTATATGAGCTGGTTGTCGGACCAATAATTGTAAGCGGTTTATGAACATTTAACTGTCAAAATATTGAATAATTTATTTGATATTTAAAAATATTATGAATATAATCAATGTTCGTATTACAATATATAGTGCTTATATTGAATAAAACATAATGAATGGCTTAGTTGCACTTATATGCAATAAATGGAAACTGTATTATATCATTATATAATTATAATTATAATAAATGATAATATTAGGTTAATATTATTAGGTTATTATTATACCTTATATTTCTCAATAAATTACCGTATATTTTTATTTAGTAACAGAAATCTCGGTAACACTTCAGTATAGGGCGAAATTACGACCATTAAGTTGTTGTTATTAGCATGCCTATTATTAGCATATTTGCTGTTTATTAGTACTTATTAAGCACATATACTATAAAGATCATACTCTACATCCCTAATCCTACCCAATACCTAAACCTAACAACTACCTTACTAACTAACAAGTAACAAATTAAGAGTTTATTGGGGAAAAAGTTGTAGTTAAAGGTTTGTTAATAGCGAGAATTGTCCCCTATAATGAAATGTGACCGAAATCTAATGTCAGCACCTTTTAGATTTGAAGTTTTGTATGGGAAAATGGGATTATGTAATACAAGCTTACTTTTTCTCTCTCTGTTTCTCAAATCCTCAAAGTTTATTAATAAAAAACAAACAATTTGTATTGTACAAAGGCAAACATGGCTTATAAGCTTATGTGAGAACAGATAAGAACAAACACAGCTCAGGCTGCTAGCAGGAAGAGAGACAAGTCTATTAGACTGCTAATTATCTTAAGAAAGCAAATGGGAGAAAAAATGGTAGTTGTAGTTGTTTGCGATATAAATTATGCTTTTGACAACTCTAAAAAGTGGGTACTGTAGTAAGGGCTAGTTAAGTAATGTGAATCATTTTTATTGGATTAGCTATTACATTTGAACTTTCGTCTTTTATCCATTATTAAAGGGATGGTTCACCAAATTTCTGTCAGCATTTATTTAACCTCGTGTCATTCAAAGCCTGTATATGTCTCTTTATCTGTGGAACACAAAAGAAGATATTTTAAGAAATGTTTCAAGGATTTTGTGTCAATACAATGGAGGTCAATGTGTTGTTTGGTTACCAACATTCTTCAAAATTTCTTCTTCTGTTCTAGAGAAGAAAGTCATACAAGTTTAAATGACATGAGGGCGAGTAAATGATGAAGGAACTGTAATGTTTGAGTGTAATATCCCTTCAAGAAATAAGACAGTCAGTCTAAAGAAACACAATCTAAATTTCACTTTGCACTAATCAGCTTTAACATTTTGTCCATCAATATATCCAACAAATCCATATTTCAATTGTATGTTTGTTGCCCTACATACAGTGGTAAACATCAATACTAAGTGTTCTGTTTTAGTTTAACTCAATGCATATATATCATAGAAAAATCAGGTTACAGCTTTGGGAAGACAAAAAATCTCTCTCGAGTCCATTTGTTTACATGACATGTCCTACCTTGAAACTGCGGAGTACGTTTTAAGGTTTTAAAAAGTAAAGAAGCAAGGACAATTGGTTTCAACCGAATGGATTTAGTCAGATTAAAATAAAATGAGAAGGATTTCATGTATTTCCGGCTCACCTACTTTAGGAACACTGACCTCACGCACACACTTTGCTAAATAAGGACATAGACTTTTTAGTATTTAGTTTTTATATAAAGCAGATTAAGTCCATTTAAACTTGTGGCAACAAAGTTGTAAAAGGCAGCAAACTACTGAACACAGTCAATCTCTGTCACACTGACAAAGATCATGCTGTGATAGCACCTGTGATAGCATTCAGTGTGTTCTATCAGTAAATGAACTCAAGCTGGGCTAAGAAGCTAAGAGCAGATAGTTGTGCTGTGGAGATTATGTATGTTATGAACTAAGTCTTCCAATAAATGTTTATATGTCACAGTGGGGTCTTTACCAGATTCAACTACAGGCGCTGCATAAACGAGTCTCCGAACATCACTTGCAATCTTCCATCACAGAATCACATATTTAGCTCATAATAGTACTGTCGATATAATCCCATATTTGGTGAGATTTTATTACCCAGCTTCATGCGCCACAAGAGCTATGACTTTTACTAAACCTGTAAACATCTGCATTTCCAAATTCTCGCCTCTGCACTTGCTGTGACAATTTAGATATATAGGACATTTTACAGTTTGTGGCATAAAATCATTGAATATATCTGAAGCTACTCTGAAAATGTGTTAATAAACAAATTATGAGAACAGTGAACATTAACCCAACTACCCACCACCAAACCTCCCCCACAAAAAATGCATTTTGGCCTCTTGGTTGCTTTATTGAAGCGTATTTCAGGATCATTACCACAGCGCTCATTAGATGGAAAATCAATTAGCTTTGTACTGAAGGCCTTTTAGTAATTATGAGAACTAATTGACTCCCCTATCGCCCTTTTTCCACTGCAAAACCTGATTTGGTTGTGTACGTTCCATCCATTAAAAACACAAACTGCATGTATTCTTTCAGACCGGTCGCCTTTGATGAGAAACTTTAAGCAGTCAGTATGTTTTTTGTGTTATAAAATGCATTGATGTTCATCGAATCTGCTCAACTATGTCACACTGCTAAAGCAATGGCTGTTTGTTTCTTATGGTATGATGTCATTCTAAAGTCCTGCAGCAAAACATGGCGCTCCAAAAACAATCGGCTGACTGATGGGAAATCATAGGCTAACAATGATTGGTCGACCAAACACGGAAACTAAAAAGTGAGCAGCAATCCGTTTTTCAGTTTAAGGTTATTCTTGGAGGACCAGTGAACCTTTATCTAACCTTTAAAAGGGTCAACTGGCACGAATACGCATATTACTGTGTCTTTGGTGTGTTATAAGTTGCCCATGCACATGCCTCGTGTAACCACACCCCCACAAATCTACATCAGGTCTTGGTATGAGTTGACTAAGACCGCCCAAATGTATATGAGTAAGGTGGGCGTACCTGTCAGTACAATTGCTTTGGAACCTGATGTTCCAAATATGGTAAGAGGCGTTACATTTCCGTCACACGCTTGCATTATTTCAACCAATATCTACGCACTGGTGAATTGGCCAATCATAGCACACCTCGCTTTTCGGAGCGATGAGCTTTGTAAAAAGTCTGCGCGTTTCAGAGAGGCGGGGCAAAGAGGAGATACAAACATGCACGGTATCTGGAAAATACAGCGCTATTGAACCTTAAATCGTTTTACTCGTTTTAGCAGTGTCATATGACACCTTTAATAGTGTGTTTTCGATCAACATAACATTTATAACTACAGTTATTAGAAGTTTAGTAGAGGTCTATGAGATCATCAAACTCCTTTTCAGCACATGCCAGAATTGATGATGTCATAGCCTTCACCGCACAATGGCAGTACAATATAAACCCAACAAATAAATTCTCAGGATGGGTCAACTATCACGGACAAACACTGGAAGTCTGAGGCAGGCGAAGGCTACTCTAATGATAATCATTAGCCCTAGTACGCTTCATTTAAGCCATTCTTAACAAGGGATCTATCATATCTAGCACTCCACACATTCGTGGCCTTGCTGATTTATTTAGATTGCCATTTCAGTTGCACCCCAGTCATAAAGGCACCTTGAACCTTTTTAATTAGGAGCATCTCATTTGGAAGGAAACCCATTATTAATGCAGTACATTCATTATTGGTTTCATTTAAGAGCCGTTGCAGCAATGTCCTGAGAATCACCACCACAACCTGAGAGGCAAATAACGTAAACAGAAAGAGAACCATGGAATAGAAAAAAGATATATATTTCTGGTTCATCTGCTTTTTTAACAGGGCCCAGAAATTCATAATGAAATTGGATTTCACTCAATTACAGGAAGCAAATACCCACGACAACTGGATACAGTTACCTTTAAAAAAATGGGTTAGGGTGATAAAGTTTAGGAGGGATTCATTGAAACTGTTTCAAATTATAGAACTAGTTCACACAGTGACCTCAACTGTGAGATTTCTAGGGCACAATTGAGTACCATAGTAAAAAATATACATATTTTGTTGAACTTTGTGTTCAACCGAAAAAATACATTTATACAGGTTCGGAAGAACTTGAGGTTGAGTAATTCATGACAGAATTTTTATTTTTGGGTGGGGTATCCCTTTGAATCGTTTGAATGTCAATAAGATTACATAGATACAAACAGCAATTGTTTTAAAGTTTGTTAACTGGCATAGTGCTCAATATGAAGAAAAACTAAATAATTAAAGAAACACTTTTCCACTGCTACCTAAGCAGCCTCATAGCGGCTAAAACCACACACTGTTAGTTCTGTGTTCGGGTCGGTACACAGAGCCCGCCAATACCCTCCCTGCGGAAGAGTGGGACATGGTTTCCAAAAAACCTTTCTGCATTCGCCATCCACCGACTTAGTCAAACAAATTCACATGTATTGCGCTGCCCACGGGGAGACTTATACAGCAACATTATTTACAACACTGGTAACAGACAATTGCGCTTATCAAACACATGGGGGAACCCATGAGCAAAAACTCTGGTGTCGCTTTAAACGTGTCCTGCCTGCAAAACGTGTCTTAATGTCTATATATCTAAGGGCAAAGACTATAAATCGACAAAAATGGCCCCAGCTGGTTAAAAATAATAAGAAAATAAAGTTTGTTGTGACTAAGTGTCTAAAACTTTAAGGGAGCACTGTGTATCCTACAGGAGGATGTATCCAGAGTAGATTTTTATTCCCAATTAATCTTATTTGTCTTTGTTTTTCTAAGACCATCATTCACCGCCTCTAATCAAAGACCATTTTACAGCACACATAAAATCTCAAGTGCATGCTTTAAATTTTAAAAGCCACACTTAAAAACTAATAAAATCCTGGCCGTGCCAAGTCACAGTGCCACCATAACTCACGTTGAAGTCTTGGAAGCTCTATGACAACACATAGATGTTCACAACTGTTGTGAAAAGTTTGTGTTCATAAACTCCACAACCTGACTGCTTCTATAATTATTTATTCATGATCAAACGGTCTCATTAGCCCGCTGCCCCTGGAGACGAGAGTTGTCGTGAATCATCGTGTTAAGAGTCCTCGTTCACAATCAGTGCTTTCCAGACATCCGTGACAGACAGAAAACTCTCGAGTCTGTTCTTTATGCAATAACACTCGAGACAAAAGGGGTCTGGGATGCATGTAAAGAAAGGTCAGTAAGATTATGAATAATGCCTTCCGGCTAGGGAATACAGAAGAAGTGAAATGTCATTTAACTGATTAGGTTTGGAAGTTAAATGATTTAGAAAAGATATGACAAAACTGTCAACGAAAGAAAGTTTCTCAAGTAAAAGTCATGACTTAGTCTTATGTCATTAAAAAACCTGTTTGCTGTTTTTTTGGTCTGTGAAAAAGTAAAAACTTGTAGAATAATTTTGAGTCTTAATGTGGATGTGAACATACGTATGTAGGCTGCATAATAATTGTGAGAAATAGAGCGTCAAATAGGATGAGGATACAAAAATAATGAAAGATTTCAGATGATGGCACACTACTTTTCAAATTACCAAAATAGGCATCTTTTTCATTTGCATTTTATTTTTTACCTCTTAAGTACAGATATGGTGGTATTTAGTATTCAAGCCAATTAAAATCAAATGCTTTCCTGGCTTGACAGGTCTGACAAAGTATTGTGGTCCAATACTTCACTCACCAACACTGCCGGCTGACAAAACTTTCTCAGACACCTGAGACGAATTGAAAACTTAAAATACATTTTTAGGGAGGAGAGACAGAGGGCCAAGAGTATCATCTCTGATCCATCCGCACTTATTAAGAACTGTTGAAATTGAAAAACAGAAATGCTGATGATGATTCCGAGTTTGGCAGCTTCTGACACGTTCCCATCCAGTCTGTCATGTTTTGGTTTCTCGTGTCTAGCAGGCGGTGCTCCAGCCTGTAAAACCGTCTCTTGCCTTCCGAGTCTAATGAATTATGCAGGTTTTACTGTTTTTTTATCTTGCAAGCTATATCTAAACTCTACAGAAACGGTTCTCAAAGAACGTTACAGTGATGCGTGTCTCGTCTTTGATAAAGGCACAGTTAAAAACGTTTGGACCAAACATATCTATTCTCGTTTAACTGTACAGTCAGATAATGCTGTATAATATGGGCAATGCAGAAAGGAAAGGGAATACCCTTGGGAAGTGTTAAGGCAGTTGAAAAGCAGTTAGTTAATGAGTTCTGGTATCACTCGGTGACACCTGTGGTGCACGTTTGAACTGGAAGGGCAGAGAAGTCCTTTGCTCATCTGTGTCTGTGAATAAGATGCTAAGGTTCACTCGCTCAGCTCCAGATGTCCTGTAGATATCTCTTCTCCTCGCGGAGTCCTGCAAGCGTCTTCATAGCTTCCAGCTTATCAACTTGAAGCTCATTTCCGATAATTTCCAGTAATGTGTCATTCACATCCTTTGCCATGTTCTTCGCATCCCTGCAGATTCAATGAGGATGTTACTACTGAACCGGATGTTGCATAACAATGATAAAACCGTAAAGTGCAGCTTTTATGTCACTATGTATGTAAATGATTGTAAATATTAAACTAATGCATTTGGTAATTATTAATCTGTGCAAAACTTAATATTTAGCAGGAAAATGCTTAGGTTTCAAATATAGTGAAAATGGGCATGTGATTTTGTTTGTTAAAACTATTTATCTCCACCTGTGCAATCTTTGGTTTTGTCAGAAGAGAATAAAAAACAGAAGCAAAAGAAGTAACAACATTGCAAAGCTAGACTATCCAAACAAACTTTTTTCCTCAGAATTACATGCACTGATAAAACGCACAACAACTCAAATCAAAGTTATACTGTAGTTTACCCCAAAATGAAAATTCTGTCATCATTTCATCTCACCCTCCTATCATTTCAAACCTGTATGACTTTCATTTTTCCGCAGTACACAAAAAGATATTTTGAAGAATGTCGTTAACCGGCACACATTAACTTGCATTGGTTTTGTGTCCATATAATAGAAGTGAATGGGTGCCGGCGCTGTTCAGTTACCAACTTTCTTTAAAATGAATTTGTGTTCTGTAGAAGAAAGTTATACAGGGTGAGTAAATGATGACAGAATTTGTAATTTTGGGTGAACTATCCCTCTAATACCAATAAATAAAGATAAATATTAATATTTAATAAAGTTAAACAATGTTAACAGGGGTCTATAAAACATGACACATCAAAAAGCAAAATAAAAAGGATAAGGGTCTCATAAATGAGTTGCTTTTACCCACCCACAAACATAAAGACAGCCTTTGTCTTTATGGAGGATGTCGGCAACACTTTTAGCATGAAGAATCATGTTATGCTGGACATATCTTGCGCTGTTAACCGTTTCCCCTTCATCAGGCTCATCTCTGGAGAAGCACACGATCAGATGGCTCAGAGTTCCATTATGCACAAATCTCTCCAATTCCTCTCTGGAAAAAAAGAGGGAAAGCACTTATTACAGTATTTCACCTTTATTTCATCACTCTGAGATTGTTTTTGTGACGATTACACTAAACTTAAGCATGAAACATAACCTCGACAAATGGCAAATTAGATTCTGTCAGGTTCTGGCGTGGTAACGTAACAACAATGGAGCTCATTATCATGTTCTATTTGAAACTCCAAATTTTTATCTCTCTCATCCATCTGGCAAGAAAGGTGATAAAACCTCAAGGCTGACGTTGTAAATTGCTCCTGTAACATGGTTTAAGTTTATTCAATCTCCCAACAAATGTTTGTGCGCTAGTTTAACAAAAATGAGAAATTGGAAGAGAAAAGCGTGAAGCAAATGAACAGGGTCAAGCTCAAGATTCAAGTGTCTTTTTGCAATCGATGGCTCCACTTATCAGGCTGTATGAGAGAATGCTCGCTTGCCAAAACTAGCCACGTTGTCTTTTTCATGATGCCTTGAGCAAAAAACCTTACTCAAACTCACACTTTTTCAGGCATCTGCTATAAATTTTCATTGAAGCCCCACAGGACAGGAAGTGGATAGAGTGGAATTTAAACACTCTAATGTTTGCACAAAAAATTGTTTGCATGGACTGCGGAAACCGGACTATTGCCACCTAATTTTACACATAATTCATCACGTGTAAACAGTTTCCAATTATCCGAACCAAAAAAGGGTATTTTGTAAAAAGCCTTCAAACGGAAGTCAAACTAGACTATACTCTTTAAAGTTAATGAGCTTTTCAACGCAAAACCTAGCTGCCATCGTGATTTATGTTGTTAGTTTTAGTGATGATTGTCTTAACATTACAGCGCTGTCCATTCTGAAACCTTGGATGTCCAAATTCATTGTATTTCAGGAACTGGAATGTACTTTTTAAATGATTAAATACTGTGACAAACATAAAGGATGACTAATAATGATGATTTATGGCAAAAAAAACAAAACACAAAAGATGGAGATACAAGGTTTCAGAAGTACAGCTTCTGTAAAAAATTACCTTAATATACAAGATGTGGTATGTTATAACTTGCTAAGTAATGGACATTTGTACAATTAATCTCAACCTTAGTAAAATTAAAAATTAAATTAAAACCAAGATGTTTCACATTGTTTCTGTTCATTGATCATCTCTGCATGCACGAGCACTAACATTTACTTGCCAGTGTATTTTTCATCTGCATTAACCTAAAACTTTAACTATACATAACGTTTTAAAGTTTTAAAAACATTTAGTTATTACAATATTTATACATTTATTCATCGTGCAGCCATAACACATGACTGGTCAGAATTAATTTCTTTGGACACTGTCGTACACCTGGCGAAAGGCGCAAAGGTTTTTGCTAGTTTCAACTCGAGGTAGTTCTCATTTTCCCGTCCTGCGCTACGTTATTTAAATATCAAATGCATATGCGCCCATTTGTGCGCCCATTGGCGTGCTGGTCTAAAAAAGAGGTGTGTTCAGGCGCTTTGTTGGTGCGTTGCTATTTTGAGGAACTGACTCAAACCCTGTGAAGTCAATGGCGCAATATGTTTTTGGTTATTTAAAGAGTGCGTTAGTAATATGCGCCTAAGGGCGGGCGCCCAGCCCGTGCACATTCTGCTTATTACGCACATGAGGGACGCGCAGCAGCACACAAACATGCCAAATATTACAAATAAATGGACTACAATGTAAAATATTATTATTGTGTACATTCTACAACATTTAGTATGTAGAAAATGTTTAATGGCTTGGAAAATACATTCAACAGAAAACTTACTGGCAAACAATTACCAACCTAAATTTAAATTAAATATGTTGTCACCACCAATTAGGTCTATTCAAGGACCAGGATCACGGTTTTAAACCAACAAGTTTTTCTTTGCATGGAGTTTCTGCGAATCACGCCTTGACCTGTGCAAGCCTCTCATGGTCACAGATATTGAATATTTACAAAGAAAACAAACTTGACTGTTCATTTGTCCTTACTGCAAGATCGGAGCACCGCCGCACCCCCCATCCCACCCAAAAGTAATCGAACTCCATAAAAACACAAGGCGTCACAGTCTCATTGGTGGCCCCAGTAGGATGAGTGTTGTATATTTCAACAGTCCTGATTAAGGGTGATTTCACCCGTTTAACACTCGTATGTGTTGTGCTTGGTTAGAAATGATTGCAGTCTCTGTTTTCTTTAGCAGTCTAGCCTACAGCTACTCTGTTTGCAATTTGGTGAGTGTTAAGTTTTGCGAGACGGGTTCAGCAGCTTTCTTAGCTCAGATGTTATCAGCTCTTTCCATGTGTCAGGCTGTTGAAGTTTGCCGACAATGATAGTGTTATAGCGAACAATGCAAAACACATTTCATTGCTCCGCTTAATCAATGCAGAGACAAATGATAAGTTAAACCTTGATGTGAACAAACTTGAAAAATTGGCAAGTTACCTACCAATGAACAATAGCTTTATAGGAAATGCCTTCTATAATACATGGTTAAAATCTAAATGCAAGTCTGAATAACAGTCTGAAATTCAAATTAAGTAGACAAAGTATCTACTAAGACTAAAAAATAAAAACTATTACATTAGACGTTTTCTAGGATGACCAAAAATGTATGTGGTAAAAATATGTGTATACATCAAAAGCAAAACAAATGCAAAAGTTGGCATTTTTTTTATTTCCGGATTTTTTAACAACACAAAAAATTACTAAATAAAAAGTTGTCTTATAAAGTTATAAAGTTAATACAGTTTTAAAAATTAAAGCAGAACACAGTTGTACGACCAGGAAAAGTATTTACGGAAGGAAAATTTTCCCCATTCCCTTGACATAGGCATGTGGCAGAAAAGTTCATTTTGGAGCCTGAGGGAATCTTTTATTGTTTGTGACCACTAAAGGCAAAGACAGATTTAAACAGCATGTCAGGACCTTGACTTTGTATCCCAGCGCTTGCCTCTACTGACACAAGAGCTAATAAAAATAAGATTCAATGTTGTGTGTCGCCCCTAGTCTCAACACGCACACATTTACACACACTTAATACTCACGGATCCAGGCACCAATGTCATTACTCAGGACCTTGTGTGTGAGTTATGACTGCGTCCCTATGGGACAGCCAGACCCCAATCATCTTATGTAATGCCTCATATCATACTCTCAGAGGGAGCACTTTAATTTTATTGCTTTCCAATCATTACTCTACAGGACAGAGCAACAGGAGCCTCCGGCAAAAGCAACCAGGAGAAGTCAAGATGCAAAAAATCAAACAATCAACTGTGATGATTTTAAAATGTTTCAAGATGCAGAGAGGAATATCTTTGTCCATTGCGTCTATCACTCCCTTTTCAGCGTTTGTGCGTAAGTGGCTCATTTAATATGCGCTTCTGAGTTAAATAAATTTTAACTTCATTCTTTGTTTATCAGCATGGTTATAACACTTTTTCAATAAGGTTGTATTTGTTAACATTGGTTAAAGCTCCAGTGTATGAAATTTATTAGTATCTAGCAGTGAGGTAGTGTATTTCAACCAACGGCTCTTGTGAAATACGAGTTGAAATATCGGAACTTTGGCGAAAGTTCGCAATGCGTAAACCAATCAGGAGCTTGCTCTAGTAGTGACGTGATTATGACGTAGCGAGTGAAGGCAGAAATCCGAAACAACAATGGAGGACAAAATCATCGTTGCTGTATGTGGATACCTGGAGCTGTACGAATAAACAGGAATAAAAAGGATCTTGCTTGGAAGAAAATGAGTGAGGAGGTCGGACAACCTGGTTAGTTGTAAAAACGTTCTTTACATATATATATGAGAATTGAGCCGCCTAGCAGAAGCCCCTCCCATGACGCAAATTCGCGTCTGTTGTGAAGCGAGTAAACTCAAAATGTTCAAGCGTCCAATTACGCGCGAATAGAGACGCTTCCTCAGTGTGGTGTCTCACCATTTTTTATACGTGAGCACGTTCTGTGTGAACAGCCACGAAAGCTTGCAGACTAAACCACTCCTATTTTGAAAAATGCTCTTGGGGTATGTAGACCATATTGTGTATCTATGTGCATGGCTAATAATCATACCTGAAGAGAAAGTCTTTGTCTCTATAGCGACAGCCAAAAAAGAGCCACGTCTCTCCAAAAGTGACTTCCTGATTGACCTGACGCTCCATATCTCTGTAAGATTAAAACAATATTGCAGCATTAAATATAATCTCAGATTAAAATTAAGCACTATAATATGCACATTTAAGCACTTGAAAAAATATAAAGCTTTTCAAATAACTTTGATATCGTCGCCGTCCTTCCAAAACCTTGCATGTCCAAATTCACCGTTTTTCAGGAAATGAAAAAACACTGTACTTTTTAAATGATTAAATACTGTGTTGTCAAAGTTGACAAGCACTTTAAATCCTTTTCATTGGTTCGCAAAACCCGGTGACAAACATAAAAGGGGACTAATAATAAAGATTTACGACAGAAAGTAAAAATCACAATTCAAAATATGGAGATACAAAGTTTTAGAAGGATATGATAAAGTGATATAATAAAGTAGAATCACAAATAAAATACAATTTAAAAATAAATCATTCTTAAAAGTATTACATTATATTAAGACTATTTGATATGTATTGGACCCAGAAAGTATAAGAACACTTCTGGGCACTTCTGTAGTCAACGAGAATATATAAATGTCATCATAAAGCTGAGATACCAAACCAACTTGAATCTGCTAACAGATAATGCTAGAGCTTTTCTTAGTATTAACTCACTTTTCTAAGCCATTTTCAATACATAACTGGTGTCAAGGTGATTTTCATTGGATGAATGAAGTCCTTAGTAGAATAACCACAGGTCTAGTTCACTTTCACATTCACTGTGGGATAAGCAGAAAGTCTCAAAGCACTTTTTGTCTTAATATTGAAAATATTAAGATTTTACAGACAAGGCTAAAATGTCTTGACTGAAAGAAACTTGCACTGACATATCTTAAGATCATTTTAAAGTATTTCTTTTAAAAGCTGCTTGAAAAACAGCTTTTAAGGCCTAATCCTGACTCAAGCTAAGCCCTGTCTGTGAAACCAGGCCCCTATCGATTTATAGTCTGCAATTTAACAAAAGTAGAAAAGTGTTTATATAACAAAATGTAACATTTACATATTTATAACTGTGTCCAAAAACTTTGGTCCACAAAATATCCCAATTTATTCAGATAATGCTATAACTTATCATTAGACATTGCGGTAAACTCTTTACCCACTGTAGTACCACAGCGGAAGACCTTGAGATCCATCTCGATAGGTTCTTCAAGAGCAAGTCCTCCAAAAGATCTGGCAGCCTTCCCAGAATTCCCTTCAGTAAGGTGACATACAGGCAGTGGGCACTATCTACACACTGCACCTGCTATGGGGCTGAGTGACTTCCCCATAGAGATCAAACAAAAAAGACGTCTACACAAACACAATACAAACATAGACAGAAGACTGTCTACTCAACCGCATCTCTACGAGAAAATCCGCTCACTGCATCTACCGCTTTACTCATCTCAGTTACCCCAAAGAAATGGAAATCTTGCAGAGCATTTAACAGGAGTTCTCTGTGGACCTTAAAGGTATGATGTCCTCCACCATGCTGATATCACTCGCTGCAGTGAGCAGAGTTTAGCAACTTAGCTCTTCCCATCTGCTGAACGTACACTTTCATTGCGATTAGAATGCTAATGAGCCACGCTGTGGATGAAATGACCACAGGAAAACAAATTGAGGTTTCTTTTCAAACATCTACAATCTGTTGTCTTTCAAATTGTGTCTTTGCTTCGGCGACTCATCACGTGCAACTGGAAAGCAGAGCAAATTACTTGAGTCGTTGTCAGACGCAGTTGTTATTTGTTTGCTCCGTGTTAAATTTGGTGGCATGTTAAGCAACAGCCAGGCAACAGAATACTAATGGTTTGTTTACACTTTATGTTAATGAAATAAATCATGCATCTTTTCATGCTCCAGGTATATAAATGTTTTATGACTTACATGACATCAGTAAACAAACCAATGCCTATAAATTGGATGCAAAGGAATCAGAAGTCAATGGCCACTTTGGTGACGTGCACAGGAAGCTATTTTCCATTTTGGCAACAGACACACAAAAACAGCAACTTTTGACTTAAGTAGTAATGTTCTTATTTTGCTCAAATTACCCATGTTAAACTTGTCCGACAGTAAAAAAACATAAAAGGTGATTGGCTCTTTCAACTGGAAGGCGGGACTACCAATTCTTCAGTTGCCATATTCGGTGCTACTATTCTCCCATTCATATTTCTCTAGGTTTGTATGTAATTAACTCACGCAAATAGTTCAATTCGTTCTTGGTGTGAACACACGGTTATACGTTTCTTTAAAATAATATTTATTTGCTCTGCATTACACAACCGGTAGCAGCAGTCACTGGGAAATGTTTTCATTATTTTGCATTATTAACCTGATAATAATTTTAAACAATACGCACAAACAGACGCAGTCTGTCAAATCTATTTTCCCCACCGTCCCTCCCTGCAGGAAGTTATTTTTTTTACATTTCGGATTATTCTTTTGGTCGCACCCACCTGCTCAAAGCTAGGCTCAACTGGGTTTGGCATTTGAACAAACAGAGTGTCCACAGCAGGGCCATTAGCATCTGGGAGTTCAATATCCAATCTGGAAATGGGCTTCAATAAACTAGCTTTAGTGGGGCTTTATGCTGCCCCAGGGGGACCAGTACCAATATGAAAAACCTGGATTCCATTTTGTAACACCATGCAGACCAGCTCCCATCCTGAATACAAATCAACCGTGCTTTAACAGAATGCAAGAATTACAGCATGCATTGGGCAGAATAAGAGTTGTAGCTACAGTTGGCACCGTTTCAGATGTATAATAAAAGCGGGTCAATAGAATACCCTGAACGTTCATTTTGATAAATAAGAAGACAATACACGTTCCGTTCGCTTTCTTCAGAGAATATGGTAAGGATCATGGTGACCTCAAAACGTCCCGAAGTCGCATTGACCGTGCACAAGAGACACAATCGAAAAAATATATATTTTACACACCTTCCCTAAAAATGCTGTATGCTTTGAGGTATTGTCCAAAAGGCTTTGTTTTAAGCAATAAGTTACCAAGTATAAGCAATATTACCAATAATATATTCCTTAGAATTTTATATTTGTCTTGTTGAGTGAGTTTTGAGTGGTCATAAAGTGTCAAGTCATTTGTGCCTGATCCTCATTGGCAGCCTGCAAACAGGCTTTGACCTTTTGTTAGATTCTACCTCAGTCTCTCACTTTCCCCACAACACAATGCATTTCCGGCTGTCTGCCTCCTGCCATTGATTTACAGATGAGGAAATCGAAGCATCCTATGCTGTTTGCTCCTAAGAGGAAACGCTGAGCTTTGTGACACAAACAATGTCCTGCTGACAGAACGGTGATGGTTATCTTTAATTGAAGGCTGGCATCAATGGCTGTATTCAGAAGATTCTCAAGTTGTGCTCAGAGAAACAATGTTCTTCCAATTTGGCAAGACAATGCAACAGCACACATTAACATTATTGCTTCCTGCACTATTTGGATGTTTATTTTCTTACATGATACCAGAGATTGTACATATGCAACATCACTGTTAGATATCAGTATGTTAAGAGTTAAGTGCGAATTTTACGTCTGCGTCAGACCTACACCGTAGCCTAAGCAAGGACACGTACCGTACGCCGTAGCAGACACGATGCGACACGGACCCCAAGCGCTGTGATTGGTCTGCTTGAAACGCCTCCCTTCAGGTAAAAAACTCAGCGATAGCATCGGGTCTACTCATACGCATTTCCGAATGGATTATCAAAACAAATTACATGTTTTTCTGTATTTAGCAACTCAAGCTGCAAAAGTGACTTTGGACACGGACGCCTAGTGGCCATTGGCTGTCGACGCGGACAACGACGCACAAGTATAAACAAAGAAAGACACGTTGGGGTCTGACGCAGAAGTAAAAAATCTGCCTTTAAGAAGTGTTAAATTATGACTTGTGTCACTTTGTGTTCCTTTTATTTTTTTTTACACTGTTTTGAGAGTGTGATTTTATTTTGACGCATATTGAATGTGAGACTCAAGCAGGAGGTAATGTACTTCCCCAATATAACTAATGCACAAACACATTTGAAGAAACAAGCAAATCTAACAAATCTGCTATTGATAAACAGCCCAAAGCCAAACAAAACCTTCACGGCTGCACACTGCACAACTGCCACGACCTTGACGCTCTTAAAGGCGATGGTGGTGCGGTGAGGACAACTTTTGTCATTTATCATTAACGTCTCATCCCACGGGTTCAACACTCACAGCGCCCGAGACATTCATCAACCACGTTCAGCGAGGACCCCTAGCCCCTGTGATTACCTGTGGCCCCTTGTGTCACTTACAAACTATTTGTGTACACACACACACACCAAGCATCACATTGTCGACCAACCCTGCATCAGGCCAGACGGCTTTATTCATACATAGTCCTGGTGTGTCACTCTTCATAGGCCTCTGGCACAGAGAATAAATCACACACTTTGAGATGACAGGCCTCTACAAAACACCTTTATAGCCAGCCACCAAATTTATGCCCTTCTTCATTTTAACACCAGGGTCTTCTGAGACACTATTAGGCTTTACAGATAATGTGGGAGGAAGCAGGTCAATAGCGCATTTACACTTTCTCCTTTTGAGATGTATCCTTATCGCTCTGGAGGTGTTTTGGTGCTACTTTTACACATGAGAATCGATAAACTTTTTTTTTTTCAAAAACAGTCATAAAACATATTGGAGACTTATTGTTCTTTGGAGTATGATGCAGTCGGGCAAATCACGACTTGTACTGACAGCTGTGAGGAATTATGTTGTTACTAAAAGCATTCAAAAGAAATTAAAACGGTTATATGCTATTTACCATAAAGGTTATATATTTATTCTACGTGTACTTGACACATGCTTTTATTTTAAACATTTCAATATGTTTTTGTTTTTACTTGTACAGCTGCTTTGATACAATTCAAACTGTAAAAGGCGTTTTTTTTTTGCCAGATTTTTTGGGGGGATCTTTCGGTGTTGGTGGTTTATCAACCAGCTTTGTAAGGTCTGAAATATCTAAACAGTATTAAATGAAATCTATGGGCTCTTATTGTTTTTTTCTCTATAATAAGGTTCAAGTGATTCATTTCATAAGAATTTTTTTTATACAATTTTAGATTTCTAACGAAAGAAATTAAAATGTTGGCATGATTATATTTTTGTCTTCAAAATTTGTTTGACACATTTTAACATACGGTAACACTTTATTATAGGGACCACTTCTCACTATTAACAAGTTGCTTATTAGCATGGATATTAGTAGAATATTGGCTGTTTATTAGCACTTGTAAAGCAAATATTCTGCATGACCATATTCTACATCACTACTCCTAACCAATACCTTAACCTAACAACTACATCAATAACTATTAATAAGCACCAAATTAGGAGTTTATTGAGGTAAAAGTCGTAGTTAATGGTTTGGTAATAGTGAACATTAGACCAAACATTTAGTTTTAGATTAAAAGATTCTATATATTCTATAGTATATTTACACAATATATGTACATATTTTAGATGCTGTAACCTGTCCTCATTTTTAAATTTTTATTTCCCAATATATTAAAAATGGTTCTGCAGTGGAATTTATTATTTTTTTAAGTGCAAACATTCTATGTAGTTAATGGAAAACTACATTAACTACATTAATTTGCTATGGCCTGGTTTCACAGACAAGGCTTGAGGCTTCTCCCAGACAAAAATGAATGTTTGTCCAGTCTCAACTGAATATAACTTGCCCTGAAATATCTTAAAATATATCAGTGCCATTGTTTTGTCTCAAGATGCAGACCAGTAATGTATTCTTCTAAGGCACATTTATAAATGCGACATAAATATCTTAATTCAACTAAGGCATAGTCCTGACTTAAGCCAAGACGTCTCTGTGAAACCAGGCCTACATGTTATAAAAATATGCCTTCATCTAAAACTCTTTTACAGTATTTAATGTCATGCTGCAGATCACTCCTGTAACTGTTTAAAATGTCAATGGAGCTTCCCATATACACCATAAAGTCATCAAAATATTAGAACAAACATAACACAGTATCAGGGTTCATTAAAATGTAAAATCGAAGAAGCACAGTTATCTAACTTCTGAATATACCTCTGCTGCAGAAATCCAATAAAGGGGGCCACTCCTGTCCCAGGACCCACCATCACTATGGGAACAGAGGGATCAGCAGGCAAATGGAAGGTGCTGCTGGGACGAGATCTCACGTGTACCTGCACATGACATTTAGAGCCAATCAATTCAAAGCGGTGATGGGGTTACTGTATTCTGGAATGGCCATCGTATGACATCTCTGCAATTATAGCAAACCCGATTCTATACGTTTTCTGCAGATACCATCGAACTCTTCAAGGCTGTTCTATTCTGGTGCGCCAGAGCTTATTTATGCAAAGCTTTTACCTCAATCAACCAACCCAATTCAACCAAAGCCTCCAGGGAGCGTGAAAAGCTAATTCTGAGGTGAACAGGCCTGCAAATGCGTAAAGCCCACAGTGCGAACCTTCGGTAGGGCTGATGTGTCAAGACACTCTGAAGCTGGTACCGTCCCAGGGGGCTGCAAGATTGAAGAGACCCGATCAGCCAGCCAGCCTGTGCACAAGCCCGTCCTTGCAGGATGCTCCGGACACTCGGGGAACTCCACCACATTGAACACGAAATGAACCTTCCCGGGGTGCTGAAGGCTAGAGCTAGGAAATAAGAACAAATAAGAAACTTAAGTGCCAACAATCCTGAACATGAGCATGCTTGTGGGCCTCATTATCTTTCGAGTAATAGCCTGCCTGTATCTAGCCCCTGAGGACTGGCCGGACTTTAATATTTCAGAGCCCTAATATATCTATACATTCTGAGATTCTGCGAGCATCAACACACTCAGCATCAGGCATTAATCTAGACTCTAGATCACTTACTAGCCAAAGGAGACGGGGAGAAAACAAATGGAAGTGGTTTCAAAAAGGCACGTCCTCCGTATCCAATGTTTGACTTTGATCACAACAAATGGAGTCACGTCAAGCTACAGTGAATAACACACCAAATTCACCTCTGCATGTAATGGGCCTCGCAACATCAAAGGAGGATGGAGACAGAAATAATGACCTAAAACCTGGATATGTCTCCGCTTTAATTTTTATCTCCAAATAGAAAGCGCAGGTGTTTCAAACAAGGTCTCTTACCTGGCAGCTGAATAGGCTCTGGGCTGAAGCTTTGGTAAATGTTCTGCAATGAAGAAGAGGAGAGATCAGAGATAAAATGCCATGGTGACCCTGAGTCTTTTCAACCTTATCTTCTGTGTCTCTTTTTGGGTGTCCTTTCTCGTAATTCTACCTAAAACTACAGAGCGTGCAAAGGCCGATTTTCAGAATAGCTTCATGTCCAAACACAATGCTCCATTCAACTGTGTCTGAAGGGCAACCGTGATGTTAGGGAACAATGTAACACACTGTATGATTATAAAAGCAATGATAAAATTGGATTGTTCATGTTTTGACTAACACGACTTTCTTCATACAAAGACAACCCATTCAACATGGGGAACACTTCGTTTTACAGTTCCCTTGGTATACATTGCACATACTGAACTCACTAAAGTAACAGTAAATCACATATAATTCCAAGCAACCAAATAACCTTATAAGTAGGGGTGTACCAATACATTATGATATGATATATTGTGATACAAATATCCCAATATATGTGACATCTCCATGAATGCACAAAATAAATTCCCCTTTATCATTCAACGATTGACATGCCCCGCCATCTCTGTAATGATGAATCCATTTCAAGCACACCATATGTGGATTCTGAAGGTCCTCAATGGTATCCATTAATTACAATCAAACATTCAACATAATGAGCAGCTGCTGCCATTAAATCCACTCTTCAGTACAAACAAATGCATTAAAACGGCATTAGCGTTTTGATGGAAAAAAGCTTGTTCTTTTATATCTGGAAATACCTTCTTAGAAAGCCAAAGGATGTCATTCTATGACTGATTGCAATGACCTTACTGTCAGAACACACCAGCGCAGAGTGACTTTTATGAATAAAATGAATGTGCTGTCAAACTCCGCTGAGGCAGCATATCTCTGTCGATTTGTGCCGTGGAAGATCGTCATGTTAATCCTTAATTTGCCAAAGTAGCAGTAATATTTTGCATGTATTAAACTTTACTGTACGCGTCCAATGTAACAATCTTTGAGGGGCAGCATAAATCACTGAGGGTCATTGGATTATGATTACCTTGCAGTTCTCAATATCTGAAGCATAGTATGCATTAATAATTCCAGCTATACCAGCTGTTCTTCAAAATAAGAGAGACAGCAGTTTTTTTCACCTTAGAAAAAACTTGAGTGACAATTTAACATTTCACAGCGGAGGCTTTTTGTAGGACAAATGTCCTGAAAACATATTCCTCTGAGAAACTAGACTTTGTCTAGAATACCGACACAAATAAATACAATTTAAAGAATATAAAAAAGGTGTGTTTTCCCTGGAAATGTGTCAATATATCTGAATTGTGTGCATTGTATTTTAAGAGTCTAATTAGATATAGATTATATGATTCTATATCCATGGGCAGTATTATTTTGTCATTGAAATGAAAAAAGCTAAACTGAACCTCTGGTCTGATGTTGTTTTACTGCCACCTAGTGATAGCAGAACAAAACACTACCAAACTTTGGACAAATTTAATGTGCAAACACATGGGAACAAAGTTTAGTTGGTTAACATGGTCCCCTGCTGGTAGATGCTGGAACTACATTTTCTGCAAGTAACCAGTAAGTAATACAGGAATTTGGCTTATCAGCATTATTATGACATCATTTCCTGCAGCCACAGTAATTAGTTCACATGCAATTTCACATCTCAATTGACTTGCTAAAAATGTATGCGAAACTGAGCATAAGCAAAGATAAATTTAAAACTGTATTATGGTCCTCATACAAACAGACACATGCTGAATGTACTAGAAAAAAACCAAATCTCAGTAAATTTGAATGATTTTACTGACCGAAGAGAAGGTTGAGAGGAGGTTGGCAGGAAGGAAAGGCTCGGAGGACATCTAGCACGCATACATTGGCATCCCTAACAAAGCGATTGTAGTCTGCCGAGCCTTCTTTGCTACATAGCTCAAGAAGCCTTCGTTTCTCTGAACCGTTCTGAGTGACGTCCGCCAACGCCCGGACGAACGCCTGCAAACATGAGACAACAGCTTACAGGGTCTGTTCAGAGATTTCAGACTGTTGTCCCAAGAAAGCCCATTTAACTAGTACATTAAAAACAGTGTTGTCTACAAGCACATGTGCTTTAGCTCTAAGTTTGTAAGCACAGCTACTATCGAGTTAAATAAGGTAAATAAAAACAGAATTACCTTTTTTAGAACGCTCCTTATCTCCACACACCAGGTAAGAATAAACTGCAGGGAGGCTTTCTGAGGGATGTAAGGTGGAACCTTTGCTGCTGTAAAATAAAAGCAGCTGATTTGCCTTCTAGTTGTTCAGTCTGAATCTTTCGCTCTCTAAATACAATTCCCTGAACAGGGTGTGAAGAAAAACAAAACGATTTAACTACATACCTTTCTTACTGGTGTTTTTAAGCAGGTGAAGCTGAACAGCATTATTCTTTTGCATTTGTAGACCGAGTCTCAGAAGCAACTCTTCAACCTCGTTCGCTCTATTTGGGCAAAGAACTTCAAAGGAGTCCCCAGGCTGGTAAGCCATGTGCTGTTCCTAAAGTGACAAAATTCATTGCTACTTTCACAGAATAAAAACACAACAAAGATTTTTTTGTATCTTGCAGTAATATAAAGACGGGTGATTCTCATGAAATCTTAATTATTTTCCACAATGTCAAATGTGATTTTTTTTAAACCCTTGCAAGGCAATAAAAAATATGTTTTTTTTCTCAAAATAAAACCTTAAAATGGCATTACCAGAACAGGCTAAAAACAGCAATACCATTGCATGCTTTGCTTAAAAAAAGCCATAATGCCCATTGCCTAGTCAACCTTTTATTTATTGTGTAATGAGACATGAATAAAGTTTATCTTTACAGAAAAGTATACATGTAACATACAATATATATAAAACAGCAGGCTATTTCAATAGAATATGTACAGAGGTTGCGAAGCAAGACTTTATGTAAGGAACGGTATAAGAGAGGTAAATACAGAATATGTACAAGAAATGTTTTGTGTTTTCTTTTTCGTCATTTGAGAACATTTTTTCTATATTTTAATTAAACGGTTTACATTACAACAAATCATGCACTCAGGCATAGCTGGACAGATAAAGTTAATGAGATTTTCTACAGAAAATGCAATAAAAGATCAACATAATTTAATCCTATGTTAAATTATTCTTTTTGGAAGTTGGAGAACACAATTACCTGTATTGTAAACATTTCTTGGGTAACTGAATTGTATGTTTTATTTAAAAACATTACTGCTGTGATGTTTCAATAGTTTCATGAGAAAGACCCAGTACATTTCTGTTTAGCTGATCCAAAATCACCGCTTGTGAATTAAATTTCAGCATCCCTGAGACTAAATATTTTACTGAATAAACATGGACTTACCGAGATATCAAGCTCCAGTAAGATGGCAGTTTTTACCAAATCATTTCGAGTTAATTGAACTGCTTTTGAAACAGGCACTTCATGATACCCTTCTTTATCAGCAGGGGCTGTCTGATAAAAAAAAGAGTGTCCGTTGTCAGAACTATGGTCAGATTTTATCCCTAAACATTTTGGACACCTTTTGGACCCTCAAAGTGACAATTCTAAGAATGCATTTAAGTATAACTTCTGCTCATGTTTTGTGAAAAAATAGATCTGTTTATTTTACAAACTGTCGATTGTCCAGGAAGAAGACCGTACCTCTTCGGTTGATGCCGTCTCCAAAAGGACCTCCAGAAACGAAGGGGGCAGTGCAGGAACATTAAGAGCCGACTTCGACAAAGGTGGTACTGAATGTTTCAGAGATGCAACCAAAGGTGTGGATGCAGTCTCAGTTTGAACGCTTTCATACGTATTTTCTTTCTGCGAGTCTCTTTCACTCAATTTTAAAAGATGGAGATCGACCGCTAGATCTGATCTGTTATTTTCTTGGCTGGATGCATTTTTTGATAGACTGTCACTAGGGGCAAAAACTTGTTGATCTGCAGTGGACATATTGGCAAACACTTTTTTCAGAGCCTCCCAGAGTCCCTCAATCCAAGGATCCACTACTACTTCAAGTCTGCAGAGAGCAGAGTTTGACAAGACAATAAATCAGAGAACAGACGGCCAAGCATCCCCGTTATTTAGAGTTTCCTAGAGAGATCAACATAATACATCATAGAAATGTTGTTTGATGCTCACCCAGTGCCGTCATCCGCATGCCCAGTGGCATAGAAATGTTTTGCACCAAGTTGCTGCAGACGTATGTCAATGGTCTTTCCACAGTTGCAGAAATTTGCATAGTTTGTGTCTCCTAAAGCTGCATAAATAAAAACATGGAAAATTGCTTTCGGCTCAAGGTGGAGCTCTGACACAACTTATCCTTTTTGCTTGCATAACATAAGACCATTTACCTAACAGTGCATAACACAGATGGGAGAAGCTGTCCTGTGGCAGAGATTTATTCTTGATCTTTCTCACAAACTTCTGAGCGGTGTCTGGAGGGTCACCATCGCCCGTTGTGGAAACCACAAAAACAACTGGGCGACTTTCTCTGTCCACGCTGTACTGTGGGCATGGAGGAGTCAACACAATAAATCAAAGCCATCGATTGCATCAGCCCAATATGACATGGACTGTTACGGAGTTGGTTGGACTTTCAAAAATGACACGTAACATACCTTCTTCACATTGCTTAGACAGCATACGTCAGCTGTAAATCCATGTTCACTCGCTTGTTCACAAATCTCTTCAGCTATGGACTGTGCCTGGCCGCGCTGAGATCCGTACAGTATTAAGAACCGAGCAGTCACTTCACACGGCATATTATGTATTCTGACACAAAGTTAAATGTCCAGACGACAACAGGTCAGAGAGAGATAACACGGTGAAAATTGTGTGTTTTAATTGTAAATATGAAAGTCTTAAACTGATGTTTTTCTTAATTATAAAACATTTAAAAAAACAAAATCAAGTCTCCAAGGTCTCAAAATAGGAGTACCAATACAAGCAACTGTTTCAAATATGAACGTTTTGAATACTAAATAGTTACCTTGACTTGGTTAATGACAGTCGCTTGTTTTGCCTGCAAACATACTGAATTGCACATTAACATGATGATTGCCGAAGCATGTACTACCGGATACTGCGTTACGTAGCCTTGCACATGGTTGTGCTTGATTAAACGATCGTTAAACAAACAAGTTACATATAACACGCGTGCTAGTTCATTTATATGACATACATATCTGTGGCCGTGGTCGCGGTCGCGGTGCAGTTGTGTTATCGCGATAGTGGACTGAACCATTCATGTTGACACGTTTTAAAAGTGTAAAAGTGGTGAGTTGACAAACATAATCTATTCTAAGTCACGTTTTACCGTTTAGGATGTTTATATGAATCATTTATTTTACCGAGCAAAAAGTTATCCTGGTTGTTTTAACACATTCTATTTGGTTTGGTCCATCCCACCCCGAGATTCTTCCAGAACCTAGCCGGCTGATCTGCGCGGCGAGGTGCACAGCTTCAGGGTTTATTTCTGGCATTTAAAGTCATTTTTTCTAGCTGTGCATTTCATTGAGATAGAGATCCACAATGTCGGCACTGGGGACTCTCGCTTTCGATGAATATGGAAGGCCTTTTATTATCATTAAGGACCAGGACAAGAAATCTCGCCTGACTGGCGTGGAAGCTCTGAAGGTACAAAAGCCAATGTGCTAACGGGCTCTCTGCGCATTTTAACGGTGTATTAAATAACACTTATATCCTACAACTGAACGTTGAATCTTTTGATCTTTTAAATGCGCGTTTATTGCAATCTGACTTTGAGGTCTAACTTAATGTGAAATAAATGGGTTCTGCTGTTTTATATTGAATCGCTGATGTGCCGCATGTCGGCTAGCGGATGGTCCATGTGCTTCCGCTGGAGGCGTTTGAGTCATGATGAGGCTAAATCACATAATAAGAAAATCTGATGAAAGATTTGTTATTAGATGATACAGCTTTTATTAAACCCTCTTTTATTTTGCTAAATGTGTATGAAGTACGGTTTTTCAGTATTTATAATCATGTCAAGAAGCTTTGTTGTTAGTGACACACCTTATTGTGTGACAGTTCTCCATAGAGCAGAGGAAATACTATGTCAAACAGATTCACATCTGAATGTTCATACTCTGTTTCAACAACTGTATGATTCATATCAATTTCAGTCACACATCATGGCAGCGAAGGCAGTCGCAAACACCCTGAAAACATCACTGGGGCCAAATGGTAAGTTGTCGATGCATAATTTACCGTATTATTGGTCCATTTTGTCACTACATGTATTTGATGCAAATTATTAATGTTTCAGGACTGGACAAAATGATGGTTGATAAGGACGGTGAGGTGACTGTGACCAACGATGGTGCAACGATTCTCAGCATGATGGATGTGGATCACCAGATTGCCAAACTCATGGTTGAGCTCTCCAAGTCTCAAGATGATGAAATTGGAGATGGAACCACTGGTGTTGTTGGTAGGTGCATTTACCTTAACGTGATCAGAATATGGCTCTGATTTCATTTTAAAATGTGCATGTGCGCATTTATAAATGAAATATTTGTATTTAAAAGAGTTTTCAGGTACCAATCGAATGTAATTTTCTCATTCAACACATTTTACCGTAAAGTCAGCAAATGAATCATTTTATTTCACTGTGTTCTGTGCCAACTGTATAAATAAATACTCAATATAGATTTTGCCCTAATGAGTATTGATGTCCCTGTAGTTTTGGCCGGAGCTCTTCTGGAGCAGGCTGAGCAACTGTTAGATAGAGGAATTCACCCCATCAGGATCGCTGACGGTTATGACCAGGCTGCAAAGATCGCCATTGAACAGCTCGACAAAGATAGCGATAGCTTCCCAGTGGATCCCAACAATACAGAGCCCCTTATTCAGACAGCCATGACCACACTAGGATCCAAAGTGTGAGTGTAAAGGATATATTCTCATAAAATTAATTCACAATATTGGGTAGTACTATTAAATCAATCTCTGCTTTCATTCATAGGATCAACCGGTGTCATAGACAGATGGCAGAGATTGCTGTCAACGCCATCTTAACAGTGGCTGATATGGCGAGAAAGGATGTTGACTTTGAGCTAATCAAAGTGGAAGGAAAAGTTGGTGGTAAACTAGAGGACACTCAACTCATCAAAGGTGTCATTGTGGACAAAGAGTTTAGTCACCCTCAGATGCCCAAGGTATGTTTTAACTGTCAATGCAAATTTTTAGAGACATTTATATTGCATATGTATTATGGGATTATTATGATCACATAAGTAAGGGCTTTGTTTTGTTTGCATTCACCTAGGTACTGAAAGACACAAAGATTGCCATCCTTACTTGCCCATTTGAGCCACCCAAGCCCAAAACCAAGCATAAGCTTGATGTGACTTCAGTGGAGGACTACAAAGCACTGCAGAAGTATGAGAAGGAGAAATTTGAGGAGATGATTCGACAGGTTTGTTATATATTTTTGCTAGTTTTACAAAATGTACCCTACAACAAACATTTTTTATGTATGTTTATATTTTTGTCTTTATAACAAAACTACAGATCAAGGAGAATGGCGCCAATCTTGCTATTTGCCAGTGGGGTTTTGATGATGAGGCCAATCACTTGCTCCTGCAGAATGAGCTTCCTGCTGTCCGCTGGGTCGGTGGACCTGAGATTGAGGTTTGGAAGAACTACAAAGCTATAATTTTCACTGCAAGACTCTCAACATTATCTTAATTGATTCTGTTAGTTGTCAGTTCTGATGACATGAACATACTAAAATGGGTTTTGTTGAAACATCTCCAGCTCATTGCCATCGCTACCGGAGGACGTATTGTACCTAGATTCTCCGAGTTGACACCAGAAAAGTTAGGATCTGCTGGGCTGGTCAAGGAAATCTGTTTTGGGACCACTAAAGACAGAATGCTGGTCATCGAAGAGTGCAAGAACTCTAGAGCTGTGACCATCTTCATCCGTGGTGGAAACAAAATGGTAAGGAAATTCATTTAGAATTATGACTTGATATGGATGTTCTTTTTTTATATTAAAATTGTCATTTTACTATTTCATAGGTTCTTAACTTATTTTCCTATTTGTCTCATTGCAGATCATTGAGGAGGCTAAGAGAGCTCTTCATGATGCTCTGTGCGTCATCCGTAATCTTGTGCGGGATAACCGCATTGTTTATGGAGGCGGGGCTTCAGAGATCTCCTGTGCTCTTGCTGTCAACCAGGCTGCTGATAAGGTACCACACTTCCAAGTTGATTTTAAGATACTCGGAGTTGTTTCCCTTAATCAAACCTATATTTATAATTCCCTTCATTTTTTTGCAGTGCCCCTCTTTGGAACAGTATGCCATGAGAGCTTTTGCTGATGCTTTGGAGGTCATTCCTATGGCTTTAGCAGAGAACAGTGGTTTGAACCCCATTCAAACAATGACTGAGGTCAGAGCCCGACAAGTTAAGGAAATCAACTCGGCACTTGGAATTGACTGTCTACACTTGGCAACAAACGGTATGGACTACTTGACTATATATCAGTGGAGTTATATGGTATTTCAAAACAGTACTTAAACATAATGGAGAATGTATAAACCACATGTAGTAGAGTTTAACGATAGTAGTTATGCAAAGATAGGCAGTCAACATTTTTGGGATATTTTATTTAGCGATCATGCACTTACTTTGTAGTATGGAGTTATAAGCTATTACATGTAACGCATTAAATTAAATTTGGTTCTTCCTTGCAGACATGAAGCAACAACATGTAATTGAAACCCTAATTGGAAAGAAACAGCAGATTTCTTTGGCAACTCAAGTGGTCAAGATGATCCTAAAGATCGATGACATCAGGGGCCCTGGCGAACCTGAGGACTGAGCATTGTGTAGCTGTTGAAGTCTCCAGCACTTCTTAAGGAATGTGTCACAACCTTCGTACAGTTATTTATCATTTAATACAGCTCTCTGTCAATGTAGTACTGAAGTGATCATTAAAATTTTGTTTTCAGATTTGAGTCTCTGATGGTTGTCACTTTCTATACTTTGAGTTTAAAATGCTTGCACCCACAACACATTAAGAACTGCATCAGTTTCATTACAATTTAATTATTTTTTTTGCATTTCAGTTTGAATGGTCCGTCTTTTTAATCCTCTGAAGGTTACATGTACTTATTCAACCAGTTGATCATGTCTGTCCTGGCTTCTTCGATGTAAGGTTTGTCATATAGGTTAATGTCTTCTCTCTTGCGATGGACAAACCCATGTGTCTGATTAGGGAAGATTTTCACTTGGAAGTCAACAGTGCACTTTTCCTTCAGCCTTGTCTCTAGCACAGTAACCTTTGTTCAAAGAAAAAACAACAATAAACAGACTTTAACTGGTGGCCTAAATTAGATCCTATCTTCACATTTTCCTTCAATAGATCTATTATGTATGTGATATAGGCACCGTATTCACTATTCAGTAAGGAATAGTGAAGTCGAATACTACAATCAGTAATAAATCTGTAATAAAATGCAATGAATCACGGTTTAATAAGGTTAAATAAATAAAAAATGGGTCTTACCTGATCAAGAGGAATGACAGCATCCTTTTCCGCAAAGATAAAGAGGGTTGGACTTTTTAGATCAAACCTGTCTTCTCTCTCTCTAACAATACCTGGGTTGAAAGAATATATTAAGTCAGACATTTTGCCACACGTTTTTTTCCCTTGTTTGATTGTTTGAGGAAGAAAGTTGATTACCATAGACAGACACTCCAGCTTTGATTTCCTGATATTGAAGAGCAATATAGTGGGTTGCAACTCCACCCCAGCAGAAACCCACAACACCTATATCCTTTGCACCACACTGCTCCTTCAGATACTTCAATACAACATCCACCTCCCTAACCAAATCACGAGACGTTAGTTACTTTTTTGTGCACCATATGAACAAAGGCAAGTAGATAGAACGTTACTTTTTTATGTCTGTGGGTTTTTTGTCCTCTAGCCATTGCTGAAATGTTGACCAGTCTTGAGATGGGCTCCATGGCTCTTTGCAAACAAAGAAATCTGGACATATAGCACTGCAATAGCAAAATAATCAGCTAGCCACTTTAAAACTTCATATAGGTCAACAACTTTAATATAAATACACTTGAAACAAAGCAAATATTTACATGTATCCATTTGCAGAAAGCATGTCAGCCATATATCTCGTATTCGGAAGCTGCCATCCATAAATGTCTTGAATTACAATAATGGCCTTGTGTGACGTTGCAGGCTTGACAACGTAGGCTTTAATGTGCTCAATTTGAACTTCCTCTCCAAGACCCCCATATTCAATCGTATCCCCTAAGTCACACGGACAGGGCCTTGCTTCATTTGCCATCTATTAAAAAGGAGATATGTTACGTATAATAGCTTGACTGATTCTTGGCTTGTCTTTCTAGAGACATGGGTGAACGACGGTCATGTGATTCATTTGTGTAACGCCATTCAAACAGTAGAAAGTCACGTGCTCATATACGAACATGCGCCAAAGTAGCACCTAATGCCAAATAACTATAAGAACGCATTTTAAATGTTATACTTATGAGATCTGTGTTTTAAAATTCACTCACCCTCTCGATCACGAATTATTTCGCTGTGAGCAAAAGCTAATCTGAAACGCGACTTCTTATGTGTTCTTTTCACTTCAGCCAAAACGCAGTCTGCAGAAAAGAGTTTGACCCCTTTAGCAACGCCCACCGCTGAAGAATTCGTGCAGCATGATTGCTGCATTTTGTCATGATAAGTTGGCAAATCGTTTCAGACTAAATTATATGAAATTAAAGATGTTTTAACGTGCGATCTATGCGTAAGTCCATAAAGTGGATTCATACAAGACATAAGGTTACCTCTTTGAAACTCAATGCCCTGCAAAAGCTCTCAGAATCGATCCCCAGTTCTTTAAGATTTTCTGTTTAAATAGTCAGACAAGCTATTGTGCATATTGGAGTTGTCTTGTCAAATAGCATGACATGTTTTTTTAAGTGAAGATTTCAGGTTAAAAATATCTTGACCTAGCAAAGATTAACGGAGACAGTTCTGCGTTAACAACAAAAAAGCGTTTATTGCAACCTTTTCACAACAACACCGCCTCCATAACATTTAACCAGAGCCGTTGAAAACAGAGTTGCGACACACTTTGATCTCGCCGCCGCGTTGTCACGTGGTTAATGGAGTTTCAATAGTTCCAAAATGTCAGTCTGTTTGAATGGTTTTAAGTGGGAGAGACAGTGGAAGCAGCTGTATTTGCAACAAATTTCACTAAATACCAAAACAATATATGAACTGATTTCTATGTTGATTATGTTTATAATAACACTTTGTCTGATGAGTGTTAGAGAGACAGTATTAATAAGTTGTGTGTGTTTAATTTGACTAGGAAGGATACATACTGTGCAATACATTAACAGTATGCATGCATTCATCTGTTTCTTATGCTTCTATGATCATCAGTACATACCAATGTTAAATTATGTGAAGACATTCGCATAAAAATGCACAAGTAGTTTATCAATAAATAATCAATGATTGCAAGTAAATGCACCACCAAGAACGCTGAAAAATGACAAACAATTTCATTCAGTAATAGATTTTATTATATAATTTATTCAGGGAGAGGGTAGATAACATTTTATTTACATTTGTTCATTTGGCAGATGATTTTATCCATAGCATCTTACAAGTTGGAGACTATATAAACATTTCAACACGCTAAACACTACCGTTAGTTTACAAGGCCATGCTACTAGGAGGATTAAAGCTGAAGTAAGCAAGGGAGAGAATGAACAACAAGATTTATTTTTACGACACAAGACATAGACAGTTATTGGTTAGTCAAATCAATGCGGAATAGGTCTGTTTTGAGCTGTTTTTTGAAAGTTGTGAAGGATGCTGTAGTTCGGGTGGAGGCTGGCAGTTCATTTCACCACAGGGGAACCAAATGAGAAAAGTTTTTTTCAAGCTAAGTGGTGCCATGCTGTGATGGAACAACCAGGCGTCGCTCATTATTAGACAGAAGATGAAGGGATGTAGACCTGGAGTAGTGAGTCAAGGTAGAGGGGCGAATTTGCTGTTATCGTTCCGAAGGCCAGTGTCAGTGATTTAAACTTGATGCGGGCGGCAACTGGCAGCCAGTGAAGTGAAATCAGGAGGGGTGTTACATGGGTTATTTTAGGCTGATCAAAAACTAGACGTGCAGCTGCATTCTGGATAATTTAGAGGGGCTTGACTGCATTGGTTGGAAACCCGGCCAGTAGAGAATTGCAGTAGTCCAGTCTTGATATGACCAGAGCTTGGACTAGCAAATGAGAAGCATGCTCTGACAGGAACGGCCTGGTTTTTCTGATGTTGTAGAGCACATACCTGCACGTTCGAGTGGTTGCTGCGATGTGAGAGGTGAATTTCAGCTGGTCGTCGAACATCACCCACAGGTTCCTTGCAGACTTGGTGGGTGTTTGTCATAGTTGAGGTTCCGAGCTGAACGGTAAGCTGGTGTTCAATTGATTGGTGGGCCGGTATAAACAGGAGTTCTGTCTTGTAGAGGTTGAGTTGTAGGTGATGCTCTTTCATTCAAGAAGAGATGTCCATAAGGCAGGCAGAGACAAGGGCAGAGATGGTGGGGTCATCTGGCTTAAAAGAGAAATAAAGCTGCGTATCATCTGCATAAAAATGGTATGAGAACCCATGTGCCTTAATAGATGGACCCAGGGAGGTGGTATATATAGAAAAGAGGAGAGGAGCAAGAACTGATCCCTGAGGAACTCCAGATGTCAGCTGCTGAGATTTGGATTTTCGCCCCTCAAGGATACCTTCCCAGCTAACAGAAATTAGTTATAAGAAGGTCTCCTTAAAGGATCCTTAAAGGTTTTTCATGTTTTTGAAAACGTTTTTTAAGAGCGTTCCCTGCTAACAAAAAGTCATCATCATGGTGATCAGTGTTTCCTTAAGTTTCTTATAACGTTCTTATAACAAACTTCTGTTAGCTGGATTAAAGGATCTGGCTGTGAGATAAGAGCAGCCTTTATCATTCAACCACACATACAGACACATAGAAAAAAACATCTTTATAATTAAACACCAGTTTAACAGAGATGTATCTTTTCAACTTACCGGCAAATGTTTTATGGAAAACAGTGAAATGGATGGGCTTCAAATGCAATGTTTGGAACTTTAGAGCCGTCCATGACACGAGCTGTGTCCGTATTCGGGGGCTTTGTCCTTTGAAGGCTGCATTTTAAGACTGAATGCGAAACAGCAGGACGACTGAAGGCTGTTCTGGTTCAAAGGTTGCTTCAAAAGTTTTAAACGCACCCTGAAAGACAGCTGAAATATAGCAACTCAAAATGGCCCAAATGTGCAATGGTCCATTGAACTGTATTGTGATATATGCAAAGCTCATAGGTCCATAACTTTAAAATATGTTTTAGTAAAATGCTATGTATTTTGCATGGCAATAGGTAATACCAATTGGTATAACTCTGCAGTGAAACTTTCAACGCACCGTCAAGATAAAGCTCTGCCAATGGTCCAATATTTCAATGTCTCATCAAATATCCCAACTTCATGGATCCATAACTTAAAAATGCTACAGTAGAATGATCAACATGTCTTTAAATGGGGTGTGTAATTAGCCAAGGGCACCATATGTAATCAATAACTAGTATTTTGAATGCTATATTGAAATGTTGTTATGGTGTTATATATGTCTATAACTATAATAACTATGAATCAGAACGATCTTTATTTGCCTATGCAAATAAAAACACACATGCAAACACAGGAAATATAAAAAAACATAGTGTAAAAATACATAAGATGTAAGAGGAAGGTTAGTTACAGATATGCATAGTTAGTACTGCATATTAAAACTGTTCATACTGTGCATTTTACAAACAAAAATAATTGTAACTGTTCTGCCAAAGTGATAATGGGAATAGTAAGGCGAGGGAGTGATTAGGGTTCCTCATGAAGTCCACTATCATCTCAAGGGGTATTCAGCTCAGGTTTGTTATGCCTGCACCAGACAGCCAGCAGAGCAACCTCTCTTATGCACACGCAACAACATTATAGAGAACAATGTTTATCACTGTATAACAATAATAACTTGACTTACTTTCCGAAAAGTTCGGAATTTGTAGGCCGAAAATGTGAAAGATCCGCTCTCTCGTAGGCTCCGCTGGGATTCGAACCCAGGATCTCCTGTTTACTAGACAGGCGCTTTAACCAACTAAGCCACGGCGCCGTTGTGTAAAGGCCGTGCCACGGACGTTTTATTGGAAATGGAAGTCGAGTGATACAACAATTTACACTACACAGTTTTTGTGTGTAATAGTGTTGCCGCATTACCATCCAAATTATTATAAGAAAGTCTCTTATTCCCGAAGGGGATGGCATAACTTTCCCCTCACAAACTGAGTTTCGATTAACTTACGACTCTAACGTTAGACATCTTAACGATTTACTTACAACTGCCAACATCTCTAAAATAAGTAAACAAATGTCATTTGTTAAGAGAATATTTTTTGTTTCTTCGACTCATTTAGAATGACCTCTTAGCAGAACATTATGTTTTCATTAAAACTATTTTTAATCAGCTGAAGTGTTCATCTTCCTAATGAATAAATGAGCGCTTAGGCTATATAAAGTCCATTAGAGACATTTATGATTCACTTCACTTCATATGATTCAGAAGTCTTTAAACCTTCCTTGTATCCCCATGAAGTTAATTATAACCAATTAGAAAAAGGTGACACAACAAAGACGGTGATCAGATGAAAGGTGACAAACTTTCGATCAGCAGCCTCCCTTACACTGTACAGATTTGGTGTTTTAAGGGAATGTATGACAGTAAGGCGTTAAGATTTTTATTCTGTTGACATACAGCATGACCCTATGTTTAACTCTATTTAAAAAAACTGATTTTAAAACAGTTTTTAACTTGAATGTCAAAATATTGTTAAAAGTATAACATTGAAGCAGTTTTTTTCAGACTACTAAAATGTGATATTCATCTGATTTGGTCATTGCAATAGCGCTTCTATCATAAAAGAATAAACCAAAATATGTTCCTTTAAGGACCAGCAATACCTACAAGAATGAACACAATTTTGCTGTTTTGCTATTCTGTCAGATATGGTGACAAACTGAAGAGCAGGCTTAGCTTGGCAGTGCACGTCCTGACCCTGGATCATCTTAAAGGCATAAACCCACAGGAGAAGAAGTTGATATCCAAAGATGAACGTGCCTCAAATAACATTAAATCCAACACAGGAGCACAACACGTTACAACAAAATGCTTCTTGTATTCAATTATGAAAACTAAGAGCTGGACAGTATGAACATTTATTTTTGGAAATTAGTTACAAAGTCTCCAAATACCAGTGAACCATCAGATAATGATAAACATGTTAGCAATCTGATTATTCTCCTCTCTTCAACAAGTTACAGGGCTATGATTAATTATTATAGTGGAATAATTGTCTGTTATTCTGCTAAAGGATAACAAGACAAGATTAAAATCTACTGCAGACACATTTTGTGCATCTTCATTATTACAACTTGACCCCAACCGACCACAGTTTGGCATCAATATGTACATGACATTAGCATGGGTTCTGGACACAAAAGGGTGACTTACAAGACGGATACATAAGGTCTTAAAGTTAGTGTTTGAGGAAGATATATCTTAGTAACAAAGGGTAGAAAGAGAGATGTATCTGTAGTAACAAAGGGTAGAAAGACACACAAAATGGTTCACCCAAAAATGAAAATTCAGTCATTGCTTACTTACTCTCAAGTTTTTCCAAACCTGTATAACATCTTGTTCAGCTAAACACAAAAGAAGATATTTTAAAGAATGTTGGAAATCAAACAGTTCTGGGTCACCATTGACTACCGTAGTAGCTTTCTCCTATGGTAGTCAATAGTGCCCAAGAACTGTTTTGTTTAAAACATTCCTTCAAATATCTCACAATTTTTTAAGTCTGGAACAATTTGAGGGTGAGACTGATTTTTAATTTGTGGCTAACTTATCCCTTTTAGCATGACGGAAAATTAAATAATGACAAACATCAAAGATTAATCCAGCTTAATCACAACTGATATTAATACGAAGAGGAAAAAGCCTCATAGAACTGCTGTTATTGTTTAATTAGACATTAAACAGACAATGCATATGTGCTTTAGCCCTTTTGCTTGTGAAACAAAATGAGAGCGAGACACACACAAACACACAAAAGCAGCTCATAATATTATACTGAATGGATCAAGGCAACGCTCTGCCATTTTAATAAATAAATATAAAATAAGCATAAGCACAACCAATAAAATGTGGTAGAACCACATGTCCCATAATCTCTGCCCTCCTCTTTCTGTCTCTGCAGTCAACGGTGGAGGGCCGGTGTTATTGTAGAGCAGTAACATACGCCCTTATTTGAGTGCAATGCTTGTCAACATCATAAGAATTATGTTTGTTACAATCGTAGTCATTATCATCACCACAACAACATCACTAGTATCAGCACAAATTCATTCTTAGATTAGTAAACGTGAAAGAAAAAGGCAGGGAGGTTTAAAGGTATAGTTCATCTAAAAATAAAAAATCTGTCATAATTGACTCACCCTCAGGTTGTTTCACACCTGTGTACATTTCTTTGTTCCAATGAACACGAGAAAGATATTTGGAAGAATGTTCTGTGACATCATCGACTACCATAGTAGTAAAAAATATATTGTATTTTTTGTGCTGTTGAACACATAATGAGATATTTTGAAGAATTTAGGAAACAAGGAGTTCTCTGGCACCTTTGACTACCGTTTAATTCTTCCTACTATGGTAGTCATTGATATCCTTGGAACTGCAAATGACTAACATTCTTCCAAATATCTTTCTTAGTGTTCATCTGAACAAAGTAATTTATACAGGTATGAAATGACACAAAAATGATGACAGAATTCTTTAATTTTTGGAGAAACTATCCCTTTAAATATTTTTTTTCATGAGTTGTGCAACCTCTACTTCATTTGTTTTCTAGATGCAGCGGACTATTTCGATTTCTGTCGTGGAATACATACGTACTGTATGCATAAACATGATTTCCCCTAAAACACTAGAATGAAGGAATAGAGTGAAGCATCACAGAAGTCAATGTAGTGAAACATGAGGAATATATTATGTGCTCTACAGGATAATGCTTACAGTGCAGTCAAACGTCTGACTAAAACAAGGTTTGAATATGACCCAGTAACAAACTTTCCTTTCTACAATGAAACCCTAAAAAGATTTTTTCTTAAATAAGCACTGGCCTACAGTTTAAAAGCTTCAACAGTATTAGTATTACTTATAACACCTGTAAACGTTTTCTCCTAAACAGTCCAGAAAGGACAAAAACAGCCTCAGCTGCAGCGTCTCACGTGTTCCAGAACATATTCTGGGAAGTGCAAACTACACACTTGTAGCCCGTCCAGTTTGCAAGGCATTCTGGGATACTCATCCTCTTTCCACTTATTCTCCTCGGGGTCAAAAGTGAGGATAGAGTCGCTGTAATGACCGTTGTAACAAAGTCCTCCGAGCACCATGATCTGTTTGTCCAACACTGCCACTCCGTGCCCGCTTCGCCCGATGGGCATAGAGGCGAGAATAGTCCACTCGTCTGTCTCAGGGTCGTACACCTCCGTCGAAGGACAGCCCTGGGACTCGAATGAAGCGCGCAATATCACGCACACCCCACCAAACACATACAGCTTCCCATTGTGGGAGATCATCTTATGGAAGCAACGTGCATAGTTCATCTTTGACTTGTTCTCCCAGCAGCTGGTGAGGATGGGCGTGCGACGTGTGCGGTGTTCGGACGTTCCTTCCCGACCTGGATCGAAGACGCATACTTGTTTTGAAGTGGAAGATGAGGTGATACCACCGGTGATATACAGCTTTCTGTTAAGCACTGTGCCTTCGTGCCCATACTTGTTTACTGGGTATGGGTCAACAAACTCCCACTTGTCCTCAACAATGTCATAACGCTCCGTCGAATAGAACGTCTCGTCTCGAGTGCGGCCCGCGACGGCATAAATATACTTTCCGATGACGCCGACAGCGAATTCCGATCTCGGCACGGACATGTCTGCCATACGCAGCCAAGAGTTCTGTCTTGGATCATAACGGTAAACTTTGGAGGAAGCATGGAACTCTCCATCCGGACCCAACTCTTCGCCACCCAACAGGAAAGCAAAATTGTTGACGATGGCCAAGCAGTCGGGACGGAGCGGGACTTGTGGGCCTTCCAGTTCCCACCACACCTTAGGGCGATGCAGAAGGAGGATCTTACTGTTGACCATACTGTGGCCAATCATTCCACGGAATACAGCCGTCTGGTGTCGCACTGATCTGATGCGGTTGGACTTGGAATCAGCCAATGGCTGTTCGTTCACCTGATGGATGTAGCTGAGCGCCTGGTCAACTTCGAGTCTCAGTTGGCGGGAATAACGGTAAAACTCTGATGTCTTAACCTACATGAAGAAGAAAGAAATAAGAAATGTTAGCATATTGCTAACATCAATAAACAAAAGTTGCAAAAGTTTTGTGTTCAGTAAGCATTGTTACCTTCTCAAAGATGTTAGCGGGAGTCATGAGGCAAAAGCGCAGGTTCTGCACCACAGCATCCGTATGCCTCCAACGTCGCCGGTCATGTCTCAACCAGGCTTGCACTGCCTCGTACAGCTCAATTTCCGGAAACCGACTCAACTGGTCGCTATCCAGGTACGCCATCAATTTCTCCAAACTCAGGTAAGAAAGGAAGTCCGGTCGTGCCATCAGAGGCACAAAGTTCTCCAGCAGAAAAGCGTCAAGCTGCTCCTGCACCCCTTCTACACCAACACTGAAGTCTTCCAGTAAGCGCATGACCTCGGCGCAATTCTCCAAACAGATCTTGGCCAGCAGGAAGGAGCAGCAGAACTCTACGGCCTCCGTGAGTTGCACGTACATGGCAGCCTGCAGAATCTCCTGCACCGTCACCATGCTCAACTCCAAAGAACCATAGTACATGAAACGAAGGACATGACCGAACCCAGCTGCAGTCAACCCCTTCATGTGAATCTTATCCTGGTCACGTTCCCGCATGTCAGCCGTAAACATGACTCGGAAGTAGTCGCTTTGTGTTGCTAACAGGGCCTTGTGGGCTTGGAAGTGGTGTTCCTCAATGAGCAGCGTGACATCGAGCAACAGCCGCTCCTCGTATAAGGCTCGGAAGCCTGAGGACACGCTGCCATCGTGCACTTGGGAAAGGTATACCTCCACATCCCCCGCCATTAGGCACCTGCAGAGACACAGACGCTCTCATTAATAACGGGTCAATAAATTCCAATTTAGCCAGCCATTTCCGCGATGTTGGGAAGACAGCTCCACTACTGTGATGAAGAGATATGGGCATTTACCATCTTCTCAGGTATTTGTGGGAAATAAGATCGATTTGTCTCGTGTCACAGAGCTCCAAACAAGGAAAATGATTCTTATCAATCAACAAGATGGAGAAGAATATGACACAAATCTTTTAATTAATGTCCAGAACAGCAAGTCTCTGATTAAGCCTCTGGAAGGACTTCAAGAACTTTCACACCTCAGCAATTCAGATTCTGCTGCTGAAAGGCAAACTCTCGTACACACTACCCCTTCTAGTGCACACACACAGCACACACTCACCTCTGATTGGCCACGGGCATGTCACAGGGGGGTGTCCGAGCCAATCAGAGGACAGTACCTCTTGCGTCCGTCGGAAATTAAATTCGGAAGATATTCACCTAAATGACAAATTGAACAAGCCCTGATCATTAAAGTAATGTGAGAATTACCAATAGACTGACATGGTACAGATGCTTCAACGATTACACGTGCCATTGTGTTACTGATGTGTTGAATTTTATTGACATAAATGGAGTTAGTAAAAGAAGGAAAAACGATATTTATGTACACAGCAGAGGAGTATTTTATAGTTTAACAATCATTTTTATATTAATCATTAGATGAAGTACACCCAGACTCTGTACCCTTAGCAGGTTGTGTGACTTAGGGGGAATAATAAGTACGATGATGACTAATTGCTTAAGTTATGTTACCTTTTAGAGGCCTCCTGGCCAACCGTCGGCTTCACTGCACTGAAGGGACGTTCACATTTCCTCTGCTTGTACTTTCCCTGCTCTACAAACAGGTGACATCCACATGTTGGTAAAAAATTCAATATGACGCATCAAATGTTACATCAGAAAAGACTAAGCAACATCTGATTTGTTGTTTGATAGAATAGAGGCAACAAAAGAAGATGCTTTTATGTTTTTATTCTTGGATTATTTTTCCATTTAAATTGTATGTCCAATTTGTTTTCGTTTTACTGTTAAACCATACTTAGAAATATGTTAAACTATAATTAAAAACTGGGTGTCAAAATAGTTTACTTACAATTAGCCCTTCCAGTGACCTTTGAGTTTTATATACATTTCTGTATTATATTAATGTACCATTTTGATAGATGATCAGTCTTCTCTTTGACGACTAAACACTTATTGTCAAAAAACCTCGACCTTCTAGGAAATGTCTTGTTGATACAATTCGTAATAAAAAAATTATTTGTTACAGCAAATAGTAGGATACCACTTTAAATTCAATGTCGTTTTCTTTCAATCCTTTGAGCTTCAGATGACCTGTTAAGCTATTCACTAATATACAACACTTCACACTTCAGAGAAATCCATCCCTGTTGAAAAAACAGCATATGCTGTGTAAGTATGTTTTGATGCTGGTTTGACAAGCTTAAACCAGCTAAAGACCAGCACGTGACCAGCTTAAACCATAACATGACCAGCTTAAACCACGAAAACCAGCATCACAACATACCAAATCAGCATATCAACAGGGGTGGGCTACCGAATGACAGTTAAGACCATATTTGTCCAGTTGTCATTATTTGAATGCTTGTTCCTGAAATCATTTGTCTGCAAGCGACTAGATCTTGAACGGTAGCTGCCTGTCTAAACTTCACATAGACAGCTTGCTTTTGCGAACGTTACAAGATCGCATATTAAGTATAAAGATGCTGTCTAAGTAGGCAGCTCACTAAGTTTTAAGACACAGTCAATAATTAACATTGATTCGTCTCACTGCATGTCAACCCATAAAGAATAAAATAATACGTTGTGTTTTGAGCTACAATACATTAAAATTAGTGGTATATTAAGCGTACAACGTTGTATGTGAAATAAAATGATTATAGCAGTGTTTTACCTCGGAGATGCGACTCCACGCAACCCCGCTTCGACCAGGGAGCCCGAGGTCCTTCGGACATGGAGCGCTAGTGTCAGACAAGGATCAGGTAAATTAAATATAAAATGTCATTATGGACGGCGACACGCTGCCCATAAGCGTCTTTCAGTGGCAATAAACCGGTGTTATTTGAACGGAATAGCTAAATGTTGTTTATCCATAGCCTCTACAGCAATCGTAGACGCCATATTATTGTCTGCACTGACGTCATTTTCCGAACAATTTTCGGTCGAACGGAAATGTTATTGTTTTTTATACATTATTTATTTTAACACATCCCTGAAGTTCACACTTATGTATTTTAATATTATTTAGATAATTCCTATATATGATTACAAATCAGGCTGCAAAAAGTCAGAGAGCCAAGAAAATACATTTTGACATAACATTTTCATGGGAAGTTTAAACGAAATAGTTTTATATGTGATTAAATGTACATATTTTGTGCATTGCCAAAGATTTGACTGACATGTATTATGAATTCAGTTATGCTTTCTGTATAAATTGTACATGAAACCGTGGGATCCTAAGTAGTGCCCTAGGGGGAGATGCAGAGATTAAACTTTTTTTAACTAACCTATTTACGTAATACTTTAGTTTTTTTATAGGGTTATGTGTTTCTAATGTTATTTGGTTTATTTGTGTTTAAATTATTTAATTACATTTCTCTTATTACTAATAACTAGTATTAATGTATACTTTTAGACTGATGACATTGAAAGTTTTTAAATGTTTTTTTTCTTTACCAAAGTTGATACCGGTGGGTGTTTTGAAAATCACTTCAAACCAAACAACACTGGCCCCCATTGACTTCCATTGCCAAATCGTCGTTTGTGTTCAACAGAAGAACATGTCAAATGCAGGTTTAACAACATGATGTCGAATAAATGATGACATAATTTATATTGAATGAAATGCCTTTAGGGTGAAAGTTATTTACTTAAATAGGCTTAAATTAAATTAGCATAGTTGTAAAAATGTGTTAAACAGCACTGCACTACCACAATATATAATATCATTTTTAAAACAAACCGACTTCCTGTCAATTACATGACCTTTGATTTTGCTTTATGACTGAAAACAGTAGGCTTGTTCGACTTGAAGAGGCGCCGCAAGATCCGACAGGCGGATGACATCAAAGTACCGCGAGAGCCATTCGTAACCAAACATTTTCGGATCGCTCTCGCGGCACTTTGATGTCATCCGCCTGTCGGGTCTGGCGGCGCTCCATCAAGTCGAAACAAGCCTAAAAACTACTAAATGCACGACGTCATAAGCAGAAGACGGACCCAGCTTTCATCCCCATTGAGCCAACGTGCGTTTAAATTGGTGGATTTTTACCATATAAGTAGCAAATTATTGTGTTATTGTTATGTATGTATGCTATGTGTTTAAACGATAAGCACAATCTAAAATACATTAAGTTTTTTCTCTTTTTGAATATGTTCGCGATGCATAGAAACCGATTGCATCATCCCCGTGCCTACAGAACATTTTGGATAAATACGTTTATAAATGTTTTACTTATTTTATTTACATACATGACTTGTTATAGTAAATCACAGTGCCTTTAAGTGCATAAAAAAATCTCTAAACTGAACGATTTATGATTAAACGCCATAAATGTATTTGTAAAAATGGTCAGGCACTTGCTTGGTCATACTTCCATTCCTTTTCATTCAAGATGGCGGGCGACGAGTCTGGAACAACGTTGGGGCAGCCACATCTTTCCAAACAAGATCTCAGTACTTTAGTAAGTCGTCTTGTTTTGTTTATTTGTGTCTTATAATGCGTTGTCTATGCACTTGTTTTATCACCGGTTCAAGTTGACTCATTTTGCGCACCTTATGATAGCAGACATGCTTGTTAGCTGTACCGGCGAAAGCTTACCACATGATTCATTCGGGTATGGAGAAGGACCCGTGTACAAAATATGTCTAAATGTTATAAAATCACAACTGTTTGCCGCACCAACAATGTCAATGCGCTTAATATATTTCCAGCTATGTGATGTTAAACTGTCATGAATGGGTACTCTTTACATGCATGGTGGTTTGAATGGAAGATGGACGCAAAATAGACTCGTAGTTTTTTTCTTTGTCATAGTGATTCACTATTTAGGTCTTTAGTAGTTATTCTAAAGTTCACAGTGTTTTTGTTTCTGGTAAACGTTAAGAAATCTGTTTTGCTTTATAGGATGTGACCAAACTGACCCCTCTCTCCCCAGAGATCATCAGTAGGCAAGCCACGATAAACATAGGTGAGGTTTTTTATTCATTTATTTTCTGCTAGATACTTTTTTTAAATACAAACACTGACATAATCTGCTAATAATTTATTAGCTTTTATGTAAGGTTTGCTAAACTATTATTTTCTCTTTATGTATTTAGGAACTATTGGTCATGTAGCCCATGGAAAATCAACAGTGGTAAAAGCGATCTCTGGAGTTCACACTGTCAGATTTAAAAATGAGCTGGAGAGAAACATTACAATCAAGTTGGGTTATGCTAACGCAAAGGTAAGCGCATAGTTTGCTTTAATGTAATTATTGCAAGCTACACTCTGAGTCAAAAGCTAGAAATGGCTGTTATTTGATTCAATTTAAGCTTGCGACAGTAAATTGCAGCTTCCTCTTTTTTTTGCGGGGAAAAACGTTTTTCTCTGTTAGAGAATCTGTTACAAGACTACTGGAAAGATATATCGGAGTAATAAATTAGACCACAATACTTGAGTGATAAAATTACGCACGTTGAATTTTCTTTTCTAGGTGTTTAGATTAGATGATCCAAGTTGTCCACGGCCGGAGTGTTTTAGGTCATGTGGCAGCAGCACACCTGATGAGTTCCCCACAGACATTCCTGGCACCAAAGGCAGCTTCAAATTAGTCCGGTACGCTTGCAATGCTTTTGAACTTTGTAATTATTTGCATAATATTCTGTTATATTTGTGCTTTAAAATCGGGTATTTGAGTGATTCAGGTTTCATTTTTATTTAGTACTGGTAAATTATAGCAAGCATTGATTTCCCCAGATATTCTGATTAACATTTCTTATTAGACATGTCTCATTCGTGGATTGCCCGGGTCACGACATCTTGATGGCCACCATGTTAAACGGAGCAGCTGTCATGGACGCCGCACTACTTCTAATTGGTAAGTATGTATCTCCCTACCAGTTGCCATGGCAATCTTGCAAGTTCCAACTTCTATGACGATGGTACTGAACAATTATTTTCTAATAAATGGCTCACCTTATTCACTCTTGCAGCTGGCAATGAATCTTGCCCTCAACCACAGACATCAGAGCATTTGGCAGCCATTGAGATCATGAAGCTGAAGCACATACTTATACTGCAGAATAAAATCGACTTGGTGAAGGAGAGTCAGGCCAAAGAACAGTATGAACAGATCCTGGCTTTTGTGCAGGGTAAGGGTGCTCTTCTGAAAAAATGTAGAAAACACATATTCACCCTATGAAGTATTAAAGAATCCATGGAACGGGGTTATTTAGCAGAAAATCCAGTTTTCTCTCACCATGAAAATAATACTGTCAAGTCTCTGTATTTTGTAAACCATTAATTCATTTTTAATAAAGTGGTTTCACTCTCTCACAGGCACAGTTGCAGAGGGAGCACCAATTATCCCAATCTCAGCCCAGCTAAAGTACAACATCGAAGTCGTCTGCGAGTACATTGTAAATAAGATCCCCGTGCCTATCCGTGACTTCACCTCTGAGCCTCGCCTTATTGGTAAGAGACGGTTTGTCTTGGAAAACTACTAAAATCTAATGTTCCCAGTGCCAGTTGAGATGAGTGATTGTTTGGTTGTGTTTTAAAGTAATCAGATCATTTGATGTCAATAAGCCTGGCTGTGAAGTAGATGATCTGAAAGGTGGTGTAGCTGGAGGAAGTATCCTCAAAGGAGTACTGAAGGTATTTTTGTCTAAATTATTTCTAGTCACGTGCGTTGTCAGATATCAAGCTTCACTGTTATTCTCGTTTCTATTTCATGCTGTTCCCCTTTATTTTGGTTCAAGGTTGGACAAGAGCTTGAGGTCAGACCAGGCATTGTTTCTAAAGACCACGAAGGGAAACTAATGTGCAAACCCATCTTCTCCAAAATTGTCTCGCTGTTTGCCGAACATAATGACCTCCAGTACGCTGCACCTGGCGGCCTTATTGGTATGCAGACTGTACTTGCTATTCTCATGTCATTTTGATCCATGGTAGAAGTGAAATACATTATTAAGTTATGTACATTCTCTGTTCCAGGTGTTGGCACCAAGATTGACCCTACACTGTGCAGAGCGGATCGTATGGTGGGGCAGGTGCTTGGGGCTGTGGGGGCTCTTCCTGAGATCTTCACAGAGCTTGAGATCTCCTACTTTCTTCTAAGAAGGCTGCTCGGTGTGCGCACTGAGGGTGACAAGAAAGCAGCCAAGGTGAAGCATTTATTATAAATGGATCCACTGATAAACAAACAATTTTAGTATGTTAGTAAAGTGTGCATTTTTTACAATGTGATGACAGACTTTGATCTCTTTCATGAACTACAGGTTCAGAAGTTGTCGAAGAATGAGGTGCTGATGGTTAACATTGGCTCGCTGTCGACAGGAGGACGTGTGAGCGCAGTAAAGGCTGATTTGGCTAAGATTGTGCTCACAAACCCTGTCTGCACAGAGGTGGGAGAGAAGATCGCCTTAAGTCGCAGAGTGGAGAAACATTGGCGGTGAGCATCATTAATCTGGGTTTTGGACCCATTTATACTTATTCAATGTGAAACACTGCTGTGCACTTTCAGCTCCGTTATTGTTAGACGTTATGAATGAATGCAGTCCGTTTTAATCGTTGCTCTTTTTAATTCTAGTTTGATCGGATGGGGGCAGATCAGAAGAGGTGTAACCATCACACCCACAGTTGATGATGATTGAGGATCGACCACATCTTGTCAATGTCGCTCCAACGGACATAATTATTAAACCATTTTCACACATACCCCTGCACAGGCCAGCGTGTTTCGCGGTCAACGCAGACTGGAGAGAGAGGATCTATTGGAGTGGAACGCACTGGTCCTGTATTTTAAGATGTTCACCATCCTACGTGATGGGATTGGTGTCATTTATATATGAGAAATACAATGAAAACAATTCCTTGGCTTGAAAAAGCAGTTGTCAACATCTTTCAGTGATGACTAATAAAAACATTTTGGATCAAACATATGGTGTGAGGATTGTGTCCTAAGTTGTTTTGAAAGTAGCCAACCAAGTAGTCACATTACCCACACAGGTTGTGGTGGTACTTAATTTCATTTTCATGTCTTAACTCTTAAACCTAATTTTCAAGAATCTTGTCAGCAACTTTAAGAGCTAATGAAGCCAAGCATGTGTCAATGTTTTTTACCCCAAACTAAGCAGTACCCAGGTGAAACAAATTCAAAACCTTATATTAATATCATGTTCATGGTTTATTCTCCAGAGGAAGTAGAAAACTGTGCTTTGGGATTTTTGAGAAGTATTTCTCGTTATTCCGCCTTGATGCCCGATGACTCCTGAGATAGGCGCAGGCTCCCCGTGACCCGAGGTAGTTCGGACAAGCGGTAGAAAATGGATGGATGGATTTCTCGTTATTCCTCAATATTATTTAAACATGCTATATTTGACGGTATGTCAAATAACATTGGGGCTTTTTAAATACTTTCCCCCATGTGCTGCTGATTTTGTGGGATATTTTTACCTATAATTCAAGTCATATTTTGGTGCTATATTCAAAGCATGTCTGGGCTGTACTGGTCCAAACGTCTAACATGGACTTCTATTATTTCAGATATGTGTACATATAGATAAATACAAACACAGCCATGTATTGTTAAGTTATTAATCCATTTTATAAGCGTGTTGTTACAGATCTGATGGTTTTTGAGTGGGGATTGTTGATCAACATTTAAAAGATTATAATCCATATGACAACTAGCCGAGCAAATTGTCCAGCTAAATTAAAACGTTTTCCTTTTTTGTCTAATTATAAAGAAAACAATGGAAATTGCAGTTAGTCGTTTCCAGAAAATATTTATTCAACGTTACCAAGAGCAGCTACAAGCTATCACGCTAAATTATTATTTTAAGAAATTCATAACTGGCTAACGTCCCGAGCTCGCTAATCATTCTGCATCTACTCTCGCAACAAATTACATGAAACTCCACAAAAACTTCCTAACAAGTAAATTCCAAAGCGCAAAACAAACACAAAGTGAAAATTCTTGAATCTGCATGATATATCTAAACTTTAAACGCCATCAGTCAGAAACAATACAGCTCGCGGGCCTGCCAAAAAAAGCCACGCAGCAGCGGCCACTCGACTGAGATTCCTTCCGCATTTTCCTGCGGCTCTGCGGCAGTGACGTGCGTCTCAGAAGGCGGCGTAAATGCCGGTGGAGCTGGAGGCTGCAGCGCCTCGGAGCGCATCGGCCCCTCCCCTCCGCGCTTTGCGGCGGCCCGCCCTACTCACACAAGAACCCCGTATGCGTTCTGCCCGAGTCTGGGGGTGGGAGAAGGAAAGGCGTACGGCCTTGGAAACGAAACAAAAAATAATACAAAAGGTAGGCCGCTATATTTAACCCAATTCGAAGTGGGAAGCTTTACGTTTGTATGGTTTACATATGAAGCGATAATTTGAGTGCGTCAACTCGAACTGAAATGTTTGGCGCATTTATCGTATTATGAGACGATCGCTGTTGCAGTGTCACGTAGGCCTTTGTTAGCACCGAACCGCGGCCTTACGAGGCCTAAACTAGGCCGCGGAGACGAGACTCCGAGGGTCGAGTAATTCCTATTACGATTTGTATACCTTAGAAAATGTATACAACTTTTACTTAAATTCACTTAGAGTCACAATATTGGAGTTTAAGTGTGTATTTATTAGATTTAATGAATTAATTGTAATCATTCAAAATGGCGATGGGTTTGAGGAAGGGCGTGTCGCAGGTTTTATATGAATGGGCGGGGCTAGTATTGGCTCTTCGTCAATGACGTGGTAACAAAGGAACTGCCCGTTTTATCACTAAGTAAACAGATGGGTCTGTAAATGTAAATAATACAGTCTGACAGATTGTGGTATTGGTTGGGCCTGTTTATTTTATAGTGTTTTGCGATTAAAAAGTTGTTTAAGCAACTTTTTAAAAGGTAATTTATTTAAATATCCATAATATACTCCTGTAATGCAATCTTGTTGTGTATTGTTATTTTTATATCTATATATTATAATATCTAAATGGATTGTCAAGTGTGATTGGAAAATGTATCTTATATATAGATTGAGATATCATGGATAATGGCCATATGGTTTTTCACTCACAATTTCATACTTTCATTTGTTCTAATGTTTTTTTTTTTTTTTGCATTTCGTGTCTGTAGGTCTTATATTATGCAGATGACAGACAGATACAATGGATGAAGATGTAACAGCTCTCTCTCTCCATTCCCATGAGCCCAAGATTATATTCCATGGGACAGGTAAACAAACCACGACCACGGTGAAGCCCGTCAAACTGGTTCTATATGATTATGTTAAGACATTTATGTACAAGTTTGTGTATTCATGGGAAAGGTGATGGAGAGGAAGATGAGGTGGTGGTAGAACTGCAGGAGTCCGTTCTCGTGTCTGACGTGGATTGTGAGAAGATCGTGGTCCAAGGCCTCGCCGCCGATGAGCTGGTCATCCAGGAAGCTATTGAGGATGTGGTTGCTGAATACGTGCCTTGCGCAGAAGAAGAGGAGGGGCTTGCCACCATTGCCGTGGAAACCTGCGTGATGTCTCCAGATGATGTGGCTCTGGAAGATGAATGTCTGCAGGTTGATGTGGTAACTGACGTTCAGGTACAGGAGGACCCTGATACCTGTGGAGACTACCTCATGATCTCTTGTGAGTGGGATTTGCCAATGAGAATAGATGTTTGGTTTAGATGATTTTAAAAGGATATGACTCACTATTGACAAAGTCACAAGCCCTACATTTATAAATACTTTTATAAGAATAGGCAGAACAACTAAATAATATTAATGTAAATTGGTACACGATAACATGCAGAACCCCACAAAATGCATTGACTTATTTGCCTTGGGTTTATTTAAAGTGGATGAGGCTGGAAAGGTGATTTCTGATGATGAGGCTAAAGTCACAGTTGAAGGCACTTTAGAGGATCCAGAAGATGTGGAAAAGGTTGATGATGATGATGATGATGATGGTCAAGAGGTCATTAAAGTGTACATCATTAAAGCTCACCCAGGGGAGGAGGACTTGGGTAAGTTACATTCCAGTAAACTCCAACCTCCAAGTTTTATTTAGTTTGTATTTTATTCCTTCATGTAAACGTATAATATATTTTCATATATTATTAAATTGGATTTTGCAGGGGGCACTGTTGACATAGGAGATGCCGAGATCGATGTTGATGAGACTGTGGAGCTGGTGGATTCCTCTGGAATGCCCATAAGAGAGAAGGTGGTGTACATGTCAATGGATGAAGCCAATCAAAGCCAGGATGACATAAGTAAGTCCTGTTTCTGTCAGTTGATCATGTAGGTTCTATATCCGAGCGCCTCTGTTGACACCGTTTGCTCTTCTTGAAACAGATGTGGCTAAAATTACAGATGAGGTCTACATGGAAGTGGTGGTAGGAGGTGAGGACCCTGGAAATGCTCAGAGGACACTTGATAATGCATCGCTCAACAAAGACTTCATGCCCGTGGCTTGGGCAGCAGCTTATGGTTAGTGAGATGGTGCAACACTGGTCCAAACACTTTTTAGTTTTGCATTGTTTTTTTTAGCTCAAATTACAAACTTGACTCCGACTCTTTTTCCTAAACTGCATTAATATTCAAAGTTGAGTTAAATTAAAAGTGATATTTATCCAAAGTGACCTTTAAGGTATATTGATCACAGTTTGTGTTTTCTGGGATTTGAACGATAACCTTAGCGTTGCTAGCACATGCTGTACCTCTTCACTAGAAGGAACACAGTCATATAATAATGCACACATGTAATTCAGTACAAATGTATTGGAAGGAGATGCCGTCTCATAACCTTGAATGTGTATTTTATCAGGTGGAGAGGAGAATGAAAGCTGCGAGAACAGAAATGGAGCAGCAAGCGCTCTGTTGCATGTCGATAAATCTGACTCGGTCGAGAGACTCAACCGTCAACGAAGCAAGAACAAGAGCAGAAAACGATCTGAACTCCGGCACATTCAGACTGGTACGATCTAGACTATTTTTAGTTTACACTGTTATTTTTTTGTTATTAATTTTTTCTTCGATATGTTTTTACCCCAGCAATCATCATTGGTCCGTATGGACAACCTCTCACCGTGTACCCTTGCATGCTGTGCGGCAAGAAGTTCAAATCGCGCTGTTTCCTTAAGCGCCACAATAAGAATCAACACCAAGATGTGGTAAACAGAAAGAAATACCAATGCACTGACTGTGATTACACCACCAACAAAAAAGCAAGTCTCCACAACCACATGGAGATCCACACCCTTAGTAACAAAGCTCTGTTTGAGTGTGAAGTGTGTGGAAAAGATTTCCATCAGCAGGCGGCGCTCTTCGCCCACCGGCTGCAGCACCACCATAGAGATTCCAAGCTTCAAAACCCATCATCCGCTACAAAAATGCACGAGTGTAAATTTTGTGAATACGAGACAGCGGAGCAAGGGCTACTCAACAGACATCTGCTGGCCGTTCACAGCAAGAATTTCCCTCACATCTGCGTGGAATGTGGGAAGGGATTCCGGCATCCCTCCGAGCTGAAGAAACATATGAGGACGCACACTGGCGAGAAGCCGTACTCGTGTCTTTATTGCGACTACAAATCGGCAGACTCTTCCAACTTAAAGACGCACATAAAGACCAAGCATAGCAAGGAGATGCCGTACAAGTGTGACCGCTGTTTCCAGACGTTCGCCGACCCTGATGAGCTCGTACAGCACGGATTGACGCACGAGGAGGCCAAAACGCACCTGTGCACCCACTGTGACCATAAAAGCTCCAATTCCAGTGACTTAAAGCGTCATATCATTTCCGTTCACACCAAAGACTACCCGCATAAATGCGAGGTCTGCGGAAAGGGCTTTCACCGGCCATCCGAGCTGAAGAAGCACTCCGCTGCCCATAAGGCCAAGAAGTTGCACCAGTGCAGGCATTGTAACTTCAAAATCGCAGATCCGTTTGTTCTCAGTCGGCATATTCTGTCCGTACACACCAAGGAACAGCAAGCTTTCCCTGACAAGAAAGGACTTAAGAAGACATTTGGACTTGGGGGTAAGAAAATTTTAGGCAGCGCTGGCATGTCCAGGGGCCACCGGGAACGACGGGTGTACCAATGTCAGTATTGCGACTACAGCACAGGTGACGCATCTGGCTTTAAGAGACATGTGATCTCCATACACACCAAAGACTACCCGCATCGCTGCGATTTCTGCTCGAAAGGTTTCCGGAGACCGTCGGAGAAGAATCAGCATATCATGAGACATCACAAGGACGTAATGCCTGCCATGTGACCTTTATAACGGCTGCCATAGCAACACCAATCAAAGCACTGAGGTGTTCCTTGACAGGAACAGGTTCATCCTGGATGTGAGTCATTGTATTCCATAGACCCAAAGCTGATCGCTGGAAAGCCAGCCAGATCACGGATGGTAAAGCAGGGTGAAGGTACAAAGGAAAAGGCCGCTTTGTGTTGATTCATATTTTTGATTCAATTTTTTTGTTTCCGGTTTTCACAGGTTGTTATAATATCAAATTCATGCTTTTGGTGAAGTCCAACACATAAATCGTAATGTTAAATCATCAAGGGTGGATATCATACATGGTGTTAAATTATGTGTTTGCACATTGAATTATGACTCCTGGGGTGCATTGTTTACTTTACAAAGAAACGTAATTGGGTAACTTAAATGAATGCGGAATGTGTTTACAAAAACAGATTTGATAACTCCATGAACGTTTTGTCAACTATGGTGCAACATTTTTGACTGGATTCTTGGCTACTGATAAGCAGAATGTCAGATTAAAATAAATTAAAAGTTCACAATTTAGTCAAATGACCTGGTTCCTGGAAACACAGATATCATAAATATTTGACAGTTTTCATGTAAATAGAAAATCTCTATAGCGGGCTTTAAAAAAAATAGCAAGGCTCCTGAGCTTGGATAGGCTCTCAGCAAACTTGCATTTAATTGACAAAATATATTCAGTCAAAACAAAAAATAACAGTAATACATCCCCAGTGCAGGAGATCCAAACAACAACTCAAACGTTAAATTAGTTTACTGATAATAGCCACTGTTTAATAAATGAATGAATTTAATTTAATGTAGGACAAATGTTCATGCTAATATTTTCAAATAAAGAACAATGACAAATGGTGTTTCACTAAAACTCCATCACATCAGGCCAAATGGCTGGTAATTTATAGTTTTAACAAAGAAAGATGTGAGTGTGTTCATGTATATCTGAAAGGTGACCATGTGGCTGTTTGTTTGTTGTAAAACTCGCTTTCAAATTAAGAATGATCTTTAGGGTAAATTTATTTTTTACACGGATACTGAAAATATATAATTTGGAATAAAGATATTCTAAAAGATCATATGTGCTGTGTATATGAAATATTTGTAAATACAGAAGTAATAAACAGTATTTTGTGTCCTAACTGTTTTTGTGTTTTTTTTCATATCATTGATCTTGAAACTGAACTGAACACACAAACACGCAAGCTCATTTGTGAAGAGGTTTATTTTGATAGCAGTAAACAAAAGAACATAGCGTAATACAATTTTTTCAAAGATGTCTCATTTGCAGAAACCTACATTCCAGAAACCTTGATAGCAGGCCCCTCGAGACTTCATTCGGAGAAGCTGTGATTTGTTTATGTAAACGCATTTAAGGCACAAAGAGGGACTGATTCTTGTTTCCATATTTAGTTTCCATATTAAGCGATTAAAAACCAAGCAGAATGGAGGCCAGATGTTCAGGTCTGTGTTTCCAGGTGAAATGGCAGTGTTGTTCTCTTAGCTGAGACTCTTAAGCAGATGGGCATTCTTCTACAAAAGAATAATTAAAAACAGTGAACATTTATTTAAAGCTGTTCTGATCAGTTTAAGAATTCATAAATCCTGTAAATGTACCATTTGGAGGCAGAATGAAGATGTTTTCCTCCAGGATGCCAGTTTCCAGAGAAAAGTTCTTGAACTTCTCCAGCAGGTCTTCAGCAACTGTTGTGTTACGACCTGTGATCATAAAACATTCAGAGTCTATTTTAGCATCACATGTTCATCAAAACATATTTGCTCTGCAGTTGGGACAAAGTGAGCTCTTACTGTAGAGTGTGTTGAGAAGCTCAGATACACCTTCCTTGGTCTTGATGGTGTGAATGATGGCATATTCATCAAATCTGGCATCAACCACCCGCATATCATTGTCATTTCCCCAACCTGATAGATTGTGAAAACATGATAATACATTTAGGGTTGTTAGATATTGGACAAATAGAAAATTTCAGGGACAGGTATGAAGCAGGAAACATACCCTGACTAGTAAAGACAAAGCGTGCCGGAGTTTCAGTTTTGTTGGCAAGATGTCTCATACTCCAGCAGGAACCGTCATCACTATAAAACAAATGAAGCAATATGAAGCATGAAAGTCGTTTTGATTCCTTTTACATTGCAACAAAGTAATGAATACAAGGGGGAACAGGTAAAAGCTTACTTCAGATTGGTGTAACTAATGTTAAGGTCTCCATCTTCGGTAGGCACCAGCACAGCCGTTCCCATCTTCATGTGTGCCTTGTGACTGACAAACCATTCTGCATTTGTAGCCATACCAATGATAAACCACTTTCCACTCATCTGAAGAGGAAAGAGTTCAAGCACAGGGTTTAAATGAAAGACCATAGCACACTGTTCTGTTTAATATTATTCTTGCCTAACTTAAATAAGCTTTTCACAGAACCGTCTGAGAAAATATTACTGTTGCACCAACAGAAGTAAAATTGCATGGCATATAGTGAAATAGTTAGTTTTTTCTATAATGTATATTTTACCTTTTCCAGGTCAAAGTCAGTCATAGGCGTGACTTCAGCAGAGACAAACACTGCACAAAGCAGAACGCACATCATCTTCAATACGACACTCATCATGGCTGCAGAAGTGTAGAGTTCTCTCTCTGTAGGCAGTCTGAAGTAAAGCAATGCTGGCTGTGCTGAGAGAAGAATGCCAGTCCCTGTTTTATCCTTCTGTGTGAACCCCCTCCCCTCCCATTTCAACCCTCAGGTCCTCCCACATCTGCTCATTACAGGCGTCACATAACTTGTAACTTGAACACGTGTTTTTCTAGGTCTATGTGATTGTTTGAGGGAATGTCTGTTCTATAGAATAGCCACATGTCTGAATTATGCATTGTGAGCTCCATAAGAGGCTGCTGTGGAATTAAAAAAAATGCAACATTTTTGTATATCAAAATTCACATTTTTAAAGAGACAAACAAGTTTGTTCATGTATAGGAATGTGGAATGTGGCCATTTGACCGTGGTCTGTTTGTTGTCAAACTCATTTTCAGTATCTCAGACCTTTAAGACCTTAAAGAGTTACTTTTATTTTACAAGTTAAAAGATCTTATGTGATGTGTATATGTCATTTTTTTAAATACAGAATAAATAAACAGTATTTTGTGTCCTTACTGTTTTTTTTTTCATTTTGAAATTCAATGCAAATAGAAAATTTGAACTGCACAAACATTTTTCATTTGTAAATATATTTCTTTGCTAGCAGTAAACAAAACCATGAAAAGAGTGCAGATTATTATTAATTTTGGTGATAATTTGACAGGAATGACACAACATTGCATAATACTTTATTATTGCATAATAATAAAAAAATACATATGATGTCTCATTTGAGCAAATTTAAACCATTTGTCTACATCTCAGAAAACTTGATAGTAGCTACCTTGAGACTTCATTAGGGATTGGGGGGCTGTGATTCGTCATCTATGTATGTGCAACATAACTGCATTTAAGCAGATGCCGAGATGATCAACATTGGGTTTGTTTGTGGATTCATATGATTTCAAGTAACAAAACACCATTTGGTGGTGGTTCCCAGGAAAAGTTTCCTGCTTCTCCCCCATTTGCAAATCCCATGGTGTGATTTGTGACTCTCCTCTTTCAAATTCCCCCTTTTCCTCTCCCTCCTCCCTGCCTACAGGTTCAGCTCACTGAAAGTCTACTAAACCTACGTATAACATACGTTTTTTAAGTGTTTGGTATCATTTTAAAGGTCTTGGTGCGATGGGTAAAAGGGTGCAATTTCTTTAACTATAGAATGGATTGAACAATATGATTACGACCATGGGAGAGAATCGACAGTGCACTCCTTATCTGAGTGTGTTTTCCCAAGAGCTCTCACAGTTGGGGGTCCCTTCAGGCCACGAGAAACTGATCAACCAACACCTGATTGGAGAGTTTTATGACTATTTGTCTCATCTGTGTATATAGATGGTTTCAAAGTGACAACATAAACAAACATTACGGGCTCAGAATCTTATAAAAGTATAAATAAGACGTGGGACAGTTTTTTATGACCATATCCTTATCCCTTCTATTATCTAAGAGGATCTACTCTGTAAAGCTGAAGAATCAGTTTTCAGCCAACGACCCTGCATCAGTGTGGAAAGGCCTGAAAGACATTACCAACTACAAGCCATCATCCCCTCAGTCTGTGAGGAATCAACGACTGGCTGACCATCTTAACGACTTCTATTGTCGTTTTGAAAAGCAGAGTCTCACCCTCCACACCCGCCCTGACCCTCTCTCTCCTATACCATTAACACCTCCTCCTGACACTCAACCTATTTTCTTCACAATAGTCTTTTATTTTATATATGCATTTTTGAGAAACTTTTAGACTGTAAATCGTATTATATTTGTATTGTCATTGTGTTGAATGTCTGTACTAGAAGCTTCCAACGCCAAATAAAATTCCTTGTTTGTGGAAGCACACTTGGCAATAAAGCTCTTCTGATTTTGTTATTTTGTGACTTTTATGCTATTTTTTGTTGTTGCTGTTATCTATAGGTCGTATAGGCTATTAAAACATGCACACAAATATTGCATCCAGTACTTTTGCCTTTTAATGATATTTAATTAAAAGGGATATTGTCTTTTTAGTTGTATTTTATATATTTCTTAATGCGTTAGTTTACCCAAAATGAAATTGCTGTTAATTTTCTCACCCCCAGTTACCCAGTACATCCAAGATGTGGGTGGCATTGTTCACACACTCGGACATACTAACAGGAAGCAGAAGTTGTTGAATAGAGAACATTGTGGCCATAAAATACAGCTCTTCTTTCCATTTAGGTATTTTTTCTTACATTATTTTGTATGTAATCTTTACTGTATACTTATATACTTACGGATTCCGCTTCCTGTTAGTATGCCAAGAGCTGTTCAGAGGGAGGGAGGGTAGCGGAGACCGCTGAGGATAAGCGGGAGGGAGAAAGTTTATGTAGGCTGTGCCAGAATGTGTAGTGTCTGGAGAAGTTAGGTCGAGATCAAAAGTGATCTCTTTTTCTAGGTCTATGTGATTGTTTGAGGGTATGTCTGTGCTAAAGAAGCCGTATGTCTGAATTACTGTATGCATTGTGAGCTCCATAAGAGTCTGTCATGGAATAAATAAAAAATGCTACGATTGTCATTTTTGAATATCAAAATTCAAAGTATCTAAACTCATATTTTTAAGAGACAAACAAGTTTGTTCATGTATATCTAGAAAGTGGCCATTCGACTCTGGTCTGTTTTTTAGGTTGTAAAGAGTCAGTCAAAGACCTTTAAGGGTTATTTTTATTTTACAAGTTAGAAGATCTTATGTATTTATGTAATTTTTGTAAATACTGAAGAAATAAACAGTATTTTGTGTCCTTACTGTTTTTTTTTTCATTTTGAAATGGAAGAATTTGAACACAAACATTGTTCATTTGTAAAACATATGTGATAATTTGACAGGAAGGACACAACATTGCATAATACTTCATTATTGCATAATAATTTTTAATGATAAAAAATGAGCTCCCTTGAGACTTCATTAGGAGAGACTGTGATTCATCATCTATGTAAGTGCAATATAACTCCATTTAAGGCACAAAGAGGAATCGATTTTTGAAGTTTTAAGAGACTAAAACCAAGCAGAAAAGAAAGTTCAGGTCTGTGTTTTCAGGTGAAGGACTGGACCAGCTGATGTTTTGCATTCTCCTACAAAAGAATAATAACAATGAAAAATAGATGAGTGATACATTCTGCAAAGCTGTTCACGATAGTAAGGGCTGATAAATCCTATAAATGTACCATTTGGTGGCAGGATGAGATTGTCATCCTCCAGGATGCCAGTGTCAAGAGAGAACTTCCTGAACTTCACCACGTCTTCAGCAAGTGTTGTTTTACGACCTGTGACCATAAAACATTCTATTTTAGCATCACATGTTCATCAAAACATTGGATCTCTGCTGTTCAGTTGGGACAAAATGTGCTATTACTGCAGAGTGTGTGGAGAAGCTCAGTTACACCTTCCTTGTTCTTGGTGTGAATGAGGGCGTATTCATCAAATCTGGCATCAACTATATATTTTTACATTTTCAAAGTCAAAGTCACTCATGGGCATAACTTCAGCAGAGGCAAACACTGCACGAAGCAGAACGCACATCATCTTCAAGTATTAAAGCAATGCCGGCTGTGTTGGGAGTAGGGTTGTCACGGTACCATAAACATGTCTTATGATACTATACCAGCTGAAGTATCTCGATACCAAGTAGTATCACGATGCTTTGCCATATAATTCAAATCTATACAAAAAACACAGATTTAGATGAAACATTTTGTATTTACTATAGTAAACTGTATTATACTTTGCACTAGAATATGTTGTGGTATTAACTGTAGTAATTGGATAAATTGTAGCAAATACTGTATACTTAAATATTTACAATGGTAAGACTCAAAAACACTAGTGTCTATGAGTTTTAATAGTTTAAATAGTTTAGTCATTTTTCACGTGGGAAATAATTCAAATGTGGGACAAAATTCGTTGATACAGTAGTCTTTTTAAAGGGAAATATTAGGCTTACTTTAAATGCAGAACTAATACGGCCAGTAGGTGACGTCAATTTTCCACTGAGTTAGTGAATCATTTAACCAACTTGTTCAAAGCGCCAATTTGAATCATTAACTCGTCTGAGTCATTCAAAACATACATTTATTTAGGAGATAAACACCGCAAGAAGGCAGATGAATGTGTTCAAATGAATATTAATGCGCATATGCAACATTAACTACGGTACTACCGTTTCAAAAATAGAGAGCTGTCGTAGCACCGGTACACCGTGCAACCCTTGTTGGGCGAGAAGTGCCCATTCCTATTTTATCCTTCAGTTTGAACACCCCTCCCTTTTCTGACCCTCAGGCCCTCCCACATCAGCCCAATACAAGCGTCACATAACTTCTCATTTTTTAATATCAAAATTCAATGCATCTAAACGTACACACAAGTTTATCTGGAACGTAGCCGTTTTGCTGTGGTTTACTTTTTTTTATCAAACTTACTTTCAGTTTAAATGTACACTTTTTTTTTTTTTTACAAAGATAATAAAAACATGTAATTGGGAATAAAGATATTCTTAAATATCTTATGTGATGTGTATAAGAAATATTCTAAGTAATAAACAGTATGTTTTGTCCTAAATGCTTTTTTTATTAATTTGAAATGGAAAAAAAATGTGGATTTGAACGGAACATAGAAACATTTGTTTTTCTGTAAAATATTTATTTGATAGATAGCAGTACACAAAACCAGCAATCTACGCATTATTCATAAAATCATGCAGGTGTCATATTAGTGATAATGTGGCACAACATGGTATAATACACATTTTTTGGACATCATTTGGACAAAGTTAAATCATCTTTTTGCATCCTAGAACTCCTTTCGGTCACACTTCAGTATAGGGGGCAATTCTCGCTATTAACAAACCATTAACTAGAACTTTTTCCCTAATAATATCTTAATTTGTTGCTTAGTTAGTAAGTTAGTTGTTAGGTTTAGGTATTGGGTATGGATTAGGGATGTAGAGTATGGTCATGCAGAATATGTGTTTTTTAAGTATTAAAAAAAACAGCCAATATGCCAATAATAGGCATGCTAATAACAACTAGTTAATAGTGAGAATTGCCCCCTATACTGAGGTGTTACCCTCTTTTCTTCTTTTCTGTCCCCTGTTCTTTGCAGACCTGGGAGTTAGTTGAAGAAACTGGCATATGCCAGATTGATTTACCATCTAAACTCAACAAAGCTTAATTTAAGGCACAAAAAATGTGGCTGACTCTCATTTCTATATGAAGTCAGAGATAAAACCAGAAATAAGGCCAGAAATTCGGATCTGTGTTTTCAGTTGAAATGACTGGACTAGGTGATGTTGTTTTCTTGGGAGATGAGACGCTTAAGCAAGTGAGCATTCTCCTACAAAATAACAATTAACACAAAACACAAAATTAGTGAAGAATTATGTTAACCATGTATTATTCTGTTATAAATGCATATGAGGATTAATCGTAATCCTGTTAAATGTACCATTTGGTGGCAGCATGACAATATTCTCCTCCAGGATGCCAGTGTCCAGAGAGAACTTACTGAACTTCTCCACCAGGTCTTCAGCTATAGTTGCAGTACGACCTGTGATCGTGAAACAAAGTCTTTTTAGCATCAAATGTTCATGAAAACAATCTCTTCTGTGCAGTTGGGACAAAGTGAGCTCTTACTGTAGAGTTTGTTGAGAACTTCAGATACACCTCCCTTGGTCTTGATGGTGTGAATGATGGCATATTCATCATATTTGGCTTCAACCACACGCATATCATTGTCATTTCCCCAACCTGATAGATTGTAAAAACAAAGTATGATGATAACTTTATTACTTTATAAGAGGGTGTTAGATATTAAGCTTATAGATAAATATCAGACTGTTCAATTTTAGGGACAGGTATAAAGCAGGAAACATACGCTGACTATAATAGACAAAGCGTCCTGGAGTTTCAGTATTTTTGGCAAGAAAAGTCATCCTCCAGCAGGAACCGTCATCTCTAAGAAACAAATGAAGCGTTTTAATGCCATACTTTGACAACAATGAAACAAATGATCAAAAGTGGTTTTTAAATTGTAGCAAAGCAAAGAACACAATGTGAAACGGTTGAAAGATTACTTCAGACTAGCGGAGTTGAGGTCAAGGTCTCCATCCATGGTAGGCGTCAGCATGGAAGTACCCATTTTCATGCTTGCCTTCTTATTGGTAAACCATTTTGCATTTGTAGCAAAGCCAACAAGATACCATTTTCCACCCACCTGAAGAGGAAAGAGTTGAAGCACGGGGCTTAAATGACAGATTATAGCAAACTGTTCTGTTCAAAATTAGTTTAACCTAACTTTAATAAGATGAAAACCTTTCCAGTACCCATTATGAAAATATTAATGCTAGCCGTAGTAATATTGCATGTTATGTAATATTATAAGCCATAGTAAAACAGCATTATAAATCTATTGAAATGTATCTTATACCTTTTCCAGGTCAAAGTCAGTCATGGGCATAACTTCAGCAGAGACAAACACTGCACAAAGCAGAACGCACATCATCTTCAATACGACACTCATCATGGCTGAAGAAGTGTAGAGTTCTCTCTCTGTAGGCAGTCTGGAGATTTGTTAAGCAATGCTGGCTGTGCGGAGAGAGGTATGCTAAGCCCCGTTTTATCCTGCAGAGTGAACCCCAAACCCTCCCCTTTGCCCCTTCTTGTCCTTCCCACATCTGTAATTTCAGTTGTTATATAACTTCTTACTTGCCCGTGGGCATTTTAATTATTTGTTTTAGTCTTCAGAATATCTTATAGCATGTGTTATCTAATACCCATACCTAAATGAACAATTTCATTTCATTTCATTTACAATAAGTTCATTTTTGTATTCGCAGCAGATGTTTTTTTGAGAGAATATTTCCTTTTGGATGTTTCTAGGTATTTCGGATCTGCAGCATGTTTACTCCTTAAGAGGGGCTGGGCAAGCAGAATCTTGTTTTGAAGAGTTACATCACAGGCTACATAACCTTACCAATAACATTGTTTTATAAGTAAACCTCTAAAAAAATGTGTGCAAAATTGCACAAAATATGACAAAACATTTTGTTGAATGTGAAATTAACCTTACCAGGTTGCATGTGTATTGTTTATACCCGAAAGGCGCAATTTTGAAAACACACAAAACTTGAGATTACATAATAACTTTTTTTATTTCAATTGTTTGCATGCTGCTGAACAAAGTGTTTTCTCACTGTTGTTTGAATGTGTGATGAGTGCTTATTTCTTTCATTCAGAGCTTCTGCAATAACATAGTGGTCAGTCAAGTCATTTCTGAAAGACACAGCAATGACACAATTGTTAGATTTAATACTCAGACAATTTTTTTTTAAATGACATGTGCATCAATGGAAAGTTTATATTTTGTTACAAAACCTAATAAATGTTATGCAAGTATGCATGCATCTCTGTCAAACAGAAAACGTGATGCTAACATAACAGGTTGCACAACTGGCTGGAGGCTGCACATTTTGGAAACATAACGTTTCTTTCAGCCAATCAGTGAAGGTTACCCGACACCAAGCACAGCCTTTGTACAGTTCTGAAGTTTTAAGCTTGGATTCATTTAAGTGAATCCTCTCATTCAACCAATTCATTTCAACAAACTGGTTTAAACCAATTCACTAGTGCAATACTGCAGTTCAACAGTACACTGCAGTGTATTGCATGATACATTGTATGTATCACATACAGTCATAAAATATTCATATAGCCTAATTCAACCAAATTATTTAAAAAAAACTAAAAATGATGATGTTTTTGTGATTAGGCCGCACTAAGCAGTACGCCCCAGTGCAGTGTACACATGGTTGGGGAGTGAAGGATTTTGTCTTTTTGATATGTCACCCTGTGACTATTTCCTGGTGTAATTACCCTAAGCGTCTGTGTTATATTGTGGCTGTGCCCCACCTTTAATTAACATAGAACTGTAAAAGGTTAACCAAATGGCTCAAGCAATCAACATTGTACCCCACCCGTAGTTAACATATAGGACTATTTGTAAGGCAATCAACTGATCAATACACAGGATGGCCCTTCTATCCTGTCCATTGTAAGTTCCCAGTATTGTAAGTACTCCTAATGGTATCTGTCTATTGTATGAAGGCCATTTGTAACCAAAGTCTGGTCGCACAGACTAATTGGGTTATGATCCAGGCTAAGAATGTAGAAGGTTGGCACGACAACATCGCTACAGAACCATGCTACACTACCACCTTCAATAAATGATTTTCCCCGCAAGCACTTGGTCCTGCTTTCTTCATTTATGTACTAGAACCATTCTACATTGGCGAGCCACCCAACGACTGCTCAGCGAAACTCAAGGAAGATTTAACAGGAGGCAACAGTTACTTTACATTTGTGCTTTTGGCAGACATTTAGCCAAAGTGCAAGTTATGAATGTTTTTTATATCAGTATGCGTGTTCCTTGGGATTCAAACCAACAACATTTGCTTTGCACTTTACATTGTAAATGTTTTATATAATATGTCATAAAGTACATTTTTATGAAATTAGCAACGTGGCAAATGTAATAAAAAATACATCTTACCCAGCACCTTATCTTCAGACTCGCAAAAGCCTGTAAAAGAGTTTCGAGTTGAAACAGGTTTGTATAATGTTAGGCTACATTTAAATAATCTGGCAATGGTGACTATTCTTTCTCACCATAGTGGGGATACTGGGAAAGAAGGTCCAATCCTAAACCGACTTTCTTCGCACGATCCTCAAATTGATCTACTACATTATCAGGCACAATACCGGAACGTCCTTTAAAAGAAACAAGGCTTTAAATCAATTATTTTCTTTAAACTACAGTCTATTGTTAAACTTCATGTCTGCAAAATTTTAACGGTTTCTTTACTAATACTACCATCAACGGTTTACCATCGCAACAATTACAAGAGGTTTCCATTTAAACCAATTTAATTCCCATTAAAACTATTAAATCCATTATATTTTCTGTGATGGCTTTTATTGTTTTTTAATCAGCAGGGCCACTTCTTATTGAAAAAGTATCCCTCATGCAATGACACAAAGATCTTAACCTGACTGATGCGTTTATTTAGATATCAGAATGCTTACCGTATAATTTCATGGTCATTTTCTTCCCTCTCTTGAACACCAGTATAGCATAGGAGCTGTAGTCCGTATCAACCACAAAAATATCCACATCATCAGCAGGTCTCTTACCTGTAGTGGATGGAAAAATATTTATTTAGTGTTTATGCATCTGTGCAGATTAAAGGAAATGTTCTGTGTGGTTACAGTACTATACTTCAACAATGCTTATCTCGGCTTGTTTTTTTATTCTCTAGATTATTTGGGTTTTAAAGGGTTGTGATTGACATCTGTTTCATAAGATGTGTCAGTAAGCAGACTAAGCCATTTCACAAGTACTTCAGATAATTTAGATAAGACAGTCTTTGGTGCTTTTGTCCGCATCAGACACCCACCTTTGAGAATGAGATGTCCAGGGTTCTTTGTGGTCATGTAGTTCTGTGTGATATTCCAACACTCAAAATTGCTGACATTAAGAAAATGCACAGTGGATGAACAAATGGGGAGGCGTGACTTTTCTTGAAATTACATTCTTGCAAAATATTGCAAGAATAAAACTTTTACAAGATAAAACCGGTTACAATACTTAATATTGTAACAGGTTTCATCTTGACTATATGCAATGTTTTGTTTTGCTCGCAGCTCCTGATCTTTTAATTATGTGATGGCATTTGTTTGAATGGATTCATTTTGCATTCATTTGCGCAATTTAGAAACATCATAAGATATTATCATGATTAAAGATACCTTCTTAACAGTAAACAAACATGTTTTTTTATCATGACAAAGACAACATTCTTACTGAAAAAAAGCAATAGCAGGTTAAAGTTAGTATGTTCTGAAATAAAGAAAATTATGTAGGAAAATAAAAAGCAGAGAATAATTTGTTAAGTAATAACATTTAACGTTTTCATTTGATAACATTTGCTAATGTTTAGTTTGAAGAACATCAGAGGTTTAGGTAAAATAAGACGAGCTGGCGAAGCTTGAATGCAGCGGCTAGCTACATTTCTCCCCCTTGTGGCTAAAGTTCTACTCACAGTTTGGTCATAGTGTCTACAGACAGCTTGTTTCCATTGATTTTCAAATCTATAGTAGTGCTCTCCAGTTTAAAGCCCTTTTCCAGAAGTGTCTTACATCGTGACATCACAGAAACCAGGTACCACCTCCCAGTTATCTAAAGAGCAACAAAATACATATCATAGACGGTTTCGAAGCAACAGCATAAACAAACGTTACTGCACATGCTTGCTATTGTGACCCAAACTTTTGCAGCCGCAAAGAACAGTGTCCCTGTAGATTCCGATAAGAAACAAAAGAAAAAACAAGTAAATTACACCAGCTAGCCAGTTAAAAATATGTCTGTCCAGTATTATTTGGGGTTACCAGGAGAAGAACAATTAGGCTACTTGGCTAAACTTAAATTAAATGCGACAAAGTTATGCGACCTATTCGGAAGAAAATATATTTATTAATACAATTGACATACAATACAATTAAAATAGTTAAATTAGTTAAATTATTATTATGCTAGTTAATGTACATATCAATAAAATATATTTATATTATTAGCCACTAGCCAGACCGATAAACGAACAGACCGGAAGTATGGGTCTATATAGGCTAATATATAATCTAAATGAGGAAAATAATCCCTTCAATCATGGTGTTGTGCTCACAGAAGTGACATGACCAGAGGTGGACAGTCCATTTTCTTTCGCTGTGAGTGAATGAAAGTCTCGCGGTGCAAAGGTGCGTACGCGTGGAACAGATCGTGCAGTGTCGTAAATCGTCGCTAAACAGAATTATAATTTGCGCATGACCGTTTTCTACTACGTCATTATGCGTGGTTTTTGGATATTTTACTGCGAAAATCTTACAAACTGTACCTTTAACAAACTTTACTAAGCATGCGCGCGTTTGTGGGCTGCCCTTAACTTCCGGTACACGTTCACAAAGTCCTATAGGCTATTTCTGATAACAAGCGAAAGAAACCGAGAAGAACCGTGACTTGGCTAAACTTGTCTCTTCAATACTTTGAATTTGGAGTGGATACCAAGCTCAACTGCTAGATGTAGTTGTACGGTTTCTTTAAATGCGACCAAACTACAGGACACATTCAACACAATGTTTATTAAATTAAATGAACATACAACAAAAATAAAAAAAACGTTTATTTAATACAATTATTGTACAATAACATAATAATACAAATTAATATTAACATAAATTAAATATTAATAGGCCTAGTTATATTATTAGACACAAGTCAAACACAGACCGAAAGTTAACTGCAGTCCACTCGCCTGTCCAATGAAAGGATCATGTATATGAATTATATTTAAACTGCTGAACAGTTATTAATTTTATTTTTTTAATGTAATTTATTACAATTAATATACGATTAAAAAAATATATGAAATAGAAAACAAATTGTTATGTTATAAACAAACGCAGATTGGAAGTTAACTTCGGGCAGCGTGTGAGTCCAATGAATCCGTCTATAGACTTCTTCGAATTCTTACTGTGATTACAGTGAAAAATGATGTTGAAAGTCTGGGCATTTTAAAACGTGCAAGAGAAATAACCTGTCAGTATGAATAATGTTAATTCCTCAGGCTGCACTTAAAAATGTGTGCTGACAAAAATAATTAAGTTTAGTTATTAATTTTGAGATATTGAATTAAGTAATGTTGAAATATACCTGATTTATGTCGATGTTCTGACTTGAAGTTAATTTCTCAACAGCTTTTTCTTCCTCGGTTTGTTTTGGCTTCTGTGGCCGTTTTGGTTTGAACGAGGATCTTCGTGTCTCAGCATGCTCCAAAAGACTAAGCCATATCAGAACAAACAACAAATGCATCCAGAACCGCATCATCGCAGCTTTGAATCGTTTCTTTTTGGTTTACTAGATCAGTTAAAGCTTTATTAAAATGACTGCTTTAAGTTAACTGTCCAGCATCCACACACCGATCAGAATGATGAACCTTTGCTCAGGGTTTATCATTAACTTTCCAACAAACCCCCAAAATTGTGCAACTCTGATAACTCAAATCCTGTCATTTATGAATAAAACAGTCCGTTTTGTTCGCATTTTTACAATTTATTGTACAGTGGTATGCCAAAAAACATGTTAGATAAAGCAAGAATACAGTGTACAGGAGACAGACATCCATTTTTTTGCTCAAATCTCAAAGTAATTTATAGCATATCACAATGGATCATGTGTTATTCAAATGCCATAGGTTGTCTTCATTTGCACCAAACAACTACATTACTGTCAAAGGACATAACTTCTGGTTTTGCTGACAAAATGTCTGGTTTATATTTCTCTCGGCTTGAAGTTAAGAGCTACGCTGTTTATGCAGAATCGCTGCCCAGTTGGATCTGGACCATCATCAAAGACATGCCCAAGATGAGCATCACACTGCACAAACAAAATCATATGTTGTAACGGTATGCTTTGCCATCAGATCAGTTTACTTCAACCCAGGTTTTGAATTTAATAAGTGGAACTATTATATTAGTTAATTGGCACACAGCACAAAACTGTTTAACATCATTGTCTCCTATACTCACATGTTTACAGATAACCTCTGTTCCAGTGCTACCAAGTGAGTTGTCAGGACGACGGACAATATTGGCATGACTCTCATCCTTTTCCCATGTCCCATGAGCCTCATAGAAGGATGGCCACCCGGCTCCAGCATCATATTTAACCTCTGAGCTGTTGGAAGCAAAACTAAATCTGCTGAATTGTTTTCAAACATATTATTTACAGAATATATTTAGTTTAGTTCGTTTTATATAAATGAAATTATTTATGGGCTAGTTGAAAAACATCCAAATCATTTCTCCTATTTCAAAATGATTTTTAGGACAGCTATCACTGTCTCCAATGGATTAAAAGCTTACCTAAAAAGTGGGGAGTCACAGCATACACAATGGTACATGCCCACCTCATTGTGATTCAGGTAGATGCCACTGAATGGCTACAAAATAAACATAAGGCTTTGCATCTGGGGTTCTTTTAGAAACGATAATACAGCCAACATTTCGAAAGTTTGTACACACCACTTCTGTGCCTTTTTCTCTCGTTACAACATACTGTTCTGGAGTCAGCTTACTTTGCCAGTCTGTGGACCCATGGTCATAACGTGTCAAGGAGAGCAAACCTGTACAAAAAAGAATAATAATACATTTACAGAATAAGTTATTTTTTTCAGAGCAACTGTTTTACAGGGCACATGCATGAGACAAAAGACTGTAAAACAAAGCAATAACTAAACTCTTTTTAAACTTTTCAAGCCTCAGTGACAGTAGCCTATACATTCTTTTGTCTAAATCTTGTTATAGCCTACATTATTACCAGTCAGACATTCGTTTTCCTGTTCTAGTCAGTACAAAGGTTGATTTAAGCCATTTCTCATCTGAAGTTTCCACATACAAACCACGTGGAATTTGTTTATTTTGGGGCCTTTCTAAACCCACACCATGTAAAAACTTTGAGTAATCAGGTCACGCATGATCTAAACTGCACAACCGCAGCATCTACTCATTATATAGGCTACTTTTCATTTATAAATTGCACGAACTAAACACTGTAATAAAACTACCACAGCAGGAATATCTAGCAGATGGTGTTAATATTTAAAGTCAAATATAGATCGAAAAATTAACCTCCCCTACCCGGCGATGTAGAAATCGGCCGAATCCCTACAAATATCCTCTTCTTTGGTAATATTGATTTGACAGTTGCTCCATTGAAAAACACAGATGAGAAACGAAGCAGAAAACGTGACATATTTCTCGACATATCAGTTTATGGACTGGTGTGACTTTCTCGGAACTATCGTTTAACATAAGCGACTCATGAATAGACTGAAAAGAAGCAGAGCTCTGTTGTGTTCATTCCCTCTCTCGCAGCTCGAGCACCTGCGAGCCGAAAGCAGCAGAAACTGGTCACAGCTAAGCTAACACACTTTATGGGTCACGGTCGTCTGGATCAAACTTTGCACATTGTCACTTGAGCAACAGCATCTGCGGTAGAAGTTTTAAAATTCAATTTTTTTCAATTTCCAAATAAATTTTTGGTTTCTTTATTTTTCGTCGTATCGGCGTGTTCTCGCTCTTATCATCATATATGTTATATTTATTCGACTTTGACCTTAATAAGGAAGCGAAAACGTGACGCCTTATATCAACGCCAAATGAAGCAATATCTTTATTGTAAAGCCTGAGGAATACAATACAATTTCTAGGGGTTTCCATTACAAAACCCCTTTGCAACAGCTTTTTACCATATAGGCTAACCAATACAAAAGCTTTAATGTTGTGTGATTTGAGCCTTATTTCAGTAAGATTCTGAATAATACTGCCATAATTTACTCACCCCCTTGTCATTTCAAACCTCTTTGACTGACTTCCTTCTGCAGAAGACACAAGAAGATATTTTGAAGAATGTTGTTAACAGCCCGACATTCACTTGCAGTGGTTACAATAGTGTGTGAGTGAATGGGGTGCTGTGCTATTCTTTTACCAACATTTTTTTAAAATATCTTATTTTGTGTTCTGCAGAAGAAGAAAATGTCATACAGGTTTGAAATGACAAGAGGGCGTGTGAACGTTTACAGAATATTAATTTTGAAGGTGAACTACTCCTTTAATGGTGTTCAACATCCTATGAATGGAACCCAATGACCCAAAGGGAAATTTCCCAATATGACCATTAAATCTATTAAAATGTCTGTGATGCTTTCTATTGTTTTTATTCAACAATGAGAGACAATGTCATGCACCAGTTTTGAAAATGTATTGGAACAAACTAAATCACATTCACTTATAATCACAATAATATAATATAATAAAATATGAAATTATGTATTAACCCAAATCGCAGGTGCGTTTATTTTCAGTTAACAGTTATAGTTGGTGCTGTTAAATGCTTTGATATGCTAGAGCTGCTGGTGAATTGCTTTTCATGAGGTTGCCAGGTTGGTGAATGAGATCTATGATGTAGTTCTCAGGCCGAGTGTAACCATAAGGTTTTTTTGGACCATTGATGATCAGGATTTCATTCCAGGCACGGTTGTATTGTCCTCTCACGAGACTGCACCTCAATCCAATTCTATCAGCAATAACCTAAAATGAATTGAAAAGTCAATCTGTTATAGACAGCTGAGTGATAGATGTGTTTTAATTATATTGATTAGAATTCAGAATTTTCGAGTAACAGACTCTAATGTGGTGATGTAAATTAAATGGCCAAATGATTTAATTTAAACCATCACATGTAGTCTACAGACACACAAACATTTTATGCCGTTTCTAAGAATCTCTGCATACCTTAAAAAGCAGTGCTCTGTGAAAGTAGATGCCCTTTTTTATCTTGCCAATCGGAATAATGTTAGAATTGATTTCAAGCTTCAGTTTGCTGATGTGCAGTTCCCAAAGAAAGTCATGCAGTTTCTCTGGCTCAACCTGTCCACCCATCGCATCACAAACCAACCTGTGTAAAAAATAACATCACCCGTTACATTGCCTTGCTTTGGTTGTTAGGAAATACAAAAAAAGGTCTGTTTTAAGCATCGAAACATACACAGCTAAAGCAGAATACATCTTGGCATCATCCAGAGGCAAGACTGATTTGACTGCCTCTTTGACAAGGTTATGAAACTCAGCATCATACGGCAGCTTCCACCCTTCCTCCAAAACACCCTCCTGCTGGGGTTTAATCTCCTCTTCATCCTTCTTTTCCTCTTTTTGACCTTTTGCCTTCATTTTACTTAAGAAAAAGTTGAAGATATTACGAAAAAAAATTAGAGAAAGTTTTCTAGATAGATAAACGTACAAGCGTTCCTGTAGCTTGACTGATAGAGCAAGTTCCTAGTAAGCTTTGGATATAAGAGTGTGAGGAATGTAAAGAACAAACACACACATGGGTGTTTTACTGCTCCGTTTGCTGCTCATAACTGATGAGGTGCCCGTTTCAGTTGGACTGTCTTGTTTACGCTCATCTGGTCCTTTGGGAATCAATCTGATGCAAAGAAACATAAAAAAATTCTAAGTGCACAACAAAAAGCTAACTTAATTTGTCAGCTCTGTCTCACTCACTTCAATCAACAACCGAACCCATAAACCCAGAGATCGGCGTATCAGAACAAGCACAGAAAACTTTTATAAAGCAAAATAAGTGTGCTGTTTGTAATTTCAATTAATTTCAAGTCTGAAAACAAATGCCGCTGTTTGGGCCTTCAGTGAGTGTTGAGGGTTCGGTGGCAGAATTCCAATTTTTCCTGTGGGAGCCCTAGGTCACATTCCAAGCCAATGCATGCCAAAGAATTTCCCCTTGCGGCAAATTCATCTATCCACATCTATCTGTTGTGCAACAGAGAGGTATTTAATATTCAAGTGACAGTGTTCTGCTTTAGACCTAATGGTGTGGAAGAGGACAGACTGTGAAAGTCTTTATCCTTCACAAAGGGCTTGTTTCTCTGTGAAGGGAGATCAGAAGTTAAAAAGTGCTATTTGTATGTAAATCTAATAAGACGTTTAGTGTGTTTTTAAATAAATGTTCCTCCAAAATGAAGGGGTTAAAACTTTTAGCAAAGAGTAAAATACAGTGGGATGTGAGAGTAATTTGAAACAGTATAGGTTTGGATCAGATGTTGCAAAATCATGACCCTTGGCCTTAACGTACTGATCTGGCAGTTTTCCATTAACAGCAACGATGGCTCGATGTTGGTTGACAGCCTGTTTTGATAGATCCTCTAAGGTAGGAACCTGCTGACCCATTCTTATCTGAGGAAAGAAGCGAAAGCAAGAGATGAATGTTAGATACAAGACAAAATCATTGATTTGTTGAACCTCACCTAGCATAAAAGATTTGGTTTGTTGACAACATTTTCATTTGTACCTGTCCAGGGTCATAGAAGCCATCAGTGGTTATATCAGTGGGTGGAAGGTGTCCTGTCAGACTATACTTCAATGAAAGACTGTTGTCCTGGAGTTTCTGAAGTGCTACCTCACTTAACTTGCTTTTACGGTAAGATGACAAATTGATTTCATGGAGTATCTCCAGAGCTCTGGAAGATTGTTAACACCAAAACAAAACGAATAGCTGATAATACGTGTCATTTTAATACATGAGAAATTAAGGCTTTCAGTTTAAGGATTTTAGTAAGTAAGTTTATTAACATTTTGAACATTTTGGTTTAAAAAAAATACTGTATTACAGTAATGAGAATACAATCACTGTTACAAATAATGGAATTACATTAAAAGAATGTGCATTTTTATAATGAAAATAATTCAAAAATAAAAATTGTGTTAATGGTCTTATAGGAACAGTACACCCAATATGAAACATTTATTTATTTACCATCGAGTTTGTTCTGATGAACACGGAGAAAGATATTTGAAAGAATGCTTGTAATTTTAATTTTTGAGTGATCTGTCCCTGTCCCCTGTCACATTTTTTTTTTTTTTACAAATGTTTTATGACATTTATCCAAAAAAGTACATTCAAAAACAAGTTTCTAGAAATATCTGACACTGGGCCTTTACTGACATCTACTGGTTCTACTGCAAGTTAACAGTATCTTGTAAATGTCTAAATCCCTTTAAACCATATTAAAAAAAGGTATTGTGACACACCCATTTAAGGTATGAGTAATGATTCATACATTAAAATAATTCTGAGAGTTTATGCTCCAATATATACAAATAAAAATGTCTAAAAGGACAGTGGATTAGCATAAAAACATGCTCACCCTGCATTGCACATTTCTATAGCAGTTATTTCATCATTTGCACACACACTAACAGCCCAGCAGGCATTCCTCCGAACGTCTGCATTGATTGATCTGAGCAGTTTGATCAAATGTGACAGACCTCCAACATTTCTCAGCTGTAAAAACAAAACAAGACAAATCAAACCTCACGTATCACAGAAATGCCCTTCATAACCTTACCCAGAAACTAAATACTGCTTTTTCCTTTGCATTATACGCATATAACTGATAAGCTGTGACGACTGGATAGACCTTTGAAATTGACCTCAGTGACATTACCTCTTGCCTGGCCTCTGCATCACAGGCCAGTGAGGCCACAGCCTGCATTGCACTGTTGAGTGTGTGGTTGTCAGTGGAGTGTAGCAGTTCCACCAACGCTGGCATAGCACCATGGGCCAGAATGCAGCTGCGCAGCTCCTCCTGCTTTGCCATGTTTGTCAAGACCGCTGCCGCATGCACAGCTGCCCATGCGCAGCTGTCTCGCAGCTGTCGCACCAGAAGCTTGTCTCCCCCGGCGTCGTACACAGCACTGGACATGGGACAACAAAACATACAGAACAGAGCGGTATAAAAACAGCTTTGGGCCAGCAGCCATTACTTAGTTGAATAAGGAAATTATTGGTCATTTTTATTTATCTTTATTAAACAAACTTTTTACTTAATTTTTTATGTTTATTTATTGTTTTTAGTCCAAGCGGGTTTTTTAGTAATGATGGGAACTTTAAAGCACTTTTCATTATAAACATTTTTATTATCTTATACAATGTTTGTTGTTTGTTTGTGACAACATTGCAAATTAGATCTACCTTCGGGTACAAATAAAGTTGACCTGACCTGATACATGCTACTCTTAGTACTGTAATGATTAGTCTGTATTTTCAAGACAAGCACACTTGAAATTATTAATGTTGACTACATAATCTTGTTATCTCACTATAATCTTTAAACATGAATCACTATGCATTAAGCTTGTTGCTGTCGGTCAGACTGGATAAGGCCTCAGCAGCCGCCGTTCTTAACTCACTTCCCTCACTGTTCAGCAGTCGTACGATGAGCTTGATCGCATCTGAAACATACAGACCTTCATCATCTTTTCGGTGGAAATCTCAGTTGACACAAAAGGACAACACGGATCATTTAAACAAAAATGAAGTCAGATTAAATTAAAGAGAGAATTCAGAACAAGGTACTGCTTTTGATGCTTGGATTTAAATGAGATTACCCAGACATCTGAAAGTTTCTCTGCTGGACAGGTTCTTGCTCACGGTTGCAACAGCTTGACATGTGGCTATGCGTATGTTGTCATTCTCCTGTGTAAGAAGGTCAGTGAGGGCCTTTTCGACATTTTGTCCGTGCAGGATTTTTCTGATTTCACCTTGATGGCATAAAACCAATTAAATGTATATACAATCTGTTTTAGTACACACTGCGAAAATGTCATGTAGCTTAATAATGCATTGAAAAAACATTGTTAATTTAACGTTATTACAGTCATTTTTAAAGGGATGGTTCACCAAAAAAAATAGTTTTACCCTTTTGTCATTCAAAACCTGTAGGACTGGATAGAGTATATGTGTGGAACACAATAGAAGATATTTTGAGAAATGTCTCAGTGGTTTTGTGTTCACACAATGGAATTCAATGGGGGCCAATGTTGTTTGGTTATCAACGTTCTTCAGAATGTCTTCTTTTGTGTTCGGCAGAGGACAGAAAGTCATACAGGTTTGTAGTAACACAAGGGTGAATAAATAATGAAAGAACTTTTTAGGGCACTTCTCACTTTTTATAATAATCGAAATATGAAAGAAAATCCTGATAAGTGTGTGTTTCCCTACCGTTTTGTGCCACCCTTGCTATGGCTTTGACGGCATTAGCCTGCACCTCAGGCAATGTGGGTGTGATAACAAATTGCAGCAAGTGCTCTAGGCCGCCCATCCCCTGAATAAGCTGCACGGACTCGCTGTCTTCCAAGCAGTTGGAGATAACCCTAAGAGCCACCCCATGCAGGTCATTAAACTCCTGTAGGAGGAGATATACTGCTAGGTTATGATGCAAGCAGGTTGACTTTTGGCTTTAATGCCAAATTGGTGTGATCTTTTCCTTGGCTTCGCATGAAGTTGCTAAAAATTCTCTATTATCAAGTCCATATCTTATACATATCATTTATTACTTGTAATGTAAAAGACTAAGATATGTTGTCAAAAAGTGCTCATAAATAATTCAGATGACAACAAATGGCCTACTTTGGTTGCAAGGAGCTCCAGGATTTTGTTAAGGCCCTGTGCATTTCTAAAGGCCACAAGGCTCTCGCGGTCACTGGTGATGGTCTCGATGGTACGCAGGGCAAGTTGCTGTATAACCGGGAACTCTGAGCACAGCAGATCCAGAAGCGGAGGGAACCCATTTAGCCCAGGCACGGCCGTTCGATTCTGAAAGTCCTGAGTGTGCGTAAGGCAGCAAAGAACACAGATCAATTATTGTAACTGCATCCTTCTGGAATTCAAAAACTTGAAAGACGGTCAAATGTCTATGATATAATTTTCAGGATACAAAGCATTTCAAACTCAATTTTTTCTGACATCAGAATTGCAAGTTTTATATATTACATCGCTTACAAATTCCTTTTAGCTTAATATACAACAGACCTTCTAATATCTGTTGTCTTACTTGTACAAGATTAAAGATGCACTCTGCAGAATTCTTTTTCACATCAGCATCAGGGTTGCACAAGAGCCGAATGAGAGGTTCAAGTCCTTGGTGCTCAAATATTTGGACTTTGAATGTGCAGTCGACAGACAAGGATGCCAAACACAACGTGGCAAATTCAAGCACCACGAAGTCCTCTGTGAGGTGTCATTTAAAAAAGAACAAAAACATTTATCAGCCTAAAAAAAATCTCATTATTAAATTGGAAAATAGTCAAATATATATGTACCTTGAGGTGATAGTTTGCTGATAATTGCAGGCATCACATCCATTGACTTCTAATCCTTTTTTAACCTCACCTGTTTAAATGTTTTACATCCTTAAATATAAATAATGTCTCCAAACAATCTTTTATTCATTTATTTAATTTTTCTGCTGTACTTACAGTTGGAAGCCATGACCCCCAGGGCCATGACAGCTTTCTTCTGCACAATCTTGTCCTCGTGAGATATGAGGCGAGACAGAGGTTCAACTGCCCCCAAATCCATCAGAGAACTCTTATTATCATCACCTAAAAATAGAATCACAACAGCGAAACACACAGAGGTAAAAAAAACAGCAATGCAGGGGAACATAGTGCACGCCTACATCTGCAAAACTGCCTGAAAAAGACTAGATGATGCTGTTACCTTTCTCTGCAAATTTGTGGATGGCTTCACAAGCTTTTGCCAACACATCCTCTTCGGGGGAACTGAGCATGAGGACTGCTGTTGCTGCATTCTTGCTCTCGATAGACAAAGGGTCGAACTGAAAGAATATCACTTCACACTGATTAAAAGGTAAATATTTCGATTTTCAAGCAAGAAGTGCACAGTAGTGGAGGAAATTGTTCTCACCACATCTTTAGGAAATGACTCAGGCTCCTTTTTGACTTTTTTACCCATTCAGAAGTCAAATAGTTCAACCCACATATATACTGAGGTTTACTGTACAAATACCTAAAACAAGAACAAAAACAGAACAATTGAGCAATGCATTAACATACATAAGAATAAATAATTTAAATAACTAAGTAAAATGTATAAAAAGTACGGTAATTTCCGCAAAGCACACTGGCTAAACTGAAAGCATATGGTCAGTGTGTTTGGCTTGCTGCTGTTGCTAGGAGACAGGTGCAATTTGTCGTCTCACCTGAAGGTGGGGCAAGAATCCCTCTCATACGTTTACTCCCTTATTTGTTTGAATTTGTTTATATGCCGTTCGAGGACAGTTAGGACCCTAATCCTGACTCCTGTATGATTTAATTTATGTACAGATCGTTTCATCGTTAGATGAACGGGCACAATTTTAAAAATGGGGAATTATATTTTGTATAAAATAAAGAAAAATTCATTACATAATGTAAAACACTTAAAAACACTAGGCTACTAATGCATGCTTCTTCCTAAAAAGAATGGCCTTTAGACAATAATGAATTATTGTGGCATCCGGTAAATCAATAGCCTATACCACGCTTAATTTGGATCTCATCAGATTTTAGGTATTTTTATAGAGCATTTACTCTATCTGATGTCGAAAGATTATCAGCATTATTGTTTTTCTTTTTAAATCTTGATTATGTGCAAGATCGCGTATGTGTCTGGCTTTTAATTCAGGTTTTACCCGATGCCTCAACGAATACAATTTGGAGTCATAAATCAAAGTGTTTGTGTTACTGTCAGTGTGTGTGAGGCAGTGTGTCGACCTCCTCCCACTTTGTCGTTGTGTGCGCGCGCTGGCGAGTGTGCAGACCTGTCAGTCCGTCATTCGGGCAGAGCGGAGCTGAACCGGATACGCCAACTTAAAGCAATATAGCTGACAAAAATTTAGCCTCTGACATCTTCCACACTCGGAATACCATCTTTCTGTGAGAGTAATACTCTTCTTGGGGCAGACACGCGACAAAGAAAGAAAGTGGGAGTGGGATTTTGCACGAGACATATTTGAAGGGTTTGTTGGTTTAGCTTGACTGGGGTGAGTTAGCATGCTATGGAGCAGCGATGCAGTGGATGTCTCTTCGCCACATTTTTTTGTCAATTAGACTGACGTTTTAAATTTCAGATTTTACTCTTTATATTCTGTGATATCCGTTAGTAATTTTCTTCATTCGCATAAGCGGAGTGTTAAAAAGAGGTCTTGAGGTAAGCTTGTTAGCTAGTTAGCCAGTAAGGCTTGCAAATGGAGTCTTAAAAGCTTTTGGATGAAAATTTAAAAGCTAATACAGATTTTTGCTCTTAACGTTAATGCTATATGTAATAACTGTGTGTTTTATCACATTTTGGTGAGGTATTCTTCTGTCTAGCAAGCTAATAGTTGGGTTGGTACAGTTAGCTGGCTGGGGTTAGCTAACTGAACGTTATGCCAAATGACATTTTACTAGGAGACAGTTAGGACGCCACTAGCTTATTTAAAGCACTTGTCACTGTGTGATAGTTAATTTATTGTTATACAACAAAACAATGGCCTCGGCTGCTAACGCTGTCTCATCGTTGGCGAGCAAAACAAAAACGAAGAAGAAACATTTCGTGGCTCAGAAAGTGAAGCTGTTTCGTGCCAGCGACCCTCTGCTCAGTGTTCTCATGTGGGGAATTAACCATTCGGTGAGTCGTATGTACATTTTCTTTTTTATGTTTGTGTCAGTGCATGATATGTATTTAATTTAATAATGGAGTGAGATTTCAGTACGCCTGGGAAACGACAGTTGCTCTTTATACATTTGTACTAGTAATTGCCACCATCTGTTGGGTCCATACAGTTCATGATCATCAGTCATGGATTGGTCTGCTTTGAACATTCCGTTTTGTCTTCATCAAGGCTTTTGCAGTTGCATATTCTCTTGTTCTCGAAACAAAGCAGCATGTCAGCACAGATATTTGACTTTTAAGACTGTTGTCACCATTCAAGTCCTAATTACTTAATGTGATGATTGGGTGTTGTAAACTAGTGCAGAATCAAACCACAGTCAGTGGGCATCTATGTCCTTTTATGTACTTTATGCATGCAAAGAGGTTGCAAAACAATATGTGTATCAGTAGTGAGTTTGTCGGTGAGTAATCATTTCCTGTTGGAAGTTTTGGTTGCAAGATAAGCTTGTAATTCTGTTGAAGCAAGTGGTCAGCTGACTGCTCTATTATTGCATGCGCTGTTTTTATTTCATATAAACGTTTTACCTTTTTGTTAAAGGCAATCCTTGTTTTTTTTTTACTTTGCCCGTCTTTCATCTATGAATGAATTTTGATGTTTAGGTGTCAAATATGCCCATTTATGTTTATAATCTGGTATAAGCTTTTTGGCATTTTTAACCTCTGGGCATCTGTTACTCATCCCCTCACGTACAGCCACAGACAGACCAATCGTACAGGATTCCTTGAATGTTTTACAAAAATGTTTCCTAAAATGTCATTGATAGGATGTCTCAGTTTTTCAGTTTCCTACCGTTTCTGCATGGGTGACATTTTCCAAATTGAAGTTGTATTACTTGGCATTAGTTTTTTATCTTAGTCACATAAACAATTCTCGTTTCTACTGTATTTTTATATTTACACTGGATAAAAGTAACCTGCATGGACATGGATGGATGTCCAAATTCACTGTTTTCCAAGAAATGGAAAAAATATTGTACTTTTAAAACAATTGAATATTGTTTTATCAAAGTTGACATAAGCACTTTTACTACTTTTTAGTGGTTAGATATTTGTAAAACCCAGTGACAAATAGGGATGCTACGATTATAGATTTTGTTGGTACGATTATAGTCAGTCGAATAATCACGGTTACACGATTGTGACGATTATTATGCATTCATTAATTTCTACACTTGCCCTGTCACAAAAAAGTAATAAATAAGTAATACTGTCTAGTTATTAGTTTGTTTTCTGTATGTAACTTTAATAAATCAGATTATAATACCATACTAATAGCCTAACTCGCAGAAATTGAATATAGTCAAATACAGTCAATCCGTAATTAATACAATTAAAACAAATTGTGACCTATAGCACAAAGAAATGTAATAAAGCAAACGCCCAAATGAAATTAAAGGTGTTTTTCAGGTGTTTCAGGTTGGTCTAACTGTGGTTATCAGGTTCCAAAACTGAATAAAGTATAAAAAAAAAAAAACACTTCATAGTCTCGACGCACTGTTTCTTGTCCGGTGTGAAACTCAGTTAACTTACATCATGGCGCTTTGTTTGTTTACGTTGCACTGAAACCCCAACTGTCATCGCTACAGCCTTGATTGTGAATGAATGTACATGTTAGATTCGCTTTTTGATCTCTCTGCCATAGTTATAATCTAGCGTGTGTTGTAGCCTCCGTGTCTCTGATAAGCACGGCTCTTTAAGATGGTGCACCGCTGGTGTAACTTCGTTGTCATTTTGTGCAAGTTGCAACAGTTCCGTTTTCTGCAACATAAACAGGCGGTGTAACGAATCCTTTACGATTAATTAACCGTGACGTTTTTAAGTGCGGTCAATAGTATAATTCAGTAATCGCTGCATCCGTTGTGGCAAACATAAATGGTGACTAATAATAATGGTTTACAGCAACAACAAAAAATAGCAAAATAGAGAGATAAAAGGTTTCAGGAAAGCAGCGATAACAGAACCTGGTAAATTCAGGTAAAAAAATCTGAATAAATATCTCTAGATGTTTTATTGGACGCACATGCATGGCCCAAAGTTAACCTCTGGTCAGTGTTTGTTTATTGGTCTATATAATATAACAATTTATATGATATTACATTTATATACATTTTTAATGTGCCACATAACGTTTGTTTACCATCTATTAATTCCAAGGTAATAATGTTAGGTTGTTTTGCACCAAATACAGCATACATCAACAGAAAGCTGTGACCTCTTGGCGTGCTTTGTGCCCCAGGTCAAAGCGGAGGTCAGGTCTTGCAGGGCTGGAATGGAATTGGAAGGAGGGGGAGGCCAAGAATCACGATAGAGATCCTGTAGTAGCAAAAAACAGATCCGTACTTCTCTGTAAAACCCGGCAAATTAGATGAATTGCTGTTTGGTGCCGAGCCATGCAAATGGGCCTAAAAGCCTGATGTTGGATCCGAGTCTGCCGTTCAAACTCAAGGACCATGTGGTCAAGAAAGTTAAGGGTGGAGTAGTTGCTGCAGCTCTCTGTGGTGCTTACATTGCTAATGAATCATGCATGCAGCTGCAGGCCCTCACTGAGCTCAGACTACTAAACAGAAAGCAGCTCTTGACCACTAAGGACCACGATCGTGCTTGAATTTCATTAGCAAACCATTGAAAGGGGAATATAATGTAACCTTATTCTCGGTCGTATCAATGAGCATCTCTGCTTTTGTATTCTCAAGCTGTGTTTTGTGTGTCTACTTAAGACTAATTTGTATTTGTATTGAGATTGATAAAGGTAATTCATTTTAATAAGGCGAATATTGAATTTAGATGATTATTGAAACCAAACACTCCAGAAAGCAATTGAAAATCACTCTGTTCCTCTATCTTCCCATTTCTGCTTACTATACACAAGTCTTACACACACATACTCTCGCTTAATCTCTTTTATCTCTCACTTTTTGTAAAGCTGTCAATGCTTCCCAGACTCTCCCGCCCTGACCAAGAGTTGCTCTGTCTGTCTCTGGATTGCATAAGAAGTTTCTAAAAATACTGCAGTCGATCTGTGGCACTGGGAAAATAGATGCGGTATTTTATTTTTAAACAGCCTGGGGCGAATGCTGATCATCATCAAAATCTTAAAAACTCGATCAAAAGCTTTTAATTAGAGCCCAACCGATATGATTTTTGGAGGGCCGCTACCGATATTAGGGAGTAAAACACTCCGATATCGATATATTATTATTACTTTTGCAATAATTTCTCAAATTATGTGATAATGACATCACAAAGAACAGAGGCAGGGTATTTAAAGGGGTCATATGACACGGCTAAAATGAATATTATCGTTTCTTTTAGATGTGATGCAATATGTATACACGATTTAAGGTTAAAAAACGCTGTATTTTCAACATGCCGTGCATGTTTATATCTCCTCTTTGCCCCACCTCTCTGAAACGCGCTGATTTTTTTCAAAGCTCATCGGTCTGAAAAGAGAGGTGTGCAATGATTGCCCAATTCACCAGTGCGTAGTGATTGGTCGAATACTGCAACCGTTTGATGGAAATGTAACGTCTCTTACCATATTCGGAACATCAGGTTCTAAAGCAATTGTACTGACAGTTGATGCAATGGCATTGGTACCTCCTTATATCAATTCGATCCCGAATCTGATCCGGAAAATGAAAATGATGCGGCCGATACATCAACTTTGCCAGAGAGACTCGGGCAGGATGTAAAGGATAGGTAAAAATATTTAAAATACTTAAAAACTTTAGCTAACTGTTTTACCCTTTATATACGACGTTGTTAAGACTATAACAGGAATGGGCGATGTGTTTAAATTTTTCTATCGATAATCGACTTTAAAATCATCGCGATATCTGATAATATCGAGTGTGTTTGACTTCATGCAATGTTCCGCAGACGATCAATCTGTGGAAACGGATCGGGAGGGAATTCGTTCCGGATCCGCCAAGTGCCAAATAAACATGCACGCAGGCACGCATGCGCGCACACACACACACACACACACCACACACACACACACAGGTGCACCACACGCACAAACCAGTGTTGCAGTGACTTCTTTCATCAGGTAAATCGCGTAGATAAACCATAGTTTTATGCAGTAGAAAAAAGTTGCAGGTTTCCTGAAATTTCATCCTACCCATCAGATTATCCTACCAGGCATGCGAATATCAATGTTACGTTTTTTTTGCACTATAAAATCATCCTACCTGTTTATTTTATACTGCTACAGGAATATGAGACTGTTTTTTCGTTGTTAAATCATTCTACATATTAATTAATACCTATATTACATATATATATATATATATATATATATATATATATATATGACTGTTTTTTTCGTTGTTAAATCATTCTACATATTAATTAATACCTATATTACATATATATATATATATATATATATATATATATATATATATATATATATATATAATACCCATAAATACGACATTGGTTGCCTATAGTTGGAACATTATTACTAATTATTTGGACTTATGTTGTCTTATTTCACATTGCGCACGTCTGCATTTGCAGATCACAAGCACACGACAAACTCAACCCGCGTTAGTCTGTAGCAAAGTCTTTTACAATGAAAATTACTTACGGGCTGTGAATCTAAAGCGCCAAACTGTCATCGCAAAGTTTTAATGGTTGGAACGGCCCCACTTTTTAACCAAATCTTTCGTCCATAGCCGGTCTTAATCTCTCGCTCCTACGTTCTTGAAGCAAACATCGGTGAAATCCGCTGCACAAACTTGAACATTCGGATTGTACTTTTCTGGAACAGTGTTGTAAATAAAATGTAACCATTCGTTTTTAGTTGTCTCAAACTTTTGGCAGGGCAAACAAAGAGGCTTTCTTTTCGCAACGAAACACATAGCGTCTCCGCGACATGGCTGCGGCGGTGATGATACAATGAGATTTACAAGTACGCCCACTTTACTTGCGTTTAGATTTTGGCGTCTTAGTCAAGTCATACCACGAAGTGACGTACATTCGTGGGGGTGTGGTTACACGAGGCGTTTCAGGCAGGTCTGGGTGAGCATTTGCTTTTAGATAGAATGCATCTTTTGTTCCAACACTTTATTTTTTGCAATTTTACGTGTCTAATACATGCATGGGTAACTTATAACACACCAAGGACACAGAAAAACACCTATTCGCGCCATATGAACCCTTTAACAGTACACTTTATGGTCCAAAATAAGCCCTTTTCTATTGATTTATCAAAAGCACATGCTTGAAAAAGCAAGCACTCAATGCTTTCTGTTCTTTGAAAAATCGACGTAGTGCTTACTCCGATTCAGTATGCAGCAAAGGTGAATGACCATTGGTTTGATTTTAACCTTGAGAAAATAAAGGTCAACATCTCAGATGTAATCACATGTTTTTCTTTTTTGTCTTTAAACTTACAAATGCTTACATGTTTTAGGCTAGCCCCTTATCTTTAACAGCTTGCACACTCTGTACGGCTATGTTTAAAAATATTTTTACAATTGGGTATTCTATTCTTGTGCATTTGTTGACTGACAAAGTGTGTGAGCCGAATAGCAAGATGGTTTACAACACTTTTGTTAATCTAAGTTTCTTTGTCAGCATTCGCAGCTTATAAACTCCTGTTTTAGAGCTCCCTATGAAATGGCTTACATCTGAGAATTATAATGCATGTGGATGAACTATAAATCATGTGACCTTTAGGGCTTTTTCTGTGGCCTTCCACCAGAATTTGAATGAGCCATTAGGATAGATACATGCTAGCCTTCCTGGTTTCCACATTGCAGGCTTTTTTTTTAAATGTGTTTTAAGTGTATTTAGTGTATTACAGAGTTTGTTCAATTAAGTCAGGAAAACCTTGAATACATAAAATTGTCATTCATTTTTCATGAAATTGGTCAGACAGCTGTCCTTGCATCAAAGTGTATTGCTCTTTCTGTTTTTAGATTCATAGGCTTATATGCAGTAAATGACGGCATTGTTGCAGCAAGAATGGCTGGGAGGCTGAAATGCCAAACACCCCACTTTCTTTGAACGACTGCAAGATATGACTGCACAGTGCATAGAAACAAAGAGCTTTATAAACATCTGGTAGGAGGATGAGCAGTCTCTCAACTAGGCTTCCTGCATTGAGAGTAAGCTTGTCAGTGCTGTAGCGGAAACCTGACTTCGCTGCCATAGAGACAAACAGGAAGTGGTGGTGTGAAACTTGGCTCAGTGAGATGGGTGCACAGAGATAAGTGCTGATCGTACACCAATTGTTGAACAAACTAAGCTTTTGCTTCAGGCTTGTGTTATACCTATGACATGGCCTTAACATAAGGGGGCATTTAGAGTCTAGGCAGTGGCTTTTAGAAGTTATTTCTGTTTAAAGTGTTAAAGATCCAGCTGTGTTGGAGACCTCCTAGGTCTTGTGGATCTGGTCTTCGGTTTGTTAAAAATGTTAGGCCAGTATCCTTGGATCCGCAAAGGATATAGCATTTAGGTGGAAACTAGGACATTGGAGTATGTTGTCTACTCTTGTTTCTCACAGTTCTAATATTGTGCTGCGCCTTGTCTCTGAAATTGCTCAATTTAGTCAATGGTTTACTGAGCAGTAAGTAGAATTTATTGGATATAGGTTTCCAACTCCTGAGGCTAACTGGTTTTTATGCTGTTAAGGTTAATTTGTTCTAGCATCTCATTGGTTGAATGTACCGAATGAATACGCCCTTCACTGAATGAACGAGTCAAAATGAGAACTGGTACATTTCGTTCATGGTCTAATATTCTATGTGTTGCAACGGTAATGACCTGGTTTAATTTAATTCTAAGGTAAATTAATTTGTCAACAAATTAAATCTTTGTATGGAACATTTTATTACACCAATTAAATTAGTTAAACCAGTTAGATTTTAGTAGACTAAATATAATGTAGATTTTGTTGACTAAAACAAGACTAAAACTAAAATGATGGGCAAACCTGCAGTACAAGAAGGTTCAGTTAAGCCTTAAAAGGTTAGAACTCTTTATTCAGTTGTATGTACAAGTTACTAAAATAGTTTAAAAAAAAATATTTTGTTCTGAATGTCGTGATGCGAATAGTAGGGCTGTGCGATATATTTTATATATATATATTTTTTTTATACGGTTAAATGCCGCCACATCCGAAATCCAAGGGGGCACTCTTGTACAGAAACTCAGAATATGGAAAACAGAAGATGAACAATTAGTTCCAGGAAATGCCAGTGGTCATTTCTATCGCTGTTCTTCAAACCTTTTCAGGTATTTTCATGATAATAAAGTATATTTATAGTGATGATGTTCGACGAGTGTTGCTTTTTCAAATGTACGTAACAAACGACTCAATCTCGTAGTGATTTTAGAGCGAACAGGACTTCCTACTGATCAAAGAGCCGTAGTTCATGGAATCGATTTAGCGTGAATCGCGATATATATCGCCCTGCCCTAGAGTATCATATCGTGAACCCAACGTTGAGACATGTACCGAATCGTCAGCTGAGTGTATCGCTACACCCCTAGTATTTTGTGATCTATACTTTACAATTTCTCTCTTGTGTAATTATGTTTTAGTTTTTTTATATATTTAGGTATATTTTTCCCCCCTTTTACTTCTTAATTTCTAGATGTATTTTTTAACCTATAACATAGCATGCCATCCATGGGAATCAGTTCAGTTTAATCAGTTGGGAACAACTGTATCTAAACTCAGGACTAAATATTATCAAAGATATCAAACTAAGATATAATTAATTGTGGTAATGGTGGTATTTTTGTCACAACATTTTAAATATTTGTGACATTTTTGACTGGTGTCTGGTGTATGTTTCCACATAAACCTCTTACTCACTCTTCTCGCTATATCTTTTGTAGATAACCCTTAAAAAGTATAACTTTGCTTTCTGAAGCTACTGAGAAATTGAGAAGCCCCCCCGCTGTAGATGACGTGGGGTCACTGTATCCAGCAGGCTCCAGGGAGCAGTTTCCTTCAGCGCTGCCTGTTGCTTCACTTTTTTATGCAGGCCGGGTTAGTTTTCTAGAAAGGACATCTCATACCTCATTCTTCTTAGCACATGCCTCTGCAAGAACCTGTTGCCTGTGAAACTTTAGTTGAAATTTTAGCTAAACAGCATATCTCACCCTGCAGAAAAGAATTGCTGGTTGTATGTATTTACATCAGTATGTTTTTATATTTTACTTTGCTATTTTAAACTCAAATTTGCAGCAGCTCTCTTTTTGGTCTCGCTTTGCAGAGGCATGGAGCAGTTCAGTGTTTCCCATTCATTACTTGTCCCTACGGTTCGCCACAGTCTTAATTTTTTCCGCCATCGTTTCAAACATCGTTACACTTTTCATAATAAGATAGGAATCTCTATCTTGCAATGTTTTGCTGCATTATTTCTGAAGCGCCAAAACATGCATCACACAGTCATACAAAACAGCGTTTTCAAGCACGTGTCTAGTTACTGACGGGACATATAAAAAAGAACATTAGTCTGTGCTTACTCTTTTATGTCCGACGACAGAAACATAAAATATGTAAACGGTTTTATATATAATCAACAACCGCTTTATTTGGCATTAAGATGTATTAGGGCCAGATCAGACAGAACGCGTCTTTTGCTGTGAGACGCGCCTCTTTTGAATTGTTTACAGTTGGCAGGGAGCATTTTGCGCGCTGCTTATGCAAAGTTTAAAAAAACTCAACTCTGAGCAGAAAAAGCTTGACGTCATGTGCTCTTTTTCTATTGTCCAATCGAATGCTCATTACAAAATAAATGCTCGGAACGCCTGCCTGGAGATATGGAGGAGAAACATGTTGTGGCGGTTTCAGGTTACCTAGCAACATACGAAAAACGCTGCGCGCTGCTCTTTTCAAAGAGTCAGCAAAAGAGCAGCACGGCGCGCCTCGCGTTTTCGAACATGAAAAGCACGTTCTGTGTGATTGTACCCTTAAAGTACTTTAGTGTGTGTAACAGTTCAGAGAGTAAACGCAAGTATGACGTCACAAATATGCTAATTCGCACGTGACGCCACCTTGCGCTATAGTTACACAAAATCCTGTGGGAAACACTGCAGTTACGTGTCTTCTGGTCAGACGGACATCTATATAAAATGGATAAACACATTGTGTCAGCAAAACTAGTGTCTTCTTTAGTTTTGAGTGGGAACACTAACTTGAATAAAATGTGCGTCTATGTTAATTTTGAGTTCCTAAAAACTTGGGTGACGTTAACCTTCCTTAAACATTTTTTAAAAGACAGTAACCTTTTTTTGTTGTTTGAATGGAGTCCAGTCCACTTAAATTGTAATTCATGTCGGATTGCTCATACTCCTTTTGCTGTTTGGCAGACTTAGAAAATAAAATGAACTTCTCATACCTAGTGCTCAGTGTAGCCTAAATTCTGACCGCAGCGTGTAAAATGAGCCTAACTCACTAAGCTGTAACCACAGCATGCATTACTGCCTCTTTACACTTGCTTGTGTCAGGAGCAAGACGTTTTAAAGGGTTTCAAGTGACCTTCTTTAAAATGCCTGACTTCCTTTCACAATCTGCATTCTCGTAAAGGGTTTCAGTAACCCAAAGCCTACTCGGACTGCCCCTTGGGTGTTCCCTTTGGACAGGTTAAAAAACTCCACCCTTTTTTGTCAAAAACAGAAGAAGAATTTTTACACTTTTAAAGCCGAAGGATTACTATTACATTGGTTACATTTAAGGTAATACAATGATTCCTGCATAAATAGTTATTCGGTATATTTATTATAGACTGAACTAACATTTTCTTTAATTACTGATGAAAATTATACAGATCTTAAATTGTTCTGCTGTTCGGTTTAATTATGACAGGTTAAATATTATAATATTAATTATTAATATTAAAATAAATTGAGGCATAATCTCAAACTAGAAAAGCAAGAGAAATTCTGCCTCTGGTAGGTAGACTGCTTACCCACAGTGCACTGGGTTTTGAGACCCTCTCAATCCACAAGCTTGACATTTGTCTAGCCAATAGGAAAGTCTCTAGAGACCTTACAGATCCTCATTCTCGGAGAGGTCACATCACAGTAGGTCGATGCCATATCCCTCCAGGTTTTGAAAGACAACCCAAACTTCCTGTTTCCAACCACCTATAAGCACACTTAGTTAAACGCTTTGACTGACAAGCAGGGTGCCCCAAAATGAGGTCATATAATGGAACTTAGATTCTGCTGCTTACACTGTTACTTGTATTTTGCTATTTTGTTTATTAAAAATAAAATTCTCTAACAATGATTTGAGCTGTCACATTTCATTTAGATGTATAGAAGAGCCTGCAATTTTTGTTTCAAACGGAGATGGTGATAAAAAAACTATATCTCACTTCTTTATTAAGATGTGTATTTTTTTCTAATCTTGAATAACTGTGAGATGTTGCACATCGAAGATATACTGGCTTCCTAAAATCTAACCATGCATGTCACAATTTGCTTGTATTTCCTTTTTCTTATTAATCAGATAGCTGTTTATACATTTCTAAATTTAAAATAAAGAATAAATATATAATGTGACCCTGGACGACAAAACCAGTCATAAGGGTAGATTTTTTTTAAATTGAGATTTATAAATAATCTGAAAGCCAAATAATTAAGCTTTCCATTGATGTATGTTGTGATGTTTGTTAGGATAGAACAATATTTGGTCAATATACAATTAATTTAAATATCTGGACTCTGAGGGTGCAAAAAATCTAAATATTGAGAAAATCACCTTTAAAGTTGTCTATCAGAGGCCGTTGCTAAGAAGAAACGGGTTTGTTTTAACGTTCTCTATTGGGTTACTGCTTTAATGACGTTGTGGAGAGTAGATGACCCCAAAAGCAGACATTCTAAGCTTTACCAAATTTAAATGGGTAATTCCCAAACAGTGGGCAGCAGCGACTGATGTGCAGGCATGTTTCCGGTCATTTTAGTTTTTGATTTCGCTGCATCCACTCACAAAGATAAAGTTTTTATTTATTAACGGTAGGAAAATATCCAAATATTGACAACATTTACAAAATATTTATATCCTAATGATTTTGGGCATAAAAGTACAATCATACTCGTGCTACTTATGACTGGTTTCGTGGTCCAGGGTCACATATTTATACCTTTTTATATTGGTTCTATTGTTTACTGCTTAGTAACTGTTCTGCTGATCATTTATTTCTGCTGAAAGTGTCAGACTCAGATGTTATCTCTGATCTCCCATGGTGCTTCATGCCTATTTGATTGAGTATAATTAGACCGGTCCGTGCACATCCTCAAACAAACAAATATATCACAGTAATTAAAGCCTTCTGCAGCTCTCTTGAGTTTAGTTAGCGGTAGTGTGCTTCATTTATTTATTTCCTAACTGAGGGAAAGAACCTATGAGTCACCCAACCTTATTGTTGGAATTAAAACTCACATTGTTGTCCACAGCCCACTTCTCACTGTGTGGCTGAAACGTCAGTGATTAGTTTTATTACAGAATGCTTCAAGTGTTGTTTTTACAAGAGCAAACTTTACAAAGTAGGAACTGATGACTGTTGAATGTATTACATTGTTTCAGTTCCTAAGCTGAGCAAAGCAGTGCTTTGTGTCACAGAGATATCGCCTTCTGGTGAGGCACAACACATCGCTCACATCGCCAGTTCTGTGCCGAGCACATCTCAGCACCTCGTGCCTGTGTGTTTGCGTGCAGTGGTTGTTAAAATGTCACCTGCGTCATTATAACAATTGCGAAGTTTGCATACAATTTTCCCCTAATATCAGTTCCAAAAATAGAATTATTTCCTTGTCGTTCGAAATTGTATCAAAGTGTAAATAGAATATAAAATAAATGTTATTATATTGTATTATACTGTGTATTTAACACATATCAGCCTGCTCTTTTATCTCCTATCAAAAACCTGAACCCTGAACAAGTTGCCTATGACATAATCTCATCTCTGTCTCTCTTTCTTTAGATAAACGAGTTGAGCCATGTTCAGATCCCCATCATGTTAATGCCTGATGACTTCAAGGCTTACTCAAAGATCAAGGTGGACAACCACCTTTTCAACAAGTGAGTTACTCTGAAACTTCTCCATTCACAACCTCATTGTTTCACAATGCTGTATTGTTTTCAACCATAATCCTACAGATCCAACATTGTGTCATCAGAGAGGTCTGCAGATGTAAACTCACTGTTATGCATTCTCTGCTTTGCTTTTCAGAGAGAATATGCCAAGCCATTTTAAGTTCAAGGAGTACTGTCCTCTTGTTTTCCGTAATTTGAGAGAGCGGTTCAACATTGATGACCAGGACTTCCAGGTAGGCTGTGTGAAGAAAGAAATGATCCAAGGTGTCACATTTAATCTAAATGTGGAGGTTTTCAGAGCCACAGTGCAATACTGCAATTGAACAGCACAAGACACCAGTGTACTCGATTCTAAACAATGCCAAACAGATTGGAGGCTTGATGAGAAAAGCCCATGATTAACAAGAGGTAATTTAGTCATTAACTACTCAATTTGCTGTCGTAACGAAGACCATTATTACCCGTAATAGCACGGTAACACTGAGCTGTCTTTGGATCCTTCATCCTCCCACGTACAAATGTTCTTAATTGCCGTCATATTCTATTCCTTATTTCCCTTTCATGAAAGAAAATAGCCTTTTTACTAGGAAGAAAAGCTGCAATCAATGTGCATTACACAGAAAGGCCTTTCTCAACATTTTAGATAATGAGGAAGTTATGCTTTCATTGTTCTCTGTAATCAGTAACAGCTAACAGTCTTGGTCGGAGCTCCATGACTCTTGTGTGGGTTTAAAATGCATTACGTTTACTTCACTGTAACCCTGACACATACACCAAAAAACATCAGTTTTCCAGAAGATGATGCTTAATTTAGAGTCTTGGTTAGAGATATTCAGTGAGTGTCTAGTGTAGGGGTGTAATAATACATTGATATGGATCGATGTATCGATTAATTTTCTAAGGATACAATGCATCGATGCAACACGTGATATATCGCCTACCTTTATTTTGACACTCTCCATGTCCCCATTCCTCACGTTACGTCCGAATAAGTGTGTTTTTGTTAGTTCAGCGCTTTCGCTGTATTCATTTTGCCGTGGAGTGCCGTCACACCAAAAATCCTCCCCACAATGGCTGCAGATTCTCGGTGACGCACTGATTCCCATTCATTCCTAATTTGTCTCGCCAGTGTTGCTAAGTTAGCAACTCTTTCATTTTCAAGTTTTAGTGACTTTTGTTCGGTAGAGACAAACATAGCGTTTTTTTTTTATAAACCTTTAGTGGGAAATTGTCGGCAGTACTACTGCCCTGCAAGCGCAAGGTCTCGCTTTCCTGGAGCAGGAATCACCTCTCTCTCTCAGTATCTAACTTACCACTTTGCGAAGCAAGAAGCCAAAGCCACTAGATTTAAAGCCTACAACATTTAGCCAAAAAAGCATAACGGCTAATGCGAACGCCCTCGCTTAAGCGGAATGCAGAAAAGGAGACCAGATGCTAGTTTTCCATCTCCCTATAATAAGAGTATCTCTGGAGAAGCATCACATTCCGTTCACCTTACAGCAGCCGACTCGTGAATAAATGAATACAAAAAAAATGTGACACTGTTGATATATAAATAGGAAACAGAAAATATGTAAACGAGAACGGCTTTGTTGGGCAATATGCTGTATTAAAAATGTTTAGAAAGTAGAAGCAAAACTAGTCTGAAGTTGCAACACACAAAACTACGCGATGACATCATGAATATGTTAATTAGCCTGAGATGTCATCCAGCCCCACTGTTCCATAAAATCCTAGCAGAAACCAGAAACACTACACTACTTTTTTGTTGAAATTGTCCCATTTGGTCAGTGTGTGCAGTTTTCAAATAGTTTAATGAAACTTTCATCTTATATATTTTTGGTTGCATTTGTGAGTTATTCAAAATAACTGCTTGTGTAAACTAGGCAAATAATATAAAAAGATATAGATTCAATTAATCGAATTGCAAAAATTTCCAAGGTATTGGCAAATATCGAATCGCAGGAGGAGAGAATGAATCGATACCGCATCGTACCGTGATGGACTGTCCCATTTACACCCCCAGTTTTTAGGCTTCCTTTGTTTTCCAAATCTTATGGCACTTAAGGTTGACATAAAACATATAAAATACTTTTGAACTTTTCCTAAACACATGTACAAATATTACTGTTGTAGTGCTTAAAAGTGAATAATTTTTTTTGCCGTATTTGAGGTCTGAAAAAATACAGAGCATCTTTCTGTTATTTTGAACTGTTTCTCCAGTTTTCATTTTCTGCCAATAAATGCATACAGAAACAACATTTTTATTTGAAAGGAGGCGTGAATTAAAATCACAATTTTAACCCGAGCTTTTGTTATATAAGATGTATATATATTACATCTGTTATCGACACCAGGCCCAGCGAACGCCAGGTTCTGGAATGCACCTATCTATGACGACATTGATAGGTTGAGCATCACCACAGAAAAGTATCAACGACTACTTCTCTAGCCCCGCCCACTGGTTCGCGCATGATAGAACCAGTGGCACGAAACCAGATAGAGCGAGCAAGCAATAAACAAACATGGAGTGTTTGTTCGTTTCATTTCTCCGAGGATTCCTTCGTCAACAAGGCACAGGTCGAAACTGAATTTTTGGAGAGTTTAAAATGAAAAAGCAGCGCTGTGCTTTCAATGGATCCGATAGTAATGGCGCAGCAATTTGTGAGCAAAACATTTTTGTAGTATGCGTCACTATGCTTTGTTAGAGATCGCTTGATGTGCCCTGAGCACTTTTCGCACGAGATTAGTATTACCTGGGGACCTCTAGTCATTTGTTTTAATTGCAGAGGTTTTCTGTGATCTTAAGACCGTGCCAATAGCAATCTCTGTGATTTGGTGGGCTCATATATAATTTTTCAAGGTTTTATACACCATTTGCAAATATTAGAGGCTGTTTTGAAGTGTTTTGGTATTATTTCGGGTGCTGCTGGGTGATATCCATAAATTACCGGGAGTCTCCCGTTTGTTTATTTATCGTAACATTTGAGACCCGCGATTGCGGTGATCTTTTGTCCGGTTCAGGATCACTGGTCTCAAATGCTGACAGGTACGGTCATATATCATTAAACGTAACACAAGTATAGGCTATGCAAACTATACGCAAAGCCTTGGCATCACATCCGGGAAATAAGTCAGTCAATTTGAGTAAAATCATCTCGTGCGAATGCGTCACATGAAATACTGATGTGGGGAGAGCATTTATAAACCACACGAGGTCTCCAGATAATACTAATGCCGTGCGAGAACTGTGAATGGTGTTAATGTGTAACCTAACGTTGCGTCTCTAACCAAATTCACAGAAGGCTCCAACTAAGTTTACTATGCAATCTGCTATCCAATCAAAGCAGTGGGCGTTTACTTCCAAGTCTTCAATACGGCACGCCCATCAAAACCGAGCGTTTGTAGAGCTGGCCTCAAAACCAGGGTAGAAAATAGCCTATTACTTATTGATTTTTAATGTAAAAATCACGCGAACGTCATAAGCAGACCTCATACAACAGTATATAACAATAAACAAGCACAGTTCATGAGACCTTTAAATTTGTTAAAAATATTTTTAGTAGTTCACAGAATGAAACAAAAATGAGCATTTTACCTAACACATACCTATAAATAGTAAATTCAGAACATCTGGTTTTTGAAATAGTCTCTTAATTTTTTCCGTGGCTGCATTTTCATAATGGAGACTGCTGCTCTTTCCACACAGGTCTATTATTATGTTATAATCTGTTTTAAATAAACCTGCCCCCATCTAAGTGGGTGCATTTTGACAAGAATGTGTCTTAATGTGGCTAGGTAACATTATGGCTATGGCTAGATGTGACTTCCTACATGATTACAAAGTTGTTTTATATTACAGATCTCTAGTGTAAACTTACTATGACATAGGTTTAGTTTTTGGTGTGGTGGTTTTTCAGTCCAACCCGAGTCCCTTAAAAGCTGCCTGCCTCATCATCACTATTTTCAGCCCATCTGTGTACACACTTCCTTCGGAACAACCAGTCAGCTGAATGGCTACAGGCGCTCATTCTGACTCATCCTGGGAAGATCTTTAGCTTTCGAAATCTCATATCCTGCTTTTGGTTTTGGAATAAAACTTGATGAGTACCGCTTTGTGAGTGTATAGAAGGGGAAATTCACGCTTAGGTTTAAGGAACAGAGATTGACTGAGATATAGAGACTCGTATCATGTGAATATAGTTGCGTGTATGTTTTCAGGTGAAGGTATCAGAGCTTGAGAATCTTCGTAGAGCGGTGTGAGCTGCCAGCTCTGTGCAGCTGTGGCTGTCACTCACACTCACCAAGCACAGACAGCAACCATTTAGTCCTTTCAAGTGCATCATGTGTCCACAGCGAGCGTTTTTATGAAACCAGGGCGGATAAGCGCAGACACAAGGGCAGACCACTTGCAGGGCTCTAGACTAACGTTTTGCACTGGTTGCACTGGTGCGCCTAACTTTTTTTCTTAGGTGCACCAGCACAAAAGTCAGGTGCACCCAAATTTTCGACCGCATCGCATTTAACGCATTTAATATTTAACTGGTATTATCAGTTCACTTTTTTTTTTAATGTCCATATAGGCAAAATTGACTTGTAAATGACTAACTAACAATCTGGTCAAAACAAAAGTTCTTTATTTGAAGCACAAATCTACAAGAAAGGTAACTTACTGAGTGTTGGTGCTTAAGTGCTTCACTGAACTGAAACTTAAACTTAAAAGATCTCAAGATAAATGGACCAGGGCTTGACATAACCTGGGAGGTTGATGGCTCCGTGTCAGAGCATTGCTTGTGATTTTCAGACGGATCAGGCCTTCAATTAACATTATTCACGAAAGAGTTATCAATTGTTCTTTTCATCTTCTCTCATCATCCCCTGCTACATCCACTCTGTTTAACTGACGGCATTAGGCTGCCAACCTCTCTGTCTGACTGCAGCACACGCCTTCACAAACGTACACACCAGAGGTTGCGCTACACTTTTTTATTGTGCGTCCTTTTGACTGACAGGCTCGTAAAAATCCGTCATTATCTATTATTACCCGTCACTTTGGTTCAAGGTGGCGTTAGGTGGTAATTCGTATGTTAGTGAAGTCATCACGCTGTACTTGCGTCTCGGAACTTGTTGTATTTTAATACAACCGAATGCCCAATAAAGCCGTTGTTATTTATATTATTTATATTCATGTATATATTAATATTTAATGTGTTTGTTCATGTGTGATTAGATCTGGGAAAACCCAACGCATGGAGCAAATTTATATACAGTTTTTAATACCATATTCAAGCCCTTTCCAAATCAGTTTTTATTTTGCTCATATCTTGTGTATGTAACTAAAGTTATGGCTGAGGTCGACTGAAGCGCTGTGATTTTCAGGAACGGAATTTAGAGAAAAACGTGTTTAAAGTGATGAAAATAAAAGCACAACAGTCCAGTATCACAAGAAAAAGTCTCTTTACAGTGGTAAGAGACTTACTTTAATAACAATTTAATAAAAAAACATTTCCTAGTGTTGAAGTCTATAAAAATACTGTACTAAACCGTTTGAATAAAACGAAAGTAAGGAAAATGGTGCAGCGCACATTTAAAGAACGAGAGCTCTGCCATTATCACTACACAAGGAAACTTACAAACATTACGGACAACAACTAATAAGCAGTGAAGCAAGTTTTACGTTGTTTATCATGTGCATATTGTCTGGACTTTTGATCATCCCTTGAATGTTTTGCGATCGCGTTCCGTCTCGCGTGAGCAGCGGGCGGGGATAACGGGGATTTACAAATTGCCCTCATTATAATCCGCCAAAATGACGGACGGCCTTCATGTTTTTCCGTCATTGGTAAGAAAATCCGTCAAAGACAGAGAATTTTCGGTTAACGCGACCTCTGGTACACAAATGTACAGGATTATCTGGACCACGGACAATCATAGGGGGGTCCGCCCTTCACCATCTCTGATTGGTTTAGACCACGATATGGGCCTTGTCTGTTGTTGAATCACAGGGATACTTGAAGTGTTGTGGAGACTTTTTTTTCTCCCTCGAACGGCTGGTCGCACCGGTGCGACCTCTGATTAGTTTTAGTCGCACCAATAAAAAATAAGGTCGCATATGCGACCAAATTGGTCGCACTCTAGAGCCCTGACTTGAGTCTTATAGAGAAAACTGTGATCAGTTGTTTGTGGGTGAACAACATTTATAATAAATGTTGTGAACACGATATCAAAAATTGGTGGTATTCCAAATTCCTCTTAAAGAAGTTCATATTTGCAACGTTAACAGACACTAGATAAAGCTAGTAAAGAAATTAGGAGGAAGACTGTTCTTCAGATGACTGTCCGCTATGAAAGTGCAAATCTGTACGTGGAAGCGTTAAAGGGATATTTCACTAGCAAATAAAAATGTCCCCATGTTTTACTCACCCGCAAGGCATCCTGACAGAATCTGACTTCCTTCTTGAAGAATAATGCAGTCAGAGTTATAATACCACAAATCATTTTACTTCCAAGGGGTTGAATGGGAGTAAATGGGCGTCGACTTTTTAAAGCTCCAAAATGTGCATCCATCGATCAAAGAACTGCTCGACACGTGGTATTATAATTTCGACTGCATTATTCTTCAAGAAGAAAGTCATATTCAGTCAGGACACCTTGGGGGTGAGTAAATCATGGTTAAATTTTGATTTGCCTGTTAAAAATCCCTTTAAAAAGTCTCTCACCCTATTCGGATGGTAGTTGTTTCTGCATAAATCTGCATGGCTCCTTGGTGATAAAAGGCATGCATTCGGACAAACATAAATTCAAGGTGTAGGTGTGAGGTGTATCACGTGAAATTGCTTTTCTTACGTGCGCTCTGCTCCGTCACATGACAATTCGCAAGTATTTAATAATTATAATGGGGGAAAAAAAATATTTTAAAATGCCAATATCAAATGTTTTCATGTTTTTTTGTTCTTATCATCTCCCTCTCTGTGTAGTGAAGCATTGATCCGGATCTATCGGTCAAGTTAGTTAGAACCTATGTGAACTTGTGTGTGCTCGCGTGATGCATCTACGCGATCACGTTAACAGCCGAAACTCTGTATCATCTGGTCATCATACAGACACATATGATATAATTCAAAGCTGTAAAGGGTTTACATATATTTGCGTAGATCCAGGATAATCACAAAACATTGTGCTTTCGCAAAATTAAGAAAGCCAATAGGATGCACTGTTTCTCTCCGTTCGCAGAAGCGCTTCAGGTGCGCGTGTGATGTAACGTTATGTGAGCCATATGCTTTTTATGCTGCCATTTACGGTATTTTCAATGCATCAGACACTATAATCCCTGAACCTCCTAAGGAGCAACACTCTGTGGTGCTTTTAAGTGATCAGAACAGACTTACAAAACGTCTTTTGGATTTAACACCTGTTTAAACTATTAAATTAATGCACGACCTTGGTGTTTGTAAAAAAAAGACTGTTATTCGGCCGGCATTTTTCTGTGGGTGGTGGGTGAAAAACACAGACATTCTGGATTCGGACGGCAATAAAATCACCATTTAGCTGCCGTAAATAGAGAAAATACCGTACGTCCCTATGAGAAACAATTACTGTCCGAATAGGGCTTTTGAGTATAAAATAGTGTAAAAAATCTCTTGATGTTTGTATTGTTTGTTATAAGGTCTTTGTCCCTCGTGTGTTGGCAGAACTCTTTGACCCGAAGCGCGCCCCTTGTGAGTGAAGCTCAGGGCCGGAGTGGCGCTCGCTTTCACACCTCATATGACAAGAGGTACGTCATCAAGACCATCAGCAGCGAGGACGTCGCTGAGATGCACAACATCCTCAAGAAGTACCATCAGGTGTGACTACTACGCTACAATGTTTGGTTTATGTATTCTTTAAAAACTCTGCTCATCTTTGCAGACAGCCTACCAATGTAATATGATTTCTAATACATTTTCAAAAAGTGTTTGATCCTATGATCTTTTGTGCTTCAGTATATCGTGGAATGTCACGGCACCACACTGCTACCGCAGTTTCTCGGCATGTACCGCCTCACTGTCGATGGAGATGAAACTTATATGATAGTCACACGCAACGTGTTCAGCCACCGGTTGTCTGTGTTTAAGAAGTATGACTTGAAGGTGAGGATTATGAGAAATGGCTGCCAAAGTCAATTTACAGTTGTCAGTATCAGATGATGATTTTGACACGAGTTGACAAGGTTCATCTTTTCTTTCCTGTAGGGATCTACTGTTGCCAGAGAGGCAAGTGACAAAGAAAAGGTCAGTTTTATATCAGTTAAATATCTCTTGAGTGAAAATTTGATGAAAGATGCAGGAAAATAATTAAAGTGATAGTTCACCCAAAAATAAATACTCTGTCATCATACACTCACCCTCATTTCATTTCAAACCTGAATGACTTTCTTTCTTCTGCAGAACACAAAAGTTCTGTTTTAAGTGCAGTAAAACATTTTTACTTCTTAGATAATTAATTTTAAGTATTTAACTTGAAAGGATAACACTGTTTTATCCGTTTTATTGCCTTGTAATAAAAACGTAGTTCATTTGTCACTTTGAGCATTAATTCGTGGCAACCAAGAGAGCGTATGAGAGTGAGTGAGCGTCTGTGTGATTATTGGAGGACAGATGTAGATCTATCCTATACTTAGAGTGTCGAGGTAAAGCAGAGTCCATGGTGCCTTTTTAAGCTGTGGAGCTTAAACCAAGAGGCTGTAAACTGCAGTAGTATGACAACACTGGTGCTGTAAATAAAAATGCAGCTTTATTTTCAAAGCTTGAGCTGTTTTTGTCATCGTACGGTCAACTAGTACTTCAAAATGAAGAAACATTTTGGATTAGATGGATTAGGAATGGCTTTCTGCTTGAGATCACGACACGTCTGTGCTTTTTCTGGTACTACTAGCTGAGGGCTAAGAGTTAAATCTGTTTGGATTTCCTCAAATATAAATGATAATATACATTAGTGTTTTGTATAGAGTATCTTTAGCTCTTTATTTTCTTCGTTGTTTTAGGTCAGATGGTTCACTGGTGGTCAGTGATAGCATGAAGTTCCTCAATCCCTAGTTTAATCCTTTTATTCTCTCGCAGTGGACACTGTTATCCCCCACATTTTCTTGGATACTTCCTTGGGTGTGCGAAGTCCTCCCTGTTTCCAAAATAATTTTTGGAGGGAGGTAAAAGGAGACAAAAAAATGTCTTCCGTTCACAGCTGGACACAGAATGAGAAATGTGACACCAGCTCTGAACTGCTCCCATGTTATTTTATGTGCAGATCTTCTGTGAATCCCTTTTTTATGACCGAGTTGAAATATGCCCTCTCATCGCTCACATCAATTAGATGTGCTGCACTAGCAACTGATTTATACTAGTTTTTATTTATGCATTTGGCGGACATAAGCAACAAACAGTATATTTTATGTTTTTATCTGAAATTCTTGATTGTCTCATGCCAAGCCTGCTGCTGTGCTATTTTTGGCCAAAGGCAGCTTTATAGACGGCTGTTGAAAGCGTGCCAATTTAAGGTTACCGCTTAACAGGGATACCGACCGTCTGTCTATGGTTCACAAATGGATATAAGACTTCACATCCTTGAACTCAATGTTTTATCAGCCATTAAGCCGCTTGTTGGTTGAGCAGGTCATGAAGAAGTGTAGAAATGGTCCATTTTCCTCACAGGGTTTGTTTGTTTTCTGAGAACAGCTTTTCTTTTAAATTGCACTTGTACTCGTTCGTGCAAATGTGGACTTTGAAGCAGCGTTCTTCGAAATATTTGTGAAGTCCATGTTTGTGTTCTGGTTTTGCTCAAATGCATGTTTTTATGATTCACGCACTTATTTGGATCAGATACTTGGATTCACTTTTGCGTACTGGCCATAAAGTTGTTTCCCATGTTAAAAGTTAGGCGCAACACTCTTGTGAAACAGGCTTGGGTCGTTTCTTCCTAATCACACATCAGATTATCCTGTCTTGGGTTTAGAGGTTTCTTCTCAGGCCAAGCTGTGTTGGCATATACTGTGCGAATCAGTCTTGCAGCTTTTTGGAACATGTTTCTTTTCACTGTTTGCTTTCTACAATCTTATCACAATATGGATTTTTGTTATGTTGTTATTTAAAAAACGATTCAGTGCGTTTGATGATCTGCACGTTCTTGGTTCACTTTTGAAGTCAGAACATTCTCCTAGAAAAACGGGATGTGATTGTATCTACTGGGAATTGGTTGAATCATGAAAAGGGGTCTTCATGTGAGAGTTAAGCACTTTAATGTGCTCGGTCAGTACCAAAGCTCTGTAAACACGGTCCCTCTTAGGTGATGATGTGTTTCTCTAATGGATGCTAACCATTTCATCAGTGCTCTCAGATGGATGTCTGTTCACTTGTAGTTTTATCTGATGAGGCTTTAACATGCTTTTCTGACCCACCAGCTGAGGTCTTCAATGACCTAAGATTTCACAACAATATGATAGATACTATATATTTGCTTTAGCATGTTGGGAAATGAGCAAATGGTACAGGCTGTTAAAGTCCATTCATGTTTTTACTGGAGTCTAGAGTAAAGCTTCCCAAATGTGCTGCAAATGAAGAATTGCTGGTGTAGAATCTTTTTCTAGACTTAAATCACCCAGGGGAAAATATTTTGTTAGCATTCATTTCTATAGTTTGAACTAGGTATGAATGATTCTTACCTAATTGATATTCATTGCTTACAGCCAAGCTAATGCATAACATTGCAATGTTGATTCATGGTGTGTTGTTGCTGGTTTTTGTATTGGCTTGTGTAGGTTATTTAGTCACTGTGTTGATGCATTGAGCAGGTCTTAACCTGTGATTAAAAGCTCATTTCAGTTATGTCATCCGGAATTATCCCCATGCACTATGAACACAAATGCACATCATCCAAACTGTTGTGTCATTTGTTTATCATAGTGATGCTAGACATTACAGACAACACAATTCATCTCACAGCTGCTTTTAAATGCGACTACAGCTCCCCCTGCTGTGCTACAAAATATTTCATGACATTACAAGAGTGTCAGGACCTGAAATAATCTTTAATGTTGCTAGGATCTTGGCATTTCTCATCTCATTTCTCATGGCATTTTCTCATTTCTAAGCACATTGTCACCTTTGCTCTGTTATGGCAGGCTAAAGAACTCCCCACATACAAAGATAATGATTTTATCAACGATGGACAGAAAATTTACATCGATGAGGAGAGTAAGAAAACCTTCCTTGATAAGCTTCGGAAGGATGTGGAGGTATGTATTCATCTCTGTGGTAAAAAGCATACAATTATTATTTTCATGTGCAATGACTTTGCCGCTTTCGCTCTTATTCTACTTTTATAATTTTTGAATCTTTTTGCTGTCTGTTTTCTCCATCAAGTTTCTTGCTTTACTGAAGTTGATGGACTACAGTCTTCTGGTTGGGATCCATGATGTGGAGAGGGCAGAACAGGAGGATGTGGAGAGTGAGGATAATGAGGGAGAAGAGGAAGGAGAAAGCGACGGAGGGATTGTTGGCACCCCCCCTGACAGTCCCAGTAATACTCTGGACAGCGCTAAACCCCTGTTGCCGGGAGACTTTGACCCAAGCATTGACGTCTACGCCATCAAAAGCCATGACAGTGAGTGGTGAAAATGTTAGATTATGTGCCGTGTCGTTTTGAAATGGGCCTTGTGCAGATGTACCAGAACATTTGCCTCTGGAATGAGGTTTTAACCATGGACTTTTTTTCCTCAGGTTCCCCTAGAAAGGAGGTCTATTTTATGGCTGTTATTGATATCCTGCAGCATTACGATGCCAAGAAAAAAGCAGCTCATGCAGCCAAAACAGTAAAGCATGGGGTGAGTTCTTTAAAAATAAACCTTTTTATTATTTGAACATCTATTTTTAGTATTCAGTTTCCTTTTAACTTAATATTCAAAGTGTATGAAAAGAAGGACATTTCTATTAGCCTCAGACTTTAAAATAATATAACAGATCAATGTTGGTACATTTAAGTGAAACCGGTTAGAAATGACAAGAGGGTGAGTATATGAGGAACATTTTTGGGGGGTGAACTATCACTTTAAAAATATTTTGGTTACATTTTGAGTGTAGTTTTGCATCTTCTTTAAACTTTAGCCTACAAACAAAACGCCTATTTTAAGCATTGCTCCCGATTATCTTTTACATAATTTATGTTCTAAAGTGTATGCATGACTTGACGCCTCTGTTAAAGGTTCGACCTCAGACATGTGCTTTGTTTTGTCTTAGGCTGGGGCGGAGATTTCCACCGTGAACCCGGAGCAGTACTCGAAAAGATTCTACGAGTTCATCACTACCATTCTGCCCCAGTTCAAGGCAACTGAGTTGAGTTCAGTGGGATAAAGAGGGACGCCACCAGAGGGGTGTAGAACACTCTCTCACCTGCTCTGCCACAGGGGGGCACCCTTACAGCAGCTACAACCACCATTCGTTTACATTTTCAGTTACTTGTTCTTTGTTTTGTGGGACCATGAGAGTGATAAAAGGACAACAGTTATAACCGAATTGGGGGGGGAGGGGGCTTTTTACTGCTTTCTAAATGCATGTCCCTTATTCTTGTTTGTTCCATTTGTTATTGTTCCTGCCGTTTAACACGGAAGAGGACAGAGAGGAATTAGAGCTTGCGTGATGGTCTGTGGTTCAGTTAATGGATGTGTAGAATGAGGTCACTGGGAATCGAGGACACATCGGAACAGAAGATCTTCTCAATCGCAACCATTTACCACACACCTGGCTTTCAAATCCCATTTCAAGTCACATCAGGGCTGCCCATTCTGCTATATGTCCACCAAGGTCTACAGCTTCTTTTAAGCTCCGCAAAGACTCACAAAGCACTTGACACCACAGCACCTGTTTGCAAATTCTCCGCACAGTCCACTTCCTGCTCTGGACAGAAACTAACCAGAAATGCCATTTTAGCCATTTACAAAAGGAGGACCCATCGCCCCACTTGCCTTGTGTGGACAAACAGCCGAATCTGTCTTGCATGTTCCTTCAGTGTTCTGAGGCACATTCGGGGAGTTACTCTGAGATGGAGGCAAAGGTTCTGGACTTTTTTTTTGTCATTTTCAATTTTGCAGCAACTTGACGGGAGAGAGAATGAAGACACTGAAACAGCAGGATCAGTGGTTTCTCTTCAGTCATCAGTGAATTCTGTTACATTAGTGATTCAGTTGCCATCAGCACCTTAAACTGTTGCACTTTTTATTAGGATCACTTGGTCTGTTACAAGCTGCAACGATAGCACTATGAGGCACTGTTAAATGCAGCCTTGCAGATTCACGTGTTCTCACGCATATGCTTGTTCTCAGCAGACAAAACATAGTTTACCTCGCATCGTACCAGGACACACCCATTTGTGTTGTGTTTCAGTATTCCATGGAGGTTTGGGGAAGGGGTGCTTTGAAAAAAACTTTTTTTTGTGTTTGTTTCTCTCGTGAGTTTTGTTGTAAATTCTCAGAACGTTCAAATTGGCAGCAAAATGTTGTATATTTTGCACACAATGAACGGAACCAAAATGTTGACATAATCCTGTTGGTTCAGCAGTGGTATTTACAAGGGAAACATAATACCTGTTAACAGATGTGAATGCGTTTGTAAACGGGAGTGGATTAGAAACAGGTAATGTGATTTAGAGATTAATTTTTATCTAGTTCAAAAAGGCCTCCTCATTTTATGTTGGTTTAGATTTCTTGAACACTTGCACATTATTTTACATTAAATTTTAATCCAGACATATAAATGTCAGAATTTTAAGTGATTTGGTAAACTGTTCTGATTCATGATGAGTTACCGTTTTAAATTACGAGTACTGTCTAAAAAAGAAAGGAAAAAAGAGATGCGTGTTGCAATATTTTTTCATGTTTGATCTGGATTAGTCCAGAGTTGTATATTTCATGCATATATATTTTTTCTCCTGTGCCCTGACACCCCAGGTCTTTTATTTTGAAGATTGTCCCATATCTGCTTTATACTGTTTTTCGATGTATACACTGTGCAAGAGTCGTGCCTTTTTACAAGTTATTTAATTCTGTGTTTTTAATCTATCTTATTTCCCCAAACCGAAGTCAAATGTTATTTTCTTAGGGTGGTTGTTGACATATTTTCAGTGTTTATTTTAGTTTTCTTTTTTATGTGAGGGGGGGATATTTCATAACCTTCTGTTACTCACAAGCAGATACGGGATGTTACGTTCTGTTCACAACACCACGACAATGAAGAGGTCACTTTTTCTCCTTGACCGGCTAATTCTATGTGCAAGCCTTTTGGACAAGAGTGTGCATTGTGAATTTGTTGATATGAGTAGGTGTGGCTCTTGTTATAGTGTTAACTGTAAATTGTGTTCAGGCTTTCTCAAACATTTTATCTGGAAGTATTACCCGGCACCATTGTTACAGCGTCTTTGGTTTGTGTTTCATTTTCTTAATAAACTGAGCGCTGCTTGTGCACTTGGGAAACCATTGCGCTTCGGGAAAAGATTCGTTTTTATTGTGCTCTCTTTGGGAAAGAAAACAAACCCTGGTCTTCTTGGATGTAATAATATTGACGTACAACATGGGCATGACAAAAGAGGCTTTCTTAGCAGCAGACTTTGATTGTATTATCAGCGCATCGCTTCAGCTTCTGGGTACACACGCAGCGATATGTGGTTTCACAAAATGCGAAACGTGCTACTGTGAGATACAGCTTCACTCTACGCCTTCTTGATAGCATCCATTCACAATGTCCTTCATTTGCCAAAAGTATTATTGCTCAATGTGTTTATTTATGGGCAACTCATCACAAAACTGTAATGTACTTAACAGCAAGTGGAGTTTTATTTTCTGGGCGCCGCGAACGGATGAGTTTTATCTGCAGGTTTACACGCTTAGTGAAAGAAAATCAAACGTATAGTTCGTGAGCATTTCGTTTTCTAATCTAGATAGTGAAGGAAATAGCAGCGATGGGGAATCTCTTGTTAAAATGTGCATCACACTCACAGATGTGAGTCTAAAATCTGCTTTGAGAACAACCAAAAGCGACTGTCTCATGTGTTATGATGTAAACCGATATAATACACTCCATTCCATAAGCATTGCTCAAAACAATAAAGCACTTTGTCTGCAATTCACAGAGCAACGTTTCGTCCTGTTTTGTGCTCGTTTTCAATGCTTTTTTTTTGTCAACGCATGTGTTATGCAGGATCATTTTATGAGATATCAAGTAATTTTGCGTAATGCTAAATATAGTTTGCTTAATTCTTAAAAACTACACTAGCAGTGTGAGACTACTAGGCCTGGAAATTAAACATTACCTTTAAATTAAAATACCTTTTTTGTTAGTAATGATGGCTTTTTAGCACGTACTGAATGTTTGCGAGGACTATTTTTATTCATGCAGTGTTTTTAATAACAGTCCTTTTGACACAGAGTGGACAGGCATTTTTATTATAGCTTTCTATTGGGTTGCTTTGATTTAAATGTTAGCTATTGGTTCTATTGTAGCCTAAATATTTTTTTCAACTCACCTGACGATTGACAACATACGTCTTCTAAAGCCTGTTTTATGTTTTAATGCCGAAATCCGGGCTTATATGATTAACTTAAACGAAATCACTTAGCTTCCCGTTAGCTGAACTGTTCTCCTCAATATGTCTATTAAATAAATGTAATCAAATAACGTTAGTGTGCGAAACCAGTGTGTGAAGGCAAGAGCTACGTATGGTCACAGTGAGCGACAGGTGTGATCACGCAACACCACCACAAATTCATTAATAAAAAGGCGAAATGTTGCAATCCTTAAAACTATTTATGCGAATAATGTGTTTTTTAAACATACACTTTAAAAGTAACATTCTCATATTTTTTAACATTATTAAGGCCCTAGGTCAAAAGTCACAGAAAGTCACTCTTTTATAGTATTTGGTTATTAGAGCTCATGAATATTAGACTTACATTTCTTTGCTGTTTTTTTTAAACAAGGTCCTGTGTGTCGTGAAACCGCCGGTTTTTAAGTGACAAGTAAAACGAGCAAATAGGGCGCAAAAATCTGTGCCAAAGTGCAACTGTAACTTCTTCACTTAATTTAGCACTCATAAAACTGACGAAAATGAATAGTCTGTTTACTGTTAAATGTATACAAAATTATTGAATCACCTAAAATGTATAATTAATCATATAAACAGATTTAACTTTAAATATATTTTTGAACTCAGGATTTTAAGTTCATTGCTAAAAGAATCACAACAGACATTTTTGCTTACGAACTGACTGTTAAAATGAAAGATTTTCTATGCGAGCAGATACACTATTAAAACTTAAGGTTTCTAAAATGTTCGGCTGTAGTTCAAGAGTCTTGAACATCCACGGAAGCTTTTTGTTGCGTGTATTCTACAGGCTATAACAAGATAAGAATGAAGTGGTTATTATAAGAACCTCGCTATGACGGGTTTACATGAAAATAATATTAGGTTTATAATGGTTATCCGGTACAATTGCAGAGAATAACCATTTATACTGTCTTTATATATAAGATGATAACTTTATTTGGTTACCTGCAGGAGCATGGGCTTTAATCGATCAATCATATGCTATCAGAGCGTTTCCAATCGAGGATCATGTTTTCTTTTATTAGAGTAATGCTTACTGTACTCAACATTTTAAGATTTAAATGTCGTAGTTTGTGTCTTGTTCCGAGTGTTCTCTTGTTACAGGGCCAGGCAACTCCAGGGTGTATTTGCATTTATTTTATGACCTTCCAGGAGATTCCCCGGAAAAGTAATTAGTGCTACTAGTAGGGTGAGAATAAAAAAAGGCAACAAAAAGCATTCCGTTAATAATGTCCTTGATTGTGTCATTTTTTGGTGGCTTCTTCCTCCTCAGACATGAAAAGTTCTGAGTAGGGACACAGTTGCCACATGAGGTAAAATTAGAAATGGTAAAGTGAACCTTTTTATTCAGATTTAAATATTTAGATGACACACATAATTCTGTGTTGGTACAGTAGGCTGTGTTAAGTCTCAGTCTGGACCAGGCAGACCAGGTTGTAACTTTCTCTTTTGGTGTGGTCGCATGGCATGGGGACTCCTGCATACAAGTTTTTCTGTTATTGGCTATTGGAAAGACTGTTAGGTTTCGGGGGAAACAGACTACAACCTTCAGCAGAGCTTGTTTCTCTGCACGTTTCGGCAGAACCGCATATAACTGCTCCTATGCTCACAGGTGCTGCGTCTTTTTCAATTTGTTTGCAGTGTCGTTCTTTCAAAAACAGATTAGATCACTTTGCATAGAAACTTTCGTTTATAAATGCAGACTTCACTATTTACTATTTCATCTCTATGGAGCAACAATATTTGATAATCCAAAAATAGATATGATTTATAATGATTATGATAATAAAATACAAATGAAAATAACGCATTCTTTATATTAAAGAGAGTCGTTGTTTTCCAAACGGTGGAATGAATCACATTAACTTTTCGGGTAACCGGTAACTTACCTCTTCCTTTTCAAAAATATATATTTTTTCCCATATTCTGCTTCCAACAAACGTACAGTCATTGCTTTGTTAATTATGTTTTTTTTTTGTGCCAAGATCGCTGATCGTAACTTGTTCATTCCACCTTAAATCCTTTCGTCCTCCCCTTTAAGAGAAAATTCTCTAAACGTTCTCGTCCGAGCGGGGGCGCTAACAGCACGTGTAATGACGATAGGTTTGTGCGCCACATTTTTATCTATGAGCTGTCACTTAACGTTTCTTTTCTTACTCGAACGCGTCGAGAATTTGACAAAATTCTGCTCTTTATGCCGTACATCGTTATGTCGCATGACATGCAACGCAGCTGTTAAAAACGCCGAGTTTGAATGTGTGCGAATTTGCTGCATTTGCCCATTTCTACCAACTCATTTCTACCACCTTCATTTTTTCATCTACGAGTTCATCTTAACTCGATTTTTATGTTACCCTGTTTACTCGAAAATTGTAACCAGTTAGCCCTTGTGGAAAAAGCTAAACAACAGCTGGACATATCTTATCGAAGAGTACGTTTATACATAGCACGTAGTCACAAATTCCTAACCGAGAAGGAACCCCCAAACCTATGCGCTGCGATGTTTTTCGTTCTTTCTACTCTCGCGTGCTTAAAATAATCTGTGTCAGGATTTATTATATCAGTGGGTTGGTTTAACATTAGCTTCCATAAAAATGCCAATAAAACGAACCAATACCGCACATCAACTGTCGTTTTAAAACGACGAAATGTACGGATTAAATTTAAATCAAGCCTACAACAGTATCACAGTTTCACATTTTGCAAATATTTATTTGCCCCAAGATACATCTGGACCAATGCATAAATCGGATTGTGAGCTATATTCCGCTTTAGCTGTGCAGTGAACGCATCGATTATGTGGCTGCCAATGCATGCTTGAAATCTCTTTTTACGTGCTGCATCAACATTAGCCTCAATCCGACTGTTTAATTGCCAAATTTATTTAAGTGGACAAGTTACTAAATTCTGTCTTTACCCTAAAATCACTCAAAAACAGGATAAATCCTGCAGCATTTAGCTGCATTGGTTAAATTATTCAATAGTAGCCTACAATCCATACAGAGAGATTGTTGAACAGATTTTGTTAATTGGTATAATCCACGTTTCCGTAAAATTGTTCTGGAGATGTTAAATGGTTATGTAAGTGTGCGATGAATGTATGCCACTGTGCTTTAAATCTCTTTGTTAAAGCCTTACGGGGTTAATTGTGTGTCTTGCTCAGAGAGGTCTAACTCGAAAGGAACTATCTGCCGGACTAACCATGCAGAAATCCATCACTGACCCAAAGCACATTTTTCATGAGTGATATGAAAGGCGTATTTCATCTGCAGTTACTTTCAGGGGAGCTCGTTGTTGTGGATCAGTGAACTGTTTTTACAAGTGTTTTTGTAATAAACGTAACTTGTGGTAGAATTAGGGTTACTGATGGGTTTGAATGCAGACTGACTGAGCGACAAATAATTTGGCGTGAATTAATAAATATGACTTGTGTTAAAATTCCTTACGTCTATAGTAGCACAGTTTCAAAGAGCTTAGAAAAATAAATAAACCAAGCAACTGTTTTTGAAATGAAGAAGGGTTCAGGAGTATTTGAATGGGCTACAGAAGATAATCCTATTTAGGCTTGTTCTTTACTTGTTAATTAATGTACTAATTTGTTTTACTGCATTTACGCCCTTTTTACAAATAACTTTATAAACCCATTTGCAGTGGTGAAACGGTCAATTTGGATCGATTTCATCTAAAACGAATCTGAAGACTTCATTTGAGATAGTTTGAGAAAAAAATATACATTTTATTTTCACCTCGAATGGACCTTGCCAAAACTTACTGATGGTTGACAAAAAACGATACGTTTGAAAGGATTTTATTGCAAACTTTCCACATACACGTTGTGCTGTTATCTCTGTATAAGTATTTTGTGTGCGACTTCCCATTTCATCATTTATAATGAGTTGGTTCCAACCCTTTGTTTAAATCTTCAAGATTTTTCCTTCAAATGAAAAGTACTGAAAATATGAAATATATTTTATCTCTAAATTAAAGAAATGTGTAATTTCACATTTCTAAGAATTCACGGCACCGGTCACAGGGTCAATAAGCATCTGAGACGCAGAGAAAATTCTACAGTTCTTATAACCATTGCATTTAATTGTTGCTAAACACATCAATTAATGCAGGTGAAAATATAAAATGTATTTTTTTTGTTGAGCCAGTATATTTTTAAGTGATTGTGATATGGAGGTAGTAGGTTTCTGCATGCGCATTCAGTTTAAGCTTTTTGAGGTTGATGAAGACCTCTGTCAGAGGAAACCTTTACCTTTTCTCTCTTTTAAGCTGTTGTATGGTTCTCTGTTAATCTTAGAGATATTCTATATAATTGACTTGTATTCAGTGATACTGGTATCGTTTTAATCTGAGAGCCCATCTAGTTGTTGGATTTGTGTTCTTGAGTTTGCTTTCATATGGATTAATTTTCAATATCATAATGCGATAGCTGTGGTTGTATGGGAAATAAAATAATATCACAATGACACAATGTGTCATGTTACCTCATTGACCAACATTAACTTCAATAAGATAACTGCTGATGATTCTAATTATGGCAAAACTTTATTCCATATAGGCCCAACTCATTTTCTTCACTTTTATGAAAGAAACCGATTGTTCCGTTCAATTGTTTAAGAAATTTCTAAATTTAATTTAGAAATGTATTATACAATATACTTTCAAATCCACAATGTTTCGATGCCAACAATACATGGTAATACATTGTCCTTTTTATGTTTTGACGTTCATAAAACTTCATCATAAAACTTCATCGGTTAGAAGCATTAGAAAACTCCACCACTCAAGATGGTAAGATGGTTTTTTTTGTCGATCACGTAACAGCATTTTCCTCCGGAGTCCTGATCCCATTACAAAAGAAGCTTCCATGAGGCCACTTATCTGTTGGTTGAACCACGTGTCCACAAATAAAGCCAGCGGATCTTATGTGTCAGTAAATACGAGGTTTTTAGTGAAGGCTTACCAAATATTTGATAATATATATACTTAACGGCCTCGCTATTCCTCAACTTACTCAACTATACCTGCACTGGCAATTCGATTACGTTTTACATAGGGAGGTTTTAGTCTTTTAGAAAACGTGTCTAAAGACTAGTCGCATGACAGACATGCTTTCAATAATCAATAAGAATTAAATCAAACATGTCTATATTAGTAAACATCGTTAGGGCTATGTTCTTCACAGGTTAGTCCTTCGAGCTATAAGATCAACGACAGGTTTAGCACAAACATGTTGGGAGATTGACATATATTTTTCTACGGAACAGCCTAATGGTGGCCTGTTGAGTTCTGTGAATGATTAAGCCTCGGGTTCATTCGATGAAGTCAGGCCTCCAAGAAGTAAGGCCTCGAAATTAAGCAGCCAGTTAACTCTGCAAAATAGCCTTCGTCTCGCTGTGTTGCGGTGTGTTGGCTATACTGCAGTTTACAAACTTTTCAGTTTCTAGTATGTCTGGAACTCTTTTTTAATGCCTGTGTCAGGCTGTAGTGTTCGTCATGCATTTTGTCCTGTAAATATTATACCAAAGCTTTGATATTACATTTTTTTCATGCTCTTCAATTGAGTGCTAATATATAATGTATATTATGTTATGACCTATTGCAAATATATATTTAAATTGCAATCATTAATTTATTTTAAATTCCATTTTACTATTACAATTTTTATTTATTTAGTCAGTGATAGTTAAATGTGGTAATATTAATATTGGTATTATAGAAAATGTTATATAGATGGATCCTTAGAACTTTCCATTATTTGCATTGATCTTTAAAATTATCTCTGTGTAAAACAACCAGTCGCTGCTGTTGACCTGGCACTTGATTTACTATTCATAACTGATAAAGTCAACCGTTGATTTCGCCCCTTGTGTCTGAGAAGCTAAAGTTAATAAGGAAATATTTATAGTCTTTATACTGAGACATTTTTTTTCTTTTCTTTAGTTTTTCTTCCTTCTCATATTTTTCAGTCGAGGGAGTGCGGAGGAAAAAGCTTACGTTTAACCGTATTACAGTGTGTAATAACATATAGATAAAAACAGCTCTATTTCTGAGAGATTAGTGTGTGGGGGTGTTTTATCATTATTGTTTTTAGAAATTATGCCAATAAAGTACTCTGAAATTGAAAAATTGATTATTCTGACTCTTCTCAGTTTCTCTCTCTCTCTCTCTCTCTCTCTCTCTCTCTCTCTCTCTCTCTCTCTCTCTCTCTCTCTCTCTCCACACACACACACACACACAGAAACACACGCGCGCGCATGAATTAAACGATTATAAAACTATAGCCTAACTTGTAGTGTACATCATGTCTTTTGAACACGATACTTTGAAAATCGGCTCTTTCTATGATGTAGAAGTATACTGGATTTTACTGTTTCCGTTGCCTGGTTAGAGTATGCTAACCTATATACGCGCGAAGTTGCTTATATTGTGCTCGAGCTCTTGTAGCAGGGCACGAGACCATCGTTTCCAAACCCCTCCCCCACACCAATACTTTTTATTTACAATATAAAACCAACTCAGGGAGGGTTATATTCCTATTTGCATGTTATTTAAAGGCTATTTTGTAGAGTCATGGTCAAATTAATAATTAAATAAAATACTGCAAAATACCGATCCCAACATACATTAAGGAGATAAAAGCTAAAAATGAAGATAATCTCACATCACACTCAGTATTTAATGAACAGTTTGACCAGAAAAGTAAAAGTGCTTCAAAATCCATTTTTCAAGTTTTCATTTCGAGTGCATTTATCCTACACAACAATGGTATACAAAAACCGAGAAAATCACAAAAATAAATATGCATTTTATAAACAACCAGTGACTTCAGCTTTTAAAAAATCCATGTCAAAATTTGACCTCAAGTATTGTAGCAAAAGCAGAAGGATTTAAAACAGTCAGTCTTGACCAGGTGTATCATTGCCATGTGAGTCACCGCCCATTTCCCCATTTCTGTTCTTTGTGGACGTCGCTACATTCTGTTTAATTTGGCTAGTTTTGAATTCATCCTTCTATGGTTGAGTCGACATATTATGTTGCCAGTGTGCAGTGCACTTTGACACAGAAAGGAACAAAACAAGCCGTTTTGTAGGCTCGAGGGAGCGGACATTAAATACAAAAATACAAAACTATTATATTTTAATCATTCACCTGTCTGATATTCACAATATGTCGCATATTTTAACATTCACAAAGTGATCATTTCACTTCACACAATACACAAAACTGGTCCATGCCTCAATGCGTTAAATTGAGTTTTTTCGATGAGAATCATGTTAATTCAGTAGCCTCGCTTTTGCCAAGTCTGCATAGTCTATGCCTGTTCATTCATAACTCAAAGGCTTTGTATTTATTTGTGCAGGAAATCGGGATGCAATTGAGTTTTTGGATCACGGAAGCAGTTGGCTATCTGCTTATATTTTGCTCTTGGCAATACGATGTACAAATGTATAGGCCTACTTGGGGGATCTAATCACAGAAACAATTCACTTTTAAAGGCCTGTTTCGAAGGCAGTCTGCTTTTGCTGGAGTAAACAAATATGGGACGTCACAGTACATTCATCACAAGGCATTTCTAAGGGACAGGGTTCGAGTTAATACTTGAATGTTATCTCCCCGATTTTTGAGGTAACCATTTTTAGGTAATCAATATAATCCATGGAAACATAGTCCTTGAAGGAAAATACAATCAACACACCATACAAAAAGACAAAGCTACTTGAATCGAAGAGAAATAAACATTTACTAAATATACCCTGACCAGAATGTGTGTGTGTGTGTGTGTGTATTCTACTAAGCACCGACGTCTTTTTTCTTTGATGTCGTCAGTATATGCAAAACACCGTTGTTTGCGGTATGCCTGTAGGTCGCTGTGTTTAAATCTCAAACATTTACAAATAAGAACGAATAAAAAATATTTCTTTCAAAGGCAAACATTGTAGAAATAGCACCAAATGAATTAACTCGTTAAAAAAGGTTTTTGGGTTACCTGTGATGGCTATTTTTCGTAATACAAAAAAGAAATAATTCACCTTATTGGGCATTAGCAAAGTGCAATGCATGGTAGATTTGTGCTCTAGCTGTTCTGTAGCCTACCTATATGTGCTATAGAAGGACTTGGATTGGTGTTTTTCCCTCTATTACTTCGTGCAAATCAAAAAGCTCCTGATTGTCAGTTAGAGGGCTATTGTTTGAGGCCTACCGTAAAAGTTATTGTGTGCTGCATGTGAGGGAACACAGCCATGCGCCAACATGTGGGGAACTCCCTTAAAATGAATAAATAAGACGAGTGTAGATCATATGCCAACAGTAATTGTGAAAGACAGTATTTTGGGAATAGCATATGAAACCTAAAAGGAAATGACTGGCCGAAAATATACAAAGTCAGTTGTCTCAATAACAAAACCTACCATTTTGTTGACACAGATCTGACAATTATGCCAGAATGAGAGATTGTGAACCCTGGCTGCAAAATGAGCCAAGATTTGCTCCATGAGAGTATAACCCAAAACCAAAGCGGCAACAACAACACAATGTAAATAAAAACATTTCGAAAATATCTGTTTCTTGACAGATCAGCGTGTAATAAATACCTCTGTATTTTCCAGAGTCCCAACCTCGATAGACAAAATTTAAGGACGAGGTGTGCTACATAACAACAGGCCAGGATTTAAAAAAAACAATGAAAAAATACAGTGCTGGTCACAGTTTAAAAACATTTCCATCGACCTCAAAATAACAGTTCAGTGAATAACAGAGGCTTTCCTCAATTTCTGGCTTGGATGGGGAGGAACAACTGCACTACCAAGCTGCCATCTCCACACCGGGTGAGAACGATGAGGCAGCTGGTTACTTTTCAAAGAGTTCAGCGAGTAAGCGGGAGTCAAATCTCCATCACTGCCAATGATAAGTGACGGCGGAGAGGTAAAATTCGCCATGAAACTGAAGGGCTTTTTCTGAGACGTTGTATTGTTGCTCGCTCGCTTTCGTTTGCTCGCGCCAACACAGTCTTCAACTGACCCATCGCTCGTTGCAAATTTTTCTGCAGGACGGGGGCTCCTGTCAACTTTTGCACTTTGTTTAGATGACGTCCTTTCGGCTTTTTTACCCAGAATCACTGTCCTGTGGTTTCTCCGGACCCTTGCTGCATTTTTGCATTCTCCTTCCTCGGAACAATGAGTGTTTAAAGTGCTTCTTGATTCCTCGTTACAGGCAGGGGGTTTTTGCACAGAGCTTTTAATCGTGTCTTTGCAGTGATCGGTTTCCCTAAAATGGTAGCCGATGGCCTTTCCATCAGCATCGTTATCCTTAAAATAATTTACATATTCATATTCGTCAAAGGTATCCTCAACTTTAATTTTCACGTTACTGATGGGAACGGGTGACGTTTTAACACCCGTGTTCCCCTCATTGTAACAGACGGGCTCCTCTGCCTCTGTTTTGATCTGTTTTAGAGGCGAGAGCAGTTTGCGGGAAGTTTTTGATTCCCTCTTGAAATTTGCTGCTAATGAAAGATTGCTGTCAGATGACTTACAAACCGGTATCCCTTTGTCCGGAACACAGTGTGATACCAAGGCTTGCGGACATTTGTTTGCCGATCCTGGTGTTCTTTGTTGGGGAAACGCCTTATTTCCATTTGCAATAGGTGTAAGGCCAATCTCTTTAATTTTGTTAGAGTCTGAAGTCTGTGGATCACTTGAACATTCAAGGCGTGACAGACGTTCAGAGCCCCCGTTTACATCTGGGAACCAGGCCCCCACCACGCAGAACTTTTGGACATTTGCGGCGTCACCATCCCTGCATCTATCCGTGAACGATGCACTACAGTCCGCTTTCTGCGTCTTGCCAACTCGGTGACAATCCAAAATAGTCGATCCTCCTTGGTTGGCAGGTAGGTTCTGAAAATTAGGCCTGTAGTGAAAAGTAGGCTGTAAGACCAGGGGTGCTTTTGTGTTGAGACTCGAGAACCTTGCACGCCTGAACCGAATACTCTGCACCGAAACTTGACTGGACACAGAGCTCGAGTCAGACTGAGAGGAGCTCTCTTCATCGGTACTAACATCCGAAGAATCCGAGAATGAGTCATCATCCTCTTCGTCTGAAGTTCCGGAGTTGCTGGTGGTAGAGAAACTGGACCCGAAATCCGAATCGTTGTTTATCCGTTCTGAGATGGAACTAGATTCCGTATCACTGCTGCAGCTTTCCTGAAAATGTCCAGTGTGCCGTGGGTCGACGTACAATCCATGCTCGAGGTGGTGAAACTGGCTTAAAGATCCGTTGGAAACATTTGGTTTACAGCACTTTGGGACGACCAGAACCGGGTGGCTGCGTCTGCTCCTCGACCAATACTGCCTCGCGCTGCTCTCGCGCTTCCTCTTCCTTTTGTAAAGTAGGTCTGCGTTGCCTTGGTGCTTTGACTGCGCTGCAATGGCGGACTGATAGAGCAGCGGCTGTCGGTTCACAACGTGTCGAATAAACGCATGTTTCTGATTAAAAGCCACGCAGTTGTCGTTTATCTGAGCTGTTTCATAGTTTGTAAAGGGTGTAGATGCCGACTTGGTCACCGGCTGAAAATCTCGGGCAAGGGATTTGCTGTAAATTTGAGGTAGATTTGAATGGGTGCGAGGGACAGAGTCCTGGCGAACAGCTTTCTTTTTGAATGAGAAAGTCTGTGGGACGCTATGCAAACTGAACCAAACTTTCTCTCTCCAAAAGTCACTTCTGGCATCGGTGGGGTTTTTGTCCTCGCACGCTTTTTTCCGATTTTTTCTTTGTCTTTTCTCTTCTTTTGTTTGACTTCAAAACGCGCTCGGTTTTGCATGAAACATACAGTGCCTCAACGTCCTCTCTTGAAATCAGAGTACATTTAGCTGCGTGGAAAGCTATAGAATTTATTGCTTTCAGCTTTCGCAATTCCTCTAAATCACAGTGATGCTTCTTCACGTTTAAATGGTCCATTCGTTTGTGTACAGTAGTCCGCGGGATATTTTTCAAGAGGTCGGTGAAGACTTGAGAAAGGGCAAACATTTGTTTGCCTTTGATAACCAAATAGCCAAGCTTAACACCCTGCATTTCCTCAAAACCGGATTCCAAGTCTCCCATTTTCTCCATTGCATTAATTCCAACATTTAGCGCGACGGACGTCCTTAAAGTGGCTTTACTGCTGGTGCTGCTGCTGCTGATTTATTTCAAGGCATTCTGCTGACCAGTCCAGCATAGGCTGTGACATGTCCACACTGCGTAATGAACAAAAAGTTTTACATAGAAAAACAAAAATGAAATGGTCTGCTTGAATTCAAACAATCAATCCATTGACCTGAGCACTGCATGATCGATGGAATGTGTGTGATGTTGCCGACAGGCTGGCTGCTGCCTGTCTGAGCTCCTGTATACCTGCGCTCTCTCAGCTCCCTTCCCATTTGGCCATGAGGAAAAGAGGAAGGTGAACAGCACTGCCAGTGAGAAGGATAGAAGCAAAGAGAGTAGAGAAGGGTGAGCGACAGAGAGAGAGAGCATGCACGAGAGAGAGAGAGCAAGCGAGAGTGTGTGTAAGAGAGAGCAATAGAGCCCAAAATGCAGCTGCTATTCCCGTTGCTGGTTTAGTCACAAATAAAATGACAGTGGGAACTGAGAAAGGCCGGAGACACCTTCATCAATTTAATGCCCCCGAAGTCGACGCTGATTGGACGTTACTGACAGGTGATGCAATAAAAATGGATATTCCACCCATGGCCACCCCCACCCCCAGCTAATTACCATACTGCTGTAATCCCACCTCTCTTAAATAGAGCAAATAATTCGCTAGTGACAAGTTCATATTTAATATTAGTCATTTGTAACTACAATTAGGCTACCATATCTCTGTGTTGTGGTTGTTTAAACAAAATAATGCTAAAGATTTATATGTTTGGCTGCACAAGCTCAAGCACAGCACAATTTTATGCTATCGGGTTGTTATGGAATAAAGCATTGTTCATCTTTTTTTGTTTATGTGCGATTCTTACATTTTTGAACCGCATTGAACTCATTTAAATTCCTACGTATTATTTGTGATTTTTCTAATTTTGCGGCGAGGAAAATCGATTGTTGCATTTAACCAAAATCCGAGCTGCTTTGAATTGAGATACAACAATTATCGTGACGAACAGTGTGTAAAGTGCATGTGTGTTTGGTGCATATAATATGTCGATACATTTTTTTATGTTATTTTATATTACCGTGTAGTCTATGTGTAAAAGCAAAGACATCATTATGTTTATTCGGCGTAGGGCCTTTGCTGTTTGCTATTTCTCGAGTGTGACGTGTGTATGTCTGCGACTGCGAGTTTGCATGCGTTTGTGTGCACGCGCGTCATGGTACCAATGTGTGTGAGTGCAATAAAGACTAACTAGATTGCCCTATGGTTTGAGAAATGGCCACAATATGCCATGTGTTGGAATCAATATACATATCTTACGTCATATGTGGTCATTTAAATAATTTGTATACGGAGGCAAGAATTAAAGGAAGACTTAAAAAGAAAACAAATACCTAAAAGAATGCACCTATAGTTTTTTATGTGCTATAGTCTTTTATGTGATGTCATAAATAATTATTTGAAAAATAATTTAATTGTCTCTAATGTTAAAATCTATGTTTTAATAAATCTATCTATGTTCAATAAAAATGAGCTGCTTTTTCTTTCATTGTTCAGTTGTTAAGTTTTGCGTTATGTTTGCGTAAAAAGTATTAGCCTATGCTTTGGTGCGGTCGAACATCGGTCGGTTTTTCTCAGATCATGCAAACCTCCATCCCACTTCCTACCATCGCAAAAGAAAAAATAACAGGTCTTTACGAGCAAAGACTGCCCCCTCCCCCGTTTGCGTATAGACATTTGCCGTTTTTTACAATGGCAAGGAAAGAGAATGTTCCGATAAAGAAAAGTTATGTCATAGGATAACCAACATTGTAGATTGTTCACACAACAATTATTTACAGAGAATGCGTCTGGCAATATAAACTGAACTGCATATTATGTATTATGTAGTTTTATAAAATTAGTAAGTACAGAGTATGCGAGGCCTTGCTTTTAAGGTGGCTTTTAAGACACACCATTACCCCTTTGCTGTTCATATCTCTTTTCTATTGTACAGTGGATTAAAGTTGTATTGTTTCTTGATGAACACATTACAATTCACAACATTTAAATGCAGGTGACATGCCCCTGTTAGTTTATAATAGTAAAGATTCACGACGATTAAGCCTGTCATGGATTTGAACTGACGCCTATAAATGGTGCAAAGTTCACTCATGTTTTGGCATTTCAACGTTGAGTGCAGTTCCAGATATCCGTCATATTTTTAAGAACAACCATATGATAAACAAATTGTGAAATAAACAAATTAGGCCTATATAACACGATGAGATTAAATATGGGTTAAGACAACACAATATCCTAATTGACAGAGATACTGATGTAACATTGTTCACATTTTTTTTCAGAGCACACACACACACGTTTTAAGATCTATTAAACCCACCATTGCAGCTGATATTGATAATAGAAAAGCAAGTCTGTTAAATCCAACTGTAACAACGTAGGATACGTTTATATAATTATGGTTTGCAGAGAAGCTGATGTGTATGTGGTGCAATGATATGTGTTAATCACCGCAGTCCATTTGTTGCCAAAATCGGCTTCTGTATTTGTCATGCATGAGCTTCTGTATAAGCGTGGTGATATACTTGTAGTTCATAAACATCATAAAGGGAAATAAGCAGTGCAACACAATAGGCTACCTACAAGTGAGTCCTGATGAGTCAGAGGGTGTTAAACCGTATGCCACTGGCTGCTTCAAAAAGTGATAAACATGTTTATTAATATTTAAACAAGACCATCTCGCATGTTAAAAGTGTAAATCTCTTACATAAATACAGCATATATGTCATATGTTTAATTTAGATAAAACAATTGTACGAATTAAAATCCTTTTTTTTCCTTCTTCTCGTTCTCGTATAGATTTTTACTCAAAGCGTAGCTATAAAGTAATCAAACGTCTGCGGTGATTAAAATATTTATCTTATTTTTTAACCTAGTATGTAGCACGATTGTTTTCTTGTACATTTTCTGCGTTACAGCACTGTTAATAATCTATTTTATTCCAACCTCCGCTGAACTCTCCATAACTTTTTATTCAAGGGGCACACATCATTTGAAAGACAACATGCAGGTCCTGGTCCTTTGATTCTGAAACCTCACAGCTTGAACAGCCCTCAATTGTGACATGAGTGATAATGATTGATCTTCGACCTAGTGTGCATAGTCTTGGGTGAAGAGTTGAAAATTCTGCCTACAGAAACGTTTGCCCTGTTTGAGAATTTAGCCTATTTTACTTTTCCTAACATTCAATTGAAAACTATGATTTAATTTGTCCATTGATCAATGGACACGTAGAATGTAAGCATTTTATTAGTTTTAAAATCAATTTATTGGATTTTTATTAGGAACAAGAATTACATCAGGCTATTATAAAGAATATATTTTCTACTATGTAAACAACACGTTGGCTTAAGCTGGCACATACACTATTTTTTTGGAAGTGGCTTCTGTAAAATATAAACTGTAGCTATAACTTCCACAAAGCAATAAAGTTTATCTGACAAATAACGCAATCCTAAAATGTTATTTTAACCATTATTTTAAGGTATTGCTATAGCTACGCTGTAAGTAATTGAGGAAAAGCAGTGATTAATTATTCATAAGTATTTATATTGGGAAGTTTTAACATGAATATATGTGAATGACTAAAATCTACAAATTTTATATAGGCTACATTGTTTAAAATTGTGGTTCCTTTATGGTCATCTTGGGACAATTCTACTGCTCCCTGCAATAAAATCAGGATGGCCCCTGGACCCTTGGACGTGACGGGCTAGCCGAGTGGGGGTCCGCGTAGGCTACCTCACTACAACGTGCGAGGCTCGAACAGCATGCGAAACACGACCGGTGACAAATGAAAAAGCGCAGTGCACCCAATTTATTATAAAGTTATGGTATTTTCAAACGTGTGCGCACTTTTCGCTAAGGATCGCGAGCTCAAAGTTTGAAGAAGAAGATTTGCACATTAGCGAGCGTGTGAGGTAAGAGGACGTTTGTTCGTCGAGCTTTGCCAAACAATAGGAGAACAAAGAGCACGTTTCCTTCGAAGTTGTCCAGTTATTTTAGAAAATAACACCATAAGTATTGCGGTAATATGGAATATTGGATTTTATTTACAGTATTGACATATTTATCCAACGGTTTAGTTTTTCCTTGTATTCGTGATAAACCGGTAGACAAAGTCACGGAGGAAGTTGTGAGATTATCATCTCGTTAAAAGTTCAAGCACAATCACAACATTGCGTGACTGCTCCACTACGTTAATGTTGTCGAAGAGTGTTTAGTAAATGGTGTAGCCTAGTAAATGTAAAGCGACCGGCGATACTATGACAAGAGAACTTCTCATAGGACAAAAAAAATCTAAATGTATATAACACGATTGTTTTCTCTCTTCTTTAAACACTTGCAGAGACAATATCTAAATGACTAGCCTAGTGTTTCTATAGTGCCCACACGAGACACACAAACGACACTCGTTCCCTTGTTCAACTCGATCTCAATTTCATGAGCCCGTATGAAAGGATCAGTAGCAATTTGTTACTAAATGCCAACAAAAATATAAAACGATTGATCTTCATCGTATCAAATAAATTACAGAAGCCACGGGCTCAGGATCCCCAGCATTTTTGACCTGAAGTTACAGAGTTAGCTGGTTGGGGGTGGGCTGAAATAACCTTTCACCCTGACGTGTCATATCGTGTGTGAGTGTGTTTGTGTGTGTGTGTGTGTGTGTGTGTGTGTGTGTGTCTGTGTGTGTTTGCCCGCGAGTTACCCACAAGTCTTTGCGTAAATAGATATCGTACTACAATCAAACTCAAACTATTCCAATTGCAAAGTTCATGCCTCTGTAGTTCATCTTCGCTCCGTCTTAAAATTCATCCCATGATAACAGGCCTTGAAACAGTTTCAAATTACTTAATTTTAAAATCCGTGGAAAATATATTTTTTTTTCCTAATTTGCTATACGTAAATGTATTATTTTGAGTGATTAACAAAATAGGACAAAGTATGATTGGCGTAAAAGCACGACGCTTTTTTGTTATAGGCTATTCAAAATGTTGGATATAGCCTACACGGTGGTGTGGGATTTATTTATTTCCTTCTGTGGATTACAAGCAAATACGTGCCTAAGGAAGATGCTTTATTAGGGAATAGCACACAATTTTTGGAAGACCGTAACTATATGTGTGAAAAAACAAAGGGTAATGTATAGGGTACAAAAGTTAATTTTACAAAAGAAACTTAATTGCAATATTTTAAAGGGCACTTGTTTTGCAAACTATAATTTAGCCTATTTTTAAAAGCAGTTTTTATTAACTGGTGATTAAACGAATATAATAATTAAACAAAATTGTAATACATGACAATGTTAATAATACAATATTAAAAATAGTGTAGAGCGTCATCCAATCATTCGTTGTCATTAATGTCGATTTTATATAAGCCTGCCTAGGCTTTTTACACATGACGGTCTTTAGAAAAACATTTTGGGCTGCTATGACGTAGCAACAATGTAGAATGATGCGAATAATTTATTATCTGACCTTTTGAGTTGTTTAAGTAAAAGTGGCTTAAATCAACATTCCTCCAGCCACTGATCTATAAATGAGGGCTGGACCCAGTTGAATAAGCTCTCACTGACTAGCAATTCGTTAGGACTAATCAGTCTTTTCATATTTCAATTAGCCTAATCTACCTTTTTATGTAACTGACTGAGAAGGTATGGCCAGTCTTGATGAAAAAATTAGATGACTAACTTCTAGACTGGTCTAAACAACCGGCCCCTGATTTATATGGTAAAAACTGATGTTCATACTATGTTAAACGCCAGACCGACAGTGAACACACTAAAAGATGATCACAGAAATTATAAAACGTAAATCAGGACGAAAAATAGGCCGCAATTAACATATATAATTTAGATGAACATCTTCCCTTCTGTTTTGGGACATGACTGGTCAAGTTTTTTTTTAACCTCGCGAACACGAAGATGTAATGTTACAGCCAGATAAGAAAACAGTAAACATTTAAAACACGTTTAAAGATTATAATAAATCGTCACTTTACAATATAACCTGACTTAAACCGCGAGAAATGCAAAGAAAACGTCTTTCTTATTGTGACAAATGTTGTTCTTGACCTACAAACCTAGGATTTGAAGACGTCATAAATGTCTGAAATAAGATTTGTAGATAAATATAATTGAGCAAACATTACAAAATATTTCATTACAAAAAGCATCCAATAAGAGACCATCATAGTAACTCCTTTCAAAAAGCATCCCAGGCAGCGGTTGAAAAAAGTAGCCTACAGTTTTTTTAATTGCAAGATGTCTCATATGCATGCAGTTGTGGTAAGTTTACTATTATTCTAAATATTTGAACGATATTGTATTTAGATATTTTTTATTTAAATCGTTGTTAATTAATCCATTTAATAAATAAATAACCTTCAATATTGAATACGCCTTAGGGTAAATTAGCCTTTATTTTGATATATTTACTTAGTGTAAAGCCTACTGTAGCCTAATTGGAATTTCTTCTTCCCATCTTCCAAATAGATAATTTAGATGTATTCCACAAAGTCGGAAAAAAACATCACAAATAGGCCTAAAGTTACTTATGTGAATTCTTCTGTTCTGAGGTTAAACTGGTAATTAATTTTGACAAGTTATTTCGCACCTTAATGAAACAGCATGTGCAACCGCAATCTGCTTTCTGCAGAATTGTAGGCCTAATTACTAGTCACGCTCGTTTCTTTACGTGGAAGCCACATGTGCTCCTCACATCATACGTTGTCACCTCAATGCAAAAAACAACTTCAAAATCTTGCTTGTAGCAGTGCACCGTCGCCCGCCCCCACCAGCGGAAAAATTCAATGGCGCTCGTCGCGTGTTTCAAACAACCCACAAGGCCTGTCGCTAGTCCACGGGCAGCCTCCTTTCAGCGCGTTCCGCGCATGCGCCTTTGCGAGAGTCTTCAGGACAGGGTTTGTGTGTTGAGCCCAAAAAAACCCGCTTAAACACCAATGCGACTGAAATATGGCTTTTCATCGAAATGGGACTTAAACTTCGACTTTCAGTGGAGATAGGGATTCGCGAGACAAACGCCCGATCGCCTTTTTGTTGCTCTTTGTGTTGCGGCGGTAGATGGTATCCAGCGAGTTGTATCTGCCAGAGGAAGACGACGACTCGGCGAGTACTATGAAGGAGATGATCGGAGGTTGCTGCGTCTGCTCGGATGAGAGAGGCTGGGCCGAAAACCCTCTAGTCTACTGCGACGGTCACGGGTGTAATGTTGCCGTCCACCAAGGTAAATAAATGGGCAACAGCATCCACGTGCCTTGAGTCGATATGTGTTTTAATTTTCTTTACGGCACACATGTACGAGGCGGATGTTTTGATAAGTTCCCTTCTGTTGAGGGGAGAGGATTAGCCTAGCTTAGCTTAGCTCAGCTCAACTCAACCGACCGCACAAGTGTGACGAAAGTTTAACGTGACCACCGCTATCTCGCGCTTTTTTGTGACACTGGGACGACCATTGAAACATTTTGCTTGTTTAAACTGTCGATTCGCTGTGTTTTGTAACGTGTACCTGTTCTTGCTGAGGAAAGTTCCGCCTGCGTGCTAATGTTTTGCGGTTAGCACGAGCATTAACAGCATGTCGTTCATGGCTGTTCATTATCTCGACTTTTTCAAGACCAACAACGTGTCAGTCACAGATATGAAAACAGACATGTGTCAGACACTCAGACAAGCTCTCGAGGGCATTACAGTAAAGCGTAGAGCACATGTTTATGACCAGCCATCTAAGCTGTCAAATATTGACAAATAACTAAACGAACCATTCTTGGGGTCACGGTTTATGTTCACTTGTCTTGTATATTTAGTACGTGTTGTTTGCGGTAGATACATGTTATAGTTAAACTTGATTTCAGGAACTTGTAGGACATGTGACTGCTTTAAAGATGATCTGACGCAGTTTCTATGATGCTGTGTAGGAGTTTGCTCTGACATTGGGACCCTGAGTTTCCAACTTCTATTGCATGTTGTTAGATTGTTTGATAGCACTATGGTCAGTTCAGATTGTCTTAGAGCTATGCTTCCTTCATGATATCATTAAGATAAACCCATTCAAATGTTTATGATTGTAATCTTTAAACCTATTTTCAGGAGTTTCAGGTTAAGGTGTGGAGCGCCACTGGATTTTCTGGAGTTTTATAGCGATACTATAAGTTGTATACTTGTAACAATTGAAAGTACTAGTAAACTGGTGTTTTCTTACTGTTGGTTAGTGTTATTGAATGGAGAGTTTGATTTTATGTTAGGTAGGGCTGCAGGATTGTGGACCGTGAAAAAAATATCACGGTTTTATTGTCAGTTCAGAACTCTTGTTTTTCATTTCAATTCATCATGTTTATTAGGCCTATACTTTACAGCCAATGAATATGTTTTAATCTGCCGCCATTGAACTTCTTCACGCAATCAATCATCTAAACACTCACCCACAAAAATTTACATTTTGTGACCTTGGGAATGAAAGCTTGCTACTCCATTTTTTGTTTTTAAATGAATCATTACTTATGGTCACTCTTCATGTTTGTCTGTAGGTTTTGCAAAATAAAGTTGAAAAACATATTAGGATATTATGTTAAATTAATTGTGGGAAGCATAAATCATTAACACGATTAAAATATGATTAATCCTACAGGCCTAATATGAGGTGATTATTTGTTTTGCTGGTTAACATATTTAAGTTTTGTCTTTAATCATTGTTTAGCATCTAGTCTCGCAATTAAGTCAGTCAATATCTCAATATACATAATTGCATTTTTTTTGCAATTTGCTGTTGTTATTGGCATAGCTTTTCTAATAAAATGGAAACAGAAAACAATATGCATGGTTTCTCAGGGATTAGTTTTTTTGTTAAAAGATATCTTCCAAAAACTCCTTAAAACTTTGCTTACAATTCAAACTAAAGTTGTGTGTTACACAGAAGTTGGAAGACAGTCTCTTTATATCATCCGTCCTTTATTCTTGTTTTTTCAGCCTGCTATGGAATTGTCCAAGTCCCCACAGGCCCCTGGTTCTGCAGGAAATGTGAATCACAGGAGCGAGCTGCCAGGGTGGTGAGTTTCCTTATCTTTTATACAAATCTTTGTCGTTCGCTGTCCTTTTTTGTACATATTGGGTTTGTTGGCAGGCTATATTTGACAGTCAATGAGATATTTGCTATTGATTCTTTGAACTGGTTAATTTATCCCCAAAGTTTTTCTGTAGCACAACAGGTGCCTAGTTACTAATACAAACTATGGTAGGTGGAATGAGGGTCGGACACAAAATGAAAGACATTGGATGTCTGTGATCAGGCAGCTTTATTTATTCAGGTCAGCTGTGTGACTGGGTATGCTTCTGGACTGGACTGGATTGCAGTGCAGTTGTATTGACATTGAGTAATACAGTTGGGGTGAAATCCAGCTGTTTTTATCTATGTTGTTGACCACAAAAATATTTCAAATCAAAGCATACTATTTAGATTCCTGACATTAGTTTTGACTTAATGCACATTTAGGCCAGTTATTAAGATGTGTAGGAGAAAATGAACTGGCAAGTGCAGAACAGTCACTCAAGTCATCACTGTACACAATGGTACTGGTTTGATGATTTTTTTATTCTATGGTTTAAAGCAATACTTTGCAGCAACTGACCCATTTCCTTGATTAGATAACATATACTTTTTCAAGACATATTGTACCTTATTTTAGGTAGCTTTTATGCAAATTCTGTGTTTATATCAGGTGTCTTGTACATTTCCGAACTGTGTGATTGAACCTGTTTTGTCATGTTAAATCAATCATGTACAGAAGTGGAGTAGAGACCCACCATGACTATCTGTACAAAACTACAAAGTACAGATGTTTATGGTTTTGTTTTGTTTGGTATTTTAACTGCATTTTGGCTGGTTGGTTGTTTTTGAGTGTTTATCAAAATGCATGGTTCTCTGTTTAGAATTTAGGGTTCACAAATATATGTATATATCAATTGTGTCAGCACAGCAGGGGTTGTCAGTGACTAAGGCTTGTTCCGATTGACCATACTATTGTGTATCAACAAAACTCTGGAAAGCTGATTCCCTAGAAGATAGTTGGCTGTTGCAAATTAATATTAAAAACGAGCAATGTGCATTTCTTCATACAAGAGAGCTTGCAATGGCTTGCTTAGGCTTTTCCTCACGCCAGAGAGAGTTTATAATGTGCGGGGTTTGGGTTTTCCGCGTCGGAGAGAGCTTGTGATGCGTGCCGCTCTGGTTTTTCTTTGCCGGAATTGATATGCGCTTGACTTTTTAAAACCAGCGGCAGAGTTGTTCCCGTTTGGCAATCAAGTAATAACAGCACACACTGGCATCAATGAAGCGATTGGATTAATGATATCGACTTGCAGCAATAGTTTACTGTCTCTCGTTTAAAAGGTTGCTGTGGGAAGTAACTATGTTGCCAACTGCACTGAACTTACACTCTGATAGAATGCTAACTGCGGTCACAATTGAGCATTTTCTAGCCACTTAAGCTTCTGTTTTTGTCCACAAATCCAGCTTGTCATAGATAAGTGCGTAAATTGCCCCGGCCCTCGACACTATCGTGTGGTGGCGATCCACAGACTGGCAGTAGAACGATCTGACTTTACAGAATATTGCCCAACACTACAGTCACTACGTTTACTTGCACCCTCATAATGCGATTACATTTGGATTTTGGCAATATTGCGATACACTTTACCTGATGTAAACGCAATAATAGATCTAAGTAATGTGATTAAGTTCATAAAAGGCCTCTTTATTAACTTTTTTCCTTGGTAGCACTGGTGATCCAACTTCAAGAAAAACAAAAATGTAGGAGCACCCACCCGAAAATTAATACCATGGTCTGTCTGAATTTTCATATACAAAATTGTAACAACGTTACCACTGAAGGGTAACTCTGGCCAAAAATGAAAATTCTGCCATTAATTACTCTCCATAAAGTAGTTTAACATCTGTATGACCTCCATTATTCCCCAAAACGCAAATTAAGGTAGTTTTGGAAGCATTCTGACTCCTCCTTAGATTGCAACGCAACCAATCTTCAAAGCGCTGAAAGTGCCTGAAGACATTGTAAAATTGTCCATGCGACTCCGGTGGTTCAGTATAAAATTAATATAATGCGACGAGGATACTTTTGTGCGCGAACAAACAAAAACTTCCTGATTTGAGTGTTAGTTTCCAGCTAGCGTTCCCGAGAGCCTTACAACAGTGCATCCGGTTTCAGCATCGCTCGATGCATGCATGTTCTGATGTAGAGCCTGTGTAGTCAGACCGCGCATGCGCCGAGCGATGCTGACACTGGATGCACTGTCATGTGGCTCGTGTGTTTGGTCGCAATCTGAGGAGTCAGAAAAATGACCAAAATGGTCGCAAATTCAAACCCGTCATAATCGCAGTAAGCATAATCAAAGTAACATACAAGTACACCGGTTTTAATCGCAATAAGAAGGCATGTAAACACCTTAATCGCATTTATGCTGCTCTGTCAAAGGTGCGCATGTGTTTCTGTCACGCTTCTTAAGTGCAAATTCATGGTAAACATGACAGTCTGAAGTTTTACCGTCAACTTATCTTCATAGAGAAACATCGCAAACGCGATGGCAGCGTGCACCACCATTGCGGAGGCATTTTTTCCTCATATTTCTAAATTTGTCACAGCGACAATTAACCATAAAATATGTCCACGTAAGTTATAACGCATTTGCATTTGACGCGAATATGTTAACACTATAGCCAGTAAAACACACCTACTGTATCTGAGATCATGGTTTGTGCTGTTTATTATAGCAAATAATCAGACTAAGTTAATAAAATGTTCATGTACAGAGGTGTTCTTATGTCATGTGAACATGTTACTTCTGATTAAGTCATTAGTCTGATTAAATGGAAGTAATTGCATTATTAGTGTGCATTTAAACGTAGTCAGTGAGTATTTGCTCACACATTTAATTTAAAAATTCCTGTTTTGGTTCTATTTATACACAAAACCACCAAAAGTGAGATTTCAAAAACAATTTGTTTAATGCAGTGAGATGATGATTTGTTTGCCAATCATAAGAAACTCATGAGAACCCGGGAGATTGCATTGATCACCAACTTTTCCCACAGTTTCTCATGTAAACTTTCGGAATATTTTTAAATCAGTCCACAAAATAAAACTTTCTGGAAATGTAGCATGTTTTGTGCATGGTAGTCAAAAAGTGAAAAAAACGTAGCCTTAGATGAACACCATTCTGTTATGAAAAAAAAACAGAATATGGTGGTCGGGTGAAGGAAACATGAATGGTTAGGATAGACACAGTTGCACTGGCAGTTAAAGCAGTTTCCTTTGAAAGCTCAGCAGCTATGAGACATGAAATAAAAGTGGCAGTTTAGACCAGAAGAATATGTGTCAAGAAGGGAAACCTGTTATGCAACCCATTATGTGGTTATTTTTTGTTGAACGGTCTGGATTTATACCAAAACAGTGACCCACATCACGCCTTTGAGGTTACAGGCCATATTAAATGCCTTCTGCTCCTGTTCTGGAATGAAACAGGATTTTTCCTTCCTTCTTTTTGTCTACAGGTGTGTTCTGTGGTAGTATTTTTGTTGCTTTTTTGCAATTCTGTTCATACCCCAAAGATGTGTGAAGATCGTAGCTTGCACTACCAAACATCTCTTAACCTTTTTAAAACAGAAATCCTAATTATGAAACCACATTTCTGCACTTTATTCCTCCACATACTAAAAATGAGCCAATTTTCTCCATTTATGCCCTGCTTTGCCACTTCCAAAGATTAAAGGGTGGAGGGGGAGAAAGCCGAGCTGGCAGAGCTCTGAAGAAGGAGGACTGTCCACCACCTGTAACAAAGAGGAGGAGGACAGCCGACTGAGCAGAAGTTTAAAAACATTGAACATAGTGGTATGTGGCACATAATGGCATGGTTCCAAGCATAATGTTTTGCCCCAATATCTAACCCTGTTCAAAGCTTTATTAGGTAAACTTTTTAAGATGAGTAGATGAGTGAAATATCATTGTTTATGCATAAGGGCTCTTTCGACAAGCTCTTTTGTTTTTATTGTGCTGCCTTCAGAAGAGTTGTCTTTGCTGGATAATTCTGGAAAATCATTCATACCTGTTTTAAAAGGTTATGTTTTGGTCTATATATCTGAAACAGTCTGCCTAAACCTGTTTTTCTCCTATAGCAGAACAGGTCACATTTTATTCTTATATGTAACAGCAGTTCTTCTGGGTTACAGCAGCGGATGTTTCCCAGCTTCAGTCATCTATCGAAGGCACGTGTCTTCAGTTTCATTGATCACTTTTGGCGGGATGCTCTGCTTTCTGGTTTCAAAGAAGCAAATTATGTCTAACCCTCAAACTTTGCCTTAGTTTGTTGCCCAGAGTTCCTGAAAACCATCAGAGCCGTGTCTGGCCTGCAGATTATTGAATGCGAGAGATTCATGTTATTTCTCTTCTTTTTTCAGAGATGTGAGCTGTGTCCCCACAAAGATGGAGCCCTGAAACGAACAGACAATGGAGGTAAGACCTCTTACATCACCATCTTTTACAAATAATATTTTTTTAGGAATAATTTACCCATCCACTTGAAATGCCGGTGACAGGAATTGACTGTAGAAATTCGGTGGCTAAATAGACCGGTATACAAAAAAAGGGAGCTGTTGATGTTTTTCACTGCATTTGACAGACGAAATGTTTTATAATGTCTTTTCAGAAATAAGTCACCTGTTGGATACTGATTATAGGATTTGTTTTCTCAAATGCCACCTTTTTTAAGCCTTCTGAAATCCTAGCAGAAGGTCTTATTTGTTGAAAGAATTAACACTTTCTAAAAGATATTAAAAAGATGTGAGCTCTTGGGAGTAGTGCACGCTGTGCTCACAATGACACACTTTTTTACACCTCTAATGAACATCAAAAAACAATTAGATTTTCTAATATGGAGTGTTGCAGCCATTCTCCAGAACCTTTTGATGTGATCACAGATCATTCTGCCGTCAAAAGATGCTGCTGATACTGTTGTTTAATACAGAATAAAACAATGTCGCGTACGGTCTCGTCAATAATCGATTAAATAGACAAAATTATTCTCTACTGGATTATGTCTCTATTCAACATAATTTGGACATCATAGGGAGATTACAGGCCTTGTTACTCAGTTTTTTTTTAAAAAGTCATCAAAAATGCTTTCGAATCAATCAGGTGTTTTTTCTTAGCCTTGTATTTTTAGTTGCAAAAGTAGGTTAAAGCTTTGCTGAATTCATTTACCTTTTTTTTATAATTGAGAAGAGGGGGGGTTAGGAAGTGTGTTTATCTATCTCACCTTATTTTTATGAGTGGGCGGTCTCAGTGGGGTCATTGTGGGGCTGAGAACGGACTTCTGTTCTTCATGCTCAGGGTTCACGGTGAGGGCAGTTCAGAGACTGTAAACATGGCATGGGACACAGCTGGCGGGACCATGCCCCATCTTTAGGGGCGGTGAGCTATTTAGCGGCCATGAGGGAAACATCATCGCCCCAGGCTTATGGTTGAGCAGTTTCAAACCATGTAATGTCTTTTTGCCTGAAATTTAAAAGCATATTGAAATTCCTGGAGTTATTTATGAGTAGGATAAGTCGTGTTTGACCAAACAATGTCATATTTTGATTAAAGCAATTTTTTTAACCAGCAAAATCTATTTCTAAAAATAGAGGTGTTCACTATTTGTGATCAGCTATAGAGTGAAATCTTTTACTGTACCACATTTAGCTGCGACCCACTTCCTCCCCTTAATGCTAGACATGTTGTTGTTGATTCATTCATTCGTTGAACAAGAGTTTGAGGAATACAAGATTAGTGTTGTGTACATGCAGTTAAGAACATCTTGTGCAAATTGTTCTTTTCAAGAAAGCCACCCTTCTGTTTGGGGGGTTAGAAGTTCTTTGGGGTGTGCTTGGTTTTTTATTGCCTGGTTTATAGGCTTCTGCTGGATTCTTGGAGGGACTTCAAAACAAAAAACCCACCTCCTTGTCCCTTTAGGCTGGGGTCAAAGACAGTTCATAGGTTCACCTTTAAGTTTAGTCCTGCTGCTGAGTCATTACCCTGAATAAATAGAACTCATTTGCACCCGCTTGCGAAATAGGGTTATTAAACCAAATTCAAGGAATGTAGTGGTTATGTGGTTAAAAGACAGCTGATGTGAAGAAAAGCTAAGATGGTGGGAGCCTGTAATTGTGATATAATATTTATGTAGTGTGCGTGTGGTTGACACCCTATGGTTCCACACTAAGTCTAGACTCTAGGCAGAAGAAAATATGCCATCTTATCCAATCCTGGTGTTCCCTTTTTATGTGGTCACACTTAGCCCACACGCTTTAATAAGTGTTTTTCACACAGTAGGGGAAGCCAGGCATATAGGCCCATAGACATGACTGTAAGCAAACAAATGACCAAGCTTGATATTAGTACTTGTCTGTATTGGCCTTTTCTGCCTTTAAGCTTTAGTTGTTTTATGCCTTTTAACAATAAAACATCTTAAGTGTTTACTGTCTTCAATAAAGCTATTATGCCGATTAAAGATCATAAGTTATGCCATTAAACAAAACATATATGATCTGACGTTTGAACAAGCAAACCGTGAAAAATTATTTATGTAGCTTTTATCGTAGGGCTGTTAAATGATAAATTGTGCATGCTGCGTGTGATGGTCAACTACGCGGGTCACTCGCGTCACTGATGGTTCCCGCGGATGCGCACTATCCAGGTCGTCATTGACAAGTATACACACACACAACGTGAGCGCATTACTACGAGTCGCTGTTTGCTGTGATGGATTTCTTGAGCCCGAGGACAAATTATTTGATATATGAGACATTGAAAACAAAACTATCCGCGGAGGGGTTCAGGAAACGTCATTTATCTGTTGATTACTTGAGAGACAGCACTGGATCATTTCAAATCCGTTCACAACAAGAACGAACGACAGGCGAATGCTCTTTAAGTTTTATTTGACGTTATATTTACATGCGTTGTGTGAACATGAGGAAAAGTGTCCCTAATACACAATAAAATCATCGTAAGCACGCAATAACACGAGACCTTTCATTTTGCTTAAATGTGTAACACTGTTCAATTAAATATATACTTTTTGACAACCACAACTTCTGTTGGTTTAAATTAATTCAGATTACAGTCTCTCTATTAAGCACCAATCAAGAACAAAGCTTCCCTGTATACCCTGCCTCTTTTTAAATAAGTAGAACCAAATCTGCGGTCATCAAATAACTTATCAGTATCAGTAAATTACAGTTATTTTGGGGAAAATAATTGAATAATTGCATTGCAGGCTGATTTAAGGTGTGCCCCTATAGGTTTTGCTTGCGCTCCTAAAATTCATTCAGGGCTACACTGCTCCTAGCAAAAAAAATGTTGGTCTTGAGGCCTGTAATATATGTCTTATCTATTGTGCATATTAATTTTATATTTATAAACACATAGACATACACATACATGTATACATATTTAGGAAATATTTATTTATATTTGCCAATAATTAAAATTATAAATAAATGTCTTTTAATTCTTTATTTATTATTTTCTTAAATATATGCATGTTTCTAAAAATGTATCTGCACAGTACACAGACAAAAACTTATATTCTGGATGCGATTAATCGTGATTGATTGTTTGACAGCCCTATTTTATTGTAATGCTGTTCCATAAGGTTAATACATTTTATTGGGTACCAGATGTCACTCCAATGGGCGTGTTTGTCTAATTTTCCATAATTGCGTGTAATAATTTTTTCTTGCAACTGTGACTGAAATGCTGGTGATGTTGTGCATTGCTTTTCTAGATTAAAAGGTATTTCCCATAGAAATACAGAAGTAATTTGTTCTCCATCTAAGCCTCTGCTTGATTGTATGTGGTGTTGTGTTGTGTTGTTTAGGTTGGGCCCATGTGGTTTGTGCTCTTTACATCCCCGAGGTTGAGTTCGCCAATGTTTCCACCATGGAGCCCATCGTGCTTCAGTCTGTCCCTCACGAACGTTATAACAAGGTAAGTTCCATAACCTTGGTATGACCACTTTGTACAACACACACCTAATTGTGTTACATGTGTTCGTTTTGCAATAAGTGTGATGAAATCAGTTGGAAAGCAAAGTCTCAACATGAGGGTCTCATAAATCTGCTCAGCAGTGTAAACAGTATGCAAGAATGGAGTTTAGGCCTATGCTGTGAGCATGTTTTCATAAGGCACTGAGTGCCACATTTATCAGTCTTGAATAAACACCGTACGTTAGCATTAAAGCTCACAAGGCTAAATGAGTCAAACGTATGATTCACATTGTTTACAAATGAACAAAGATTGTGTAAAAAGAGCAAATTATACCTATTAAGTCTTGTTATAAATGTGCAACCATGTGTATTTCTTGTATTCTTATGGCATTGAATTATGGTGCATTACTGTAATTTGAGAATGTCTAAATGTTTAGACATTGTTCTAAAACTTTTTCAACTCAACCGTGAGGGTAACGAAAACACTGTTAGCTCAGGTACTTATGGGATATGCCATCATGACACCTTTTCTTTCATTTGTCATTTGAAAATGTAATTACGCTCGGTTTTCTATGGATGCCCTTCAATGCAGTAGATAACTACAAAACAATCAGTTAGTGTTCTATGGTTTGGATTTAGTACTGTGTCTGATGACTCGCAGGACTAAGGAGGCCACTTTAATCTCATGCTTGAAATAGTGGGTTTAAAATCGGAGATAAAATAGATTCAGCTCTGTTGGTAATTGAGGCCTCACTGTGAGCCAATTTAAAATGGCATGGTTATCACTTGCCTAATAATGGAGGCGCTGAGAAGGGCAGCCTCGGAGAGACTTGTTAATTGGGACAGCCTTCATGCTAAACAAGCATTGGGTCAAACAGCAATGCGTTATATACCGTAATAAATACTTTCAAGATTTGTCTGTTTCTGTGTGTGAAGAATCAGCCCGGTAACTTGTTTTCATTTCATATATTTGTGTAGACCTGCTACATCTGTGAGGAGCAAGGCCGTGAGAGCAAAGCTGCTACTGGAGCCTGCATGACATGTAACAAACATGGCTGCCGACAGGCCTTTCACGTCACATGGTGAGTCACATGACTGTGATTTTTCTGAATCATTAAAGCATGTTTATTTCTTCATTCAAGCCATATGTATCAATCTGTAAGGGGTTAAAATTTTATCAACACAAATTAACATATATAAATAAACATGGGTATTACCTGAGACTCTGAGACACGTCATCCTGGAAAACGCGACATGTGGTTATTCTGCAAAGGCATGATGCCACGAGAGCACAAGCGCTATGGAAGAGGAAACGTTACGATACAAGTTTTTCATGCCTTTTTAGACACGATCATTTGCAGAAGTAAATAAAGCAAAACAACAGTCCCTGTCATTTCATTTCGGTGGAAATAAAGAGTTAAAATTGGCATTTTGCGTGCAAATTAAAGATCGGATTCATATCCGTTCAGCTGAGAAGCATTTATGTGGTAATTAAGTGTAAATGCATCGGTTTTAATAAATCAGATAGCTATCCGATCAGAGAAAACGCATGAAGTGACCAGGTGTAAATAGGCTCTTAGAAACGCTGTAAATCCAGTGTTGGAGTTAAAAGCATTTCTACTCTTAAAGCTCATCCTTAGGAGATAGAGCAGACAGATCCCAATTGAGGGCAAATGGAATATTTCAGCTTTTTAGTGACCACCTCAGTCTGCCTCTCCGTTTTTTGCTTGTAGCTAATAATTGTAGTGCTTGCCTCTTGTACAGTGTAAAAGGTATCATTACCTCAACCCTGAGTTTTGAGCAATTGAAATCTCAAAGAGCGTTACAATTTTCTTTGTGCATATTAAAACTGATCATGTGTCCTATATGGTGCTTTTCCACTGCATGGTACCGTCAGGTTTAGTACGACTCGGCTCGGTACAGCTCATTTCACTTCAGCTCACTTTGCTTTTCCACAGCAGTTTAGTAGCGCTTCAAAGTGGGTGGGGATTATAAACTTATCGGTATTGTTGCGGCACCTCTACTGACTTAGCATCATTGTGAACGCGACAAACACACGCACAACACAGGAGTAATGGAGCGTATCGATGGCGGATGGCAGCAAAACAAAATACTGCTAAAATACCAGAGAGTTTGGGAAATCTTACTGCAAAGAGCAGACAACGATCATTTTGTTTGCTCGACGGCGCACAAGGGTAGGGTAGCATTGTGTTAAGTGTCTCAATCTCTATTTAACGGTCACAAAGCATATATGAAAATGCTAATATTACGTATTAAAATGCGTATTCATGTGTTGCAAATCCAATGACACTGGTAATGATTCTCTGCCCAATCAGTGATCTGTGTGTAAACACTTCACATTTTGGTATCGGCATAGTATAGGCTTGGAACCTCATCCGAGGTGGTACAAAAACATTTTCAGGTACAAGCTACTGTACCCAGTGGAAAACCCCAAAAAAGTGAACTAAACCGAGCCGTACCGTGCAATACTATGCAGTGGAAAAGTGCCAATAATATTGCGCTGTACAATTCTCTTTTAATACGATACATTTTTTAAAGGTTTATTTAAAGTTATCGTTCATCCAAAAATAAAAATTCTGTCATCATTTATTTGCCCTCATGTCATTTAAAACCTGTATAGGTCTCAATCTTCTGTTGAACACAAAAGAAAATAATTTGAGAAATGTTTCAGTGGTTTTGTGTCCATACATCGGAAGTCAATAGTGGCCAATGATGTTTGGTTACCTACATTCTTAAAAATATCTTCTTTTGTGTAGTGCAGAAGAAATTCAGACAGGTTTGAAATGACATGAGGATAAATTAATGATCAAATCATTTTCATTTTTGGGTAAACTATTCCCTTCAGTTCTGCGTTGTAGATTTTGCTGATCCAACTGTTTTTTTTAATCTAGTGCTCAGTTTGCTGGGTTGTTGTGTGAAGAACAGGGTTCAGATGCTGATAATGTGAAATACTGTGGATACTGCAAATACCATTACAGCAAACTGGTAAGATTCTGCTTTTTCCTCATCCTTCTAATACTATAATACACACACTGGGATTTCCCTTGTTGTTATATCTGGCTACACACGGATCACGTCGAGCACATATTGATCATGTCGTCACCGTGTCATCGTGCGGTTATTGCACATCCAGAATAGAATGTGAATACGCTGTGCCTTTGAAAGACGCTGCCTCATCTGGAATAGCTCTAGTTTCTTAAATGTCCAGCACTCCTGGTCCAATTACAGCTGCTGAAAGCTAAGATGTGGCATAATCCCCACCTCCCCACCCCCAGTGGCCCCTGCCGTCCCCGTCTCAATCCCCCTCAAACCCTTTAACCCCTTAATCTCGTTGACAATCAGCAGCAACTCACTGGGCCCTTGTCTGCAGATCTCTTTTCCTCTCCCGTCCCTCATCCCCCACCTCTTTCCTGCATTTCCCACGTCATAATACCCCTTGCAGAAAATGAAGGCTAGGGTTTCAGAGATACAATGACAGCCCAGCAACGGACTGTGCTTTTCTATCTACCTTCACTCGGCCTTAGCGTGCACGTGGACTCAGGCATTTGTGAATGTGTGTGGCAAGGGGGTTTCTCGCTGTGGCCCTAGAGCCGCAGCCTCCCACTGCTTCTCAGATTTGTGCTGTACGTGTGTGTGTGTGTGTGTGTGTCCTTTCCAACAAAGGCTCTCACATATGGCTAGACCTCTACAGGTCCTCTGAGTGAGGGGCTGGAGGTGGGGCCAATGCTTTGTGATGTTCTCATAGGATATTGTAATGAGTCAGGATGGAGGAATCGTGATGTTTGTTATTTTTGTGTTGTATTTCATTGCATATTTCATTTTCATGTATTAGTAACCACTGTTGGTGTGTTTTTGAGTGTCTCAAGTGATCATGTTGGTCATAATTTTGCATTCATTCATATTTTTCATATCTTTGTAGGGAATGTTTTGCATCTCTTTTGTCCAATTAAAGTGGCATAACTTGAATGATCATCCATTGCAGTTATGTATTAATTGTAAATGAAAGCGAGATCTTTTTGCAGGTTGTACCGTGTCTGTTCCATTGTTAATGATTTTACAGCATCAGCACTGTTTCTTGGATTAATAGGTCAATATCTGGCTACTAACCTTTGACGTTTCCATGTAGACCTTCGTTTCATTGGGCTGCTGGTAAACAAATAATTTTTGTCCTGACCTTTTTTTTTTACAAGTGACAGACTTTGTATTTGCGTAATGAAAATGACTAATAACAGTTGTGTTAGAAAAGATGTGATAGTTGGTCAGTTTAGTTATTGATTTCTTGTATCATGGAACATTTGTCTTTCTGTCCCACGATAATCACGTTGATAATCATGGAGGAAATTCTTATGCCAACTCAGATTTATATGACTTGTTTTCTTCAGCTTAACGAAAACTATTTTATACAAATATTGTTTATAATATTGTCACTTTATTTACAGGTATAGGTTCTAAAAATGCCAAACAAGCACATGCATGCATCATAAAAGTAATGCAGAAGTCTTCAATGTGTTAATAAAGCAAGTCTTTTGAGACAAGTAAAATGCTGAATTTATTTAGTAAACCTGAAACCAAACAAGCATATCGGAGCGTGAAATGTAAAAAAATATGGCGACATGTTGAAAGCGTCAGATTTGACAGCTGAGTTTTTTTATTTACATTTTATAGAAGTAATTTTTTATTTATTTGTTTACATTTTATTGAAGTTAACTGTCACCATTTTTTTATTTAGCGTTACTATATGTTTTATTTAAATGTATTTTTGCTAAATAGATCAAAATAATAATAGTTTTATTACACCTCAAATTCCTTTTTTGATGGAACAATTATCAATTTTGACAACAGTCTGTTCCTTAATTTTGCAGAACTTTAATTGAGGCAAATAAAGAAATTAGATTCAACAAGTCACCAAATATTTTGAGTTCCACACTTTTTTACGGTGTAGCATTATGTTTGTGATGGATGTTTTATTAGGTTGTTAAGTGGTGACGTAAGGAATACCTTTTTCAGCATCAAGCTACAGCTTAAACAGCTGTTTATTACCACTGTTTACTCATATTGGATCTGAAACATGTATTAACTCAAAGTATGCACTACACTCACCAGGCTCACGGAATCTCTGACATCAATATTTGAATAAATTATGAAGAATAAATCGCTGACTGGCCATGTGGGATTTGGTTATGAAGATAAAGGTTAGGATCGAGGTTTTCCGATAGTTTTATAGCTCGCCATGATATTAGCATTTTTTGTTGTTTGCCTATAGCATCTTATTGAGCATTTGGACCCGGAAACAATTCAACATAGAATTTGTATAATGAAGCTTTGCATCTGTTCAGCTAAAAAAGCAAGCAATATACATCTGGGATGGCTAAGGCAAGGGTGAGTAAATTGAGAAAATTCTAGTCTGAGTGAAATTTTGCTTTAAGTTGACTTATTCAGCTCATGGAAGTTGCAAATTTTACTGAGTATAGTCGCGTCAAACGATTGTGATTGGTTGTCATGACAATGTCTTTTTTCTCTTTTCATAATTGTTAACCTTTTGTTTCCTTTGTCTCAGTAAGGGCTAGTTTCTTTGTTACTAGAAGTGAGAGAAAATCAAAATAGGAAAAAGGCTAATTGGACAGACTTGAAATGGTAACTTGAAGTTCCTCTTTCACCTTTTAGAGAAGGAGCAAAGGCCGTGGTAGTAGGGCTCAATGCTTAAGTGATTCTTTCACTCACTCTTTGGATAAGCACCATGACATGGAAAAGAAGGTAAGGCAGCCTCCAGATCTACCTCAGTTCCTGCCATGTGTGATTGATGGCCTCTCCTCACGGCTTCAGACTATGAGCTACGCATAAAAGCAAAACTCCTGTTTGTCAGAAACACGCGTTGCTGCTGTTCGTTTTGTTTTAATCGCATGGACCTCCCTCACCTTGAGCCGTCCTGCGCATGGGCACTTTTCATATTCCACAAAGCTTTTAAGGCCACGGGAGGGAAGCACAGCGCCTTTTATCGCACATCGTGATTGGTATTTTGGTGCTGCCACAAATTATCAACACAAAGAGTGCTGTATTCATAGAAAAGCGTTCGTCACGGCCATTAGTTCCACCGAGTACGTTTAATCAGTATTGGTATAGGTAGTGTAGTCATTTGTTCCAGTAATTTTCTGAGATTTGCTCACAGCCATACCGAATGAAACACGCAGGGTCATTAGCCCTACACGCCTTCCCATCTAATTCAATTAACGTGGGCTGTGTAACAGGGCCTCGTATCAATAAACGCACGCATAACGCAAAAATCTTATCGAAAGCTTGATTTAATTCTGTCTTTGTCTGTATCTTGATCTGCTTACTGTAATGGTGGTGGTATATGAAGTACTAAGCCAGCGCTAGCGCCAAACCTCATAGTGTGAAATGTGTGGAGGAGCTCATCACATCTATCCATCGTCATTGATAATTTTCTGCCTGTTTCTAGCAGCTCCCACTGGCCACATGTTTCAACCACTCAGCCTCAGTGCAGCCATTTTAATCAGTGATCGCTTGCCTGATTACTCTATTCACACTGGGTCATCATTAAAATGGCTCTTAGTGTTGATTTCATTTTTACATCATTAAAATGTCTACGCCTTGGTTTTTTTCATTTTTTTTTTTTTTTTTAAGTCAAGCATTTTGTAAAGCCTGTGTTCAGAACAGTTTTGCCTTAATTTAGTGGGCTAATTGGTTCTGCTTTATAATTATTTTTCAGAGTTTAATCATATTTAACCTAAATAGATGTAATATTCTTAGCTCATTACATTTTATTACTTGAAATTTTGTCATAACCCTAAACTAATTATAATGCTACGGAGAATGTGAGAATTTTAAATTTATCATCTGACATGCGTTTTAATTGTAAAGTATAAGTAAATGGGTTGATCCGTGTTTTTAAATACCTTTTTAAAAGTACCGACAAAATATAATAGCAGAACCATTTAATTTATGTAATTCCAATAAAATATTACAATAAAAGGAAAGGGAATTTGGCTCCCTTTCTAATTTGCATTAAGATTTTTATATTTTGTCACTATATGATTTTTTTCAAGTTTAATCATCAAACTTGATCCATTCAAGTTGGGACTACATTATTTATTTATATTTTTAAACAAAAACAAAAATCATTCGAGTTGTTGAATCTGGGTAGTTTTCTAGTTCCCGGCCTGCATTGCATGAAACTGCATTAGCAGAGTTTTTTATTTTATTTTATAAGTGTTTCTTGTTAAATGAAGTGTAAGGGTAAGTCTTGATATTTTTTAGTAAGAGAAAAACTTTGCTTATTAGTGTTTCATGTTAAGATTTAGAAGAGTTTGTTATATTTTTGTTGTTGCCATTGTGTAGAAAAGTGGTGCTGGTGCTTAGGCTGTGGGAGGCTACATTTATAACTGTAATTTCTGTTAACTTAACGTCTTGGAAAAGATGAATGAAAACATTGAAATCGCGTTAACTACAAATATTTAAGTTAAAAACATTCATACCATCAAAATGTTCATCATATAAAAATCATGTTCCTATAACTTACACATAGATAAATGCTGCGTAAACATAACTTTAATATATTGTACACCTTTTTTGTATTCCTGCCAAGTTTTGAAATGACAGATATAGCGTCCGTACATACAGTAGGGATGGGCATTTTTGATCATGTTTCATTTGACTACTGGACAGGTTTGAAAAACGATTACTCAATTAATTGGGGGCGGGGCGGGGCGTGTCCCTCATGGTGACATGAAAAGATTTTAATGACAACACTGTTACGAAAATTTTATTGATAAAACTATGACAAGATTGAGTCAATCAACACTGTTAGATTTCAAAAACATTGATAGTGAATTTTTTATAAATACAGTAAACATTTCAAAGAAATTTCAGCGTGAGGTGAAGCGTCATCTCTTTCCTGTGGTATTTCTATCTGTCAGTGTCTGACAGTAAAGCCGTTCTCCTCATCTCACTTGTCTGTCTGATGGTAGTGGTCTCACCTGACATTTTGTGTCCAAATATACTGGTGCGGAGCTGGGCGAGTGTTATTAATCTATTCTTAGGGGCAATTCACATTTCGTGCAAGCAAATTTCGCAGGCGTGTGCAAATAGGGAGCGACACGGTCGCTACGGGCATCATTTTTCTAGGTGTGTCGGCGCTGAGCGAGATGGAAGTAGTTCAACTTTTCAGAGTTACACCCGCACACGACGGGTCATTTGACTAGTGAAAGTGGCGCGACTCGTATCTTCCGCACGTTTTTAGATGCGAAATGTGAATCGTCCCTTATGAATTTGTGCACACGTTCACGTGGCGCTTGCAGAGCAGGGGAATGCACGCTTTGCTCCGCGAGCTCAGCTTCCATGGGAATAGATTAAAAACGCTCGCCCTGCTCTGCGAGCGGCATGAATACAACACTAGAACCCATTATAAACAGAATTTCTGTGCCCACTGAATGCAGTGCGAAGAGACGCAACACACACCTTGTTTGGTTTCTTTTTGCATTTGCCGCGTTGCATCTCACACTCGCGTACGGTGTAGACAGAGTGCAACATCATAACGAATTAAACTTGTAGTAGATTTGTATGTTTTGTATGCAGCTTGGCGCTGCACATTTAGCACTCAATTGTTTTTTCGTCAAGTTTATCAAAGTGAATCCAGGCATTGCTTTGAGCTTTCAATATGGACTCTGGACCTCGAACTCTGGACCGCAAACTCTCGCAACGCAACCAATAAAATCTCTGGGTACCACCCGAAATGCCAGCATAACCAATCAGAAAGAAAACGTCGCTGTTGTGCTGGAGTACTGGAGTACTCGTGTCCATCCCTAACATACAGCAGGGAGTGGAGGTTGGACATTAAGGCTGTTGGTTATTTGACACATGTTTGCTAATTATTTGAATTAGTTTAAATAAGTTTGCATTGGAAATGCATACTAAAATGACCTGGATGGCGCTCTGTTTAGCCGCTCGGAGACGGTGCAGCGTGTGTAATCTAGGTCAACGAACAATTAAATATGAGATGCAATTTAAAGCGGTTTCTTCCAGAATTATTCAGATATTTAACTTCTTAGCCTTTTCCGCATTGAGAGGGGTTGAAACGAACAATGATTCGGGTTGGAGCTGTATTCTTGAAGATCTTGTTGTGGAGTGCTCTGTGCTCTGCTATGGCTATTGTTACAAGGCCTGATTTGCATTAGCAAAGAGGGGCCCATCCCCCCATGCTCCACATTCTCAGGTCAAAGGTCGGGGGGCTCAGATGTATACCTAGCTAATTCCAAACCCCAGGGCCAAACAACAATAGAGGCTAAAAGCTTCTCAATTTGCAGCTAGTTCAGATGTGCTCTGAGAGGCAGTTGAGACTGGCATCTGGGAATAAAATGATGTTTTCAATCTCTCTTCCCCGTCCTGCCTCGAATATCTTACATTCTGATCCGACTGGGGATTTTTTGCTTTGTTTCCTGAATGTTTTTATTTTAAGGAATAACTTACTTTATAACTGAATAACTGGAATTTATGATTAATTCTCAACAACTGGAATTGGTTTATTATTATTTATTATCATTGAATTATCATAGTTGAATTGTGTTAGACTCTTTGTTCGTCCTTACAGAGGCATTGATGAATTATGGAGTTATGAAATGTCTTGGCTTCTTGTGCTTCTTTCTTTGCAGTCACTCTGCTTTAACTATTCTTCTTGGGATGATTAAACTAGCTGTAGTCTTATGTAAAGATCCTGAAAGGTGTTTATATCAGAATATTTATTAGATGATGAAATGTATTGTCAGATTTTTTGCCATTTTGTAAATTTCTAAATAAATTTTAATTAATGTGGTAAAAAAAAGTGGTAAAGTGGTAAAAATATTTTTCTTATAACAATGCCTTTAGGATCAATGTACAAAGATTTTTGCCTTCTTGTCTAAAGGAGCAATTTTCTTGCAAATGTTCGTTGCATTAGATTTGTTATTTCAGTAATTGTTAATTTTTTTTTTTACATTTTTAATGATTACTACTAGCATATGCAAAATACATTTAGCATAATATTAAAAGGGTTGCATTGTTTTGGGTGTGTAGCAGACATGAAATCCAATAGTACAAATCTTTTTATTCGGCAACATGCATGCACACAAAAACCCCTTTGCACTTATTCAAAACCGTTTCATGTGCGTCCAATTTTCCTGTTTTAATAAAATGGCATTTAAAATTGTATATTCAGGAGAATGGTAAATGGCGCCGAAGAAGTGCAAGCTCATTTTCATTTTCATTGAAAAACTTGGGCCTGGGGGCCTCTGGAATTGTCACCACCACTTGCGCAGTAAAGTAGCATAAACCTTTATCGTGTTCGGAGTAATTGTCAATTCTAACGGAGACAATGCTTTGGACGATGACAGAAAGGGGCAAGAAAGGAAGCTAGACATGTGTATGTCGCTCCAGTAGGGAATGTGTAAATATTCTCTCCAAATGGTTCAGGATCGCTGCATATTTTTACAGCCGTGTCTTAAGAACAGAAACGAAGATGTTGGAGGTGTTCGATTGGAGTGCGAGGTGTAAATTTGTTCACGCTCGCGTTTGTCGGGCGCAAATAGAGCTGTGTGGAGCACGGCTCTAGACTGGGGTGTAAATTAAGCTGCAGTAGACTGTGGTCAGGCTTGCAATATGAAACCTTTCACAAATAGAGGAAGACACTTCCTTTGAGTACAGGAGGAATTTTGTGGAGAAGTGGCTGTCCTGTGCGGGGGTTGAATGCATGCAATGGATTGACACGTTTAGATTCAGTCATTGTCCAGTCATCAGATATGGCAGCATAGGCTCACAAGCTGTACTTGCACAGTGAAGATTTTTTGCGCCCTCTTCATTAACACATTTTTTATTGTTTTATAATTTTATCACAGAAGCATAAAGAAAGAGATCGGCATAAACCAAAGCACAAAAAGTCTTTGGAGCTTTCGCCATCACTGGTACCATCTCTGATGTTGAGCTCTGAGAAGGTGAGTCAAAATTTTGATTGTGTTGGACTGAACTTTCTTTATTGTTATTTATAAAGAAAACCCTGAGCAATAATACTTGAAATTGTTTATAGTTTTTTTTTTACTCAACGTTGGCTGGAGAGGGAGGCAGTATGTCAGTTACTTGACAGTTATTTGGTGGTTATCCAAGATTGTTACACATGTGTGCGTATCCCTTTTGGCCGCAGAGCTACAACAGCAGCAGCGGAGGAAGCGTCTCCTCCATCTCTTCCGCTCAGAAGCGACTGGACGACAGCGGAGGCCGCTTCACCAATGCCAACTTCCAGGAAGTTCCATCTCACTCCAGTTCCAGTTCAAAGGACGGCGGGTCCTCGGATGGGAAGAGCTCCGAGGGCAAGACCAAGAAGTCCAGCAGTCACGGCACCGGCTTGAGCACCGGGTCCAGAGGCCGCAAGTCTGTGCCGGGAAAACCCCACGGCCCCGTGGTCACCACGGCAACTTCATCCACGGTCCCCTCCTCGTCCAGTCCGTTTCAGCAAGGTAAGACTCCCCGATATGTCTGTTGACTGTTGATGAGCTGAAATAGTAAACACCCTCTCTGAACTCTTGGCGCTCATGTTTTTAAATTAAAACAAACAGTTAGATTCAAGCCTCGTGTCAACTTCCTGTGTGTGACACTTGAGTGAGTGTGTTGTGACAGGGCTGGATGAAAGCCAGGAGGAGTACGAATGGTGTGTGTGCGCGATAAGGCTGTCGTCTGGCTGGCTGCCGCTGTTGTGGAGTCTGTGCGAGTCGGCTCTGCTGTGGGTGGCGTCTCCCGTGTGTGTGTTCGTGTTGTTGTACGAGGGGGGATCGGGAGTCAGAAACATGTTTCCTGACCCTTCTGCTATCAAGCCGTGATGGAAGGATTGAAGCAGAGGTCACGTCTGGAAAATTCAGACTAATCATTAATGTGTCAGGGTGCGGTGGGGGCCTCCTTGTTGGAGATGCACGCAGACTTCGAGGAACTTTGAAAGAAGGAACAACACAGTGTTTTCACAGAGAAATCAAAAGATGTTGGAGATTAACTGTGGAAACTAATCTGCTGCCTACACACACATAGGTTATAGTGCTAGGACTGTTATGAGAACACCTGACACAGATCCAGGGTCTGATCGCTTCGACGTTAAGCCACACAACTGTTCTGTTTGCCAGACATGATGTAACATTCGAAGCAAATGAGAGGTTACAATATCAAAAGTCTGTTAAAAGATTGCAAACAACATTGAGCTCTTTGTGTTTGGAAATAACAGAAACACCTTTTGCTGCAATGTCCACAATGTGGATTGTCTCATTTTTGTTGATATAAAGGCAGATAAAAGTAATATTCTTTGAGATGAAATTTCTTGTTTCTCAAGAAGGCTACCTGCATACAAGGCACGTGCAGGTTTGAATGTTAGTGCGAGTAGTAAAATTGGCACGTAAAGCTTCACCGGCTCTGCCAGCGCTGTAAAAACATGAATGCAGGTGCTGTTGCTCTGGCTTTGGTTAAAGGACGAGTCCTTGCCTGAGGGGAGGGCCTGAAAACACACTGATTTGTTTGGCTGTCTGCAAGTGACCGGCCCACCTTGCAGCGGGAGATAGGAGTTCATTGCATAGCCTGATTTCAGGTCGAGTAGATTTTTCATTCGTTTTTGCCTTTTTTCACTTTTTCTAGTTGAAGCATTTTCTGTTTATTCTTGTCTACGGTTCAGAAAGGGTGTTTTTAACTGTTGGATGTGGTTATTTGCTTAAAGAGGAAGTTGTGATTTTTTTTTTTTTTTTTTATAATGCATCAACTGGCAAGTCGCTGAAATAATAATTGTCTGCGTGAAATTATAGAATTACAAGTCTTGCTTTTTGATGATACAGTACTGTTGTGTTTTCCCTATTGTCTATGTTTGGTTTTCACATTGTATTTTTCACCTTACAGCTTTATTTAGGATCGATCGGTATAGAGTTGGGTTTTGCGTGTTTAAAAACTGGCTGCAAAAAAGTATTGGTATATGCTTATCATCTTTTTCTCTCTCAGGTCTTTTATTAGGCAGCAGTACTAAATCAGTCTCCAGTGGATCTGTGGTCCAGCCCACCTCTGACTTCCTCAGTTTCTCGGACACCACCCTGAGGAACACCGAGTCCTACACTCCTTCTTTCGGCCGTTCTCACGTGAAGACTGGTTCAGAGGGCGGAGCCTCTGATGGCATGGTGGGTCTCAGCACCTTCAGCATGTTGTCCCAAAGCTCCAGCTCCGGCAAGCATTACGAAAACTGTCACCCAGCCGGAGAGCTCGGGGGCCTGACCGCAGCCAGCTACAAACGCCCCCCAACCCTCCTCCTCGTCTTCCTCTGCAACCTCATCTTCCTCCACTGGCGAAGACGGTGTGAAGAAGAAGAAACGGGGGAACTGGAAGAACCGATACGGACCTTGCTACACCTCCCAGGATGGTAAAACCACAGACACGGGAGAACACGGAGCGGCAGTGCCCTTATCCACCTCCCCTTCGCCGTCCTCCATGAGTACGTTGGGTGGCCGCGGAAGCGCCGTCAGCAGTACAGGAGGTGTGGGTGGAGGGGGTGCGGTAGCAGTAGTTTGGGGATTCAGAAGTCCCCATCTCTCCTCAGGAATGGGAGCTTGCAGAGTATGACTGTCAGCTCCCCACCTGCTGGACCAGGTGAGCAGATACAGACTTAGCCAATTTAAATTGTTGTGAGTAAAAAATAGGACTGTGTTCCTGCTCTTATGGTGGATGATTCAGTTTTTCCAAGTTATCTTTCATCAAAACAGCTTTGATTTCCCTTTTGGCTGATGTCATCAAGCCCTCTTATTTTTCCATGTATTCTTACTTTTAAGCACATGTACATTTAAACACAAACACACCTACCTGTTTTGGTAGCTCCGAAATCATTACGTTTAGCCAGTGGTCACGATTTTCAGAGCAAAACACAAATTATTGGTCATTTTTCTCATTCAGTTCAGTTTCAGAGTTTTTCGAATTACGTCTAACACAGGCTAATTCCTTTTGATCTTACTCTGAATCGCAGTTTTTTCCATCTCTGGTTATTAAAAAAATCCATTTGAGGTGGGCTCTTCTCGAAGAGAGAGTCCTGGGAACTAGCGTGATGTTGTTTTGGTCTGCGATGAAGCTCATTAGGGTGAAAGTGGATGGAGGTGCTCTCTAAAGTGCTTCCTCATTCCTACCTGATTGAGAGCTCAGAGTGGCCCGCTGAATCTCCATAGAGATGCACATTAACCTGTTGAGCCCGAGGGAGCTGGAGGAGGAAAGGAGCCCGTAACAGGCAATTAGTTAAAATTGTATTTGTTCCTCCCTGACGCTCTCCTTGCTTGGCATCCGGAGTGAGCTGACGGCACTTAGCAGCTTAAGACAGTGTGTAGAAAAGCCCTGACCCCTACTGGCCTCCCTGATCACTGAGTTTGAACCAGGGGACTGGGCCGGTGTTCTCAGTGCTGGTGATCTGCCTTGCACTCTCATTCATGTTTCGTTTTTGCACTATCTCTGTGACTTTTTTTGCTGAGGTCTTGCACTTGCTTGAACACAATATTGATATAAGTGCTCCCCATATGTATGCTACAACTAACATTTAAGCATCTGATGCATGGCGATGTCCTGTTGCTTAGCAACCATATGGGTGTTTTAGGAGGTTCGTACTAGTTAGGAGTGCATTCTAGTTGCCTGATGAAGTGGACATCGCAGGGTGGTCAGGCACCTTAGGCGAGCTTCCATATCATGGTGGGTGTTCAATTTTAAAGGCACTGCAGATAGTAAAGGTATACATTGATCACTTCACACAAGCATTTGGTTTTCATCATTTATTCACCCTCATATCATTCCAAACCTGTATGACTTTTTTCTATACACAAGAACATATTTTTAAGAACGTCGGTAACCAAACAACATTGGCCCCCATTGATTCCATTGTATGGATACAAAACCACTGAGAAATTTCTCAATGTCAATCTTCTTTTGTGTTTTACAGTCATATGCATGCTTTGTTTGACATGAATGATTAACTATCGGTTAACTACCCCAAGTATATGTTCTTGGAAGTGTTGTCTTCCAAGCGAACAGATTTTGTCAATTGAAGAAGCAGTGAACTCTGCATAGGGTCCTTAGAAGTCGACATGCAGCCAGTGTGTCACACGCTCTTTCTCTCTCACTATCACCCTGTCCCCTCTCTCAAGGCCATCTGGGCTTTTGTGTTTGTCTGGGGCTTGTTCTCCCACCCCTCCTCGCCCTCACCTGTTCCTGGCCTTTGGCTGGACTGTAAATATTTAGCCATGGCTAATGCATGGCTACAGCATGAGTGCTCCGTCTCATCTATCAGTCTCATCCTCCCTCAACAGCTCCCAGACCTTTTGTTTTGATGGATGACTGGTTTATCAGGGGGAGCAGTGGGGGCCATTATTAAATGCAAACATCCATTTCGGGCCCAGCCGGGTGTGGGATTTTATGGGGTGCTGTTTGGAAAGGGGGAAAGATTCTTGTTGGTTAAACGACGCTCGTTTGAAATGAGAAAAGGGACGTGACCGACAAGCACAATGTTACATTGTTACGATTTATGTTGAAACTATGCAGCCACCCAGTCCATTCGCATAAACACCCGTGAGCAATGCGTGCATTTGCTGCGTTAACTCCGCACTGTAATTTATCCTCATCTGGAGTCGGCACGCATTCGGAAATGCCAAGGCGTCTCTGCTTAAGCCGTGTGCATGTGATGGACCAGTTAGCATGGAGTATCTTAAGCTAGTAACACAACTCAAAACAAGACATTGATCACTGCTCACAATAACAAACATTTAAAACATCAGACATGTCAAAGGCCCAAATCTGCTCTGTAGAACCGTACCTCCTTTCTTCTCTTCGCTGGGAACCTTCCGTAAAGAAAAGTGCAGAGGATCCTTATCAGGACCTGAGCCGTGTCATTAACCTCCCTCTGAACTCACATGGATTTTCTGCTGGGAAAGGAGGCGCACGGGCTTGACTTGAAATGCTGGCAAATCTAATTTGAAATTTCCCCTCTCTCCTCTGATTTGATAAGGGGAATTCGGGAGGAGATGTTGAGGCCCGATCGATCGGTCCGTTCGATCGGCACCAGATAACAGGATCTTTGTCCTTGCTTTGTTTGGCTGCTGTATGTCTTGTAACCTCTAATCCAAAGCTTTGCCGGTTGACCTATTCTTAAATGGTAATTATTAACCAGATCAACACGATTATGTAATCATCAGTGTATTAGATCCTCAAGAATCCCAAATTGGCTTATACAGAATGTTCCGTGTTGAATGCATCCGAGGTGGAGTTCGGAACATGGTACTGTAAATGGTTCACGTGGTACCTCTCCGCCCAACAATGTTTCCTTGTTTCACCAGTGAATGTAGACCGCCGCAAGCCATTCATTCCTTTGTGTGCCAAGGGGGCCTCTCTCGTTCCTGCAAGGGTCAGCCTTGGCCATCAGCTGGGTGTATGTGAGATTGGGGCAGGGGAGGAGAGCAGAAAAAATCTATAAAACAACCGCAACAACAAACAGCGTGCATGTCATGAACCGGCATATTCATATGAATGGAGCAGGCTCCTCCCCAGCATTTCGGTCCGGCCTGAAAAGCCCTCCGTTATTTTGTACAGAGGACATAGTGAGTCGTCCGATTCGGAGAGCTGTTTTATGGGTCATTGGGAGGCCGGTGCAGAGTGCATGTTGAGAGGACTCTGAAATGCTTTGTTGCGCTCTCTCGACGTCTGCTGTGATGAGGGCCTGGTCACACAAGGCCATTCAAAGTCCACAAAGTTCATCTCGGGGGCAGCGAGAACGACAGAGACGAGTGAGATAGATGAATAACCAGTGAAGCTAAATTGGAGGACAGAGGTTGCCCTTACAACTATTAAAACTTGGCGTTTGCCACTAGATTACAGGTCATACCGGGCATTGATTGATTTGAAATTCCCAAGTTGCTGTGCTGGATCTTCAGCTGATAAGCAAGACATTGAGTGTGCTAATATTATTTATGACTTGGTGGAAATCGGCAGATCTTGTTTTCCTCCTCCCTCTTTAATATTGACTGTTTAGCCTTTTTTTATTATAATTTCTTCCTTTTTTTTTACCCGTCCAGGCTCGTATTCCAGCAGTAGCGATGTAGCTTGCACGGTGCCCAGCGCAGTGCTCGGAGGATCTCTGTCTGGATCCAACTCTGATCCAGTACCGACTCATCAGTCAGTGGTCACTTCCATGCCCACCCTCACCTCACTCCCCTCGGCTGCCCCGTTCACCAGCACCTCATCCACACACGTGAGTATTTGAGGCCAACATTATAGCTCATCTCTGCTGTTGTATCATACTTGGATCTGCTCCTGAATTTTGCTTTGTACATTAATTGGTAGCAAACAATTCCATTTATTTTTTAGTGCTCAGTGGATAAGTGTTAGGGTCACATTGTAGACTACACAATGTGTGTGTTTAGATATACGTTTCCATTTATTGATGTGTACCGTGACCCCCATCTACATCTTTGGTGACCCCGTGGTGGGTCACAAGAACTCGTGTTTGTTGGTGCGTTTGGTTTTTGCATGTGGATAGATTAATTTGAAGGAAAAACAGTGTGACGGGATCAATTTAATTGAAGTGTTTCAGGGCTTTCAAATCGATTAATCATGATAAATAAATCTGTGTTTATATGAAATGTGTGTGTATGCTGTTTATATTGATATGGATGTATATTTATATTTGTATGTGTGTAACAAATATTTTTATAATTTAGATTTTATTTCCAAAAAGAGATAACTCTTTTTCAAAAATCAATAAAAATGTTTTTATTATGTTATCATGTTTTTATTGTATTAGTCAGCTCTATTTTTCTTGTTATTTTTAGTTTTGTTTTTAGTTATTATGGCTAAAATCAAACAAACCAACTGCAATTTGATATTAATTGGAATGCACAGTAAAAAAACATGATTTTTGAGTTATCTCTTTTTGGAAATAAGCTCTTCATATCAATAGTTATTTATATATGAATATAATTTATATTGCGTATCAATATTTTACACACATTTCTAAAATATATACATGCATGTTGTGTATTTATAGAAATATTATACATGTATTTTATATTGGAGTAGTAAATACAAATAATACAATCGATTAATCTCAATTAATCGTTTCCAAAATAAAAGTTTATGGGTAGCTGACATGTGTCATATGGTGTGACGGCAAAAATTTTGACAATACTAACAATTAAGATACATCTCACTTATTCTGTTTTATATTGTAAATATACATATTTATAAAATCATAGTACATTTTTAAAAACAAACTGTTAATAATCTGTAACACCATAGCACACATGGTACGGTTAATTATCACCTACCCATAAACACAAACTTTTATTTTGGAAACGATTAATCATGATTAATCGATTGTATTATTTTGTTAAACAGTTTGAATGACTAGATTGTTGTTGGTATTTTAAATTTTGTCATTTACTAGTTAATTTTACTAGCTTCTTTTATCTGCCAATGGTCATTATTCAAATAAGACAATGTAATCCTGTGTCAAAAAGAGATCTGCGTCTTTCAGCTCACACACATCCTTAATGCATCATCTCTCACAAAATGAACCAATTAAATAGAGTTGAACTCATGGTCTTTGATCTGTGTGATCATTCGCTCCAGTTTTATCAAGATAAATACTGTTTGAGCTCCTCTATAGCACAAATAGTAATTAACTCCTAAAAGACATGGATCTAAATGTTGGGTGCAGCATTTTTTGCATCACACATTCTAAATGTGGAATAATCTTTTTTTACACAATAAATGAATCTGGTTCAAGATGCAGAGTTTGTGCTAAAGCAGTATTTATCTGATTGCAGCTGTATTTTAACAAAATGAGGGAGGCCGTCTTGCGAGAATTACAGTTGGTGTCATTTCAGCGCTCATTTTTCAGCTCATGTTTCAGTGTTTTATGGTATTTATGTCCCTGCTGCTAAGACCATATATTTGGTTTTAATGGATGAACGTCAATTTGTTTGCATTAGCTAGTCATAGCGGTGCAGGCGACTGAATTTGCTCCCATCTTGAAAAATTTGTGTTTTTATACTTTATTTTATTTATCTCGGGATTTAGATTTAGAGATTTTGGACGAATCAGTGATTTTACAATTGCCCCTGCTCATTGACTACGGAATGCGCTTGGATCACAATTATAAAGAAAAGTCATTCTTACGGGACCCCAGAACTGCTCAAATGGGCCCTTTGGAAAGACACTAGAGACTAAGCACCGTCTCTACCGCTCTCCTGAGCATCTTTGTCCTGACTTGTGCTGCTGTAGCAACCAGCCGTCTCCAGGCAACAGGGCTTTGTTTGCGCAGATCTGCCCTCTCTACAGGCAGGGTGGCCTTACATTAAGGCCATCAGTGGGTCTACTTCATCTCTTAATGCTTTAGGGCTCTCAGCCCCTCCTAACGCACGCTTGCAAATACCCCCATTAGCTTTATGGCGTAGGAGCCTTAATACCATGGAGGCATGAGGGGACTTGCTGGGTTGTAGTTAGCTCATTGGTAAATAGGTGATGTTTTTGAACGTATATCTGTGTTAATGAACAATTTAGTTAAATGAAATTAAAACTGGAAGAAAAAAAGAATTTTTACACAAAAAAAAGATTTATCACACAAAAAATCTATTTCTTTATTCTTTGTTTCCCATTTGCAGTTTAAAAAATGCTAAAAAAAATACTCACTTTTGCAAGCAGGCCAGTGTCGACCTGCGACCCCAGCACACACCCCCTAGGCCTGCTTCTGTCCCACTCTTGGTTAACCTGCACAATGGTGCTGAGAGCTGTAAGCCTCAAACAATCCGGCTGTTTCTCTCTTGCCTGTGCGGGCACATTGAGCTCAGCTCGCTGACAGGATGGGAGCTGACAGGCTGGACAGAGAGCTGGGTTAGTGGGATGAGGGATTCTCTTCATATCGGTCAGACTCCCTCCTCTCTCCACACAGCCTGAATGAGAAGAGACTGTGAGGGGCAGGAAAGGGTCCACAGGGTGTTAGGAGCCTGAAGAATGCAGGATATTAATTTTGGTATCCACGTAAAACAAGAAAAAAAAAACGCTTTTGACAAAACGTGAGATGATTGTCAACAGTGGTGTAATATTGTGTGTGTGTGTGTTATGTGTGATTATATCTTTATAATTAAAAAAAACGATCAATTATTACAATATTATAAATGTGCAAATAGCAATATGCATATTGAAATGGTTTGTAATAACAATTGAATAATGCAATTTAATAAGTCGTTTTCCATTTACAAATGTTAGATGTTTCATATGTTGTAATAACACTTTCTTCTCCCAGAAAGGATGAGAAACAATATTTTGAGTGTACAGTTTTCAGTTTTTATAAATATTTTGTAAAATAATTTATTTGGACTTCATGTACTTAAAACATTATGCATTCTATATGTTTATATATCGTTGCTGAGCTTCCGAAAACCTTGAATGTCCAAATTAACAGTTTTTTTCAGGAATGGAAAAACACTTAACTTTTTAAGTAATTAATTACTTTAAGCACTTTACTAATACCTTTTATTGGTAAGATATTTGCAAAACCCAGAGACCAACATAAAGAGTTACTAATTATAATTTATGTAAAAAATAAAAATCACGAAATATAGAGACTTTAGATAGAGAAATATTTCTAAATTAAGGTATATGTAATATATCGCTGCTGTCTTTCTGAAACCTTGTATTTCCCCATTTTGTGATTTAAATGTTTTTTGCCATAAATCATTATTATTAGTCACCCTTCATGTTATATCTAACCAATAAAAAATATAAAAAAGTGCTTGACAACACGGTATTTAATCATATTTTCCCAAAAATCTGAGTTTGGTCATCCAATTTTTTGGAAGGACGGCGACAATATATTAATATTTAGATAGATTTAAACTAGTTAAATGGGGACATAACTGGATCTGTTAACTGGATCGGTGCTAAGATAATTTTTTACTTTACCAAACAAATATTCATGTTTAAAGATGAATGCAAAAGAAACATGACTAAGAATAGGTTATAATATATCACGGTTTTGTGACTCAATGGTAAATGAATTGCATCGTACTGAATTGATATATTTTATGCACGTGTGCAGCACATACATATCACGTTCATTTATAAAGTGTTTTTTTTAAACAAAATAATTATTTAAAGATGTCCTTGCTCTCCACAATACAGGCAAAGTTTGTTCTGTTGCACATGTGCTGCTCTATCAGAAGCAGCCCCACAACTAATCTCAGCTCTTATAAGGGAAATGGCTTAATTGGATTAAATAATTAGCAGCAGAAGCACATGGTCTGCGTGGTGTTCAGGGCTGTTGCGGGCTCACAGGAAATAAAGCTGACATGGTGTTTTATCATGCAGCTCTATAGCCAACAGTCACACGCATTCACGTGCGCACACACATTCATGCAGGAACATGTACTCGCACATCCACGAGTTTGACAGTTATTGAGTCTGAACATGTGCTTTCTTATGTGTTTCTTCTTTAGTCAAACTTGCTTCCGGGATCCTTCAACTTGGCGCCGTCTCACATGTTTGGAAACAGGCTGAACCCAAATTCAGCCATGGCTGCCCTGATCGCCCAATCCGAGAGCTCCCCAGCAGGTGAGACGCACAAACACTCCAGCGCACCTCCTGCCGACGCAGGGCTCTCTTCTCAAATCCTTCTTCCATTACCTCTCATCTTCCAGTCTCTCTGCACTCCCCTGTGCATATGGAATGTGTGGTCAGCTGTATCCCCTCCCTCCTCTGGTCGCAGAGAGAGGGAAACTGAGAACAAAACTCCCCAGGACAGAGAGTTGAAAGTGTGCATACCTGTTAAATGAAGCATGCCAGCACTCAAACATTTCATTAATCTGCACAATGACCGCAGTGATGACACTGAGGGGATTGCCTGGGGTTTTGGAGGCAGACATACCTAACGCCTAGCCTCTCCTTCCCTCCCTCCACCCCTGCCCGCTCAACGCTTTTCCTGGACCCTGCCTAAACCCTGGGGGTCCCGGGGCTGAGCGAATGGGCTTGCGGGATCTTGTCGTAGGGGTTGAGGGGGGAGCCGGAACCAGCTGAAAGAGAGAGGGCAGGAAGGGAAAGAGGAACATAGCCTTTGAGGAATAATGGATCAGTCATGCCCTCCTCCTCAAACGGAGGTCAGGGGGTCATTTGCCTAACAATAGGAGAAACAACACCCTTCCTTAAAGAGACCACCGCTCAAGAATGGGAAGCTTGTGTGCTCTTTCCTGGGGCCTGTTAGTGATTTTAGTTCAGCACATCTAAAATATGGATAGGCTGATATATCGGTTAGAACAATTTGTTGATGTTTTGTAATTTTAATGTTGTTGGACAAAAAACAGAGTCGGCTTAAAGTGTTTTTAAAAATCTGTCGACAGCCTTCCTCGAGATAATAAGTTCTGTTTCCTTCACTGTTGTTTTTCTCTTTCTTCCTTTTTCTTATTTTTTTTCTCTCTCATTCTGCATTTTCTCTTTCTCTCTCATTCTGTCTATTTCTTTCTTTATACATTTTTAAAAATGTATTTACAGCATTTAAAATGGGTAAAATGAGTTTATTTTCTTGCTCTTCTTCCTTTCCTGCTTTATTTATGTATCTTTCCTTTTTCTTTCTATTTAATTTTTCTTTCTGTTTTGTTTTGGAGTTCTCCTTTTTCTTTCTTTTTCTTTCTCTTCTTTCTTTCTTTCTTTCTTACTTTAAATTCTGTTCTGTTCTGTATTCCTTTTTTAATTCATTTAATTCTCCTTTCTTTCTTTTCTATTTTCTTTATTTTTCTGTTATTCTGTATTTCTAGCTCTTGTTCTGTATTTCTCTTTCATTCTTACTTCAAATTCTGTAAAGTGATACCTGGTGTTTTTGGGTCCAATCTGCGTCGCAGCCCCGGGGTTGATCCAGGGTCAGGTAAAGGGTCAGCGCCATAATAAGTCAGACCAGACCTTGGGCGGATCGAACCGATAGGCCCGCGCCCCCACTGGAGCCAGCCTGCCGCAGCCTGCGCTCGAGGTGGTGGTGGGCTGGAAAGTGTTAAAAAGAACAAGGGGGAAGGGGAAAAAGGAAAGGAACGGGGGAAAGAAGTAGAGAGGAAGAGAAAAATGGGATTGGCTGACTGTGACTGAAGGGGGTGCCGAGAACAGCGCAAGAGAGAGAGAATGGAAGGGAGGGGGTTGTGCCTGGCGAGGCGCATATGTGATTCATTACTTTCACTGCCGAAAATGAAAAGCAGTGTCTGGCATGGGGCCTAGAGGCAGGGCGATGGGAGCCTCCATAGGGAACTCAAAGCAGGGGTGAGGAGAAGAATGGACAGCTCGTGAAAGAGGGAGGGCGAGAGAGAGAGAGAGTGTGTGCATGAGAGAGAGAGAGCGCGAGCGGGAGAAAGAGGTGACTCAGTGACACACTCAGTGGTGTCAGTGTGCAAGCTGAGCTACCAGAGAGAACTCTTCAGCCCCAAGATGGATTTCAAAGAGGGAGATCTGACGAGCGCAGAGCGGATCAAGACGCCCATCGTTACGTATCCCAGACTCCTGTGGCACGCCGGCTCCTTATCGACTGCTTTCTATTTACCTTTCAGATCAGGAACTGGGGGACGGAGCTCTCGGCTTCTCCAGAAGAGGAAACTCACCAAAGGCAAACCTCTCCCCTCGGTAAGTCCTATTTACATTCCTGAGCTCGAGTTCCCCTCCTCCAGGCTCAGAGATTTTACTCTCTCACCTCCCCACCTTCCCCCAACCCCCTTTCCCAGCCCATCACATTCACTCACTCCGTTCCTCCCTCGCGCTCAACTTCCAAACAGCAGGCATTTTTAACACTCAGCTGTTGCCCAGATTGCAGTTGCAGACCGGTTAGACTTTTGTGTTGAAATGTTGAAAGATAGTTTGCCATTTTGCATAGCAAGCCTTATAACTGAAGACATAACATGGATTTATAATATTGGACGTTCGAGAGCGAGATTTCCGGGATGTCATATTTTATGTTGATATAGAGGTATGCTGTTTTTTTGCATTATAATGGTTTAATTTAGATGACATCAGCTGCATTTGAGCTGTGAAACATTTGCAGGGTTATTAAAATAAGTGTTTTGAGAAAATACATTAAATCACTTTACCAACGCGTTCACAAGCGCTTATGCTAAAAGTAAAAAGTGTCAGCATGTTTGTGTCAACAAATTCAAAAGCATTTTGCCACGTATTCAAGTTGATTTTTCTGATAGTTCGGTTATTTACACCGGAGCAGTCGTTTAGGGTGTTATGACTTTTGAAGACTGTGCTCGTGGTTTCGGAGATTTATTGTCATGTGGCGTCGGTCTCAGCCCAGGCGTAATTACCCAAGAGATAGATTCACGTCCGCCAGGGAACCCCTGATGTAAAGCCTGAAGCTGGATCCATTCATAATAACACAGATCGCTCTGTCCAAACAAGAGCGCACTGAGATTTATGGTGTCAGACGCCGGCGCAGGCCCAGGCTTTTTTACCGGACGCCGTTGCACGAGAACTGTGTGTTTGTTTTATTAAGCAGCGTGTCTCCCTCTGAGGGCATGACGCCTGACCGGGAGATTAGAAAACGCTAATAATGCAGCAGTTTACTGAACGTTTAAAAACAAAAAATGAATATTTTTTACAAGCTTTTGCACAAACTTTGTATGTGATGCTCAGCTAAATTTTCTTTTCAACTTATGATTAAATAAAAAGTTAACATTTTTGTATTTTGTAATATGTTATACGTTCACAAGCTGTTGAACTCATGCTGGACACTCCTGTTTTCTCTGTGATGGTCTTAGGTCTCCGTTAAGTGGCCTGCATATCCGGTATGACTCGTCAGGACCGTTGGTTTCAGGGCTTGGCTCTGGTTCGGATTCACTGCCTCCTGTGGCCACCAGCATCGACCAGCTGCTGGAAAGACAATGGAATGAAGGACAACAGTTCCTCTTACAACAGGGTTCACAGGAAGATGGTGAGAGCAATGATCTTTTACACGCACACTGGCAATGATGCCTATTAATCCATACACCGAAGTATAGAGGTGTTTGGCACTGTCTGGTTGTCATTATATTGAACGTGCTGGGAATGATGTTGAGCCATGGGGATGGAGAGAGAACTTATAGGGAGAATTTACCCAAAAATGAAGATTCTTTCATTTACTCGCCTCATTTTAAGACCCCATTCTTTCATTGTATGGACACAAAACCACAGAGACATTTTTCAAAATATCTTATCTTGTGTTACACGAAAGAGTCATATACAGGTTTTAAACAACATTAGGGTGAATAAAGGAAGACAGAATGAGTATTTTTGGGTGATCTATTCCTTTAAGTTCTTTCTAATGATGCTATACCGAGTTTCTGAAGCCTACGAATTGGTCAGCATGTGGTGGGGCTTTAAAAGCAAGCATCACTATGTTGTTGTTGCGTCTTTGAATATTAATGGCCCATCAAATTATTCAAGTTTTACAGTGAGTTTGCACAGCCACCTCTCTCATTTTCTTCAGAAAATGTAAAATAGCATTATAAATTCCTGTAATAAATTCATAGTCTCGCTGAGAGGGATTACGGTTACATGAAAAAAATTATGAAAATGAGTTCTTAATGAAATTGAAATGAAATGTAATTATGGTCATTAAAAGTTGGCCTGTCTCTTGTGGATCAGTGCATTATATTCTGTATATTTTGTGTGTGAGTCTCTGGGGACAACCTAGGATTTAGTGCTTTCTCTCAAAGTATCTAATCCAATAGAATAATTACAAGCGTCTAAGTGAAACCGTATTAAACTGCATGTCAATCAGATATTGCGCCTGAAGTTTGAAATCTGTAATTACATCAAGTCTCAGATCGCAATTAATTTATTAGTTAATTGTATTTACCGCAGTAATTATAAGCTTCATTACCTGTCAGTTTTGTCTGTGTGTGTAACTGCTGTGTACAATTTTTACAACGCTTTGATGATCAACCGTAAGTAACGCTAGTCTGTAGGTACCAGCAAGTCTCAATTGCAGCAGTTCGGTTCGTTTCGTCAGGATTGTGTGAATGAACAGCAGCTGTGTTTGTGTTATGATAGCAGCTCGTTCGGCAACCGGGAAGTCTGACATACGTAAAGAGAGGCCTGAACAGGAAGTGGTGGGGCGGTTGTGTTCTGCGGGTGTGGAAGTGAACTTTCTGTTTGCAGCTGATAGGAGAGCAGTTTTGCGGTTACATTGACTGCGCATCTGGTTTGCATTTCTCTAGGGGTTGCAGGCCCCTGATCAGTGCTTAAATGCCGCTATTAAACTGACACGGGGAAAGAGCGGAAGTCTGTAGTTGTAGTTCCTTCTGGAGGTCTTGATCTGCATGTGTGCAAACCTGCAGATGTAGATGTAGTTTTTGCTCTTGTGGTGTTGGGTTTACTGCTGCTGTACAAGCAATAAGCGTTCGATAAAACGTCATTTTAGTGGATTTGGATGCAGACTTCTGTATGACGTCGTTCATAAAACCATTCTTGTGTGAAGGATTGCATTTAATTAAAGTAAATGATTTCTGTGAGAAACGTGATGGCAAAATGACATCGTTTAACATTTCATCTGAAATGTCCATAGTAATATGATGTGTGTTTTTGTAACCAGTGCTGGGCATGCTGAAATCCCTGCACCAGCTGCAGGTTGAAAACAGACGCTTGGAAGAACAGATCCGAACTCTGACCATGAAGAAGGAAAGACTGCAGCTCTTGAGCGCTCAACTCTCCGTGCCTTTTACTCCCACGAGCACCACAGCCACCACTGCCTCCTCTCCTCTATACCCCGGCAACACTCACACAGGTCAGAGACACACGCCGCCTCTGCCTTCTGCCTCTTGTTTACCTTTACAGTACTCTCACGGCACAGTAACATTCACACGCACGCTCTCGACAGCCTGAGCGTCTCTAATCCTGAACCTAAAAACCCTAGATCCAGTTATTCACACATACACGCACATCTAACCCATAAGCCCACCTTCCGACTCACCCCCCTAAAGCCCGAAAGTACGCTTCGGCTGGCTGACGTCGGCTACGTCTCACGCACGGTACACAATTGTGCGCACCTTTGCCCATTCCTTAACAGCGGTATCTGTCAAGGCCCATAAAAGGTTCAACTGCGCGCGAGTCGTGATGTCACACAGACAACCGAAGTGTACCCCAGCCCTTACACGCACACACACACCAGTCCGACCACCCCTCCTCCCCTCTGTTCTGCTCACGGATCTCCTCTCCCAACTCTAGCTAATCTGGTCTCCACATTCAAGTTGCGAAATCTCTCTCTCCTCCAGACATGCTGCACAGCAAGAACATTCAGCTAGGCAGCAGTGTTTTAACAGACTCCTCTCAACCCTTGCCCACTCAGGTAACTTCCTCTACCCCTGCTCTGCAGATGCCATCTGCTGGGACTGAGCACCTGTTTAGTTGAGTCAAGTGTTATTTTATGTATATCTGTATGTAGTGTTTGATTTAGTCATGTAGTTATAGCGTACTGATATAATCACCTCTGTGCTTCATTTTGTACATTGGTTCAACAGGTCAATGAGGCTTCTCACATGATCTCTCTCTTTCTCTCATTTTCTTGTGCTTTCTCTTTCTCTCAGGATCCCCTGTCTGGTGGCCATAGTAGCGGAAGTAGCACGTCCTCTCTCTCCACCCCCCCTTCTGCGGCACACAGTCCCCCCCAGCAGCAGGTCAACGGTGTCGGCATGGCCGGGGTGGCCGTCCAGCCTGGCAATGCCAACTCGTCTCTGCCTGCCATAGCTGGGGCGACAGGTCTGATGGGCGCTCTACAGGGGAACCACCTGACCATGAGTGGTATCGTGGGTGCCCTGAATGGAGTGATCCAGAGTTCCCCCAGCCTGACCCAAAACACCAGCTCCCTGACCACCCATCCCTCAATTACAAGCGTTTCTTTGCCCAACAGCCTCAATAACAGGTACAAACATGTCCTACACTGAAGTTTTACATTGGAAATGGAAAATTGAGCCTGTTTGTATTTTTTGCATTGTGAGAACTCCCCTCCACAATTCAGTGTAAACGCAAAAACTTTATTAAGATATTAAGATCGGCATTATTCTCATGAAAAATCATTCTATTCTTATTCTGTTCTACTATTTTTTACCTCTTTTTTTCTCGCAAAGCAAATGCCTGAAATAGTCTTAATTTTCTATATACAAAAGAAACTTCCAAGAGTTGTTAAATGTATGTTTTTAATGTTCGGGTGAAACGTGACCTGGATTGTATTGGTGAGATGAAGCTGTGCAGTTACGATGTCACACATGCCTATTTCATTCATTTCTTCTCTTCTTTTTCACCTCTCTGTTGCTTACGCTTTTGGGAATTCAGTAGCGGGACCACTGTGAAAACCAGGTGAGAATTTATGTGCTTTGCTCATGTCTGCTTTTTTCGGCTCATTTTACTCCAGTATTTCCTGCTTGTTCTAATTTTTGTGTGCTGTTTCTGAAATTGAACTTGAATTGAAAACAACAGCTGTTTAGTTTTTTCGTAAACAGCCCTCCCTCAATCTTGACTTTACGTTTGGGGTTAAAACATTTTTTAGTTTTTATGTGTTTGCTTTGCTTTTTGTTTATTTATTGTACATTGGATTTGTATTTGAATTTCTTTTTTGATTCCTCTCTCAAGAAAATTACATTTTACAAAGCAATGATGTGTGCGTCCATGTGGTTTGCATTTTGTGTGTGAGCAGTGACAGGAAATTTGCTTTTTAATGCAATTTTGGGTTCGGGGGAACTTAATGTGTTTGTGCAGTCATGGGAAATGATGCGTCTGTGCAGGATGTTTCTGAAATGATGAGTGAATGTAGCTGTCTCATGGGCTCCATGCGTTTGTGTTTGCAGTGCGGCGAGACTTCTGACGGAGCAGCACAGGCAGATCCTGCTCCATCAACATCAACTGCAGCAGCTCTTCAGCTCCCAGCAACCCACACCCGTAAGAAGATTCCCTACACATGATACCGTTTAGGCTCGCTCACTTATTCTTTATTAAAATATCTTACACAGTTTAGAAACTATAGTATGACACTGGTGTAACTAAGGGAATGACAAAATATAAGTGATATATTTTAGCATCACTCTAAGATAAGCTTGGCAAAAATGTTCCCTTGACGTTTTTTATTAGAGTTTGTTATATTTATTTATATAAAATATTTATGATTAAAAAGTGAGTATAATAGTGATTAAATACAAACATGTCTCAGACAAAACTTCTTTGAATATCTTTCAAAGATGGCACCACTCAAATAGTTATTCCTCTGAACCGCCCGTTCTTGCTTGTTTACCTCCAGAATGATTCAATTCCTTTACACACTGACTCCTAAAAATGGATTCAGCCGAACAAGCGTCTGTATGATTGCAAATAGTGAGGAAGCTATTGCAGTATTTGTGTGTAATATGCATCAGACGGTTCATGGGCAGCCTGTGGGCGTGCTGTCTGAGGTTGAGTCTAGACGTCTCATCACACTGTCTGTCTGTCTGTCTACAGGAACAGCAGCAGGTTCTGCTCTATCAGTTAATGCAGCAGCAGCAAAAACAACAACAGCAGCAGCAGAATGACGTACAGCTGCCCATCAACAGCCTGCTGCCCGGCACCCAGCCAACCATAACCAACAACCCCTTCCTCGCCATGCACGACAGCAACGCTTCCAAAACTGGAGTGAGTACCGCACATACTTTTTACCCATATATCGATTTGATAGATTTTAAATTGTTCAATTTGTAGAAGCACAAAGGTTCATTTAGATCTGTTCAGGATTTAGTCTAAGTGTTTACCTGTGATTTATTCAGCGGCTGGGAGACAAGGCTGTATCGCTGACAGGGCAGGAGAAGACCTGATGCAGAAAAAAAGATTGTGGAGCTCCGCCTTATGGATCTTTCTCATCAGCGCATCCCAAGAGGCCCGGCTATCTGAGCAACAAGACCAGAATGTTCACCCACTGCAAGAAACTCTCACAAGCACCAGCCTTGATATGTACACACACTTGCCAGTTTGATGCCCATCTGGCAAAAAACATGTTGCACTGAGCTTGAGTAAATCACTTGCTGTAAACTTTACGGTCCCATGGGGGCCAGACGACTCACAAACATATGTGCGCACACACGCTGTCTCTCTCACCCCGCCAGTGTGCTGAAAATGACACTTACATGGTGTGAGTTGCTGTGGGCGCTAGGTCTTGGATGAGTACTGAAATTGTCGGATGGTTCATGGAGGATGGTCTGCTATCTGCTTGTGGATCAGTATCTGCTCTCCACTGTTACCTCTCTTTACCCCTTTAACAAAAAAAAAAACATCATTTCAATAAAATCCGTCGTATTTGTCTGTGGGTATGAATAACGCGGTCAAATGTGTTCGATCGGATATTTGTGCACCATGAAGGCCTTCTGCATTCTGATCTTCAGCTTCCCCTGAGGAGGCGTTCCAAAGGTCCACAAACTGTCTCATTGACCCTGCTGCACTCTTTGAAGAGCAACTACCTCTCAAGGCAGGACACACAAACCAGGCCCCAACCCAAGTGCCTGGCTCCGTTTTCCAAGCTGTCAGGGGGCGCCACGCGCTGGAGACGCTGCCAGCCTCTCCCTGTTTTTTCCTCCCTCCAGTTGATCCATTTGTATGAAATTGGTACCAATCAGCGTCGCTCAGGCAATACTTGTTCAGAGCCTGTACAGTGACTACACTGAAACCTGTCTGATTTCGAATGTTTGTTCTGCATTGATCATTTTTGGAGCCAACTTTATAGTTCCTTTTTTATTTATTTGCATTGACTGCATGTTGGGTGCAAGTACCATATTTTAACGCCCAACTCGCAGAATGTTTTTATACTACTGTAAAAAAAAGATCTCGGCTCGTTTGAGTCTTGTAAACTCATCATTTTGATGTCTGGTGTTTGAAGTTATAAAAAAAGAAAAAACCCTACTTGACGATGAAATTTTCTTGTAAATACGCCTGGTTTCTTTGTTGCTATGTAAATGAACAGATGCATATTGGATTAAGAATAAGCTGTCAGAATAAATAAGGTTTAGTTAGCACAGTTTTACCTCTTTTTTTGTTGTAAATAAATATTTGTGATTCACTTAGTGTTGTGAAGGACTGTTTTAAAGCACTGTTAGTGAGTTCCGATTTTTTCTCACGTTTTCGACAAGACTGGTGACTGGATAGTGTATTAATTTATTTTTGTATGTGCAGGGGCGTTTTTCATTTTGCACCATTTTATTGATGTGGTTTTATATTCCATTATAGATGTGGTATGTCCACGTTCTCATGTAAATGTACAGAAATTATGCAGAATCTCTAAAGTTTGTATTTAAACGGCGAAAGTGAACCCACACAAATCCTGCTTCGTATTAAGAAATTTTGAACACTGAGATTGTAGTGTTGCGCTTTTTTCAGTGATAAATTAAAATCTGTTTATTACAATGCGTGCGTTGTCTTTGTGCTTTATACTTGACAGTTATTTACCAAAATCATAGTAATTTTTTATACATTAAAGGGAAAATTGAATGAAAATTCCGTCATCATTTACTCAACTTCGAGTAGTTCCAAATCTGTATAAATGCTATTGTTCTGATGAAGACCGAGAAGGATATTTGGAAGAAAGCTTTTAACCAGACAGATTTTCCCCCCCATTGACTACCATAGTAGGAAAAAATACAATGGTCTTCTTCCAATGTCTTCTTTTGTGTTCAACAGAACAAAATAAATGATAAAGTATTTTTTTCTTCAATGGGGGCAAGATCTATTTGGTTATAAGCATTCTTCTAAATATCTTTCTCTGTGTTCATCATAACAAAGACATTTATACAGATTTGGAACAACTTGAAGGTGAGTAAATGATGACAGAATTTTCATTTTTGGGTGAAGTATCCCTTTAAGTTCACTTTTCTACTAAAGTTAAGTATGGATTTAATTTATTTCAAATATTCAAAGTGTGCTTCTATAGAAACCAGACAGCTATCTTTATATGAATCTGTAATGCATGCTCTACAAATATTTTGGCTACATAACACTAGTAAAATGAGCTTGAATTGAAATAAGAAGGTATTAACATTAATTGCAGATGAAATGCTTTTAGATTGGAATTAAAATATGATTTCGTTTATTATTGAAACTGACGTCTTGAAATTAAATTTATACAACACCGAACCCCCTAATTTTCCCCCTAATCCCTAGAACCTCTTGTATTTGCTATCTGGTGAATAGAACCCATTTCTCAGCATGACCCCCAGGGACCTGCCCACTGTTCCTACCCAGCTCAGAGTGCCCCTGCTGTGGGAACAGCAGGCCCTTCTCTCCCCTCAGCTTCATCAAGCTGTCCACACTACTGACCACCCACTGACCTTCGACCCCTCCACCCCGGCCTGATACACTCAGCACTACATGAACACAATGGGTCCAGTGACAGCATTCACACATCTGAAAAATCTTTGCTTTATTTTAATCAGATGAATCCATTATTTCAATTTGTAATACGTCACATTTAGCGTGGCACCACTTTGCTTTTCCCATGATTGAGTAAACCCCATTTTTAACCAAACTACATAGTTCTCCAATAATACTTCACTAATATTTTTACTTCCGTGAGCGCTACAGTGATAAATCAAATACTTGATTCTTTAGCCTATCTAGTTAGTGATGCCTTTGTGTTAATACCCGCTCAGAGAGCAGATGGGGTAATAGGAGGCAGGGGACTGAAAGCTGCTAAAGCCTCTCTGTCCCTCACTCCCTCTCCACCAGGTGCACTGGAGGGGGCGATCCAAATAAACACACACACACACACTCTGAAGATCCTCAGGGACACTTGATTTTCACCCCGGCTGTCTGTAAGGAATGGATTCAGCTTACAGGTAGGTAAGAAAAGCAGCTAACTGACAGAACTGCAGGGGAGGTGACTGATTTATGGTCTCTCATTGTTCTCACTGGAACTGTAAACCTGAACGGATCAAATTGAAATGTAGAAATATTATTAAACCACGACATGAAGCGCAGCTAGCAAAGCCATTCAACAATACAATTGTATTTAACCGATTTCTCAGAGGTAGAGATGATACATTCTCTTTATGGCCGTCCTTTAATTCATTTATTCTGAATAGAGTTAAAAGCACCTTTAAGAATCATCTAAACTACTGAATCCACACGCTGTTGTTCTTGTTACTACATCTAAAATCTCACCCCGAGCTGTGCTTTCTGTGCTCGATTAGCATCTAACGTATCCCCTCTCATCTCGGCGCAAGAAGCCCACAATGCACTTCTCCCCTAAACTCTTCCTTTCTTCCTCTCCCCACCCATCTTTATTTCTCCTCCCTCTTTCATTTATGCTGATGATTTCCAGCTGCTAAGGCACCATCCTGTTACATCTGTTTCTGCTTTAGTAATTAATAGCTCACTTTCCTCTCCCAGTCAGAATCCTCTCCCAGTCAGAATCAGATCCCCCCCAACTCTTCTCACCTGTCTTATCAGACCTGTCAATCATGTACTGGTTGTTTAAACATGCCACAGCCAACCCCCTCTTGCTTTCTTTCTCACTTGCTCTCGATTTTTCTTTACAGCTCCACGTCTCTCTACATTTCCCCCCCTCTCTCTCTCTCTCTCTCTCTTGCAGTGTCTTTCCCTCCTGCTTGTCCTATGCTTTATCTTTTTCCACTTTTTGGCTGCCCCTCCTCTGGGCTTATTCATTCACATGAATTTGGGCGTTTGGACACACCCCTTCTGAAGCCCCATCCCCCTTGTTTCCAGCTGAACTCCTGTCCAACATCAACGGCTTCAATCAGTCTGCCAGGGGCCTATGGGGACAGCAGCCCTGGCTCTCCTGGGTAGCCAATTGAGGACCACTTCTGCCCATCTGGGTGCCTGAACAAAATTCGTTTTGTTCAGACTGTTGCGTTGTATTGCTAAAAAAAGTAATTTGTTTTTCATCGAAAGACTAAATTGTACACTTCACAGTGTTTCATTGTTTGTTAAAATAAATAATGCATCCGTGATTTTTAGTTGATTTACTGTATATAATTTAGCCTATTTGAAAAAAAAAACATTTCAGAATTTCTTTTCTATTTCTAAATAAAATTATTTCTGAAACTATTTAAAATACCAAATATACCTATTGTGATTTACTAAATGCAAACTAAAAATCGATTCTGTATACTTTCATCGATCGTAATCATTTCCAGAAATTGTTCTTTCTGGGCACCCTGTTCCGATCGTGCATTCCTCCTGTGCAGTTGTGTTGAACGGTTATCCTGTAGTTTAAAATACTTCCGCCGGCTCGAGGGGCCCCATCTTCCTCCTCCAGCTCTCCGTCCTTACAGTACGTGTCCTCCCCCGCCATTGAGGGAGATTATCGGGGTTGGGTCCAGGAAAACTGTCTCCCCCGAACTCATCACTGCCCCCCTCCCACGGCTCCGGCGATGGACCCCCACAGGTTTCACTCCTGTTGGATAATGGTCCCAGTGTGGCCCGGTGGGACTCAGACACATCTTTCTTCATACGCAGACAAGCTTATTCTTCTTCCGAGGTAACGCCAACCCCCTATTCCCAAACCCCGTTAAACTGACGGTCAGACGGGACTATGAAATACACATAAACAACAATAAGTTTAGATCAATAGTTAAAAATCAATGGTAGAGACGACACGAATGCTTGTTTGTTAGGATTATAACAAGGGCGAGAGTCGGAGATAGGATCATCAAACATATTTATAACAGCAAGTGTAGTCGGTTTAGGCTTTATTCAGAACACAACCTCACGTCAAAAACGTAACTCAATTTTGGCTAATTCGTATGAATTTGTACGATCTCGTAGGTCTACATTTAAAATAAAACCCATATTTCATCCCTAAATTAAATCCCTAAATGTTTTCTGTGGTAAACGTCTAGTAACGATGTTTATTTGGTGTATTGATTGCTATTGGCAAAACCGTGGTTTTACTACAGAAATATTTAATTTAACTTAATTCATTGATTTAATTTAATTTAAACAAATAATTTTGCTGGTGTTTAAAACCATTGTTAATTTTTGTAAGGGATGATATGCTGTACTTTGACTTTTTTCCCAAATAATTTGGTCAAATAAATACTTTAAACCGAGTAACCAAGTTTTATCTATTTTGTACGACACCTTATATTTTAGTTATTTAATCGAACCTGAGGGGGCATTAAAAGCAAATGCACAAACGTGACCTCCACACACTTTTGGCATCTTCTGTATAATAAAACAATGACTTAAAAGTTACACTCCTTCCTATTTTACATGCTTATACGAGACCAGTTGAAGCTCCCCGGTGGTTTAGTTCCAGGCGATTGGAGGCACAGTGCGAGCGCAGGGAATAAGTGACCTCCGCGTGGGGAAAGGGGGGAAACTGAGCCCCTGCGTAACATTAATCTGCAGTGTCACCCTGTCTCTGGGCTCCCTGCCTATGACAATCGCTCGCCAGATCACGAGCATACTGCACAGGAAGCATGTGCTAACTTCAGGCAAATCGGTCAAATCAATAATGTCACATACGGTTTTATTTTATTTATTTTACTGATGCGTAGGCTGTACGAGCTGACATACATTCAATAAAACGTGTATTTCTACTTTCTTGCAGGATTTCATTCTTTGCACGCTCACGTTGTGGCACACACACACCCTCTCTCTCCGAGCACACACTCTTCTCTGCTCCACAATAACAGTGGGCCTCTCAGCGGTGTGTGCTGATTTTCCCTGCCGCCTCTGACTGCCGCAGCCTGCGCTGAACAGCAGCGAGGAATAAGAGCTCGGCAACTACGCTGCGATCGTTCTGCAAGCAAACGGACACATTCATAATTATCTATAAATGTAGAATATAATGACAAAATGTATGTTAAAACAGTACGTTATGAAAATAAAAATAGACGTTCGTTTTATTGTTGGTGCATTGCAAAATACAAAGAATATATAAACAGCTAGCACGATTGCGTTAACCATTAGGTTCCTTAAAGTCTATCCCCAAATTAATAAATAATTTACGTAGTAAATTACGACAAAAATGAAAAAGTGCTTTATTATTTTAGTGTCGTATAATGTGTTTATTTTTAAAAATACATTAATAAAATAAAGCTAGACTGCTAGTAAGGCTACTGAATTAAATACAATACAATATGTATTTATTAAATAAATACTTGAGTAACGTAAAATGAAAAATAAATAATATTGACATTTGTTTAAATAAAAGACATCATGCTCATCACGGATAAAATATAATTCCAGGAAACGTGATTAATGTGACAGGATATAGTGTTGAAAGATCATATATAATCATCGGGTAAAAATAGATATCAGTTCATTATCTGAGCAGTCCCCATAATAATTAATAAAACAGTCAAAGGGAGGGGGTTACTTTAAATTATTCTTATTCCCCATAATGTCCCAGAGAAGGAGTAAATTGCATATAATTCCTTGATACAAGAAGAGCTATTCATTTTGTTCTGGGTCAGGAGAGACATGCAGTGATAGGCTCACCTGCCGCAAGCTTGTTAATTATGGAAATGTGAGTTAGAATCAGCTGTCACCATTATGCAGTGGAGCCACTCTCACGAGGGAGGGATGTGTGTGTGCGCGCGTGTAGCAAGCAGGCCTTTCGTTTTAAGCCGTGCAGTGAACATGCATGTCATGGATAGAGGCTGCTGTGGGCCACTGCACATCTCTGGAGACTTCATTAATTATTCAACCCGTTAACTCCCGGAGAGACATGTCCGCTCGCTATATGTGTCCGGTAACCCCAGCAGAAGACCATTAGGCCTACGGGGTTACCTGAGTATGTGCAGCATGAAGATGATGCGTTGCTATGAAACCGGAGAGAGGGAGATTCGTAGCATCAAGAATATCTGAGCGGAAACACAAAGAAAAGCGTGTGTGTATAAGTTAGCATAGGGGCAGAGTGGAGTGGGAGAGGGGGCCTGTTCCGTCTGTTTGAGTCGGTCAGGGTTGAAGTAGAGATTGGTATTTTGATGAATCGGCCCTGTACATAGAGAGTAATTCACGTAACGATGTGACAAAACATTGAGTTGACATTTGGGGTTATATGCTGAAAGAAATGCGTCACAATCGTTTTCATAGGTTTGAAGGTTTGAATAAGTATTAAAAATACTTTATTATAGCCGCTCCGAAAGCGCTGTACGGTAAAAAATCTATTTCAAGCATGACATCAAATGAACATAAAAAACAAACACATCAATTAAACACTTACAATAGCAATACAACATTAATTTTACATTTATACAGATCAAAGATCATTAGAATTAAACGTTTATATTGACTGAATACAATTCTTTAAAAAAAAATATATATTAATTAAGTCTATGCAGAACAAGCTGCATTTCTTTAGAACTTTATATAATCTGTAAAATAGGTTTCTTGGTGTGGCTTCTCCCATAGACCTAAACAGCACACGACCTGTTGGTGGGAGCGCTTGTGTGTGCAGAAGCGTAGGAATGGGGCAGGTGTGTGTGGATGAATATGGGCCTTCTTAGCCCTTCTGTGTTCAGCTTGGGGAATTCTAATGCATTCAAACAAAGCTGTGTATTTTGAGAATGTTTATTTTACTGACGTTTTTACAAAAAACACGTGAGGCTATGTGCATGCTTTATCAAAAAAAGATGTAAACAAAAACTTCTATCACCATTTTAGTTTGCACCGCACAGACGGGTGTCCAAAAATTACGTCATAATTATTTTTTGGAAAACGAAAATAAATGCAGTGTTACATAATGCTAGAAGAACGTTCTAATATGGCGTATTATATTAATACGTTCTTATACGTACTGTGTTATAAAAAAAATATTTACGTTTTATTTAACACAACTGTACCATTATCAAAAGTTGCAATCTAATTTAAATAGGCATTGTTTACAGTGTGTAAAATATTGTTTTTGCGAAACCCATACATTTCACAGCGTTTTCCATTTTAACGGGTAACATCGTCGGCCTAAGACTGATGTATTAAAAGGATGAGGTCATTGAATACCAGGTGTGCATTTATCAATGTAATCTATCTACAGAGCAGAGACCTCCTACCAACTCCCTGACTTATAACAGCTCCGAGCACCACGGTGCAACATGATAAAATTAAAAATAAATCAGATTCTTATCCCTCAGATAGCTTTTCCCATCACTGTTCCATCTGGGATATAAAAGTATCCTGGTGAATTGCGTTTCCTTTTACTTCTTTAGCAATAAACATCTGTTGAACCACATGGCCGGTATTTTTGCAGAGTGGAGGACACTTGTTTTGAAGGATTAGCTGGATAACAAGTTCTCTGTCATCTCTGGCATGTTTCAGATTTTGCTTTTGGGCATGATAAGAAAGTTTGTAACTGCAGGTGTTGGACACGTAACAGACAATGTCCAATGAACAAGACCACAGAAAACGTGATTTTCCGTGTGTGTACTTTATTCGTGTTACCTTTTTCGGAATGCTTTTAGGTGCACACACTGCACTTCTCGGGCTAAGGGAGAGGGGCTGTACGAACACTGGCAGCTACACAACACCCACAATTAGTTGTGTTTGCTGTGCTTTGTCTGCACCAAGCTGCAGCACAGGGCACATAATGGCCTCTGTCAGGACGAGGAGAGGGATCGAGAGAAAGAAACGCTGCTTTCAGTTTAGAAACAATAAGGCCCGGCCCCACAATATGTGAAAGGCCTAGTTAGGATGTGATTGCATAACTTGTAATAGAAAATGACTTGGAGAAATACACCAGCCAAATTTTTGTCTTTAATGAACTAGATTCAGTGAGTCTGTTTTGAAACTGCTGCAATTAACTGGTTACAGTCTTGTTAGTAAAGATAATTTATACTTTTTATATTTTTTCATGGATTAGTTAAACCCTTAGTCTGCTCCCGGCTTAATTTTAAATAACTGCTTTACAATGACAATTATCATTGAGTTGGTAATTGGCCCTAGAAAAATTACTGTTTTGATTGGATTCTTTTAAAAACTCTGCTTCTCAAACAAAAAAAAACAATGTATTACTTGTACCATTACAGGCCTTTATTCAAGAAGTACTTTAAACATTTTACAAAATAAAAATAAAGTGTGCCAAAAGTGCTTCGATTGTTACTGGGAAAACCACTTCATTTAATTATATTCAAGTCAATCACAAAATAACAGAATACAAAAAACCCCAAAAAGCAATAATAAAGTCGTGCCTATGTCACCGGATCATATTAATAGAAATGAACTAATTTCACCACTATTGTTTGTTTCCGTGCAGCCAAACATAAATGAAATCAACATTTTTCATACTTTTTTCGAAATAATAAAAGTTCATGGGACATTTCGAGTGAGAGGTTGGTGCAGAATGCCAATCTCCAGCTTTTGTGGTCACTGGAGAGGTAGAGTCGCCTTTGTTCTGTCAAGGACTTCACAATCAGAATGTACAGTGTGTCAGGCACACACAGGCATATATCAACTTCAATCTCTTTTTAATGAGAAATTCTGCCCTCTTTAATATGTGCAAATTAACCTCCCCCCTCCTCTGGATCCTCTGTATATGCACACCCATTCTCTATCTGTTACCCTCTTTTCTCCACCTCCCTCCCTGATTTTCCCCCTAGGGGCAGAACCCTACGATGGACATAGTGCTAGATTAACCATCAGGCTGAACAGAGGAAAAGAAGCTTTGACTATGAAGCCAACACCATTCAGACCCAATACCAGCTGCCTGGCTGTCCCTTATATTATTACCCTCATTATTCTTACTATTATCAATTTTATATTCAAGCCATGTTGATTATAATTTTTGAATTAAAGCTAATAAGGAATTTTTAAAAACAGAGAGTGGCTCCAAGCCTGGCACGGCAGTGTGCCATAATTTAATAGATTTCCCGGTAAGGAATCCATTTCCCTACAGTGTACCCAGCGTGAAGTCCAGGGAGCTGCCAGCATTTTACAATTTTTCCCCTCTAACTCTCTTTACTTAGTAGGAAAGAAATATGGTTTCATTGTCTGTATATAATAGCATTTTCCAAAAAGTTCTGGCGATAGCACTTGGTTTGGTGTTATGTTTATCAACAATGAAGTACAGGGTTCACTTTTATAAGTAATTTTTTTCCAATGTAAAAGTGGTTCAAATTGAATTATGAACAGAATGTATTTTAAATATATACAATAATTAAATTAATTTTTTTGCAAGTAATAATTGATTCCAGTATTTCAATAATAACGTATGGTCCATTAATCTTATAAAATGTTCTCCCGGTTTTGGCATGGATGTGTCTACAGAATCCTCTTATTTCCTGTCTTTTCCATATTCTAATTCCTGTTCAATCTTTAGACAAAGAGCCTTTCCTCACTTCAAAGAACCTCCATATTTCTTTTATGCTGGTGGAAGATGTACACGCAAATTGAAGCCATCAACAGCAGTGACGAAGTGAGAGTACATATTGTAAACAGTGTGTGCCGTTGCTATGGTACCCATTTTCACTTCAGAAGTGGGGAGGGAGAGAGCGTGCAGCGGGGAGACTGTCCATGCGTCGCCATAGTGATCAAGATGCCACGCAATCCTACTATTCTCCACAGCAACTTCTGCGTTCTGGATCACACAAAGAAACTTTCCTCACTAGTGCATATATATCTGTTTATATTATAAATATAAAAAATATATATGTTGAAAAAAAAATAAACTTAAATAAACTTTCAAAACCAAAAATATTCCGTCTGAAATATGAGCTTAAGGGCTGTTTTCAATTTTGAAAATGAGTGTTTTGTGGAGTGCATTTTCTTAAAAATCTGTTTTTGTAATAATATTGAAATGAATAACAGAAATGTTACGAATATATTCCACCAATTAAGTGAAATGGTCTGTTGACCCAGTAGTGTAAGGACTGACCTGAATGTTCAAGGAACAAGCAATTAGGGGAAAAATTTAAACTTCTCCAGATCATCATTAGGCGATTCAACCTCAGAGAAAATTGATTTTTTCCCCTCTTTCAACCCATCCTCTTTTTAAATTCCATTCAAAGCCTCTCCATTCTAATCTATAGGCCCTCTGAGCTCGCTGCCATCAAAAGCCGAAGCCGTCGCCGTCTGAACAAGTCTCTGTATCTCTCTTTTTCCTTCTTATCCCCTTTATTCATCCGTTAGTTTTATTTTCCGCTCATTTGAACAAGCACACAAATTCCTGATAACTCTTTCACCTCCTACTTTTTTAGAATCACTCTTTTTTCTTTTCACTTCCATTTTGATTTCCCTCACTCTCTCTGGACACAGGCCTGAGGATCAATCCTGCATTGATTTTCCTATCGATAGACATTATCATAGATCAGGCATCTGCTAGCGCTGGCCTCAATCCATGTGCCGCCTGTTGCCACGGGGACAGAGAGATTTCATCACTCCTCATTCTCTGACAGACAGAGAGAGGGGGAGAGAGACAGTGAGAGATGGCTTAAAATCAGTGGATGGCAGGAAAATGCATGCACACACGCAGGGCTGAGAATCAATACCTGAAGTGCAGAGGAAATAGAGTCAGAAGGGCTTTTGGGTTCGACTAAAAGGAAAAAAAAAAGTGTGGCTTTGGTCACTGAGCAAGAAAGCGATGATGTCATGTGACCACACAAGACACATTTAAATTACATGATGACAGATTTTGCCAATTGTGTGACAGTTCCAAAACAAATCAAACGTGTGGTAACAATATAATAAAAGCCAAAGCGCAAAATAATCCTGTTTAACACACAAACTCCCTCTCAGGGCTGTTGCACATCAAGATGAATACACATGCAAACTCACAACTATGGATTGTCAGCACTGGCTATCTGGGAATCCAGAAAATATAAGTTATAGATCCGTCTTCTGCTGCCAATAAACAGACACTCATGGAAAAATGACAAAATACAAATGATTCAGACCGCATCACCGAAACAGAACGTGCAGGAAATCAACGTTTTGAGGCAAATGTGGTTAGAGAAAATAATTGCCTCATATGTGTGTACGTGAATGTTTGATTTCTTCTATCCCCAGTGGAAGCAAAGAAGCCTGAGGCCTAATGACCATTTCAGAGCTCTTTCTCGCTTAAACATGACATCCACTTTCTTCTGTCTCACACCCCCCGGTGCTTGAATTGGTGCAGTGAGACTCATGGAAGCACAAGTGACACCTTGCAGATTGTGTGGGCTAAGTTCAAGCAAACAGAGAGAAGCTCTGGACACCTGAGGCGGTGAGGCAGGTAACCCATTGAGGGAATAAGGCGGAGGATTAGTCCCGGCACAGGCAGAAGTGGTGCATGGGGGGTTGAGTACATATAAATACACACATGTGCACACACAAAACTGTTTGCTATGTAGGTTACACTTCGACAAACTTTGTGGCATGATGTAATTTTTTCGACAAAGAAGTCTTACCTGTAAGAATTCCCTAACACTTTACAATAAGCTTGCATTAGCTAACATGATCAAACAATGCAAGTTTCTTTGAATTCATTTGTCAGCATTTATTCATTTTAGTTCATGTAAATCAAAAGTTGTATCTAACATTTGTTAATGCACCATGAACTAATATGACCAATTGTATTCACATTAACTATCAGCATCAACAATTAATAAATGCTGAAAAACTAAATTGCTCATTTACTGATGTTAACAAACCTTATTGTAAAGTGTTACCAATTAATTTACACATTTGACTATTTACATGATCTAGTGATATACATCCACTCACCTTCTGTCCTTAGAATGACTAAATTAACAGTAAATTAGAGTAAAAATTTAAAAATTCTAATACTTTTGCATTTTATATAAAAAATAAGTATAGCCTAATCTCACATTTGTGAATAAATAAACTAATTTAAGTGTAATTCCTAACTCTCTTTATTTTTTTGATTTCAGAAATAACAAAACTGTTTTTATAGCATGGGATTATAGCCAGGTACAGAATACATAAGCCTACAACAATTCAATCTAAATAAAACATTGTTTTAAGTTTTTTAAAACTGCACTAAACAATAATAAACCAAAGAGAAACAAAAGCTGTGGTATTGTGTGTTATGAGTAGCTTGTTTTGTTTAACAGGAGGTTGTCAGGTCAGGGGCATGCGTGCAGCGGGCCATCAGTCTGTTTTGCAGCAAAGTGCCTCAGAGAAACACAAAGCATGGCCTGTCAATCACAGCGACCCAGTCCCCCAGTGTAGCATTGGAGAGGCCCACGGAGAGAAGGGGAAAGAGAACAGCAACGACACTTTCTCTTTGGTAATAGGTGTTGTAAAATGGGATTTGAAACAATGTCTGAATTGACAGTATCATATCCAATATAAAGATATTGTCAATCAAATCTTTCTACAAAGTAATGTGTGGGTTATTTTGCACGAATTGCAACCAACGTCAACATAACACAGACAAAAACAAACAATGAAAATAACGTTTAAGAGTGTTAATGTAATATTTTGTACTTTTTAAGAAGAGCACATCGCCGACATTTGTTTCAAGAAGAAAAGGAAAGCACTACAATTATAAACTTCAAGAGAGGGGTATAGAAGAGGGGAACAAAGAGAGAGCTTTGCGTTAATGCGCGCATATGAAAGCCGATCCCAGTAGCTCGGACCTCCTGCACGAGGAATTTGAGATCTCGTGGTCTCAGTGAGCCTGATTGTAAAATATTTCAATTTGTGCAGCATTAACAACAAAAAGGGGAATTGCACAGCAACAGCGTCCTTAGAAAAGGGGAAACTTATTTTCTGATAATACACATTCTTTGTGTTTACATTTTTGACTTGAGAAAATCATAAAATCTACTGGTTAAGTGTGTGTGGCGCGTGTGTTGGAAAGAGGGAGGGAGGGACGGAGACGGAGAGAGATAAGGAAAACCCACAATATCATTAATGTTGGCTGTATTTGTTTCAAAGCCGCACTCCACACTCACGGCTTTATCTTCTGTGGTTTCGCTGGTATTAAAAATGAAAAATATTTTTTGTTAGACAAGCTGACAATGAAATCACCATTGCTAAATTCTATAGCCGGCTAAACTGTATGTGGACCTCAAACATGAAGGCCTAAAATAATGTAAATGTAGTGCAGACAGAAAAGTTTAATTATTATTTAAATCAGAATTGCGTGCTTTTACATTTGCTCTTTAAACTCGATGTGCTAATCCCACGCTGTATGCAACCCAGTTAAACAGCGATTTGTGACCTTTAATAACAACAAACAAACAAACAAACAAACGTATAAATAAGCAAACAGGGAAAATGCATTTAAAAAAGGCATATTCGGATGTCAAAGCTAAACAAAAAGCAAGCACCCTCCAGGCTAAGTAACGTAACGAAGATTTGTATCAACACGCACGCACGCACGCACGCACGCTCGCACACACACACATTTATTTATTTTACTCAATTTCACTTATCTTTGTGAAATGCGTATTGTGCTAATTAGTTTTTATTTTTTACGTGTTTTTTCAGCTTTGCGTACCCACATTTTTCAGCAGGCCAATTTAGCAAAATTGCGTCTGCGGGAGAAACACATTAGGCTATACGTTTCTATACGTTTCCATTGAACAATTAATTCAAAAATTCATCAGTCTTTTATACTAAATGCCGGTATTTGTATGTTTTCTAGAAGGGAATAACACTAGCCGTCGAAGTTGACCCCAGTGCATGTGTTGATATGTAAGGTTCTGTGTGAAAAAAATTAGGATCGGGCAAGAACACTTCAAAATTATTAAAAAAGGACTCAATGGCGTCTGTTCAGCAGCCGCTGCTTTTCCCACCCTGGAAAATCAACGCAGCGGCCTTGCAGGCTTGCATGACACATTTGCTATAAAATCAACTTAGAAAAGTATTTGGAGTTGTCTTTAAAATCTATAATTAGCAGAAAGAAATAGGTGTAAGGGCATTCATAAAAAGATCACAGATTTGTTTATGCGTATTGCTTGTATATTGTCTAGACAAAAATAACAAAATATATACATAGGTTAAGATAATTAATATATATATATATATTTAATAAATAAAATAAAACTATTACAAAAGTTTACAATAAGATACATGTATAATTGTTTTTATTAACTAACATAATAAGTAGGCTATGCTACATTTAACCTAATTTTTTTTACTGTATTTTAAGGACTAAATTAATCAACTGGTATAAAACAATGTAGGCCTATAAAAACCAACATTTAAGGATAAGCGGCACAGCCGCTATAAACTTTGAGGAGTGCGAAGAACGTTTCTATGATAAACTGAATTAAAGTGACGTTTATTGAGTGAATCCCTAACAACAGCAAAACTCTTGGACAATTTGGGATTTCAGCGCCACCATTGCGCGCTAGTGCTCTCCACTGGTTGCTAATCTAAGCCATATTTAAAATATCGAATGCCCCGTTGTTTGGTAAAAATCTTAGCTCCTTTGGAGTCTCCGTGAGGCCCTTAGAACGGCTATACTTACACCCCACCACTGCCATCATGCGGCCACCGGTGCGCCCCCGCCTGTTTCATTATAGAAGTGAGTATATGCGTCTGTGTGATCTAATTGCGTTATTTACTGTAGCCTGGTTTGCATTTGGGATTTTCGCTTTGTTTTCCTATGTTTGCATACATTTTAAGACAAAAATAGACATAATTTCTAATACATAATTTGTGCTGAGGGCAAATTCAGCAATTAAAGTCTGTTTTTTTAAAGAACCTGTCAAAACATGTGTGCCCTCATTTCAGGTGCTACTTTTTGCTACGTTGGTATACATTTGAGGTCTGTCAAGCTGCTTTTTCTACATTTGATTGACATAATGTACAAAAAATATCAAGCGGCATTAAGACAAAAAAAAAGACTCGAGCACAATTCTAGGTCAATGTTAATTCAACTTTGCTGACACATCGTGAGAATTATTAGGCTACATTTAACACGTTCATTTTTTACACTAATAAAATTTCGTGAATAATTAATTTCACCAGATAACACTGTTCGTCTCTATCAATGCATTAATTTGTTCCAAACACAAAGAGAGTATTTTTATTCCTATAGGGGGCAGAGTCACTCTGTAAGGAAACCACAGTAGACCACAGAAACACCCACCCATAGAAACACCCACACACAGCGCGAGGCACTTTCAGTCATGTCCTGTCGTGTTTTCATATATCCCGAGCGTTGTTAAATGGTCTCTCGAGCAATCAAAGGGCAGTCTTTTGGAGTAAACTTACAAGAGACCATCTGACTTTTAAAGCTAATAGATAATGGTAACCTCTGTTTCATTGTTGAGAGGTTTTACAAAGCAACATTGATCTGTGGAGATTCGGAGTTCTAAAATAAAATAGTGGCTAAATACCGAGAAAAAAGCAACAGGTCCTAGCTCATGAGATGTTTACTCGTTAACATATAAGCTGCAGGACCAGACGGGAGAGGAGGAGACACACAGCACTCACTTTTGGCACTGTGCCCTCCCTGAATGAGATCGAGCAAGGGGTTGGCACGAATCCATTAGGATTTCCCACACATCACTAATAAACTGCCCACTGCTCACAAAATGAATCAACACAGCGGCTTGTAAAATAAAGGGTGCATCAGTTGGAAGTAAGCAATCCTGCATTTTATTACGTTTAGTCTCTGCAAGTAGGAAATGAACAAATAGCACCCACGAGCCAGAGTTAAACACGTTGCCAAAAACAAATAGGATTATTGTGAGCTGCGACTAAGCATATTTGGGATGTTACGGTAAAATATGTGCTCTCTTAGATACAGTCATCAATGCACAACTGCTTTCCACATCACATTAAGTACAACATAAAATGCTGGCTTATTTTATTATATAGTCAGCAATAGTAGGCTACCATTTAAACTTGTCAAAGTAAGACAAAACTAAAAGCATAAATGAAATGGAGACACGATTTATACACTATGTTCACTACAATGATAGACATTTCTCATTAGAAATGTTCAGATATATACGCGCATAGCCTATAGTAAACTCAACACCAAACATTTAAGATGAAAATACATTTCCAATAAAATAAATATTTTGAAATGCAGTTGAATTTGCATATTTAGGCATTATTTAAGCTAATTGCGGTTTTGTTTATTTATTATTTATTTCTAATATATTTATTTTCTTGTTTTAATTCTAAAGGTGATTTGTGCGTCTGCCTTATATTTAAATTTGCCTTATATAGGCTATCCTCTTGCTATTTCTCATTACTATTAAAATTAATTATTATAAGAAAGTGCACTTGTATAATATTTTCCTCTTCTATTACGGAAATGTTTAAAAACGGATTTTCTGATGCTGAATGTAAAGATTGTAAATATTCTATAAATTAGGCTACACCAGGAGACCTATTCAATTTAAAGATATCAATGTTGCCATTATTGTTTAACATGCGATACAAATGTTGCCTATTCCAAAAGCCTCCTGAATGAACATGCTATCGTAAAATAAACTATTAAATGTATAGATGTCGAATGGAAAAAATAAATAGCCCTGACGTCAATATTTTACTAAAAACTTTGTAAAGGTTTCTGTTTATAGTTCTGTTTTAAATAAAAAACAAATCAATGTAACTAAAGTGATTGACTGTTTTCTACATAAATTAATTCTACATAATGTAATGAACATTCTGTGAAATTATAACCTTGCATTTTGACTGGGTAAGGCCAAAGATTGAAATCATTAATCATAATTAGATTTTGGTCTGGTTTTCACAGGCTGGGTCACAAAAAAAAGATGTTGCAATGATTTCTCATCAAAGCATCATCAACAATCTTACAAATAAGAAATAAAACAAGTTAATAATAATAATCACAATAATTAATAACATAATTAAATTTTTTAAAAGATTTTTGAATGATCACAATAGTGCCAGTTGTTTAGTAACTTTTCAAATATTTTCCCTCAATTTAAAGCATTTGACTGTTTGTTATCGGCTCTTTTGTTGTCTCTAGAACTGCTGCAATGTGAAGATAATTACTAGTAATAAAATTGTTATTTTAACAAAACAGCCTATGACACTAGGCTAATGGCTATTAAAAATCTCCTCCCCCTAATAAAAGAGCTCCAGGGAAGCAAAAGGTTAATTTAAGCAGTTTTGTCTTAGCGTGCACTTGTTTTTTTTAACATTTGCTGCTGGATCATGTAAACCTCTTTAATTATAATGTTGCTTGTTAGGTCTCGGAATTTATTTTCGTATGCACGTCACATCCATTTTGTTGAACATCTTGTTTCGGGTATTTCCCAAGATGGCCGCTGTTCTTTTTGAGGGTCCAAATAAAAATATTCTTCCTCAACAAAACAGTGTCGTCAATGATGGCGTTGATCGCGTCCTCATCGAAATTATTTTTACCACCCTTCAGGTCTTGTCTTTATTGCATTTCCCTTTAAAGCGATTGAGGGGACTTTACTCCTGTGTAACTTTCTTCTGAAGTGACAAGGTCGACAGATACGCGCGATCCAATAAGATTACCACGTTTGGGCTGAACGATTCTTGTAGGAAATGTCATCAGTCAGAGCAGTGACCTTAATCTTAATAAGACTGTTTTCTTATGCTCATTTGGTCTGCTTATTTCACTAAAACAAACATAAAAATGGGTCGCCGTGCATATTCTATAGCCTATACCATTTGACCTGTGGGGTGGTAATCCGAATAGTCTGGATCAACTCTTGTGCGTTTAATAAAATCGAAGCTTTCCTCGTTTAAAAAAGGATATTGACTTATTTTTTAATGCTGCAAAACTCCCGATAATGTAATTCCTAACCAAATGCCTGCATTGTTTGATTAAATAAAATGTACAGACCTCGAGTCCACGTTTTTTTATTAAAAGCTTTGATTTCAGGTTCGGTAAATATTTAAACATTACATTTCGGAAATGTTAAGATGATTTTATACAATTATGTTTGACCCGAAGTGGGCTGCAAATTTATCAATAACCAATTGGTTATTTTTCTTGGGACCAACTGACCAAGCATGAAATTGAAAATTATTTAGAAATGTAAAAATATAAAAAATATTTAATGTTAATAATAATTGTTATTTTGTAAAATATTTATGCAATTAGAGATGTAAACAAATAATGACATATGATTGATCTAATAATAAATTGATTTGAACTAATGATGTAACGAACGAAATAATTAAGTAGCTTTACATTGGAATACACAGAACAACATTTTTTTTACTATAAAAAACACATGCAATGATTTCACATAAAATTTCCAACCCTCTGTTGTTCATCACACTGACATAAAGAGACTGAAATGTGAATGACAGCAGAACCACAACATCAAAAACCGAAAGACTTCTAAAAACGTATAAAACCAAACGAAACCCCACAAAAGAATGTGTATGTCTCAAAACGTCTAAAACTAACTGAAACCCCAAAATGAAAGATGTTTTTCAACGAAATATCTAAACATCCAGTTTTGTTGTGCAGACCTCTCGTCCATTCCAAATTCATGTTCTCTCTCTGTTTATTTAAAGCACTGCTTTTAATCCCCATTTTATAAAATTTGATAAAGAAACACATCTGAACATAAAACACAAATGTTTTGTCAATTGAGTGCAGTAACACGAAATTTCTTTATGTGGAAAAAATATATAATTTAAACAGGGAATAAACTTGTTCAGTTTAGCAGGCGCCTGTTTTTACAGACCAAGTGTTTTAGCGATATGCTAAAGGTGTATCATCTGAACACATTTGTATTGTAGAAACACTGGTTAGAAATAACAACCAAATAATAAATCGTTTGCCTATAAAACAACTGCTTTAAAGCAATGAATAAAAGCCAAGCTGTGGTTTTGCTCTCTTTCAATAGAAATTCAAATCGAGCACAACACAAAATATTTTTAATGAAAAGGTGACCGACAGTTAGGTATAGTCAGCAAATATCAATCGGACCGTTTAAATGATTGTTTGTAACGTTGTTTCTGTATAAAACGTCGTACGCGCGAGTGCAAACAAACAAAATAGGATAAAGAACAGTTTACAAGTTTTTTACACTACTGTTAAATCAGTAGCGATAACATACGTACTACACAATAACACGTATTTATATATGTTAAACATCAGTTAGGCTAACGCGTCTCTTTTAGCAGCCCTGAGATCAGCTGACACGCTCATGTGACTGAGCTCAAAATGGAGTTGTCGGAATCAGTAACGAAGGGTCTTCAAGCCCTGGCCGACCCAAATCTTTTCGACCTGAAATCCTTTACGATATTCACGGAGGTCGCTTTCGACAGTCTGCTCTCGTCTGCGGGAGAGACAGCACTGGGTGAGATGGCTGTTCTTTGTGCTGCATTACTTCCGGTGCTTTGCTCTCATGAAGGAAGTCGGGCAAGCGAAGCAACGTCTCTTGCTGCAGTATTTATTTATCTAAGGCTTTCAGCTTTCATCTTATAGCTATTGTAAGCTTTTTATCGTCATCCTTGCTTTGTGTCGTGTCGCGCCTAATATGCCAACACAATAGCGCATGCAAATGAGCGATCTACTTAGCCGTGCAGGCTATGCTATCTTGTGATAACATTGACACAGCTAACGTTACATTAAAGCTATTTCCCACTAAAACAGACACAAATATTATGTATCATGAACAATTACATGATGGTGTACAACAGAAGTGTGCATGCGGTGCAAAGTATTTATCAAAATGGACAAGCAACGATGTTAGCTTTGTTATTAAGCGCCAGATGCCTGCTATGCATCCCTTTCTTCTGTGCATCACTTGCCATCTCTCTCTCTCTCTCTCTCTCTCTCTCTCTCTCTCTCTCTCTCTCTCTCTCTCTCTCTCTCTATCGCACGCACGCGTGTCTTGATCATTTTTCATGTTTCGCAGGTCACCCAGAATTGAAGCACGTCGACCAGACTGCTCTGAAACACTGCCATGCTGCGGCAGCGACTTTCATTCTCGAAGGAGTCAAACAAAATGCAGATAAATCAACAATTAGGTAAAATGGTCCAAAGTCCAAAATCCCTTGTTCTTATAGCTCATTATCTAATATCGTTCTGCCTTTCGCGTGCATTCTTAACATTCCCTCTACTTATAATCTACTCTAGCTCGTGCCTTGAAGATGCCAGATTCAACAGTGAAAGACTGGAATTATTTTATACCACATACCAGGTATAACATAGTTTATAACATGTACCACACACCCCCTTTCTCCTGAACAGTGTTAGCCTTGTTGCGTTGCAGTTTTTATGATGTATTTACATTTTCTTAGAAACACAAAAGATGTTTGGAATCTTTGTTGTCAAGGTGAGACATTTTATATTATATTTTGGTATTTGTTAAAGCCGTTTATCTGTTCATGTTTTAATGCATATAATGCCAAATCTATCAGATCAACTTTTTGCTGTCTGTTTTATAAGCAGTTTTATGAATCACGCAAAATTGAAAGATACCTGGGCAGCGATAAAGTTGCTAAATCCTTATTCATTTAATTTAATATTTTTCTTTGTTGTTTTAGTATTGACAGATGCCCCCCTCATATAACTGATGCTTCATGGCGCCTTGAGTATTGTATAAAGGTTGGTTGTCACTTCAATTTAATTAACATTTCTTATACTTTTATACTAATATGGCTTATAATCGTTGTTTCTTTTCGCAGAATAGCCATGTGCATAAAGTCAATCAACCATCCTACCTGATTTCCTTAAACACCGAGGTATGCCATTTTCGAGATAAAGAATTTGCTAAATAATGTTGTTCGCTTATTTCCTTACTTTAACTGAACTGTGGTTACATTTACAGAGGGATGGCGCTGCTTCTGAAATCAATTTTAGTTGCACCATGGAGCAACTTCAGGTAATTATTTAAAACGGTATATTTGCACGATCCTTAGTTTGTTTTCCTCAGATTAGTTATTAATAATTAAATACAAGTTCAAATATTAACTAAACCGTATAGGAGATAATTATCTAGGGTATGTACGATTTAGGCCTATTAAGAGTTTTTTTGTTTAATTTTGGTTTTACATTTTTAATAAGCAATATGATTTAGTATGATTTCTTTATTGGCAATATTTTTTTAGGACGTTTTTACAAGAAAAATGCTGTTCTGGTAGGAAAAAAAACTTTTAAGGGCATTTATAGCATTTCCGGACCGTTTATTAGGCCTATCTTAATAATTGCCGACGACCTAAAACTTTTTATAATGTCAGTGTTGAGTTTCTGCCTCTGGAGAACTCTACTCAGCAATTTTATTATCGTAGTCATTACACAGATGCCTGTGTTTGTCGTAGGGGTGACACAAAGGTGAATTGTCAAAGAGATCAAGTCATAAAATTCTCGTGCACTCCATCATCGTCACATCAGATGAACATAATGTAGGTTACTTGCTTGATTAACCCACAAGTTTAAGCAGACTAAAACCGAGAAGGATTCCACATGATATAATTATCATATTAATTAAATAATTTATTCTGCGCATAAGTACGCAAAACAGCCCCGTGCAATCAAGAAGCATTTTCATCATTTCATAATTGTGTTTTGGGATCCGATTTAGGTTTATTAAAGATAATAATTATATTTGCTTTAATAAACTAACTGTTTCTTCTTTATCAGATTTTGTGGATTTATAGGGAGCCTTCTATGTTTTACATGACATAACTGATGATCGTTAAAAGAAAGAATGTTGTGACAGTTTTAATCAACAATAGCATAGTTTAGTATTGCCATCTTGCATGAACACTGCAGTACACGTACATTGTGATATAGAAATTTGACATAGTAAGGTTGGAAATTGACCTATATCGTCTTCTATGTTGAATGTGCTGGATTGTTTGAAATGTGTTTAGGATTTGGTTGGGAAAATGAAGGACGCCGCGAAAAGTATCGAGAGGGCAGCCCAGTCTTGATTCCTGGGGATTAATGGGGAAAATGTCTTCATCTCACCGGTCGCCGTTCCGCACAAATTATTTTGTTTGTATTTAGGCAACTATTAGCATATGTGGTGACATTTGTTATAGAGTTCACAATAAAACATATCACTTTGATACAAACAAACATGTCTCTGTGTAATGCTTCTCTAGAGCTTACTCAGCTGTCTACATTGTTTTGTGCTTACGGAAAATTGCCATTTATAATAATAATAATAATGCCAGACCACTGGATCCTGTTACTCGAAACAAGCAACGCATTGTGTACATCTTATTATGCAGAGGTTTACCACGCGTAAAGATTGCGTGCCAGAGCAGGTTTTAGTAAACGGAATATAATTTGAATATCTAGAAATGATGTTGTTCACGGAGGTCAGTGTTATTAAATCGAAAAGGTGTGGTTTCACGGTAGTGGTTTGAATTACCTGGAATTGTGACAGTGAACAGGTGGGAACATGATAACTCTGAAAGCGTATTTGCCATGCCCGCGTTATTTGTTCAACGCTCTGTCTATGTGGTCTACATGTCTTGCGTTTTATACTAAGTTGATCCATAATGAATTTGTGAGAATCCGAAAGAGTACTTAAAAAGATATGTACACGCTTCAACAATGGCTGAAAGGTGCGCATGTTGTGTATACCTTACGACCACGATCAAGCATAATTTGAAACGCTATTCTTTGTTATGTGCAAAACGTGAGCAGAGCTAAATACACCGACACATATTCCCAGGCCACCCTTAAGGAATTAGATCACGTGACGCACGGGGCGGTCGAACTACAAGCCATTTTGGGGACGGTGTCAGTTTCCACTGAACCATCAGCGCAGCATTTTTCAAAGAGAGGACTGAAGGAGCTAGCGTAGAGAAAACGCACATCAGCCTGGCTGTTTTACAAGCGGGAGGTCCAAATACAAAGCGTCTTACAAATCGGCAACCGAACGCGGTACACCCATCGAGAACCGGACCCTTTCTCTTTTTTTATTATCGAAATGCGCTCCGTTCCACCGTTCTCTTATTGCAATTGACAGCGTCTGCAGCCCTTTTCAAGATGGCCGCTTGGCTCGTATTCATTTTCTACTGATCGACTTCTAACTTTCATTGTCTAACCACCTCCAGGCTCGATCGTTTCCCCCAGCGCAGTAAGGTATGTGTTCTTCGATATCATCCCTTACCAATGTCTGATTTCCGAGCCGCTGTTTTGAACGTATCTGTGTTTTGTGAGCTTAAAATGGAGACGTGTTAGAGTGGATGCGGGAACTGACAGGCTCGCGCACGCAATGTTATCTCTGTCTCTCCGCGTGCTTATGGTTTTTAGTTATTTTATGTAAGAGTATTTGTCCGGTTCGCGTTCAATGATTGTTATTTAGAGGTACGATATACAGCTATCAGTATCATCATCATGTTTACGTGTTGTTCCCTGACAAATGAAACGATTTAGTTATTAATGAATCTTGGCGTGTACACAGAGTCGCACACCAGACGGGTGGACTGTTTGTGTGAAGCTGTATTCAAAAGGATTTTCTGTTTGTCGTTTTATTAAGTACATGTATCATTTTATAGATATTTAATCCGTAAGGTGTTTACGACCCGATTAAGTCGTTGTTGAGCTGAATTGTTTTTATTTGTGCGTTTTCTTAACTTAAAATGACATGGTAACTTAGCACAGTCGTTTTGTCGGGGGTACATGCCAAAGCTTTTAATAGCTGACAACAGACTTTTACGTTAAGAATGATTTGGGAATAAAAAAACCAACAGAAAGAAAGAAACTCAAGTATTAAAACACTTATTTTAATTGTCTTTTTGTGCTTTCTGTCATTTATCTGAAGAACGCTACAGTAGAGAGGTTTGTATGGAACCTTTGGATGGCAATTTTCAGCACTTTGACAAACAGACTCATTACTCAATGATTTTTCATTTTAAGGAACAAACAAAGTAGTAAAATAAATACATGTTTAAGAAGTAGTTTAGAAGTGGTCACCTGGCTGTGTTTCGTGATGTCACATAATACGCAGAATAATTCATTTTAATATTGGGCTTAGTGTGCGGTTCGGTTTTATAATTATTTTATAATCACAGTATCGTTTGCCACCTTAATGTTTCGACTAAGAAATGGCAGATTTGCCATACGACCTAGTGAATGATTTTGCCTGTTGTATCACTTCTTTGACGCGGTTGTGGATGTCAAAGCAAAAGTCTGTATGTGATGTGATAGGGAATAATGACTTATGAGCTGGTATTTTTATGAGCTATTAAAGATGAAACCATTACTTGTTTTTATAAGTAACAGTTGCAATGGTATAAAACAAGCCTTAAATTTGATCTACGACGTGTGACGCTCTGTAAAATTCTGTTGCTGATTAAAACGATAGGAGCTACTAAGATTTACTTTTTCTGTTCTAATAAATTCTAGATCATTAACTTTTTACTGTTCTTTTATGCTATTGATAGTAAATGCTAAAGGCCGGCATTTTTTCTATGTAATTTTTGGTTTGAAAGTTCTTATGGACCTGCCTGTTCTTGACGTAATATGTTGATCGATTTATGTTCTATAGTTTTTGAAACCATGACTCTGCCTCTCAATTCTAGTAGCATCAGAATTGCTGTGCCAGATGTGTTAACTCTCTTAACAATACTGTCAGATTGCTTTTCAAGAGAGCGAGCAACCGAAATACTTATCAAAGCCAGTTTTGAGTTAGGCATCGACCAGTTTTATGTGGGGAAGCCGTTAATAGTTTTTTCCTACCTCTATTATGATTTTACAAAATCACCAGCACTTTTCCTTATCTCATCGTGAATGTCGTGTTTCTAGGAAATAAACCGTATAGTAGCCTATAGCAACACATGACGGTCATCAACCCGGTCTCCTCAATTGCGTATAAATAACACGCTGTTGCATTATGTCAAATGCGTGAAAGTTTAGTGCGAGGAGCATTTAACGGGAGATAAAGACTTCGAGAGGCGATATAAGCAGGCCCTGCATGTTAAATAAATTAAATGGCTTTTAGGCTTGCCTGTAATAATTTTTCCTTTTTCTTTTTGAGCGAGGTCATAGCACTGTAATTTTAGAAGAATGCTGTCACACAGCAGGCACACAGCTGGCGAGATTCGTTTTAAATTTCACTGCATTCAAAGTAGCGTATGTTCATATTCAATGCTCTGAACGTTGCCATGTAACGCGGCTAGAGTTGCTATAGAAACCGTTAGAAGTGTTTGTGACGTAAAGTCAGTTCAGGTGCGTGTATGACGGAATTCACTCTTTTGTAATATCTCGCGGTGTTATGTTTATTAAATTGGAAAGTTTTTTAAATTGGGATAAATGTCCCTTTCTGGTTCATCACCTATTCAGGTCTTAGCTGGGAATTGACCTGTCAAAAGTATTTTTTGTTTTCCTCTGGCAGTGTGAAGTTGCAAAACATTTGTTAATCCTATTTTAATACTCCTGCAGGATCCGTTCCATCCTATGAAGATGCATCGTACTACAAGGATCAAGATTACAGAGCTCAATCCCCATTTGATGTGTGTTTTATGTGGTGGATATTTCATAGACGCAACCACAATTATTGAATGCTTGCACTCATGTGAGTATAGCCTACTGAAGTTGGTGATTACATCATTCAACATATAAGGCAATTTGTTTAATTTTGTGCTGTTTCTCTGATCCTTAGTTTGTAAAATGTGCATTGTCCGCTATATGGAAACCAGCAAGTACTGTCCAATTTGTGATGTCCAGGTGCACAAAACAAAGCCACTTCTCAATATAAGGTAACCTAAAACACTGTCTGTTCAATCTTTCCACTTGTTAGTAGACATGAGAGAAAATATTTTTATTCCTTGACAATTTTCTTTTCTGAAAATCTATTTTTTGTAAATTTTTATTGTGCATGCCTTTTTAAAAGCAAATTAAAAATATTATAATTTAAGTTTTTCACAACTCGATGATCTACATTGAACCTAACTAAGTGATCAAAAATGTGCTTTGTCTTAACAGATCTGACAAAACTCTACAGGACATTGTATACAAGCTGGTGCCTGGTCTTTTCAAAAGTATGTTAATCATAATTAAAATGATAATTTTTGTAATTTGTTTTGAGAATGCGCTGATGTGCACATGTCTTTTTCTGTGCAGATGAGATGAAGCGTAGGAGAGATTTTTATGCTGAACACCCTTCAGTTGATGGTAAGTATTTTTAAACAACTAAACTTCGGTCATTTGGACTGCTGTGCAACTAGTTGGTTTAATTGTTCAGTTTATATTTGTTTAAATTGTTAAATTCAAAGCATAATTTATAATTTCGATTTTATTTTATTTTGTAAAAAGCTGCAAATGGATCCAATGAAGATCGAGGGGAAGTTGCTGATGAGGATAAAAGAATCATCACAGATGATGAGATTATCAGTCTCTCAATTGAGTTTTTTGATCAAAGGTACACACCTTTTGTTAACCTTTCCTGCACAATACTTAATTTTAAGGGACACTGCAATGTATTGTGTTAAAGATTGAAGATAAATAGGCCTACTTATTTTACAACTATTGTAATTCTTGTACAGAGCACAACAGCAAGGCTGCGCAGATGAGAGACAAAAAGAAGAGGTAACTGAGTTATTAGTACGATTTTTTTCCTTCATGTGTTTATGGGAAAAATACTGTGAGCACCAACATTAAAGCTTATATGAATAATATATTATTTATTTATTTTGCATACACAGGTTAATAATAAAAGATACTTGCAGTGCCCTGCTGCAATGACTGTGATGCATTTGAGAAAATTTCTGAGAAGCAAAATGGATATACCTCCCACCTTTCAGGTAATGTATTCAATGTAATTTCCGATTTTATTTGTAGATGGGCCTTTTTCTTGAATTGCATATTACAAATAAATTACATATAAAACACAAATAACACAAAATTCTTATCTAAAATGAGATCATGGTATAGAGTGTATGTGTTTCTGCCAATTGGGATGCTTGTTTTAACATCCTTCATTGCTCTAATAGATTGAAGTTATGTATGAGGATGAGCCTTTGAAAGATTATTACACATTAATGGACATTGCCTACATCTACACATGGAGAAGAGTAAGTGCTCAAGTCACTCAATTATCCCATTTCTAAAACTGTTAAACTTTAATGTTAAATAACATGTATGAAATGTTTTATAAAATTTCATAGCGATCAGTGATAAGATGACTTCTGCTGTTCTCGCACATAGAATGGACCATTGCCTCTGAAATACAGCGTTCGGCCCAGCTGTAAAAAGATGAAGATTAGTCACCCGCAAGATGGCGTAAACAACACAAACCGTTCTGAAAGCGACTCGGCCAGCGATAAAGCCAGCAGTCCCGCTGGAGCTCCATCCACATCCTCACCACTACCCAGTCCAAGCACCCTGGTTCAGCCTTCACCTGCTAATTTCACCCATGTGTCCAATCCTATTAACGGTTCCACTATGACAAGCCCGAATCGACAGTTCAGTTTTGGTGCCAAAGTGCGAAAGACAGCGCTGAACGGATCTTCCACATCATCGGGATGATAAGGGACTACACTTTGAAGCCAACGCCAGATATAATCCAGCTATTTTCATGCCAACGTAGTGTCATTTAGGTTCTCTTCTTTTATCATTATTATCACTATATTAAACATGTAATTTTAACGTAGTGAACGTGACGCACTTCATTCGATGCATTGCTGGAATTATCGAAGATTGTGAAAACCATTCTGGCCTATTTGGTTGCAAAATCGAGCGCAGAGCAGTCGGTTGTGGCGTTTTCACAACAGCGACGAAACTGTTTTGCAGAAATGACTAATAGCCTACCTTTTATATATTTTTTACTTTAGGCCGACATTTCCGAAAGAAATGGAAAAGTTTTGTGTTGCTTGTATTTTACGTGTATTCTAATGTTCCTTGAAGCATAAAAAATACTTTGATTTTAGTTTGCCTTTCTAGTCGCTAAACATTCCTGGTATATTCAGCTGGCTTTTAGAATGTATCAAAGAAACAAAATGTGTATATATTCAAATTTAAAGGACAAAAAACTGTATTAGGTCTTTGTTCGACTGGAGAAAGAAAGGTAATTTTAAGTTGTTTTCTGCGCAATTCTTTTTATTATTCGAGGTTTTCCGAATTTTAATTTAGTCCTCGATGTTAAATGACTTTTCTCTAATGTTTGGGTCCGTCATTTTTACTGACGAAGTACTTGGTCATGTTCCAGGCTCGTATAGCGTGCACATACAGCTTTAAGATTTTCAGACTATTGCATAAACACATTGGTCCAAAGAAGACAAGAATCGACCACTGTTCATTCTGGATAACATTTGGATGTCGTCAGTGTTCATTTGTCTCATTGGTCGATTGTAGACTATTGACAGCTATTGTATTGTGACTGTTGCACAGTATAAACATCTAAATAAAACATTTTACACTTTCTCATGGCCTATGCTCCAAATTGTATAAAGGTAGCTGAAACATCATAGAAAGATATGAAAAGTTTGAAAGCCCTATCTATTCGGGATGTTTGGTTAAACTTATATTTAAAAATGTTTTATTTATTATGGTGCAAAACTATTCAAGTTGTCGTTTTACCATTTAGAGAATCTTTTATTTTTAGTAGCCTATCAGTTAACATGTAGCCTAAATGCAAAATATTTATAAAACATGAAATACTGCTTGTTGTGAATAAATTCGTATATATATATACAGAACATCCGATTTTGAAGGGGAAACACATACGACTTATTTAGCTCCCTGAACTCTTTGTAAGTCGCTTTGGATAAAAGCGTCTGCTAAATGACTGAATGTAAATATAGCTCGCGCAGATATTACCGCAAACCATATACAATGCTGGGTTGGGTTTACTATAGCAAGGCCTATGGCAAAGCAGAGTATTTGAATAAAAAGTCAAATCAACTTTAAATGGTTTAACTTAATCAATAAAGAATCTCAGTTTATAGGCTAAACTCTTATTTCTTGAATGAAGAACACTGTTCACCCAGCCGACTGCAAAATCCCGCCTCTGCATGCAGCTCATTCGGTTAACCTGTGACCCAGTCAATTTGATTTCATGTCAGATGTAGTCTGTGGCAAGAAAGCTATGATGCAGTATGTACAAACATTTGAGTTGCGTCTTTTTGATTACCAAACCCTCGTCTTGTCTATTCTGCATAGTTCTGAATGCCATATATAGCCGAATCGGGTTTTGGGGTATCGTGGATGACTGCGAATATTCTTAATAATAAAAAACGAAGTAATTATGTGGTGTTTATAGATACGCAAACTGCGTCGCTGAAGCACAAGCTTAAAAAGTTGATTTTAGCTTCATATGGAGTTACACGGAAGAAATCTCTGTAAGCGGTTTTAGCGGGGTGTATGTAGGCCTATTAAACTTGACACATTATTAATAGGCTTCATTTTATTGACAATCCTGGTGTGTCGATTTGGTAAACAAAGCTTGTAACACAGGGCATTTGAGTCAGCACCAGACTGGAATCTCTAAGATCTGTTTGAATAATTGATTATTCTTTGTTCAAGATGGCGTTAATAGGATTCTGGTTTAATTTATATAACAAAAACTGACTGAACCTCAACCAGAGTTTAATAGGCAGTAATGGCCTATAATATTCGTTTTGCCCTTAAAATAACAAAAAATAGTTATGGACTATTTGAGAATATCATAAACAGATATGGAAATATCCAATCGGTATAGATTTATTAAACAAAGGCAGGTGTAATGACAGCAGCTGTTCACATGGCATTCCGACTAAACCTGACTCATTGTTTAATTCTTTTTTTAAATGCAGTAGTTTAGTACACACTGTGCTTTGCAAGATAGTGTCATGATTAATCTGACAGGCTTTTGAAAACGCCTTCAGCTGAACTGACGCTAAAGTTATGACATGCGCATCTCAACATTAAGCTTGAGTTTGAATGTCACTCGTAAAGGCCAAAGCAAATAACTAAAAATAAATGTGCAACGGCCTAAATATACATACTTTACCATTTTGGATGCAAAATATAACCAAACAAAATAGTTCAACTATAGCGCCGTGTGGACTAGGCTACACAAAATGTGTTCAGTAATTGGTGTTTTTTTTTCAGTTCAGTATTACCGTTGTTTTAGGGGACAAAGAGCGCGTGAAAAGCGAACATAGACCTTAAAAAATAAGATTAGTTGTCGGGCTGTAAAGAACCATATCATCCACAGAACCTTAAACGTTCTTTGTACTGGAAAATGGTTATTTAACAGGTAAGAAAGAAAGGACTCTTTGAATAAAAGGTTATTTGGGGACCAAAACATTTTTATTGTATGACATCGCTATAAATAAATCTTTTCGGTAATCTTTATTTTTAACAATGGATCGACGAACAGAACACATGAAAGGCATCATAGAATTTGTGACAACTCTTGAAAATATCGCATGGAGTTTAAAAAGCATACGAACTAAACCAGAGTCACGAAGGGGCGGCAAGGTGTAGCCTATTTATGCTGCTTATTCTTTTAATTAAAAGCCGACATTTGTTTGCAAACAAGCTCTCGTTTAGCTCCTAGTCGCAACGTTTCTGTAGAAGATGCTAAAATGTGACTATTAATTTGTAGACCCCACTGCTGCTAAGACTGCAGTTGTCACATGCGGTAAGTCTGTATGGAGGCAGCTGTTCGCCCTCGCAGCTGCTATTTTCCAATATCCAACATTCAGCGAACTCTCGTGCATCCCATTTAATTGGCGATGATATCTGGGGATTATTAAACCCACTATCAGCGTGGATATCAATTAAATGCCACATTAACAGTGATATGAGGAGACATGGATGTTTCAAAGCGAACCAGAAGAGCGACCACAGCACCAAGCAGACTGCACGAATGCTGAACATATCACTTCCGGTTTGTTGCCAGGACAACACTTTCACGCCTCCTCTAGACCAAAGTCACAACAAACGCTGTTTCCTGATGGGAGTACGTGTAGCTACTTTTTGGTGTCTTTCATACATTATTTTCTTCCGATTAGCGATACTAATATAAATATGAGTCAAAGGCAGGTTTTGCAAGGTGAGAAAGTGTGTTCCGCAGGAGAATGTTTTTAATATAATTAATAAAAATATGTAATAATACATTGTTCTTTCACAGTATTTGAGCAGTACCAGAAGGCAAGAACACAGTTTGTACAAACTGTAGCAGATCTTGCAACAAGACCACAAAATATTGAAACACTTCAAAATGCTGGTGAGTAACTAAAATATATTTATATAAGGAAGAATTTGAACAAACAATTGACTTGGTCTGTGATATTAAAATGATAAACGTGGAAAACTTTTATACTTATATATATCATATATAATAAATATATTTTATAAATATATAATATAGGACAGAACTAGGGGAATAATTTGCAAATATGTTGAAATAACCAATAGGTTTATTATTTTTATTTATTAATGTAAAGGTCATGTATAGCAATTAAGGCACATATTAAAGGGATAGTTCAGCCATAAATCAAGATTCTGTCATCATTTACACACCCTCAGGTTGTTCCAGATCTGTATATTATTTATTATATTTCCTTGTTCAGCTGAACACAAAGGAATGTATTTGGAACCAAGCAGATTTCTTTTTAATTTTGGGGTGAACTATCTCATGAAGGTGATCATATAAGATGGATGACCAAAAACACACTTTTTAAAACAAACACATTACAGCTTTGCCCTTACCAAACTCAAGTAAACTCACATTGGCCATAATCCAGTGTTTCCATATCAGTTTCTCTTTCACAAAAAGCCTTTCTTCTACATGAAATGACTTAAAAATACAAAAAAATATATTTTTATCACAATGACTTAAATTGGACATATACCACTTTCTCTGCTATTTCTGCATCTTAGATAAACATTTATTTTCAACATTGTATAATGTAAATACTTTGAATCAAGTCTACCCTTCTCTCATCTGCCCTCAAGTGTCTTTCCACTCCTGTTTTCTCCCCTGCACAAATGTGAAATGTACTTACTCTCTTTGGCTTAGGTGTAATGTCCCTTTTGAGGCCTCTCCTTTTGGATGCCGTCCCAACTATTCAGCAGACAGCAGCTCTGGCTCTCGGAAGGCTTGCCAACTATAACGATGACCTGGCTGAGGCTGTAGTAAAGGGAGACATTCTTCCTCAGCTTGTGTACTCCCTGGCTGAGCAAAACGTAAGAGCTATTTTAGCTGAAACACTTATCGATAGATAGATAGATAGATAGATAGATAGATAGATAGATAGATAGGTAGGTAGATAGATAGATAGATAGATAGATAGAGATAGATAGATAGATAGATAGATAGATTTGTAGCGAGATGGAAGATGGAATGATGTATAGCTATAGTTGTTTAACATGTTGTTCATTTAGCAAAGCCTTTGTCCTAACTTTATTTAATTTAAATAGTAAAATTGTTTGTAGTAATGCTGTTAGGGAGGCTTATAAAATAAACCCTTTCCAGGCAAAGTATTTTGTTCTTATTAAATTATTTAGCATGTGATATATGAACTAATAAAATTTGAGTTTGTTCTTATTTCTTTTCACCTCTATATAAATTTGAGAAATGCAGCGATTCTACAAGAAAGCTGCTGCGTTCGTTCTTCGAGCTGTTGCTAAGCACTCCCCCGAGCTGGCCCAGGCCGTAGTGGACTGTGGCGCACTGGACGCTCTTGTCATCTCCCTGGAGGAGTTTGACCCTGGGGTCAAAGAGGCTGCTGGTTGGGCACTGGGTTACATCGCCAGACACAGTGCGCGTAAGTTTGCCTCAAACGTTTTTAAGCCAGTTTTGTATTCGCAGTACTCCAATGAAACGATTCTTTTTTAAATGTTTGTGTATTTTTTCCTAATTGTGCAGACCTGGCTCAGGCAGTAGTAGATGCTGGGGTTGTGCCTCTCCTCGTGTTGTGTATCCAGGAGCCTGAAATTGCCCTAAAAAGGGTTGCCGCCTCTGCTTTGAGTGACATAGCCAAGCACTCCCCTGAGCTGGCTCAAACTGTGGTGGACACGGGGGCCATCCCTTACCTAGCGCAGATGATCCTAAACCCCGATTCCAAACTGAAAGTGAGTGGCATTGAAATTGAAGGTGGACAAAGTGATTTGTGAGAAACACTGTTGGAAAGTTAAATCTACACACACACAAACAGTTTTGTGAATTTTTGTTAGATGTCTGTTCTATGTGTAAATAGAAAAAAACCCAAAATGGATTGAACTGATCTGCACAGCATAACACATCTGTGGCCAATCAGCAGCAGGGAGCGTATACACTCATGATGGGGGTAGAGAGAGAGCAAGTGTTCATTATTTAGAGGGCGGAGCAATAAAGGCAGGGGTGTTTTTGTTTGGCTATAGATTTCAAATATCAACTGTTTCTCAGAAATCTCTAACTGGACCTTTAATGATTTAAATGTCATTCACACACACACAAATAGTTTGGCACTATTCTCCAAAACTCTCCTTCTGAACTTTACAGAGGCAGGTTTTCTCAGCACTGAGCCAAATTGCCAAGCATTCCGTGGACGTAGCAGAAATGGTTGTAGAGGCCGACATATTTCCCGCCGCACTAAGTTGCCTGAAGGACCCAGACGAATACGTTCGGAAGAACGTCACCACTCTTATGCGAGAAATCACCAAACACACCCCCGAGGTACCTACCGCATACAGAACATACCCCGTAAATGATTTCAAGATGCTCGGGGTAACATTGGAATCTCTATTTTATCAGCTCTTTGACACCCTCTGTTTAAAAACATGGTGTGAGGCAGCCTGTCTGTAAAGCATGGAGAATGTGGGCCTGTTATTTATCACCAGTGCAGCACAGGAAACAGACAACTGGAAACCCCATAGCCATTGCATCACTCACTTTTTTTACCTGCCTAGAAATGTTGTGCTGGACTGCCTCTTTAAACTCACCCCTAATTATTTGTCAGTATGTCACACTGGTTTGTCTGTGCGTGTTTCCTACTCAGCTGTCCCAGATAATAGTGAATGTGGGGGGCATAGCAGCTGTGATTGACTACCTTGGGGACTCCAAAGGGGCTGTACGCCTCCCAGGAATCATGATGCTGGGCTATGTGGCTGCACATACCGAGAACTTAGCCATGGCTGTGATTGTGTCTAAGGTCTGTTAACACATCTTTTTTATAGCTCATATAAGAAATAGACTGCATAAACAATGGTTCATATTCGATTCTCCAACTCTGTAGGGTGTGCCACAGTTGGCTATCTGCCTGGAAGAGGAACATGAAGATCATATCAAGGCAGCCACAGCTTGGGCATTTGGCCAGATCGGTCGTCACACACCTGAGCACGCAAAAGCCGTTGCCGTGGCCAATGTGCTCCCCAAACTCCTACATTTATATTTGGACAATGAAAGCTCCGAAGACCTGCAGGTCAAGGTGAGCAGCTTCACTATAAGATGTCATTATTGATGATGTCACGATTACTAATGGCATTCAAGATGACATAAATTGTGCGTAAGCGGTTGTATGTTCTTTGCTTTGCACACTCAAAATAGGCCAAGAAGGCTTTGAAGAGCATCCTTCAGAAGTGCACTTATCTGCCCGTACTAGAGCCTCTTCTCTATGACGCCCCCAGCAACATTCTCAAACATGTCATATGTCAATTCAGCAAGGTAATGGGACTTTACTTTTTGCTTTCATGTATTAAGAATGCTGAGTTTTTTTAAGTAATTTATGTTTTTTATCTTTCAAGGTTCTTCCTCATGACAGTAAGGCACGGCGCTTGTTTGTTACCAGTGGCGGTCTAAAGAAAGTACAGGAGATAAAAGCAGAACCTGGATCCGCAATTCAGGAATATATCAATGCAATTAACAACTGTTACCCCGAGGAGATTGTCAGGTTCATGCACATTCATACAGTTTAAGTAATAAAGCACCATGCCAAAATCTTTTCTAAGCCAAACAAATGGCAGGCTGTTAAAAGCTTAGGTTTGTTTTTTTAATTGATGATGTGTGGCTTTTGTTGTTTCACTTATCAACCTTGTTTTCACCTCTCACAGGTACTACTCACCTGGTTACTCTGAGGCCTTGCTGGAAAGGATTGATAACTACCAGCCAAATTGATCCTGTGCAAACACAATCATTAATCACATCTGCAAAAGCTATATATAAACTGTAATATTCAAATGAGTGTTTTATCATTATCTTATAAGTTTATTTTTTTATGTCTCACCTGAATTACCCTGTATCATAAAATATAATCATACATATCAAATGCAATAACTGACCTTGTTTCATAAACATTTACCTATATTTAGTGATGGTACAGGACAATTATAACCTCTGCTTATATGGTTTAAGAACAACTCTAACTTTCTTGCTGCATAAAAAACTTTTAAGTCTAATTCGGCTGAAATAAAGGTTTATTCCTTCACCCAAATACATTGGTATAAAGCAGTGGTTCTCAAACTGTGCTACGGGTACCACTAACTTAACGTTACTTGAAAAGACCCCGGGAGGTAGGCTACGTGACACGACAGAAAACTATATATATTAATTTACATTTCGTGTTTTAAATACAATTTCAAATGTCGAATACCTGCTTGATAAATACGGAATAAATCTCAGCCTTTGTGCAATTTTAAAATAGTTATATGAATTATTGTTTATTTATATTGGTCGATGTAACTCAGGCGCGTTACGGGCAGCTCAAACACAGAGCGGGAGAAGTCAGGCGCTGTGAGTGTGTGAGTCCCTCTCTCTCTTCCGACGAGCTGCGTACAAATTAAGTTTCTTTCGTGTTTCTTCACTTGAACCGCTGTTTAAGGCTGTTGTTATTGCTGTAAAGTGCCAATTCAACAAGTGTCTGCATCTCCTCGAGGTTAAATCCATGAAGCGCGCGTTGCGAAGTATTTTTGACGCGTCGCTTTTTCAAGTGTGTCTCTGTTATATCAGAATCAGAAGGAGCTTTATCACCAATTTTGTTTACACACACACACACACACACACACACACACACACACAAGGAATTTGACTTGGCTACAGGAGTTTAGCTTGGCGATACAGCTGGTCTCTTGATGTTTAAGCATACGTATATTTATTTAACTAATGTGAAATATTCCCTCCACATTGTTTGTCTTTAATATAAGTTTGTAGTCTTTCTGCATGTCCCCACAAAGTCAATAAATCCCCCATAAAGTCATTTACAGAGTTTTTGTTTTGTTTCGCCCTGTTTTTGTTTACAGTGCACTACAGAAAAGTGTTTTGTATTACTTCTGACTAACTTGAAAAACATGAAAAAAACACGTCCTTTAGATGGAAAACCGCTGTTAAATATACAAGTTTTATTATTATTAATACATTAGAATCGGAGGACGAGGTGTAAAGATAAAGATTCACAGCTCTACTATTAATTTGAGTTTTTATTCATGTGATTTTCTATGGCGGTCATTAGGTACTTGGAACAGCTAATTTTATTAAAGGTGGTAGGCCTGCTTGATCTGAAAAGTCTGAGAACCACTTCAAATGCCTGTCAATGTAGGTAAAGTCGACGGTCAAATCCATATGACATTCTGTTTCCTAAAGCATGATAAAACAATGGTAGGAATCATTTGGCCGGTTTTTAATTAACATTAAAAAGATATGATCTCATTCTCAAACTTTTTTTTGTAAATATGGTGTTACATCGTCAAGATAATACCCAAATCTGTGTCATCAAAGTTGATTTTATTTTATGTTATACTATAAATTGAATCATGTTAAATAGGCTATGTGTAAAAAAGATAAATCAATGCATGGACAATTTATGATACTTGTTACAAACGACGGATTATTGCAGTCTACAATTTGTAGACAAATGTTAGGCTACATTTATATGTTAAATTAAATGTTAGACTGGTGGGAAAATCATGTGGCCTAAGACCATCATCACACTCTTCCACAACCCCCTCGTCTTCCTCCTTAAGGTCGAACTCTCCCGCATGATTGTGCAGCATTCTTGTCACCTTATCACGATTAAGCAAAGAGACCACCGCCCTTAAACGCAGCTTTTCTCTGTTGTACACTCATGAAACAACATGAAACTTTTTTATATTTAATATCCAAGACAAGTGGTCATCCACTGTTTTCATGACCCTGGAACATTCAGCCTCCTCCCGTGAATACATTTCTGAAAACGAAGCACTGTCAACGCACACCGGATGAACAATTTAGCAATTATTCTGTGAAAGTGATTCATCGTACTGTTTAAAAAAGATATATTAAAATGCTAATCAAACAAAAATTTCAAGTATTTGTAACATTACGAGAAAAACGGTGAGGTGATATTTCAAGAACAGTGTCTTTTTTTGTTACAACACTAGCCTATACACCCCGCATTGAGAATGCGGGCCTAGCTCGTGATTTCATTCACAGTTTATCGCCCCCTTTCGTCTAATCTACACATTGACGTGTATATTATAGAACAGCTGTTAAACATATGGTAGCTCTTTGTTTATTGTTTCCTCTCCCGATGTCAATTAGATTACATTTTCAATCGACACCTTTCGTTATGCACTGTCCCCATTCCATATCTTGGTCTGAATGGCAAATCATAATACATCCAGTACTGAATCATTCAAATTTAAATATATTTGAAGATATTATCGAATCGAGAAAGCTATTTTCCGGCTTGCAATTAAAACTGAAAATGTACATAATTGTATTCTCTGATGGGGGATGTTTTGTCATTTTCTCTAGCTATTTATCTTCTCAAACTTGCTTGCATGACTGCAAAGTTGGAACAAACGTATTCAATTGTGTAATCAGTTGTGGTATCGCGCTTTCAAACATGGCCAAGAATCGGAAGAAGCCTTGAAATCATTAAGTCACGTGCTTCAGGCTTTTAGAAGAGAAGGCGACACGCAAACTTTTTGTGTACAACACATGCAAGCTTTATACTCAAGTCAATAAAAACTGACAGTGAGAGCATACAGCCTACTTTGAAACTTCTCCATTTGGGCCAACCTGACAAAAGATGCCATAATGTACAATTCTGACATTCTTTTCGATACTGTATAAAATTAGGCATATTTTTAACGAACGGTTTTAATTTTTGCATGCAGGATGAACTTGATGAGCCAAGTCTTTATTTTTTATCAAATTGTAAGTTGCTGTTTTTAAATGTTTGATTAACTTAATAATTTGTTTTTTAGATATGTTTATTTATTCAAGGTATGCTATTAAGTTACCTAATTGGGAAGTCCGTGTGTTGTTTATGTAATGTAATTATGAGTGTTGCACAAATTAAACAGTAAATGAAAAGGTTAAAAAATCCCAGTGACTGCAAACGTGGACGCAAATAATATTCTAAGATTTTGGGAAGAAGGCCAAAAACGCAAATAATATTACAAAATATTTTTTTTAATACCACCTCACAGAAACTCTGGCTGTTACTGACTTCATAAAGCAAACCAGAAAATTGAATAAAGAAATGCTGTTTGTCACAGCGGCCATAGACGTGCACCTTACAAACCCAAAACGACATTTATTACTTTATGTATTGCAGGCCTATAGTAACACGTTCAAAAAGTGAAAGGCTACAATCAGCACTCATTGAGAGCTAGTTCCATTTAACCTTGTAATTAATTTTGCCCTCGGGCTTCATGTCCCTCGCTGTCAAAGCTATCATTTATCACTGAGGAACATAAATACATATACAGAGTGTTTGAAGTGGCAGGTTCTGTTTTCTCAGGGGGGTGTTGCCATTGGCTTAGCCAGCACTTGTCATACTTGTTTGGGTCACCAACAATGTGTTTATGCCTCACCTACAAATGCCCATTTCTCACTAATTCCGACTACTCTTCAACAAGCCTTTGAAGCCAAAAGCAGCACTGACATGTGATCAATCAAACGGTGTCAGAAGGCTTTATACAGAAGCTTATGTTCTATCACCTGAGACGTTTAACATCCTTTGTCTTGAAGAGAACAAAACTCTGCATAAACAAACATGGGCTTTTCATTCAAAACACACAACAAACGCATACACAATTGCAATTTAAGTAAGTGTTTTCATGATGTAGAAATGTGCAAAAACTTTAAAGAATCTAAGCACAAAGACAGTGCAGTTACGTGGAATTTAATCCGGAGAATCTGCTGCATTTTTTCTTTATTGAAAGTGTTCGTCACTAGCTTCATGAGTCTGTTGAGACTGTTTTGACATTTCTTTATGTTAATAAATTGTAAAATGTCTTTGATTGGACTTCGACGGGATTATGTTTGTGAAATTTAAGTAGCCGTTCCCTATACAATGTAATATAAAATCTAATCACTGCTTTCAGAGAAGTCTCGCTCACAGAATGTGTCGCATGGGTTCTTGGTTATCCTTGGAGTCAATTGACATTAGAAATTCACGTTTTTATACATCGAATTGAAAAAATGGACCTGGATGATCATCAGAAACAAGCTTTAGAATTTTGTCCTCTATCAAATCCAATGAAGATAGTTACAGGTATCATAATCACATCTCAATCGATTTAAACGTATTTGCAAAAATGAGAAAGGCAGTAATCCCGATTGGAATAATGTGACAATGAGGACTTTTTGTGTATTTAAAAAAATCGGTAGGCCTAACAAAAAAGCAGAAACAGAAAGACTAATCACTAACAGTGACGTTAAAAATTACAAATAGCCTATTTGCTGTCGTTATTTGTGATCCCTGTCTGGAAGCACAATGTAGTCGCATCCATCCGTTTCACCATTTAAAAGCGCAAGTGTCAATCAAGAAGCCACGCCTACTATTCCACCTGTTTCTGCGACATAAACAAGAGGGCAAAGAAACTAGTTACACTAACGACGAAATAATTGTGACAATGTTGCTGTTGACCCGATGGTCGGAATTGTGTTTTATTCTGCAATTTATTTTTGGTGTCAGTCATGTCGAGGGCAATCTGGAAAATGGTATGTAACAACTATTAAATGTGATATGGCATTCTTGATAAAAGACCTTGAGGACAGTTTGTTCATTATATAGGCCTACTTTATACAGTTATTCAGGAGAACCTTGGATTCAGCAACTGTAGCTCATTGGATTTACCCCATCAAGAAACTGACCCTCCACTATGCTCAAAACTGTACGTGAATAATAAAGGGTAGGAACATTTTGTTTGAATATTTTTCATTTCTTCTAGGCTACTTATTTACATAGAGATTAAATGCATTTCATTTTAAAAGTGATTCATGAATAATTATAAAGTTTAACTGGTCACTTTGTTTTTTGTTTGAAGAAAGTTTTTGCTTTAGAGGTTTAGAATCACTTATTTTGTGCTCATCATGATCAAAATATATTAAACAAAAATAATTTGATGTTTGAATATTCAAATTTTTCATTGTTTGTTAACATTAACATTGTGTTAAGAATGTCTGGTTTTATATGCCTGCAGATTCTCTTTCTCTGTGTGTGTCTCTTATGGCAATGAGACGGGCTGGCTGGCACCTTCTGTTCATGACTCCACTGTATCTACATTGACTGACAGAGTGCAGATTGGAAAGCCTTTCCTTCTTGAAGTTTCAGGTTATTCGTCTGCTTGCTGTGGCAGCCCACATATTGTGGGATAGTTATTGTTATTATAAAATGGTGTTTCTAATTGAATTCATACAAATAATTTAAAACATCTTAAATACAATAAGATGATATAAGTATACAATGTAGACATATTTTCTTCCTCCAGGCATTCCGGGCTCAAGAAATTCTCTGGTTAAGTAAGTGAACTCTGGTTCTCAATGCCTGCATAATACTTCCAGTATGGCCAATGGATACTTCACCTGCTACATAAATACAACAATACCTTCTGCTGGATTGTATTATTTAAGTATGTTTACCAGATTGTACCATTCGTTGATAAAGAAATAAAATATAGTAAAGATTAACAATTGTAACCCATTTTTGTTTTTAAATTAAGATATGACTGTGATCAACCACATGCACACTCGTTCTACCCGCTGGAAGGTTACAGCGTGTCCTTCTGGGCCTGAGTACTTGAATCTCATGTTGTCCAAGAGAGATCAAGATATTTATGCCTCTCTGCCCATGGAGACATGGGATAGACAACAGAAGGAAACATTTACAGAATCTACTCACAATCACAAGCAAGGTGTGATTCTTCTTCCTCTCACATAAAACAAAGCCACACTTACAAACCTCTCAACACTTTTTATATTCCTGTGTCATGCCTTTTTTCAGCTGTGTGGATCCACACTGACAAACAAGCGTATGCAACACAGGAAGATATAACACTAGTAGCAGTAACGGTAGGACCAAAGCCTCTATATTTTCATTGGCTATTTGGAGACGGAGCTGAAATAAAAACAACATCCAGAACCTTCACAAAGAGATATCAACTTCCAGACAAGTACATTTCATTTGATTGCTGTTTATATTGTTTCTGTAAAAGATGTTTCCTAATTTTTTTTAATATAAGCATCTGCTAAATGCATAAATGTAAATGATGTACTGTATAACATTAAATGACAAAATAATGAGGGATTGGAGGAAATACATTTTTGTAACTCTCAATTGAGCTTAATTTGTACTGATCCAAGAATGTTGTGGTACTTACTTCTTTTTTTTCTTTTTTTGTTTCGCAGATTCAACGTGACGGTCAGTGTGTCTGATGGTCTCGCTTCCGTCAGCTCAGATATTTATCCACTTGTAGTTCAGAGAGCTGTGCGACCCAACAGGCTTCTGCACCCGCCTTCAGTGTTATTAAACAGCACTGTGAGCTTCATCTGCAGAATCAGCTCAGGCACTGATGTCTCCTATCGCTGGAATTTTGGAGATGGAACAGAGCGAGACGGATCGGGCATTGAGCATCACATCTATAACAAGTAGAGATCTGTTCTCCTATTTTATGCTGTTTCTCTTTACAGAGCTTTTTGAATTACCTTTAACACTCTAATGTCATTTAACACTAAACTCATGTTATTTTATTCTAAAATGTGATTTTTCTTAGAACCGGCGAGTATGTAGTTGAGGTAATTATGTCCAACCTGGTGAGCACTACGTCCTTAACAGGACACATCTTTGTAGTTGAGGAATCATGTCAGCCTCCTATGGTGAAAAATATGGGCCCAAACAAAATACAGGTATACAGCTTCTTAAGGCAAACAGAGCATAAGAATACACTGTAACATTTACATACAAAGTTAAGCAAAAAAATCCCATAACCTTTCAGTATCAGTATATATTAAAGTGCCATATACAGTTAACTAAATATGTGTTGTCTATTTTATTTCTAGGTTTGGCGGTACCAGAATGTGCATCTTGCTGTGACCTTTGAGGCCCACATTCAGTGTAATGTCTCCAGAGGTCTTCTGTATAGATGGACTGTATATGACATGAGGGGACAGCCAGTGCTCCTTCCACACATCGAAACAGACAGGCAATATTTGGAACTGCCAAAGTATTTCCTTCATTATGGAACATATAAAGCCATAGCAAAGGTAATGTCCTTTTGTCCCATCTTTTAAATATCAGCAAGATATTTATATATATATAATGTATAACAATACACGTGTAACATGGATTGTTCTCTAAGGTCCAGGTGGCTGGTAATGTGGTGTACAGTAACTACAGTGTTGGAATTGAAATGATGCTCAGCCATCCTCTGAGTGTCATCAATGAAGCTACAAACATTTTTATTAATCGTCAAAGTGGCACCATTGCACTGGATGGAGGAAAATCGTATGACCCAGATTACCCCAATAATACTATAAGGTATGTACGAAATGTTTTACCATGCACCATTAATACGTTTTAATTGGTTTTATCTAAAGCACTCTTTTTTGTTTTAGTTACAGTTGGTCATGCAGACCAGTTCACACAAAAGAGAGCAACTGTTTCAACACAGACATTCAGACCACTTCAGCAGTACTTCAATTTCCCACTTATTCCCTGAGGTCTGGCTTTGACCTGTTTCAGTTCACTCTCACTGTGTACAGCAGGAATCGATCGTCAACATCTGAGGTGTTCATCACTGTTACAACAAAACAAGTCAGGTAAATGCATTACTCTACTTTTTGTAAAGTAAATGTTATTGTACACATAAAAATGTAAAAAAATAAGTGCAGAATTAAGAAATTATACATACGGCATAACTTTTGTTTTCCGTTTCTCATTCTATCCAGAAAAATTCATATGTCTTGTACACATTGTTGTGGAAATTCTGTGAACTGGAATGAGCAATTTTCCATCTTTGCTCTCTGCTATGAGTGTGATTACCAACCGCAGAATGTCACATATAACTGGAAACTTTACCTGGTTAATGCCTCGAGCAAAGTTATTACAGAGGGTAAAAATACTGTAACTTGATATTAAATTGTTTTGTAAGTGATTTGCAATAAATATTCAGTGCATCATTTGCTCTCACTTTCTCTCTCTATCTCAGCCCCATTCTTCAGCATTGTGGATCTAGGTTTACCAGCTAAAATAGAGGAAAACTTGCATCTCTACCAAGAGCCTGTGGAGACCCCTTACACCGAAGCCCCATTTACTGACGTCTCAATTCCAGTGTCTCTGTCTCCTTATCTTTTATCTAATAATAATGATATTTCATCCTCAGTTACACCCAATATCTTGGCTTCAGAGATCTATACAAAACCACATACTATTAAAGCACACACTCAAAGTCCCAACAAAAACATGTTAAAACAGTCATCTTTTCCGTATACCTCAACTACGGACCCATCCTTAAATCTGCCCTTTCTAGAGGAAACAGAGTCCTCAGGGGGTCAGTGGGAGTATGGGGGTCCATTACCTCCCTCAGACAGAGTGTCATTGACTGACATGAACTCAGGTATGGTATAAGGCTTATAGTCCAAATGATGTTAAAAGCTGCCAGATGTACAAATGTATTTATTTTTTTCAACTAGAAGAAGGCTAGACTGATGTTTTTTATGTTCGTTTGTCTAAAGAGACAAAGCCGATATTGCGCGTCATTGTACATGAAGATGAAATTAGACGCCACCTGGTGGTGGATTTGTTTTGGACACTTCACATCATGAGTCAAATCATAACTATTTTTATTTTAAGGAATATAGTAAAATATGTGCAATAATAATTATTTACACATTATAAAAGATGTAATTGCGTACCGTTGATATAAAATTGATTGTTGTTTAGACTATGATTACTATAACTTTGGAATCGAAGAGGCTGATCCTGGGGTCCCACTTGGCAGACCAACAGGTACACATGGTGTCTGTTCCTCATTGTTTCTGATTGCTGATATTTAAACGGCACAGGCTTGCCATAATGATTTAACTGTGTGTTTTTTATGTGTATAAGGGATCGATCCAATGGGGTTTAGCTGGAATGAAGGTTCATCCTTTCATTCATATGACAATGACGGTGATAACCTTGTGGACCCCAGCCTGCTCGGACAGGCGGTATCTGAGAAGACCCTGCTGGATCTACACAGAGAGCTCATTCATCAGACTGTTTCTGAGTCTAACACTCTCACAGGTATGTGACATGTTAACATGCTTTTTAGGGACTGTGATGATTCAATGTCATTGTTCTTACAAATTGCTTTGACTTTGCCTTTTCTTTTCAGGGTTTTCATCTTCTGTGGTTACATTTAAGCCCTTCACGCTTAAACCAAAGAGTCTTTATATGCTTGAGGTGTCTGCAAGTGAGTCCGTAAATCAGCTATGGCATGCCTGGTTGTGTTTGTCTTGTTATGGGAATTCAGCTCATGTTAAAGCAAATTTAACCGTGTAATGTTCTAACACATTATTTTGATTTGGCCATGAGCTGTTTGCATTTTTGCTACTGTTTTATTATCTCAGGTTGTGAGGGGCGGCTGCAGGGGAAGAGCCAGCTGTTCTTTCACACACAAGCTGTTCCTGAGGGAATGAGATGTCAAATACAACCCAGCGCAGGCTCTGAAATCCACACTCATTTCAGCATCTTTTGCTCTTCTGGAAAAGAGGTCTGCTGCTTCTTTCTCACATTATTGAAATTTCAAATGTTTAAAAATATGTTTGCTTGATGTTTTATTATTTCTGGTTTTTCTTTAATATGATTTGATTATATTTCTGTGATCAGGATCTCATGTTTGAGTACAGTTATAGAGTTGGAAACTCTCCAAGGAGACTGCTTTACGAGGGCAGAGATTTCCAACATTACTTTAATCTTCCTAGTGGGGATCCGGATGACGATTACAAAGGTAAATTTGACATACAGTAAGCTAGAAGAAAAGAAAGACAGAAGCTCAAATTCTAATTTGAGATTGCTGTTTAAATGTCTTCTATTTTTTATTGAGATCATCGACATGCATTGACATTCTCTATTTTTCTTTACACGTTTATATCTAAACACATACTGTATGTAGTCTCATATGTTAATTTTGTCATAAAATCTATTTCCCACAGTCACAGTCTATGTGGAAATAAAGAATAGATTCGGAGCGACAACCAAGCGCTCCCCTGTGAACGTCATTGTTCTGCCAAGCTTTCAGATGAACTCGTCCTCTCAGCTCAGCCCTGATCACGAACTGTGCGTAGACAAAGAAACTACTTGGGAAATGTTGATATCCTTGTCTGTTATTTGTCAAATATTTAAACTTCTTTTCCTAGGTATATATATGGAATAGGTAACTTAACCGGTCTGCACAAAATCGGGAAGCAACAGAGACATCATCAACTACATTCATCTTCTGACCAAAGTGTTAAACCGTCTGAGTCTGAACCAAGAGTTCTCTGCTGATCTTTTGACTCTCACACGTTCAGCTCTCATTTCATCCATCTGTCACCTTACCATCACTGACCAGGTTACTGTAGAAACTGAATGTTGATAGTTCACCCAAAACTGGAAATTCTGTCATCATTAACTCACCTTCTTGTTTATTCAAACCTGAATGGCTTTCTTTCTTCTGCAGAACACAAAAGAAGATAGTTCGAAGAATGTTATTAGCCGAACAGCCCCGGCACCCATTCACTTTATTAAAAATATCCCCTTTTGTGGTCTGCAGAAGAAAGAAAGTCATACAGGTTTGAAATGACAAGAGATTGAGTAAATGATGACAGAATTTACAGTGTTGGGTGAACTATCTTTTAAAGATTAGCAAAAATCATGATGTAAATTATTAATAGTAATTGTGTTTTCTTTTCTTCTTAGGGAATTCTTTTGGAAATCATTCGCATGCTTACTGATTTAATCAAAATCTCTAGTCAAGTGAGTCACCCGCGCTTAAACCACTACATCGAGAAATTCTGTAGCCTATTCAGTTTATAATGATTTTTTTTCAGATTAATTTTCATCTGATTTATACTTGTTTTAGGTGATGTTTGATAGTGCGAATAAAGTATTCCATCATGTTCAGAACATCTCATCAATCCTACATGAGTCCAAACCGCCAGCAGGACACTTATTGGACATCAAGGTTGTGAATGCACTGGTTTCTCTCATGTCTGGTGTCCTGGATGCTCCAGTACTGTCCATCAGACCAGGACAACAACTCATAAACAAAGTGCTTCACACCATCACTGAATTAGTGTTGGTAAGAAAGCCTTGACGTTCCCTGAAGAGAAATAAAACAGCCTTCATAGATCTGCCTAGAGCTCCAGCGTAAAATGGGACACACATAATGCTAAAATACCTTATAGGGCATAGTTCACCCAAAAATGACAATTCTGTCATCATTTACTCACCCTCTTGTCATTCCTACCTGTATAATGTTTGTTGTTCTGCTGAACACAAAGAAACATATTTGGAAGGATGTTTGTAACCAAACAGTTCTGGGGCACTATTGACCTCTATGGTAGGGGGAAAAATGCTATGGTAGTCAATGGTGCCCCAGAACTGTTTGACATTCCACATTCCTAAAAAACATCTTCTTTTGTGTTCAACAAAACAAAGAAATTAAAACAAGTTTGGAACTATTTAAGGGTGAGGAAATGAATACAGAACTCTCCTTTTTGGGTGAACCATCCCTTTAAATACACGATTAGATTTCCATTGTTCTCCAAAGCAATCTAGTTGAAAATGATAAACAGACATCTGTGATTGTAACCATTGCATGTTTTGGATTGCAGAGGTATATGCTGTCCAATGATGTCCCACAGTACAATATGAGCACCACTTCAATGAAAGCATTAGTCTGGACCGTTGACCACTCTCATACGACAGTGAAATCATTCGGCCTCACCACGTTCCACCTCACTGACTTTCTGGAGATGCAATTTCAGCAATGGAATAGCAATTACCAACACAACCCCTGTGTTATTACCTGGATCACAGAGTACAGGCAGAGCCCATACCGCTGGGCCAGAACCCCCTCACAGGTACACTATAAATGCATGACTGGGCTTGAGAATACATGCGCCTTACACCATAAAGCAAACTGCATTGTGACGTAATGCGATGTTATGCAGCTCGATGGAGACACAGCAGACATTCGGCTCTACAACTGCACCACTAAGAAAGAAATCAAAGTGCGACACCTGTCCACACCGGTAACCATTACGTTTCAGAGGAGAGAGGAGAGCAATGTAGGTATTTTTTTGTTTGATCATCAATACGAGCAAATCATTTTTCTGATTTGTGCTTGTCGGTTTTCCAGCAGAGCAGACATGCAGAGTTCGCTCTTCTTCGTAGCCGTGTGAACACCCATCAATTCAACGTCACGCAAAATATCCTGCAAAGAGCCCTTCACGTCACTGTGCGATTTAACAGGCCAGCTGAACGGCCTTTTCCCATCCTACTGCTGCTGAGGTGAGGCCATATCTGCATTTCATTGATGTTGTTCATTTAAGCTCTTTATTCGTCTTGGACTCTTGCATATCAAGACAGATATGTGTATTTAATTTATTTTTCGCCTCAAAACTAGATACATTTGTCGTTTATACAGTCGTGACTGTGAAATTAATTTAGTGATTACTAAGTCATAAATTATAGGAAATATATGTTCACAATAGTCACCTCTGTTCGCAGAATGTATGATCAGCCAACACCTAAACTGTACAATGAGAAAGAAATGCATCACTGGAAAAGCCAGACAGCACACATATTTCTCCCTGCCTCCTCTCTGCATGGTTTGAATCATATTCTTTCATCACTCATATGTTTATTTTTGTTTGACACAAAGTAAGATTTAATTGTGCTTAAATTGTTTCATAAATAAGCATGATAAAAATGTAATTGTTTTCATTGGCAGTTGCTGGCACTGTCTACCTGATGCTTCTCAATGCTGACTATAATGAAAGCCCTGGTAACAAGTACATTGCCAGTGCAGTGAACTACACACTTAACATCGAGTCTGTGGAGTGTTTGTCTTGGGATGGTGTGAGAGAGTGGAAATCCGATGGTTGTTTTATGCACGGTGGAGTTTCCCCAGACAAGATCAACTGCAGGTTTGTTACGCCAATAAATGCGCCACCTGGTGGCAGAACATAAAATAATGTTTCATGTATTTTATTCTTGTAAAGTTATTAATTTGACAGTTATAGTCTCAGAACATTATTTATTTAATATGTGAGCAAGTAAGAAAGCCTGTACAAGCTCCCTGCATTTGATAATAGCTGCAAAATGTTAATTGATGGAAAATAGCTGAATTTTTTAAATAACATATAAAAAAATGACAGAATATTCAGAAGTAAAAATTATGGATTCTGCACTCATTAACTATGTGACTCATAGTAGTTTATGTTTTTTCAGTTGCATGCGCTTGACATCATTTGCTGTGTCACATCAGAAAATCATGAGCAGTTATAACTCAGCTGATGTTTCGCAGTTTATCAAGTAGGCCACACCTCCAAACTCTCTCTTTAACATTCATCAGATCTAACACACATTTTGATTACCAGACATTACATTTACAGATGTTTTCCTTCTATGACAGCTCGAATACACTACACACTGATCATTGTGTCAGTAATTTTCTTGGCTCTGTATGTGGTGGTGCTGGTCATCAGTACACATACTGATGTTTCAATGCAGAAAACAACAGGCTCATTTCTGCTACCAGAAAACAATCCTTTAGACCGGTTCCTCTATGCTGTCACCATACAAACAGGCTTTAGATCTAGGACCAAGATGACAGCACGGGTATGAATACAATTGTGATGGTGTTGGAATAAATTGCACAAGTTTAATGTGATGCATGTATTAATTGCTTATCTGGGCAATGTTGTCAGGTCCACATTGTTCTGTATGGAGATGACGGTGTCTCTCAAACAAGGGAACTCAGCAGTACTGACTCCAAACTTTTTACCTGCAATTCTAGGAACACTTTTATTCTTAGGTAATTTTATACGCCGCAAAAATCTTACCATAAAGGCACATTTTCTTCCACTATTTGTTTATACTTAGTTTAAGCAGGTAACACCTCTGTGTTCCCTTTAAAGTACTTATGCTCCATTTCTCATTTCATTCTATGTTGGCTCTTAACTATAGCTCATTTTTTTTCATTCATGGGCCGTTGTACAGCACTCCAGAGAGTCTGGGTCGAGTATGGAAGGTGCACCTCTGGCATGATAATGGAGGTCTATGTCCCAGCTGGTTCCTGAGTCATGTGGTGGTCAGAGACCTGGTGCAGGGGTCCTGCTGGTTCTTTCTGGGCCAGTGCTGGCTGGCAGTGGATGAAGGAGATGGAAAAGTAGAGAGGAGCCTCAATGCTGCTGAACACAGCCTGACATTTAAACAGGTTTAATACGATGTCTTGTGTTTACAGTATTAAGAATGTTAAAGGGATACCTTAAAAATAAAAAGTCCTAGACTAATAGCACCATATCTTGGGGCTTCATTGGTTCTTTGGGGTGACATGTTTCCGTATAAAGAACCTGTTAAGCCCCTGTATGGTTCTTCAGCGGTTCTATATATATATAGCTCCTCAGTCATCCCAAAGAACCGCTGAAGAACCACTCAAGCACCAAAATATGGTAATCTACATAGCACTAAAAGTGGTTCCCCTATGACTGCGAGCCAATTATTTTTTTAGTGTCGAGAACCCTATAGGAATAAGATAACTCGCATTATACATTTATTCACCTAATGTCATTTTTAACTTGTAAATCACTCTTTATTCTGTGGTACACAAAAGAAGATATTTTGAAAAATGTTGTGTCCTTTTAATGGAAGTCAATTGGGTCAATGTTGTTTGGTTCTTAAAATGTCTTCTTTTGGGTTCTGCACAAGAAAGAAAGTCATACAGGTTTTGAATGGCATGGGGGTGAACTATACCTTAAACGCTGCGTTTCATTGTGTATTCCATTGATTCCAACATTCTATTTAAAAATGTAATTGCACAGTACATTTTAACAACCATACAATCCCACAAAGCCAAATAAAAATTTGGATATCTCATATATATCTCTTATAAAAGTATTTCAAAAGTGTAAAAAAATGATTGATGATTTTCTTGTGCCTTGTTTTTGGAGAAGTTTCTACATTTGAAACTCACGGAGTACTTGGGGGACTTTCATCCATGGCTGTCTACCTACATCTGTCCGTCCTACAGCTCACAAACGTACATGCAGCGTTTAAGCGTGTGTATGCTTCTTCTGCAGGGTTACATGTGTGTCGGCACAATGCTCATTAATCTTTTGGAAGAACAGGTGTTTATACCCTTCTGTGTGAATATGTTTATGATTGTACTGATTTACCAAAAAGTTGCTTTGCAAAAGCATGTTATAAATGCTTTCGTAAATGTATTTCACAATTTTGAGACAAGTCCTTTGTTTTCCACTGCACACAAATCTCTAGCACTTCCTAGAAATGGGCCTTATCGATGTTTCACCGGTCTCTATGGTAACAGGGCTGTGCAGTGTTCTTGCTGTGATGCCGGTAGGGAGTCTGGTGTCCCTGGTGTTTCGTGTCAGTAAGGTCAGAATTCCCAGGATGTCTCAAATTGTCCCTCAATGTCCTTTTGCCACACAGTTAAACATGCATTATATGCACTACATTCAGCCAATGAATACTTATTGCTGTTTGTATTAGATATTAATCAAACTGATTATTTCTTCATGTGTTTTTTAGACAAACATTTCTAAGAATCTCTCAGAAGAACATTACAGGGTTAATGTGCCTGATGTTTACTCTGTAGAAGGTACATTTTGTGCTTTCCCTCTATGTTATAATACACTATGCTAAAATAGATTTGAACAAATAAGCATGTGTTTGTTTGCATGTTTGTCACAGATCACCATGATGCGCTTCTGATGAATGATTGCACATTTGAATCGAATTTGTCCCACCGCTGGACTCGGGGCTCATGGAGAAAAGAATACAAGGTAGGCTAAAAACATACAGACATCCTAATAAAATTAAAGTTACTTTAGTGTACAGTACATTGATAAACAGGTGGAAATGTGTCCTGCAGTATGGTACTCAGAATTGGAAGACATCTGATTCAGTGTCTGCGTCAAAACAGCAGGAGGATGCAGATGCTATCATTGAGATTGTAGACAACAACAGATCCGATTTCAACAACAGATCACATGTGAAAAGCACACGTAATCAGTCTGATCTCAGATCATGCACCTCTGCAGGTTATTAAACTTATGAGATGTTTGACAGTCATTTTACTAATTATGTTGAATTTATAAAGGATTTTAAGGTTTATTATTGTTTATGATATTATCTTTTGTTTGAGATTAGTACTACTTTTAATATGTATTGTAAAATAAATTAACATGTTTTCCTTTCTCACACAGACGTTCAGGAGAACCAGCAGTTTTGTGTTAGAATGAGTAATAATCTTAATTCGTGGTGTTATTATTTGGGTTGGACCCTCTGCATCTCCCTCTCTCTTATGTCTATCATCATCACCTCAACTCTAGGAATAAGGTGGGTGACCTTTTTTTTTTAACGCTTAAAGGTAGGTATAGTTCACCTAAAAATAAAAATTCTGTCATATTTATTCACCCTCATGTCATTCAAACCTTGTACATGACTCTTTCTTCTGTGAACGATATTTTGAGAATTCTTTTTCAGTGTTGAGTAAACGATGAAAGTGAGAGCGAGTAAATTGTGAAAGAATCTTTGAGTAAACTTGCCCTTTAAGTCTGTTGAATATTACTTAAAAATGTGTGTTTGCTTTCTAAATTTGTTTTCCAAATTTATGAAAATTAGGATTTAAATTTTTTACGCTTCAGGTTCAGCAGGACAAAGGCTCTTCTGTGGATTCATTCAGTGTTCTGTTCTCTTGTCTGCTGTGGCTTTGTACTTCATCCAGCGATGGTAAAATCATTTTCCAACCACACAAATTGCACACATTGTGCAGAGTAACTATAATGTATGTGGTTTCAATTACATACTTGGCCCGGGTTTTAACAGGTCCGAGTTTAAAACGCAACAGTTAATCCATACAAATAAAAACCTGAAATAAACTGCTTGTGTTTTCTGCAGATACTAATAATCGCTATCACTGTGTCTGTGCTGCATCGAGAGAGACCAGACTGGTTCCACAGTCTGAGTGTTAAAGGACCCGTAACTGAGTTATTGAGACACAGGGACCAAAATATAGACAATGTGTTGTTTAACCCATACCAACAGGGGAGGATAACACAGTTTGAGAAGGTAAAGTCCATTAAATGAAGTAAACACAAACATGCATGTAGAATGCATGACTGAAACAAAACTGGTTAATATTTCTAAGCAAATATGCCATTACACTGCATTATATTTACGGGCAGGTGCTTGCAGCCCGTCAGAGAGCCAGATACCTCCGTCTGGTGCGACCACCAAATTCAAGAACGTTAAAGAGCGTGAGGGGTCAGATTACGAAAAGAACTCTCCTTCACAAAACTGCAAGGTCTTACTGTTTAATCTGCCTTCATTTTCATATTTGACCCTTGACCCCCAGGACCTCAAAGGATTGTTTTGCCTTCACAGGGATTTGATGTTACACCTTATCATGCTGTCACTCATTCTCTTTGTAACGTATGGAAAATCTGACAATGACCACAAGTACCCTTTGAATCAGGCCGTTACAAAGTACTTCACAAACTAAACACCACACTTATCCAGAAACCAACTACTATACTTCTTATGACTTAACTTGATAACATTAACCAACATTGTTGTATTAACAGGAGCCAACAGAATTCATTTCATTCTATCCAAAACCATGATGATTGGTGGAACTGGACATCAACTACATTCCTAGAGAGACTGTACCATAAAACCAATCGCCATGATAAAAGAGCGAATATTGAGGTACACTAACTGAAGATTTGTTTAACATAAGTCCTGAGATTTAAGTGACGTTACTAAAAGTGGCTTTTACATTCGTAGACAGAACCTTTAAGAGGTGCCTATTCTCCCACTGTGACCCCGGTTATTAAAAAGATCGAGAGCACATATAACTCATCATCTCAGGTAAACCATCAACAACGTCTGACTACAGTAAAGTCTTACTGGTGAAGACATGTAGTTTAGTATTTAATTTCTCTACGAACAGATTTTGAATTTGTTGGGAAAGAGCAGCTCAGCAAAACGAAGTCAGACCGTAGAGGAAGATCTGAGCTCCACCGACTCTGTCTCAAGCTCCAATGACCAATCTGTCATAGAGAATGACTCACTTTGTGGAAAACTTGCTTGCTATGAGGGAAAAGGAGTGAGCGTCAGCCTGGGGAAAACAAGGTACATAAACATTCCTGAGTTACTCGTATAAAAACTCATGTATATAAATATGTTACTGTATTTGTAACTTACATGGTTAACAGGTCTCAAGTAATGCAGGTCATTGAAAAGCTTCAGACCACTGGCTGGATGACTCGGTTCACCCATGTTGTGAGGATCCAGTTTCTTCTCTACAATGCGCCCACTCACCTCTTCACGTCAGTCAGTATTGTAGTTGAACAAACTCCAACAGGAGCCCTGATGCCTTCAACCACTGTACAATCTATCAGACTCCACCATTTCCCAGCTGCCCTTGATTACAGTGTTATGACCTGTGAGGTGAGCAATCACATGATGTCTGAAAGCACAACAGCTGAGCTGATAACAATGGGTTGAATGTGAAGGTTAAATTCTATATGTTTTTACTTGTTTACCGGAATGTGATTCGCTTAGAAAAAATCGCTTATTGTAATAAGTCGTGTGCAAAACTTCTTCAGGTTTTTACTTGCATGTCTTTGTACTTCCAGCTCCTTTTCCTTTTATTTATATTGCTTCATATGTATTGGCAAATATATGTCATGACTCAAAGAGGACGGCTTTACTGGACAAACCTTTGGAGCTGGTTAGAGGTGGCATAATATATCAAAACAATTTCAAAACATTGGGATATTATGTTGTGTCATGATATCATGTTTTATAGTATTTTACATTTCATTTTTTGACACAGGTGGCAGTTATCATCTGTGGTCTTTTGCACTATGCCTGCTCTGTGTACCACTCCATGCTTAAAGCAGAGATGATTGACTTCCTGCAGAGGGTGGATTTTAAATTACATGTTGATTTAAGTCCCATCTTGTTTTGTGAGAAGGTAAGACAATCACGTTATGACATTACTCGTATTGCACAAAATCACATCAAATAAATAAATTGTGGTTGAAATATTTGAAGAAAGTGAAAGGTTTCATTAAAAAATATCTCTAGAAGTTGGAATAAAAGTGTTTCTTATCACACAGCCCTTTACATGCAAAACATTGTTCACTAATTAGAAACATAGTATTTTTTTTATCTATGATGCAATTCTTATAAACAATAAACATCATGTTCCCTTCACAGCTTTCTCTAGCAATCCATGGCATTGTTGTGAACTTGCTTCTCCTGAAATGTGTGCTCTTCTTACGGCTTAACAAAACAGCGGCAGCTGCAGTCTCTGCTTCGAAGCAGATCTTCTCCAGCCTGCTTTGGTTACTGGTATTGATTTACATGACACAATATGTTCAGTCCATTAGCGTAGCAAAGGCCATTTCAATTAAATTACTTTATTTTTGTTTAGGCACCTGGTGTTATTGTCGCACTGGCCGCCTCCTGTCTGTGGAACCTGATCTTGAATTCATTCCTGTCTACTAGCATCACTGGATTTGTTGATTTAGTTTTTTCACGCTCTTCTCTCATGGACCACTTTAGCGAAATGTATTACCAAACCAAACCAAAACTTTCTTTTGGGGTTCTATTTTGCGCTATGATTCCTCTGAAAGCTGTGGTATGTAGAGAAATCACACGATTTTATATACAAAATATTTCACTCGGTTATCATGATCTTATTTTGATGTTGCTCTTATTTTTTCAGGTAATTGGCACCCTTACAATTTTTGTGAAACAAATAAAAAGAACTACAAAGAGAAAACATATGATCACAGTGTTTGACCTGATCTCTTACATCAGAAATAAGGCTTTACTTCTTATCGGCAAAGGCAGCCAAAAACCAGACTGTCGTGTTCATACAAATGTAAGTAGTGCCTTTACTCATTATAAAACTTAATATTATGACTTGATGAAAATAGTGTGTTGTTCGAATCTATTCTTTTCTACCCAGAGCTTTTATTTAGAAGAGTTTGAGGAAATCATGGATGAGCTTCTGTTTCACCTTTGCAGTATGTCAGAGAATGTCAACACCCTCCCAGCAAAAGAAAATGTATTTGAAACCCAGAGCACTTTCTCCTTTCCAAATTCTCAGCATGACCGTGGCTCAGACTCAGAGGTTATTATCAATTATCAATCAATCAGTGACATTCATTTAACGTTGTAAATGATATCAATGGCATCATATTTTGGATAGAGTGCTGATTTTGATGTGACCTTTATGAGTGGCCAGACAAACAAGTCTGAGGAGTTGAAACACCTGAAAGGATCACATGAAGAAAACACTTTAAGGTACTCTTGCTGTATTTTGTTATAAAATATTGTCTATTGAGGTATACAACACATTTAAACACCAAAATTATTTTTAAAATAAAAACTGTTATTTTATTATTTCACATCAAGAGCACCACTTGAATACCAAATGCCTGCATATGTAAACCGACGAAAAACCCAGGAGATTCATTCAAAAGGGCGAAAGGATTTCAGAAGCCACCTGACAGAACCTCCTTCAAGCAAGCGGCTCAACTGTACCCCAGCTGAGTGGAAAGACATGTCGGCCAGGATAGGAGATAACTGCAGTATTGCTCAAAAAAGTGACATTCCCACACAAATGAAAAGAAACACTGTCACATGTCATTCAACTACCAGCGAGTTGCATGTGTTTAATGTATTGCCTACAGAGAGAATAAACAATTCTTCTGTGGAGGAGCAAACAAATATTCCAGGCTACATTAACGTTATTCAATATAAGAACTAAAATGGACCTTTTTCTGTATGACAAAAATCAAAATAAAATTCACAAGCCAACCTTTAAAATAATGAAAACTGTAGTCAAATGTACTGTTTATATTCACCCTATTCTTGTCATCTCGCGTGAACAAGTGAATGACTTCATTGCCATGTGTTTTTTTTAACTAAAGTGTATTTACATTACTTGAACTTTCTCCAAGCTGTAGTTCCACTTCCTGTCTCTCAACGCCACTCTTTCGCTATCCAATCAGCTTGCAGCTCGCAACAGACCACCCAATTGCGGGTTCGAACGTGCTCGAGTTACGGACTTTAGTGGCGATAAACGATTGGCGGAATTCTCAATGCGCCAGCCAATCGGTGCGTGGCAAGTCAGACAAGTTCAAGTATAGGAGTGGGGACGCCAAGTCAGAGAAAATGCATTTAGCCAAAGAAGCATGAGTTGTATTGACGTATGCAATATCGTTTAATGCCAAAGCTATCTTAAGTATTACTGTATTTATATAGCTTATTATTCCAACAGCAGTGTATGCGTCAGGTTTAATTCAGTCATTTAACAAGAATAGGCGTGAAAATCTGTGAAAATGAGGAAGATTACGCTTATGTTGATAGTGCTGCTCGGAGTGACACACTTCATAATGCCCAGCCGATGTGAAGAGGACGCAAAGGATGGTAAGATTTCAATCTGCGTGTTTGGGGATATTAAAATCGGTTAAAAGTCTTGCACTAGCTGCAGTTGCTAGCTAGCTTCTGTGGTGCATTGTGTTAGATTGTGTCGTTGCTTCCCAACAACAAATACATTCATTTTAAACGTTGCCGTACTAGCCATAGTTAAAGTATTGCATTTGTAGGAAAATTAAGGGATCCTCAAGTTTACAGTTGTCTCAATTGATGAACCGTAGTTTAACCATGGCAATGCATTTTAACAAATTAAAACCATTGTTAATTTTCATTTAAAAATAAATTCTGTGGTAATTATGGAAATCATAACAATTGATGCAAGGTGCATTTTTATTTTGCATCTGAAACAAAAATATTAAATTGCAGATTCAGCAGAAAACCTTGGTGAAGAAGATGATGATGATGGTGATGATGAAGATGATACTGATGACACTGATGACACTGAAGTTAAGGAGGAGAATGGGGTGCTTGTCTTGACGGATGCAAACTTTGACACCTTCATGGAGGGCAAAGACACAGTATTGGTGGAGTTTTATGCACCGTGGTAAGTTGCTGACCCTGCATTTCAATAGAGGACCGATCAGAGTCAGCTCTCAAAGAAAGTCGTCATCTTTTTCAGGTGTGGCCACTGCAAACAGTTTGTCCCGGAGTATGAGAAAATCGCCAAGGCGCTTAAAGACAACGACCCATCTATTCCAGTGGCAAAGGTTGATGCCACTAAGGCTAAAGCTCTGGGCAGTAGGTTTGAAGTGTCTGGATATCCCACCATCAAAATCTTGAAAAAGGGGGAGCCAATAGACTACGATGGGGACCGAAGCGAGCAAGGTGAGTGCATTCGAGCGCAAGTGGGTTTTTTTTATAACTTCCTGAAGTCATTTCGGTTACTCTGAATCGCTTTCATTTGTGAAGCTTTGACTGTTGTGCCTTGCAGCCATTGTGAAACGTGTTAAAGAAGTTGCCCAACCAGACTGGAAACCTCCTCCAGAGGCCACCATTGTCTTGACAAAAGAGAATTTTGATGATGTGGTGAACAATGCAGACATCATCTTGGTGGAGTTTTATGCACCCTGGTTTGTGTCTTTAGTTATTTTCTCCTGCAAGTTTTTCTCCTCCGGAGCAAGTGTGCAGTACTAATACGGTGTTAAATATTCAAACAGGTGTGGTCACTGTAAAAGACTTGCACCGGAGTATGAAACGGCTGCTAAGGAGCTCAGCAATCGCACTCCTCCTATTCCATTGGGTAAAGTTGATGCCACTGAAGAGAATGATTTAGCAACCCGGTTTGGCGTTTCTGGCTACCCAACACTTAAAATCTTCAGGAAGGGCAAGGCTTTTGACTACAACGGACCAAGGGAGAAGTTTGGTAGGCCCATTTTATAAAGATGTTTATGAAAACATATGCTATTTAGTTACAGGTGCTCTCAGAGATCAGGAAAGAATAATCTGTTCGTGGCTGGTTTTTGTTTAGGTATTGTTGATTACATGACAAACCAGGCAGGTACGCCGTCAAAGCAAGTTCAGACTCTCAAACAAGTTCAGGAGCTCCTCAAAGACGGAGATGATGTTGTGATTGTCGGAGTTTTCTCTGGTGAAGAAGATGCAGCATATGAGATCTATCAAGAAGCATGTGAGTAATAAAAATAAGGCATTGTGTAAGAGTCTATGTTGAGCTAAGCTTAAAATTTGTTACTAAAAACCTGTTCTTTCTTCCTGAAGGTAACTCCTTGCGGGAAGATTACAAGTTTCTACATACGTTTGATAGCGAAGTTGCTAAATTCCTCAAGGCTTCCCCAGGACAAATTGTCATGCTTCATCCCGAGCGGTTTAGATCTAAATATGAACCAGCATCTCATTCAATTACGGTTAAAGTAAGTTTAAAGTTTGACATACTAAGATGCACAACATTTTTTTTTTATAGTTTTCCTAAGGGATATTTCATATTTTCCTAAAGGAGTCCACACTTGCTTCAGAAGTGCAAGATTTCTTCAAGAAGCATGCACTGCCTTTGGTTGGACATAGAAAACAAAGCAATGATGCAAAGAGATACACCAAACGACCTCTTGTGGTTGTATATTATGGTGTAGACTTCAGTTTTGATTATAGAGTTGGTAAGTGTATAACAGACTGGCTCTACTTAAAACATTGATATCCCATTAGTGCGTCACTGACACCTTTTTTTATCTTTACCACAGCGACACAGTTTTGGAGAAGCAAAGTGCTTGAAGTAGCAAAGGACTTCCCTGAGTACACATTTGCCATTGCGGATGAGGAAGACTATGCTGATGAACTGAAGAGCCTTGGATTGAGTGATAGTGGTGAAGAGGTGAATGTTGGCATTCTTGGTGAGGGAGGAAAGAAATATGCCATGGAACCAGAAGAATTCGACTTGGATGTGCTTCATAGCTTTGTTATGGCCTTTAAAAAAGGTATGTGGGTTTGTTAATTATTCTGCTTATTAGTTATAATAAGAGAAAGATTTCTAATTTTCTTTATGGGGTTTTTCTAATGATGTATTGATAAATGTGGTTTGTTATTAATATGAATAAAAAACTCTGACATTTTTAAACCTAGCATTTTTTTTTAGCAAACCCCCAACTATACTATTTCTGCAAATAGAAAACAAGGTTTGGATTATCTGTTTGATGTAGGTTGCTAAACTCCGTGGACAGTGCATCTTTAGCAAAGGATTTGTCACTACAAATTCAAATCAATGCCTACATGTCTTTTGTTCTCTAACAGGCAAGGTGAAACCCATTGTAAAGTCTCAACCAATTCCCAAGAGCAACAAAGGACCAGTGACGGTTGTGGTGGGCAAAACGTTCGATGAGATTGTCATGGACGCCAACAAAGACGTCCTAATTGAATTTTATGCTCCATGGTGTGGCCACTGTAAAAAGATGGAGCCAGATTATATTGCTCTCGGAAAGAAATATAAGAATGAGAAGAATCTCGTCATCGCCAAAATGGATGCCACTGCTAATGATGTGCCACATGAGAGCTATAAAGTAGAGGGTTTCCCTACAATCTACTTTGCTCCCAGCAACAGCAAGCAGAGCCCAGTCAAACTTGAAGGCGGCAAAAGGGACATCGAGGAACTCGGCAAGTTTGTGGAAAAGCACGCCACAAAATTATCACAGAAAAAAGATGAGCTCTAAGAGATTCAGAGAAACCATGAACTTTATATAATTGCAGTTCCCATTAAATGGAAGTGATCTGGAGGAATTGGTGACCTTCAGAAAAAAAAGAATGTTTTGATTTATTTTTGTGGTTTTTTATTTTGTTTCTGGGATCAAAACGTTCAGTAATTTCATTCCAAACCAAGCACTGTACATTATATTTCTTCCTCGCAGTCTTTTAAATAAAAAATGTAAATTGAGTTGTTGTCTTGAATAGGATCTTTATATATGTTCATGTTCAGCTGGGTCATCTGAATAGAATTTAGCTGTTGATCTATTTCCAGAAATTAACTTTTGTGTTTTGTTAATTACTAAATTATTAATTACGTGGTGTTTCTTACATCAATGTTGCGGGGTTTAGTGTAGATGTGGTGAACCTGTAAACATTCACGTGACGGGATTTATACCAAGTAAGCAAAACTGACCATTGTTGGACCATGGCATTGTGTACTGATGTCATAGACCCCTTCAGAGATTCTTCGGGAGTGGGAGGCGCTTAATGAACCAGTTGACCCAAGCCCAAACAGTCCACAGGAAGTGGCACAGTTGAATGTTAAAATAAATGACATGTTTTCCGTATCGACTTGATGGTCATTTAGATCTGTTTACCTTAGTATTTGCTTCTTTACTAAGCATGAACGATCTACTAAAGAATTCGCACGACACTGTGCAAAAACGCAAACACATTAACAATCGGCTTACATGATCAATGGCAGTAAAAAATCCGACGACTGACAATTTGTCGCGCCGGTTTTCAGTTTAACAACAAAATGTATTCGTTCAAAATCAAGAACAAAGAGAACTTCTTCACATGGCCCCCACTGCAGCCGCGCATCCGATTGGACGGATCCCGGAAAGCGCCCGGCCAATTGAACTCCGCGATATTAAGCAGCTCGAACATGGCTGGTTGTGATTGGCTCATCTGTTTGGCGCTCGTTGATTCTGCAGTACCCGAGGTGGGCGGCGAATTCTGACTATAAACGACAGACTGAGCGGGTTTCAATACTTCAATACAGAAACGGAAATATCAGGATTTATAGAAATTTCGAATTTAATCCAACTTCGACTACAGTCTGCCTCCTCCAAAAATTATAAACCTCTGACAAAACTCATACTTGAAGAGACCGAGACAAAAGAGTGCTTGTCTTTTGTTTATCGAGGCTCGCCGGTATTGGTAACGCGGACGTGCGGAGGTGAAGCGACCCTATACCGCGAGCTAGCAGAGTTAGCTAGCTGAGTTAACCGTTCATCTTAACCCGGTGACGGTGCTGACAAACTGACAAAAAAGTCACTCGATTTGAATGTGGTCTGGTCTCCACCTGCAGGTAAGCACAAGGCAAAAACAGTAAAGAAACACTTGTGCAAGGTTGTTAAAGCGCGTTTAGTCTGGTTAACGTTAGGACAGCCTAGCTAACCGGTTAGCGAGTTAACTTGAAATCGAAACATTGTATGAAGGTCAATTGTGCTTTAGAAAACTACAGACAGTCTAGTAATAACGTGAGACTTGCAATACTCTGATGACAGCTCATGATTAAGTTATTGTTATGCGAGGAAGTCATGATAAGTGTTTTGTTTAGTTGTTTGACTCTGATGTCACGCGCTGTTAACGGTCTTTCTACATGTCTTTCTCAATGTCCTTCAGTAACGTTAGTTTAGTTCAATTTATCGCGGAATATGCGTTAACCAGCGGTTCTCTGACAGACTGTCGTTTGCTGTGGTCAATAAACATTGTAGTTTACAAACGTTAGACTGTTAAATTTCTTGTCAATAATCGAATCGACACGTGGATATATATATATATATATAGTGCCAACGCAGTTTCATTATAGCACAATGTATGCATTATAACCCCCCTTAATGTCAGTAGGGGTAAACAACTTGAAATAACAGTGGAAACCTATAGAATACGTAAACAGAATATATATCAATATATTCAGAATGACAAGTATTCATCCGCTTCCATATACCTTTGTTAATATGAATTTAGCCGGCTGTATTTTTAGTTGACCGGTGCTGTTTTACTGTACTTATTAGATAAACTACCTTTGTGATAGTAGTGTAGATAAATAATAACAAATGTAAGCGTTTTAATTAGATTAGCTGCTTTAATGCGCTATATTACCAGTAGGGGTGCCAGGGAGCTGCTACACCTGTTATTTCAGAACCCCGATAACATAGGCATCCCAAGTCTAAATAGCAAATGTACTGTAAAACTTTGATACTGACATTTATCTGAATGTCTGAGTAATTAAAATGGGAAAGGATGCTGGGCAGACACTGGGAAAACTTACTGTAGGAGGAAAACATGTGAACTTACAAATGACACTTTGTCACCGTCTAGCATGTCCCATAATAACTCAGCTGCTCCGTTTTATATTCAGCCCACATATCTGCAGAATATTAAATAATCTCAGCACAACACATTGGGTTATAGTTTGTATAATACCATTGAACAATCTGTTAGATTAGCTGTTCCTTTAAATTCGTATTTGTCTGCTGTCTGTCCTGTATTATGTACCTGCGCTCATTATTTACTACAGTTTGCTCTTTTACCATAAAAACACTGTTGATTTATGTATGTTTCGAAAAAAGTCTAACATGAAATATAAAACACACTGTGTTTGTCTGTAGGGAAACCATGGGATTAACTGGGAGGAAATCGGAAAAGGGTCCGGTTTGCTGGAGGAGGCGAGTAAAGTCTGAGTACATGCGACTGCGGCAGCTCAAACGTTTCAGGAGGGCAGATGAGGTCAAGGTGATCCATGGGCTGACACGGCAAAGCTGCCCATACAAGTTTATTTGTCATCCTTTTGATTTAGACACTACAGATGGTCTTTTAATGTATAACACAAGAGGACACTAGGTGCCATAGACAGCAGTGAACATGACGTATTTTTTTGTTGTACAGAGCATGTTCAGCTCCAACAGACAGAAGATCTTGGACCGTACAGACATATTGAATCAGGAATGGAAACTGAGACGGATACAGCCTGTTCATATTATGACACCCGTAAGCTCCTTACGAGGGACCAGAGAGGTTAGAACATATCTTTGAATTCACATGCTTTCCTGTGCGTGTCCGCTGTGTAATCTGTTAAATGTTTCTCTCGTAGTTCTTGATTAAAATGTCTAATAGTGTTTTATGTGGTATTGCTGCCATTCTTGTGCCAGGTCTCATGGGATATGTAGTAAATGGGTCATTATCCTACCTGCTGTACGTTCTATTAATGTTTTTCTTTAAGGTTGTTACACATGTATGTGATTCTGTTTTTCATTTTGCAGTGCACTGTTGACAGTGGCTTTTCAGAGTTCTCCAGACAAGTCATTCCTCTCAAAACCCTGAACGCCGTGGCCTCCGTGCCGGTCATGTACTCGTGGTCACCACTCCAGCAGAATTTTATGGTAAATCAACTTCTATTTGTGTCTGATAAATTCAAGCATTAAAAGCCTTTTCGTAAATAAATATTTTATTCCATTCAAGGTTGAAGATGAGACGGTATTGCACAACATCCCATACATGGGTGATGAAATCCTCGATCAAGACGGCACGTTTATTGAAGAGCTTATTAAAAACTATGATGGAAAAGTACATGGAGATCGAGGTCAGCGACGATATTTAATTATATTCTTCTAGACTTTCATGGAAAACTATGAACTCTAAAAGCAGTTATTCCTTTAAAAAGAGCAATTACTGTGTTGACAGCAGGCTCTCGAGTGAAACCTAGATTTTTGGTTTTGTATTCTGTATGTAGAGTGTGGCTTTATAAATGATGAGATCTTCGTGGAGCTGGTGAATGCGCTCAATCAGTACAGTGATAATGATGATGACGATGATGAAGAGGAAGAACAACATGATTGCAAATTGGAAAAGATGGATCTTTGTGATGGAAAAGATGAGCCTGAAGATTCTCACAAGGACCAACTCAATTCTGAAAGTAAGAGTAATTAAATGAAGCCTGAGCAGATTGTTGGTATAAATGTACTAATTACTTTACATTAGGGCTGTCAAAAGATTATTCGCATCCAGAATAAAAGTTTGTGTTTACATAATATATATCTGTGTGCTGTGCATAATAATTTGTATTTATTAACACATCCATACATATATATAAGAAAAATCTAAACATTTTTCAACATTTATATATAATTTCTTAGTAAATATAAATAAAAACATGTTAATATTTTCTAAATATGTATACATGTGTATGTGTTTGTATTTATAAAAACATAATTAATATGCACAGTACATTGACATATATTATGTAAACACAAACTTTTATTCTGGATGCGATTAATCGTGATTAATCTTTTGACAGCCCTATTTTAAATTGATGGCCGATGTACCTTGTTTATTTTGTGCAGCCCTAGTACTGACACAGACGCATTTAAATGCATAGAAGTCACTTAATTTAAAAAACTTGATTGGATTTAAAAGTAGGTTTTTATTTGTTTTGCAGCATTTTTTTTATTGCATACAACAGTCCAATATATGGAATGTCTTGTTTTATAACAGAATCCATATTTTTATCACACTTTGTGTTTTTTCTGCAACAGGTCACAACAATGACGGATTGAAAAAATTCCCCTCTGATAAAATCTTTGAAGCCATTTCTTCCATGTTTCCTGATAAAGGCTCACCTGAAGAACTCAGAGAAAAGTATGCAAAAGCAGTCATTTGATACAAGTACAATTAACTGATTCATGATGTCACTTCCTCTTTCTGCAGGTATAAAGAGCTCACTGAGCAGCAGCTCCCGGGTGCTCTTCCGCCTGAGTGCACCCCCAACATAGACGGACCAAACGCAAAGTCTGTGCAGAGAGAGCAGAGTCTGCACTCCTTCCACACGCTCTTCTGCAGGCGTTGCTTTAAATATGACTGCTTCCTTCACCGTAAGCAACAACTGCACCAAAGGCAGCTGTCCTTAAAAGGCAGTCACCCTACCCCTCACACTTGTTCTTTTTATTAATTTACAGCTTTTCATGCAACTCCAAACACATACAAGCGCAAAAACATGGAAGATCTGGTGGACGGCAAACTGTGTGGGGTGTACTGCTACAAGTATATTGTGCAGGCAAGTACTCTATATGAAATAAAGCAAACGTTTTGAAAGGTCATGTGGCTTTAAATTTAAACTATAGTTTATGTTAATCTGAATAAATGTGACTCATCAGGATGTTATGGTAAGGGAATATCCACCTGGTGTGGTGGCAGAGCGTTCCAAGACCCCTACTAAGCGCACAGTGGGCAGACGCAGAGGTAGACTGCCAAACAGCAGCAGCAGCAGTAGACCCAGCACCCCAACGGTTAACAATGAAACTAAAGATACAGACAGCGATCGAGAGGGCGGGGCCGATGGCAATGATTGTAACGATAAAGATGACGATGACAAAAAAGATGAGACCACCAGCTCCTCAGGTAATATCAATTATTGCAACATCATTGTTTATATTTGGTGGAATTTCTGTGCATTGTTTTGTTAAGCATTGTGAAATGTAATAATGCTTATTTTGAAACTTTTCCTCAAACTAGGGGTCGACTGATATGCGTTTTTCATGGCCAATATCGATTATTACAGATCAAGTAGACAGATAACCGATATTTCTGTCTGGTGTAAAAATGAAAAATATGTTTAAAATTAAGGATGACAAGAGCTCTGACAAAAACTGGTTTTGGTGCAAGAGCTCTGCACCAAAACCATGCTTACTACACGTTAACTATAGTAACACCATGGTAAACAGAAAGGACAGAAATAAACTGTACTCGTCAGAAGGAATGCACTCCACGTGATGCAGTTGCTCTTTACAATGAAACAGTTTATCCTCTGAGGGGTGAGTTTTTTTTTGTTTTTTTTTTCAACCGGAAAGTAAACCATTCCTCTTTGTTTAGGACTGTGTGAAGATCCCCTGACATCGGCCAAACGCGCAGTAAAATCAGCGTTTTTGACAAAGAATCTTGCTGTTTTGTTGTGCCTTTTTTGGGGCTTGTGCAGATCATGTGAAATAGAGCGCTCTGTGCAACGATGTGATCACATAATGAGCTGATGCGGGAGAAACTGCACCTGTCTTTACTTTCATACATAATCACAGAATATTAATATTAAATGGATCATTTAAAAGTAGACACTTCAAGCTTTCTTTATACATATGCTTTGTTTGAGTATTCGCAGAGTTTTAGTCTGTTTTAAAGACGTGTTTCAGAAAGATGCACGCGGAGAGAGCATCAATTGGTTTCAGTCCGAGAGTGCAATCCTTTCAGTGTCTTCAGCCTTCCTCGTTGATAGGCCGGACTTGTGACTTTCAGCAAATCAGATGGGGCAGTGGGTGTGCATTGCCCGGCCAATCGGCTTGGAAAATGACCGATGTCAATAATAAAAAAAATTGCTGAATATTGACGTCGATAATTGGCCTGGCCGATAATCTGTCGACCCCCTACTCAAACTGTTTGTCAGTAGTTGTGTAATATGCAATACATGTGTTTTACAGAAGCAAACTCTCGCTGTCAGACTCCAGTGAAGTTGAAGTTGAGCTCAGAGCCGCCAGAAAATGTGGACTGGAGCGGAGCGGAGGCGTCTCTTTTCAGAGTGCTGATCGCCACATACTATGACAACTTTTGCGCTATCGCAAAGCTCATCGGCACAAAGACCTGCAGACAGGTACATGCAACATTTTATATTATAAGGTTACTTTGTTTACACAGAGATATTGGTTTTTACTTGGTATCATGGTAATACTATCAGTGTACTGTGTCTTTATGAGTTTGTTTCTTAAATATTTGAACACAGTAATTAGAATTTTGCTTTCATCTGCTTGTAAGAATATAGTAAATTTGCTGTAAAAAGGTGGTTAAAGATTTAATCTGGTTGTGTCAAGAGAGACTGTGAAATAAAATGTTACTGTTTTGTTAGTACTTCAGGCTTTGTTTTTGTTTTAATCTGTTAGGTTTATGAATTCGGGGCGAAAGAATCTAGCATTATTGCCCGTGCACCTGCGGTGGATGAAAACACTCCTCAAAGGAAGAAAAAGAGGAAACATAGGTATCTCTTTAAATTAGATTTTCAGTACATGCATCATGATGAGTTGCAAGATTATATTAAACATCTGTTGTGTTTTCTTGGCTTGTTTTAGGTTGTGGGCCACCCACTGTCGGAAGATTCAACTAAAAAAAGGTGTGTGTCTGAATGAAAGACTAGCTCGTATCACAAAAATGCTGGTGTCTTAAGCACAGCCTGAAAGTGTAAAATAAATAGTCATCTTGGCCAAATAACCACTATTTAGCGCTTAAAGGATGAATGACAAATGTCAATTAATTTTTCATCAAATGTCTGCCAGCAGATGGCTCCTCCAATCATGTGTACAACTATCAGCCATGTGACCACCCTCGCCAGCCATGCGACAGTTCTTGCCCCTGTGTCACTGCTCAGAACTTCTGTGAGAAATTTTGCCAGTGTAGCTCGGAATGTGAGTATACACAAACACACACCAGTCTAGTCGTTTTAAGCATGCAACACTGAGATATCCGGTTTATGTTTAAACCAAGTTGTTTAAACAGTTTTTTTCTGTGCAGGTCAGAACCGGTTTCCAGGTTGCCGTTGTAAAGCTCAGTGTAACACCAAGCAGTGCCCATGTTACCTGGCCGTACGGGAGTGTGACCCTGACCTGTGCCTCACCTGCGGGGCGGCCGAACACTGGGACAGTAAAAACGTCTCCTGCAAGAACTGCAGCATCCAGAGAGGAGCGAAGAAGGCATGATTATTCATTTTAGATTTAAAATATTTTTTTGGCCTTAACCAATTGTCTTTGACTGCACTATTTACATTTGTGTCTACCTTATTTCTTCTCAATGTTTTTTTACCTTAAAAGTAGAAGTTAACAGAAACGCAAAACAAAAATATGTAACGCGAACATTAGCTAACATACACCATCTCTCCAAAATATATTTGATCATTTCAGACATTTTTTGGTTTTGATATATAAATATTATTGATTATTGGGATTCTCTTTTCTGTGTTGTTACACCATTTTGTCTGATCTTTTAGCACTTGTTACTCGCTCCTTCTGACGTGGCTGGTTGGGGCATCTTCATTAAAGAGCCTGTTCATAAGAATGAGTTCATCTCTGAGTACTGTGGGGAGGTGAGAAGATGTGTATTACAGACATCAGAGTTTATCACACAGAATGATGCATTTCCTTCAAAATGTCATGTTTCTGTTTTTACCTGGTAGATCATCTCTCAGGACGAAGCAGACCGCAGAGGCAAGGTCTATGACAAGTACATGTGCAGCTTCCTGTTCAATCTGAATAACGGTAATACACCTCCGTCTGAAAGACATTCACTTCAACTGTTGCTGCTCTGATTGGCTAACAACCTCCCACCTATTACCCACAGACTTTGTCGTTGATGCAACTAGGAAAGGAAACAAGATCAGGTTTGCCAACCACTCTGTAAACCCCAACTGCTATGCAAAAGGTAAGTTATATAAAAGCTGAGCAGGAAATGACGTTACAAAAAGACTGTAAAATCTGATCTTGTGGTCTGATCTCTTCTGCCCTCAACAGTCATGATGGTTAATGGGGATCACAGAATTGGCATATTTGCTAAGAGAGCCATACAGACTGGAGAGGAACTGTTCTTTGACTACAGGTAAAAAATGTCATACTCATCACTGTATTTTTTACAGTGTTTTTACCGTATTTTAAGAATTCTGAAAGGTTTGCACAACGTAAAGCGTAGCCGTCTAACTCGGATTGTATTTTGCTTTCTCTTTTAGATACAGTCAAGCAGATGCTCTGAAATATGTGGGCATTGAACGTGAGCGTGAACTGGAAATGCAAATGCAATGATTTCGTGAAGCCATCTACCTCCTTGAACAAATGCCTTACATTCTTCAGTAATTCTCTCTCCACATTCATTTTCAATGCAGTTTAGATACTGGATTTTATAGGACAGACTTTTAAAAAAAGTGATGTTTTGAGGATTTTCTTTTTCTTTACTCGACCAACAGGCTTACTCTGGGATACACTTTTTTTTAATGCTAACTGAACATGCTGTCATGTTTACAGCTGCAGCGAACCATTCAATAATGGGCCGTTGGTTTGTATTCTGTTTTTAAGTTATAACACCTTTGGACCAAACTTCACATTGCAACACAGGCTGTATGTTTGTAACACATTGCAGCTTATTTTTTAAGTTTTGTTCTTTGTGAAAACCAAAGTCACGTTCCTTTTTGCATGTAATGGTGCAGCGGTTTCTTTATGGAGTGCCAGTGCACAGTTGCTGTAAAGATAAAATGAAACCGCGTGGTGTATTATTAAAGAAGGGGTGGACTCAGTATCATACTCTTGCAGTGCCTTGAAATGTTAAAAACACTGAATAGTTTCTTGAATTAGATTTCTTAAAATTTTGTTGAACAGTATATTCATTGTATGCATGAACAAAGGTTTTGAATGGAGTTGGAATCAGGTATCTCGTCTTTGCTCAATGTTATTCTATACGGTTTTGTAACATCTGTGTCAAAGTCGCAGCTGTGACCTAGACGACACTTAAGATGGGGTGATTAACTTGTCATGGTGCTCTTTTTGTCCGGTATTAAGTGAAACACAATCTTTTTCTGAACATGGGCTGTTATAAGAATCAAAGCAATAATACCACGCTAAAAAAAAGATTAAGGATCCTATTTATTTCATCAGCATAAACTTGTTCTATATAATTTATTGGTGCTAGTCTGTGCAGTGATTTGTTTAGGGAACTTTAGCCAAATCACTCACGCATTCACACGTTACTAAACCCGTTGATTACATTAGTCTATCCCCTTCTGTTGCCCAAGGGTTTTTGACCACTCCATCTCCAGCGTTCTGCCTCTTATTATTAGGTGCTGTTAAATTGTTTACAGGGACTTGTAAAAAGTGAAGAAATAAACATTGAAAATAATACCTGCTGTAATAATTGTATGGATGTATGATGTGAAATGTTCAATTAGGGAAAAACTAAATGCTGGAAAATTGTTTATTCATGACATTTATAAAATGAACTGCACTTTACAAATGGCGTTCTCGTGGCAAGTAACAACTAAACAGCCAGTCAGATTATACTCAAGAGTGCTTCCGAAAAGTGTCTTACGTATTTGCATCTGCAGCCAACAGCCTTTTCAGAAAGCCGTCACGTTTCAAAGTCTATTTAATTTATGACAATTAAATTCATCAGCGTTTAGTATATTTCCAATAGGCAATAGCATGCAACCCTTTCACTGGGTCCCACTATGAGTATAGTTCAATGTCCTTTATTTACACATTAAAAAGTGAATGGCAATCCTGAGCAGTTTAAGGGCTTAAAGACAAGGACTGGCCACTGTAGCAGTCTGGGTTTAAAGGGTGAAGTCCAGTGTCACATTGTCCAACGTGCCAACAATGACTTGAGATCATAAAAAAATCTGTTTTGTCTGTGTCCACGGTGTAGACATTCGTCCACCATTAGACAAACGTCTAAGGAATGACGTTAAGAGGCCAAACTTTACAGATTTTTAAGCCAGGTAGCTGTAGGTGTCCTTTTCACCATCAACACGTTCCAGATATTCCTTCTCTATCAAAATGTCAATGCATTTCTGCAAGAGAAATTAAAACAAATGCCTTAGGTACAAGAACATATACAATATAATCACAGCTATAGGCTGTTAGGTACAATGATGAGTGCCTGAAACCTCTTCAGCTATGACTACATTCACAAAATAACAGTTATCACAATTCAAATATAAAATTACATCCTTCTATTAGCAGATCCTATCCCAATAAAAGCCCAGTGGGAATCAACAAACCAAATGATCAATGAAATAATAATATCTCCAGCTTGAAAAGCACTGACCCATCAGCATCCAGGACCAGAACTCGGTTTTATAACTCGAACATGTAAAAAAGCTGCTGCTATCCAGTTACCTTGATGACAGGGACCCGTGGTTTGAACCTTGAAGAAAGCTGGTTCAGCACTTCTGCCAAAAGCTGCTGGTGCTTCAACACTTTCCTCATCTTCATGATTCTCACTATAGCTGCCTGCGTATGAGAAAAACAAACAATCTAAACAGATTTTTTTTTTGTATTAACCCTAGATGACACTGTTTATCTGAATACCTGTATGAGGAGCTTCCGGTCTTCCTCAATATTCTTATGTGTCGTCTCTTGTTCTTGTTTTTGCTCAGTCTTCATTGGCACATTGATATTGACCCGCAACTTCTTACTGCAGACACACACACAGCAGTGCAGAGATCCAGATGATAAAGATGCTACGTGCATCCATACTACATGCATTTAACACTGATTGAGATAATAGTAAAAACGAAAAGGGAATCATTTGAGAAATGCTATAGACAAAATATAAAGGGACTTATTTACTTCTTATAGCCCAAGAAAAGTCTGATTAACGTATCAGGTTTGAAATCCATTTCATCTATGTTTGCATTTTCATCCTCCAAGACCTGCAAAGCAAAACAAATGAAACTCTAGCACATCTTGGCCTTTAATTTATGCTTAAATAGTGAATTCAATATTTTGTAAGGATTTCCTACCGCAGACATAAACGAAAACTGAAATACTATGTACAATATATAAATGTTATGTATATACACAAAAGTGATATCAAAAGAAAGAAGCCTATAAAGAGCCAAGTTTTTATTAACACTTACCAACAACTTTGATTTGAGCAGGATTTGCAAAACCTGAGCCAAAATATCCTGTCAAACAAAGAAATAAAATACTAGTGAACTTTTAGTTTGAATCCAATTTTATTTCAATGGCAAATATCTGACTTTCTTCAATGACATGAAATATAAACATCCTGGATCCTCTGATCCTGTATAAATGTCAACTATCTTAAATCACACTATTCAATCTTGTTTAGGAAGCATAATTTAAGAAAACGAGAGAATATATTTTGGTGATCTTAACCGGTAATGCTTACTATTTTAATCTGTGTGCTGTCGACAAGTTGCTGGACGTTGTAGATGTTTTCTGTATTGAACTGGAGCAGAATGGCCATCTGGAAGGTGGAAGCCTGTGGGGACACACCACACATTGTGACAGTGCCAGCTCATTTTGAAATCCTTCTAAATGAGTCACAATAAATGTTAAGAAATAAAGTAGCAAACGATGCTATATTGAACAAACCTGAAGGGTGTATCTGTTCTTGAAGCAGCTGGTAACCAGCTCTCCTTTGGAGAGGTGATAAAGCCACGTCAACTTGCGTCCACTGTGTCTGCTCCCATAGAAAGCTGTAAATCTTTGGTAACTCCGTTCCAACTGTGAAAAACAAAGGCGTTCAAAAACTGTTATCAAGAGCGACAAACAGGATGTGTAGTCATACAATATTCTCAGCTCTTCTGAGGGTGTGAAACACTCCAAAATGACAGGGTTAAGTGTCTGAGTGTCTCACCTCCGATGGTAACGCAAACGTGCAGGACTGCTGGAACGGCCATGAGCCAGAACTCAGAACCTGGATGCTGAAATCCACTGTGAGACAAATGGAGCCAGTGTCAGACACAAAACTCTACACACAAATGAGAATCAGATGCAAACGTTTAGCACTTACGGTCTAATGGCTCAGAATTGGAAAGGTGCTTTTTGAATTGCTCGTTCAAGTCTTTGCTGACACCAATGTCCTGGAACATGCGCTGGAGTTTGGAGGTGTACTCAAATCCACAGGCTTGCTGAATGTGGACAGAACAAATTGCATAAAACAATGCATTTAAATATCCACAAAAAAAGTCACCGTATTTCATTAATAAGGCATCCTCATACCTTCAGTTTGGAGATCATGCTGGCCTCGGCATCGTCGCTGGCACTGTTCTGGTGCACAAGTCTTTTAGCCAGCATCTTGGCATAGAACTTCTGAAACACGTCTTTGTCCTCGATATACTTGAAAACCACCATCTGATAATTTGTATTGAAGAAGCTTGTCACTCACACATTAACAGGACAATGATTTGCTTGAAAAAATCAAAACACTGGACGTTTTGACAGCACATGATCTTACTGCTTACACTATTATACTGCTTATTTCATGCCATATATTCTCTCTGAATTAAGAGAGAATGAACACCCATAATCTTACATGAACTATACATGTACACAGGTAACATAACACAGGTAAGAGATCACTTCGGCTAAGGAAAATCCATTCATGTGAGACTCACCACTTGGTTGAGAGTATCTTCCAGCTCGGCCTCCTCTGGATTCTTCGAACTGAATAAAATATACACCCAGTTAAAACATTAACAAATAACAAACATCCATTTTCCTAATCCAAAAAATGTCACTTTTCTGCATCTAGGGCCTGTCTAATGCACTCCTTAAAATTGAGTCCTTAGGTCCTACTTATTGTTCTGTCTGAAAACAGGCAATGTAGCTGAAACTTCACATTTTAGAACCTTTACTGCTATTTTCAAAACAATGACTGCAGAACAGACCTCTATTGGATTTCTTTGTAAATCTATACATTTTCCAGAAATAACAAGAGACCAATGGTATTACCAGAAAGAATCAGACATTCCCATCACTATTTACCAGATCTATAAACACAAGTATCAGCTTCATGGCATGCCTTCACTTCTAATCTGATATGAGGGGTTAGCAGGTTCCCTCAATGCTCAATGGCTGACAGTGAATATAAGACTGTAGATGACAGTATGCACCTCTTCTTCAATAAAGAGTCACAGTATCTGGCCAGAAGCTCAGGGGATTTGCTGGAGGACTGGGCCATCTTTGTTACAGCATTATTGTTAATGAATCTTCCACAGGCCTGTCGTGAAGCACACAACACAGAGTGAAAGTTACACCACAGTTTTATATATATATATAAGCACTGTAGCTGAAAGATGATCATTCATATAGAATTTTGAACCTTATCAAGCGCCGCCACGAACCCAGCGTCGTTATTGAACGCCGACATGACGAGAGCGTTGTATTTCTTGTGCACATCCAAGATTGTTTGCACGTACATTTTAGGATCCTGGAAAATAAGCAGTAACATTAGTTACCAACAGACTAAGAACGAATGAATAGAAGATTAATAAATGCTGCACAGACTTACTGTTTATTGTCTGCTAATGCATTAACTAATGTTAATGAGTAAGACCTTGCAAAGTTTTACTAAAATAATTAAAAAAGAAAAACAACATTAATCGAATCTAATGAACATTTTGCACCCAAAAACACAACTGCACACTAGTCAATGAATTCAGCTAAAATACGAGTCATATTTTCTAATTGCCCTGCTATGGGAAGTGATGCTTTGTTTGTAAATAATACTGCATGTAGTCTTTAATTATGATCTGATGGGAAACATGGAACTGATTCTGAGAAAGATGAACACAAGCAACCAACTGCTACAGCCTGATAAAATAACAGTATACGGTGCAAGCAAGGTTATTTTAGTTTACTAAAATTAAAACTTTGAAAACGCTTCTGTTCATTAAAATCAAATAAAATGTTGAACTTATAACTATTGGAAAACTTAAACTAAATGAAAAACTGAAATGTTGCCTCAAAAATGAACCGAAATATGTTTTAAGCACAAAAGCTATTAGTATAAAACAAGAACAAAAATTAATGAATTAAACAGATAAATAATAAACAAACAAATTATAAAATGACAAAAGATGATATATATCAAATATATAAAATTGCTAAAACTTGAACTAAAATTAACATAAAAACTAAAACTTAATTGAAAAGATTAGTAAAACTAAAAAACTAAAATCAAAACTATAATAACTTTGCATAGATGTACAGATTATGCTGAAGTATTAAATACAACAAAGGTAAGAACTCCTTTATGAGCCCGAAAGTATATACATAAAGTACACAACTATCAAAAGAGACCCACTATCACTACAGCTTTATGCTAGAACATCAGGACTTACATTGAGTGCTGAATCTCCACATTTCTCAATAGCAGCCAGTCCTTGATTATGAATGTGTGACTCCAACAGTTTCTTCAGTTCTCCCAATCCGTCTGTGATCCGGGAAACAAGGTTGTACATCCGGCCAAGATCTGTAATTACACAACATGTGTAAAACACAATATCAATCTCACTATGCATGTTTGTGTGCATTTATAAATAAACTTCAATAATGTTGGATAATGGCAATGTTCTCACCTTCATTTTTATCAGCATCTAGGAGATTCTGGAACTCTGTGTGGAAGATCTCCAGGTGTTTCTCAATGAGGACCTGCTCACACTTGCGAGCCAGCTCGTCTTGTGTGCTCTCGTGGAGATAAACCTGCACCCGCCGCTGTTCCTCCAGTAACCGTGCCTCTGCCTGCAGACACACACACTCATTATCTAAAACCTCCATATCTCCGCTGTTCTTCTGAGACCTTGTATGTCCAAATTTGTTGTTTATCAGAAAAAAACACTGTCTTAACCACGTGAAAATTTATAAATAAACAAATAACAAAAAACTATACATTTAGAAAATGTAAAAATCATTTAAACACCGTGTTGATAAATCTTGATTTAGTTACTAACTACAAGCTTTACCTTTTTCATGTATTCAGTAACAGGGTTTTGCTGGAGGAACTCTGTGCTTTCTCTTGTATAAAAGCGCTCAGTGTCGGCTAAAAACTGTGTCTCAAAGTACTCCTTGTACACTGATAATGTCGGTCCTTTCACAAAGGCGTCGTCCTCATTTAAACCCAACTCCACTAGAAAAGACAAAATGAAACAACACAACGCTTTAAAACTCAAAAAGCCCTGTTTATTTTACCAAACTGACCACAGTACTGTCGCATGTACAGTTAAACTGAAGATGACAGTACAGAATAAATGTGAATACAGCGGCATACTCACCATAGGACTGCACCACTCCACTGATGAGTCTGGTGTTAATAGTCTCCCCGTTTCTCTCCTTCTCAATGAGTTTTAACACAGCGTTTGTCACCTATACAAACCGAAGAAAAATAAGTGTGAACTAAATCTTAATTTATACAATTGCAGTGTTATAAATTGCCAAAAACGACAGCTGACCTGCTTGTTTAGTGGTCTAAATAAACACTCTCTCCAAGTGACCAAAGCAAGCTGTGAAGCAGACACAGTACATTACTAAAAATGTATAACATTATTAAAAACAGCAATATAATAACACACTATAATATACACATGTAAGCACTATATATAAAATAATTTATAAAGAACTATAACAATAATTGTTTATAACATTATACTTTAAATATTCTTATTCTGGTATCGTTATTTTTGTATTATTATTTATTATTGGAAACATTATGACACATTAAAGCCATTAATCCAGAATTTTGTACATGGGAAGTTGACAGACTAATATACAAATTTGTCATATGGTGTGATATAAAATATTTTGTATCTGAGAAAAATTAGGAAAAAACTAACCGTAAAGATATATCTCCCTTATGGTATTTTATATGATAAATATAAATATGAATAATATAAAACATGAGACACATGATTTTTTCATCAACTACCCACATGCAGTTAAAGAACTGTATGCATTTCTTTCTACAAAACATGATTAAAATAAATGATTAATCCTTAGGAGGAAAATTAGAAAGAAATATTCCTTAAACTAAACTACAATAACATGCTATGACCATTCTGTCTTCTTTCTAAACACAATATGTGGAAAACAGGAAGCCGTGACTCAGGCCGAGGCGTGTGCTGTTTCTCTCACAGAGTAGATTTCATAAATTCCTTTGCGTCCCTCGTCGCACTCTCTGCGCACCCAGTGTCTGTTGAGGTAAGCGCAGATCCCGTTCAACACTTTACTGGAGAAGCGGTAGTCCTCCCACTGCTGCGTGTAGAACTTCAGCACGCTCTCATCCATCAGGTCCTCTCCATCCTGCCAGACACAGACAGATGGAGGAGAGAAAGTGTGGGAGATGTCTGGAGACGTGACAAGAACTCACACTGCTGTTTATTCTAGTGAGAAAAAAGCTACCTCACGACAAACTGGGCACAACAAAAATGTGTGATTTTTTTAATACAGCGAGTCGTTTTATGAACGCAGGACATTCAATGGTCGACGATATAAATCGTTTTATTTTATCTGTCGTTTTAACAACAAGGTCTTTACCTTGAGAAGCTTTGTTAGGTAGTTCCTCAGAAATTCTTTCAGTCTTTTGTAGAGTTCTAGTCCAACAAACTGAGCCCCTCCGGGTGTTGGGGTTTTCTTGGAGGGTTTTGAAGGAGGGATGCCAGCACCCCTGGCCTGGTTAGACTGGTGCACGCTGGTACAGTAGTTATACACATGTCTGAACAGTAGGTTAAAGCTATACGTCACAAGATGAGAACAACGTGAAAACAAAAAACAAATGATTGCAGGTGTGTGGAAGTACAAAACTGAATAAACACTGAAGTAGCTTTCCTGTAGCTCAGTGGTTAGAGCATGGCGCTAGCAACGCCAAGGTCATGGGTTCCATACTTAGAAAACAAATGAATAGCATGTATAGCAGCAAATGCATAAATGTAAATGTATGGGTTACAGCATCAGATAGGCGTGAAGGAGGGACTTCTGAGAGTGATTCTTGAACACGTAAGAATCTAATTTGAAAAGGGAGTGTTTTGGTGGAAACTTGGATAGCAAAAGAGTTTGCTTAGAGTGCATGCAAATCCCACGCAAGAGAGCTCTCTTTAGTCTTCACCAAATCTATTACTTTTCAACCAATGAAACAACACGCTTATCCCATAACAGTTCAACATGCACACACTTCAGTCCTGTGACATCTTACAATGAGAAAATAACGTTTATTTCCAAGAACCAGAGCAAATGATCACCTTCTCAATAGCAAAACGACCTAATACACTGACTGAAACTGTTTTCCAGTGCTCAAACCCAGATAAGACAAGAGAACCACACTGACAATGATGCCAAGAGATATTACATTTACTATGTGATGCTCTTACAACGTTAAATAATGACATTTTTTTACTGCAGTTACGTTTCAATAGTCTCAATGACACTTTTAACACTAAAGTGTGTTGCAATGGCGCAGGATTCTGACACGATGTGTTGAGACTCAGTTTCTGAACAGCACTAACAGACCTGCAGAAACAGCAGAAAGTTCTGTGGGGGTACACGGAGCCATACGCAGACAAATACAACATTACTGGCAATGTAATATGAAATGACAGCTGTGGGTGGCAGATGAAACTAAGAGTAATCCTCTGTCTGATGCGGTTCTAGTCGGTGAAATGCAAAACAGCAGTATTGATAAAGAAAATTTTTTATATCAACGGGGTGTTTTTACTGACTAGACACAAAAGGCTTCAGAGCTCTTAGGATAGAAGATGACGGCCAATAAAGTTACAAGAATGTATTATTATTTAACATGTTTTGAGATTTTACATGTGTTATACATGTCCTACAACCACTCAAAATCAAGCAAATAATGTCACGTTTTCACTTCTTTGCTGAAGGAGATAACGTATTTAGGAAATTTGTCAGTTCAGGGCTACTGTAGAAACATCATGGCGTATTCCACGCAAGGGGACCCAGCGGTGTATGTAGATAGAAATAGCTCATTCTAAGGTAATAAAACATAACAATTCATTAGACATCTGCCTGATTAACCGAAAATCTATATCACGTGATTTATGCACAACTTGTGAGTGAAGTGGTAAAATGCTGCAGCATCCGAAAGCCGGAGGGCGCTCTCCTGCAGAAACTCCAAATTACACCACTGCAGAAGAAGACCATAACACATGTAGTTCTAGGAAATGCCTAAGGACATGTTTTTATCACTGTTACTCAAGCCTCTTCAGGTATTTTCATGATAATAAAGTATAATTATAATGATCATGTTTGACAGGCGTTGCTTTTTTAAATGCACGTTGTAAGCGACTCAAACTCGCACTGCTTTTAGATCGAGCAGCATTTCCTACTGATCCCAGAGCCGTGCTTCATGGACAAGCTACACATTAATAAAATAATCGATAGTTTGCATTATTGCAGCCAGCTTTCAGCAGGATTTAGTGGTAACCGCGATTAATCATGCACATGTCTATGCTTCATTATGTAAGGTCTTTATACACCTCTGAAGACAAAGTTATGTATATTATACTGCACACATTGGCCCTTTAATGGTGAGACACATTAGACCGCAATTTAATATATCATTGTACGCATAAGAAATTTGATGAATCAACAAAAAACCTCCACTCAAATCCTTTAACCCCTTGACCAACTTTGCCTTACTGTAAACTCAAGCTCAAACCTACCGACCTAAATGATTCTGAACGATTCACAGCAACAGCAAACACCTGCTCAAACCACTAGCGCTACAAGCGATCTAACAGATGCTACAAGAAGCAACATTTTCAGGGTTGTTACAAGCTCAAAGTTCAGTCACTTTGAACCACAGCTAACATGACAAACACTGCCCAAAACTGACCGTCCCAATAATCCCCATCATCCCGGGGTGGCTGCCTGATAAGATACGTGTAGAGTTCCATGTAGCGTGCCTTGGCCATGCTCTGGCGTGTATAGACCTGCTGTATTCCTTCTCTCAGGTCATCCCAGATCTGGTCCAGCCCAATCTGTTTGAGCCCATGGGTGTTCTGGCTCCTGTTGGATGACATTGTCTCTGTGGCGGTCTGCTTCTGTTAGGTAAATCCTCTTCTCCCTGTTTCTCTCCAGAACGCTGCGGCTTCACATGTAGTCCACCATGCTGGACGGCATTCAGAGAGGATCAGTTTAAGGGATCAGTACCGTTCCACTTCACAGATGGTTACTGAGGGCTGATTGGTTAACTGCTCCGGCAAGGTATCTGTGTGTGAGAGAGAGAGAGGGAAGAAATTAAATAATTATACATATCCACAATTTATGATACACCACACAAATGACGAAAACAGGGAATATTGAGTTTGTTATGTCGGATAGAATAACAACAGGCCATCCATGTGATGGACCATGATGACATAGCAGAATAAAATACATTTTCTTCTGAAATCCACAGAGTGGGTCACAAAATTTCTCTCAAACGCAGCAGGGAGGAATGATGGGAAACTGTGTACGACTGAAGCTCATGTAAAGTGACAAGCATTGCGTCAGGAATTTATTTTTAGTCCAGCATGTTGTGGATGCAGAGGATATGAATTATGCCGGTCATTGTTTACATGTTGTAATGTTGTGTCGTGAGTCAGGAGTAGAGATGCAAAGATTATTATTTTGTTGGTACGATTATAGTCGGAGGAATAATCACGGTTGCACGGTTATGACGATTATTATGCATTTCCACATTTTTACTGGCCCTGACAAACATTTTACTTCCCCGCCACAAAAAGTAAAAATGTCTAGTTATTAGTTTGTGTTTTTACCTATGCAATCTTGATAAGTAACCTCATAAACCATAAAACTATTCGCCTAACTCTAATAATAATAGTCAATCAGAACAAATTATGAGCAATAGCACAAATAAATGTAATGAAGCAAACACACAAATAAAATTAGCAGTGCTTTTTAGGTGTTGGTCTAACTGTGGTTATCAGGTACAGAAACTGAATAAAGGAGTCAAATGTAAAATAACACTTCATAGTCTTCACAGTATACAGAAATATAGATCAAACCATATTAAAGTTATTAAACTTGATCAGTCAGGAGCAGTGAGTCTGTTTTGTCTTCGTTTTTTGTTGTTTGATGAGCATTAAAACAGATATATTTATTATGCTGCTGTCCCTGTAAGAGCTAGCGCGCACGATCACATGCTTTTTGTTTCCCCACTGTTTTCGTTTACAGCAAACTATAATGTATTTATCCATTTTAAGATTGGCTGTTTGGTGTCTCTGCCACAGTTAATCTAGTGTGTGTTGTGGCCTCCGTGTCTCTGATAAACACGGATCTTAAAGCTGGTGCACCGCTGGTGTAACTTTGTTTTCATTTTTTGTGCATCCCTAGTCAGGAGGGACTGAGGTTTGGGACATCAGGGCATGTGATCAGCAGGATTGGGTTTAGCTGGACTATTAATAGCAGTTCCCCACATCACATTGGTCTTTCTAATGCTTCTTGTTTACAAACTGCTGGCTTTAGAAAAAGTTCTGGGGAATAATCTGTGTTTCTGAGTCATATAGACCCTGCTCAGGACCAGACTAGTACTAGTCAACACGTCTGACTATATCTTTACGTTTTTGAATTCACTCTGAAGAAAAGACATTACTAACTAAAAACAAAAACAAACTATTTTGTCCCATTAAAGTCTAATAGTTTGTGGCGACTCAGCCCGACTTGATCACTGGCTCAGGGCAGGAGAGAGTTTACAGCGGTGGAAATAAACACAGTACTAAGAGCGTCACATGTTTAGGATCAAAGCAGCTTACAGTGACAGATATAAGAAGAGAATGGACTACTGAAGAGGACACTGATGTTTAATGCTCACTTACTCATTTAACCCCATAGACACACACAAACAAACACAGCTTGGATCTTTGTCACTCTTTATCCTGTAGATACACTTTTCATTCAGCTTTAGTTCGTTGGACAGCAATACGGGTCATCCATCGACTCAAAACTACTAAGATTATGAGCGTTCTGCTGAACATTTAACGTTTGCATTTTGTTTAAAGGGATACTTCACCCAAAAATGAAAATTCTGTCATCATTTACTCACCTTCGAGTTGTTCCAAATCTGTATAAATCTGATGAACACAGAGAACGATATTGCTTAAAAGAAATGAATGCTTATAACCATACAGATCTTGCCTCCCATTGACTCCCACAGTAGGGAAAATGACTTTTGTTCTGTTGAACACAAAAGAAGACATTTTGAAAAATGTAGGACAGCAAACAGTTCTGGGGCTACTATGGTAGTCAATGGGGTGCAAAATCTGTCTTGATATAAGCATTCTTCCAAATATCTTTCCCTGTGTTCATCAGAACAAAGACATTTATACAGATTTGGAACAGCTCGAAGGCGAGTAGATGATGACAGAATTTTCATTTTTGGGTGAAGTATCCTTTTAAGCAATGTGGATAACCGGTCTGAGTGAACAACATCAAACCGCCCGAGTCTCTGTTCACATTTAATCTAATTAGACCAGCTGAAGCAAGACTAGACTCTTTGACCCGATAGCCCATATTCCTTAGCGTCATACGTCTATTACATGAGCCATGTGGGTCTGGAGGCTGTCAAACCTTCATAACAAATAAAGTCAGACTTCTGATGCTGTTAGAAGAGGGAAAACAGCAATGAAGCATACGGAGGACAACTCCTATATGAGTGGCATATGCACAGAAATCTATAATAGGTTTTTATTGCCACTATAGAAAGGAAGTACAATGAAAAACATTAACTGACAGATTGCAGTATTCATAACACACTTTAAAGGGATACTTCCCCCAAAAATGAAAATTCTGTCATCATTGACTCACCTTCGAGTTGTTTCAAATCTGTATACATTTATTAAAGATAAAGATATTCGTAAGAATGCAGACAGATTTTGTCCCCCATTTACTATAGTAGGAAAAAATTGAACAGAGCCCCAGAACGGTTTGTTGTCCTACATTCTTCAAAATGTATTTTGTGTTCAACAGAACAAAAAATATACAAAAGTAATTTTTTCTACAATGGGAATCAATGGAGGGCAAAATCTGTCTGGTTATAAGCATTCTTCCAAATATATTTCTCTGTATTCATCAGAACAAAGACATTTAAACAGATTTGGAACAACTCGAAGATGAGTAAATGATGATGACACAATTATAATTTTTGGGTGAAGTATCCCTTTAAGTGGCATATGCACAGAAATGTGTAATAACTTTTTATTTGACACTATAGAAAGTAAGTACAACGAAAAACAGTAAGTGACAGATTGCACCATTTATTGCACACTTTAACTAACACACTTTTCACATTTGCATGAAATGGTCATCAGTGTGGGCTAGATTAGCAGGTGCAATGACTCCTTTAAAACAAACGCTATTGAATGCAGTTGCCCCAAAAGAACACCAAGCAAACCTGTATTACATTTCTAAAACTGCATTTCTTTATAATAAATATTTTATGAATACATTAAGACCACTCCTTTTATTAAAACAATTTGAGCACTTGTCTATGGGTCTTAACGGAGCATTATTTAAAGTCCACCCTATTCTAAATAAATAAAAAACATTGGATTGTAGTTAGAAAGAAACTTGCACATGACTATAATAAAGGCAAACAGGCACTCCTGTGTCTTAAAAACAAAGGGCTTGCGTACTACTAAACACGTTTAAACTGTGCAACAATACTAGAGTAGGATGCTTACTAGCTTTATATGCATGATGTAACGTTATATTAATACCTCCAATATAAAGCAACTGTTCCTTCTCTAGCATTTATATTCAGCTTCTTCTTTACGATTTTAACAGATGTACTATGTTCAAGTATCGCGTTAACATATTTAAAACAGTGTTTATTAAAGATTGTGTGTTAAAAGTGATTATGACAACATTATTTCCCAACAGTGTCAAGACATTAGCAATGCTAGCTAGCAGTTGGCTAACTGTTACACTAACCTCACTGTAAACTGGCCGCTGGGTAGACATATTAAGGCACATCAATGCAACATAAACGAGCCACATACCAAAACATACTGTTCACCTCATTCCTCTATTGTGGCGAAGGTTTTAAGGTAACGTTGTTCACCTGAAATGGCCATCTATTCAGTAACTGTTAAGTCGTTTGTAATGGCACAAGAAGAACGACTTCCCTTCGTTGGACTAAACGTACAAATATCAGCGTCCAGTTATTTGTCCGTCAAACCAGAGGGGTTGACACGTATGTACAGATGTGTGATCTTACCTGCGTGCGTTTGTAACGTCGAGCTGTATAAGTTCAGGCCCTGTGCTGTCTCATATCTGACTGGACTGAGAGAGATCATTGGGAATTCCGTATTAAAACGAAAGAAGCGTCATACGCCACAGCGCAGAGACATACAGCGACCTCTAGAGTTCACACATAACCATTCAGTTGATGCAATTTATTACACCTTTAACATTACGTTTTTAAATGTACCTATATTTCACTGCAAGTTGTGTTCTGTGTAACTGTGTACAAATAAATAAGATGAACAAATCCATGTTCTCACTGTTTCAACTTAGACCTTTAATCTAGCACATTATTATATTTAAATTTTAATTTCTGTATATATATATATATATACAGTTTTCATAACACTCCAATTGTAATTTCTCCATTTCCAGGTTTCTTCTTAATAGTTCACGTTCCAACCACGCTATAGCCTAACCCAGTCAACAAAAAATGAAGTAGGCTAAAACATCATGGGAACATTTGATAGTTATATATGTTTTTATAAACATTTATTTAAAGGGATAGTTCACCCAAAAATGAAAATTCTGTCATAAATGAATCACTCTATAGTTGTTCCTGTATACATTTCTTTGTTTGGTAGAACACAGAGAAATATATTTGGACGAATGCTTTTAACCAAACAGTTCTTGGACCCCATTGACTAACATTGTAAGTAAAATGACAGTGGTAGTCGAAAGTGCCTCAAAACTGTTTGCTGTCCTACATTCTTTAAAATATCTTCTTTTGTGTTCAACAGAACAAAAAAAGTAATTTTTCCTTCTATGGTAGTCAATGCGGTCCAAGAACTGTTTGGTTTTAAGCATTCTTCCAAATATCTTCACTGTGTTCATCAGAACAAAGAAATGAATACAGATTTGAAGTCGAAGGTGAGTAAATGAGGACAGAATAAAACATTTTTGGTTAACTATCCCTTCAATCGAATACATTACATTGCAGTCAGGCCTTACACAATTAATTATAAATATTATAATTTATTATATTATAAATATTTGACTAAAACTGTTTTTTTTATATAAAATGACAGAATGTTTTATACTATTTCATTAACACCGGACATGATAAGAAAAGTCGTTTGTAATAGTACAAAAAACCTTGCATTAGTGCATTAGTGTCTATTTTAATTCGTGAAAGCTAAAATTATTTTGACTTTTTGATACTCTGATACAGCCCTGAAAAGTTTAAAGGACTATTTCACATAGGTTATTAACAAAAATACATCACTAAGTTTGTTTTAATTATATTATGTTACGCATTATATAAGTTTAGATGTATAGGTGACAATGTCGTCATTAAGAACGATTCCAACATTTGCCGGTAACGGTGATTCCAGCATGTGGTTTGCATCTATTCACCACAAAGTGGCAGTATTGAGTTTTACATGGATTAGAAAAGCTTTAGTGATCATAATCACAATGCAGCAGTTTGAAAACATTTTCTTAAGCAATATTGTAACCACTATCAAAATAAATGAGCCACAAGTTTCAACAAGTGCCATTACCGACTATAACACAGAACCAGGCATTGTTTGACATCAAAGTGTCCGTCTCTAAAGTTTACAAAATGAGACAGTTTTGCTTTGTACATTGTATAACTAGCGATAAATATTTCTCCAGAGCCATCAATTAAAAAATATTTTAGCATTACATGTGTGTAAATAACACAATCTTAATAAAAAAGTATTGTACTATCATTCCTGACTTGTCAACATCATAACAAAAGGTAAAACATATCTCCCCAAGAGAAAATACAATTGTGATAGCCTATTGTACATCAGTTTAAAGTACAGTATGTACAGTAATGTCACATACAGTGGTCATGCTGCCGTTGAAAGAATGAGTTTAATTAATGCAATCACTGGGATGAGATATGTATACTTCAAATACATTTTACATCACTCTTTCACTTAACCTTTCCGTTTATTTACATTTCACTCCCTTAACTGTGCATAAAAATGACAAGTAACCATTTGTCATTAAAAGAAAACAATCAATAAAGGAAAACATAACTTCACCTTCACAAAGTCAACTCAACCTTGCCATAAATGAATACTGATAAGGTAAAACAACAAACAAACAAACAAAACAAACAAAAAATCAGTAATGTTGTGACAATTCAATTTGTCAATGCTTTATCTGTCTCCAGCACAAGGAACATTCACATCATTTTTTTTACAGGTCCATAAAACATTTTTAATATTTAGGCTTTCCCTAATACACATATGACACACAATGAAGGGCTATGTCATCTACAAAATATCATCATAAAAATATATATTTTTCATTTATTGTGAATGTTAACTGACTAAACTTACAATTATACAAAACAATATCTAAACTCTTAATGTTAATGAGGGGTGAAGAATATGGATATTAAAATATAAAACTGTTCAAGGTCAAATATGGAAACATCAAATCTTACATTCTCATGAATCTGCTATCCTTAATGACCCTCAAACATCCCCAAAAAGAAATTAGCTTAAAATGTAAATCTAAATACCAAAGTCAACTTCACTTTAAGGTACGTTTGTCTGTAAACTGATTGTGAACACTTCCGATCCAAACCTTCTAATCATATACTGTATATTTAAACAGAAAACATAAATCTTCAATAACACTTTATTATTCATCTGGATACACGTGTGCATCTGAATAAGTTTTAGGTCTGGTAATCTCATTCACGACCACATTAAGTGCTGATGAGTGGCTATTTCTTTGAGAGAATATTAATGATCTGTGTGTCTTGACTGAGATCTTATAGGCAATACCTCAATATCACAATTAAACATCACTGCTAAATATCAATTTTCTACAATCAATCTTAAAACCAGTCTGAGAAGATTCATAATCTTTAGGTAAATTAACTTTTATTTCACATTTTATATTCGAAAGTAAATAATAATATACAAAAGCATAATGAAAAGTATTTTGACATGTCAACAGCAGTTTGACAAAATGCACATCTTTAACGTAAACACAAGTGCACATGTTTAATAAATGCTTCAAATATTGTAGCATGTATGTAAAATCTAAGGTTTCAGGAAAGAACATTTGTAAAACACTCTGCTAATCTTATGAACTTTCAGTCTACTCCGCTCAGACAGGTGTGTCAATACATCTCAGCCATTTGATTTGTTGGGATTTTTCATTTGAAGTATTGGATAAAATAACAAACAAACAGAAAGCTGATTGGCTGAATCTTAAAGGCACCTTGAATTAATTTGATTGGGTGTGAGTAGCCCCACCCTCTTCATCTGCCATATCAAATGCTGATGATACATGTTTGGGTGTTAATCTGCCAGATACCACTATGCCAATGCTTTGACCACACAACCTGCATAACTGAATAATAGACAATAATGACATCCTGAAAATAACATCCTTATGCCATGATAAAGCCTTCAGTAAAAGAAATGCTTAAGACCGAGAGGTGTTTGGCAAGGAACAATAAACCAAAGGCTTTCACAACAAATCAGAATACTTGTGCATACTTGTGCAAATAGACAGAGTTGAATTGACCCAATTCTTGGTGCATGCTTAAATTTTCTCCTCTCAGTGTATTAATACTGATGATATATAATATAATGTCATTTGAAATTAAATATCAGTCATTTGTGCAATGAATGAGATAAACGTATTAACATAGAGCATTCTGAATGTACAGTCTGTCGAAAACAATTTCCACACAAGGATGTTTTGTAAGATTAACAAAAAAAAAACGGTGCTAGGCAAAACTTTCATTAAAACAAAGGATATTGGCAAACAATCATGTATCTGTTTAAAAAAAGAACACATGGTGAAATCCTTTATTAACATGTAATCCAGAGATTACACACTTAAAAACACAATAAAAAGAGACCAGCCAGTCACTATGTACAGAACAGTTTCTCAAACTGGTGATGAGCTTGATTCAAAAACGTTAGATCTGATCATCAAAAAAAGATTCTGAAAGAGTTTATATAAGCCAGCTCCTCATGTCAGATCAGTGCCGGCACATTAGATGAACCATTCCTTCTTGCTTTCATCGATGGTCTCTGTGAAATTGGTGTCAGTGCCGATAATGGCCGCGTCGGCGGACTCGGACGACTCCCCTCCCTTGGCCTCGTTGGTGTGGTAGGTGCCTTTATGGCGGAACATGTACCGGATCAGAAAAACCAAGGTACAGAGAATAGTGAAGATCACAACTGCGATGATTCCTGCAAGGTGAAGAATATATTTGCCACAGTTGATATGTTGTTCAATTATACTGTATAGAAGATACTGTAAAATGTTTATAAATACTGAAGATCATGTTAGCTGATGCATTAACTAATGTTAACACATACAACCTTATAAACTTAAGTTGTCTTTTGGTAGTAAAGGTAGATGCTGACCTGTGTGTCTTAAATCTTACCTCCTATTATAGCTGAATTCCTATTAACCCCATCTGGTATGACTCTTTCCTCATTGAAGGGGAAATCCGCACCTACAGGAGATTTTTTTATTACGTTATTTCATACTAGCCATTTGTAATATGCAAAATTTCCTTCAACGTAACTTTACAGGGCAAATAAATTCCTGCAGTCTTGAAACAATTCTTGAAGGTGTGATAGAGGACAAGCACAGCACAGAATTGCCAGTAAACAAAACAAAACAAAAATGACACCCTCCATTACAATAAAAGTCTAATCTTGTATTCATATTTTGTTCAATAAAAAGCTTTCTGGAATGAGAACGTCCCCTGCATCTAAATTATAAACACCATCTGCCTCATACTAGCTGTAGCAAGTAGCAAACTGCCGTCTTGAATGCTTAATGTTCACACTTTATTGCTTTTCCCAACAATAACCTCATAAAGAACTGTCTAGCAAAATTAAATATATATACTTTGAAGTTTAAGGATCTGATGGGACATCACATCTGTCCTTCACCCCCTCGCACACACACACACACACGCACCTACACACACACCAATGCAAATTCAAAGGAGTAGTTCACCTTGAAAATGAAAATTCTGTCATCATTTACTCACCCTCTTGTCATTTCAAATCTGTATGACTTCCTTCCGTAGAGCACAAAAGAAGATATTTTGAAGAATGTTGTTAACAGCCCCCCATTCACTAGCATTGGTTACAATAGAAGTGATGGGGGGGGGGGGGCTGTGCTGTGCTGTCCTGTTACCAACATTTTTCGAAATATCTTCTTTTGTGTTCTGCAGAAGAAAGAAAGTCATAGAGGTTTGAGAGGGCATGTAAATGATGACAGAATTTTCACTTTCAAGGTGAACTACTCCTTTAATCTGATGTGCCATTGCAATTCAGCTTAGGTGTATTGTGTTGTACAGAACTCATTTTGTCCACTAAGTGGACATTGACCATTCACGGAACGGCAGGGTGACAGTAATGTCCTGCACTAGGTCGCACATTAAAGAAAATTTTTGTTTACTCAGCCACAGTTGTGGCAACTAGTCTAATGGGAATACACATGGCAGAATGTAAAAAGTACTGTATTGGAGTTTTATTCAGTGTTTGTGTAGCATTTTTAAATCAAACTGAAAGCAATCCAATAACTGGAGCAGTTAAGAGGTCGTTTTCTGCAAAGGGACTTAAAGGGGACACATCTATTTGGGCAGTTTAATGCCTTGCTTTAAAAAGGGTGGTGAAATCAATAAGCCGGTATTAGAAATGAAACGTTCCTGCTGTTTTACTGCACTACAGGGAAATACTGCAGTACTGATATATACTGCTGGAACGGTAACAGTACAAAGGAAACCCATTTCAGAGCAAAGTAGATATTTGGTGATTTTTTGGGGTGTAAATGTGCTCACCTGCATCTAGGTGCCACGGGTCAGTTGCAGCAGACATGGGTGGGATGGTGAGGGGTGACGCTCCGCAGTTGGATTCCACTAGTTTACCCTGGTGTGTGACGGGTGCAGAACCACGGGACCTGAGGGCAGCCTTCAAAGGAGCAATGCCGTTGAACCGCACTCTAGATAGGCAGCCTACGAACCCCGGGGTGTTGTATTTTTCGATTATCACTGGGTCGATGTGACCGGTTTCTGCAGGGAGAAGCGAGACAAACAGGCACCCAAAGTTACAGTAAGCGTAAGAGAATAACATGCATCTAAATGTTCGGTACATCAGCCAGAAATAGAAGATATTCAGAAAACTGATCCAAGCATTGTTCCGGGAAATGTATTCTGTTTCGTTGAAGGCAGAGGACAAGATCAATGCATGTTCATGTATAATGCACATTCAGAGAAGGGCATTATGATGGCACTGTATTATTAAAACTCCTGAGGGGGTCAATGTGTTTGAGAAAAAATATGATTTTTACTCGGTGTTCTTATGGGCCCGGTGTTAGGTGGAGTGTCCAAAGTCCGTTACAGTGGTAAAACTACTGTACAGCTATGAAAGCCCAAACAGATCTTTATACATGACATTTAAACCCAAACACAAATCCATTCCTCGTGCATTTTCTTAAAATGCACTATTTTAGACTTTTTTCCAGGCACACCTAGATATCTTGGCATCTCTGGAGTGCAGCAGCAGGTATCCACTGATCACACACAAGATAATCTGAGACTCAGCCTCTTTAAAGAAGCTGCAGTGTGAGCTAACTGCGGCATTCTCTCACCACAGCCTGGGGTAAAGTACACACTACAAACTCTGCAGTAAAGCGTTCCAAAAAATATAGCACTTTGAAAACACACAACAGCAAGTAAACACAAAGGAAGCTTTGTGTGGTGCATATGAAGTAAGCTTCAAAGTACTTTGTTGATTTTTGAGGCCGAGTTCTCAGATTCAAAACTTCGGTTTCCAAATACTAAGAATGGTGATTTGTCATACAGCATCTACTGCTGTGCAAAGGGCCGTAAAATCATTTTTGGTTGAAAAAGAGTTATTCATATTTTTGGGACATTCAAGACCTCCTTTATCATGTGCATTAGTATCTTGTGTCAATTTAGTTGTTTTTTTTACAAAAAATAATGGGTTGTCTTGACACTAACATCGAAAATCCCAAGAGAAAAAAACGAGTACAAATATTTTAAATCATTTTTAAGACTTAAGGCCTTTTGGCTTTGTAGGCAGTGTTTGAGACATAATGAATTGTAATTATTTTAAAATGACAATTCATTTTCTAAATAAAATAAAAGGTTGCTTATAATTACAATATACATCTACTACTATTAATAATATTACACAATATGTCATTTCTAAATAAACTAGAGCATAAAAAATACAATTCAACAAATTGCAGTTTCTAATTTGCTTCATACCCTTAAATGTAAATAAGCTGTTTTAGACACACATAATCAATGTTTAAACTGCCACAAACAGAAATGTGCCTTTAATTTATACATTTATCTGCATTATTAGGCCTATATAGTAAATTATAATGAAATATAGACTATGGTTTGTAATAAGCCAAAGGCAAAAAGTTACAAGAAAGAATATTCAGAATTCTTGCACATTTTGCTGTGTTGGACTATTGAAATTGATGCTTTTTGAAAATACAAAACTAATACAAATGTAAAAAAGAAATTCGTATTAATACAGTTTAAACATTTTTTGTGGCCTGTCAGAGTGGTTTGTAATATCATAGAGCTATCAATGTCGTCCACACGCAAAATAAATACAGTCCGTAACCTGATAGCTGTTTAATACATTATCTCATAAATCAAACCACAACATCAATGTTCTCCTGGACTGCTATTCGGTCAGAGAACTAGTATCCGCATTCAACAAAGAGTCGATAATGCAGAATAAACCTACAAATAGACCACAAACATGAACATATTAAGTATGCTAGACCTTTTAAAATCAATCAGCCACAATAACACTTTTTACCCATTGAAACAGTCTTCCACACATCTATACAGTCAATCTCACTGATAAAATCTCAGAAAGAAAGGAAAAGTGATAACATCCTCATGAACGTGTGCTCATCTCGCACGCTCACTGGCACAGAGCCAGACAGAACACTTGTTCATTTTCTAGTAAGACGCCCATGAATACCAATACAGAAAATCTGATCCGCCTCGTGGGTCTGTTTTTCATGTGCAGCGACTGCAATAACAAGGAAACAGAATCTCTGATGTATCTCCGAGGTTAATTACCTTACAAAATGTGATACTGCCTTTGTTTAAATAATTCAATATTAAATCAGAGAGGTATTTCAGCGAATTAGGTTTACGTTGGGGTTGAAAAAGGATTCTTGTCACATTCAGATCTAAATCGTTTTCTTTACAGTGCAAGTATTACGACAACAAGGGGATACTGAAGAGCACCTGATCAACCTTTGATGAATCTGGTTCATGTGTGTATGAAATATTACGTTCTGTTGAATAACGGTTGCACAGCCATGAAACGTGGCTGGAATATTCATGAGAACTGACTGATCGCTGTTGTAAATTCAGGTGGAAAGCTCTTCAGATTTCTCCCTCGCCGAACCCTTCATGCTGCACTGAATGCCAGGGCTGCGCAGCAATGTTTGCACGACATTATCGCTTGTTTAGTGCAAACGGGATTTTCATTATAAGGTTTGATCCCCTTGATGAAAATCCGTCAATCTGCTTTTCTATTGAGACCAACACAGACAAGAAAAAAACAGGAGAAAAATAGTTTTTGAGTCAAGAGTTCCAAGAAAAGAATACAGAAATTGCTCATTTGGATTTAGCTGGTAATTTCCTGCTTCTATTAAGCTAAAATCATCTGGGAAACTAAGAAAGCATGTAAATCATTGCTTTGTTTAATGTTGGGCGTGGAACGAGGATAAAATGAAGACATCTTGCTGTCTTTATCCTCTTGGTCTCAGAAGGCACGATGCTTTTAGTGTGGTGCATTGCTATAGGTTTAATCAGATTCAAGATCAAGGTCTGTCTGATATGAAAAAAGGTTACAGTAGGATGACCTGCTTGTGGTGGTCCATATGTCTCCCCCCACCTACTGTAGAGGTGAGTTTCATTTGGCCGTAAGTGGACAGCGAAGTGGACTTCACAGGGTGTTCCGCCATCTTAAGTGAGATTCCAATCCGAACATGTTCAGTTCGGAGGGAATCAGGGAGCATCGATACATCACTTCGCCAGAAGTGGAAAATCACCCAACTGACATTGAGCTCCGCGTCAGGAGTCAGAAAATCAACGGACGAGTTTACGTATGCCTTTTGTACATTGTGAAAGTTTTTTGAATTATTGTTCATTATATTAAAAACTTTGGTTTGCTTCAGGTAAATATGTTATTTTACTTTTTGTAGCATTGTTATTATGTAGGCTACAACTCGAGATGATGAATTTATTTATTTGTATATATTTTGTTTGTGCAATTAAAAAGTAGTTTTCAGATGCTCGTAAGGATTCATCCATTTTGCTATTATTACACAAACTAATGTAAAGTTGTAAGCAGCAGCAGTTCTTTTTTATTATGGTATGTTATATACCTCAGGTTTATGTCTGCACCACAAAAAGCGAGATGAGACCGACGCGACCATGGATTAAGAACACTCACATAGTTGACCAAATAGAAAATGTATTTTATATTGCATAACAGTAGTCTCAAATAATCAAAGCTGCATCAGTCAAATAAAAACGCATAATCAAAGTTAAGATTATATTAATTAGATACATAATGCGTGTTATGTTTATGTATATTTCTTTTCAAATTAAAAGTAAAGTTATAATATTTATTTAGCCTATATTATAATTTAGGCTATTATATTATATTACGTTGCAGGGCATTCCAGTTAAGCGTTTTTTTGTCAACGAAGTCCACTTTAACAGATATCCCGTGCTCAGGGAGTAGGTAGCAGTGAACACTGCGTAGAAACCCTATCAAATGGAAGGCAGCTTAGGTCTTTCCTCAAACTCCACCAGGCAGCATTACCTTCTCAGTGCACGTCTGTGATGAGTGGTGAAAGGCATCCAAACAAAGGCGTCCACAGCAACCCACAAACAACAGTGTTTACACAAACACCAATTAAGCGCTTCAAAATTTTTTGCATCACGTAGCCTAAATGGAGTAAAAATGTGCATGGCTCTCCGACTGTGAGTTTCTTTTAAACCAACAACAGATGCTGCATTGCACCCAACACCTGTAGCCAACTGCTGCCCACGCCTGTTACAGTTTTTTAACATGACAGAGTAGAAATCCTACATTTCTGAACTTACGCTTGTCAAGAATATCAATGAACTGATTCCAGACCGTAAAGCCCACCAAATATTCTTTACAATATTCCACTGGCCAAGTTAAACAAAGAATGGTTTAACTCAAGTGAAACTGCTATTTGAATAGCTCGGAATTCCTTTATCAGCTCTTTTGTTTCCGAGGTGCAACAATGTAAAACAATGTAAACAATGTGATGAATTATTCAGAAGCAATAAGGTAAACACCGCTAGCCTAGTAGACACAATTATTGCCGGGGAGAGAGAGACTGTGTGAAGCGAGCAGGGACAGGGGGGGAAATTAGGGACTGATGACTGTCTTTTGATAGATGGGCTGGGAAGATGGAGGGAAAGGGAGGGATGAAAGGGTTTCCATGGTAACAAATGGAAGCTGTGTGACAGAGGGAGATCGACCGTGTAGAAAAAGTGATGATGTGAATTTTAATGACACGCTGACCACAAACACATCGCAGGGCTGATGCATCTCTCTGTCCTTATGGCAATCTTCAAATTTCTTTCCCTATTCATCTCTCTCTCCCTCTCTCTTGGGATGGTCTATTTGCAGAAGGGGTAAGATAAGGGGGAGGGGTCGACTATCAGATCTTGCTGCATGATGACCCATGTGCAACAGACACAGCAACACCTGTCGGACAGCACATGAAAACAGCATCTGAAACATGCACCAAGGGCACTGAGTTTAACCAGGACACATAGCCACACAAAAGGGCAGAATAAAATCGAATAAATAAAGATGTGTTAAGTATAATTTCAATGGGTGAGTTAAAACAGATATGCACACTGCACAGTTGCGTTTTCTTCTGTATTTGCTTGATATGTTCTATTTGCCATAGAGAAACACAAACTACTGTACACTACCTGCATAACACATACACACTAAAACACGATGCAGAAATCTGCTATTCAAAGTAAATGACCGCAAGCAATCACAGTGACTACTCTAATATCAAGTACATACGTGTGTCAGGAAGGTTATATTCAAAATATATAAACACATGCACAGAGTCCTTTACCCTTAAAACACTGACACAACATCAGCATCCTTAATAGTGCCGTACACAAACAAATATTACCTCGCCAGGCAAACGTTTGCTCTCAGATATACGTCCTTCAAAATACCTGCCCTCTTCTCTGTCAAACGACTGCTCCACGCCGCAGATTCTCCTGCGTTCTGTCTGCGCTTGCGTGTGTGTATGTCTGCAGCTGGGGCTGGATGCTCACAGACTGCAGCCTCTCTGCCGTTCCACACACATTCATATCCAACACCTGGAAACTGGATCTCAATATTGCCTGGATCTGGATCTGGATCGCTCTCCGCTGCTGCGCTGGTGATGTCAGTAAACCACGATGCAGCCCTGCTGGACGATGACTGTGTAATGTTCATGGAATAGCCGATGACATCATCTGTTCAACGGGGCTTTGATGGAGGCCAGTCGAACTAAATCGAGATCTGTTTTACAATTTGTTTTCCTTACCACTCCTTTCAAAGCCAAGATATGATTCAAGATCATGTAATCCCAAACATTGTCCAAATATGTATTCTGCTACATTTTAAAAACATATGAGAAAGGTAATATTCCGGGAGCTGGTAAAATACCATCAAACATTTTTTGTAAAGTAACATTACAATACGTTTTCCTCTATTGTAATGCTTTGCATGAGGCTGTTATTTTATAAGACCTGCAGCCAGTAAGACTGTGATTTCTACAGAAATGTTTAAGTGTCGATTTTTACCATGTAGAAAAGTGAGGTTTTAGTGTGAAGGAAACGTTTTTGTCTAACAACATTTAAAATATTTTTTGAAACGTTCACTGTGAGCTATTTCAGCGTACTGCACGATACATCTAATATTATCGCTTCAATAAATGACAGATTCCCTCAAGTCAGTTTTGCCACAAAGTCATTAAGTTTCAATTATGAGAAGCCCCCTAAAACGCAGAAGATTAAAGCTGTGGATAACCTACAGATTTATAGCAGACTACGCCCTCGAGGGACTGATTTACATTAGAAAGGCGCACAAATGAATTCATTTCGATGAGTGATAGTCTCATAAGCTTCCCTGAGGATTAAACACATTACAGTCTGTCTATCTCGCGTGCATTCTCAATGTAATGGCTCCTTATGTTTGTAGACATCATATGAACTCAGCATCATATCACCGTGTTTCATGGATTTAAAACAGTGAAACAATATTACAAACAATAATCTGTGGTACTCCTATTGTAAACACTTCACTGTTTGTTAACACACACTGAGGTAAAAGTCGAATGATTGACTGTACAATATCTGTGGCGTACCGTGGATTACAACAAAGACCTAAATGATAAAACCTGCTTAGGTGAACAACCCCAAATATTTCTACAAACATTCTGCTGGAAATGTAATGAATAATCTCCTCACATGAATCCCTTGTTAAAAAAACAGCATATGCTGGGTTAGGTATGTTTTGATGCTGGCTTGACCAGCATAAACCAGCTAAAGACCAGCGCATGACCATCTTAAACCAGCACATGACCAGCCTAAACCAGCACAAACCAGCAAACCCGCATCAAAACATACCAAACCAGCATATTCTGTTTTTTTCAACAGGGTCATTGGAGATGGGAGAAAAAAACTGTAGCAAAAAGAAAAAAATCTTGTGTAAATGTGGTGGGAAATTGGAGGGTAATGTCAAACAAATGTCGCTCTTAGACAACAAGGAAACCACAGATCAAATGACTTATTTGAATTCCTATATGCGCTGCCTGATTTTTGAAGATTTCAATCGCTTACGATCAGCAAAATATCATAAAATAACATTATATCCTGTGAGAAGAAAGCACATAACCTTCAGTGCTGGTTTATAAAAAAGTGTAAAAGATGTCTGGTTTCTTTGAGAACTATAAGAGGAGTCTGACTCCCACCCGCAGGGTTTGCTTTGAAAACAACCAGCACGAACCCTCAGCTCCTGCTGAATCATTGCAATCTCATTTTTTGTGAGCTGAATCATTCAGATACAATTTGGTTTCAGTAACTATTCAGGGATTTAGGCCAATATAGTATCATTCATCCAATTTGGTTTATCAGCTGTGAACAAAACCATTATCTGAAGAGAATTCTGGGTAATCTATCCCCTCCGTTGGGTGCATGACACTCGACATTAGAACGGATGGAATGTGCGAGGTGCCACATTAAAACATGCCAACTTGCCAAATGAAATGTATGATATTTGAATCATATCGTCTTTGTGGAGCTTTTTTCTACTCCAAAACTTTTGGCATCATTCTCCTGCAGTGGGAGCTTGTCAAAACTGTGGAATAGACTTCAAAGGCGTCCTACATTCCTTCTAAAAATGGTTGTCTTGTTTTTCTTTCTGAATTATGCTTTGTTTAAGCTAATTTTGGAGCGCCATTTCACATCAGCAGATGATATCAGTCTATACAGATGATTTCCCTTCTCGTTGAAAAGCAATTCACATTTATTTTGGAATAACACTAAAATATCAAGGGTGACAAGAATACAATAATCAGGGAAACACAGACAGGGATCATGACAACCACACAGACAGAACAAAGAGCAGCAATAACAGTCCTATAGTCGAGGGGTTCCCAAAGAAGGGGTCCCAAAAAGGGGCCCCCCGGGGGTCACAAGATGACTCCCAGAAATCACTTTTTTCATTATTATTAGTATATTATTAGTATTTTATCAAAAAGTGTAACAAAATACAAAAATATTAGTTAAGTCAAAAATAAAACCGTGCAAATAGAAAGCCTTTCGAATTTATTTTGTGTTGTTAATATGCGCATGTTTGGATGGACCTAATAAGTGCATGTGCGAAGTTGCGTGCAACGTTTGTAGCCTATATTTTTTACCATCTCCGAGGATAGTGGGGTTAACGGCACTGTTATTTTGGGGGTCGTGGGCTGAAAAGTTTGGACACCCCTGCGATAGCCCACTGAAAAATCTCAGATAAAGCAAAGATAAAAAGCATCTCCACCTATACAGAACAATGCAGCTCGTGAGACTACACTGAGACGGGGAGAGAATTCTGATAGGGGGGTGGGGCTGAATGTTGTGGTTGCACAGAAGGCGCTGCACCTCTCCTCTTTTTTGGGGGGAGGAAGATCATCACAATGGAGCAGGATTTATAGTGGAGGTGTAGTAAGGGGTGACATACAGAACATTTACAAGTCTGATGCAGTCTCCAGGGTCCATAAAGCACAGGGCCATTTAATTAGCTTTGTCTCATCTGCAATTACTGCGAATTCACATAGATCAGCGTGTGTTGAGTGGTTTGCCACGGTATGTGATATTGATGGTCATTGTGCTTATTGAAGTTTAATGAATGTCTGTCGTGACTGCTTGCAATGTAATGTATTCATGTTTATACCACAAACAATGTCGGATGAGTCACAGCATCCTCTTAAAATTACAGCAATAGAGGCTTAGAAGAATATGCACACAATTATTTGATAAAAAAAATACAAGCAAATATCTACTACATTTTCTCCGTGCTGAGAATCATTTGGTCATCTTGCAGAGAACGTTGATTACGGAAGAATCATTTTAGGTATTGATCAGATCAGTCTCCTAGACAAGAAAATGGCAGTGATAAGACAGACTAATAGGCTGACTCCACGACACAGGAGGGATAAAAAGAGAGCGAGAGAGACTGCATGTGGTTTCTGGAGAGCTCAAACTGCTGTATCATCAGCCTTTCTGCCAACAGCATATCCAAATGACCAAAGTACTGGATACTCTGACACATTGCCAAAATGACAGCATTTGCAATATTGATGTGCTTATGTGCAATATATGCATATTAACGTGTATATTAATAAAAAATACGTTGCCGGTTATTAACATATCTGTGAATCTCTATGATTCCCAATAGCAATTCAACACCAACACTGATGTGACACTGAACACACGCTTATTTAAAAACTTAAAGGGGTCATATGGCGCGAACACGTGTTTCTGTGTCTTTGGTGTGTTATAAGTTGCCCAGGCATGTATTAGACGCGGAAAATTGGAAAAAAGTGTCGGAACCAAATATGCATTCTATCTAAAAGCGAATGCTCACCCAGACCTGCCTGAAGTGTAACCACACCCCCACAAATCTATGTCAGTTCGTGGTATGATTTGACTAAGACCGCCCAAATGTATACGCAAGTAAGGTGGGCATACCTGTCAGTACAATTGCTTTGGAACCTATATATATATATATATATGGTAAGAGGCGTTACATTTCCGTTACACGCTTGCAGTATTCGACCAATCACTACGCACTGGTTAACTGGCCAATCATAGCACACCTCGCCTTTAAGAGCGATGAGCTTTGTAAAAAATCTGCGTGTTACAGAGAGGCGGGGCAAAGAGGAGATGCAATCATGCACGGTATGTGGAAAATATTGCGTTTTTGAACCTTAAATCGTGTATTCACATTGCATTACATCTAGAACAAAAGATAATATTGGTTTTAGCCCTGTCATTTGTACCTTTTAAATAAAAAGATTTACGAAAAATCAACAATTAAACAAGGAGTGCTGCAGATACAGATCCCCCTTGTGTCTTCTATTAATGCAAAGTAATTGTGCTTAAAGGGATAGTTCACCTAAATATGAAAATGTACTCAGCCTTAAGTCAACAGTGCCCCAGAACTGTTTTGTTACAAAATTTTTCCAAATATCTTTGTGTTCAGCAGACTTCAGCAGTTGTCAATACTGCCGCTTAATTAATAAACAATGTACAAATGTACAATAGCCAACTGCGGCAGGTCTGTTAGTCTGCAATTACACTGTTGCATGAGCAAATCAAATAAGACACTGTCTCATAAATATCTTATTTGTTTAATTTATTGGGCTCAACTAAAAAATGCCTTTGTTTACATTAAAGTAACAGTTCACCCAAAAATAAAAATTATGTCATCATTTGCTCACCCTCACCCCCAAATCTGTATAAATGTCTTTGTTCTGATGAACACAGAGAAAGATATTTAGAAGAATGCTTGTGACCAAACAGTTCTTAGGCCACCACTGACTACCATAGTAGGAAAAAGTACAACGGGACCCCAGACCTGTTTGCTTTCCTACATTCTTCAAGATATCTTCCTTTCTGTTCAACAGAACAAAGAACATTTTTTCTTTTTGGGTGAACTGTTCCTGTAATAGCCGACCAAGACGTGCATTCAATCACTCACATGACCAGCTACATTAGGGAAATGTACAGTTATGTGCACTATTCAGATAATTTAAGCATTGGCTTGGTACTAAAATACTGGGGACACGCCTACTATTACCCTGACAGAAGACAAACAAAGACACAATCACTGATTCCACATGCTTTGTTCTAAGCATACACTTGCACCTTCCTCTTCACAGCATCACAGAGGGGAATAAACACTGGTTTATTATCTGAAAGAGTGAGCTCATGGCAGAAGCCTTAATGTTGCTCTGATTTCCTAAAACCCAATTATAGTCCACAGACACAGAGAACAGCCTCAGCTCACTGTCCAATTAGACTGATTTATTAATACTGCAAATGCTCGGAGAGAAACAAGCTTCGGTTTCACTCGCAACTCTCTGCAGTGAAACCCTGCATCCGTCAACAGAGAACAAAATCCGCAGTCAATGTTTCCCTGTCACAACGGTTTTTACTAGGTCTCCTAGATATTGCTGTTTTGTATAACAAGCAGACTTGACTTATTTCATTTCAAATGTGTCGGCAGATTGAGGTTGGCAGACCTTCCACTTGCTCTCACCTAAAAAATGTTTCATCCATAAGATTGGGATGTAATGTAAATTCATCATACTGACTGATCTGCTACCGTACATATCACCGGCCTGATGGTAGCACTGCCATATCTCCCGCATGCAATGTAGTAAATATTCCATGGCTAACAGATATTGGTGCAGGTCAAGCGTGGACATCGCATTAAGCTGGGCATGCTGAAAGATTCTGGGATATTTATGTGCCACTGGTCTCTGGATATAAATCATTGATAAGACAGGTAGGGCAGCGGGCAGACACAACTCACCATTTCAGCACAGACTGGGCTTATGAATGGATGGAGAGTTGCCTGGAGTTCAATATTATTGCTGGGAGGATGTTCATCCATAGCTATTGGCACTTGATAGAGTTCTCAGCTATGTGCATTGTAAGTATTTATTTCGTAACGGATGTTTCTCCAACAATTCTGTAAGACTTCTATGACTTCATGCATTTCTTCATTTGATCTCCATTTAACTTCACTAGGGGAAACAACTGAGACGTTCTAATAAAACTGCTGAATAAAAATGTCCTGTCATTAGTCTCAAGCATATGCAACAGACAGCGCTGTCAGGCTTTGGGCACGGGCCGAATGAAAGCAGGTGCTTGTGTGACAGGTGTAATTACCAGACTAACTGTCTCCTGTTATTGGAAACAACAGCAGGTCACTTTGCTGTTTTTGGCGTGTCGGCACGCTGAGGGGAATTGAGCATAATGGGGCCGGTTGGTGCCTCATTGATATTCATTGAGAGACGTGCAAAGAAAGTGCATGTCTGTTACATGCCTCAGGGTAAGAGACCTTTCAGTGCTTGTCCTAATGTCTTTAGAGGACATTTAAAGGGACAGTTCACCCTAAATAAAAAATCACCCTCGTGTCTATCAAAGCCTGTATAGGAGTTATTGAAACACAAAAGAAGATATTTTTAGAAATGTCTCATTGGTTTTGTGGCCATACATTGAAAGTCAGTGAGGGGGGTCAGTGTTATGAGAGTGAATGACAAAACAATGATAATTTCTGGGTAAACTGTCCCTTTAAGGACCCTGACACAGAAACACCGAGAAGTAAGGCAGACTGCAGAGAGGAAATGACATTGGAGACTCTGTGATGGCCAATGACATCAGATTAAAAAAATTTGATAACACACAGTTAAAATATTTATCTAAATTTGTTTTTTTTTACCATGCAGCTTATAAAAATGTAATAAATTTAGTGCAATATATGAATATTATGTGTTAAATAACACAAAACATCCTTTTTAGTATACTAAGTTTTTTTGCTTGAAGTATTTTTTTTTCTCTTAAATAATGCTAGACCACACAGTGCATGCCCCAAAATCAATTTAACAAAATGATCCCGTGTCGCCCCCTAGTGGCACCCATGGAGCATTGCAGAAGCTTCTTATGCCATCTACATTTTTCAATTTTACCTAAATAGAAATATACAAAAAACTACAACCCAATGACTAACACCACTTTTTGTTAGGTAGAGTGTTTATTGCCAATATGTTGTCCAGTTCATCCAGATTTTGAGGCAAGAAAGGTTCATCCAAGTGCTGGAAGAAGAAACAGGAGGACTTACCAAAAACCTTTCCCAGGAAAAGGGACTTGATCTGGTTGAACTGTATGTCTGAGGCCTCGGGCAGGGTGTAGCTGACTGGTGGATAATGATCCAGCTACAAGACAAACACATGTAATTAGGATTAAAAAACAACACCGTTAACTTTCTCTTGTGGTCATCAAATGCCAAGGCATATATTTTAGTGTCCTTCAGTGAGCTTGGGCGCCATCTTCTGCCCATAATTTAAAAACAACAAAATGTGTACACTGTAGTCAATCCACTAAATGAAACATGAAATCTAAATTTATGTAAATAAAAAATGTAAAGGACAAATATTACTTGTAATAATAACAAGTATAGTTGGAAATTAAAAAATAATTTATTTGAAGCAACACATGCAAACAGACCTTTATTTGGTTACTACTTTTATATTTTTTATTTTATTAGCATTATGTATGATATTTTACTTAAGAGTAAATCATCACCTGCTGAACAATACAGATTGACTTGATTATTGACACATTTTTGCAGGTCAAAGTTCATTATGGTATCCAGTAGCTGTTACTGTTAATTTAAACGTAACACACACACGCACGCACGCACGCACACACACACACACACACACACACACACACGCAAGCACAGTTTGGTGACAGTTTTAATTACCCTGTTACAGCTGATTCACAGGCACTCGTAATTAGCATGAGGCATCTCAATCTCTATATAAAAAAGAATTATTTCCGCTAAATTACTTTATTGTGCTTGAAGATACGGCTGCTCTCCGAGTCTCCTCTGTGCTGTGAAAGTGGCTCTCTCATCGCCGCACAATGACGTGAATACAAATGAGGCGAACAGAAAGAAACGCAGGCTCCGACACAATACCGTTCGTCTGACATATTTCAGTTCTAATTTGTTCCACTGTTGTGAGGGACTGATAAATGCAGGCATGATTATTCAGACGCCTCCCAGGTGCACTTGTGCTGGGAAATTCATCCGGGGAACTTCTCCCTCCCTCACCGTAAACCATCACTCAGCTGAAACCTTGTCCAATTGCATTTCTAAATCTCATAAGATGTCTCATGCTCTTGTGTTTCCGCTGCTGCTAACAGGGGAGGGCGTGTTGCCGTTTATCAATGGGACCAAATTTAATTGCTTGCAGCCTGTTTACCTTTATCTAGGGATGTAGGTATGACTTTGAAGAGAGAGAGAGAGAGAGAGAGGGAGGCTGTCCCCTGCAGTGCTGTGGCCCTGTTCTGATGCAGCTAGTGTTAATGAGCCCTGCTGTGAGCCTATAATTAATCTCCATCCAACAAGCTTCCTATCTGACAGCCCCTCCTGCACCACGGCCACCCAGAGAGGGACACTCGGCCCGGGAGGCTACGGCAGCTCTCCACGGGGCGTCCACTACTCTGACAGCCCTGAGGTATAGACACCATCCCACTAAGAGAATAATTCAGAGAGAGAGAGAGAATGTAAGCTGGCAGAATACCTCACAAGTGTATCAGACCCTAAACTAAGAAAAGTCTTGAGCATGTACAGACTCAGTGATCACAAGCTGGCTGCAAGATATGTCAAGTCCTGCCACGACAAATGAACAACCAGCACAACACAACACAACACAACACAACACAACACAACACAACACAACACAACTGACACACACACACTACTGACAGGATCCTGTCACCCTCACTGAGAACTTTTATCAATACCTTGCTCTTTTTCTGTTTATATTGAGATTTATATATAGATACTTATATACTTGTATTTTATTTTATTTTTACCTTAATCTGTATTCATGCGTGTTTATATTTGAATTTTCCTGTGCTTTGGCAATGTAAACATTTGTTTTATCGTGACAATAAAGCTTCTTTGAATCTTGAATCTTGAGAAAGAGAGAGAGAGAGCAAACCAATACAAAGGACACTGTATATAAGAATAAGAATGGAAAACAATATCAAATAAAGTGTAAATGTCGGAGGATCAATGTTAATTCTACATTTCTGTCTTTAGTGCAGTTTTTATTTCTAAAAGGTGAATTTCTGTAAAACAATTAGACGAAAAAATATTTTTAGGCGAACATAATTGCATTGTGCCATCTTAGCTAAAAGTTTCTTCACAGCAATGCCATAGAATAACATTTTGTTGGTTCTTTAAAGAACCATTTATTTAATGGGTTTATGAGAACAATTTCTTTCATATTCATAGTATAAAGAACCCTTGTGGACAAAGAACCTTCTGGGAAACAGAATATGGTTCTTGGGATGTCAAAGGTTCTTTCTGAACCCATTCAGCCAAAAACGGTTCTTCTATTGGATCATGAAGCACCTTTTTAGCAGTGTATGTGACAAAACATTCTGTCCATTTCAAATCACAATGACCTCCAATTATTAGCATAAAAGTGCAACAATATGATTTTTTTTAGAAATAAATTGTGTTTTTATAATCTATTTTATGTAAAGTTACATAGCTCAAGCATTAAATAAACATACTAATATTGTGTAGAAGATAAATGGGAACTTAAACTTTATATTTTTGCAAAGTTTTTTGTGAATTTTACAAATTTATTGTGAATTAGTATATGTAGCATACAACAAAACGTAGGAGATTTACCCTATTTAGCAAACTTGAAACAAAAACACTGATCGTCCAAACGCTTTATTTGTAAAGACAGTGCGCTCCAGTGTCCAGCAGGGGATGATCTTTCAACTTCTTTGGAATAGGTCAACTCTTAGATGATGACTCACAAAAGCATCGTCCCGGGTCCTCCACATTACTTTGATAGCAAGCTGACCTGACAGGATGGGAAAAAAACCTAAAAGAATTCATTACTCTATATGAATAATGCATTCCCAAATGAAACGGTGCCCTGCCACTTGCCTTAGGGTTTAAAAAAACGTCCAAAAGATCAAGCAGAACGCTGATTGCTTTGTCTGTATGCTTGTTCTCTTAGTTATGTTTTGACCTTTCACTGTCTGATTCAAAAAGGGTGCGATGCTTCATTTATCACTGGTGTGGGTGTGTGGAAAGGTCAGATGGACCGCTGTTATTGGCTTTCCTACCTGTATTTGTTTTGAAGCGCAAGAACTTTTACATTGACGGGGTTGATGTGGAATTTCAAGCAGCAACTTTAATGTGCCGCAGCCCAAAATTAATTATTTTCTTATTCTTGTATCATTACACATGCAGTACCGTGATGAAACTATATATAATGTATAATATATATAAATATATATATATATAATATTTATATGTGACACACACACACCCACAAATGTGAAAGATGCCTCTGGATGGTTATGCTGCAATGTCAGCAGGGTTCCAAGGGTCCATAAAAGAAGGGCGAACAGGCTACGGTCCTCTTTCTCTCTCTCTCTGAACCAGACGTCTAGTGGTCTGCAGGATCTTACGCTTGGCAGAGTTGTGTCACGAGAAGTGAAATAAGGCTGAATTAAAGAGAGCTACTGCCTTGCTTTAAGACCTCATGCCCACAGGCTTATCTCAGTGCTGTGCCTCATGCTTTTAGACAGCGGGAATTTGATTATTTGATTTAGGAGCGTGAAACAGAGAAGGGCCCCAAGAAAGACAGCTGAGAGAGAGGAGAGAGAGTCAACAGAAAACAGAGCCTGGACTTTAATCGACAAGGTCACAGTATATCTGACATGCTCTGTGCACCTCTGTCATTTTATATTGTTCTCCTGGCGCATGTGTCATGGTGATGGTATGGGGGTGGAAGGAATCATACAGCTCCATCACCTGAGACGCAACTTGTTATAAGCACAAATCCTGCAGATCGGACATCAGGCCTTGAGATGGAGGTGCGGAGGAACTCATGCTTCCTGGGATCTTGATTACTCTGTTATCACTCCATCTTTGCCGAGTGTCCTGCTTATCGATCACACGGGCTGCTGCGCGTCCCTCCATTTAAGACTTAATAAAAATCTAAAGTGCGCACTGAGTCTAAGTTCAGGGATCAATATGGGCTTTCAATTATCCTGCGTCCGTAGTGCAGATACGGGCCTGAGACTGGTGCATCATGGGTGACAGGCAGTGCACACATCTACTCACATACTGTACTTACACACACGTGCTTTGTTTGCAGACTAGTGTGAAAATTTACATTAAGTCATTTAGCAGACGCTTTATCCAAAGCGACTTACAAATGAGGTAAACAATGGAAGCAATTGGAACCACATCAAGTGTAAGGCTACTAGCTCACATCATTAACCACTACAACTGTATATTAGTCCGTTTGTGTATATGTTGTACCTGTATTTCTATGTCTCTCTCCACGCGAGAGATGTTGACGGTGTGGGGCTGCCAGTTGGCCAGGTTCCTTTGGTCAATATCAATGGTGAATGGTTCCCTGAGACCACCCAAGTTGTAACGCAGCTGCAGGGTGCCTGAGCGAAGCGGGTTGAGACAGAGAGTGAGAAAGAAACAGAAACATTTAAGTTAGTGAGGTCATTGGGAATGTGAGTTCTGAATCTGTAATTTGTTGGTACCCTGACCTCACTCACCCCTACTGTACACTCACGTGGCGCAACAGACTACAGAGAAGAACATAACCGCATTTGGTTTGAAGGCAACAGAGATACATTTATTGTAGGCTTCGGAAGCTTAACCAAAGGTATTACGTAAAATCTGTCTTTTTTTACATTTTATGGAATGGTTTTTAATGAAAAAATGTACGGTATGTTTGAGTTTGGGTTAAGAGGGATAGTTCACCCGAAAATTGATAACAGTACCCATTCACTTCTATTGTATGGACACAAAACCAATGCAAGTGAATGGGTAGCGCCATTGTTCGGTTACCGACATTCTTCGAAATATCTTCCTTTGTGTTCTGCATTAAAAAATAACTCATACAGGTTTGGGAGAGAATAATTATCCCTTTAAAGTCTTTACATTAAATACCAGACGTGAATGGATCAGAGGGTTGTGCTTATGTTAACAAACAGTGATGTCATTTTTTGTGTCATTTGTCAATAATTAGCTTTTACTGTTAATTTACACGCCACAGAATTGATGCTCCTCTAAACTCTCTCATGTCTCCCTGATGAACTGTAAAGATTCTCTTCGAGGTTGAACAAGTGTGTAACTTGTACATGACTTCTAAACGCCAGACTAAACACCGTATTTAATTTGCCTGGAATGAAAATATAATTGATTCAATGATTCATACTGTTCTCTTATAAAAGCGAACAAAAACGTAGTTTCTTCATTGATTGGTTTGCACTTCGATTCCTCACACCCTTATATTTACAATACTTAAATATGGCATCTACTCTGACTAAAGTGTACACTTAATATAGCATGACATATTGAAGAGGGCTGTTCAAGAGTTCAGCTACAAACAGGACAGTGGTCCTCCAGGACTTACAAAAACAACATATTGAACGGACTGAACAGCAACATTTGGTTGAAAGTGAATACAAAGATACAGAGCAGACGGGAATTTTCCTACCACCAACATCTTACCATTAAGACGAAGCACCACGGCCATGTAGTCCCGGGTTTTAGAACTGACATAGACCAGGACGCTGGGAGACGTGGAGGTACTGAAACTGAAGGTGAGGTCTTCACGTGTAAGGTTCATATCTGTTGAAACGCTGTGAGTTATGCTCTTGTCATCCAAGCCGGAGGCTGCGGCCACCCCGTCCGGTGTGAGGTTATATCTGACCAGTGTCCCTGCCTCAAAGAAACCTCCGACGTCTGGAAGAAGAGAGAGATGCTTTCAGAAAACTGACATCACCCTCATGCTTTGTATTCATGAGCGGGCTTCACCAGAAGCTATAAAATAGAGAGGACACCTTCTTATTACCTTTTTACTTGAGGGGAGAACAAAGGTCCTTACACGGATCGTTTAACCTGACTGCTAGGAAGTGTGTGCAAGTGTGCGTGGATTTGTCTTACACGAGCTGTATAAACAGCGCTGGATTTGTTGCATATGGGGTGGAACAGAAAGAACCATGGGAAATCAAGATGGGTAATGAAGTAAATACACACAAGGGTAAAAAGAGAGCGAACGAACATGACAACGCGAACCCGCGCTGAATATCTCAAGTACGCAGAGGACGAGGTGGGTTTATCTGCTATTCATTGCATTCCTATTCTCCTATTCAGCCATGTTACCCACGGGAACAGACAAATGAGCTTGGCACAAATGCTGTATTGGGAGAGCAAGAGAAAGTCAGTGCAGAGACTATAGATTGGTTTAATTATTTGCGGTGAAGCCCTTGAGCATTCTCTCCTTTTTTTATGAGGCTGCGCTGTGGGGTTCAAGAGCAACAGGGACTGGGTTTGCCTCCATACATTTATTGAGAAAATGCAGCTCTTGAGTACAAAGTCCACTTTTATGATTCGTTCTGAGGATGTTTCTTTGTTGTGCTTTTAGTTGAAGGTACATGTAAAGGTTTTTATGTAAAGTATTAGTATAGTTCGCTGACTACCTTCAAACGTATAGTATGGATCATTTAACTACTTCGAATTCTAAAAAGTGATAGTTCACCCCCAAAAAATCTGTCATCATTGACTCACCCTCTTCACGTTTCAAACCTGTATTACTTTATTTCATCTGCAGAACACAAAAGAAGATATTTTGAAGAATGTTAACTGGCACTCGTTCACTTGCATTGGTTTGGTTTCCACACAATAGAAGTGAATGGGTGCCGCCATTGTTCAGTTACCAACTTTCTTCATAATATCTTCTTTTGTGTTCATACAGAATTGAAGTGACAAGAGGGTGGTTCAATGAAGACATGACTTTCATTTTGGGTGAACTATCCCTTGATAAGGTGGCCCATACCCGAAACAAGTACACCCGGAGCAGTGGGCAGCTATCACTGCAGCGCCCGGGGAGCAGGTAGGGAGTAAGGTGCCTTGCTCGAGGTCACGAGTCCGACTCTCTAACCATTAGGCCACGACTGTTAAAGCTATTCAACATCATATATACCGTAAAGTTATTCTTGGCTCGACCAGATTTTGAATTTGGCTCATTCTGCAGAGGAACACGGGGATATAAATAAACGTCGTGCTACTGCTGATTAAAGCCGCAGGCAAAAGCATGAGTAAATTAAAAGTATCTGTCATTACGATAAACAGAGAGGCCACAGAGTTCCTATAGCCCATAATCCTCTACAATTAGGCGAACAGATGGTTTGGCCATACTCCTGAATACATAAACAGAATTTAAACCTTTAGGTTAAGAATCATTAAAGTGTATGAATGTAAAACACTGTAAAAAAGTATGTGGATGGACTGGTGGGATCAGAATCTTGGTTTATTCTCAAGGTCCAATTACAGTGTGAGAGCGTTTGCCAAACCACAGTACCATAGAGATTAGAGAACAAGAGTTTTGGAATTCAGACAAATTGACTCCCACTAAATTGGGTCAGATCATGTAAAAAATCAAATCAAATCAAATCTTTGAGTAAAAAAGTTATAAATACATTACTGTCATATAATGAATGAACGAAGCATTTATTGTGTATGCTGTACACCCAAAGCGCTTTACAAACCATTGTGCAGCATCCACCTGGATGATGCGATGGCTCCAAAAGTACAACGGCTATACGTGGAGAGAGATATAGAGCCAATTCAGAAGGTGGGGATTATTAGGAGGCCATGCTTGACAAGGGCCAGTGGAGGGAATCTGGCCAGGACACCAGGGTTACACCCCTACTCTAGACGAGAAGTGCCATGGGATCTTAAAAGACCACAGGGAGTCAGGACCTTGGTTTAACGTCTCATACGATGGACGGTGCTTTTTACAGTATAGTGTCCCAGGGCTACAGGGTGATATGGATGCTGGCCATATGTGTAATATTGAATATATGTGTAACCATATAATATATGTTCCAGTAAAGGAAATTTATGTATAATGGATTATAATTATTGGTAATAAATTACAGTAGATCTCTTTAACTAGATCTTCATTATCTAGAGACCCACATTTACGAAATGTATAAAAAATGTGCTAAATAACATAGTGAAGCACACCCATGACTGCAGAAAGTGAAGGTGATGCGCATTTTCGAGCCGCAGGCGTAAGTCAGCCCGTGGAAGCAGCTGCATTGACCCAAGGCCACTGAATCTGAGAGAATTCATTATTGACTGCAATACCCAATACGGCACAGTAAATATGTTTAAAATGGAAATGTGAGCTAAAACCTTGCAATTACAAGGTTGTTCATGCATATTTCAGGTGGAAGGAAATGGAGAACGCTGAGGGCAAAGATGGAGACTCTCAGGGAATCGTCATCTTTGCACGGAAGACACGCTCAGCTTGATGGAGGTCTTGACAGAGGCCTTTTCATGTCAGTCATGCTATTAGCATATTCAAACAAAGGGGTGGGGCTGGAAATGGATCCTCATAGGTGGGAGGGAAGGAAGGGGAGAACATCTAGACACTCTAGGGAACATTTTATATGACAAAATAAGGTGTGCGTTATATTTTATTCATTCTTAATATCCAGGTTCAGGTGCAAAACGTTTGAGGTATGGGTTAGATACTGACCTTTGGTACATGAAGGTCCATCATACGCTGTGGAGGTGCAGTCACAAGAATAGCCGTTGTATTTCTCCACACACTTGCCCCCATTTCGGCAATACACCCCGAAACTGGTGCAGTGACCCGAGCACCCGGGTTTCACTCCAGGGGTGACCTTCGCCCTCTCCTCCAAATCAAGGGTCACCCCGTTCATCTTGAGAGATCGGATGCATCCGAGAAATCCTCTCTGACCTCCAGCTGCACCTGAAGAAGAAGAGTAGACGACTAGTCAATATTTCGCATGGCATAATTTGGCAGTGTACAAAAGGACTTAACTGTTTTTTCAGTGGAGGTCCAACAACAAGTTTCAAAACAAGGTTAAGTGAGACTTTAATGAGACATTAAGTCTTTTCTTGTTTTTTACTATTCAATAAAACAGACCTTAGAGAAATTACACTGGGAAATGCACTAGAATTTCCCAATCGGGAACTCTTCAATGTCATGTTCGGACCCTTTTTTTTATTGTGGGAATCTTTCAACTAACACAAAAGACCTGAAATCGTTTGCTAGATTAATACTATTAATAGTGAATGTCCGGGCGAGTTGCATTAATTATTTACTAAAGGTGAACAGATCCACCATGACCCTACTACAATTTATCACACTGTCAAATTCGGAAAGTTGTATTAATTCTTCCAAAGACAAGATATGAATTGGAATATATATTGTAGTTGGGCTGACTATTGCACTTTATTCTGACGATTTTTGGTGAAAAGTTTCCTGAACTCAATTCTTTCCGTAAACTTTTATTCAGACGATGACCTGGATTCTTGGCTCACAAAGTCAAGCAAAGCTCCTCTCATCAGCTGTAAAAGGGATTTCTTTCGATGAATGCCAAATATATATACACTTTATATTCCTTCTTCACATAGCCATGATTAGTCAGACCATGTTTCTTTCAGAACTTTTCACAGTGTACTGTAGTGTGAATAAACCCGAGTGAATGAAAAAAGCTGTTCTGACGCGCTGTTAAAACCCTTCTAAAGTTCACTGCTTCCATCTCCGATGAGACCTGCATGGGAAATTATTCTCTAATGAAACTGTAATGAATTAGCATATTACATTTATTAGACTATCCTGCCCAGTGGAATCGTTTTCTTCCGCTATTACCTCTGCAGTCCTCAGGATGACTGTGGCCTTATACTGCAGAAAACGATTACCTGAGCAAAATAGTACTCCATTTACAGACAGACAGCGAGATAGACAGAACGATAGACAGACATACAGATAGATAGATAGATAGATAGATAGATATAAAAATATAGATAGAACAGATATTTATTTGTTCATTCTCCAGTCACACCAAGACTGCATGTTGGGGTGCTTTGTACAAAAAAGTTACCTACTGTCCTGACAGGCCCATGATGCCGGCTTCCCTGTGGAGAGCCAATGCCGCCCAGACGTGCAAGCAAGATGGTGATGACAGAAAAACAACACAAGCAAAAAAAACCAAAAAAACAAATAACAGGATGAGACTAAAAGCATGCAGTGCTTAGAATACTTAACAGTGCATAACAAAAGACCAAGCAGAGGGAAATAAAACGGCACTAAAAATAAAATGTAATGATGGAGAGTTAAAAAGAATGAAAGATTCTGAATATAGTAGAAAGCAAACCTGCTGAAATGGATTTGTGGCGCAAAAGTCTGGTTGTTATTTGATATGAAGACAATAAAGAACGAACAGGCATTTAATCCTCCATTAAAAAAAGAGGGCACTATAAATGCAAACCAAATTCAAATAGACACAAGCGTTCAAGGGTGAAAGGAAATAGAAGGAAATTGGCTTTATCAATAAATGATGACATGAAACACAGAGCGTTCCGTTGAGCAATTCGTAAGGAGATGAGAGCAGGAGAGCAGGAGAGATGCTTGACAGGTCTGGACATCTCCAGCTCTGCTCACTCAGCACATACAAACCAATTAGTTTTCCCACGGAGGGTCAGAGACAAAGACATCGAGTTGCTCTCCACAGACAGCCATTGCAAGATTTTACATTTCTACTGAGCCACTGACATGATTAGACCTCTGACATGATCAGTCTGGATTGCTCATTACACATAAGCCTGACATAAATCAAATAGCAACGCGAGTCCAATATCGTTCAGATTTTTGTTGATAATGTAAATTATAATTTGACATGCTCCATGGACATCATACACAAGAAAGTTACAGAAAATGTAAAGGAACAGTTCACCCAAAAATGTAAATTCTGTCTTCATTTACTCCCTTAAAGGGGTCACATGACATGGCTAAAACGAACATAATCGTTTGTTTTAGATGTAATGTATGTGTATACACGATTTAAGGTAAAAAAAACGCTGTATTTTACTGTGCAGATTTTTGACAAAGCTCATTGCTCTTAAAAGCGAGGTGTGCTATGATAGGCCAGTTAACCAGTGCGTAGTGATTGGTCGAATACTGCAAGCGTGTGACGGAAATGTAACGCCTCTTAAAATATTTGGAACATCAGGTTCCAAAGCAATTGTACTGACAGGTGCGCCCACCTTACATGCGTATACATTTGGGCGGTCTTAGTCAAATTATACCACAAACTGACGTGGATTTGTGGGGGTGTGGTTACACGAGGCGTTTCAGGCAGGTCTGGGTGAGCATTCGCTTTTCGATAGAATGCCTCTTTCGTGTGTCTGATACACACTCTAAAAAAAAACAGTTCTTCAGCGGTTCTTTGGGATGACTGAGGTGGTATATAGAACCCCTGAAGAACCATACAGGGTTCTTTATACGGAAACGGTGCTATATATCACCTCGGTCACCCCAAAGAACCACTGAAGAACCACTGAAGCACCAAGATTTGGTGCTAAATAGCACTAAAAGTGGTTCCCACATGATTACAAGCAAAGAACCACTTTTGGTGCTAAATAGCAAACAAAAATGTGTGTGTGGCATGGGCAACTTATAACACACCAAAGACACAGACACCCCGTATTCGCGCCATATGACCCCTTTAAGTTGTTCCAAATCTGTATACATTTGGAAAAATGCTTCTAACCAAACAGTCCTTCACCACCATTGACTACCATAGTAGAAAAAATGGCTTTATACATTTCTTTGTTCTGTTGAAGATATTTTGAAGAATGTAGGATGGCAAACAGTTCTGGGACACTTTTGATTACCGTTGTCATTTTTCCTACTATGGTAGTCAATGGTGGCCAAGAACGGTTTGGTTACAAGCATTCTTCCAAATATCTGGACAAAGAAATTCAACCAGACAGTTACTGAAGATAAATAATAAAAGAATATTACATTTTTGAGTGAACTGTCCCTTTAAGATGAAGGAATTCTCTGATGAATGTATCCACAGTTGACTTGAATTGACTTGACTGTAAAGCTTGTTCAAAAAAGAAATATTCTTGACATGTACTATTAAATGCACAACCTAGACGTGCGTTCTCAAAGCTCCCTCAAGAGAGCCATATCGGCGAATAATCTTTCCATATTCTCTTAATGAGCATCAAAGTCATTTGCTGAAAAGAATAAGTCGAAGAACAAAATCGCACAATGAATGCCCAAAGCCATGCTGTTCAAGAGATAATTGCCTTATGAGTGACACGACTAGCTTCATGTTAGTATAACACGCACACACACTATTATTAGACACATGCCCTAGCACTTTTTCCAGCCATATTCAGTCAAACCCACTCCTAACCGTCTCTTCTACCAGTGGATTTTTCTCACTTTGGAGGTGAACGGTGAGCTCCCGTGGGCCCTGTGTCATTAAGGTTTAAGTAGCTGCACCTGCATTTACACTGCTGACACTTTCAGGAAAGAACAAAGAGCTCAAGAACTCAAAGAAACGACTTTTCAGCAAAAACAGACAGAGATAGAACCAGAGCTAGAAAAACTAATAAATGAATACATAAAACTGACAAAAGAACAGATAGAGAATGAGGAGGAGTCTTGTTTTTTGTTTTAATGTGGTAATGAAAGCAAATCCTTCATTGCATGTCTCCGAAATACAAGTCCCAGTAACTCCTCGGAAAAAGACAGTTTCTGAAAATATGCGAGCATGGTTTTGAACATCTGGTTAGACCTTATCTACACGTGTAGACGTATGTAAAACTGGCTGTGTAATATGCAGCTACTGTTTTTAATGAAAAGGCATATTTGGGACCAGTGTAGAATGTATCTGTCGAATGTGTGTGGTTCTTACCAACATAAAGCTGGCTGTAGAGCTCCAGGCGTGTGTGTCCTTGCGTAGGAGCAGGTCGGATCTCTTTGAATTTCTGGTCTAGTGTCAGAATGGCTTCTTTCATGTTCCTCTCTGCACTCACCCGGTGCCACTGGTCATCGTTCACACGACTGGGAGAGTGAACGTTCAGCTCCACAGGCCCGTTTCCGACATCGAATGAGAACGACACCACCGTAGAGGCTACAGAGAGAGTCAAACACAATGAATGCATTGCTGTAGGTCGAAGACTAAGTGATTTTATTGAATATTTAATAACAAATTAAAAAAGCCTCTAAAGGCTTGATATTCAATTAGGAAGAATGAAAAAACGGTATATTGTAAATAAATGATATAATTATTTTTGTACGAAATGTACTGTAATTGAATAAGATTTAAGTAACAGTATCACATTTCTACTATTTACTAATTATGCATGTACATTGCTTTATCCTATACATTTATACATAGTATTTGCAATCCCCTGGGATTGAACCCACAACCTTGCGTTGTTAACGCAATGCTCTTACCACTGAGCTACAGGAAAGCTTCTACAGTATAGTACATATTACCTCAAGAGCAAAAACCCCAGAAAATAATATGTACACTTAGCTTTTTTGTTATGCTATTTGTTACGAATCCAGATGGTTCGACATACTTGTTTATTCTATAACAGGGATTATTTTTCTGCCTTCATGTTTCAGAACGAGGATGCATGGTTTAAAAATTCACAATTACCAAACTTTTTAAAGCTTAGGTACATCATTAAAACAGTCAATAAGCTTAGGGAGCGAGTATGTTCACCACGATGAATTTGAATATTCTTCTGCATAAACAGCGAAGATTGACAGCTGCACTCCTGGAGGAAGAGACGCATTTAAAAGAAAAGTGTTTGCGCCACGACTGCCTATTGTCATTTTTGTCCCCAGAAGGTGAGACCTCTTGGGGTTTTATCACTTGAAAATCCTTTTTATTTAGAATCATCCGCTAACACCTGAGACACATCACACCTAGAAATGCACCGCTCCTCTTTAAGCGCCACAGTTTATTATTACTGGTAGGTAAAAGAATAATCTGCACCATTTGCACAGTGAAGGGAACTCATTTAAAAGGATAGACCTGGCTTCGAGTCAAACATATCTCTGAATTTATTGGGCCGACCGGCTCTATTTGGACAGGGTTACTATGACTGTGCAGATACTGAAGGCTGGAGCTATAATAGACGGGCTTTGTGTTGGCAGCGCGGTGAGTGCCGGCCACTGCTTAGGAAGTAAAAGTGCTGTGATATGATGCAGGTGTGTGCGGCAGGAACAGACATGTCGTATCAGTTAGGAACTCAAGCGTACATATCTGTGACACAGTGAAAAATCAACCTGTGTGCCTTTTACTGGAAGTTTTATATTCTGCCTGCTGCAACAATCTGTGCCCTTTACAGACTGAACAGCTGGCCACCTAGATACACACACTTAATGCTCACCTGAAACAGCACCCTTGCTATTTCTGGTTTTGTTGCATTTATTTAAACATTTCTAAGTTTATCTTGCTGACTGTTTAAACAGCCTTCAATAAGAAGTGTAAAAATATCTTTCTTTAAACAGGGCAACATTCCTTCTTGCATTCATTTCCAGGGTCATGTTGACAATTTTTAAGGGCATAACTAAGGGTGTCATATACCGGTTTTGACAATAGCCATGATATTAAAAGTGACTGTCTTTTGTGATGTTTTTCCAAGTGAAGCAGCTTCTGATATGAGATAGAAATGTAGGCGGGATTTCGTTCACCGAGAACTGACTAGTTTGTAAGAAGTGGGGGTTGCTAACAAAATGGAGACATATTTGTATTTATCAACGACATGTTGCTTGAGGGGTGGAGCAAAAATGAATCCTCTCCCTCACGCCATAATCTGTCAAAAGGAAGATAAGTTGTTTCGGAGGGAAGGTTTACGTTTTAGGGCACATAAATTAAAATAAAATAAAAATGATCATCAATATCATGTTAATACTACTATAAACATTTCATAATATCGCAAATCATTTAGCACTCAAATAAAATTTTGCCCAATGGTTACAAACTATTTTCGCTTCTCTACATTCGCTTTTTGAGTGTGATTTTTATTTTAAAAAGACATTGCGATAATGTTATTAGTGATAAGTGAAAATCTGATGTTGTGACAGCCCTATGCATAACCATAAAAAACTGTGAAATACTTCAATCTTCTTTAATAATACACTCATAAATTATTAAACTAATTATATTCTTAACAATCAACATCAAATAAAACCCCTGGTGTAGATAATAAAATAAAAAAACACCACAATAACGCTTCATTATAATTTTGTTTTAAATAATTAACGGATCACTATTATGTTTCACTGATCTTTACTTTAAACTGGTCACCCATCCGACAATACTTACTTTAGAGATAGTGACTACAGATATTTTACATCCCACATCAATCCCTCAGAGCCCTTTTTAACTTCTATCCCAGCTGCACAGATGCTCCACAAAACATAACACTTAAGAACTATTATTTCCACGACTCTTTCTCTTCATTTTCATCCAGAAGTCACAATCATCATCCAGGACTCACCAGACATTTCAATATCTCTTAGAATGATTGATATACTCTACAGTCACCATTTATGTTCTCTGTTCTGTTCTTCTAATGAGGTCCTTCACGTGTCTTTCTACTTCTCTGTTGGCAAGTGTTCCTGTTGCGGTCACAAAGGGGTGCTGTTTCACTGTTCTTCACATGCAGATGCTGTGCAGACAGGAGGAATTAGGAATGAAGGACGGCGTTTCAGCGTCATTCATAAGCCACCTGTTCAGCTCACATTCTGAAGTGGAAGGTAACAATGGCACGGTCAGCCAGCGCTCCTACCCTTTGGCAGAGTGCCATGAGACAGCTGTTTCATCAACACTCACAGAGGAACAGTTGTAGCCAGTTTTAGCAGATTTATGAGCGCACATGATTACATCAATTCACATACGTCTTCTATTTGAGTCCACGTTTGTATTATAATGTAAGTGTCAGGTGTACAAACCGTATCGATAATTTTTAGCTATAAGATAAAACAAGCTATTTTTTCTATACCATTACAGTTAATGGGGACTGGAACATCAAAATGGACACAAAAACAAAACACAATCCAATTATTCTGAAGCAATAGATTTATATTGTTTGTGTAAGAAGCCGATTGAGATTTAATTAAGTTGAACCCGAAAAATAAAGTGTGCATACTATTTTTATAGTGCCTTTTTGTAGTCCAAAAACTCCAGTCCAGATGAATTGAAAAAGTCCAACAACCAGTACATTCCTCTACATCTCTCGTAATGTTCTCAAAAGAAAAAAAGAAAGTCATTCAGGATTAGATCAACATGAACAAGAGTACATTTGCATAAAATTGAATTTATTTTTGGGTGAACTATCTCTTTAAAACACAAACAAGCCCTCTTTGCGAGTGTTGTAGAGTTCTTATGAGAGAGATGGCAAATGACAGAGAGAGAGAGAGGTAAAGAGAGGAAGGGGCAGGCCTGGCAGGTGTGCGGTTCAGACTAGGGCTGCTCCATCGTTCTCAGCCCTCTGATCCTTGTAATTGGATTTACTGCACTTGGCCAGCCAACGTTGAGCATCAAGTCTGTGGCACTATACTCCTAGAGTACATTCATTTATGTGTGTTTGTGCGCTTGTTTGTATGAGCGTACTGTTGCTCTGTCCACAACTGCGGGCGTTCAGCCGACCACTGTTTTTACATTTAGCAGGGAAACCAAACAAAACCAGCAAGCCAATGTAGTGAAAAGTGTTGTTTTTATATTTGATAGCGCGCCAAACTGGCTGAGAGCTGAACTATCGCACCAATAGAGCAAAACATTTCATGATACCACATGAATGGCTTTTACGCATTACCCATGCAAATTTGTGATGGAATAGGCAAAAAAACGCACATTTGCAGTATAATGCAACAGTACTGATTTTTTTTCCTGAGCTCAGCCAAAGATCATGCAAAGCATATCTAATCAAATATATACAAAAAAAAATCATTTTAAATTTCAAACGGCACTTGAGTAGTCAATGAGTGAATTGTGTTATTAAAGCAAAAGGAAGACATACCTCTTATATTCTAAAATCAAAGTTAAAAAATGCCATCCTTCAAATAGAAAACTGACAGAGAGAGCGAGAGCGAAAGAGAGAAAGAGAGGCTATGCTGATCTGTGAAACAGCTGTATGTCTTCCTATACTGGCTTTTGTCTCGTTCACTTTTTAATCTAAAACCAAGGATATTTTAGTGGTCTGAACCCCACCAAAGGCTGATGGTTTTCACATCTATTTGTCAATGTTTTACGAGCAAGACTCTCATGCAAACGGTCAGGTGTTCTGAAGAGTCACGTTGCCATTTCTCCCTCAGGCCCAGATAGAGCCCCCACTTCATTAAAGATGCATCAAAGACAGACTGAAGCTCTTCCTCCATCTGAGGCCACAAAGGACCCAAGTCGTCTTCACATTCATCTAGCAGCCCGAACAGAGTGAAGAAAAGAGCTTTGTTCAGGAAAAAAAACGGTTGGGATGATCTGACAAGTCTAACAGACACCTCCATGTCCAGAAAGTGGGATTCTAGTGTCAGCAAATTCATGGAATGCAGCGATGACTTCTAAAAAGCACTTGTGCATAAGAATCTTAAAAACAGCATATCAATCGATTTGTTGGTCTAATTGAAATGTTATGTTTTAATGGGGAAAAAAATAATATGCATTTTGAAGAAGGAAGCTTCCATCATTTCATTTTGAACATGAAAGTATTAAACATCAAATTGTAATTAACCATCAGACTGCATTGGAAACACTCCAGATGCGAAGATTCACAGCAAATGGTACATATGGCTGAATCCAACCGAAGCCTGAAAGCCTCGTCTGCATGGCCCGAGTGAGAAAGAGTGTGAAAGAAAGAAAGACTCTGGTACATGAGTGAAGTTCTTTTTGTAATTTTGGCAGCTCCTGGTCACTATTCACCTTCAACATATGAAAAAATCCTGACATCTCATTTCGTCATTTACAGCAGCAAGGCTTGAAAGTCTTGAGCAACAAGAGGGTGAGCAAACATTGATAGGGTTTTCATTTTTTGCTACATTACGTTAGAAAATTACGCATTATTGTTCAATGGTGGTGGGTTGATGTCACCTGAGACCTGAAATTCCCAGAGCATGTATATATATAGAAAAAGATTTGAGCTAAAACAGGTCAGAGAAGGCAGACAGTAGCATAAACCAATCATTTAATGATGAATCATGCCAACAGAAGGCAGAAAGAAAGAGAGGTATTAAAGCAATAGTTCACTGAAAAATGGGTGAACTATTCCATTTTTTGGGTGAACAATTCCATTGAGAATTAGAGGCCAGAGGCTAGAGGCCAGCAGAGGCCTCTATTGGCGTAAAAAAAACTACTGTTGGTATTTACTAAAGACACGCAATGAATATTAATGCTGAAAATCCATGGATACCGCTGTTTTTGCGACTGACCTTATTGCACATGCATTTGTAAGTTACGCAAACTTTATGGGATCACTTCATGCAACGTGATTTACCAAGGTTTACGCTTGTCATTGTAGTGGTATTTGCGGCTTTATTTAACGCCCAAAAAGCATGTCTAACCCTGCGCTAATTTATGCTGCTCTTGGTAGATCGCCTTAGTCATTATGGGAATGAGATATTGCATCTGTTTTTTAATGTGCGCCTTGTTAGTAAATCACTTTACAAATTTTGCTCCCATCGGCGCTTTTTCTAAAATTGTGCTCTCACGCTATTTCGCCCTGTTAAGTAAATCTGGCCCAGAATGCATTGTTTTTATGGGATCATTGGGGAAGACCAATTGTGAATCAGAAGACTGTGGCATGTGCTCAGACCTCATTTGCAGTCAGCACTACAGAGGTGACATTTTGATATGCTTTTCGAGGGCGTACCGGGCAGAAAAAGCTCCAGAATATCCTTTTTTTCCTCTTATGCGTAGGTTAAGACTGGGTTTGACACACACGAGCATAAAAACGTGGCCTTTCAAACTTTTATTTCAAACTTTTTAATTTTTGTAAAGGTCAGAACCTCTATGGAGGCACGATTCATCTATTTAAAGTTAGCACGAATGCTAACAAGTTAGCATTATTTAATTTAATCTTGGACTCATTTAATACAGTTTGTTCAATATAAACACACATGTAAACAAAAATATTTTTATTTATTTAAAGAAAATATTGCATAAACCATTATAGCTGTATTCCTTAGCCTCTATCTCACATAAAATCAATCAATATTATTAATAAATAACTGAGTTTTCCCAATACTGACTTCTGGTTGCTGCACCAAGCCAGAAGAGACAGGGCAGCTGATCTACATGACTGAAATCTCACCTCCGTTCGAAACTAAGCGTACGTGATGCCCCTCGCTCATTTCACGCCTCAGTTTTGAGTCGTTACTGAAGAAAACCAGGCAGACCAAAATAAGGAAGTAGGATTAGGAGTCTCAGCATAAAATCGATGAGACATAATGAAAGGCTAGAAGAAGAGAGCTTCAATTTCACCATCTGCACTTCTGCCAACACACACGTGCGCGCACACACACGGCTGGTCTGAATACACCCTTAATATCACATTCTTAATATCTGGCCTGCAGCCAGGGCTGATTTATCTTCTTTTCAGGATGGATGCGAGCAGCATGCGAATATCCAGCTTTAGAGAAAAGCTCTGGAGTGTTTACGCTGGGTCCAGCACATGATGACCTGCTGGTGCCGTCAACAAACTCAGTCACTGAGGCTTAAACTCAGACACTGATACAAATAGCACACATGTACTTTCAACTTTGTTTTTTTTCCTGTCTGTACTGCGCCGGTCTCTCTGTTTTACTCTGATGCCACTGTACCAGGCGAAGTGGTGAATGACAAACTTAATAAAATCTCCAAATGGACCAAAACAGACTTGTAACACTTTTCTCATCTTAACTGTTATTGCTCAGATTTGCTTTTTCACAGACATTTCAGAACATGAATGGAGTAATGTGAAGTGTATTGTTTCTTGTTTTATGTCACAGGGACAGTTTATCTAAAAATGAAACTTCTGTCATCATTTACGCAGTCTCATGTCATCCCAAACCTGTATGAACACAAAAGACGATATTTTGGAGAATGCTGGTAACCAAACAGCATTGGCCTCAATTGACTTCCACTGTACGGATGGACACAAAACCACATTTCTCAAAATATGTTTTTTTTGTGTTCCACAGAAGAAAAGTAATGAACAGGTTTTGATCGACATGAGGGTGAATACATGATGCCTTTAAAATGTCTCCAAAAAGGAGATAAAAAATTTCTTTTTATGACAATATCTACTGTATAGGAGAGATTTGAGAATTTGAGAAGTCAATTGTGAGATCCATTAAACTTCTAATAAATTGCCTTTGCATGTCTATGAGAAATAATTGAAACATTACCAAGATTTTTCTTTGTTACATATGGCAGTGTGCTCTCATGTATAAGCAGAAACTGTAGCTGAGCAGAATCCTTCAGTAAGAAGCTGAAATATAAAAAGTGAGCACATCTGTCACGTTGAAGCCCTGCCTTCACGGATGCCAATAACCTCCTGCTCTCCGGAGGACAGTGCTACTGCTGGAGCAAAGTGAGCAGCAATAAGCACTAATAGCTTCCTGTTTCCCCATATTATCATCATGCCAGCCTCATTCAGGGCCACTTTGTATGCATCCATGCCCCGCTAGCAGCACAAACACTCAAAGCCGAGAGAGCCGTCTTCTACACAGATGGGTCTGTAGACTCCTACATGTGCTGTATGCATAATGCCCAGTTGGCCGTCCTTTCCAGCATACCCGCATCTAGTGATTGATGCCTTGCTGTCACCCGCCTCTGAGAAATCACTAAGCGAGTCGCTGTTCTCTCTGCCCGGTCTCACCTAAATTTTTTACTATTTTTATTTAAAAAGGGAGGAGAATGAGATTTGCTTCTCTCAGACCAAAGGAACTGTAAAGCAGCAGGGTGTAAAAATAATGAGTTTTGTGAGGATTCGGGAACGTATTTGTAAATACAAGCGCAGGGAATGCCACGTCCTAACCCGAGTGTTTCGTGCCCCTGAGTTGAGGACAGGGTGGCTGCAGGAGGTGCCGTCTCTACAAATGGAGCCAGTAAGCTGATTTCTAGCCCTCCGTGTGCTTCTTCAGAGCCCTTGAGAGATACACGGCTGCCTGGGAAGATATAGCCGGCTAAAGGACACACTCCTGGCTCAGGATTGGGGGTGGGGGTGCATGTGAGGGGGGTAAGAAATGTGGCTTTCTGCTGCATAATGTGTTTGATGGAGTTTAAGAAGGGCAAATTTAAACTTTATTTAAGGAGTTCACTTAAAAGAAATCACTCATGCTGTTACCGACTTTATTCAGCAGAACAAAAAGTGGAAACTTCTCTTGCATACAATAAGAGTGAAGGAGATGAAAAAAAGGCACCATAAAACCGGCTCATATCATATTCAATTTGCTATATTTAGCTCTCAAATGTAAGCAAATGTAAACAAAATTTCCATTTAGGGTAAACAAATCCACAGTTTGCGGCCATACATTTACTGTAAAAGAATCCATAAGACATTCTTTAACAATAAAATGTGTGCTATTAACTCTATTTCATTGCTTCAAGTAAGGGATTATTCATATTTTATCCGTAATTAAATTATAGTTACTTCTGGTGTAATTAAACTAAATACTGTGTGTAATCTGTGTGAGTGCAATAGTGGAATTGACATTAAAATTCAAAGTCTAACTTTAAAATCTGTGCTTTAATGTGTACTTCTCACATGTGTAATACTTTGGTCAGTTAATTATACTACGTTATGTAGTTTTATATGAGTTATTTGAAAGCATTAAAAGAGCCGTTTCATGTCTATCCCAGAATCACTTAACTAACCAAGGTTGATATAGGATATAGAAAGTAATTAGTGATAAGAAATGAAATACTTTTTGGAGAGAGTCATTTGTCCAGTAATCTTATTTCACCATTGAATATGTACTTCGTAACTAGTAATTAATAACTTTTTAAGACTAACTTGCCCAACACTGCTGACTACATGCTTTGTTTCAGATGTTTTGGCCTTCGGTCAAAGTAAAATGGCGGAATTGGCTGATTCAGAAATGAGAGACAAAGCACATAACAACAGCATTCAGAGATTTACACAGACATTCGAGTAAAACATTAAAGAGAGCGAAAAATCATTCGGTAACAATGAGCCACTTCAGGAAACCTGAAACGCTGCATGAAACACAGGATTTATCCGTGAGGGTATATTATTGCGTTCCGGATTGCCTATTCTGCGGTAAACAGTGTGAAGGAAACACGCAGCTCGGCTCGGGGGGTGCAAACGCAATCTGCCAGAAAGAAATTTCTCTTTTATTCATTCTAGTTCTGTACGAATAACTTATCCACCCATTTAAACGCCCGGTTACAATGCCACATCTATAATCTAGCCATCTTGGAAGAAAACGTCTGATTTCAGTAAATAGAAACTTAGAAAAATAGAAAAGCCCGTTTTAAGCCTCCACATCTTTCTTCTCTATGAGCCTCGATTTATATTCAACGGAGAACAATCGGCAGCAAATTTGAGGCAAATGTATTGTAATCAGGGCTACAAATAGAGACCTAATCACAATAGCCAGACGCACCAGTCCACCAGCAAAAAAGATAAGGACAGAGGACACAGGCAATGAGTGCATTTCAGATGCGATTCTGCTGAAGTGCCATCTCTGCATTTACTCTTTTACAACTTATCATTCCTCTGCAGTAAGTGCAAAACTGTGGGATTCATTAGAACCGGCGCTGAAAAAGACATGGGGGGCTCAAGGAAATGAAAGGAAGACTGATATACAGAGAGAGGGACCTAGAGAAAGAGGGAGAAAAAATAGAAGCCGGGCCCTTACATTTCAACTCCAGACGAATGAAATCCGTGTTCCCGAGGTTCTCCAGGAAGACGCCGTAGGGAGCAGAGGTCTTGAAGTAAAAGGAGATGTCAGCACTTGTTTCTCCTTGAAAAGTGGAGAAGTGCAGATATGAGGACGGGGTGTTGAAGGACGCTGCATTCCAGTAGCTTCCTGAAAACAATAAGCAGGCAAAGATTTCAACAATTCTGTAATAGAAACTCAAGACTCAAGGACTTTAAACTGCTCTGTGGGCCAGTGGTCTGTAAAACTGGGTAGGTAAAAGTAAGGCTATTTTAAAATGATTTCTATTTTATGAGTAATTGTTTGTGTTTTGAGGTAGCAGGTCGATTTTTTCCTTATTTAGAAAATGATGTGGTCTGCAATTATTTCTATAAAATAATTCAGTGGCTTAGAAAATATTACAAAAACAAACAGCTATATTAACTTAATAAAGTCTTTTAAAATGAAAAAGTGATTTCAGTGGGATATCTAAAAAAAAATGATAAAAAATTCAAAGGTTGTCGGCACCAATAGCCCTGTGGTTAGTGCGCCGACATATAGTGCCAATGCACTTGCGGCCCAACTCGAGTTCGACTACCCGACTTCAGCGTCCTTTGCCCTGTATCTAACCAAAAGCTTTCCTGTCAATTCTCCACTGTCCTATCAAATAAAAAAGGCAAAAAAACCTAAAATATAAATTCCAACAGTATATTTCTCTAAAATGTACATATATTATTTAAGTTTATTTATGAAAAAATAATTAAATTATTTATTTTTAATATACACAATTTTTTTTATAATTGAGTTACTGAAATGTACTTATTTTTTTTACTAACGTTTACTCAATTTAAAAAGTATATTTCGTTGATTTCACAGTTTTAAAATGTATGTATGGAAATGTTTTCACAGCAAATCACTGTTACACTTTTAAGAGTATACAGTAAAGGTGGTCTATCAGTGCTATAATCCAATACATGACTCATGAAATGCATGGTTTCATATAATCTTTTCATACAAATATTTTATGCTGATAAATTGATCTCAATATATGTGAAATTAATAATATGAAATTAACAAAAGCAAGCCGCATGTGACACAGCGCACTGCCCATCTCATTCTGTGTTCTTGACACTGATCGCACTTTAGAACGAAGAAATTACACTTTAGGACAACAGCACCAAACAAGAAAAAAACAGCAATTTAATCCCACATGTCAACTGTTCGTAAATGTCTGAGTAGTACCATTCAATGCTCTGGGCAGTTTCCACCATTACTGCAATGAAGTGTGTGTCTGTGGCAAAAGGGGAACATGGAGGTCCTCTGCCCAAAAGTCATTTCAAAGCCAGCTTGCCAACATCTCTCTTTTCCAATAGCCCTGACGATTTGACCCCCACCCACCTAGTAATAGAGGTGCATCGAATCCACACTTAGTCTAGTGGAAGAGACCAAAATAAAGTGTCATGTGTCTCAACATGATGAGTGGTGCCTGTTTCAGGTAAGGCGGTATTGTGGGTAAGAGGCGGGCTCAGGGAGAAAGATCACTTCCTTCTGAGTTCAGCTCAGAATATGTCTAAAGCTTGTTTAGCGTGTTGATAAAAGGTTTATATGCTCTCCTACTTGTAAGTCGCTTTGGATAAAAGCGTCTGCCAAATGAATAAATGTAAAGCTTTTTTTCTAGTGGGCTTTTGGGCATCATCTGGCTGCCCTTACAAAAAACTTTTTTTTTAAATGCATTTAATTGATAGGAAACATTGTACTAAATTTGTCAAAATTAATAAAATGTTGACAACTGTATGCAGATGAAAGACCAGATATTAAGTAAATGTTGATTTTTCTTGAAGTATCACTTAAATGTCCAGTGTATGACATTTAGCGGCATCTAACGGCTTACTCCACCCCCCTCTTTCAAAGCACTACAGTGGCTGACACACAAATAAGATGTTGTCACGTTTTCGTTTCTTTGCTGAAGGAGATAACATATTTACGAATCGCGCACTCTGTAGAGCAGTTTGTCCGTTTAGGGCTACTGTAGAAACAACATGGCGAATTCCATGTAAGTAGATAAGGTCATTCTAAGGTAATAAAAACATAACACTTTATTATGCAAGGTCTTTATATACCTCAGAAGACATTGTTATGTACATCAAATAGTCAATAGATCCTCCCAAAAAAACCACACACTGCACCTTTAAATAGATGAAACGTTGGCTTTCTTAGCTCATCGTTTCAATATGTCAGCAAAATGACTTCAAACTGTACTCAATCTACTGTATGTGGTACAATGATCTTGTACTTCATAATGAGAAATTGTACTGCACTAACAGCAGTTTACAGTACATTTTCTCATTATTCACTACAGCATAATTGTAGTAAACAAACCTCCATTTGTTATTGCACAGATTGCTGTAATACTAATCATACCGCAGATGTACTGTTGTTAATTTCTGTAAAAGTGGTATCAGTGTGTAGGTGTATGTGTGGGAGACAGGAAAAATATAACATGTGGCCCTCTTGCGTTTAGCACTGACTTGAAATATCTCCTCATACAATTAAACCAACATTTGCTTCACCTCCTTCTAGCGTGTTCTTTTTAAGAGACACTTTCTTTAAAAACGCACCACTGTCGTAATAAATAAATGGAAGCACGCCCGACTGAGATGATATGCTGCTTGTGTTGAGACACTGGCTAAATGCTAAAACCCAAACAGAGAGTGATAGACAGTTTGCAAAGCTGCACGCTTGTCGACAGACGCCCATTATTAATGACTCCTGTGGCAGCGAGATCAGATTTATTTCGAGACTTTTACCGCGGCTCTAGTGCTTTAAATCAGCCTAAATAATGTTACCTCACTCCGTTGTAATGTCATGCATAAAACAGAAGTGTACGGAGAGAAAGTCAGCAGAAGAGAAAGAATAAAAGAGCTCACGAGGGAGAAAAATTGAAAATGTGATGGAGAAGAACATTGTGACAACAGGAGGGAAAGATATTAAAGGGTTGGTGTCATCCGAGGACATGAAGACAAGAGAGAAAGAGAGAGAGAAAGAGAGAGCGAATGAGATAAATGTTGCTTTTCATTCCTCTGAAGTCCTCTACAAGATATGTAATAAGTGATTGTGTATCTGTACCTATATCACCTTCGGAGACTAGAATGTTTATCAAGGAGGTCTTTAAGGAGATTCATCCAACACCCACACAGAAATTCACTTCATAAGCCAAGTGCTTTCTATACAAAATACATATATATATACATACGTCAACAAAAATCTCCTCCTTTTTAAGCCCAGAAATGTCTGCTTGTATTGTGAATAGATTTCCCTCCAGCAGCACTGGGATGTTGGTAGGAGAACAGGAAAGGACCACAAGGCCATGAGGGAGGTCCGGGCTTATCACAGCAGCACAGGAGCACGCCTGCATTCAAATTTTATTCAAGCCTGCTGAATGAAGGACTGTTTTTCAGTCTGTCTATTAACACCCAATACCCCATGTTTTTGGACTAAAAGTGAGAAAAACGACTGATGGAGGCGGAGTTAATATGGCTCCTACCCAAAACAAGCTTCATGTTCAGCAGTGAGTTCATGTTGTAATGGTGACCCTGCCGTTCTCTGTTTTTTAACAACGGACTCAAATGTTTGGTTGAAATGGAACGTTGCACTGATCATCACAAAGCATCTCAATTTCACACACGTCACTTCTGTTTATTCTTCAGCTGTGACAAAACCGAATTAATGTTTGAACGATTCTTGGGATGTTTGCTAACACAGGCCAGGACAACACAACAGACCTGTTTGGCTGATCCTGTAATCCGGAATACTTCAAAGATAATGCATACACCCAAAAATGAGAGATTTAAGGAAAGCTTAGCTTCCAAAAAGAAAAATACTCGACCCTCGTCTTTACATTCTGCTTCGCCAATGTCAAAAACTACTTTCAACACTAAAGGGATGCTGCGTTGGCACAAGGTAACAAATATGACAAACATGCACATTTTGTACATTCTGAAAGAACATTCCTGTTTGGCAAATGGTTAAATTTCAGGTATAAACCAAATAACAAACTGTTGTAAGCGTGTTTTTAGAGGGACTGATATGATGTGAATGAGGTGTGTTGGCACACGTGGATACAAGAGTGGAGACTACTCCAGGACCAGAGTCAAACTCACAGATTATGCCGGTAGACTCCGAACACAAATATTATTTTTAACCATGTAAATTTTCAGAAACAAAGTAAAACTTAAAACCACAAAGTAAAAAATTATGTAGTACATCCTTTTTAATTTCTTTTGGGGATGCATTGAGCTTGCTCACCGAGGGTCTACATTTATCTATTTATATATATTTGTTCAAAATATTTTGAATGCATGAATCTTATTCTACAGTTTGTGTTTTACATTGTTCTATTATTAATAATTAAAAATAAATGATCTTACCTTAGATCTTACTGTATTCACACTACATAGAAAAGAGCTGGCACATGGTTTCGCCCAACATTTTTTTACCCAAAGAGTTTTTTGTTCCTTGCCACAGTCTACTTTAGTTTGCTCACTGGGCGCACAGATATATTTATATTAGAGATTTTTTGGGGAGCTTTGAGTGAAACTGCTTCGTAATGACATGCTTTTTAAAATATTGCACAGAATTTTTTTGGTCTGTAAAGCTTCTTTATTTCAAAGTGCATTGGGGAAAATGCCTCATAAATAAACATGAACCAAAATGAATACGTATTTGAAACACTACAGGCTAGCATATAATGTCAGTTTTCATTTTAGGTGAACTATGCCTTTGAGTGTCTTGGATTATGTGGTCAGTCTGTTTGGAGAAAACAAATATGTGGAAACGTATCTCACTCTACTCTAAACAATATTTAGTCAAGAAATATTTGTTTTTACACCAAAGTTTCTTTACGCTTCTGGGCTTTTCGCACTAAAGAAGGAAGCAAGTGGTCCCTGATGAACACAATGCTGTTGAGGCGAGGTGATAAAAGTAAACATGTGAGTGAAATCTCATTTATCAGTGGCACAGATGCTGTTTACTTTACTCAGACCCCAGGAGTGTGATGGGTCTGAAGTATGTTAACAGGTGCCAGATGAGGACGTCCAAATGTGTACGGCCCAGCCGAAGCCACAGTGAAGTCAGATGAAGTGTTTATGAAGAGTCACTCGTGATCACAGGCTACAGTTACAAAATATATCAAGAAGATTAGTTACAGGATTTGTATTGTTTTACATTTTCAATTCATTTCAATACAAAAATAAATAAATAAATAAAACCAGATGTTGGATTTACTGAATAACGTTTAATGGGAGCAAAATACTAATAGGTCTACATGAAGCTACTGTAAAAGGAACACTGTTAATGGTTCAAAAACATAGTTTTTATATTCCCGTTTGGATTTACAGCAATAGGATTTGAAAATGTATCTAAAGAATGAGAACATTTTGAAATCTCTCTTGATAAAAATCTCTTTTTATCTAATTTTAAAACCCAGCATATGTTGTCTCAATATATTGGACCCCAATGAATATGTACGTGTAAATGTGTACATGTGCACATGGGTAAATGTAAATGTCTATTCAACACACTATAAATGCTATAGACCCCTTTCTCGCCGACGTCACGCTTACATCACGGCACTAGTTGTAGGCAAAACAAATGGAAAACTGGAGGCGGCCAACACAGACCAGCACAGATTCGGCTACATAAGAAGTTTAAAATATCATCTTGTTATATTGATTAGTGCAACAATCGACAAAATAAGTCTACAATTTGTAACACATTCCCCTGCCATTGTCAAACAAAAATACGACGACAGATGTAGTTAAACACAATAAACGAGTGGACTGATCATTAAACATGCTCGCGTTTCACTTCATAACAGTAACCTAAGATTAAAAAACTACTGTCTTTTGTTGGTGTGGATTATGATTTGGGTATGTGTCTAAAAATATCTCACGTATGCCTAAATCATAAACTGGGGAACAATGTTATTGAATTTTGAATGCTCGCAAACTTTGTTAGTCATACAACTAGCAGTCAACTATCGGCAAGAAACTAAACATAAAAGAAACTGTTTGTCATCTTTTTTAGTTGTCACAAGTGCATAGACAAGACACTCAGTTCAATCTTTACTATGAACACTTGGTTTCTCTGTCTGGTAGGTGTAGATTTCGGGCCACTTAACTGGAGGTTATCATTTCAGTTCGTCTCTGGATCCATTGAGTAAGCGTACATGTCGGCCAGATTCTGTGCGTTAAAGTCAACTTTTAAAAAAACAGTTGGGGTCCTAGACAGTGAGTGACATTTCATGTTAAAGTTGAGTTATTCTCAAAAAGCAAGCAAACAAAACGTGCTCCCTAGCCTTAGTAATGTGGTCAGAGGGATCTTTCTGCTTCCAGCTAAGCCTCACCCACAAAAACGTGTCACAATGTTTACTAACAGGAAAGGCGTTTATTTATGAATTTCAGCTGTGAAGAACATCTACTTGATTCAGTGTTTCCATTTGCAGATTCTTGAGTGAGCTGTCGTGGCAGTAAAGCCAAACGCTCGGTATGGGGTAAAGCAAAACACACACCAGTGTCTGATTATTTGGCCCTCTTTCATAATTGCAATCGTGTTGATGCCGCAGTGGTGAGTGGGTGCACATTAGACCACTCCTGTGCTGGCTGGATGATCACAAGCTCTCCCAAGCCTCTATTAAACAGTCAGTTCCACCGAGACCAAGCCAAAGGCTACTACACAAGTCTACTTCACACATGCTTTTTATTTGACATTTACTGAGCACTTGCTTCTTCTTTAAAGTGGTCTCTCTCTCTCCCCTCTCTCTCTCCCCCCTCTCTCTAGGTCTCTCTCTCTCGGACTAGGATTACATCAACTGTATGAGTCACACTTGTAAACACTGCACAGAGGGAAATACAGATAAAGCAGAATCTACTCACTCTCATGTCATTCCAAACCTGTACGACTTTCTTCTGCAGAACACAAAAGAAGATATTTTGAAGAATGTTAGTAGCCAAACAACACTGTACACAATTGACTTCCACTGTATGGACACCAAACCACTGAGACATTTCTCAAAATATATTTTTCTCCCTCACAGAATGCTTCATACTGACAACTCCTAGACCCCCTGGCTAAACCTTTCACAGGGACCCCTAGGGTCTCTAAGGCAATGTTGTATGCACCCTGCACACACTCCGGACTTTCAGGTAGAACAAATGAAAGCATTTTACACATGTTACGAGCTCGGGTCATATCCTGGCGGTCAGGCGCATTAGAGTCAGTTATTCTGGATTACATGGTGTTGGTGCTATGACATCTGATTGACAGACCAGTAAGCAGACCTGTTATTGACTCCGTGCTGTTACCGGCTGTCAATCTTTATGATATAACTGTATGGGGACCCTTTACAAAAGGCTACTTTTTCTAGTTTGTTCACAATGTCAAATGCCCGCGATGAGACGTTGGTTTGTAGCTTACAGAATGTCTCAAACCAGTCTTAAGTGCCATGCCTTTGACACTAACAACAGCCGTGCATAAGACTTAAATTGGCCCAGAATGACTGGAAGACTGTTTCGTATCCTAATAACACAATATCACCACCCTTTCAAGATTTGTGAAGAGCAGTTTATTTGTATTTGGTGGTAGCTCATAATACGACATCATTCATTCTCATAATTCACACAAAGCCTCATGGGACACAGGAGTAATATATGATGTCTGTAATATCATCACAAGAAAGCAGGGCAACAGCTATGGTCTCTCAGCAGCAGCTATTAGATTGGAAACGCAGTGAAACCTGCAGCCTTTCACATCAAAGCAAGCTCTCCTCAGTCAGGTAAAAAATCTTGCCTTCGTCTTGTTTACCCTGAGGCTGACCCTGAAGTGAGAGATAGAAAAACTGTGTTTCGGAAGTGTGAATGGTGCCATGTGTGTTTTGTATAGAAGGGTTCTCAAATGGATTCTGTGATGCTTAATATTTTGAATACATGTGATGCGACCGACTTGTTTTCATGGTCATTCCTGTCAAAACAAACAGCAGCTACCCTTCTTTATTTTCTCTTTTGGTGAAAATAAATTCTTCTCTTACTCTATCTGTGCTGAAGCGCATTAGCATTCAAGGCTAATTTAATTTGGGTTTGAGAACACTTTTGAAGAGTTAACCCAGAAATGAATAACCTTTAATAATTTACTCTTGAAATTCCTCTCTTTTGTGGAACAAAAATGCAATCTTACCGTTTCTTTCATTCAACAAAATCAAAAGCAAGGTGGCGGTGCGCAACTTTATGCTTCTGACACTCGCTTGTCACACGGAAGAAGAATTCATCTTACTTACCTTCCTCTTCGTCGTTGGTATCAATGTGTGCTCGGCAAAATCGTTTTGTGCTTGAGCGCCACCAAGTCGTGTTTTACTGTAACTTCAGCAGCTCCAGGCACGTGAACAAAAGCGCCAATCTCATTGGTCGGCCAGTTTTTAACACGGCGCATCTGGCCCCAAAAACACAACTTTTTATAAATGACGCTTTTACGCCTGCTGTTTAGCTCGTCGGTGTGCACACTCACATTGGCAACCTTTGTTTAGTCAAGAGGCGTTAAACGTCGGCGATAAACGCGGTGTGCACAAGCCTTAAGGTAGTAAAAACATAACGCTTCATTGGTGAGATGTTTTATACACCTCTGAAGACATTGTTATGTACATTATAGTGCATTGCTGTCAAAACATACTCCTTGATCTTCCACATTGCACCTTTAAGTGCTTATTTACGTATATTCTTGCCCTACAGATAGCCCTGTTAAATGTACATTTTTAAATCAGCCATGGTCAACTGAGCTACTTATGAGTCCTGACGTAAATCTTAAGCTTCGTTAAAACACGCATTACTTACTAAATACACATAAATGCTTGTCCCGCTGAGGGACGACTTGACTGCTCGATCCCTTTAAGCACTTACAGTCCTCAAATCCTGCTAAACCCTCTTCACAAAGCAGGATTAATTTTTCCGCTCATCTATCAATTGACAAGATTTGTCGCTGCGCGAGTCCACCAGATGGCACCTTTACAAAAGACCACTGGAATGGAGGTCATTAAAAAGTGTTTACTCGTGGCATGGTGATGAATCGAGCATACGATGTCAGATTTTAACTCACGTCTCATTAACTATGATAGTTAACCTTTGTCTGGGTCGAGGGCAGGCGTACAGAAACCAGTTGTCCAAATTACCCCATGAGCTCATTAATGTGAATAAAAGTTGTTGGCACACAACCGCAAAAAACTGGAAGGGATATGTATGTTGACCCTTGGCTACCAGACTTTGTCAGTGCTTGAAAAACAAACACTGTTTTGTTTACATAGAAGTTCAGATTTTTTTGCTTCACCATTAAGGCGGAGAAGAACCCCTGCTGTTTACACTCTATGCCAGAGCTATCTTTGTATTCCAAAACGCTGCTACATTCAATACAAAAGTAATTCCTGTGGCTCATAACGATACTGACGTATTATAAATTGATTTGATCGGTCTGTCCAAAAAATGTAATGTTATTTGCAAGGTTATAATCGGCAAGCCACAGGCAGTCGGTTTGCGCAAGCGATAGGTCGTGTTCCAAAACGTGTCTTATGCCCTTAAAAGTAACTGCAGGAAGGGTAGACCACGTGAATGGTTGTCTCCAATAAGTGAAAACTGTTGTTTTTATTACAGCATTCATCACTTATGTATGATTTAAACGGCTAAATTTACGAAAAACAGCTGTTCATCTCCCTCCAGAACTCGCACTACAAAGGATCTGCCCTTCGTGCTTGGGGAACATGAATATGATTGGAATTCACCCGAATATGCGACAATAACGTTCAGTTTTGTGCACAGATCAACTGATTCGCTTTATAAGATGCCAGTTTAACGTCACAAGGGGCAGGGATTACTTTTGTGCTGAATGTATTAGAGTTTTTGACTTACATTTATTTTACTTTTATTACTTCAACCAAATATTTTTATAAATATCTTCTTGAAAAAACAATGCCACCCATCTTGGATGGACTGGGGATGAGTCAATTAACAGCAATTTTATTTTGGGGTTAACGAATGCATCAAGGAATATAAAATTAAATTAAAAAGACAATATCCCTTTTAATTAAATGTCATAAAAAGGCACAAATACCGGATGCAATATCTGTGTGCATGTTTTAATATATGATCTAAAAGTAAAAGCAACAAAAACTGTATAAAAGGAACAAAATGCAATAAATAACAGAAACAACAGAAATTCAAAATAACAGAAGAAATGAGGACATGGTAAAAAACTGGCCCGCATCCTATTTATACTTTTGGAATCTGGCCCGCAAAGAAAAGTAGTTGAAGACCCCTGCTCTATGCATTACGATTAAATTAAATTACATTCAATTAAACCGCAACTTATTTTTAAAGATAGTTGGCAATATATAGGCAAATATTACAGATTGAAATATTGTGAATTTTTCTACAAACCAGGATATTCTGGTGCCCAGTATGGAAAGAATCCTAACCACTAATATTTAGACCATATTTAGTCGCTGCCAGGTTTATTTAAATAAAAACAGTATTATGGTCATATGAGTAACAAATAAAACAAAAAAAATATATATATAAATAAAAACTAATGAATACATTTAAACTAAATAAACTTCCAAAGTGGTCACAATAATCGTTTTAAGTTACAGCAATTTTTCTTTAGGTTAGACTGATGTAGATGAATAGACCAGGCTCACCTGCTAATGAGCATTCAAATGTGTTTCCTGATAATGACATCATAAACAGCAAGCCGCCCTTTCCGCTGCAGACACAGAGACCTTTTACAATAATTCATTTAAGTGTCTAATAGGCCTGAGGCTCTGGGTGATATTTATAGATTTCACAGGCACTGTAAAAGTGACATATGCAAAGAGGAGATTGAAAGGCAAGCTGAATGCTTCTTTCTGACTTTAATGGATCTAACAGAGTAAGAGTTAGGTACTTTCTAAGAATTTGGGCATGTGACACCCATCAGAGCCTGAATTAGTGGCTGGACTTCAGGTTTGCCAATCACGAATGCATGAAAAACAGCACTGAGAACATCTCAACGGTCCAATGACTTCGTAACTAAGCAACACTGAACATCCTCATCCCCAGTGATAATTTACTGACCTATCTAGCCGCAATCCGTGCACTTGCAACTATTTTTGAATGATCTTTTTATCCTTCTGCCCACATCTGCAGCCTCCACCATCACTTGGCGAATAATAAGCAGGCAAGTAATTTTACCCTATTTTATAGTATGTTGGGAAAAAAAGAAGTTAGGAACTAAGGGGGAATTATAATTCAAACAATTGTACTTTTCTCCAGACGAAACCAAGACATGTAAGGGAACTTTAGCATATGCAGCAATGATGAATTCAATCTAGCACATAAATGTGTGGTGCTTAAATTTAACGAGTTAATCATTAAAACTCTAAACAGCCGATGCTGCTACTATGACCTCAATTGCACTGTGCTGAACTAAATCTGAAACCGTGTAGCCATGCAAAATTTCATTCAATTTCGCCGTAGTTGGAGCATGACCAATCGATCGGACTTCAGCCTGACCCCGAATTTAAGTTTTAATAGCGGCTAATACAACATTTTTGCAATGAAGATGGAACCACCTATCAGCGACATGGCTCAGCTAGCCATGAAATGTCTTGATACAAACCAAATGCGGGCTGGTTATTCGTGAGCCCCATAATTGCATGCAGGGGATAAGTCTTATCAATCAAAATGGAAAACTATTCCGATGTAAAAAGCCTAATGCATCGTAATGAGACGTATGCAATATTTTTCACATCTCACGGAATAGCCACGCTAATTTATAATTTCTACCCGGTGCTTAGTTAATAATACAAGACGGGAGTATCATATTGCTCTGTTACTGACAGGTTATCTATCTCGATTAATTTGCAAACCAGCCAGTGGTCTGAAACTGCCAGTCTGATGCCTCGGTACATCATAGCCAGGCGGCTTGCATCATTAAATCACCATTCTGTTTGTTATCTTATTTTTTCTTTCTGTTACAAATGATTATTAATTATGCTTCCTGACTAAAGATGATGGTGTTTGTCCCTGTGGCATGCAAATTAAGACTAATGAATTTTTTTTAATAAATGAGAGTTTTTGAGGGGACAAATTTAAAGCCGTAAAACCTTGAACACACACATTTATAAATATGCCAAAGAAAAAGTATCTTGTAATGCTTTTTTCACTGGTCCAACGTATTAATTACACACGTCACTTTAAAATGCTAACTGCAGATATTATGTTTAGATATAGTTATATACTTTATTCAAAATCATTTCTCAATAGCAGTTTAAATTGCAACCTGTCATTATAAATTCTAAAGCTTTACAGCCGCATTGGATTCCTTTATTATTATTAATGCTTTTGATACGGTCATTCAGTCCAGTATTATGCATTCAATTACCTAATTTTGAGAGTTTCCAGTAAATAAATAATGAGTGCAAACTTCTTTAGGGAACTCCTGGACCCATATTGGAAAACATTTGCAGATTTCAATAGAAACCCAGCAGCAGCAAGACCACCATTACGTTCGGTACTTGCTGTATCCCCATAGGGGCCTTCCGGGAGGGGTGTGGCGTATCCAGAGGCACATAACTTTCTTCCCGTGCACATACAGGCAGCTAAGAGCAACATTTATATGCTGCATTACCATAGCGAGGCGAGCGTGCTGCATTAATGCGCGACTGCACCCCTCCTTCCACAGCTCCATGAATAAATGAGGAAATGAATAAATAATAGCAGTTTCAGGCCTGTGTGGTGGCCACTAGCCATGATTTGTGGGACCCCCGATGAGCATTGATTATATTTCTAGAACAGGAAGTTCAGTCTTTTATAAGTGGCTCCATGCAGCTTGTGGCTTCTGATTGGCAGAGACAACTGTGCAATTGAAATGTAGATACGGGGAAATGGCTATTTAACAGAGACTTTTATCTAAAATGATTTTTTTGCGGAATTATTACCAGCTTTGTTCCCCTGGTGTAATTTGGATGTACGTGCCTTGAACAAAGAGTCCAGTTCACCTCTACCAGGATAAAAGCTGATGCATTTCCAGAGCCATCAAACACAGGCTTGTATTTTTTAACAATAACGATTTGAGTCTGAAGGGATGGCTCATCCAAAAATTCTGTCATCATTTATTCACCCTCCTGTTATTACAAATATGACTCTTTCATCTGGAGAACACAAAAGAAGATATTTTGAAGAATGTTGGTAAGCAAACAACATTAGCCTACATCGACTTCCATTGTATGGACACAAAACAACTAAAACATTTCTCAAAATATCTTCTTTTGAAGAAGAAAGAGTCATACCCGTTTTGAACAAGATGAGGAGGAATTTGGGGTGGCACTTGCACATCCTGGCTGGCACACCCGTGGGTATGACGGCGTGGAAGATAAAGGACTAACAGGACAAAATCTCAGATCCAGCCACAGGTGTGGAAGGACAATATGAATGAAAAAATATAGCAGCTGACGTTCATGTCAAACAGGTGAGTGTAATCAAATGCACCTGATCTAAATAATAAGCCAGATGCAATTAACAAGAATAATGAGGCATAAAAATGCATCATTTCACACAGTGATGATGGTGGGGGATGACTGCATACTTTACCCTTGGGTTCTTTGACTCGGTCTAGTGGAAGTTGGGTGTTTGTAATTGCGCCTGCGGCTCACAGAATAAGGACACCGCTAATAATTCATTGTATCATTTGTGCCTTCAGCTCACAGTGGCTCAGAAGGAAATGTAAAACAAACCACAGATTTTATCACAATGGCATGCTGGCTGTTGAGACTGATTAAAAAATGAGTGACAGGGAACCTTTGTGGTATATAAAGTTGGTTGAAAAGCTTTGATTTGGGATCTCTGTGTTTCAGTTATTCGTGGCGCTGTCTCCATATGCAGAGCGTAAAAAGGATCAATCTTGTAGTTTATGTTTAGTCCAGTTTAGTCACCTATTGTAAAGTTTAGGTTTAGATAAAAAAAAAAAAATGATGTCATCATTTACTCAACCTCAAGTTGTTTCAAACCTGTATACATTCCTTTGTTCTGAACACAAAGAAGACATTTTGAAGAATATTGGAAACCAAACAGCTCTGGACACCATTGACTACCACAGTAGATTATTTTCCACTATGGTAGTCAATAGTGACCCAGAGCTGTTTGGTTACAAATGTTCTTCCAAATATCTTTCTTTGTGTTCAGCATAACAATAAAAATGATTCAGGTTTGAAACAACTTGAGGTTGAGTAAATGATGACATATTTTTCATTTTTGGGTGAACTATCCTGCTTTAAGACATCATTAAAATGAAAAAGTTTGCAATGCAGAGTATTGCAATATATTTGAAGAATTGTATGTGAATCGCTTTTACAAACCGCAAAAAGTGTGCAAATATTTAATTGTGTAAACAACTTGGTCGAGATCTGGCCAATTGACACAAACTGTAATTTTCGACGCTTTTAAAAATAACAGACTTACGGTCTCCATGGCAACGAAGAGGTCCCACCGTCAGCTTGGCCTCTGACCCGGGTCGATTTGTATCTCCGATGGCCACTTGGCTTACCGGTAAGTGGTCTTTATACACTAAAAGCCCAGAATCCTCCCTCCTACAAAACAACACAATTCTTGATCAATACAGCCCACCAGAACAACGTTCGACACAATAAGAACACATGTGTTCAGTAAAAGTTCCAATACAACATGTTTAACTAAAAACACCACGTTTTTCACATTTTTATTTATCTGTATTATTTAATTTATGCTAAATCTTTGTTGATATATTTTAATAAGATCTTATAAACTCATTAAAGCATTTTGAGAAGTATTTTTTTCTTAAAAGGAGCTCTATGACATGTATGGCTAGCTCGTTAATGACAGCAATTCATTATGTTTAATGAAACACTCATTCCACATTTTTCGCAAATGAATAAACATTAGTAAACACGCACACACACATACACACAATAAAAACCCACAGGTACAGCGACAGGGCAATATGTGCATTATTTTAATACCATCATCTATTACAGTGCCAATACGACTGCAAAAGTCATTTAAAAAACAATTACGTTTTGCAGACCTGTAGGGAGAAAAACAACATCAACAATGTGTTTGGGACTGAAACCTGCCGCTTTGAAATCCAGTGTTCTAATTTGTATCCATTATGCATGGTGAGTAGGTTTGCTTGGGGTTTATGACAAGTGGCGAGAGTATCACATTAACACACTGTCCATCTGTGCACGGGCCATTAGCACACATACTGTGTGCTCAACTAAACCAGTGACTGGCAAATCCAGCTCTTTAGTTCAGCGCTGACCGACACTACTGTTCTGTATGTTTACCGCAGGAAAAGAGCATTAGTGGATGATTACAAACTTCTTATAAATCCTGTGTAAACAAACACAATTTTATAATTCTTGTGTATTCACAAGGACTGAGTAATCCCTGGGTAACACATTCAAGGCACTTCGGAGTTTTTTTGCATGCTGTTACATCTCATGAAGCTGTGTTCAACAGCAGGAGGAGAGAGATGTGTTCGATGCGCAATGAAAGAAAGAAATAATCAGATTTTTTTAACAGTGTATTACTGTATTAATAGGTTCTGTGTTAAGGATCTCAAAGCAATGCATCTCAAAGCAACACACCCACACGCGTCAAACACAATGTTATGATGAAGACATGCGACAAATGACCTTGTTCCCCTCCTCTGCATCATCTTCCAAAGCGCTTCTCCGTAACGAAACCACCAGACACAGCTTTTATGGATGGAAAAATATCAGGGTCTGGCTCTATACACGCTTGTCTATCAGCACAATCTGTTTGCCATTTGCACAAGCGCTGGGGTCGAGCCGACCGTGTCACGCGGCAGACGCCGCTGTGCAACGATACAGATAGGAACATGACATGATTGTCTCTCATGAGTTTGATTGGTGGGTTAAGAAGGTCAGAAACTCGCAAATAGCATCTCTTTCAAAACCCCATAATTAGCTGAATAATTACCATGGCAACCACATCCTCACAGATTATGCAGCGACTTACCAATGCTTCTGGTCGGCGTCGCAGTTGCAGTAATATTTGGAGTCGGTGCAGTTGCGCTCGATGCCGCACAAACATTTCTGAATTCCGGGTGCAGAGCCGCCCCAGTAAAAGTGTTTCTCGTTCCCCCGGCCAACCCACCACGTGTAGGGCGTTCCATCTGCAGACATTGAAGAGAGATGGTTAGAGCACAGCAGCACACAGTGTCAACAGAACATAAAGACATATTTCAGAGAGAGACAGTTTGAAAGGTGTACTATATCCTGTGACTATTATATAATTTGGACAAGTGTCAGATAAACTGCGCCAGCAAGTTCAGTTCTTTTGAAGGGTCGACGGTAACAAACTCACACACCCAAACAACTGAAACGTGATTTATGAACCCCCTGTCGGTCATGGATAGCTTTCCTAAAATCAGTCTGCAAACAGAAGTTGCGTACAAGTAATAAATAAATGGTTAAAGACCTGTGGATATTTATGTTTAACGTCAGTGGCATATTCTTTATTTTCCAAGCCTTTTGAAGGCATAACACAGCTTTTTGTGTTGAAACAAAATGTACAGACCACTTGTAAGACAAGAAATTCCTTAAATGTTTGAGTTTTGTGATTCACAGAAAGAAATTCATATAGGTTTGCAATGACATGAGGGTGAGTAAATAATATCAAAAGTTTCATTTTTGGGTGAAATTTTCCTTAAAAGGTTTCTATTGGATGTAAATGTCATTTAAAGTAAGCTATTGAAAACTGAGTCGGTTACACTGTAAAAAAAAGTGAAAAACTTTGAAAGCTGTCTTAAATTATTTTCTTAAATCGATTGTAACAGGTCACTTGAATTTAAATTATATTGAACTAACTAATTTGAAACTAATTTTTAACTAATTTGAAAGAAGTTGAAACTTGTTAAAGCAATAGTTCACCTTCAAAATGAAAATTCTGTCATTATTTCCACGCCCTCGTGACATTTCAAATTTGTTTGACTTCTTTCTTCTGGAGAACACAAAATAAGGTATTTTGAAAAATGTTGGTAACAGAAAACCATTCTCCGTTGACTTGTACTGGTTTTGTGTCCTTACAATAGAACTCAATGGGAACCAACGGTTTTTGGGTAGCAACATTTTTCAAAGTATCTTCTTTTGTGTTTTGCGGAAGAAAGAAAATCCCACAGGTTTAAAATGGCAACAGGGTGAGTAAATGATAACAGAATTCTCATTTTGAAGGTGAACTTCCCCTTTAAACTAGCCCCTTTTAATCACATGAAATGCAATTTGTAAAGCCAATTTGATTTAACCTAAACATTTAAGGTAGCGAAATAAAGGTTTTAAGTTAAAATAGTTGACAGTATTATGTAAAACCAAAAATTTGTACAAATCAAAAATAAAATATTGCAGGGCATTTAAATAAATCCAGTAAAATGAAGATTATAAAAGAGAGAAAGAAACTTAAGAATTTTAATAAAAATTATTTTATTTTCATCATCAATCAAAATGATGAAAATAGAAAAACGTAGTCAAAGAAATGTTTAAATGGATCATGACATATCTATTTTGTTGTCAAAAGCCTGCCAAGAAAAAACACTGAGGACGTATCTTTCCTTGATTTTCATCTATCATGAGTGAATCTCTGAACAGCTGTTTGATAGACGCTTATAAAATGCAGACAAAAGTAATTACAGTACTTGAGATTTGAAGAGTACTTCGCACACAGCGGGAATATGTGCTTGTAACTGTATGTTACACTGTAAAAACATACTCAAAAGGATTAACATTTTGTTATTTTGGAATGAACCCAGTACTCTCAAGCCTGCTGGACTGCCATTCAGAAGCACTGGTATGCGTACAAATGTCCACATCTGCATTCAGGAAAGAACCAGTGACACACTGGGATGTGTGCAAGAGGTGTACATAAAGTACACAAACCACAATTTAGCTACAATGTATATGTGTGTACAAACATATGCATGTATTATGCAATTGAACTTTATGCTTTTTATACTGTTGCAAAGCAGCTTTATGTTCATTGGTGTAAATTAGAAAGCCATTTCAATACAAAAGACGTATAAAGGAATGTCATATATACATCTAGTATAATGGTAAGTACATTTTTTGAGAATTAATGTTGACAGGTAGTTTCATTCATCTAATATAATTTTTTTCTAGTTGACAATAATCTGTTAATTTACATGTTATGCCATAAACTACATGGTAAATAACATATTTATGACACAGCACATGTGACTGTAGTGCTAATTTGACACTCACACAATCAAATACTTGACATTAACACCCGCCAACCCGCCAAATGCAGGTAGATTGTAGCTGTGGCCGATAAGACAGCCACTCCCACTAGCAATTTTGGCGGGTTGAATATTATTTTTAATTGTAGTTTTCTTAAATGTCATGCGAAATAATAAACAAAGGGCAATGCGACACTACGAAGCTACAACTCCCATGAGCACTCCATGCACCCACTGTTTGGTCATCGGAAAGCGCACTTCCGACACACAAGTCCTCGTGAAAAAGTGAAAAAAAAAGTTTGTTGGTTATAACGCCAGCATGTCGACTAAACGGGCGAAGACAGCTTCGCTACAAGATAGTGTGGCAGTGAAGTGGCTTGACCTCATGAAGTCCGCTGAGTTCGAGAAGATGAAGATACGGGCTGGGCGATATATATCGCGATTCACGCTAATTATACATGTCTAAATCGATTCAATGTTTTACGCACAGCTCTTCCGTGAACTAACGTTACGGCTGTTTGATCAGTAGGAAGTACTGCTCGATCTAAAATCACTATGAGATTGAGTCGTTTATAACGTGTATTTGAAAAAGCAACACTCGTCTATCATCATTACTATAATCCTGAAAATACCTGAAAAGGTTTAAAGAACAGCGATAGAATATGACCACAGGTATTTCCTGGAACTAATTGTTCTTCTTCTGTTTCCCATATTCGGAGTTTCTGCGCAAGAGTGCCCTCTGGCTTCCGGATGTGGCGGCATTTAACCGTAAGTCATTGAGAAACTGAGAGCATAAGAATCGTACGATATATCATCGAGGTTTATTATTTCAGGTTTTATTTCAGAAAGGCAATCGTTACACTTCAATGTAAGAATAAAACTACAATGATTACGGCTTAAGAGAAAGAACTGTTCATTTTAAAATGTTTTTTGAACAGAAATGAGGCAACCTCGATGACATATGCGGGTGACAAATGGACATCCGGAGGACGCAGCCGCTATTGGGAAGAGAGGTCGACCAATCGTGTACAACGTGTGTGGATGTACGAGTAAGTACAGTATTGTGTTATAAACTAGCTGATATACAGTATTTGGGTGAACAATCTGCATTTGAAAGGGTTTTAAATTAGCTAAATCCAGTAAAAATTATTTAAATCAAGTAATTTTTTGCTCTAATAAAGTAATTCAATGTCAACTTTGGCCAGTGAAAATGCTGAGTGGCTAGTAACTTTAGAAAACCACAAGCCAAAGTGGCCGGTGTGCAAAATAGTAAATGTCAAGGTAATACTGTATATTAATTTTTTCTCAATTTAGTTCATGCAATATTAATAGTTGATGTATATGAACTTTAACAAAAACTCTTTAAGAATCACTGGAACTTTCAGAGTTAAAACACTTCATTAAAGCAGATGACAAACTCCTGGCTGCTAGCATCACATCTGCAAGAGTCTACAAAATTGCTTAAAACAAGCTCCGGTGCACAAGGTTGCTCCAAATGAAATAGATGTTAAGTGTGCTTCGTGATAATGCTTCATGTAAAGATGTACGTTTGACTAAATCTTCATCCTTCCTGATCCAAACTGTGCTTTGCTGTGATTCAATATGAGGTAATGCGCTTGCTCTGCCTCAGGTCCCTACAGGTTTCAAGGAAACAATCTCAAAATTATAAAGCAATAAAATACAGCAGAAAGTGAATCTTCTCAAGGACTTCTCCACCGTACTTAAATAGTAACGAAGACTCCCGCTATTTCACAATAGAGGTTGGAATGAAGACCCGCACATATCAGTCCAAGCCCGACAGCGCTGATCGATACAGGAGGGACCCGGCACACGGTGGCTGCGGGTAGGAAACAGGCAGACAGGCTGGGAGCCAGCCAATCTCCCCCTGAGTGACTGATGAGAAGCCAAGCTAGAAGCGGCAGTCAGACAGAAAAGGCATGAATGACAAGAAAAAACGAACAAACAACCGAGAAAAAAACAACAAATCTGATGATGGACAGACATTATAACAGATGGTGAGTGAGCTCTGACACGCTCCATAGGGGTTGTTACTTGGAGAAGACCCGCGAAACACTGGTACAAATGCAGGTGCATAACAATTAAACACGCCCCCCTGGACACACGCTCGGAGCATGTTTCGTCTGGACTTCTGCTGAAGATGGAAGAGGGACACAGCGGGGGTCCGTGGTGATTTGCGGTGGGAAGCCCATGCCTCATTAAACTCCAGAGCCAATAGAGTTTGTTCCACCAATCTGCATGCGCTGCTTCCTGTTTTCCCCCACCTCAGTTCACACCAGACTCAATCAATAACTCCATTCAGTCCTGGCTGGAAACACAGCCGCTGAGCCAGGCTAATTTAGCAGGAAGATGGAGCTCTTCTGGAACTCCTGCTGAGCTCTGAAAGTCTAAGTTGATCGGCCCTTTGTAACCGGAACCCAGAGTTTGTTAAGCGGGTGTAAACAAGAACAAGATTCAACACTGTGTATGAGTATTTGTGACTGTGAAATGCGTATTCTTCTTTGAACAATGTCTATTGCATTGTTACAACATTCATCATATATTCTGAAAAATTAAACCGATTATTTGATCATGACCTTGATCAGCTTTTAAATGGATTTTCGGATGTGTGATTTTTGTGTGACAGTAGCCATGTGTGATGGGAATGGCGATTTTCTGTTATTAAAAAACCTGCAGTTTAAGAAAAAAGGGAAAATATGTTTTTGAATTTAAATTCTAAAATTCAGACTGGTTATAATAACATCTAATAAGTCTAAAAAATCATGATGTGCAAATTAATAACACATTTGATTTTCAAGCTGCCCCTTCAATGCCCTGAAATGTGTTCACTCATTTCCATAATAACAACAATCTTCTTAGGGTCTAAATATAAAAACATTTGTTCTTTGAAATGACTGGTAAAAAAAGTACACACACAAAATGACATTTTGACAAAGAAAATAAATCAAACCCGACAGCTCAAATGATACATCATCAGTACAAGCTAGCTGTGGTTCTGTTGTGAATCAAGGTAGGAAAATGACAGTTTTCAACACAATTTTTGCTAAATTACTTTTTTAACCAAAACGAGTTATAGATTGATTGTAGCTTTAAAGGTCCAGTGTATGAAATTAACTGTGTCCACACTGGATGGGGCGCGACGCGACAATCCCATTAGAACAAGCCGTGTGTCTTGTCCGGTGTAGACCAGGTGTTAGCGGCATCTAGGGGTGAGGTTGCGAATTGCAACAAACGGCTCACTCAACCCCTCCCATTCGAAGCACTACGCCAGCTGACACAGCACTGAGATGTCATCACGATTTTGCTTCTCGAAGGAGATAACGTATTTACGAAACGTATTTGTCTGCTTAGGGCTACTGTAGAAACAACATGGTGAATTCCATTCCTGGTGTATGTAGATAGAAATAGATCGTTCTAAGATAATAAAACATAACGCTTCATTATGTAAAGTCTTTATACACCTCTTAAGATATAGTTATGTGTATTTTATTGCATTTCTGTCAATAGATCCTCCAAAAATGTACCTTTAAGTACTACCAGACTCTGTTTACGGAAGTGGTGCCACTCAGCGGCCATGTTTTTGCTACGCCTCTAGGCAGTTATTATTTCAAAGTCCTATTTACTTGAATGGGGAAGGCAAACATTTAAAAAAATCGCTTGCAAAAATCAGAATTAGACAGCATATTTTCATATCAATAATTAAAGCTAACATGAACTGTACCATAACTTTGGTTTCCTAAGCTTAAATTGCGCTAAGATCACCTTTTTCAAGGTCGCTTCATCTACTGCGCCTGCACACAGGCTGACAAGCGCCTCACGAGAGCCCCGCCCCAGAGAATCGTCAGTCAATATTAATTAACGATTGGCTCGTTTTACTGGAGGGCGGGACTTCCCTCGCTATAGCGATCATATTGAGCGTTGCATTCCTCCCCATGCATTGTAACGGCAGTGGCTCCTTTAGTTACTATTAATATCTTTAGTACCTAAATGTTAAAATGTATAATTATCTTGATTTGTTTTCATTATCGTCAAATGATTTATAAAGACAGCAACATTCACTAATTATAGAAATGCTCATATCATGTGGGTTTATTGTCTATATTAGAACCTTGATAAAACACAGGGTAAATAGCTTAACACCACCTCCATAATGACAAGCTGGAGGTTAATTTGTTTTTTATTTTGCTTTTATTTTATGAGAAAAGACACAATGAAGCAATATAAATAAGACGAAAACGTAAACAGCAGCTGTTTAGGGAAAGCGTTAAAAGAATCGGTCTCGATCACAAGACTTGCGCTATATTTGCATGAACACGGCTCCCCGGGGAGCACAACGCACCTTGAGAGCCATTTTAAAAATGAAACATCAAATTCTATTTCTGACTCAACATTTCTTGCTCATTCTCTCCCTTTCCTTTTGTTTCAATATGTAACCGTCGTTCCCACAGAATCCCGGCGTGAACATTTCAATCTGAAAAAAATCGATGGTCTAGACACAAAACTCTTTTCCATCGTATCCTTGCCTGAGACCCACATTACGCTGCCCCTTTTACATTTTCGGATTCACTTTAAAGGACACATCCTGCATCTTTATCAGTCCTGTATCTTCTTAGGTCCCCCCACAACTCAGCCCATTTTATCTAAATGATGTAAAAAAAACCTATAACGTCTCCTCTCCCTCTCTCTCTCTCTGTTCTGTGAGAAGGAAAGCCCCGTCTCCACATGTTAATGAAAGGATGTTGGCTTTACGCATCAAGGCCATGAATGACAGCTTCATCTCCCTGTCAGGGGGATCACGGCCAGCTCTTCACAGCCAGAACGACTCTTCGACCGTCCACTCCGCTGTCCATCGCGAAACGCCTGTCTGCATCTCCCCGGCAGCCCTCGAGGGGAAAGTCTGACACGACAGCCAGAAAAAGAAGCTCATCAGGTGGGCCTAAATTGGGGGAGCGGTGCATTCCTACTGGAAGAAAAATGGCAGGTTCTGAAACCCCCACAATGAAACCTGGCACTGATCGAAAATTCATCTCATCATCAGTATGGCAGGGAGGATTCTCTCCGGAGGACACGGACGGCTCTTTCCACGAGTTGGGGGGATTACTGTTGCATAATGATTCACTGACAGTGGAACACACTCTGTGGAATGTTCCCCAGTGGGAGCCTTGTATTGATCGACACGCGTTCTTTCTTTAAATAGAGAACGGCTTGATAAATGGGACTTATCGAGCTTATCTGTTACGGCAGGTATGGAGTAGCACGCTGATTGATGCTTTGGAATGAAATATGGGGGAATTAATAAAGCACAGAGCGAAACGATCGCTTGTTTTCAAACACATCTGTGATGACTTAATGTGCGCAAAACAGGACCGTACAACTACAAAAAATGATGCATAAAGGTAGCAGTGCTCTGGCCTAATGGTAAACTTAAAGTGAACGTTCGCCCAAAAATGAAAATTCTGTCATAATATACTCACCCTAGTCATTTCAAACCTGCATGATTTTCTTTCTTCCACAGAACCGAATAGCTGTGGCACCCATTGACTTGCATTGGTTTTGTGTCCATACAATAGAAGTGAATGGGTGCCGCAGCTGTTCTGCTACCAACGTTCTTCAAAATATCTTCTTTTGTGTTCTGCGAAAGAAAGAAAGTCATACCGCTTCGAAATAACAAGGGGGTGAGTAAATGACGACAGGATTTTAAAAAGTGGTCACTTTAACACAACTATCACTTTAAGTACTCCTGGCACATTGAGTCAAGGTGCGACAGGTTCAAATCTGGCTTGCGACTAATACTTTACACTTATGTGTATGCTTTCTGTTATCTATGGACTTCTGATATCTATAAAATGGTGTGAATGCCCCAAGAACAACACAAAAGAGAAGATAACCATCAATTCAGAAAGTCATTATGAAAACCAATTACCATGTGATTTGCTATTGTACGCGAGACCTTTGCCAAAGTGCTTAATATGGCGGAGCATGTTCTGCCAAAAATTCTGCAGTCTGCTCCGCCGTTTGTTGCCAGGCTACCCTGAGGTATTCGTCTCCCTTCTCACTTTTATCGCAGAAGTGAGATGCTGTTCTGTCAGACGAAACTCCCTTAACAATATCTCTATTGATCCACACGGCAATCTTACGACATTTCTGTTTGACTTTGTCCAGATTTAATGTGAGTCCGGAAAGTGATATACACTCTAGCAGTTTACCATGACCCACTCCCTATCACTTCACACCCTAAAGGAGTTAATTGGACATCCAGAGACAGGTAATGCCGAAGATACAGCATTATTAGCCTTCTTGTTTCCCTCCAGATAACAGAAAATATCCCGCCATCTCAAGCAGTCATTAAAAATCCTCTGGGCTGATATGGCAGGTAGGAGAACAGTCCAGAAGATGTTTCATGAATGCAGAGCAGAATAGAGAGGAAAGAGCAGGGAGGAGTTACAGTAGGTCAGTCATCCATACTGTAGAATGCTGAGCTGTGTAAATCAGATTTCTAACATCCTAAGAAATGATTGTGTAATATTGTAAAAATGTGTGACTTGAATGACCATTTTGAAAAAATTGCTTCATAAATGTCTTTGTTAGTTTGAACACAAAAGAAGATATTATGAAGAATGTAGGACAGCAAACAATTTTGGGGCATATTTGACTACCATTGTAATTTTTTCTACTATCAATGTCAATGGTGGCCAAGAACTGTTTAGTTACAAGCATTCTTCCAAATATCTTTCTTTGGGTTCATCAGAATAAAGAACTTTTACAGATTTGGAACAACTCGACGGTGAGTAGATGACAATTTTTATCTTGGGTGAACTGTCCCTTTAAGTTTTGTGGTCTGCGAGAAAATGCAGCACAGCACAATAAAACTAGCACAGCAACCAAATTATAAAAATTGTGAACTAGCCCAAAAGCACAATGAAATTAAAGCACAACACAAAGGAAATAAGGGACACCGCAGGCTTTGCTAATTTTGTTGTGTTGTGCTCCCAGGGCCACCGTAGACCAGTGTTGCCAGATCTCGTTAGAAAGATAAGCAGCCTAGTTCGACAAAACAAACAACTTGCGTCACACAAATAGTTATAAATTAGCAGACCCAGTGCTTTGGTTCTTCTGGGGGTTAAATCTAATTTATGCATCATTGAATGCGGGGGTGCGCATGGGCGGACTGGGAAGCAAATTCGGCCCTGGATCTTTCGTCCCACATAGGCCCTCCACCAATTTTTTCGAGGGGGGGGGTTGATGGGTGCGGAGTGTTTGAAGGCATCGTTCCTCCACCACAACTGTCGGGGGGTGGGGGGGTGGTTGTATGTAACGTGTGCATTGCAACCATGGGCCATGCCGTTGAGATGAGGAGGTATAAACAAAGGATATATGGATTATATGCACTGAAAATACCTTGCACTTAACTCTGCTACTATATTAACTTATGCTGTGATCATCTGTGTCTCCATTTTCATTGAGCTTGGCTGGGTGATTCTTGTCACATGACCTGCGGTGCGCTTGTGCCTTTCTGAAAATATTTTTAAACTCGATACGGCACCGACGTTCCTGAAAAAAAAGAGCGCGCCGCGACCGTGTCTCCCCCTATTTCCACGCGGCTGCTGCTCGTCTACATTTAAAATAACGAATATGAACGCAGAAAAGACGCGAAATGTGAATCGGGCCTAAACCTGTATTCCAAGTGTGATTCATTGGCCAAAAAACATGAAACAAAAACATGATCAAATTAAAGATCAAGTTATTATGAATTCCTTTGGCCATAATAATCGTGTGATATTCAAAACTTGTCTCACCTCAATACAAAAAAATAGGCTTATAATGATGACATAAGTCATTTCACTTCAACCCACACACAGTTAAATTCGTAAAGTAACCTGCAACTTTATGAGTCAGACAGAGATGGCGATACAGAGGCAAACGTTACAGAAAAGAGAACTAAATAAAGCTGTTACCCTGTAAAATCACAGCCTTGTTCTCAAAGATAACAGTTTAAAAAATGTGACATTTTTTTCTCCAACTTATTAAAGATTCAGCGGATTTAATGTGAAAGCTTTTTTGCAGGCAGCTTTTTCCCCACCAGTGATTTAGCTGATTTAAATACCTGCACGCCGCATTGAAGGGTTTTAGAATTCCATTAGCGGTTTACAGCCTTCAGCCAAAGGGAAAAAGTTCCTTTTTCAGCCTGACTCTCCACTACTAGTAAATCACACACAATGCATGCCATCACAGGTGGAAAGTGTAATATGGCGGAATTACACCGCCCTGAAGAGGAACATGAACAAATGTCAGCAAAAATAACAACAACTGAAATACTAGTAGTTTTATTTCCAAGATATTTTTCAAAATGCCACATTTAAATAAACGTCTATGGTCCTTGGTGCACAATGCAGTGTGCACTCTTAAGTTTGAAGGATTGACATTTACCTTCCAGAGCTCCGCCCACGGTTTTCTCTTGAATATCTTGAAGATATCGGAGTTCATTTCTTTCCATAATGAACCACCACAGGAATACATCCTGTTGTTTTCTGCACTCTTGCTGGCCTTGAGACAGGTGTCACCACGATTTATAATCCCTTATAAGTATTCAAAGTCCATGACTCCGGGATTCACTGATCCAGTTCTGTTTCGGCTCAATAGTCGAGCCATCATGCATATCTGAATAATTACGCCGGCCTATCCGTAGGCTGGCAAAACACAACGTCAGGCCTGCAATGTTCTCGTAAATGAAGACAATGAACGTTTATGAAATGAGAATTAATTGTGTCTCGGTAATTGCCTCTTTCACCTGAAAAGGACGCAGCGCATTTTCTCCCAGGATTCATTTCAATCTGCAGCCATGTGTGTGGGTACGTCATGACTGAGTCATCTTTCACTGCGCAGGCTGCATTTCTTGACACTAAGTGCATCAAAATTACTGACTGGACGGATTGTTATTGCAGGTCATCTCAATTACATCGGCTGTGTTGAATGCTAATGACTTCATAGTAATATGAACTTTGTTGGCCAGATGTGCTGTTCATGCGGCAATTTGAATGAATCAATTTTGAATGACTCCATCAGTCAGAAGTGAAGCATCCCAGAAGATTTTATTGCTGTTTCATAGCTCAGGAGATTGAGTTCTCAGTTGTGTTTCTTTTACAGTAAGTATCAACTTCTCAGATGTGTCTCCTAAAATTGCTTAGGAGAAATACTAACATATATGAGAAAATTGTTCAAAAACAAGAATGAAGTATGAAGCTGTAAAATGACTTTGCATTATAGGTACAACATTTTAGATCGGGTGAATTTGATGAGATCTAATGAAAACTTCAACATTTTGACTTTCGATGGCAGACCTGACCAAATCTGAGCTCAGTTTGTGACATTTTTGAGATCTCTGTAATGGAGAATTTTGTGATATTTCAGTGCCTGGTTATGCTCCCTGAAACACAGGGGACAGTTCAACCCAAAAATGAACTCATTTACTCACCTTCAATTTGTTAAAATCTGTATAAATGTCTTTGTTCTGATGAACACAGAAAGATATTTAAAAGAATGTAGTTAACCAAACGGTTCTGGGCCACCATTGAATACCATAGGAAAAATTTCAATAGTATTCAAATGTGCCCCAGAACTGTTTGCTTTCCTACATTCTTCAAAAAAATCTTCAACAGAACAAAAACATTTATACAGATTTGAAACGGTGTTTCATGGATTCTGACTAATTTACAGTGTTAAACATGCAGGCTTCTCATGTTTAACATGGTCAACTTGTCAAAAAACGAGTTGGACGTACAGTATGATGAAGTATTTCTGTGCTTAATACACTCCCCCAGCACTCCAAATTGTTTCGGGGAAGTCTGGATCGCTGTTTTGTAACGAGGATTATATTCCTTTTATTGGGCTCTTTCCCGGAAAAGCATGGCAAGGTGAAAGAAATAGCTCGCCCACGCGCCAAACGGGACCCGCTTTCCATCAAGATTGGCTGCGCTGCATCAAGATTGGCTGCACTGTTGGCCTGCAGCTGCAGCTCGCTACTCTAGCGATAGTGAAGTTTAGGTGTCTCTGTTTGTCCACGGCATTTCAGTGATGGATGTTATATCTACGGTGGATATAACGCTGGATTTGCAGATTGTTTGAAACTGATAGATGGAGCCGTCCCAGTGCTAAAAGATGCCAGATATGAACCGCATGCGGTAAGTGAAACTAAGTCAAAGTACAATGTACAAAACCACTGAACATCTCGATCACAAGACAAATAAACAATAGTCTATGCCTAATGCGATGATGTAGGCTATTGTGTGCTCGTGATTTAGTTCCTCCCCCGCACACCCCCAGGAGGTCAAATTTTTCCAGAAATAATCATATACTGTAGCTGTATCTAGCTTTAATACAGTAAATGTGATCAAACCAAATACTTTCGAAGATATGAAGTATGCAAAACTACTCTAGGACTCTGTGCGTGTATTGGCAGTTTTGAGTGAGAAATTGATGACAGAATTTCATTTTTGGGTGAACTGTTCCTTTGCCCAATAAAAGGAATATAACTGTTCCTTTAAGCAGAAGTCTCTTTCTCTCAACAGGTAGTGGTCTAGCTTTTGTTGAAACCAGTAACTTTGTATTGGCACCGTTTGCATTATTGCTCCTGTATGACATCGCTTATTGCTCTTTAAACTCTATGTGAGTCGCTTTGGATAAAAGCGTCTGCTAAATGACTAAATGTAAATGTAAGTCTCCATTTGCTCTCAACTGAATGTCATTGATGTCTAGGAGAAATAACTGAGGTACTACATCTGTGATTTTCCTTTCTTACCAGTTTAAATTCTGTGGTTATCAGTGGAAAATACACAAATAATATAAAGATCGATAGCAACACTGTGGAGTGAAATCCTGCTCTTTGTGTATATTAAACATCAAACATGCATGACAAGGAGAGATTGATTGTGGAAGTTGTAAAACATTGGATATTATATAACAAACCCCTCAGGTTCCACAAGAAAGACTCAGAGAAACAGAAAGAGAGAGAGAGAGAGATTTGATATCTTTGCTGTAGTACCTGTCAGAAAGCAAATCTCCAGAGGAATATTCACAGACTCTTGATTTTTAGACATGTTTAACAATTAGCTACCAAAACCTGTGGGCAACAGTTCCAACAGACACACGAGGAACAGGCCTCATTATAGATTCCTTTGTATTGAAAATACAAAGTTCACACACATTAGTCCTGCCACCTGAGTAACCTGAAATGCTAAACGTTGCTGTACAGACTTTACATAATCAGTCACCGATTGCAGATTGCAAACCCAATGTACGTCAAATTCAGCACAAAAAAAACCTTGCTTGTAGAAATGTCAGGCTTAGATCTTCCCCCCTAAGGTTTGAATGGATGACAATTCAGATGCCTTGAAATTTTAAGACATTGTCAGGTATTTCAAATAGATGTGGGAAGCAGGATTGCTGGGACTTTCAGACACGTTTTGGAGTATGTACCGTCACTCACAGGCTGTCACAATACTCTATTCGGATGACAGGTGTGTAGTCACCTCTGAGTCACCTTAAAAGCTTCTCTACTGTGATTTAAGTACAACACAAAATAGATAGAGCCATACCCCTTGAGTAGACCAATTAAAACAAGCCAACTTTCATGAGGATTCATGTTGAGTGAATCTAGAAAACCCATCACCTCCTGGACTCCCGAAATGTAGTTTGCCCTCGGTCAACATGATCCCTACCTGTAGTAGTCTACAGTATGGGGAAGGGTGGGGCTTCTTTGAACGGTACTTTCCCAGCGAAATCAATAATTCAAACTGAATCTTCCAGAAAGAGATAGAGGGAGATATGGGAGAGATCGAAATTCAGCTTCTTTTCTTTTCCTACACACATGGACTCAGGAGGTAAGTGTTAGAAATTCAGATAATGTTGTCATCGGAACACTTCACACCTGTACAAAACATGTCACGATCCTTCTTTGTAAGACTTAACAAAGACATCAGCACAACGCTTTCAGTTCTCTGTAAATCATGGCCACAAACAGCTTCTCAAGAGTTCCATTTATAGCAAAACTGAGAACTGCCATAATAAAAGGTGAACAAACAGTTGAGTTTGAGTTGAAACAGTACTCTCAGCAACGATTATTCAGTGTTGTTTAGACAAACAAATAAAGCCAGATTAGCGTTAAATTAAAAAGGTGTCAGCGTGACAAACAAGTTCGTAGTTAAAACAAATCACATACACTTACGCAAGTCATAGAATAAGATTGAGATGTTAAACTAGTTGTCAAAGCTATTTGTAGATCCTTGTCAAAAGTGGTTATCGATGGCACCGCTGACCTGATGTAATTATTTTCCGAAAAAGTCTAACAATCTTTTTCAATTCAATTATTGTCATTTATATTTATATTCATATTGTCAAAGCTTTTAACAACGCTGTCCACCATCTGATGTGAAGTTTAGATAATTTTTTTGGCACTTTGTCAGTTATCAGCAACAATGGGAAGAAATATACAAAGTCCATGGTACATAGTGTCCATTTCCATGAATAGTGTGAAATTCATGTGTTTTTTTTAAATGAACGTCTTCATTCATAAACTTTAATTATCAAATATAAAAAGTGTCCTTCCCTTCCAAGATAAATCAAGCATTACTATCAAAATTGTTTTCAATGAACACCTAACCCAAAGCATTAAACTTTCTATTTAACGGATTCTCTCCTGTTTGTGTCAAAAGTTACTCTGTAAGAAAATCCTTTAAAAACAGTAATAATCTGAAAATGAAAAGACATTTTTTGTAAAGTAATATAATGTTTCTCATGTTATTTTACACACAACTTGCAGTCTATGTATTCCTGTAATATTACTTTTTTTAGTTATCCAAAAATACATTAAAATTCAGTAAAATTACAGTTTTTCACTCTACACCACGGTGGAAAAACAATGAGCACATAATGGGTAAAGTAACTTGTCTTTTCACGAACACCTCCAGTTGACTTAAGTCATACGACTTTTTGAGACCGCATAAATAGAACACATAACTCGACAAAAGAAACTTATGGTTAAGCTTCTCCCGGTATTGATTTTCTTAAGGACTTCTTTTAGTGAAGCTACATTCATCCGAAACACTTCGAAGGTCACAGAACACTTCTTATGACCTACAGTCATTCTCAACATGCACTAATCCCTTCAGTGAATCATGCAAAGCCTCTTCATTACTTTGTCTCACAGGGGTGCTGAAACGTCCCCTTTATAAAAACTCTGCACACTTTTCAACCTGCTGTACCTGCTAGTGAAAGCGAACCGGTGTTTTCAAGGAAAGAGTCTGGAGATTACTGGACAAAGTTTTCAGACTTTGAAAAAAAACAAAGCTGCTTACCAAACATGTTACAACTCTTAACCATAGTCACGTACAAAACGTGACTAAGCCTTGGCCCAGGGCAAATCCCATTGGTTTCAACCTTTTCTGTTGCAAGCACAAGGCTGAAATGCATTTTATAACCAGCTTCATAAGCTTCTCCACTGCTTCACAACAAATGTTAGAAAGAAAACACGGCTTTTGATAGTAGTTACATCTGTCAATCTCTCGACAATGTAGCCTTGAGATGGAAATCTCCCCTAGACTCCTGTCAATCAACACAGGGGGAGGGAGCACAAAAGATGCACGGATATGATTCAATCTTATCACAGTTCTGGCTTGAAGAAACCTATATTTTTGTAAACCTTTATTTAGAAGCTCTATTCGGTGAGACAAAATTTGAAGGCTTGTCACTGGGAACGTTTAAATTATGAAACCATAAGCTAAATATTTATACATTCATTTGTTTAACTGATCCCAAATTACATGTGAAACATTAGTATTGTGTAGTTTAAACATGAATATGAACTTGTTTCTGTGCCGTATTCAATATCTGCTAACATAAACTCTATTTATTTATTATTTTCATCAGCTTGTGCCATTTCAATTTTCTGCAAATAAATGCAAATACAGCAAAACCAGATTTTCATTTCATTTCAAGCACTGTTGTTATAGTTCACAAAATGAAAACGACAATTTTATCTAAACGTACCTAGAAATATTAAATTCATAAAAAGTGAAAATGATTTTGTAGATGTAATTCTTTCTCTCTGGCTGTATAAAAAAGGAACTGGAAATTGGATTCAACTGAATCTTACCGAGTAAGTATACTGTACAAACAAACAAGCAGATTGTCGCTGTTTATGGCTGTCAAGCTGAGGATAAAATTCAATCGAATTCCTTCTTCAAGGAGAAAACAATAACATAGCAAGAATGAATGAGTAAATAAATAAAACTGCAGAAACAGTGTATATAACTAGCATACCCTTGAGGAAAACCTGTCATATTACAGACTGGACCTAATTTCCCTCTCAGCATTTCCTCTGAAACCTAATTTCCCTCTCAGTGAAAAAAATCTAATTCAATTTGTCATCTTATTAGTGCATCCATACGTGTCACTTTCAAATTGTAAAGCCTTTACATTTCCTCATGTTCGACACTCCGTGCATTAAGGCAAGGCTAACGCATTCATAGCGAAGACAAGCATGCTCAAGGTGACAAAAGCTAATGGAGCTGATGCTTAACATAATCCAGGAATGACATCTAAAACACAATCTCTTTGTGACTGAGGTATTGCATTTACAAGTCACCTGCTCTTACTGCAAGGACACAGCATTTCCATACTGCTAAAGCTTGTGTTGGAAATACATTCCGCCGTCTCCGGACATTTCAAAGCCGCCCTTTGGAGCTTGTTACCAGGAATAACCTTGTCATAAGAGCATTGAGTGACTTTGGAGGCGAATGTTTAGTCATTCCGAAAAAAAAGACAAAGGACCGTTATGCACAAGGTCATGCATAAACATGAGTAATATTTCTGCGTAATAAGAAAGAGGCTTTGGATTGATGGACTTTATATCCTAAGGGATACAGTATATTCCTGAGTGAATACATTGTCCTTTATGTTCATATCAGTAAATAGAATTCTCATTTGAAGGTGACATTGGACAAACGGGTGGAAATTCAGGGATTATTGTCTCGCTGTGACATAAGCAATGGAAAGTGACGACAGGATCAAATGTGAAAGTAAAGCCACTGGGTTTCCAAGGGGATAATGGTCATGGGGTTTTAAGGTCTGAGATGCGGGTTTCAGGCTGATGGGGTAAACGGTGCAACGGTTAAGGATAAAACCGATTCCTGATTGGGTAATGTGCCAAACACTATACTGACAACATGAAACATGACCCTCTCTCTGAACTGACATTACATCTTCTCGGCTATTTCCCTCGGCTCCTGAGAAGAACGAAATGAAGAGACCTTGCTTATTGAGATGAAGTGAAAGGCCTTCTGGGTGACAGAGCTGGTAAAATTGTCCGTGCCAGCTTGCAGCCAGCAAATGCATTTTGTCCGACCTCTCGACTCAAACCGGACTTTGAATACCACCTCCTCCCTCAAAAAAAGAATAATATCTCGCTTCTCTTTTTTTTTCGACGCCTGGAACTCTCTCTAATGGATTTCTTTCTTGAGGACATTAAGAGAATGTATGAGTGCTGCTAAATCTCTGAATGTCATTTATATGCTCCATGTCTGTACAATGAATTCAGCATTAATTCATCGGCTCCATTGAATTCCTCGGTTCACGCGGAGTTCAGATTCTTTATGCAGAGTTTTTGTCTGAAAACAAAGAATATAGATGTTCTTTTGAATGACAGGGTTTATGATTCAATGTTTTTAGGGAGAAAAATGGAGCCCTTCTTTTTTGAAAATAACAGTGATAACAGAACAAAACAAAAATATGTCAATGTGCCACTTTATCAAAAAAAGGCAAACAAACACAAAGATAGATGAGAAAAGATTATAATAACACAAGAGTGTGTAAGACCCATTGCACATCATGTGTGTTATATGCACCATCACAACGTGAAGCATCAGAAACCGCAGGGAAAGTTAGTTTTCCACGACTCCATATTCATTTCCAAACATTACATCCCATCATCTGCGTTGACAGGGTGTATACACAGTGTATAACGTCATGTGATTTTTTAACGGAGCCCCATGGAAGCGGATGAAATGCTGCAAAAATGTTTACAATCAAGGGCTAATAAATCACATTGAACTGTATGAAATTTGCATCCTGACAGCTGTCATTGCCATGAGGTGTATACATAGACGTGCGATTTCTTTATTCGTAAAAATACATTTAAGCTTGTCATTATACGGGGAGTCATGCTGGTTTTAAACATCACAAACTTACAAGGGTTTACACTTATTTGATTTTAGAGTTTTACTTTTTCTTACCCAGATGGTAAAAGCGTTAATAAAGTTGTAGTGGAAGCTGTTTTAAATACACGCTTGTGATCCAGATTTGTTTTCACAGTAAATACACACTACAGGAGACTGGGAGAGAAGCCTGTGGCATTCTGTCAAATTATAATAGTACAGCTTTCAAACAGCACGAGAGAAACAAACAAATCATCATACGCCTCAGAAACATCCACAGTGGAGGCCCTATCAAAGATGAACAGGGTGGAAACCTGTTAAATAGTCTTGTATCTTCATTTGCTTTCGACTGTTGAGAGCAATAGAAACAGCTCTCAGACTTTCATATGAGGATGTAGTTTAACTAGTGGACCACGGCACTCGCAGCAACAACGTTTTGGGTTCAATCTAAAGAAAAAACAAGCTGATGAAATGTACTGTGGACCTTCAATGCAATCCTTTTTTAATATTTAAATGCATTTTGCAATTTGGAAAGTGCATTTAAGGAATACATTTCATATGCATTTGTATTTGACTTACAAACCTGAAAAAACTATAGTTTCCATCAAAATGCCATTATCTAACATTAGCTTTTACCATTAAACCATTACAAAATTCATCCAGTAGGACGTTTAGAGCATTTTCCATTAAGATGCCATGGTGTTCCCATCTGCCAAATAACATCACAACAACAGAATCCATCACATACCAGTGGACACCATTATAGCTTCCATTAAAACCATTACCCCATTACAATTCCCATTATAACCATTGTTTCCATTAAATATTGTGTTTTGGGCAGGGTTCTATTGTTATTTAAGCAGGGAACCTTTGCATTGATAACATCATAATGACAAGATAAATTAAAGGGAAAAATTATTATTGATTAATACGTATAACCCGAATTCCGGAAATGTTGGAACGTTTTTTTAAAACCAAAAGACTTTCAACCCTGCTGAAAAAACCATTAAAGAAATTGTAATGGTTTTAATGGAAACTGTAATGGTGTCTACTGGTATGTGATGGATTCTATTGGTGGAATGTTAAATCCTACTGGAATAATGCCCAAAACACACTACTAAAAGGAATTTTGTAATGGTTTTAATGGAAAAGGCTATTGGGTTTGAAACCATAAGAATTTCTGTGTTGGTTTCTAGGTTTTTTCAAGCATGTATTTTATTCACAATAGAACATAAAGAACATACTGTAAATGTTTAAACTAATAAATGTTTACATTTTATGCACTAAATGAGCTCATTTCAAATTTGATGCCTGCAACAGGTCTCAAAATAGTTGGGAAGGGGGCATGTTTACCATGGTGTAGCATCTCCTCTTCTTTTCAAAACAGTTTGAAGATGTCTGGGCATCGAGGTAATGAGTTTCTGGAGTTTTGGTGTTGGAATTTGGTCTCATTCTTGCCTGATATAGGTTTCCAGCTGCTGAAAGGTTTTTGGCTGTCTTTGACATATTTTTCGCTTAATGTTATGCCAAATGTTCTCTATAGGTGAAAGATCTGGACTGCAGGCAGGCCAATTCAGCACCCGGACTCTTATACTACAAAGACATGCTGTTGTAATAGCTGAATTTTGAGGTTTTGTAATGTCCTACTGATATACAAAAGGCCTTCCCTGTAATAGACGTCATCTAAAACCTTTATACCATTCAGCATTCATTGTGCAAAACATGCAAGCTGCCCATAGCGTATGTACCTATGCACACCCCCATACCATCAGAGATGCTGGCTTTTGAATTGAACGCTGATAACACGCTGGAAGGTCTCCCTCCTCTTTGGCCCGTCCGGGATTTCCAACAACAATGTCAAATTTGGACTCGTCTGACCATAGAACACGTTTCCACCTTGAAACCACCTTTTTGGCCTTGTCCATTACGCACAGAGATTTCTCCAGTTTCTCTGAATCTTTCGATGATGTTATGCACTGTAGATGATGAGATTTGCAAAGCCTTTGCAATTTGACGTTGAGGAACGTTGTTTTTTAAGTATTCCATCTTTTTACGCGCTCTTTCAAAGATCGGAGAGACTCTGCCCATCTTTACTTATGAGAGATTCTGCCTCTCCAAGACGTCCCTTTTATAGGTGATCATGTTACAGACCTGTTACAGATGTTCTCTCAGCTGAATCTTTTCAAAATGTTTTGCTTTTTCAGCACCAGTGCAAACTTTTTTTAAGAACGGTAGAAGGCATCAAATTTGAAACAAGCTCATTTTGTGCACAACATTGTAAAATGTCTCAGTGTAAACATTTGTTACGTTCTCTATGCTCTATTGTGAATCAAATATTGACTCGTGTGATTTGAAAGTCTTTTAGTTTTCATCTTATTCCAATTTTAAAAACGTGGGTTGTAATAGTTCTTGTCAGGGCTGGTGATATAATGAAAATTTACATTTACATTACATTCACATTTAGTCCTTTAGCAGAAGCATTTATCCAAAGCGACTTATAAATGAGGTAAACAATAGAAGCAACTGGAACAACATAAGGACAACAAAAAGCATCAGTGCAGTAAACCTTGTCTCATATAGCTTACCACAGTATACAAAGCTACGTTTTTTTTAAGGATAGAAAGAGTAGAAAAGAAAATGAAGTCAGAACTAATCGATCAGGTGCTGACGTGTTAGACATTGGCAAATAAACAAAAAATAAAAATATTTAAAACCCCTTCAATGTGATTGGGGAATCCTTCTTTTTAGGACAACCACATCAATTATATATTTAATGCAAGACAACTGGGGAAAGAACGAACAAAAATGTACAACAGATTACCAAAGTGTTCAAAATCAATCAATAAAGTACGAGAGCAGTTTAATGTGCTCCTAATAATACTGTGATATCCTGAAATACCGTGGTAACAGATGCGGTACTTAAGTTCCCTGTAACGCAGCATGGCATGAATGAATTAAGAGGATTAGTGCTGCTGTTTTACTGTTAGCTGCTTTTATCATGCTGTTTTCTTATATTCATTGTGACATCAAGTTATTTGTCTTAACCTGTGTTTTGTTGTCAAAGTTGCTGTGGGTTGTGTGGTGGTACATATCCGCCTTCTTGCGCTAAACAAGCACTAAGCATCATTGCATCAGAAGCTGCGATCTTGTGATTTATGGACCACCTTGTACTGTACAGTAGGTGTCATGTCAGACCCAAGGTGTCCTTTTACAATATACTGTATATCATACAGGACAGGCCGGCCCTCATCCTCATTCAACCTCTCCATCACCTTCCAGTCTGAAGCCTCATGCTAATAAACATTCTGAACACGAGACAGTTCCGCCTTAAGCAATTTACATCCATGTAAAGCTTTTAACCACGATCTGAAGTCTTGTATACATTACACTGTGTTACTGTATGACTTAAAGGCATGTCTCAGAAAGAACCCGTACAAGATACAGCACTCTCCGGTTCCTCTGAGAACCACACAAAAGACTAACGTTTCTACGGTCCCCTTTTCCAGAAGCCATGCCTGGGGCCAGCTCTATCAGACTGCTGTAATACTCATCTCCAGGGCCATCAACACTACAATGTTTCATGTTGTATGAGTCCGGGACCAAAGCAAGGAGATAAATGGCTTCTTAAAAGAAGTTGGATCTTACCCAGATATATCAAGGTGCCTTAAACTTTAAAGGGCAATAGGTGTGTGTGGCATTTGAATTCTGCACCTGTGTAATCTGCATTTCCATTATCTATTGCACACACCTTTGTAGGAATAGACCTATATTAATAGGAATACTGTATCAATATATAATGTTGACAATAGCACAGACACTATTGTACATGCAAAAAAATAACAACACGCTAATACGTACACAATGGGTTTCAGAAGTCTGAGAAATGTAAGTTGTAAGATTCCAAAAAGTTATTATGTTATGATTCTGCACCTTGTTTAGGTCACTAATAAAACAAGCATACTTGTGACATTGACCATGTTAACTTCCCTGTAAACAAGGTCAGATTTTCATATTTGCAACCATATTAAATCATGTTGGCATAACAGATCAAGATTTTTTTAAACGTGATGTCCATGCAAGCCCCATTGGCTAAACAATAGGCGCATATGAAAATTATAAATACAAAATTCCTGATACATAGAATTTTGATTTACATTTATGCATTTCGTAGACACTTTGATCCCAAGTGACCTACAGAACATTCAATGTATTTTTGATTAGTTTATTACTTCGTGTATTACCTGGAAATTCAACCCATGATCCTGGAATTGCTAGCACTATACTCCACCAACTACATTAAAGTATTATTAAACAGCTTTAACAGGAAAAATACAATAAATTGATTAAAAACATGCTGGCTAATATAGAAAATACAGTGGAGAGATTCATATGTACCAACACAATCTTACAGGAATTCGCAACTATTTTACAATGTGGCTAATTCGTATAAACTCTTTCTCACCGGTGACATTAGGTTTAGGTGTGGGGTTTGGGGAGGGGCTTCAGCATTGCTTTTTTATAATAATCGTACGTTTTGTATGATTCACATCGTACGAATAGTCGAATACATACAAATTGGCCACCTTGTAAAATAGTTACGAATTCCCGTAAGATCATGCTGGTTATACAATAGGTTGGTCAGTACTTCAAAGAAGACTGTACTGTATTAGCGAATGGGACTGATGGACTTTCGCACTCATATTTGTTTTCCCTAAACTGCAGCGGAGACCATTGGTCTGTAAACAATAATCTGAACACTCTAGCAAAACTAGAAAAGAGAAAGCAATGACATTCATTTTAAATTCCAGATTGACACAGCCCATTTGGGGAGCACAGAATAACCTTGCTATAGGTCATTGATCTTTGGTGTTGAAAAAAAGAAATAAAGGCCTTCCAAATCCGCAGGTTTTTCTTACACTTTTTGGAATGAGCAAATCAACACCATAACAGCCGCCATCAATCAAACAGGGACGGCAATCTGTTTTGAATGACAACCTTTTTGCGTAATTAGATGACAGAGAGCTCTCGAGAAAAGCTTTTCTTTCTTTCGCTGCGTGCGAACACAGGCGCGCTAACACAAACTCCCTGACGTGCTCACGCGGCACAGACATCCCTCGCTGATACAGCTGCATGAATGCATGAGGTTTAAAATCACGGCCCAAATGCCTCTCACATCTGCATGAGCAATATATTCAAAAATCATTTTTTACAGGCCTCGTCGAATTCTTAGACGATAGAGCCAATGGGACATAACAATGCAAATCTTCTTGAGTGAAGGTTAAGGCTGAATCGCTTGCAGGCTGACGGAGCAAGCGGTTCTTTGGAAGCGGGTTGGGGATACAAGGATTGTGTGCTTTATTACCAGCTATTTGTTATTGTGATAGTAAAAAGCATTAGGAATGACAGTTATTATTGGCACCAACACACATGGGTATTATGAATACAGAATGTTTCTGTAGAGATGAGATCTCTTTGATGACTTTTTAATACAAGTATCTCTGTTTTTCTCCTAGACAGCAATGAAATAAAACATATCAGATCTCTCCAGCCTAAAGTAAGACCCTAATGATCCCACATAACTTCATAAAGTTTAGGAGAAACATCGCACACTGTGCTGAGATTTACCAAAAGTCCAAAAGGTCAGACAGAAAAGTGTCTCAAACATTGTATTCCACTACACAAAAGTAACATTTTGATACATTTACAGAAGAAAATGTACAAAACATCTTCATAGAACATGAACTTCAATATCCTAAGGACTATGAATGGTTTTGTGGTCCACGGTCACATATACTTTCGTACTTCCTATAGTACACTGTAGTAAAATATAGTGCTTTTAACCTTACCATAGTTCATATTGAAGTATACTACAGTATTTACTACAGTTGATCAATTCACTATAGATAATATTACAGAATACTATAGTATTAGCCATATAGGCTTCCAACACCAAATACAGTATGGAGGGCCAAAAATGTAAACATTTCATTGCTCTATAACTATATGACCTATTAACTATATGAAAAGTTTATTAGCAAAACCAGATACAATAAAAAAAAAAAACGTTAACACTTTACAATAATGTGCTATTTGTTAACAATTAGTCAAGGCATTAGCTACATGAACTAACAATGAGCAATACTTCTACAGCATTTATTAATATTATTTCATGTTAATTTCAGCATTTACTAATACATGATTAAAAACAAACGTTGTCATTGTTTACATTAGTTAATGCACCATGAACTAACATGAATAACTGTATTGACGTGAACTAACATTGACAAGGATTAATAAATGCCGAAAAACAAAATTGTTCATTGTTGGCTAATGTTGGCTAATGCATTTTCTAATGTTAACTAATAGCACCTTATTGTAAAGTGTTACCAAAAAAACATGTTTAATTGTGCTATCAAAATGTTATTGTTTTATTGTGTTAGTTATTTTTTGAGTTATTATTACTGAATCAAAACAACTCAACAGCAGTTTGATTGATATTACTTGGAATGTACAATAAAAAACATTTTGTTTGTTTTTGCAAATTAACTCTTCATATGTTGAAGGTACCATCATATATTACTTTCTGCCATACTGATCTTGATTTTTATTTAAAAACCATTTTAAATATAAAAACACAGAATAAGAAACTTGAAAAAACTAAAAATGTTTTAAAGCTTCTAAAAGTTTTGTAAATGAATGCCCTTTTTTATTTTTGTATTTATTTTTGTATTTCTTCTTTTATATTTTGTATTATTATTTAATTGGTATATTGTTATTCATCTTTCTCTTATTTTATATATTTATTTGTTTATATTGTATAATTACGGTGCTTTTGTTACTTATATTAATATCTAATAAATAAATAAAAATGTTGAAGGTATAGTTCACACTCAATGCTCTTTCCACAGAAGAGTTTTTTGGTTTAAAACAACATGAAATTATATGGCAAATAAAATAACTCTCTATAACTAGTCATCTCTTAACCATTTTTTATCTTTACCATTAAATCTAATGTTAGGCTAAAACTGTATGTAGAGACAAATTTATCCTGAAAAGTAAAAATCAGGATGGGGAACGTCATGACGAATGCAATACATTTTTGTAAAGAAATGTAAAAAAAAAAAGTTAAATTCCTGTCCAAACAGCGTCATTTTCGTTACTTAATATTTCCGATTTATGATAACATGCAAGTCTTTTATGCTCTATCTACAAAATGGCTTCAAGCCATCATTACAGGCTGAACAGGTCAGAGCCGCGGTGTCTGATCAGTGACACAGGGAGACCAGAGCAGCACCCACCATCTGCCGCTCATGCCATCGCCCACTCACCATCACGACACGATCGAGAGACCCATTCACGCAGCTCTGCTTCTCTCTCTTCTCTCTCTCTCTCTCTCTCTCTCTAGGGAAAGGTATAAACTGTCCAACGTTTTCCACCTCACAGGACCCGTTGACCTGAGACTGCAATGTCAATCTGTCTACTGCCGGAGCGGAACTGTATTGGAAATGATCACTCCAGGACAGTGACAGGTCAAGCTCAATGTATATACATCTATAATGCATCAGTGGCTTGAGTGAATATCAGTCGAGTAAAAGAGGAGGGGAAAGGGCTGCTGTTCACCTGTGACTGTCTTCTCCAGCTGGTCCTTGCTATTGGTATCATTTAGCTGATGTGTCATAGCTGGGACTATATTGTGTATTAACATGTATAAACAGCTTAAAAACCAAATTGTGACCAATCGGCATTCAGATTCAGAACAGAATTTGTTATGAAAGAAAATATACTTGGGTTATGGGTTCAAACTAGGGGTCACGATATACTGGTATTGTCAATAACCGTAATATTAAAACCAGGCTTATTGATATGTTAATTCTACACATATCAGAATATTGTAAACCATTAAACACCCATTCAAATTGTTGCCATGACAGTCACAACAGTTACAAACTCTCTCTTTGCCTCCATACTTTTGTGTTTTAAGTGTGAATATCACCATCACAGTTTTTTCTCACTACGATAACTGTGTATTGAAAATCTGATATTGTGACAGCCCTAGTTCAAACAAGCAACTTTACTGTTAGCAACCGAGATCTTTACCACTTCACCATAACACACCTAACCTTTTCTATCTTAACGAAAGCAGACAATAATATATTAAATAATAAATGTAATCTGGCAAAAGAATAAAAGAACAATCAACAAATATAAAACAAACCTAAGCAATTCAAATCCATCATCATAAATCTACAGACAACAAATCATACAGTCATATGACACAATTCTATTTTCTTTGTTCCACAGCTCCTGGACAGAAACGCCATGTTTGTATTGTGGGCTTTCGATTTAATTTATTTCAGTCCCGTATTTTGTTGCCGCTGTGGTCGCCAACTGAGAGGTGTTTGGCAAGAACACTTTTGCTTTCCAGTTGCAACAATGTGCATTACAGGTGGCAGATGGATATGACAAATGAGATTCCTGGCAGGAATGCGTGTTTGTGTGCTTGGTGGTGTGTCTGCGGATAGATGTGAGATGAAGAGTGCGTATGCATGTGTGTTTCTCAACATGTGTGCGTGTGATGAGGAGTGGAAAGCGAGTTGTGTGTTGCACACATATACTCACAAAATAAACTACATTCCCCTCACGTATCAAAATGTTTCCAGGGGTTATAGAACTGTCTTCTAAACATGTATAATGACATACATTTTCTGTATAAACCAGACTGGTGTGGTCAAGATAATAAGGCTAAAGAGCATATTTGTGCTTACCATAAAACATACAATCTCCGGAAAAAACAAGCAATTTCCTCCCAAAAACCAAACATTACTTTTCTCTCAGCACTTTATAGACTGGTGTTGGTGTGAGGGGATACAGATCTGTCTGGAAGAAGCAGAAAGCAAGCTAGTCATTTGTTCGGTGTGAGATTATGTGCAGTCGATGTCTAAAGCTGTTTCACACTTTTGTGACGTGTCCTAAATCATGGCGGGACACTAAAGAGGTGATCCGTCATGTGTGGATCAGGCAGGGCTGCTGGTATCAGATCGTCATTACCGACGCCGTTTTGTTTCACACAGATTGGAATCATTTGTATTGTCAGTAGTACAAGAGGACATTTTGTTTGTGAATGGAAAAGGTTGAGCTATACTTATGCCAGTTTTATCTCATATATATCTTGCATATCGCTGCTGTCCTTCTGAAACCTAGTCTTTTTTTTGTTGTTGCCATAAATCATTATTATGCATTCTTATATTTCTAAATATACTACTATTTTTTACTTGACAATCTCAGTCTTCAAATGACTTACGCCCTGGTTTGTATCAATAGAAACTATCACATCAACTATCACTTTGTCACATCACCCCTCAAGGCTCCAAAATGCCTGTGTATTAAAGAAAGTGATTCTCTCTATAGGACGTTTTCGCTTTATTTTACCGCTCAGCAAAAAGTAGATCTATTACCTTATCAAATACTTTGAATTGTGTTGGGTTAAGGGTTATCGTTTATCATTTCCTCGTTCTGTACCGTCTGGCACCCTTCACAGATAGACAGTATTACTGTCAGAGCGATTAATCATAGATACACAAGTCGGTCGGCTCAAAGAGAGCTAACTCTGTTCTGACATTGCCTTTAGTAAGATTGAGAGATGTGCCATGCATAAATTGAAAGATTTTTTTAATGCATTACAGTTCATCACAGGCTGAGTGCTTATGTCCTTAATAACAGATCATTTCAATATTTGTGTGATTTCTTTGGTTAGCCAAAGTATCTTTACACTTCACTTCCGAACGTTAAAAAAAATGTTCAATCGTGTAGAAATTCCAGGGGTCAAAAAGTCAGACAGAAAGAGATAAACCCCTGCCAGACAGTCTCTTACAAGTACATCATCTCCTGGTTGTTAAAATGCCCCGGTGTATTGTATTAATCCTGTTGTACAGGTAAATCCCTTTATTTTTCTCTTTCATCATTTATCTTAAGAAATCTCCTGAGCTAAGTAATAAGACCTTTAAAGCAACACAGAACAATATATTGCATAAGAAAATGGTCTATTGCAACATCTAAACGAGAAAAACGCTACAGCCTAAAATATCGCTTTACTAAGAATAAGGCAGGCATTTCACTCGCGGTTCTGCGCTATAAAAAAACATAAGTGCAGTAAATATTTTAAAGTATAGGGAACCGCTGATGTAAAGGCTTAAAACAGAACAGGCTTTTAGATCACACAGTTGTAGAGCATTTTGCATCTCTCAGGAACTCTGGCTCATGATGAGATGCAAGCAGGGTGTGAAGAGTGTCTACAGATGCACACAAAAAATGCAACTGTGTCAACCTACATTTTCCAAGAGAGCGGGACAAAATGACAAAAATTCTGTTTTTTATCCCCTCACTGTACGGAACGGAAATGTTTTGAAAGCGGAGAACGCCGAGTCTTGCTAAAGTGTCTTTGATTCTTCCCAACCCGAAGGGAGAAACGGCACACAATGGCACTGTATGAATATAAATCAAAATGCACAGCTTTTAGGTGCCAGTACTTGGGAAATTCATGCACCTCAAACAACCAAGAACTAAATAATACTGACTGAAGTCAATGAATGAATTCAGCCACGTGTATTTATCAAATTACCAGCCTGCTGCCACCCCGCACTGTAGTTATTCATATTGGCATCAGATCCTTAAAATCACTAAACTTTACCACACAAATAAAAGATTATGAATGATGAGCATGATGCAATTTAAAAAAACGATGCCATCCAGATGGACAATGCTTTAACCAGCACAGACAATTTGGTTTCAAGTACATCAAACACTAATATGCTTTTATTGTCCCCAACTTCCAACATAGACAGAGATGGAAAAGGTAAAAGCTGTTTATCTGGAATATGCTCCTAATTTGAACCATAAACAAACCCGAACCCCTCGTGCCAGAAGGCACAAACAGGACTGACCATGTTGATAATGAAGCAGCTTGTGTTGTCCTGAACCATCTGGAGCACATGAGGCAAACTGTGGCGTGTCTGCCCAGCGCAATTAACTGCGCCTTCCTCTTGGACTCTGCTTTTCTGCTATCACCACCATGGGAGACAGACTGCATCCCGGGTAAAGTCCATCCTATTGTCACGACTAAATTTTAATTTCTGCTCACTGAGTTAACAGCACAGACGCCCGTCACATAACCGTGGGCGGTGTGCTACGCTCAGGAGCTTTGCTCGCTGTAACTGTTACTGCGCTGATGGAAAACCAATGATGAGAAAGCATAGACTACTCTAAAAAGGCACAAACAAGCGTTTGGGAAGGAGTAAAACTTCCCTGTCGGCTCTGGTCTGTGTGAGTGATAGGTTGGCGGTCTGATCTCTGTCACCCGACTAATTTTCCATTAACTTTGATATGATAAACCGAGCGTGACCATTTAAGACATTCCCCTCGTGCACCAAAGCAGGCTGAGAAATGACATACGATGGTGTCAGTGAAACATATGACAACATTATTGAATTTAATGACGCATTAATATATGCAAATGGTAATGTGTATTTCATGAGGTAAGTGATTGGATGAAGATGTTGGTTTGTTGCCTGTTCATTAACTCACAGTAAGACACAGATCTGCATTGAAAACCACAGAACCCTCCAGGCTTCCTAATAAGCTCATATCAGGCAGGAATTGAATCTATTTCTATTATATCAGATGTACAGAAGGCATGCTGATGAGACTTGAAACATCATGTCCTCGATTGTCACATCAATGCAGCTCGTATCAAGTTAACCGGAGTAAGTGCGGCGATACCTTGCATGGTTTAACATCACACCGAATACACCCATTGACTTTAGTCACGGGGGACGTCGTATTCGATTTGACAGGAATGTAGGTCTGGATAGCAGATCAGTCGTGTTTCATTGCGTGAGGATGTGGAATTTCCGCTGACAAAACATTGAAAATGTGTGTTGGCAAAATATTCCAAGTGGCAAAAATGTGACCACTTTAAAGGAATAGTCCGCCCTAAAAATGAAAAATCTGCCATTATTTACTCGCCCTCGTGTCAGTTCAAACATGTAAGACTATCTTCTGCAGAACATGAAAGAAGAAATTTTGAAGAATGTTGGTTACCGGACAGCGGCAGTACCCACTGACAGCATTGGTGTCTATACAATAAAAGTGAATGGGTATCACTGTTGTTCCGTTACCAATTTTTCAGAATATCTTCTTTTGTGTTCTGTAGAAGAAAGAAAGTCATACATGTTTGAAATGACATGAGGGTAAGTAAATGATGACTGAATTTTCATTTTTGGGCAAACGTTCCCTTTAATCTCAACTGTTTCTTATTGAATTTACATTGAGAAGGAACAAATGTATCATCTCTAAAGTTTCACAAACTTCCCTCACATTTGCCAACATTACAGCTGTAAAGAGATTTCAATAAAAACTAAATTATTTATAATTAAATTATTTCAAAACCACATTATCTGTGCTATATTATGGTATACCATAATATATAAGCAATATTATGGTGTCAAGTGTTACGTTATAGCTCTATTCTCAGCCATTTGTTAAAAGTAGTCCTATTCTGCATATCATTTTTTGAAGACACACATCTACAGACACAGTTTAATAAACATTACTGCCAACTCAAAATCTCCTGAGTTATGTAATAGTAACCTTTGAACTATAACATTTCGTTCTGGGAAAACACGGGTAGTGAAAATTAGATGTGACCTAAGGCGAATTAAAAATGGAATCTACCCTGAGAAAGGTCCATAGCGCTGCTTTACTTATTCATGTCATTCAAAAGAAAATGGAATTTATTAGTTTTGGGCCCCAAAATTCAGCCACACTTGGTAGAGCACAACATCAGAGACTCTCTTTCACATATTCGACAGGAACGGTGCATTTGTCACACCCCGGAGGATCTCTTGCCTAATTAAACTTCAGCTACTGTCACCGTGTCCCATGTGGGAAAGGGCACTTTAGAAATGCTAAACGTATTTACATGGTACCGAAGCAAAGGTGCATCCAATAGGACGTGTACGGTTGACTCGTCTCTAAATAGGATCGCTCAACGACAAAACAAACAGCTCGGATCTAGTTAACATTTGCTGAAGGTTGCACCTGAACAATGCGACCTGAAGGGTAATACTCGGGACTGTTTTGGGAAATTAAGTTTAATCAGATTTTTTCTGTCATTGCAAATGCAAATATCAGATTATTGGTGTCATGTGAATGGTGATAGAGAAGGTTCATAGCTTCAGATTTACAAAACTTGACTTCCTCTGAACTGCACAGAACAAGACAAGGCATGTGAGAAACAAGGATGGAGCTTGTTATGCCATAAGTGGTTGAAAAAGTATTTGCCCCCTTCATGAAGTAACTGTGATGAATTGAATAACTGAGTTAAATTTCACTAGCCAGACTCAAGCCTAATTACTGCCAGATCTGTTGAATCAAGAAATCACTTAAGTAGAACCTGTCTGACAAACTGATGTAGTCTAAAAGATCTCAAATAGCAACACATCATGCCGCGATCTAAAGAAATTCAAGAACAGTAATTTAAATGTATCAGTTTAGAAAGGGTTACAAAGTCATTTCTAAGGCTTTGGGACTCCAGCGAACCACAGTGAGAGCCATTATCCACAAATGGAGAAAGCATGGAACAGTGGTAAACCGTCCCAGGAGTGGCCGGCCTACCAAAGTCACTCCAAGAGCACAACGACGACTCGTCCAGGAGGACATAAAAGATCCCAGAACAACATCTGAAGAACTGCAGGCCTCTCTTGCTTCAGTTAAGGTCAGTGTTCATGATTCTACAATAAGAAGAATGCGCAAAAATGGCATCCATGGGAGAGTTCCAAGGTGAGAACCACTGCTGACCAAAAAGAACACAAAGGCTCGTCTCACATTTGCTAAAAACATCTTGATGATCCCCAAAACTTTTGGGCAAATATTCTGTGGACTGAAGAGACAAAGGTTAAACTTTTTGGAAGGTGTGCGTCCCGTTGCATCTGGCGTAAAACTAACACAGCATTTCATTAAAAGAACATCATACCAACAGTCAAACATGGTGGAGGTAGTGTGATGGTCTGGGGCTGCTTTGCAGCTTCAGGATCTGGACGACTGGCCATAATTGATGGAACCATGAATTCTGCGCTCTCCCGGAAAATCCTAAAAGAGAATGTACGCCCATCGGTTTGTGACCTCAAGCTTAAACGCTCTTGGGTTATGCCGCAGGACAATGATCCAAAACACACCAGCAATTCCAACTCTGATTGGCTAAAAAAATAAAAATAAAGGTTTTGGAGGCTGTTCATGCTCGAAGACCCTCCAATGTGGCTTAAATAAAACAATTTTGCAAAGAAGAGTGAGCCAAAATTCCTCCACAGCGATGTGAAAGACTGCAGTTGTTGCCGCCAAGGGTGGCACAAGTTATTAGGTTTAGGGTGCAATTTATTTTTTCACATAAAAAAAATATAATTTTTTTCCCTTAATAAATAAAACCATCATTTAAAAACTGCATTTTGTATTTACTCTGGTTTTCTTCTCTTTAAAATTTGTTTGATGATCTGGATCATTTAACCATGACAAATATGCAAAAAATCAGGAAGGGGCAAATACTTTTTCACACCACTGTGCGTCTGTTCACACCAAACACAATAGTTATAAAGCTAAGTAATGCTAACTACATTAGCGTCCACACCAATGGCGGCTAAAATTTAAAATTTAAAAATTTTTATTTGACATTATGGGTTGTCAAATTTTAAATGCACAAGATATAACATTTTGAATTGATTCAGATTGGTGGTCAATGCTTCATTATTCAAAAGTTGTCCAAATAAACTTTGAAAGGGATTTTAACAATATGTATGCATCCTATCATTATTGTTATGGTTGTGCTGTGGACTCCGACAATTTCTTAAAGGGATAGTTTAACCAAGAAAAATAATTTACTCACCCGCTTGTCATTTCAAACCAGAGCACAAAAGAAAATATTTTGAAGAATGTTGGTAGCCGAACAATGGGGGTTCCCATTGTCTTGCATTGGTTTTGTGTCCATACAATAGAAGTGAATGAGTACCGCCGTTGTTCGGTTACCAACATTCTTCAAAATACCTTCTTTTGTGTTCTCCAGAAGAAAGAACGTCATAAAGGTTTGAAATGATAAGAGGGTGAGTAAATGATGACAGATTTTTCATTTTGGGTAAACTGTGCCTTAAAATAAAAATAAATATTAAAACTTAATCTGTATTATCGCTAATGGCCCATTAGGTCACTCTTAAATGATTAATGTCACTGCATAGTAAAAATAAACCTTTTCAAAGCACCTGCAAAAGGTTTTTAGGTTTTTTCCTAAGATTTTCTCCTCTGCTACGGTAAGTGATTTCACAAACTATTCATTGGAACATTACCGACAAAAAAAAACCCATTTTAGATCACCGCAGTTAATTTTCACGTCTGTTCTCCCTTTGACAGAGTTCCTGCATCAACCTCCTACTTTGCATCTCATTATGCATTTATGCCGTTTCTCTGCGTATCTGTCTCAATATGAATAGTCTGGTGGTCAAAGGCCAAACGGTTGGGTTCATGTCGAGTAAACCGAACGACGACAAGTTCAGTTTGAGAGTGTCACGACAACGAGCCGTCTGGGGAACTCTAATAATTTCAGGAGCACAAAAGACCATCTGCATTTTAATGTGGGTATATTTCTCTTTAAACTGTGCACCATGGACATGCTCTGATTACTCCGATATAACATTAAAGCAACAACTCTCTATACACTCTATACAAAGACCAGCACACACATAAAAACACACATCTTTTCTCTTAATACGCAGACAAGCACACAAATCTAAGGTTAACAACAAAACATGAGGAATTCACTAATAACAGAAGCCATTCATTCTGATGCCAGCGCAAAAGCAGCTTTTAATGAATCACGTAGTGCTGTGTTTAACTTTACTGTAAGCGATATTATAGTTTTAAAGGATAGATTAATATTTGTCTGAGATACTAGAAGCCTTTTAAGAAACAGAACTACTAAGTTGGCTTGGGACTTAATAATGATACATCACAGATGCAAAATTTACCCCATCGCTGTATATTAAAGCAATAAGCCCCAAGAAGCAGTGGGTTACAGTGCATTTTATAACAACTAAGGGCATTGTGGCACGACGCGAAGCGGGGCTTATTGCTTTTATAAAACGGCTATTCCATATGCGTAGCAATGTTTCATAAAATAAAGTAAATCAAGTGACATTTAGGCTATGTAATGCGATCAGCTGTTATAATCGGGGGATTTTATAGGCTTAGAATTCTTCTTAACCAATCAGAATAAAGGACCAGAACTGAACGTTTTATACATTTTTTTTTTATATTGTGGGGAGGTTGATGAAATGTGTGTAGAATTAACCATATTCCCAAACACTTGGGTTTTGTGGGAGATTTGTAGAACGAAAATTGCAAGTGAGATTTGACTTTGAAAAAGACAGAAATAGATTAGCGCAGAATACCTCAGTCAACCCCCCCACTACTGCTCAACTCACCCCATAGAGTATCTTGTTAATCATACGGAGAGCTGCCCTTTGCGTTTTCCAACCTTACATACGGCAGTAAAATCTTTATGTCCTGCGAGATCTACAACCGGAATAAAAAGAGCAAATCACAGCCGAGAATCTAAATATAAAAATAAACGGTTGTTCAGCATATGCCCTACACACATAAATACAAGATAAACTTTAAAATACTTTTTTAATCAATTTGATTCAAATCACTTACAGGATCAGTTCTTCAATAATAGACAATTATGTCATCATTTACACCATGTACATCATTTCAAACCCCCTATTATTGTTGATGTGAAACCCACTGTGGAAAAATCATTTTGATGGCTACTGGTCACTATCAGCAAAAACTGCTTTAAAATTCTCGCTTTGTGGTCAACAAACAAAACAAGAGCACAGAAGTTTGGAAAGAAATTGAATTTAATACAGACAAATTGTGCAGTTTCTGATGAATTAGTAGCCTACTTGAAATGATTTCTTTCTTTGCATTAAAGTGTACACTTAAGCATCCTCACCTTTATTACATTACAACACAGCAGCCAACACCAGATCAGGATAAACAAATATATCGTCTTGAAATGCCAAAGGGGGCCTATTTTCATCTCTAAATGGGAACTGTTTATGTTCCCACTGGACTATGTGCTGCCTGTTAGAGAAATGTGTTTACACTTATACTACGGCCAGGTACAACCCATTCATTTAAAGCGGCACCGCAACAGTGTTTCATGCATTCTGACTTCTTTACAATGTTAAACGTGCCGTCTTCTCATGCTTAACATGGTCAACTTGTACAAAACGAATTGGGCGTATTACGTAGTATTTCTGTGCTCGATACACTCTACCCCAGCGATCGTACAGCTTTCGGAAAGTTTTTTTCGAACATATAAAACTGTTTTGTTACAATTGTTCTTAGTCCCTTATTGGACAATTCTCCCGGAAAAGCATGCGGCAGAGAGAAACTGTTGCAATTTATTCCATCAGTTGACATAAAATGATCATGATCGATGTTTTTGTTTTTGTTTTTTGAAGACTAAAGACTTGAAATCGAGCATCCAGCTCACACCGTTCAGATGTCTTAGTATTTTAATTGCGTAGACATTCACACTAACACACACACACAGACCACCATGACAGTTCCCGGCTCAATGTCTGTCCTGCTCACACAATCAGACACAGTTTTACGACGACAATGTACTGTCTATTTATATTGACCGTCCAAAAATGAAAACACTTTTCTCAATTCATCACCATCAAACACAATTTCCTTTGAATGACAGCAGAGGTCTAATCATAATGGAAAGTGGTTCATTTAGCTGTAAGGAGGACAATTTAAATACAAATGGACCCCTGGTGCCTCCGAAGGAGTTGCGGAGTAAACAAAACGTCACTGTTGATTGTGGCGTAATGGAAAGAAATGACAAATGGACATGTAGAGCAGGAATCTCTAAACTCTGTCCATTGCGCAGATCTAATGGAGGTCAAAAGGCGTGAGGACGCTGGGGAACGGCGGAGACGATAAGAGACACAAGAGACTGGAATATACTGTAACAACCCGATGGCTCACCCATGTGAGGGCTGAAGGCATCAAGGAATTAAGACAATTATAGCTTAACTTCCCAATTACCGAACTTAATGCACCCTGGTTGCAATTCTGATTTAACGCTTCATTTGGTCGCAGAATGCCAGCCCTCCTCGTAATTTGATGAAACCTGACAGTCAATTTAGAAAGCATATTTTGGGAAATCGTTTTGTTGGTTTGCTGTCTCTTCGTATGTGACTGGATTCAACATGGACTTTATCGGTTTGCTGGGTACTTTATAAATCTTCTAAAAACAGATGTTTAAAGGGATAGTTTGCAAAAAATAAGCATTTTCTCACGTACTCATCCTCATGTTTTCCCATCCCATTAGAATCAGTGTTGGGAAACATTATAATGAGTATAATGTGTAACAAATTACAATACTTTACCTTCCATGGTGAATATTGTTTTAAGAAAATATTGATGGATTTGAATTATTAACGTCAGAGAGGATCAGATTGATGTTCATGCATTTGTATTTTTGTGTTTTTCACAGCTGCAACCCATAACCTTTCTTTCTAGTTAAAAATAAACAAAAACACAGTTTTTTAAAGTATCTTTACCTTAAGGTAAAAAACAACAATTTATAGTTTGAGCCACTGGGTTGATGTCATTTGACCTGAACAAACATAAAGATTAAAAAGTAACATGATAATTCATTTTTCAAACAGGGATTGCAATTTAGAGGCAAAAGTTTGCCGCTTTTGGTCAACGTGGTGTTTTATTTACTCACCAATTTTGACTCGCATTTGCTGTTTGCCAAATATTAATTATTGACCATGACCACAACGGACAAACAGGTTAATAGCCAAGATGTTATGAACTAATGCTATTCTACTGAGCATATGCTCAGTCAATCTGGAGCAAATGTTGCGATTGACCAAACTCTTTTTTCTTTAATTGGCAGAGTAGCATGTTGTGATTACCATGCTTGAACAACCACAAGAGTGACACGATCTGGGCATTAAAAATATTCATGTGAAAACATCAAATAAAACAGTTGAATCATTGAAATCTCACAATAGTGAAGGGGGGACACAAACACTTTAGGGGGCAGCGTCCATTCTGCAAGCTAACGCTCCTGCTTGACAACACAGCACATAACTAGGACATCTGCTCTGATTGTCCTTCACTGAGGATTAATGAAGAACAGAGGACAGGACTGTAGAGAGTCAAGCTAATGGCCCAGCGCATATCATCAGCTACCATTCACTATCCACAGCTCATGCGTATGATTTATGAATAATTATCACACTTAAAGGAAATCAAAAAAACTTGAACATTTCTGCTAGATTCATCAATTTCCATTCTGACATGTATAAGTATTTATACGATTTAGAAATGTAAAGAATACGTACTAAGAATATGAATATGTGTAGTCCACAAAAACTAAATATTACAAAAAATATTAAAATGAGGAATATCCAGACTTGAATGCACACTGTACTTTTTCACATTATTTTCAGACAAAACATGTGAAACAAATTGTGATGCTCAAATTGAAATGTTAATGCGGTGATTCCCGCTCTCCTCACTGGACATGTAGAGACTCGCACTAGTTCCGGAATAATTTCCTTTGCAAAATTATTGCACATGGATATGGAAAGTAATGACAGAATTGTCCTTTTCAGTTTCTACTATTACTTTCAAACTTCTGCAAGTCTCTGCATGTCTAATGCGGCCAGTAGAAAATCAATGCATTCAATATTACATTTACGCATTTGGCAGACGCTTTTATCCAAAGCGACTTACATTGCTTTATCCTATACATTTTACATAGGTATTTGCAATCCCCTGGGATCGAACCCACAACCTTGCGTTGTTAGCGCAATGCTCTTACCACTGAGCCACAGGAAAGCTATATATTTCCTCCACATACAGAAAGAGAGAGGGATTCAGCACATGCCTAATTAAACACCAGCAATAACCTATATGAACTATGTAAAGCAAGCAAAGTGAGACTTAGCATAGTTAAAAGGTAAGTGAGTGAGAGACCCAAGGCAAGATTCCACAATAAGAACAGAGGCAGATTTTCCCAAAGTCAGATTAGCAAGAACATGCTTGGCGGCCCTCAACGTGCAGCATGCTCATTAATAGATTAACATCAGCACCCCAGCGCCACAGTCATGCTGCAAATTGTTATTGCTGACTGTAATCAGAAATTGGGTCGCTGGAGTGCCAGGGGATAGTGGCAAAGACTGGCAGAGCACTGAAGCGCAAACAAGAGAGAAGGTAAATGACCAAGAGCTGCAGGCTTGGATAAGGGGAGAGATTAAAAAGTAATCTTGTTAATGTATATGAAGAGATATATTTTTCAGATATGTATTTTGTACTTAAAAAGATTCACACGAGATCCAATTGAATGCTATTTTTATTTCATTTTACTTTACCTCCTGGCAGTCCTTTTCTACAGCGTCGGTTCCAAAAATCATCTTTGGATTTTTTTCAATCGTTTGTTAGAATTTGCTTCATATACTAGATGGTTTCAGAGCAACAAAACAAAAACAAACATTCCTACACATTCATGCTTTTGTGGCCCAAACTTAACTTCCAGTACACATCCGCAAAGAATAGAGTCCCTGTAGATTATTTCTGAAAACAAGTTACATTAGCTAGCAAGTTAAAAGTATGTCTAGCCCGTATTATTTTGGATTACCACCAGTAGAAGAACCGTTACTTGGCTAAACTTAAATGCGACAAAAGTTACACGAACCATTCAACAAATTGTTTATTTAAAGAGAACATAACATGAGATCATGAAAATTACATTTCATGCAGCGTGTAATGTTGCCGTGTTTGAAAGTAAGCAGTCTGCCAAGTTGTAAATCCGAAGGTGAATGAATAACAAAGTTGGCTTGGAAAAAAGGGAGTCGACTCTGAATCACGCAAATGAGTCGTCCCTTGCCCGATTCGCGATCCGATGCGGATTTACGTCACTACATATAGTCCCCGCCTACGTTTTGCTAGGACTGCCCGCGAAAACTTCACTCTTCACCCCCAAACACTGTAGCTCATGAGCCTCATTCGCGGTAGACCAATCACAGCAGACTAGACCATCTGACCAATCACATCAGACTATGCTATCGGAAAGGAGGGGATTAGATGGATGAATCACGTAACGAATCATTTGAGAGTCAGTCAAGAAGTAAGGTAAGAAAAACTGCCTATTATTACGAAATAATCGTGTTTTTACACCTATGTACATAAACTTGTTGTTGGACACTCCATAAACTAAAGTAGGACCTTAAAAATCCCTAGTTATATACTCTTTAATAAAATTAACGTACAATACAATTCAACAAACTGTTTATTTAATACAATTATTATACAATTCAATATTAATATAAATGGGTTCAAATATAAATAGTCATAATATCAGCCACAAGCCAGAGTTATACAGTTAACAAACACAGACCGGAAGTTAACTGCGGGCCGGGCGCGTGCATCCAATGAAACCGCGTATACTAAACTATAAAAAATTGAAGCCTAACAATTTACCAAGAAAATAATTTGTAAATGTAGTTATACTTTGTCTCAGTGAAGTGTTATTCAACCAAAATCTCTCTACAACACACAATAGCCTTCATCTAGCACCAAACACTTTCTCAAGTCCAGCTGTTAGCCCACACACATGCAACAAGCTGGCAAACACAGCAATTCTCTTGAAACGGAGCTATTATAAAATAAAGAGTGTTCTGGATGTATTCTTGCACTTCGAGAGCTGGGCAAAGAGCCAACAAGTGTGGGATCTAAACCCAGAGCGGGGAAAGTGGGAGTGTGTCAGTGACTGGGGGGCTATTTAGGTTGAGATCCTATTCCACAATCAGTTTACCCCGTTACCAAGACACTTGACCTTCATTTGTTCTGGTGGGAACTAGCGCTACAGCTGGATAAAATTACAGTTTTTTTACATTTCACCCACAAGGCACTAGCATCCAACTCCATTGCCACAACACACACACACACACACACACACATTCATGCCCATCTCTCAATACCTGGTGTGTTGAGCAGTCGTGACATTCGGCATGCGTAGGTTATGTGCTGTTCGCACTGTTCAGCACTGTTGGTTATAGCTGTGACCTGCTCCATAGAGGCGCTGTAGTTGAGCTGAAGTACAGTCCTTCTCTCCCGACTGGAGCCTGTTACTGCCGTCTGTGCCGGCAGGTTATTCACCACAGTTGTCCACACCTTGTCCTCTAAAACACGGATACCATAACGGTTATTAAATAGGTGAATTGGAAGTCAGAAAGGCCTCTTTGTACGTTCCAGAGATACGCTGTACGCAAGGATCTGTTTATTCCAAGATTTTATTCATTTTAATTTTATATGACGCTTATGAAAGATTCTCTCTGTGAAATCCTCCACATCCTCTAACTGTAATATTTCCTTCCCGCCTCAAACAATTACAAAATGTACCCATCAACAACAAAAAAATTGTTTAGCTCTCTACCACGTCAGCAATGACTGAGTCGCTGTTTTGATGATAACATTTTTATGTCCCTACATGTTTTTTGGATTAGAGGAACTTTTTAGCAGTGCCGCCCTAAAGAGAGAAATGCTTGGTTGTCTTGGAAACAAATGGCTTGAGATGTCTAAGTGATTGATTTCTCTGTTTTGGGAATAGAAAGATGTAAAAGCATGAAATCCACTGCTTGTTTTATTAAACAGGTGTAAGGGACTGTTCTCTAAAAGCACTTTGAAAGTGCTGGGGTACACCACAAAAAAACACTCTTTACCCGTCATGTTGCAGATGACTTTGAAGGGGCCTAAAGGTCCACTTCCATCTGGGTCAATCCAGTAGGCGTCTGATGATCTGCCCAAGTGCTTGTAGGCCTCACAGGACTGCTCATAAACCGCTGCAGAGAAAAAGAAAAGTTACATCAAACAACTTTTAAACAGACCAGCTGAAGAAGGTTCTGGCGCATTCATTTTTGCAAATGCACCCTCCAAAGTTTCAATTAAAACCCTTCATTTTGAAAATGAGATCAAATTTTGTTTCTATGTTAATTTTCACACAAATTGGGGACCCAGACGAGCAGTGCAAAACTAATTAAGTGAACTAGGAAATTAAATTACCAATTCTGTATGCACTATGTTTGCTTACTGAGATTACAATCTGACAGTATCACCACGGTGTTCTAGCTAGACATTTGAACTGATCTTGCAAAAGTTTATCCTAAATGAGTATATTTTCACTTTGGATGAAAATCATAAGCTTTAAATGCTGAGTCTTAAAATCTACAAATCCAATATTTTAAGTGCACACAATTGTACTGTTTTTATGCCTTTGTATTGATCAGTATAACCTTTATTTTGTTATCGGCAAGGTTTGTTCGTCTTTATCGACGTATGTGCAACCGGGCCCACTGTGTATCTTTCTACTCTCTTGTTTACTTGATCTCACTTCAGGGGTCACATAAAGAACCTCTTTGCACTGGTACTGAACCATCAGTGAACCATCACAGTTTTAAGAAGCGATTGCAAAACAATTCACAGGGAATACAATAGCCCTTTTTCTATGAATCAATATGTATAAAGCACCAAAAAACAGGAGATAGAGACCTGTGGAGATTTAAATAAGTTATACTGACTTCAGGGCAATGACGGTCAGATAAAAACACACTGTAAACTCTTTATTACAATATAGATGCCCTATTGACTTTCTATTGGTGGACAGGATTTTTTTTTCAAACACACCATATTTTCAGTCATAATATAAAAAATGCATTGGAAACCAATTGTCTTAATTTTAAAATGATATAAATATATATATATAAATATTAATTATTCATGACTTTCCACTCATGTTTAATAAAGCTGTTAAATAAATGATGTTGATTAAAAGTAAAAAGCAAACATATTAAAATAGAGCTATCAACAATCTTATTGTTCCTGATCTGTGTGATGTCGAAATATCATACAATTAGACATCTCATACAATTCCTTCAATTCAAGAAGCCCTTCACATCACCTTCACATGTTAAGCACATACTTAAATGCAAAGCCATGACATTTCTCAAATAGGTTTTTAGATGTAAGCTAACAGAACTGTCACACGTTCCTTGCATAATCCATCATTTCAAAGAAAATCCTTTTCTTCGTTCTCTATTGTTTCTGTGGCAGTGCATGTTTGTTGCATGTTGTTTGTATCTTAGTGGGAACTTTTAATACTGAGCTAGTGATATTTCTACATCACATCCCTAAGGCCGACCCTTACATTGAATGTTTCACATTTTTAGATTTTATATAAAACATTGTGCTTTCGTTTTTAAGATGGAGGGGTCATTGACTGGACCCAGAATGCCACTGATTTCAGGTTTCTACCTCCAAGCACAAACACACATACACATTTCTCTCTAAATAAACAAACATATACAGACATACATGCAAATACACATACTCACATGTATGACACGTGGCTCCTGTATACCCTGTCCCATTACACATGCACGTAAACCCATCCCAGGTCTGACTGCATCGGCCTCCATGTTCACAGTGGTTTGGCATACACCTAAAACAAAAACAAAAATTATAAGAGCAGGATTAAAATTCAATCTTCCTTCACACATACAGGCAAATTCATCTTAAAATAGAATATCAATGTTAACAAATTTGCTTCAGTGCTGTTTATCCACCTTTTCTCTAAGGGAGAAGCATCCATATTTAACGTTGTTATAGCACATCACTGAGCATCAGCTCAGAACAGTAAGAATGTGTTGGGTATGATGATGATAAGTGATAAATGTCATCATTTTACTTCATACATACTGTACAACACAATATATGTCATTCAATCATAACAATCTGTAAAAAAATATAATGACAAGGTTAATATGGTTAGGTATGCAGGACACTTTACACATGAAATACTAATTCCTGTTTTACCAGCGAATCTATTTTCCTGGACTATGGGAACATGTGGACATTTTCAATTAAACAAAGAGCCCATATCTTCAGCCTCAGGAATAAATAGTATACTATTCCCACAATGCAAAACACATACACATACACACACACTAAGATTTTCAAATTGCGCAGATTTGCCAACATCTTGTATCCTAGTCTAAGCTGAAATCCTAATTGAAACGCCAAAGTTAAAACAATTAACGGCTTCACTGACTTTCTCCTCAACTTAATTAAGAAACAGTCTTCATCAAAGGTGTTTTCAACTGGTCAAGGATATAAATTCAAATCTGGTGAAGCAAAGCTTGTTCGGTGCCGAGATTGTGTTGTGTTTAAGCTGTCCATTTCCAGAGTTCCCTACACAGTCCTGCCAACTGCATGTCAAATCCATTAACACGGCAAAACGTGGTATAAAATGAAATTAGGGAACAATCCCCTTGGAGCTAATACTCATTAGGCCTGGGCCTCATAGGAGGAGCGGTGACAAAGCCTCTAACAATGACCCCTAAGTCCGACAAGTTCTGCTGCAGTGCTATTGTGGGTCTTTTTTGGGGTAGTGCTGTCAAACCGTAGTTTTCCAAAATGTGACATGCCTAGATTAATTGGGTCACCTCATTGGCCATCTGTGCCTGAAGAAGATAGGTGACAAAGTGTATAATGTTAATTAATCAAACTCCTACAATAGAACGGTCCCTGGAAATCTATGTGGGCACTGATAACACAGTTCAATAATAAAACTTCAGTCAGAGTCAACAGCAGCATGCCACTGTGAGATAAGACATGCGCTATGTTACCAAGAGTTTTTGGAAGCCTGGACATCACATTCATATTCGCTTTTCGAATTGTTCAAAACCTTTAAGTCCACATTAAATCAAAACTGACCCTATTGACTCTGTAAGCGCGACGCATTTGTGGTGAACAATTCTGTGGAAGTCACAAATGTATATTTTACACAAATATATTTTCTTAAATTCAATTTTAAAAATGCACTTCAGCTCTGGAATGGCTTGGGGAGAACATCTCTTAAAGGAATAGTAAATTAAAATTCTTTCCTCATGTCATTTGAAACCTGTTCGACTTTCTTTCTTTTGCAGAACACACAAGAGGATATTTTGATGAATGTTGATAACCAAACAACACTGGCCTCCTTTGACTTCCGTTGTATGGACACAAAACCACTTAGACACTTTTGTGAAAAAAAGTAATACAGGTTTCAACCAACATGTGGTGAGTTTTTATTTTCGGGCGAACTATCGCTACAACCCCTCCCTCAAATTGTCGTTCTGCTATGAGTTTCTTTACTGAATAAAATGCCCATACTTCTAGATTTAATACATTTGCAATGGAGACAACATTGGAGCAATGGAGACAACAAGTCGCTTTATCCAAAGCAACTTAAAAATAAGGTAAACAATGGAAGCAACTGGAACAACATAAGGACAACAAAAAGCATTAGTGCAATAAAACTGGTCTCACAAAGCCTACCACAGTATACAGAGCTACGTTTGAAAAAAAAAGAGATGATTGGTCAGGTGCTGAAGGAAGAGGTCTGTTTTCAGACGATTCTTGGCCACAGAATCTGCTGATCTTGTAGCAGCGGGCAGATCATTCCACAGATGTGGAACCGATCCAAAGAAGCTACGTGAGAGCGATTTTTACCTTTTTGGGATGGCACCACAAGACATCGTTCGTTTGCAGAGCGTAGGGATCTGGCGGGTACATAAGTCTGCATTAGCGAATGAAGATAAGGGGATGTCAAATCAGTGATGGTCTTGTAGGCCAGGAGCAGAGTCTTGAATTTGATGCGAGCGACTATAGGGAGCCAATGTAACTTAATGAAGAGAGGAGTGACGTGTGCTCTCTTTGGTTCATTGAAGACCACCCTTACCGCTGCATTCTGGATCCTCTGTGGAGGTTTTGTTGTGCAAGCAGGAAGTTCAGATAGTGTCGCATTGCAATAGTCTGAACAGAAAGAGAGCCTGGACTAGCGGTTTCCCTAGGAAATAGGTCAGAATCCTGAAGTAACTAAGTAATCAGTACTCAACTTTCAGATTTTAAGCATCAATACCTCCCTTTCATGCCACAAAAACTTCTACTCTTCTGAGAAGGTTTTCCCCTAAATGTTTAAACATTGCAGGTTGGGATTTGCACCCAAAAGAGCATCGATAAGATCAAGTACTGTTGCTGGATAAATGGGTCTGGCTGTTCCAATTTATCCTAAAGGTGTTAAATGGTTTCCGGTCTGGACTTTGTGCAAGCTCTTCGGTTTCTTTGTGGACTATGTATTGTGCACCTGGCTGGAGAACAAAGAGGCTTTCCATACACAGTTGCCATAAAGTTAGAAACTACAGTTAAGAAATCTCTACAATGGCAATGTATGCCAGCCTGTTCATTAAAATCAGCTGTCAGCATTTACTAAGTCGTGTTTATTTTGGTAATGGCTCAACTTTTGAAATGTAAAAAGGATCTCAGTATTGTTCCTGATCAAGCAATGAGCCGGAGATTGTAGGGCAGTGAGCCTGACCAAGCGTATCCTGCGCGTGGTCATTTGGCATACTGGTGGTTTCCTCCCAATTTCCAAAAGTAAGATAAAGAAAGCGGACATAAACGTGTGCCTGTCTGCATTTACAACCAGGAAACATCTTATTGAAGCCGAGAGACCCAAAGCATTGTTTTCCCCCAGCTCTGGCTGTGTACACCCCTAGCTGCGCTTTTGTAATGGAAAGTGACAGTTTTCTAATACGACCATTATGAGCAGCGAAAGCACGTGGCTTCAAATGCCTCCGTCAGATTAGACTCGTCGGTGTGCGACACCAGTCAGCGTCTCCTCGGAGATGGCCGCAGATTACTTTATAGCTCCTCTCTTTGCTCGCGTCTCACCCACACCCTGACACAGATTGGCGCAGCTATTTAGGATGAGTCACAATCCGAGAAGGCCCCAGAAACAACTTATGCGTGAAATAGTTTGATGCGAGAGCAATCGAGGTATGTAAAATACTGTAGGGGTGAGAAAAAAAACGAAGAAGGAACACAGGCATGATTCGAGTGGAATGGTCGCGCTTTAGAGTCTCCTGGCGGGAGGACGTGGAATATTCTTTTACACGTCAAACATAGAGATGGGTTTGGTAAAGAAGATTGATAGGACATCAGTCGGCTGATGAAAGCGAACATAAAATCAATGGTGTGACGAGCGAGTAGCCCCCCCTCCGATTCCTCGTAATGAGTTTGCTCCTCGCCGTGCCGGCACTGTGGAGCTTTGCCAGCGAAGCATCATTAGACTGACGGAAAAAAACACACAGAGAGCGTTCAACAGTCTCCTGCCTGCTCTGTTATTACAGAGCGCTCCGTTCTGAGCGAAGGGAGGCGGAGGAAGTCGCTATCTGGCCTGATCTAATAAAGGAAAAGATTTTCCTCCGGGGACCCTGAACTAACTGTATCGCAGTATAAACCATAATCTCAACAGAATAAATAAACACAATGACAGAGCGGCGGAGAAAGAAACCTCATCTAAACCGTCATCTAAACATCGACTGTCAGGCGGAGGATGCAAATTTAAACACGCAGCAGAAACTCAGTCGGTGATGCACAAAATGAATTGAGCTGGTGTTTAAATCATGTTGAGAATGTACTCAGCCTTGGACTGTAAGTCTAATGAGACACATTAATGCACAATACATCTTTACACACAATTAAAGTGGATCTTAAGCTTCTAAAATGAGCCGTAAGGAATCTAATGGAATGTAAACAATGGCTTCTTGTGTGGGACTTTCCGAAGTGTCAGTGATTACATAAATGGGCTACAAATATAAATGTTTGAATGAGCAAATTACCAACAACTGCACAAATAGCTATTCTTATTAAATGGCTATTCTTTCCAGCTAAAAGCCATCCATGCGAATGTTAAAGTACCAGCGTAACCTTTCTGCTTGCCGATATGAAAATAATAGAACAAATGGTACGAATACATCTATAAATGAGATGATAATTCACATCCAGGGCTACACAATATATCGAAAGTATTGAAAAATAGCAATGGTTATATAAACTATGTATGGTTATATAAATATCAAATCTTACGTCAGTTTTAGGTTGATGCAGATAGCAGACAGACTGGCATGTAAATATGCGTATAATTATTAATTATAATTTGTAATTTTTGTATTTATTTTAATATTTTAAATGGACAGTTTGCCGAAAAATAAACATTTTGTCATCCTTTATTCACTCTTATGTCATCCAGAGCCTGTATATTACTTTTTCTTCTGTGGAACACAAAAGAAGATATTTTGAGAAATGTCTAGTCAATAGGGGCCAATGTTGTTCGGTTACCAACATTCCTAAAAATGTCTTCTTTTGTGTTCTGCAGAAGAAAGAAAGTTTGGAATAACATGATATCATTACAGTATCATGTTATAAGCGATTCTTTACCATATAACAACATCCAATAAACCCCCAGATGTGCGATGACACATTTTATTCAATGAATAGATGATTAAATTTATCTATCTAAAGGGCCAGGATGATATTTAATAAGCATAACTATAATATGATCAACTGTGATTTGGCGGCATATGATTGTTTTCTAGCACAATAGATGAACACAGGCTTCACATCTGCTTGGAAATCCTATAGTCTGGAAGATGAGTCATTATTTCAAGGAAACGCTAAATTGCCAACCAACACACACACACACACACACACATACATATATATATATATATATATATATATATATATATACACACAAAATACCAAAAGACATGCTAGAGAAATGATAAAATATGAATTCACATGCAGCTGAAAATCAAGTCATGATTCTCTTTCACTTTAGTAAATCAACCATGTCCTTTATTGCATACAGTTATTCTCAGGTCACACGAGACCGTAAAGCGTAGATTTCCATTCATTCATCTACATGCTAAAGAAGAGGAATTGCTTCAGCTGTAACCGTACGCTAACCCTCAGACAGCGAGAATATGTAAAATCAATCTGAAGATAATAACCGAGAGCTGCTCTCCTGTCTACGCCTCTAAAAATTCAATAACAACATATAAAGGAATGGCAGGTTTAGCAAAGCATCTTCCTACTGATTAAACTACTCATTTACTTGAACTCCAGGAATAAAGTATCTAGAGGAAGGCCAGCTCCAGGGAGCACGGGAAGAATGCAACAGATCCTGCCCCCGAGGCAGACGCTGCCAGTGGGGATAAAGCCACTGTCTCAGTCTGCTGCACCCGATAATCACTGTCTCAGCCAGTGTTTGTTTAATGGCAGAGCAGCGGAGGAGGGATGGTTCTGACCTGTCAATGATGGCACACATGTCCAGGCTGACGTTCTCGAAGGCGCCACTTCTTCCCTGCTCCACCGATGTCAGATCGGCCAGCTGATCGTCCACCTGAATGAGCTGCATGCAGCCCTGGAATGAGCGCTGGGACGGAGATGCTCTGGTTCTTAAAAAATAACCTAAACAAAGAGATGAGAGAGCAAATGAGTGATACTGTGTGTATCCATTTATGACATTACTTGTAAGATTGTCAAGGACACCATTAGGGTGATAATCATTAATATGATCAATAACATAAAATAGGACATGCAAAACCCAAATATATAAATATAAATAAACGTAACTTTTAAAATAAGATATAAATCAAAAGTGAAAGGCCACCCAGGTCCTTCCAGAAATGTATATTCATATCCTTTGGAAATGTAATATTCCAAAAAAACTAGAAAAACATATTATGCTGTATATGAGAAGGTAACATTTATATTTCCTGTTTTTCTTTTTTCCAGTACAACTCTCGTATCAGAGAAGACTTAACTGGGCTGCTAGTAACTCAGGGATTACTGCTTCATTTTTAGATATGGGTGACCCTGAGCTGTTGACAACCATCACGCCCTCGAGCAAGGCATATTCAGTAATTGGGGTGTACTGTAAATCACTTAGGAATTAAAAGGTCATACACATTCGCTGAGTGTGATCTAATGACACGTGTGAAGGACATCTAGCGTCATAGGTGCGAAAGCCGGACATAAGGACCCTTAACTGGGACAAACTTATCAAACTAACCTAATTAACAATGTGATATCTATGACACCGCAAAAGGTCATTCACGTTCCAAACAACCACATTCAACTGAAACGCAGATGCTTACTAATATGATAAAAATACACCAAAACACTATTCATTAGAAGAATTCACTGCACTGGATATTTGCCAAGATTTAATAACTTCTTCGCTGTTTGATTATTATTTGAGTAATTACTGCAGGCGAAATAATTAGGAACTAAACACTAACAACAAATGAGCTATTCCATGCAAATGTCAACTTAGTCAATCTAGTTTTTACCAACCAATTGTCTGATGTCAATATTTGGTGGTTAAAATACCCATGTAAAGTTTTAAAGATTTTAAAGCATTTTTGTTAATTTATAGCACAGTTTTTCCACAGTCGGGTAAATGAATTGACACATCCATAACGGGCCATATTCCTCATAAATAAGCACATGAAAATTAAAATGGGGTAACTTTGTTCTAAAAAGAGCCATTTCTTCCCCATTTGTTGGGTATTATTGTGTCTGATTTGTGTATTATCACACTCAAAACATGAGTGTACGGTATGTAGAATTAACACAACACTGATAAACGTGGGTTCACGTTTACTCTAAATAGCTGTATGTTGTGACACCTTTAGTAACCATAAAACAAACAATGAAATTCCAATTTATAAATATGTTCTGCATTAAGGTAAAATCGCAAGACACGTATCTCTAAATGGACCACTGACACAAAAAAATACAGAGGTCCTGAAACCGTGATATCTGTCAGATCCACGGGGTTGTTTAAGCTTCTATTGAAGGTAAACAAGGCTTTTTTTCTCTAGTGCTGATCACAGAACGTCCTATTGAGATTCACCCCGCAGCCCCCTGACATTAATCTACAAATTAGAGCATCTGGAGGGAACAGCATTTGCTTGAAACTCCTTTAAAATATCGAAGGGAAAAAACGAAGTTTCGCAAGTTTGCCTAACCATCTGTCTTGTCTGCTTTCTGCACCTGTCCAGGAGTCTATATGCCTGAGCAGTCAACAGAAGATGAGGAAGGGGGTTCTGGAAGGGGTGTGGTGGGCAGTCGGGCTATCGGAAAGTGTGCTGAGGGAAATGTGTCCCGCTATTGAGGGAAAAACTGTGAAAAAAAACAAGCATCTGCTGACAAATTCAGGCAGGGACGCAGTGGCATCTTAATGATTGCCAGGATTTGTGGGTAACTGGGAAGCTGCCAGCAGCCACGGTTGATCAGCATGGGACGCATGAAAAGGCAGGTTTTTGTCACCCACGCTTGGATGTGACTTACTGGTGACTGCTTTCGTCCCATCCTGGTGTCGTAATTAATTGAGGAGAGTAACTTTTGCGACAAGATAACATTGTAAATTATGGTAGAGAGACCGAAGCTGACTCAGTCCAATTCACACCCTGGCACGCACGAGTATAATGCAGAGATCAGAGAATATCTACTGTAAGATTAATGAGTGTTTATGTGCTCCAATTATAATTCATAACCGGCAAATGGAATTTGAAGATTTCTATCGGGGATCCTATAGTAAAACTCTTCTTCACTTAAAAAAACTCATAAAGGGACATTTCTCCTGTTTACTTGATTCCACTTATTAAAGTTATTAAACCAAAAGCTGACCTAAAGGTTGATGGCTGTTGTAAACTCCCAACTCTATGTTCACCGGTGTCTGTTTTATTGCAAAATCCAATCGACTGCCATTTCCCGTCAGACGGGCATTAATTTGGTGAGGTCTGCCACAAATGTGCAGAACCATCATCTGTAAAATGGGATTTGGCTCAGCATCCAACCAAGTCAGGATAGCATCAGCTCTCAAGTTAGTTCTTTGGAAAAACAAACAGTTATTCTCCATGTTCTACTGAAAACAGACAAATACAAGTGAGACACTTTTTTTTGAAGATATGAAGGACCGAGGGGAGATTTTTTTATGTGTCAGAATATTCCACAAGGACTTAAATGATCAAATATGTGCTGAATATAATCATGTTTGTTCACATGAGCCCACGATCAGTATCTTGGGTTTTTTGTTGAGTGAGGGGGAGGGAAAGTGTGTGCAAGATCACAACTCAGATTTTAAAATGGAATACACGTTGTAATATTTATTGAAGTTGTATGTCCCAGTGGAGAGGTTTGGAAAACAATGAATGAGGCGTTTTCTTTTGTTTTTGCTTTGCGGCAGAGGGTTATAAAATAACAAGAAAAATCGCTGCGTTGGGTGATGGTTGTAGTAAAAATGATCAGACCGAATCATGAATATTAATCTTTATGGTTTAATACCCTGCTGTCAACAATACATCTATATGACGTGTTTATAAAAAGTATGTAGGCCTGGTGTGTCAAGCTCAGTACTCAAAAGCGCTTATTTTTACATCAAACAAAAGTTGGAATTGCATATTTACAATAACATGACCAAGAAAAAATCAGGAGTCTCAATGTCTGAAAATGTCTCAGACATTTAGTACCAAATTCTAACAGTATCATTGTGGTATGTCTGACTCTATAATGAGGATCAAAATCAGGTGTATAACCGAGCAGCTACCAGGAGCTTATCTTGAACAAACACACATTACTGTCTTTGGAATTTAGAGTCATTATCTCATAGCTGATAAGAGTAATAACCAACAGGGAGCACACTTTCCAATCTGCACACTGCAAAAACCAAACTCTATTTCCATTTTAGGAGGAAAATTGCTAGAGAAAGCTGTGACAAAATGCCACCCACATGGGATAGTCTGCCTTTGAGAAACTAGAAAAAGAAACAATAGTTAAATGTTACTAGTACCATGAGGGATTTCATGCCAACCCATTTGATCCATTTAAACATTGAGGGAATGTTTCTGAACAGAGATAAAGCCAATTCCCGGATTCGACTTCCTCATTCATATTGATTCTGAGAAGCGAGCTCTCAGTCATACAACAGGCCAGATAAACAAGCGTCGGTCCATGCGTAGGAATGACAGCACGATTGTTATGCTGTGTCAATCGGTCAACATGAGAACGTATGTTCACGTTAATGCAAGAGAGGAGGATGGAATACTTGACTTAGCACAGTAACTACTTTTCATAGGCTGCCTGTGGAAATTCAATCTGGGCCTGCAATTGCTTGTTTTGCTGCTGACCTTGCCATTGTTAACAATGACTGATCAGGCTGTCTTTAATGACTTTACCACATTAAAGCTAATGTGCTCTGAGACCAGTGTTAACACGCAAGTTGCAGCTTCGAACCGTAGAAGGAGATTCACGAGTGGCTGTTTTGTAAAGTGGTCATTGATTCGTTTATAAAGGGATAGTTCACCCAAAAATGAAAATTCTGTCATCATTTACTCAACCATTTGTTATTTTAAACCTGTATGACATATATATATATATATATTTTTTTTTTGAAGAATGTTGGCTACCGAACAACGGCGGTACCGACTTGTATTGATTTTGTGTCCATGCAATAGAAGTGAATGGGTAGCGGTGTTGTTTGGTTACCAACATTCTACAAAAAATCATCTTTTGTGTTATGCAGAAGAAAGAAAATCGTCCGGTTTTAAATGAATTGTGTAATTAAACACAATATCTGAACACAACAAACAGAAACATAACCTGTAACGAAACAAAAAATTAAACCTGCTTGTGTGAATTAAGTTCACCATTTAATCTTCAATGGTCACATTCCCACCAAAACAACCAAAATGTTACGGGCAAACGGATGCTCTATTGTCACTAGTAAACAAATCAGACAGCAGATTTAGCTCTTCCCTGGAATATGCAAGTGATGGATGAAGCAGCATGATTGATAATAATAGCAGCGCGCAGGTGAACCAACAGGAGCGCGGGGAGGAGAAGTGAAGCTTTTGATCTCATTTTAAGGGCTGTCATGTGTAATACGCTGTCGGACCGAGTCAGACCTAGAGCTGGGGGACTGCGGTTCTTACCTCATTTAGCTCTTTTGGAAGATGTGCGAGGCTGATAAAGCTATCAGCCGTGCAATCCCTCAGCCTAAACAGTCAGTCAGGTTGATAGCGGCAGACACCGCTGTCTATCCGAACTGCTGGGCGTCTTTGCATACTTGCCTCTCTGAGCCGCTGCCCACCTTCTTATCTCTGACTATCTGCCAACGGTCTGATTGGACAGATGGTGGGCTGAAGAGGGCACGGGGTGGGCATGTTTCTATCAGAGTGGGGAAATGAGCTTGTCTGGTGACACATGCAACTTTGGAGCTCAAGCTTTGAAAAGAGGAAGAAGGTCACAGTGCCTTAGCACTCGGATAAAATGAAAGATGGATGGTTTAAAAAGTTTATTCTTAAGAAAGTCATAAAAAGACCAAAAATTACTCCTGCAGCATTGTTGGATTTTCAAGAACTTTAATCCAAACAAATCAAGCTGTCCGACTGAATTCCTGACAACTTCCTTACGAAGTTTTAGACTGTAATTTTGAGACATCAGTGAGAAGGCCTTCTTTGGCTCACATTTGACTCTTATCTCAGTCACACTGTGTGGCCCATTGTTTTTTCTAGAAGGTGCAGTTATAGCCCTTAGTGTATTTTAAATAGGTAATACGTTTTGTACAGTTTTTATTCGTCTGTACATCAATATCCCCGCTGACATTCTGCTTTGACAAACCAGCCCCCATGAGAGTCAAAAGACAATGGAAGCAGAACCTCAAACGTTCACACTAATCTGTCAGGCCAATTATTTCCTCCTTTAAATAGACCATCCATTGGATCATTTTCTTTAGTTTTCCAATTAAACGAGATAAAACATAAAAGCATATCGGCATTTCAATGCCCATCAAGACTCCTTCCTTTAAAGGGTCATGTTTATGCATGCAAAGCGAGAAAAGTTCGCAAATCCTTTCAAGCGGAGCCTGTGACTCTAAGCAGAACTGAATTCAAAGGCCTTTGTGAATCCTCACCAGCCTCCAGTATACCAGGAATATGGAGAAAATCTGAAATCTGTTCTCATGGTACTTTTCTCTTGAGTCAGTCAATGTAAAATTGGTCTCTGTGTTAACAAAATCTAATTCATTTAAGAACACACCTCCAAAGTGGTACGTGCTTCCTGTTGTGATCTGGACAGGTGAGTTGGTTCTCACAGCCGACGCTTCATCGGCATCAATGGTCAGCATGGCAAAGTTCTCTTTAGCCAGGAAGCGAACATCATGCCATTCTCCATCATTCAGACCAGAACCTGTGATAAAAGAACCACATTGTGCATTAGATTAGATTGTATTTAATTTGGGAAATTCCATGCAAGTGTCAACCTTAAAATTCAAAATGTTTTTACCAAAGGTTTTCACCACACTGATCAGATGTCAATATTTGGTGTATTTAAATATCCATGTCATGTCTCTATTAACGTTTTGAACGTATTTGATGTGTTTTTAAGCATAGTTTTCAATAGTCAGGCAATAGAACTGTCACATCCATAACAAAATTATAAAAATAATAAATATTATATATAGAGCAATCCCTTCTCCATTTTTGCGGTATTATTGCTTCTGGTTTGCATATTTTAATGAACAGAAATCCTACAAAGTATGTTCTCTCTCGAAAATGTCACAAAAAAATTGTCACATCCATAATGCATGAATTTTTCCCTTATTTAAAACATAAAACTTGTGCATAGACTGATATTTCTGATGTCTGGACTGAATTTAGACAGATAATTCAATATATTGGTAATTATATTTTAAGTTTTGACAAAAAATGTCCTATCCATAACACTGGACTTGCTCATTTATGCATTTGGCCTTGTATTTTCAAAACCCCTACTATTCAGAAATAGAAAAAACAATTAAAAAGAAAATACTGTTTCGTCAAAATTTACACATTTTAATACTTTTCATTGTTTAAATACTTGCAAAACCCACAGACAGACGTGAAGGCTGACCAATATTAATGATCTATCAAATAAAAATCTCGAAATATGAAGATACAACATTTTCCCCAGACAAGACGATATTATCAGTGGTTTTCAAACCCATGATATTGGTGTTGCTAGCACCATGCTCCATCTAAAACATTTATACAACCTACAGTACATTGACCTCCCAACCATTTAGTTACAAAAGTAGGACATCAATTTTCCGCAGTCTGCCCCTCTTTCAAGCTGATTACAGGCCATTCAAGTCAGCCATCATCTATTCCATATGAAGATGATCAATAGGCTGACAAGCATCAAATTACAAATCTGAAGCTCCACAGAGAGCCGATTCAAGGCAATGAAGGTCCAGGTTAACAAACCTGCATCAGCTGCTGAAGATTGATAAATCCGAGAGACGTTATTTACTCTGATGCTATCACGAAGGGCAAAAGTCATCGGAAAATAATAACCAGGTTGATGCTTGCTCAGAAGAATGAGCTCTCTTCCATCATTAATCACGAGCTGGTGGAAAGACATTACCTCATTGAAAGACCCTCGTGACCAGTTTACCTATCTGTCACACACCACAAAACATAGAACAACCGTTCTCTCCTTCTCACCCGTTCTCTCTCGTGGGCGCAGTTCGCTTGGCACGAACAAGGCCAAAATACCTTACACGCCATTACCTCTGATACATTTGTCTTTCAAATGTTGAGAGTGTGCTCATACGCCATCCATCAGTTTCTTTGTACATGTTGTGCTTACAATCGTATTAAGCGGGTTTTTGGAAGAACAGCGTGGCAAACAGCTGGATCAGTTGGACAGTTGGAAAAACAGATGGCTTTTGTGTATAAGCATATTATGTTAAGTGACATAATGTGACGACAACAACATCAAATAAATGTTAGTACCTTGTCTGAGAGTCGAGAAAACAAAGCTGACGAGGTTATGGTGTAAACTGTGAGTTTAAAAAACACAATGCTGAAAGAAGACCAGCTATGATTCAGATTAAGGATAAAAGACCTGTTTATAGCAAACATGATGACTATAAAAATAAAAATATTTATATAAGCGTCCACACCAAGAACGACAATGTTATGTTGTGCGCTGCAGTTTCACATTTTAAATGCATGAAACCTTTAAAGTCAGATAGATTCTCATTTGTTTGTCTATTTTTATTGTTTATTAGCTGAACAATAAAATATATTGCTTAGAAAGATAGTTTTGTCTCTGTTTTTGTGTGTGGTTGGAACATGCCTAGAATAAGCAATTGTCTTGTACAACTGTTACTTTAAGAAGCTATTTCTACTCAGGTGACTCATAAAAATTACTTTTGTAAACTAATGTAGTCAAGTTGATTCAAAGACATGAATAAAGCCAGTTAATAGAGATTGTATCCTTTTAGTATAATTTACCATTTATTTAGTATTATTTACGATTTTACGGACATTTTAAGTTACTTGATATTTACTGTTCAGCTAAAGGGATAGAAAAATAAAAGTTATTTCATCATTTACTCACCCTCATATCATTCTAAACCTGTATGACTTTCTTTCATCTGCGCAACACAAAAGAAGATATTTTGAAGAAAGTTGGTAACCAAACAACATTAGCCACATTGACTTCCATTGTATGGACACAAAACCACCGAGACATTTCTCAAAATATCTTCTATTGTGTTCCACAGAAGAAAGCGTCACATGCAGGTTTTAAACAACATGAGGGTGAATAAATGATGACAGAATTTTCATTTTGGGCCAACTATCCCCTTTAAGATCATTTTGTATTTTTAACTTGTTCAAAGTTGTCTATTTTATTTTCAACAGGAAAATACAGATAATGTTAACCTGGCAATCCACTTGCAACTCTTTTCACACCCACTTTTCAAATGACCACTGAGCGAACCTTACATCCCTTAGTTAATATTAATGAGCTGGGCAAATGAGGTTCAAAATGTTTTCTCCTCCACTTTCCAGAATCCTCAAAGGTTCCGTAATTAGGTCAGAAAGGTGCATTGTGGGAGTTCATTCTAGGTATGCATTCCTCATTGCCACAGCAATGCATTCCAGCTCTTTTGCGCATATCTAATTACGCTGCAACAGTGTGAAAGAGCAGCACCCATGCATGTCCCGTGAGAGACCCCGCGGTCTTTACCTATTGCCACAGATTAATTACCAGAGGAAGAAACCCTCTGTTAACACAGTGTGGGTCCTTTGAACTCTGACAGATCAACCTACTGTCATTACTTATCTACCTGATTAATCAACTTTCCCATGATGACTTTCAGCTCCTCGGAATCTCATACACACTTTTGTCTCTCACTTCTGACCTGAATGGACTCTACCAAAGGCATGGCCAGACCCGACTTAAGTGAGATTCAGTCGTCTGCTTTTCATCTCAGCCAACCTAAGACCTTCAGTTAAAGGGACAGTTCACCCAAAAATAATCATTCTGTCATCATTTACTCCCTATTGAGTTGTTCCAAATGTCTTTGTTCTGATGAATACAGAGAAAGATATTTAGAAGAATGCTTGTAACCAAACAGTTCTTGGCCACCATTGACTATCATAGTAGGGAAAATTACAATAGTTAAAAAAAAGTGTCCCAGAAATGTCTTCTTTCCTACATTCTTCAAAATATCATAGTTTGTGTTCCACAGAACAAAGAAATGTATAAAGCAATATTTCCTAATATGCTAGCTGAATGGTGGCCAAGAGCTGTTTGGTTTCAAGCATTCTTCCAAATATCTTTCTCTGTGTTCATCAGAACAAAGAACTGTTCAGATTTAAATGAATAAATGAAGACAGAATGTTCCTTTAATTCACCTGGCAGAACCCAAAAGAAGATATTTTGAAGAACGTTGGTAACCAAACAACATTGGATGAACACAAAACCTCAAATATATCTTCTTTTGTGTTAGATTTATGTGTGAACTATCCCTTTAAACCACTCAATATTTTTGGACCAACATCAGCTCACGTTCTAGTCACCCCAACAGCTTTAATTCTGAAATTGCCCCTGGACTGCTAGTAAGAGGTAGAGAAAATGCTCACATCCATTACACGACCCACTTCTGCATTCAAAGAATATCCAACTTACATACTTCTCCCATCACCAACCAAATGGTATTTGATAAATGCCTGGTGGATTTCAGGTGGACAAGTCCATTAAAGTTTGAATGACATTTGAAGGATTCAGTGGCCTTTAAAAAGCAGGTGCATCCTCATATGAGGTTCAAAGGTACTGATGCAATTACTGGGATACACAGCCCGCAGCTCTATTTGTCATCATGGTAAGGCTGTTATTTGAGTATGTGGGTCTGGGTAAAGCTGGAAAAGACCCTCTAAAACTCAAGCCAAGAAGCCCCAGATGCAATAATGTCATCAAAAAGGATTGCCTGGAAAGTTTCCTCTTCCTCACCATTCACAGACACCCGGCCGTGATTAATGCTGGGCTGTGCCAGCAAAGAGTGCTCTTGGGAGAACTTCCAGCTTCTTTGTTTCCATGAATATGTTGTTTTTGATAGTGGCCTGTCTGAAATTGTTTTTTATACATGAAATATGTATCAGGTCTTCTCTCAAATCCACAAAGAATTGGCTTTTCAGTGGGAGGTCTCGGTTACAGTATGCGATACATTTTGATTCTCTATGACTGTCAAAGGCAAATAAAGGTTACCCCTGACCAATAATAAGCTAGCACAATGTCGGTTTGTACTATTCATCCAATTGTCTAATGATATTTATCTGAGCATCGTCTAAAACCACATACTGTTTAATTCATACCTAGAGGCTGACCTAAATCAAAACTACAGTTTGGTTTGTCTCTTGTGTCTGGCCTGTCGTGGTCAGGTCCACTTCTTAAGGCACAGCCTTTGGGCTCCTGGGGGACAGAGCTCAGACTTGCCATTATTGTTTGAAGAGGCTTTTGTGAGGGATGTAAAATACACAAGACCGCTCGGTAGCCTTCGCACGTTCATCCTCAACAAATCAAAAATAGTGGCAGCTAATGCTGTGTTAAAAGCAACCGGCTGCATTTCTCAATTGCTCCTAATAGCCTGAACAACGGATCGGTGATTAATGTGTTACTTTTGGGTATAATTCAGAGTGAAAGGAAATTACATTTTGAAAAATAAAAATAATCACAGTCTGGAGAAATGTCCGGATTCTGCGTCCCATTGTTCGACCAATCACTTCCTGTTTTTAAACAATAAAAATGATTTTTGCATATTTTTTTATTTATCTATATGTATTCATGAATAAAATGTAATTAAACATCCGATAATATATGATTCTGAAACGCACACCAAAGCCGCTATTTCGGGTTGGTTGGAATTTATTGAAGGAACAGTTCAACCAAAAATGAAAATTCTGTCATCATTTACTCACCCTCAAGTTGTTCCAAATCTGTATACATTTATTTTATAAAGTTCAAAGCAATTTTTCCTACTCTGGGAGTCAATTGTGGTCAAGAATTTATTTCTCTGTGTTCGTCAGACAAAGAAATTTATACAGATTTGGAACAGCTCGAGGATGAACTAATGATGAAAGACATTTTATATTTGGGTGAACTGTCCCTTTAACTCCCAGCGTACACTTGAGAAACAACCTATAGCTATAGTTTCACAGCTGCCCTTGGATATTAGAAAACCTTTCAACTAAGTCCCTGCTTTTACCTTTTTTCAAAGAGACTCCACAAATTAAAGGGAAGCAAAAGTAACTGAGGGGAAGATATAAAAAGTGCGACAAAGGAAGCTGCGTATGTCAAAGGCTGTGTGGAACTGTGTCGAGAACATTGGATATTTCAGCAGAAGCCTGAGGGATAAAACTGATATTCTCTGCTCCCAGTCACCTCCAGATATCACATTGATTTTTGAAGCCATTGCCGCCCTGAAGGGAACAGGAAAGCGTGAGAGGAGCTCGGCTTATTTCTGACTGATAAAATTTAACCAGGGCCGTGGCTCTGAAATAGACAAACCTCCAGTGTTTCTGCTGGAAAATAGACAGGGCTAAGCGAGGTTCATCGGGTCAAAGCTTTTGAGCTTTCCAAGCTGCTTTAAACTCGTTTTTTTAGACAAACACAATGGCCTGAAGTGAGTAACTAGACACATCAATAAAACAGAGGAATGTGTACTGTCACTTCACAGATACTATCAATGGTGAGAATAGCTGACACAACATGTCATTTCACACAGGAAACAGCGAAAATAAGTACAGGACAAAACCACGGGTAAGATATCTTCTATCTGATAGCATTATAAATTTTGGATGAGATTAGAACAAAGACTGATCAAAAAGGCATCCGGAGACATCTGTTCGCTTCAGTGAACATGAAAGAATGCAAACAGTGCAAAGAATCTGTTAGGGAGCGATTTAGGCCTGCTGTGAACAAACATCACAAAGATCAATGGATTATTGCGCAACATTCGTCACGTTCATTCACTAACTTGGAATTCAGAGCGTGGACAATTTTTTCTAGCGCACAGGAAATTAACATCACCTCTCCTGAACGACCTAAGGAATGGCTGCGTTGCATCAGTTCAGCGGTCTACCCGCAATCTCTTCCATCACTTTGAGACACCGTCTATTCAATAGACATGCCTCTGAAGCCAATCTGCAACAAACCAGGCGTTAAGAGTTTTCAGAGAAGCAAAAACATCCAGTTTTTGATAACATCTACAACACCATGATGAACAGTCCAAGGTGGGTGATACGTTTTTATTAATATATATAATCTGATATTCCGTACTCACAGAGCTGGGAAATGGGTCACATAAACTTACTAAATCTACACACCTAGGGTATTTGTCCATGCAAACTGTTTTCATGTACTATATTGAATATGATTAATTAATAAGTTTGTATTCTAGAAAAAAATAGGCTCAAACTACACACATGTAGCTGCTTTAGGACCATTAAATGTGTTAAGGTACGGTATAATCATATTTTTAGATAGTACGCCTTATTATAAAATGAATCACTGTGATCCTACAATAAAACACAACCTTCAAAAGGTGAGACGGTAAGAGTGAGAAAGAGTTAAAAAATAATAATACTTATATTATTATATAAATACTGAAATATTATACTTATAACGAATTTATAAATAATTAAATAATATGATGTATGAATACATACATAATTAAATATTTATAAAATAAATATAAATAAATATGCAAACTTAATATAAATTAATAAATAATTGAATATTTATAAATTAACATGTAAACTTAAAAAAATTCAGTGTCAACAATATATTCAATTTGAGGGCTTTCTTTGACAAAGGCAGAATCCCATACAAACCAATAACAATATTCACTGTCACCACAGACAAACGCTTGTTTAAACATTTATACAAGAGCCTTTGAGCAAGAGTGAAGGTTGTAAGAACCGACACAAAACCGTCAATTCTATATGTCATTTCACCAAGGTAATAAATAGCAGGTAACAAATCAAATTTTTTATTCACCTTAACTTTCTTGGTGAAGCTGAAAGTTCAATATTGAATGGCATAGCACAGCAATAATGGAATCCCCCCAGGGAATGATAGGAAAAACACTATACCTTACTATGATTATAATGTTATATTGTCCCAGTTTATGAGGTTGGTAAATTGCCTTCCGCCTGAATTGAAGAAGCCTCTCGAATTACCTCGGAGGGCCAAATATTTAAGACCAAAGCACACAGTCAACTCAAACTCATAAGTGCCAGAGGGCTTCATAAATTCCAAAGAAAACAGATTCACTTAAACAAGCAGGATCAATATATGATAGAATACTGTGCGAGGCAATTGGCAGTTCTCTCCTTCCTCAGAGTCTTCCGAGTTCACATGCCTTGAAGGTATCAGACCTTGGCCGGAGTCAGAGAAGAACAGCTGAATGCATATAAGGGAGCACAACAAAAGCCACCAAGCATGACAATTTGAAGGTTTTTCCAAATTATCCCATTAACACAATGGAACAGGTCTGTGATCGGTGCGATTCATCAAACTGTCAGCAACATGACTTGTCAGTGTTGTTCTACAGGCGTACATTTCATGAGTGGAAAATCACTGGCAATTTTCAGACGCCCTGTCAATTTTGCTAGTAATTGAACATGCAGCAATGCTCTGAATACCCATTAGCTTTGCTTAGAACGTATAAAAGCACTAGTGATTAGAGGAAAACCAAATTAAAATAAAAAAGTGGAGCACGAGCGTCTTATTGTCGAAAATGTAACGTCCATTACCTGACAGTATCATTATGAAGATAAACAATTTCACCGTAAACAGCAACATTTGACTAACGCAAGCTAGCTTCATTAGCAAAGAAGTGGAAATACAAACAAAACATTAAGACCTAACATATTTTCACTCAATTCTTCATGCTTAACTAGAACATTTCAAAAGTTGCATTATTCTCTTGACAATGGCACGCTAGATTACCAGGGAAACAACCCTGCAGTAACACCATCTCCTTATTACTAATGATCTGTTACTCAAGAAGTAATCAGTGCTTTCCATTGGCTCCCGAGAGATGAAGATTAAACGTTGAAAAACACGAAAAATTCCCAGCGATACAATAATAAATTATATTTTAGAGTTCAAATGTTAGATACGTGTAGATAGTAATGCTAATGAAAGGATGCGTCTGCTTATATTGTAAGTGCGACTTTCTTTAGTGTAATTCAATATGACTCAATATGAATATGATCAATATACACATGCATCCATATGCATTGTTACAGGGGAACAATGTAAACCATACTCCCAAATCCGATCACCTAATAAGACCTCACTATATAGGAACCATGGGTATTCATTTTCTGTTGCTTGATTCTTCTATTTTGATCTGCCTCTCAAAGTCGACCACATCTCCTGAAGAAAAAAAAAACTCCTACATCATGGCCTGAGGGTGAATAGATATTTTATTTCTTCTGAACAATACCCCTTTAATACACTAAGTGTACACAAACAGTACTTAAAAACAAAAATTTACATGGAAATATACAGTCTAACAACATAATTTAAGCACTGATTCTACCAGAAACTTCCAAACTATCAGCAGGTTTTAAAACACTCATGACTTCACTTTCTTTACTGTACTGTACCTCACAGTGACTGGAGACTGGCCAATGTTTTGGCTCTCATTTGCAAGAAGTTTGTCAACTTCCTCCATCCCACTGTCAATCCCACAATCCCTCGTGTGGGCCTGCCACTGAGCTCCTGCAAACACCTGCGCGTCTCTGCTCGTGCCGTGTCTACGAACATGTACTTTTAACAGTGCTCTGCATACTGTACTTCAGATGCATTTTTGGTGGACTCAAAAAGAGCAGAGACTCTCAGCGGGGAAAACCTATTCCCTAAATTGCTAGCATTCCCACCCATTACAAATGGATTCTCCGCTTGTCACTTCTGATGTAATTCCCATGTCAATTAACATAACATGTCGGCCATTAATCTTCAGTGATTAAAGTAAAAGATGACGAAAATCTGCTTCAACGGATTTAACTCAGTAGGCTGAAAACACAATGAATTGGTGAAATAATAAGTCAAATCAGTACGCTGTGGCAATTATACACACGGCCCCTCTGGAATCTGACTTAACTGCTGCCTATTAGCAAGACTACGCTCACTTTTTCCTTTTCATTCATTCACTTTTTATCCACCTTCCCAAATCCAATTTGCAGCTCAATACATTCAGAATGGACCTTTGACCCGAACCAGAAATGGACAGAGCCGGCAGGCACACGGGCTGAGCTGCAAAGAAAATAATATTCCTTACAATACAGATATACTTTACTATATGACCTTAGCCTAGTTGATGATTTCATCATTCTTATATCCTGTATATTTCAGAGACTGGTAACTTTCTGATATGTATGTGACATTAAACCTCCGGTCAATAGAAAGGCATCTGGGGTCAAAGAAACTTCCAATTACCGACATCCAAACCTTTGATGGCAGCCTAATTGGTTTAGCACGTGGTTTAGCCAGAAGTCGACTGCTCTGTTTTGATAGTTTGAAAGGGGTTTTGTGAACTTTCAGCTGGTCAGGCCCTAACACCTACTGAACATCAGCATCAGAGAACCAAGGCCACTTTAACAACAGTTTAAAGTCAATACAAACAACCTTGTTTCTCATCTCCAAAAACATGCAACATTCTAGATGTAAACTTTTCAGAATATTATTCACAATGAAAGTACTGATCAAGTGTGATCTCAATCCAGCAAGACCTCAGCACTGAGATCTTCGTCACGAAGCATGACTGAGGCAATGATTTATTCATTCATAATATGTCTACAGCTAATGAGTCTCTGCAGATGGATAAAAACTCAAAGCTCCAAAAAGGAGACCATCTGCATTCTAATAGCCCAAGTTTGACTGACTAGAGAAGCCCCGTTGAGCAGCCACATGTATAAAGCTCTTTAATGTTGTTTTGACAAAAAAATCTGCCTCAAAGATGAAGCTTTTCTCTGAGGCATTCTAAGAAAGGGGAAACGTCTGTAATGTACACACGAAGTAGTAAAATAAGAAATGAAAAGTGAGATTTATCAAAACTTTATGAAGATGCTTAACTACACATGATAAATAGCAAAGACCAGTGTTGAATTGGAACATGTAAACTGGGATTTAAGGAAAATAAATAATGAATCGAATCGGGGTCAAGAACAGATGTTCTCAAATGCAGTATGATTTATCAAACACCAACAGAGTGAAACTAAGAATGAATCCACAGCAGTTCCACGGTTCATCTAGCATATATCAATTCCTACACTCCTGACACTGTCCACAATTGATCCAGTAAATCCAATAACATGCTAAACCTTAAAAAAGGCCAGAAATTCCGGTTTGTGGAGACCTATTAGCTTAGACCTGACCACAACTCATCACCCATTTATCTCATAGTCTTTGCTGACCCCTTACTATGAAAGTCCATCAAGTTATTACCTGACTCTTATGCTGAAGTTCAATGCGAAGTCAATTTGCTTTTCTTAAAAGCGATAAAGGATTCCAAACAGCTGGAGCCCAATTAGCCTTGAGGTTAACAATGTAAGAGTAACTACCCTTCCTCCTAATGGCCTATTAGCACAGGAGTTTGGAGAGTGTGCCCTGAATGTCTAAAGGCGTCTTTGGGCCAAAACTCTCCTTTATGTATATTTAATTAAAAAAACTTGGACCAAAATATACACCTTGTATTTCTGTATGCAATTTATAGAAATAAATAAAGACTGTATACAAGCGTCTGCTGCACAATATTTGCCTTGGAATGCTATTCGGTATTGCCGATGTCAAATAAAACTAACAAATCAACTCATCTTAGTTGTTTTTGTCTTGGACTGCAAAAAGATTTAATAGACAGCAATAAGACAGAGACTCTGGAAATCTTACATTTGTCTATTCTAAACATGCATATATCAAAAACTGATCAGATTTATCAAGACACCAAAGACTGCAATTCAAAGTCGGAGATTCAAAAGAGTTGAAACATTTCTCATCAACTTCCTTCTAGACAAATTTATCCGAGCTATGCTGTCCACATTAATTTCATCACTGTAAACTGTAAATCAATAATTGTCTCATCTGGTTATATGATTTCCTCTGAGAAAATGTACATGTTGGAGAAAGACTGAGATAAAATTGATACTTAAACCTTAACAAGAACTCCATTAATCTATGAAAAGCAATACAATTTACCTCTGGGATATTATGTAACTTTAACAACTGCATTATTCTGCATGGATTATACTGTATTGTTAAAATGAGTACAGATCGAGTGTACTGTTTGAAGACCTCTATCACCACACAAAAACTGAATAACATAATTTCAACAACTAGTTATTATGATAGAAAGACAACAACTCTTTAAACAGACTGATGAAAGCTTATGAGACATCTACGTAAGAAGCCATAAATCAGTGCGCAGGGATGAATGTGGGCTCACCTGACGCAAGGTCTACACGCATGTTTTTCTGCAGGGTGACGTTGATGTGCGCTGTGACTTTTCCATCATTCAGAGCCAATTCCAGCATTCCGTCTGCCAGGGAGCTGAAAAGGAGCAGGCCGCTGGGGTTCCAGCTTCGGAACTGGAAACCTATAGAAACCATGTTGTGGTCTCTTCTGCCTGGCAGCTGCAGGAAGCTGGTGCCGTTGAAAAACACGGGGAACGTGTGCGTGTCCACGCAGGAGAAGGTCAGGTTCCGCTGAAAATGAGGAAGAGTTCTCATGTATCAGATAACATGTAAAATCATAGAAATTTAATCTACAGAAATGTGCGTTTATGATTATCAATTTGTATACAAATGTATATAATATATTAATATATAATATGTGCACATTTTTTATTTTTTATATTATTTATGGCAAATATATATGTCATTTATTTATTATATATTTATAATAAAAAATGTTATTATTATGTGTTATTATTTAAGTAGTAGTATTAAAAGTATTATTTATTAATAATAATAATGATGTTATTTATTTTGTATTATTAAATAAAAATATGAATCCTTTTTTAAATTGCACTTGGTTTAGGAATGCTTCATTTTCAAAAATATAATTTAACATCCTGTGGGGTGTTGTTAATTCAAATAACGCATTTAACTTGTGAACTGAAAGGGAGCCAGGTCTTTGATTCAGACTTTTGCCCAACCCTGGTGACCAGAAACTAAATAAGAGTCTGAAATGGCTGAAGCCCTCTCATGTGGAACATGGGCTTATAGAAAGATCTCCCAAACTGCTGCTACAGCATGTTCAAACCACATCCTAGATTTCACAACCTTAAGATGGAGAGAAGGCGCATGAAAGCAAGGCCGAGTGCCTTTATTCATAACTCTGCAGCTTTACGCCCCTCTAAATGGTAATTTTAAGGCACCAAATGTACATCTTCATCATTTTAAATATAGAGAACTTAATCACCACAGTGAAATAGAAAAGTGCACTCAGCCTTTCAAAACTTCATAACAGAACCTGCCCCTGTGTGCCGTGTTTTATCAACCCAGAATATAATCCGGAATATTAATTCAGAGTCTATAGTGGACACATGTCAAATTTGAAGCAGAGGAGAGCTGTGCTATTTACTTATTATTACTTATTATTAAAAAGTCGGATTGTGAACCCTGTCACAGCTACTACTTTCTCTGATCATGTGCATTAAAGTTTTGTTTTTCCAGCACAAGCACGATTTGTCTATTTGTCAAAATCAATACCAGACAAGCGGAACCAACACATTTAATTTTAATGCACACCGCTCCTTTTATCATTATTATCAAGTTATGAAAATTTGTGGCAAACTGCCTCATAATGTCATCCTACAGTAAGTGATTAAATAAGCTGTCACATTTCTAAAGCTTGCCTGATAACCTACCACTAAGTATAAGGTAAGATTTTATTTTACTTATCAGAAATAATCATTAACACTTTACGATTCCAATAGAAAGATAATATGCATATCAGATCATTATTGAATCCATTTGAATATAATTGGAAAATCAGATTATTATCAGTGCATCAGCCATCAAATCCGAGCAGATGGTTAACATTCTCATCAGCACTTTGAAACAAATGAAACTGATCCATGCAGCATAGACATGAGGTTTAAAATGCAAGCTCCATCAATATCATGTCTCAGGCACGGCAGATGAAATGCGCTCTACATTTTCAGCTGTCAACCTTGCACAGCTTGAGCGATATTCCAGCACTTCATGGTCACACACCTCCACAAAACCCTCCAGGCAAAACAACCCACAAAAACATGTTAAATATGCGCAAAACTGTCATGACCAGAAAAAGTTATGCACTGAAAAATCGAACTCTGATGACTTCCCTCTGATATGGTTTCTATGGTATATGAAAAACGAAATCGACTCACGAAGCTAGAGGTGTCCAGTTTTTTTCTTCTGGCTAGGTCAGTGATGTTCTCTCCATTGTAGTTGATGCTTTCCATGCATCCTTTGAAGTTTCGTCTGGCTCCAGAGATTGGCTTCCCAGAATAAGGCATTCCTCCGAAACTCAGCTACAAGAAAAAAATCACGTCATCTCAGAGGAACGAGCCAGAAAAAAACTGCTTTATGATAAAATGCTGACATGTTACACATAAACATAATATGATAGTGTATTATAATGTACTAAAACTACATAGATTTCAGAAAATCAAAGCAGATCTGATCAGGTCAGAACCTCAGTATGATTATTACTATAAATGACTTGCTTGGTCTTAATGTAAAAAATGCTTTGTATATTTATAATTTTAAGCCAGAAAAATAACACTATTAATGTCATTTTACCAGAGAGGGGCTACTATAGACCACTTCACAAGATGTCACAAGTACTTCCGTTCTCAGATGTTAATCTTACATTCAGTATATGTAATCAAATCTGGCAGATATTCTTTTAACATTTTGATTTGGTTGCAAACGTTCTGCTGGTTAATTTTGTTTCAACGTTTGTTCAAAAACTGAAACAGAACGTTCTTCTGGACCAAAGTTGTTCACGTCTCCTGAAGTGTTGTATACATGCAACATTACATGTGGACGCAGGTCACATATTAACAGTTCAACCAATAGAATTAAAAGGTCATATCATACAAGAAATTGCAATAGAGCTACAATACATATTTTGTGTATCACATTACATTGCGCTACAGTAAACAATTTCTACATTTAGTTATAGGGTAAACACAAAACTCATTATACCTGTCATTATAATTGTAGGTAGAAAATTAACTTTGATATGTTAAAACAGTTTTTAGCATTACAAATGATCAGTTGGTCACGTAGACAGCTATATATAATATATACTTTGTAAATACATATTGTTGTGAGATAAATTGAGTGATGGTTCATAGATTGAGAGGGCAATACAGCTCACCCACTGATACCCATCTTACCCTAAACTTTCCTGCGGTTACAAATTAAATCTCAAACAAAGATACCTAAACACAACAGTCGATAAATGCAATTGTTTGTAAATGCACAGCATGCTCCAGCAGAAAACGACTCGATGGTTTGGATCATTCTCAGCTCAATTAATCAGACACTTTCCCTTTAATTGGGGTCAATTTGTCCTAGACCAACTGAGCTGTAACAAGCCCTTTAGCATCCAACCAGGCTTAAGATAATCGTTTCTTCACAGAATATACTCTTTAAGTCGCCGAAAATCTATTTCCCATACATTTCTCTTCAGTGCGTATTGATATGCAGCATTTCTGTTTGAAAAATGTAACATACTGCTACACATTACTGGCTTGGATTAATACTGCGAGAAGCGAATGTCATTTTCAAAGCTGAGGGAGGAAAAACCCTAATGCAAACAAAATTCATGACAGCTGGCACCTTCCTGAGACAAAGTGTCTCGATGTGATATTAACAAGCATGAGCTCATTTGGGATTGTGTGACTGAAATCCTCCAGAAATCCTTAAAGGACTATTTGGGGTCTTTTTGGGAATGAGAGAAGATTCAACTGAAGTTAATCTGGACTTCTCACAATTTAACCTGCTTATCATCACATAATCCATGCTGTGTTATCATTGTGCAGTGAAACTTTATTTGAAAAAATTAAGAGAATAGTTCCTTCAAAAAGTAATTTTTTCTATGTGGATTTCTCGGTGAACTATTCCTTTAACTCCAGTACCGTAAAAATGCTACATTTCTGAAGTACCTTCATCTTTAGCATCCCATATTTCTCCTGCTTGTGAAATGAAGTTCAAAGCAATAAATCATTCACTTTCTCAGTCGTACCTCATAATCCAGGTCAAGGTGGTCAAACTCCCCGTTGGTGCGGAAGTGCTGAGTATGCTGATCCAGAGTAAAATTGACATTTCTCCTGTAGCGCTCAATTACTACAGAATGCCAATGATGGTCGTCCAGAAGACTGCCGCTGGTCACAGATGTATGGCCCAGGATGGAGCCGTACTGATTACTGCCTGCGGTTTATTAGACAGAGGAGATCATCATCAATATCAAGAGCATGACGTCTTCTCCTTCACGGTGAAACATGAGGACACTTATGAATGGAAGCAACTGGAAGCAGTGGATATGAGTTGTTTATGTCCATCGTGTAAAAAATATCCTGAGTTTGCAAATATTTGATGAACGTTTCATTTTTTTGGCTAGAACTTTGACACGTCATTTCTTTGTGGAGATCAAGCAATCAATAACGTAAAAAAGGCATCAAGTTAAAGTCCATTTATAAGTTAAGGATGGTCTTACGGTATTAAAAAAAATCAATATCACGGTATCCTACTGAATATATTTTGGGACGCTAGTCTCCCCACACTCTTTTACTTGGCAACCCACATGAAAAAATAATGCAGTGTACTATAGTGTTTACTATTGTAAACTAGTAAACTCGTATATACTACAATGTTACAACTTTATCAAAGTAAATCTTAAATTATTTGAGTAAATTACAGAATTTACTATTGAAAGTTGATCAATTCACCACATGGCGCATTTTTTACAGCGAAATACGGTTAAAAACAATCAAATTATGGAAAAAGACAACGTACAATAAAACATGAAAACTGTAATTTTACATGAAAAAAAATGTTTTATGGTATTTTTCAGCCGTCCCAGCTATTTTATTTTACAGTGTAGTAATTACAAAAATATGCTTACTAGTACACTACAATTTACTACAGTTTACTATAGTAAAAACTAGATAGATTGAATTTCAATATTTCATTTAATAAAATTAAGTTTTCTTTGATCAATTAGTTAGACCAGCATAAATAAGGCTGTCAACTGGTATTGGGTTTAGCAGAGTAAACAAAGAATGACAAATACACACACAGCAAAAATACACGTACACACACACATACAGAGTACACAACACCAACATACTTCACAACAAATCACACAGACATCAAAGGTCTAAGAGTTCCTCAGCGTTACCGAGGTTTATCTGGATCAGAAGTCTGCCTCTTCTCAACTCCAGAGTGATGTAGTCCCCCTGTTGACCCTCTCCGTGCAGAATCACCCCTTCACTCTCTGATGTTTTAAACTTCAGGGCTATCACGTCCTTCAAAATCTTCATCTTCTTCATTTTGAAGCGATAAGAGATCACCCCCTGCCCGTCAAAATTAATCACATCTGCCCCTGTTGAAGGCCACGAGAAAGAGAAAGGGAGAGAAAAAAGAAAAGAAAAAATATAATATAATATATCAGCACCCCAGATGTGACTGGGTGTCATGGCCATTTTTGGTTAAATGATGGGTTGAGCGAGCGTTCTCCAGATCGCTTCGGCAAAAGCATGGAAGTTCACAGATAAACAGCAGCTGGGATCAGGTGATAAACTAGAGTAAGGAGGCAGAAAATTGCAGCTGGCTATTACCTGCTGACAAAGCCTTTCTGCCTATTGCACAGAGTAGGAGGATTTCTGATCCCTGTTGTGGCCCTGAATGATACATACCGGAAGTTATGAATGTCAATTTCTCGTCTCGCTCTCTTGGTTTTATTTCCACTCCTGACACCGCATAGCCTTTGGATATATTACGCAAACTCACAGTTCTCAAGGGCACTCGACTGCTTCGTACATCATTCATTCATTCTTTATATTAGCAGGTAATTACAGCAAGATCTACAGCTGGGAAATAGAAAATAAACACACAACATTGTGTTGCTTTCCACCCCCAGCAGGTTGTGTATGTCTGTAAAGACCAGCAGGTAAATTTAATGTGTCAAGTGTTTCTTTTCATTATTTCAATGGATCTATAATGTATCTTACTGTATGTGCGCTCCCATGCCACATAAACATCTATTTGCATTCATCAGCATCAATCAACATCATCTGAAATGACGCAAACACCACAATTGTTCTACACGGACAAAGCGGGCGAGAATGCACTCTCAGGGTAATCTGACATGTGCACAACATCACCAGGGGACTGTGGTATGTAGCGCAATTGTGTGTGTGTGTGTTTTTGTCTAGAGTACTGTCTCTGCATATGGAATTAATTCGATTCTCTCCATGCACCCTGCTGGGGACTGATTACTACACTAATGCATGAGAATGTGTGCTGTGTCTGGCCACCGCTCCACCACTCCTCTCCCATTGCTCTCTCTCTCCCTCCATTGCCAATCCCCTTCACCTCCATCACAAATGCATTCATCCGTCCTCGCCCGATCAACAAGGTCAGAGCACTGCATCCATTTTCATTCTGTGCTTCATCTGTACCGCAGGTCTTGCTTATCTAACTCCCATTCTTTCCCTCTCTGCTGCTGGAGAAGGGCTCTCTATTCCTTCGGCGCAAAAATCGTAATTATTTTCGCTCAGCGCTCGTTGCATTTTCTTGTATGACGGGGTGAAAAAAAGACAAAGAAAATATGTTTGTGCTTTTTAATACTAACCCCGTTGGAAAATTCAGCATGTTGCTGAGATTTGGAATGTGGAAGCTGGTTTATAGCTGGTCCAAGGTGGTTATTAACTGGTTCATGCTGGTCATTTGCTGGTTATTTAGATGGCACCCTGTGGACTGCCTACATTATGTTTAATGACTGTATTAAGTACCTTGCATAAAAACCAGGAAAGTAATTTGTCGAATCTTTTCTTGGTGTGGTCTTAAGAAGGCAAAGCTTGACTACCTTAGGACTGGTATGATTAATCTTCGGCCAATGAATGACCAGCTATCATGTTTTTAAACATAGGCAGCATCTTAAATGGGATTTTCCAGCAAAATGTTCCAGCACTGTTTATTTATTCCTCCCTAAGCTCTCTTCATCTACAGTTTGGAGGATGTGTTACATCTTTATCTGCGTCACTGATCACCAGCACGAGATGACGGTGGAATATGAGGGGTTTCACCAGCGCAGATGAGAAGCTTTCTAACAGGAAAATCAGTGAAGCCAAAGCCCCCTCATCTGTTTGAGGAATGACACGTATCTACAGCTACCAGGCTTCATTTTGGAATTGTCATAAACACGTTTTGAAAGAGATAGAGATTAAGAGTGTTTCAATGACAGTATAAAAGTAGTCACTGAGCAGGATTTGTTTCGAGGAAGATATCCCTCTCCACCCAAATAAATAGATAAACAAACAAACAAACACCAATAGAAGAACTTGAGAATCGTGATTCAGAAAATAATAAGCTAAGGCAATTTTTCTGTTGTGGTATTAAATGATGGATGATTACATCACTGTAATGAGAAAACTGCGTGTGATACTCTTCACTCGAATTTATTTTTGTGTTAATTGAAATTTGTTATCGAAATCAATTTTGCAACACTTAATGTAATGAAAATGATGGATTCGTCATGGGCACCGAAAACAGAATGCTTTCATATTTCAAAAATATAATTTTCTTTTTTTTCATTGCTAGTGAAATTATAATATAATCAAAGGCTTAGATTGAAAGAGTTACCGCTGAATTGAAGCAAGTGAAATAGCTGATGTTATTAATAATAATGGTTTACTACAGGGGGTAATGGTTTACATACAACATGTATGACTTTTCTTCTGCAGAACAAGAAGATATTTGTTTAATTGTTTGTAACCAAACAATGGCGGTACCCATTCATAATAAATGAAGGACAAAAAAACGATGTAAGCGAATGGGTACCGCCGTTGATCAGTTACTGACATTCTTTAAAATATCTTCTTTTGTGTTCTGCAGAAGAAAGTCATACAGGTATGAAATGACAAAAGGGTGAGTAAATGATAGCAGAATTACATTTTCGGGAGAACTATACCTCTATTTCTGTCTCTATAAGAACAAACAAATACAAAATAAAATGGCTGAACCTGCAACCACATCATCTGCACTAGAATAATGCTTGTATAAGACCATTCAACAGTTGTCCTTCAGCTTCAGCAACGATATTTTTGACATATTTTTTTAAGTACACAGTATTCACTCTCTGCTCATTAGCTAAATCTGCATGCTGGCATAGTGTATATCTTAGAAAATGATGAAAACTTGGATTGCCCTGTATTTGAAATAGATAGCTGACCTTGACTTTCAAAATAAGTTGTGTCAGCCAATTTCTCTTAATTGTACTGGGAACCTTCTGAATATATATTGCAATCTCGTAGTGCATATTAATCACCCAGTGATCCTAAAAAGCTTAGGATTGCTCTTCCTTGGTATGAAAAGATACTCTGGAAAGATAAAACTGTCGATTTTTATTCTGAGCTTAGCAAATGTTCCAGCTATAATAAAGATCAGCCCACATAAAATGTTCAACTGTGCAGTTGTTAAGATGCAAATCCCATCAGCTGCCAAGATCATACAAATTGCCTCTAAAAAGCAAACTAGGTTGTTTTTGCTCACAAAATAACTGGTGTTTAACCAGTTGTTGGATGGTTTCTGTGAACTTACAGTAAGGGCACCCGTAGATCTCGAACCTGAGGCCGATCCGTCCCTCTTCACTCCAGTCTAAAGGAACGATACGCAAGTAACGGGCCACAATTGTGTTTTGCAGGTCATGCCGAACCACGCTCTCCGTATTGGAGTTACCCGTGAATGCCTGTAAGACAAATGCAACACATTAATACATCTCCCAAGTATCACTTTTATTGTTTATGACAGCCTGATATATTCATAACTTATATTCATAACCTCTATATGCAAAAGTGCATTATACATAACTGAGTTATAAAGCACACCACAGATTGTCTGTATATAGGTTAGATCTTGTCTTGTATCCGGTCTAGTGCGGGTTCGAGTGATCTGATCAAACTCTCCACTGGCCTGTCTCAAAAGCAGCAGAGCGTAATATTCCGCCAAAAAACTGAGTTGGGCTCAAACGGCATGGCTCTGTGGTTCACGCTGACCCCACGCAGCTTCTTGTGTCACGCGGAGCAAGAAATTGATGCAGTCTCATTCAGCTGTGGAGAACTTGAGAGCATGTGGGTTTGGAGATAAGAAGCTCAAGACCACCGAGCTGAAATGATGCGGCTTACAGAACTCGTTCTCCCAAACACACCATTAGATGGACTTTATTGTGTAACCGGGGATTTCTTGAGAGGAACACGCTGAACTTGTCAATACTGGACGCTGTGTATTGTGGTGGTAATGTTTGAAGTGCTGATTACTGTTCTCTGTAGTGGGTGACTGGGGAGTCCTCAATGCATTTTGATCGCGAAACTACGAGTTGTTTGAGGTTTCAGGGCCGTTGCTGAAATGCACGGGGTCTGGTCACATTGTAGCCCGTCCCATGGGCCCAATGAGGGGCTTTACCTTAGGGCAGGGATTCCAGCCCGGTGGGGCTTAAACAGTTTCTAAGGGAACCAATACTTGGAAAATATTGCTTTAGCTTTCTATAATACAAAGTAATAAGCAAAATTAGATTTATGTGACTGATACCCATGTTTAGATTACAATTTAACTTGATATGAGATTGATTTTATTAATGTAAAATCTATGTTAAAAGGAACACATTTCTTGATATCACAGATATGAGCCTTACTACTAGGTTTCACAAAAGCACAGAATGAGGAAAACAATGTCTGCGTTCCAGTTTGCCTACCTGCATACTATGTATACTAAAAGTATGTACTTTTTGTTTTGGGAATGTACGTACTGCATTTTAGTTAGTGGCAAGAGAGTGTTCCAGTATATTGTAAGAAATCCTGTAAATATAATCCGGTAATATTCCGGCAGAACGTACAATGACATATTTTTCATCTTTTTACACTTGCAAATTTACAGTACAGTCTACTTCGTAATTTGACATTTTTTACCTGCGTGAAAATACATAAAACTGTAAACATTTTTGGAAAACAACTATGTTTTCTACTGTGTATCCAGACAAACTAAATTATATTATGTGAGTAATATAATCTTTGAGCATGTGAACTTCAAAGAAAACTCATTTCAACATATTACAATTAGGCTTGTAACTACCTCGGGTATCTCAGGAGTTCAAGGCAGGATACACCCAGTGCCAACCCATCGCAGGGAACTCATTCACTCACGCACTCACACCCTACGGACAATTTTTCCAGAGATTCAACCTACATGCATTACAATTAGGGACATACTAATTCTAATTTCAAGAACTATTTAGGATTGCGAATTTGGACGCAAGCATTAAGTCCTTATCAGAGGGCCCAAAACAACATTTCCTTTTGTCCCCAGCACTGCCAATGTACGTTACTGGTTTATGCCCTCACAAAATGTGTTTGGCCTCAAAGACAAGATAATTAACATCTTAAATGTCAGCTGACCTCATTTTTACTCCATTGTGTTGAGAAAAGCTGATTAATATGCACAAATCCGCACTTTGCGCCGACCACGCAGGCCAAAGGTTTCTGAATTCGCCAGCGGAATGACTCAATTCAGTCGCGGTTAATTCCAGCTCCGCACCCTTAACAGTCAGCAAGTGTGTAATTAGTTGGCCAAATTTGAAGTCACCATGAGAGCTTTGCTGCCTGGCATGTTGTTTAATCAAGCACCTTCACAATTTAAAGCACAAAGGCCTGACGGGGATAGAGGCTTTTTTTCATTAGCCGAAGCGTCTGGGTTTAGGCAGGAAGCCAGCTGTAACTATCATAAGCGCCACATTCACTGGTTTCCCATGGTATAATTAAAGTTGCTTTTACTTATTTTGTGACAAAGCTCAAGAGACTCCCAGGGTCTCTTCTCTCTTTAATGGCTCTAAACCGCCATTCTGCAAATTTCTAACTGTGTGAGCCAGCCTAGGAAACAAACAAATAGGAATCATTATGGCAACAAATTTAGGAAGGTGTACAAGAACGCCACCAATCTAGCACTGCTTGACCTTGAAGCGGCCATCAAATACCCAAGAGCTCTAACTATTATAAAAATAAACATGTTGTTTTTCAGGCCTGGTTGAAAACTGCTTGTCCACACTAGAACTTCTGAATTATGATATTCTTCTCTTGAGCTGTAATTGTGTGTGGGTGGCAATACTTCAAACTAAACACTGGGAAATAGTTGGATGCATGCAGAAGGTTTGTATAAAAAACAGTAGAGTGGACAAATAAAGAGGACTATTCTGAATCAAATGCTTTTATCATTATCTCTTTGCAAGCCATCTTCCGAGACAGTTTAAGATATCGCTGTGGTCTAAGAGAAGATACATGGATAGCTTCCAAATAAACCATTAAGCTCTTGTAGCTATCACTATTGTTGTTTTGTGTTGCCATCCTTTTATTCTCTCTTATGTAATAATTGGATCTGAAGACAGGGGGAACCTGGAAATATTTTGTGGAACCATTTCCTGTCTGAGCAATCCATTAAAGCATAGTACACGACCAAAGCAATCTGAGAAGGTCCTAAATCAAAATTAAAGTGAATCATGCAGCTGTCACACATTGTGATTCAATGCATTAATCTGTTGAGGCTCGTATCACATTTTGATTTTCTAATTATTATGCAAATACAGGTGCAGAGTGTGTTGCGGCCTCAACTGACAAGTGAACTTGGGTCAAATTGCAAAATAAAAATAAAACTATGCCAAAATGTGTAACAGGATAGAATGTAGCAGGGTTGCGTATTTGGCCTTAATAAAGCTGTTGCACAATTTTTGGTTTGTAGAAATTGACACATTTATTGTGTCAACGATCCCAAACAACGCTGGGTTGGTTTCAACCTGTGGTTGGCTAAAACACGAAGAAAACACAACTCAACCTAGCGTAGGTCAATTCACTTTATTACACAGTCGCTCTGGAATACTTGATTCTGATTGGCCAATTGATACATTCCAAGGTTTGATATTTGATATTGTTTGATATATGATATTTGTGGTTTTTAAATTGGTTTTGAGAAATGTCTGCATTGTTATTATTATGTATTTTATTTTTGTTGCATTTTTGTGTAAAGCCCCTTGAGATGCTCCAATGAAAGGCACTAGAAAATAAAGTTTATTATTATTATTATTACATTCCCAGATAACAACCGTTCAAAACCAATAACACACGGTAAACCACATGGCAAATCATTTTAACAGGCAGAGTTTATATTTAATATAACACAAAAATGTTATATAAATATGTTCTTAAATAACATACATTACATTTAATGTCAAGTGATTAAACCAAATTGTGTGCAGTGGAAAGTAAACAGGTTTTTGCATTCTTTAAAAATAAGCAAACAAAATATTTCGCATCAATTTTTAATATTTAATAACTTACTATGAGATAAGGAGCAGTGTAATAAGCGGGAGAGTTTACAGACAGCCAGTTGTTATCACGAGAATAAACACTGACAGATTTATTAAAGTCCGACAAACTACACAATTACAGCTTTACCTAAAAGTTTTATAGAAATTTATGAAAATGTTTTTCTGTAGTCACAACCGCATTTTATGGCATGATCAACGGGAGATAGACCAATGTACCGCACTGCCAACAGAGTAAAAGCAAAACGCAATTCAGTATTTAAGAAACCATTATCCTCCAACTGAGAGCATTTGGCACCTTCATACTTTTCGCGCCACTTGGGGCCCTCTTTGACGGATGAGGTGAAGACAGCTTCCTCTCTCTGAGGCCGAGAGCAGAGCTGAGTCAGTCAAAATGGCAGCCGTATGCATATGTGTGAAGGGCTGACAGAGGCAGCGAATTCAATGACATTCTGAGTCTTCGTACTTAAGCGACAAGAGACCCGTTCAGGGGTAGAGTTAAAGGACGTCTGAGGGAAGAGAAAACCTGACGTGTGGAAATAAGCCTCACTCATTTCAACTGTAGGGTAAGGAGGGTAAAGCCTGGATAAAGAGTGAGCAAAGAGTGGACAAGGTAGACAATTGAAAATGAAACGGTTTGATCAATATCTATTAACTTAAGATGCAATATTGAAAAATGTTTTTGTTTCTTTAGTTGGACATGCATTTAAAAGCATACATATTGATATGAGCCCCTATTCAGAAATGTCTCATTTGGTTTATTTGCATTTCAAAGACATTTGTTTGAATTTTGATTTGAACACATTTGTTTTCTTGCACAGTCTCGGTAAAAATGACCTACTGTTTGTTTTACTAACTCAGGGGTTTATTCTCCGTGTTTCTCCTCATTTATTTTGACCTTTATCAAATACCATAACTAAAAGGTAAAATTCTCAGTGCGCTACCTGGTGCACCTTCATTATAAATGTAGACCTTTTTGCCAAATTTCTGAATAAAAACAGCTGGTGGTTTAGATACTGATGTTGTACCATCTAAATAAAAAATAATCATAATTCAAAAAGGAGAGTTTGATTCCGAAAGTGTTCAGAACAGATTCCTCACCTTCGTTATTTCAAATATTATACTTATTTCAATGGGTGCATGCATCCAAAACGCATGCAAGATGCACATTTTAGTAGTTAATTATGTATTATGTGAGGTCATGAACGCGCGTCGCAGAACAGAACAGAGCGAGCATTTGTGTTTATAAAGCATATATATTTAAAAAAAAAGAGAAAATGACCGATCGTTTTGCTAGATAAGACCCTTATTCATCGTCTGGCATCATTTAAAGCCCTTTGAAGCTGCACTGAAACTGTAATTTTGACCTTCAACCTTTGGAGTCCATTGAAGTCCACTATATGGAGAAAAATCCTGGAATGTTTTCATCAAAAACCTTAATTTCTTTTGGACAAAAAAAAAAACCATCTTGGATGAATGGGGGTGAGTAAATTATCATAATTTATTTTGAAAGTGATCTACTCCTTTAACAATAGTCACATTTATCTTAATCCAATCTAATCCTGTATGGAAATAACAGGTGTTCTATTCTATTCTTTTTTAGTTTGAAAAAGTTTTTGTCCAAACAGGCCTATAGGATATTTGGTACAAAGGATGCAAACAGTTTTGATCTCAGATGGCCTGGCTCATGATTAATCACCACAATACCTAAGTAGTTCAACAGGGTTCGATCCAGACTGTCACAAGTGCTTACATTCACAAGACTGAGAGCAGTGGCCTGTTTAGCTGTACATATTCCACCCCAATTATCAAACCCAACGTGACTCCAGATAATTTTAAATACTCTTGATATTTTGGGAGGATACAATAGTGAAGGGAGCATCACACCGTTATTATTGGAAAGCCCTCTTGAAAGTCATGAAATGCAAGAAAATGAATTGAAGGGAAATGGGCCTTATCTGAAATTGAATGAATTTGCCAAACTCCTAGGTAACAAAAATTCCTAAAGACTATTGAAGTCTTGAAAGTTGTGAAAAATAATGTCTATCACAAATAGATAAACGATAAACAAAAGCAAATATGCTTAAATCGTTCAAATTAACACTTTGTAGACAGAACTCAATATTCAAGACCAGGGGTTTTCAAACTGCGGTCCAGGGACCCACAGGGGGCCGCAAGGGTGTGACGGGGGTCCATGGAAAAGTTTTGAAAATAACTGTAATCGAGAGAAAAGGTCTAAATAAATAATTATTTAATTAGATAATTACATGAATCCGATTAAATAAACACAAAAGTGCATTTAATAATTTATATTTATGATTGCAAATGTAATAGCATATTATAGTGAGAAGTTATTATACAGTATATAAACACAATATATAAACATAAATTATATATAAAATGATCAAATATATAATAAAATTGACTTATTAAAAACTAATTTTAGAGTTATACGATAACATTTTCAGGGCATATAAAAGACAGATTTAATCCTTTTACATTTTAGGATCCCTAACATGAGGATGATCATATTCGGGGGTCCATGGCATCTAACGATTGAAAACCCCTGCCCTAGAATACAGTGTTTATTGTGTGTCTGCGTGTGATGTCTCAGTCGTTTTTGATGAGCAACTTACACACCATAAAACATTTTTGTAGATAATACATAGACACTTGTTCTGAAACCCTGAAACAGTGCTTCCTTTGTTTTTGACAGCATCAAAATAAAGTCAAAAATCTAAGTAAGATCAAAGAAAAAAGCCCAGCAGTCACAACGAGATCTTTGTAATGGGCAAAGTCTCTCATTGAGTAAAACAACTAAAGGGCTATTCGCTCCCCAGTAAGGGGTACGGCCCGCTGTACAGCCTTTCTAAGTGAATGTTTCAGCACATTCATTTGATAAAGAGATGTCTCTAGCATTACGCCACGTAGAGAGCTGTGGTTACTTTAGAGGCGTGAGAGCGGAAATGTACAAATTCTGTCTGCATTCATTCAGTATAAAAGGCAGCTGTTTGAAGCTCATTCACCATTAACTGCAGGGGTTGAGAAAGGGTTTAGGTAATGTATAAGCCTCCAAAAGGCCCCATTCAAAATTCAATTCTCAGGCAGGTACTTGGGATAAAAACTGAGCAGGTTGCACTCAGAGTGGACGGCCAGGAAATGGCTAGAACAGATAAAGGTGAGACAGACGGGAAATAACAGGTGTCACGTTATTTGGGGTTCACTGTGAATGATCGGATGTTCCAAAGTGCTCTTGGCGCAAGTCACAAAATAATATTATTAAATATTATACATAAGTCCATAGTAGGGCTTGAACAACCTCAGAATTTTTTAAGTCGACTATTATGTGACAAAAGTCGCGTCGATGACGACTAGCCGATGGCGAGAGCTAAAGAATGTTTTGCAACAAGATTTGATGGGTGTGGGCAGTAAGACATTCGTGTGTGTGGGCTGCGGGAGAATGGTGCGAATCCCCAAAATAGCCTCCAAGTTAAATACAGTAGAATCCAAATACAAATAAACTGTTGATCATCTGTTGCTCAAGAGCAACAACAACTAAACAAAATAAAACTACTTTTAAGCGCGAGATCGGTGGTAGCGGGGGTGCTCAGTAAAAGAGCAGCAAGTGGATCTCTACAGCAGCCCTACGTTTCTTCAGATCTGAAGTGTGTGAACAGACCAAACTTCCTTGACATTTACAACAAGTCAACTGAAAGTGTCATGTGCACTAATAGATGAAACAACAGAAAAATGTGTCGAGTTTTTTTGTGACGGCCCTATGACTTTAGAACAACGTCATGTATTAGCCTAATGCAGCAGACGCTTTATCATAGCGGACTTACAAACGCAGCACCTCAGCAGCCAATATGAGATTTTTATTTATTTATTCTGTTTCTTTCATGCTTTATTAAACAAGTACAAAAATATAATATTAAAAGACCTGCGTGTAGATGCACAGTCCACTCAAATCTATGTAACATTAGGCTTTAACGTTACCTGCGAGCTTTTGCAGCGTCAGTAAAAATCTTGAATATTGCAGTCGAACACAGGACAAATTGTGAATGATGCGTGCGAAAGCAGGACAAGATAACAAATATTATTGCCGGGAGTGTGACAGAATCCTGCTGAAGCGGGTGGAAATGACATCCGTCCTGCGCACAGCTCTCTAGAACAGTCAGCCTCTTCTTAAAGGTACAGTGTCAAAATCCCATGAATTGTTACATCACCTTTAAGCATCGCTTCCGAGCATTAATGTCGACTAGTTTGTGCAACCACTAGTCCATAGCAGCATTAATAGTGCATAGGAGCATTTCACTTCATGATTCCTAATATGAAACTACTTGGCAAAACAAAAGCTGAGATATACAATGTACATGTTTTACTGGTTTTTGGTCAATTCTAAAATAATTTCTATATTAAAACAAGCAGAAGCGTGACTCAATGTAAGTCTGTTGTACGCTGCTAAAATTTCATAATTAAAACACCCACACTCCAATCTAAACCTGCAAGCTGTTTTTGACGCAGACATTTTTTTTATTGTTGCTCAGCTCTGACCATACAAATAACAGTTAGCAGTTTATATAATAATAGAGACCAGGATCTTAAACCATAAAGCATCTCAAATCTTTTGAAGCCAAGCTATTATTATGTGCAATACACAGTACACTGGCAATATACTTATAACTGACAATTTATTGCTGATTTTCTGTTAGTCATCAGCTGTTAATTTAAAAACATGAAAGATGGCAAAAACAGTTTTCATGTGTTTATATATATCCTAACTGTCAGACTGAAAGCTTGCATCTCCATAACTGCCACAAGTTGACAAGCCCATTTTAATATTTTTTGTTGGTTCAATATTTGCAAACCAGGTAGTTCGGACAAGCGGTAGAAAATGGAATGGAATGGAATGGAATATTTTGCAAACCTCACAGACAAAAAAGGTCACCCATGGTAATGATTTAAGAAAAAATGTCTGACAGTTAAGATATTTGAGTGGCATAAAGTGAATGTATTAAACATTTGTCACAAAGTTCCAAGCAAAAATAACTAAATCAAAATCTATTTTACTCTTTTTTTCTCTATTTTAGGGGGGCAACAGGAACAATAATCTAAAAATGACACCATCAATAATGTAGGACTAAATGTCATTGTTAAATAGTGACACGTGATATAACCATTTATCAAAACCTCTTAACTTAATATGAAACATTAATAAGTGAATTTTAATTTATTGTAATAAACTGCAAACCCACATGAAAGAATACTGTGGTAGCCTCTATTTAATTACTTATTAAAGTAAACTGTACTATTCCTAGATGCTATTGTGTTGATGTATAGTGTTTTTGAACTATACCATAGCTAGAGAAGAGTAGAGACAAGAGTACTGTAGTTACTATAATGCATTACAATATGTCATGGTCGCAACCGCTTGAGTATTTATGGTAGTCACATTTATTAGGGGGAATACGGTATTTTAAAGCAAATGTCCTATTTATGGGTGAAGCTAATCTCTCGCAGAACTGGGGGTCGAGAATCGTCCAATCGCTGCACAAGTTAAGGTTGCGTATGATGACGCAAGCACGTAAGGGCTAGCACTTTGGGAAGCCATAGAGAATGCATTGCAGAGCAAGGCTCTTTGTATGGAAGTCAACGGGGGCGAATCTCGGCAATAGTAAAATCGCCCTAAAAAGGGGCGGTATCTACAGAGCGCGAGTTAACGCTGATTGGGCTGTACTTCTACAGGCAGAACACACTGTTCAGAATGGTTGAATGTGACAGAAAAATCCATAGTTTTCGCACTTTCGTGGTGCGTCGCCACAATCGCCCTAATGGACGAGCCGCCCCTGCTTGAGACATTGATTGACAGACAGGGGGGATAATTGGTGTGGAGGTGCTTGGATAACAAATCTGAGCACCTGTATTTCAACCCATCATCTCCATGGAATCGTATAAAAGGATTTACACTGCTGCCACTATTGAACGACTGAAATATATTGGTCACAGTGTACATAAAAAAAAACAAATTTCTACGAATGGCAGCGTCCTGAATAGTTGCAGAACAGGTGTTCTGGATGATTGTTTCCAGCAGTTACTTACTTATTGACTCAATTGTATATCATCATTTATTTCATTTATGCATTTTGGCAGATGCCTTTAACCAAAGCGATTTACATTGCATTGTATTATACATTAATTTCGGACTATGTGCAATCCCCTGGGATCGAACCCATGGCCTTGGCATTGCTAGTGCCATGCTCTTACCACTGAGCCACACGAAAGCAATATAGTATAACTACATAGTACAAGTATATCGTATTTTCCTGTATTTTTTCTCCTATTTTATACTTAACCAAGCAAAAAATTGTGATTGTTAGGAAGAGTAACAGCATACCTGAACTAAGTATATAGTCTAAACAAATTCACATCTAAAATAAATTCTGTGTCAAGATGCACTCTCACCGATGATGTGAAAAGAACATAACATGATATTAAAGGCTAAGGATATAAAGTCACCGAAATGTATTGCGGTTTGTCATTCGCTGATAAATGGCGTGCGACTTTTAAGCCATAAGCCAAAGTTATTTAGCGAGCTAGTACACACTCCTATCTCTACCTAGCACTGTCAAATCCCCAGGCTGAATTGACATTTAACCTTGCAGGAAAGAAGAAATAATTTAAAACTAACAGAATAAGGAGATTGGCTTGTTGAGCGGGTGACACTTTGATTAAAAGTGGCAAAAAAAAATTGGAAACATCTAAAAATGATATAAACAACCAAGCAGAAGAAAATGCTACACATGACGGGTAAAAACACAACAACACGCCATTATTCATCACTGACACAAAAGAGCTTAATTAATATTCAGACGTATAACCCCGTCAAAGAAAATAAATTAAAGACAGGGCCCAAAATGTGATGAAAATTATTCAGGAGTGAAAATGATCCGGTCCGAAACTGCACTGCATATAAATCAATTGGACTCTGGGTGTTTTGAAAGACTGTTTTGATTGCATCTTTAAAATCGAGGCCGTGATTGGTACAGCGGTTATCATCGAGTGGTGAATTTTTTCAAGAGGCCGAATGCAATCAGATTATTTCAGATGAAATATAAAAACATATACCCCTCAATCAAGCTCATCTATGCAATTCTAGTATGCATTTGCTTTACGTTAAGTTACAACAGCTAACTGATACCACGCTGTATGTCAGACACCGCAACAGCAACCGAAACGACGCGTAATACATTAAAAGTATCGATAAACAGTAATGCACAGTGACCTATAAGTGTTTCTGGATTGTCCTGAATCCAAGGTCACTTCCACTCAGACAGCTTGTGTTCAACACGAGCAGAATATCAGGAGATTGCTCAGAATTTAATAAACCTACGACGGTTTCGGTGTCAATGTAGGTACAATATTTTGATTGTGATAAACTGGAAGGTTTGCTGAGGCTTGGGCAGAGTGGTGAGATTGAAGCAATACAAGTTGCTGTAAAAACATATAGGAAATGTATGGATCACTGGTTGGTTGGGTAATAATTCCACTTCCCGCTTGGGTAGCAAGCCCAGCGGTACATCAGCTGTTAATCCTGAAATCAGTGTGTAAAACTGTCTTTCTCTGAATCTAAGTGCTTCCTTGATTGCTTACTGTTGATTAAAGCATCCAGGAAGAAATCAAGGCATCCTCTTGACTCATTGATCTTCAGTCGTCCTTGGTGAGCTCAGCATGTGAAAGAGGTGTGTGCTAATGCCCCGCTACAACAACTAGCATGTCTTACAAATGTCTCAATTACCAAAAGCACAAAGCATGTCTAGAATCTTGATTTGGTTTTGTTAATGGTGATTGTTAGACATTTAACGGTGTCATTTCTAACTTATATCAGAATATATAGGCACTTTTGATTATTATGGTGCACTGTAATATGAACATTTTTATATAATGTACATAATATAGAATAATATTATATTAATTTAATTCATTTTCTTATTTTATAATTTATATAATATAAACTGTAATTTTGTCTTAATCAAGCTAGTTTTTATAGGAAAAAGTGAGATTCTTGTCTTTTGTTTCGTTGACTATGAAATATTATTAATAAATACAGACTACAATTTGTCTCAAACCAGCTTTGTTTACTTTTATACAAAAAAAGCAAATGTTTTCCCTTTTAGCAATTATGGTGCACTTTAATATAATTTTATTAAAAATCCATAACTATATATTTTTTTATATTTCATAACTAGTGTAATATAAAATTTAATAATAATACAAATTTAAATTGCGTAACTTTTTTGTAGTAAAAATGGGATTCTTCCCTTTTTTTGTTTTGTTTACTATAAAATATAATTAATTACTACAAACTAAAATTTGTCTGAAACCAGGTTTTGTTTACTTAAAAAACGAATCTTTCCCTTTTGATGATTATGATGCACTTTAACATAACTGTAACATTTTTCTATATTTATATTTTTATATTTTAATTTTATAATTTCTATAATATAACATTATATTTTTTTTATTTTGTCTCAAACTAGATAGTTTTTATGGGAAACAATGGGATTCTTGCCTTTTCCATTGTTTCATTTACTATAAAATGTTTTTAATAACTAAAAAGCTAAAATTGCATCTCAAACTAGCCCATACAGAATTTGATTTTGCAACCGTGTTCTGCAATTGTACTCTGCATCTTATTTTTTTATTTTTTTTAACTAGTCAACCTTATTGTAAATGAGAGTTATAAAAGTGATTTAAACAAACAAGCAACCTACTATACAACCTCAAAAGTGCCTTGTAAACAATCCTACACCAAACAACTGAATATGGTACTCACCCAGATGTTACCATCTTGATGATATGGTTTCCAGTTCCTGCCTGTGTCGCTGTACAGAAGTCGGTAGCGCGTCGTCCAATCAGAGCTGCTATATCGACCCTGTGTGGCAACGGCTGTGACCTGTTTCCTGCTTCCCAGGTCGACCTGCAGCCACTGATAATGATCGCTGTCCAGTGGAGACCAGCCCCCAGCGCCTGAAGAAAATGCACAATACTCGATTGCTTGTCGTATTGATCTGAAATCTGTTTGCACTTGTTCCACACAGGAACCAGAGAAAAACAGAACAGGAACAAGTCTTGTTGGTGTTTTGTAAATATTATGTGTGCTCTCCTAAGCGTGTTCTTAAGGGTACGACTGGAGGGGGCCGTGAACTACAGGATAAAGGACAACAGCCTTGTAATTTACCAAAGGCAGCTTTTATGGATTTATCTGCTGGTGTGTGTTTTACAAAATAATCTGTTTTTCCTGTATTCTTTTAGAAGCTTTAAAAGTCCAATGTGTAATTTTTTGGAGGATCTATTGACAGAAATGCAATACTGCACATAACTATGTCTTTAGATGTGAGTAAAGACCTTAAATAATGAAGCCCTATGTCTTTATTACCTTAGAATGAGCTATTTCGATCTACACACAAAGCGGGTCCCCTTTCATGGAATTCACCATGTTGTTTCTACAGGAGCCCTAAATGGACAAACTGCTCAACAGAGCGCGTTTCATAAATACATGATCTCCTTCAGGAAAGAAGCGAAAACGTGACATCTTTGTCCCGTGTTAGCCGCTGTTGTGCTTTGAAAGGGAGGGGTGAGGGGTGGAGGAGCCATTGGTTCCGATTCGCAACCTCACCACTAGATGCCGCTAAATTTCATACACTAGACCTCTGAAGAACAGACTGCTGTACAGATGTTTTATATGACTTTAGAAGGAGGCTTGTGGACTTTTGTAATAGGGACGTTCAAATCAATAATACATGCCGCAAAATCAGTGTTCAATATTCATAAAAAGTGAAGATACCTGTAAGTGAAATAAGGACTTTGTGAAATAAGGACTTTGATGACAAGCATTATTGAAATGGAACAATAATATAGTGATGTTAATAGGAAGGCATGAAAATGTTTTTTTTACTTCGATTTACTGTATAAAGCCTGAAACATAAAAAAGTTTTAAAAGGCCTTATTTAAGCCAGACAGATCGTTCATTTGTAATTGTTTGTAAATCTGTACGGTTCTACAATGGCACATATTCAGACAAACAATAGAAAGTGGGCGGAGCTAAACTGAAGCTGCAAATGCAAAGCCTTCATTTAACAGCCATTTACACTCCAACTACGTCTGAAAACACACTGAAACCAGGCACAGGGAGAGTCCGAGAGACATAAGCAGGGGTCAGTAGATTAGGTTGTCCAGGGATCACCACACGAAGGAAGCTTAAGAGAGTTTGAGGGAGTCAGGGGACATCCACTTCACTGCCGCTTGCAAGCTGCCACCAAGGCAGATGTTCAGAGGAGATAAAGAGAGCACAGAAAAGGGCACTGGAAGGACACCAGCCACCAAGATAGGCGGAAATAAAACATCAAAGCGCATTGAGTTTTAGAGCCTGGCCCAGACCAAACAGAAATAAATAAATAAGAAACAATCCAAGATGACACAGATAAAACAAAGAGATGAAACATAAAAATGCATTTTTTGGGGGACAAACATTACCTGGTGGGCTATCTGTGCAGCCTAGATGTATGACTTCCAAAAGGAAGTTGTGATGATGATAACACACTATAGTCGTGATAAATGGCATGGCATCATTTTTGAAGAGTTTGCCCTCAATATATTATATTTGCCACAAATAGGTTTTCGTACCATTGACAATGTGTGATTTTTTATGATTATTTCTGTTTGGCTGTGGTCATATATTTATTTTATCACTTAATGACCTTAATGTGTTTTTAATAAGCCATTTTAGATATATATGTATATAGATGGAGGAAATATTAACATTTGCAGAGTAATAGCATTGTTTGGTTTCTAATCCAGGAGGAATGAAACATAGACAGCTGGAGGCATAAAGCAACCCAGACTATATTGATGGGAGCATACCGCATATGAATCAAAGAGTAATATGTTTGACCTCTTGATTAAAATGCTGTTATTACAGTTTTATCACTGTGTTGCTTGAAGTTTGGTTAAACATTTTCTGCCAGGGGGGAAACATACATTATCTAACCTCACCCGTCAAGCAGAGATTACACATTCATCTAAATTTAATTTCATCTGCATGCCATAACAGAGCAGAAAAGATGTTAACATCTGAGCTCAAATCTTACAGATGCAATACGAGACTCTCAGGAGAAGACAGCTCAACTTTAAATGCGTCGACCAGTTAAAGCTGAAAATACACCAGGCCTTTGGCAGCAAAGTCAAAGGTCCAGTTATGCAAGAATATACCTGATCTGACCCTGACCTGAACGCTCGTTTTATGAAAAAGAGCTGAAAATAAAACAATATCTATGTGTTCCACAGCAAAAGATAACAGCATATGGTTTGCAGCAGCGTGCGCGAGATAGTCATTACATAAACGTCTATTTTGGGTGGGTAATTCCTTTAAAAATTACATTTCGCTTCAACCTTACATAAAAAAACAATTTACAGTACAGTATATACTGTAGGTCTATGCAGTAAATACATATAATGACCAGAGAATAAGATTTGGCAAACTAGCGTCCACTTGAAAGTAGAGTGAGGAAGAAAACAATGTACTGTAAAAAATGAAAAGTTGACTTAACTTACATTTTCAAGGCAACTTGCTGCACAGCTTTTTGAGTTTACTCAACTTTTGGCCAAGTATTTCACCTTACTCAAATAACTGAGTAATGTCACATGACTGTCAATTGAAAAAAAACTAGTTGAACCAACTTCAAATAAATATGCAACAATCAGATTTCTGAGTTCACTCAATTATGGACTTTGTTGACCCAACTCAAAAGATTATGTTTTTTTAACGTTAATATATAATCGTTCTATTATTATATGCACACTCTACTTAATATATATATTATATACACACTCTACTTAAGTGAGTGCTTAAGCTATTTGTGTTTTAAACATTTTAGTAGTGGCCTAACTGCATAATTTACCTCAGACCTCAAACTTTTAAACACTAGAATTGTATTTTGAATTAACACAGATTACAACTTGGCAAATTGGTCAAACTTCTTGACTCGCTTTAAACAATCACTTTGATATCTAAGTCCAGTCAACAAAATAATCTTTGTTGGTACCACATTTAGACTAATTTTGTTCAGTATACTCAAAATAATGCACTCTTCTTCTTCCACTAAAATAACTTTGTTCGAGATACTTTTTAACCTTTGTTGGGAGAACAATTTGAAGTTGTATTTTTTACTGTGGCATCGATAACTGCTCATATGTCTTATATTAGTCCCTCAATCTCATGAATGAAAACATTATTATTCAGCTAAGGTTGGGGTACATGACTCCACACTGGGATCTGAACCTTCTCTCCCCTCTGTCATTCACCTCAGTTCCTCACAATCCTTCTCCTCATTAGCTTCCGACAGGACATTTTGTTTTCCCCGCATACCAGCCAGGACAAACTCTTGTCCTCTTCCATCTCCAGCTGTGAGGGGCAAACAGGTTTCTGCAGAAGGATGATTTGACCTTTCCCTCTGAATCATCTCGCATATGAACAGCTGCTAAATAGATGTCCCTCTGGCCGAATAAGAGGCAAGGCAGCTTTGCATAGATGTGCGTACTGGGAAGGGCTGGTGATGTGATTGATACATTTACTGAATTTTGTAATGTACAGCTGTTTTGTAACAATGAAAATTGTAAAAAGTGCAATATAAATAAAAGTTGAGTTGAGAGGTTGAGTAATCTGCTTATTGTACAGTATATAGAAATAGTCAAATGTGTGTTGATCTCATGCTACAGTCCATTTTGTATTGGTCTTGAATGGTCTCGTTTTATTGCAATACCATGAAATATTCACTACCGTACAAACATTCATCCCTGTTGACAGAAATTACTATTGTGATAATCTATGTATTTTATGCTTGACTGATTAACACATTAATGACAAACTCAAACACGTGGCTCTGTGCAATATGTCTATATAGACAGTTTATATGTCTACGTATTATCTTCAACGTAGAGGAAATACTTACATAAATGCATGGATTTATTATTGGACGTGTAGCGTGTGATGAGGGAGTACATCTCATGACATTGAGAGGTGAAGATCAGGCAATATTAGCCCGGATGAGGGACTGTCAATATCATTCTGACTGACACTTCTGATCGCCACATTAAAGCAGCGCGTTGCATCAGGGACACATGATGATTCGGTCTCAACAGCTTTACATCAGGCTGTCTGTCATCTGCTGTTTTATTCAATCTTTCTGCTTTGTAACTCAATTCCAGAATTACACTGCAAATACATTTCTGTATTAGACTGATGAAATTTATTTAATAAATAATTATCCAAAAATTGATGAAATGTATATGAAGTTTAAGTCTGTTACTGTACAAAATATACGAGCATCCATTACACCAGTATATCACTACTATCTGTCAACCAAAGTGGATAAATACAAACCCTGCTTTGTATTGATTTTTTGTAATCTTTGTTCTATTTTCAGCCTGGGGATCTTTAAAAGACATTAGTAAAGCTAAATAATGCATCATTGGTGCAGAGAGACAGTTGGGCCTTGCATACGGACAGCCGAATATTCCATCAGCAAGAATAGTCGTTGATGCTGCTGCTCATTCAACTATAACCAATGAACCCTCCTCTGACATCATCAATGGATTGGCCATCAGAGTGTCATGGCAACACCCTGGAGCCAAGAGACCCAGGCTGAACCAGACAGTTTGGCATCTAAAAGTGAAAAATCTCATGCCAGATGCTAATGTGCTGTCAAAACTAACACAGCTTGGCCCACCAGTTCAGTAAAATTGGAAACGGACAGCTCAGAGTGATTATTTTGAAGCTAATTATCTTTAAAAAACCTGACAATGCTATTTCAGCCGAGCTTTACAGGTTTCATGAATGTAGATTTTATTAGAAGGTCCTAAGTGACATTGCTATTCATAATATGCGGTAAAAAAAAATTCAGTCCATCCGATTCAAAAATGTCATATTTCATCGACAGGATGAGGTTCAAATTTTGCCCCAGCATTGCAGTCTTCATGATTAAAGACAGATCGATGACAATTACATGACTGCATGGAAATATTAACATTTTGCACAATGACACACCAGCCAAGAATAACATTAGCTGTTGCCCTGTTTAAGGAATAGTTCACCATATTTAACGTGTGTGATTTTCTTTCTTCTGCAAAACACAAAAGAAGACCTTTTAAAAAAATGTAACTGCTGGTTCCCATTGACTACTGTTGTATGGACACAAAACCAATGCAAGTCAAAGGGGACCCAGTGTTTTCTGTTACCGACATTTTTCAAAATATCTTTTTTTTGGTGTTCTGCAGAGATATAGGTCATACAGGTTTTAAATAACAAGAGGGCTTGTAAATAATGCCATAATTTTCATTTTTAAGGTAAACTATCCATTTAAGGAACTGTTTGCCCCACAATAAAAATACTTTTATCATTTATTCACCCTTACTCTAATGTACCCTTACTATTTTGAGAAATGTGATGAAAATGGTTTTGTGTCCATGGGGTCTAATGTCGTTTGGTTGGTCTTTCTTTTGTGTTATACAGAAGAGTCATACAGGTTTGGAATTTTGGATCTCTTCACATCGTGGGCTCTGACTCCACTAGAAAACTGAAAATCCAATCTACTATAGGATGATACTTATGCAATAAAATGACAAAAAGAGCAAATTTATCTTAATTCATCGGATATAAAGATGTTTTTCACTTTTCCTAGGCATCATCAAAAACTGGTAGGGCAGGTAGGAGATTTGCAGAGTGGCAGGTAGGAGAACATGTTCATGGGCCACTACCGTGGACCCCTCAGGCCAAGTGCACCTTTCGAGTAACAGAGAACCCTGGGTCGCTATGGTGACTGACTGCTGATGTAGGCAGTGCCAGAGGGCATATCCCATTGCTTATTCTCACAAACCCCACTGGCCCTCGGTGAGAAAGGGGCTGAATAGAAATGACGGCCTTACATGTAGCAGGAAGCTGAATTCAGTACAGCCGCCTGTCAAGTCTGTGTTTTTGTACTGTCAGAATCTTCACTTCTGGCATTAAATCAAAGATTCTGAACCTTGGGGTCGCAACCCCTTGTGGGTCAGCAGAGATGCTAGAATACTGGAACCTCAAAAATGGGCCACGGAGGAAAAAAAACTATGCTGTTGTTTCAGTCATGCCATAAGGTATATGTGGACCTGAGATCTGCTTGACAGAAAAAATATTAATATATTTCCTTTCCAGAACACCAAATTATATATATGTTTACAGTGTATTGCGTAGTGCACATTAAGCAGCATGTGTAATAGAAGGCAAAATTACAGAAGCAATTAATATATCTGTATTTTATGCACAAAATAGAGCTCAGCATGCTTGAAAATAACATGCAATTTGGATCCTTTAAAATGAGTCTCACTGCCTACACAGACCCCCACGGAGAGGCCTGTACATAAAACATCCATTATGAGCTGAACCCGCTCTCCCCTGAGAGCCCAAATCTGCAAACAACACACAATACATCTGATGCGTAGTGTGAAATGTTTCATTACTTGAGTATTGGACTATCAATCGATTTCAATTTTAATTACAAGATATGCTGATTACTGCAATTACACACAAATATTAACACATATATAATATCAATACGAACAAATGGGTAGGGCCTTTTTAGGGCCGCTGGATAATTATCTATTTAATAAATATATGCTGTATTACACAATAAAAAAATAACTGCCTATAGCATTAAAAGTAGATTAAATAATAAGCTTCCCACTTGAAAGGCTGAGAAACGGCAGGAAAACACAATGGCAAATTAATAAAACTAAATCTAAAGAGAAATAAAAAAACTATACATTTCTTTAAGAGTTCCTCTAAAATAAAACTAAAACATGAACCGTAAATGTATTTATCTATGTGAAAATTACGTATATATTATTGATTATTCCAACACTTCACAATACGCTTGTATTTGTAAAAAAGGATAGTTCACCTAAATGTGAAAATTCTGTCATCACTTACTCACCCTCTTCTCATTTCAAACTGGAAATACACTGACTGGACGCGGCGCGATGCGACGTAACATGACAAAAGACAATAGAACGCATTGGAACCCATTATAATTTAACATTTTGTCCACACTGGATGCCAGTCGCGACCGATGTGGACATGGTGTCAGGCTCTCTTTCTTCTGCAGAACACAAATGAAGATATTTTGAAGAATGTTGGTAACTGGACAACGGTGGTACCCATTGACCTGCATTGATTTTCTGTCTATATAGTACAAGTGAATGGGTATCACTGTTGATTGGTTGCCAACATTCTTCAAAAAGTCATACAAGTTTAAAATGACAAGATGGTGAATAAATGATGACAGACCTATTATTTTGGGGAGAACAATAGTTGGGTAATAAAAAATGACAAGAAAAAAAACTTCTACAGAATTTTCATCCTAGTAAATTCATAATTTACTAAAACATTAGTTGATACTTACGCACTATAATAAACCAATAAGTATTGTATTAACTAACATAAGAAGGATTAATAAATCCTGTAAACACATTGTTTATTATTAGTCTATGTTAGCTAATGTTAACAAAATCATATTGTAAAGCGTTAGCAAATAATCTGCATCTATCAATAATCAATATTACTTGGTTTATTTGATTATTTTAGCACATACATGTTAAATGTTGGCCTGCACTGTTGCGCTGTTTGTGAAACAATTAATCTCCATGAATCTGTGTGCAGAACCTTATGGACGCACGGCCCGTTGAGCCCTGTTGAGGCCATGCTTCAACAGAACTCTATGCCGGATATCTATACCATTAATTTAATGGAGCACAAATCGATGTTCATTGGACAAGAGACTCTTAACACATCATTTAGAGTCCCGTCCAGGCACTGTGGTTTAATGTAGTTCAACTTTGCAAAGTATGTCCCGAGACCCCTACATTCCATTACCTGTAGTGTCTGCAAAATTTGAATGTGGTATATCAAGTTTAAACCGCGACCACAATTGTAAAAGGCCTAGTTACAATGAGATTGTGTTATTTTGTGATATAAATAATCACTCTAAATGAACATGCTAAATTGACGTTAGCTTTCCCCACAATAAAAGGTGACTTTCTGTCATAAACCGAAAACTCCAAAGATGTCCTGTGAGGGCTCGAGAACTTCCTGTTTCATTCAATTACATTTGCAATGAGAGTCACAAGGAACCAAAGGAAAACAATTAGTCAATTGTGTCCAAATCACAGAGATAGATTACCGCGTTGTCGCATCTGTTGTCGATTTTCGTTCAATTAATCTTAAGAACATGCATTTTCCAAAGGCGCAGGTTTGGCGTAATGGAATAAGCTTTTGTAATTTAGTTATTCACACAATAAGTCACGGTTGGAGTCACTGTTGTGATGAACTAAACAGTGCTGTATAGTGTACGGATGCGTATTGGACTTAAAAGAAACCGTATCCAGTATGCGCACCTGTGAAAGTTTGTATTATATTGTTCGCAAAAAAAACCCAACAGCCTAAGAGTGTTTGTTGAAGTGTTGTAATGAGACAATAAGGGTTTGTTTCATTTTTCCAGTCAAATGATCACATTTGTGGGCGTGAATCTGTGCGTGCATGAGAAAGAACAAGAAAATGTTATTACCTCCTCTTTTATTTAGCTTGGCATATCCAGGTGCATAGCCACCGGTGAACACCGAGGAGCTGGTGAAGGCATTATGAGGGAGCGGCGTGACCAGGGATTCATCACATTTTTCTGTTGAAGAAAATGGAAACATTACGATGGCACAAAATGACACAACATAAATCACTGAAGCAGCACTTCAATTTCACATCTAGCAATTTTGGGACGGTCCAAATGCCTTTGCCACAAGCTAAGTGTGGGAGAAATGAGCGAGTCCCATGTTTACGGAGTTGAGTTCATCCAGACAGACCTCCCGACTGCCGTCTCTACTGACAGCACGGCATATTAAACAGCAGAAGCATTAGGAGGATGGAGTCTGTGGTCCACTGGTCATTACTCAGGTCCGTTTCACGCTCAAAAGCTTGAATGCCCAAATTCTTTTAAATGCCAGACATCCTTCATAAATAGATAAAGGTAAATTAGCACTGAATTGAATTTAGTAATTCAGTTCACACACGATTTAAAAGATTTGGCAAGATGTGTGGCATCCCCTCAGGTGTAAATTGGAAATCACACTGACAGCATTTATCGCTTTTCTCAGAAAAGTCATTAGTTTCAAGGAGATTTGGCAAATTGAGCGACAGCACAGAGCTGAAAGTTGGGTTTATGCAAATGAGCAGCGATGTAATACGGCCACAACCAATGGGATTGAAGAGAGTGAGAGATATGAGAGGCAAAAGGAGTTGGATATTGGAGTCATTTAGGCTACACTCTCAAAAAAGATGATTATTATTTACGCACTGTTTGTGTTATTCTTTTTAACATAAAAAAATGCTGGAAATTAATGAAAAAGGACCACAAAAGTTGAGTTTAAAGTAACACAACATGTATTATTTCTCTGTGAAAACACATAGTCCTTAACTGAATACAAAATGTGTTGTTTTTAACACAACGGTTTTTCCTAACAAATGCTAACAACCAAACTGTCACGTGTATCATGTTCTCACCATTAACATTGTGAAAGTTACTTCTTTTTGTTCCAAAAAGGTGCAAAAAAAGAGTCTTAAATTTATGCTATACCACACAAGAAAAAGTTTTCAACACAGGAAGACAACAGGGCACACCGAACTTCACAAACATCTCGACGATGAGCAGGAAAAACCGCTCCGGCGAATGCACAGACAGCTCTGAGATCCAGAAGCGTCCCAGAGCACCACAGCAGAAGTGACTGATAACAGCAGTTTGGTGTATTCAACATGAAAGCACAAACAACACATCCTCTATATTTGCCTTCAGCTGCGACGCGGTACATTCAATCACCATCCCTGCGAGGGGAGAAGGAGCCGTTGACATGTGAGGAGGGTAGAGAGACTAGAGACGACTGCATCCCGATGTCTGTTCTAATGAGTGTCTGCTACGTTCAAGCATTATTTGTCTCCAAATCCCAAGTCAGATTGGCCTTCTGACCAGGAGCGTGAAACAGGAACGCATTTTACACACATATGGCTGTCCTTACTAAGAGCTGTATCTTTTTATCATTCGCACCAGACGATCCCCATTGCCCAGAGGACACGTGGAAATGTGTGGAAATGGTTGGCTCTGTCATGCGAACCTTCTCAACCTGTTGGCGGATGGAAGAAAAGCCCAATTACACTTGACATTATAGTGTCAACAGAGAGTAATTACTGTAATCTGCATGGTATTACTGTGACAGTCGGAGATGGAAAACAAACGATTAAATGATTTCTAAAATTCACTATAGCAATTTTGGAGGATTTCTTAAGATGTGGACTGTACTTATGTATTTTTACTCCTAAGTACATTTGGAAGTATATCAAAAGTTTTTTACTTTGGGAAACTTGTATGCACTAAAAAGCATACACAATACTTTTTTCTCCACTACTAAACATTGTTTTCTACCTTTAATACTTAAAGGCGTCATATGGCGCGAATACGTGTTATTCTGTGTCTTTGATGTGTTTTAAGTTGCCCATGCATGTATTAGACTCGTAAAATTGCAAAAATGTATGTGTCAGAACAAAAGATGCATCCTTATCTAAATGCTCACCCAGAACTGCCTGAAACGCCTTGTGTAACCACACCCCCACAAATCCACGTCAGTTCGTGGTATAAAAAAGACCGCCCAAATGTATACGCAAGTAAGGTGGGCGTACCTGTCAGTACAATTGCATTGGAACGTGAAGAACCAAATTTTACTTAAAAAATTACTTCAGTAAAAGAAAGAACCTGATTTTTTTCAGTATATAAAAATGACATATTATGACACTTTATCAATTTTACCAAAGTAAAAACACTTTGATACAGTACAGATATTTGAAGAAAGGACTTAACAGGACAGTTCATCGCAAAATTAAAATGTTGTCATAATTTACTCATCCTCAAGTTATTACAAACCTGTTTAAATGTCTTTGTTCTGAGGAATCATGTGGGAAACCAAACAGTTCTGGGGCACCATTGACTATCATAGTAGTTTTGTTTTCTACTATGGTAGTTAATGGTGCCCCAGAACTGTTAGTTTACAAACGATCTTCTAAATATCTTATTTTGCTAACAGGATAACAATAACATTTGTGAAGTTTATTAAAATAAGTTCTAGTACTCTGGACCAAATACGCTTTGTATTTTTTTATATCATTTTTGCAATATATATGAGTACATGTTAACACGAACTCGTGAAATACAGGCTTAAAGCAACATGAGGCTTAGTAAATAATGACAGAAATTTTGGGGGTGATCAAACCTATTAAGTAAAAATCCAAATGATTCAGAGTGGAAAGATCTCTGAGACTTCCTTCATTGTGGATCGATCGAGATGAACCATGAAAACTGGACGGTCACTAGTAGCAAGAAACTGTCAAGAGTAACATGTATACTAATATACGTATATCCTCACAATATGAAACAGTTTATCTTTACCATTTAAGTGTAAGAAAGGTCTAATTTACTAGAAAAAACAAGTCTTTTTCACCAAACAAACCCAGTCCAGTTGAATAGAAAAAAACACTGCAGCGTACAGTATTTAAATGAAGTCATTGTTATTTAATAAGTGCAATCATGCCTTTTTATTAGACAAAATAATGTATTACTTTATTTACAAAACTCTGTGTTATTTGTTGTTGCCTATTGTTAACATTTTTGGCGAGTAACCAACAAGTTTCAAATCCTAATGACTAAAGCTTTGACTAAGAAAGCACTTAACCCCAGGTCTCCTGGAGCACTGACCCTTTAATAAGTTACTTTGAATAAAGGTGTTAGCTAAATTATAAAGCAAAAGAGACAAAAATAGAGATGCAAGAGACCTAAACATCTAAATCCGGCCTAACAAAATAAAAAAAGAACACTACAAGCGCACCCCGGATTGTAACATTGTGGAGAAGCACAATTGAAAATGAAATGAGCACGTGCTTAATTTACTTTGAAGAAAGAGTCAGAGAATGACTCAGTGTAAAATGACTCACTGGTGTGTCATTAATTATACTCCGCATTTCAGAAGAAATCATTTTGGAATAAGCCATGCAAGTAGAAACTTTGGCAAAGCTATTGAGATAATTTATTAGTCTGTCTTCATAAGCAAATGTTTCTATCCATTAGATGCTGAGAGCATCAAAAAACAACTATAGTCATGACATCACCAAAATCTACTTTTCTAGATGGTTTTATTGAATCATTTATTTCAAAGTTTCGCCTCCGATGACTATTTCGACACGATGCACACTGCCTTCTGATCTATACAAAGACATTTCCAAGACTCCGGAGAAAATTAGTGAAACTTGGACTGGGAAAAACAGATCCGGGTTTTTCAGGGGTTAACGCGAAGAGCCGAAACAGTGAAAATCTGACGGATCATCTATCAAGATCGTGGCAAGACACATTACAGAGAGACCTGCAAATCGTTGTTCAATCCTAAAACAAATTTCATCATATTCCTGGGAGAAAGACGAAGGAGAAGCATGTCACAAAAATGGATTTACTCGTCCATGTGACATTTTCCTCTGAACAAATACTTCAGCCCTGAGCAAATAGCATGCTGTCTTTCCTACGCTTACTAGCGGAGTGACCGTAATGATGAGCTGCCCATTCTATCGTTTGTGCACAGTGTCTCAGGCAGTGTTACCATCTGAACAAAGAGCACACTATGAATTAAGAACAGCACCTGCCTACAAATGAGATACCCAGAGCAAAACCGTTGCGCTTCTTGAACCCTTTGGTCTTCAGAGATATTTTTAGTTACTTTTGAAAGAGAATTTTTAAATAGATTATTTGGCATCCACTTTCAACATTCACTTAATTATGTACTTCAGCTTTAAATACAGTATAGTGAAATTGTAAGTATTTTTCCAAAATGTAAAGATGAAAAGGCCACTCGAAATTATGAAAGGCTGTTGATTTTGCATGTTTAATGTTAAAGGTCCAGTGTATGAAATGTAGTGCCATCTAGCGGTGAGGTTGTGAATTGCAACTAAAGGCTCACTCCACCTCTCCTGACACAGGGCTAAGATGTCATCACGTTTTTGCTCTTTTGCCAAAGGAGATCATGTATTTACGAAATGCATTGCATTGTTCAGTGTGTAGAGTGTTTAAGAAATGTTACGTTGTCTATATCTCCCTTGATCTCTTAGAAAGTCAGTTCTTAGTGTAAACCGTTTTTTTGTCTTCACACTATATGTGGTAAAGATTGCCGGTTGTTATTGGAGGGTTATGAGAGTGAGTCACCTTGCCCGAGGAAGACACACTGCATACCCGGCATCGTCATTTTCTCATGTTATCTCATTCTTTTCTGCATTTTCCCAATATTGCCTTTTCTCTTGAACCAGTCAAGCTGGTTTTATGCACAAATTAATTTCCTCAGAAAGTGGGCTAAAAACAACGAACAATGGCTGTTCAATGCTAAGTGATTAAAACATTAATATTACATTATATGGGAATCTTTATGCAATTCCTTAACATTTCAAATTCGTAGTTGCAAAGACTGCAAAATGATGTTTTAAGAACAAACCAAACATGTACTGAGAGGGGAATTCACAAGACTTTTCATCGATCATGGCCACGGTGCATCATCAAATGATGATCAAATAAAGAAGAGCATTAAAACCGGACACGTATCTAGATGCATAGTGTAGTCGGGTGTACTCTCAGCATATTAAAGAACTCATTCAAGTTAGTTTTCTCCATCCTTCACCGGTTCTCAGAACCAACTGAGATGGGGAATTGCGCTGCACAAATTGCATTTAGGTGATTTTTGGACATGTTTGCTCTGTAGCCTGATTTGCATAATTCACTTAGTGAAGTGCTAAAACATCACAAACAAAAGAAATAAATGACCCCCCAAGTCCCACTCTGAGTCACAGAAGCCATTTAACACTTAATTAAATTGAGAAATGGCGTTGATGTTACCTTCTTTTTCTATTCATATGTGGTAAGTCTGGTCTTTGGGGGGCAGGGTACTAGAACATAACACATGTCTGTTGTTTATCAAGCCAGTTTCTCTGCGGCTTGTCTTTCAGTGCCTTGACATTTCTTACCTCCAGATGTTCTGCCTTTTTGATGCTTTTTAGATTCTACCTTCCTTTGAATCTTTTGAACGTGCTAAAATATCCCCTAATGCCCTAATGAAACAACCATTTACAGTACATGGTATTCTATATACTGTACATGTATGACTCATTCCCTCATTCAAAGTATAAAGTCAATCATTCAAATTGACATCACAGATTTTTAGATTCCATCCAAACAGCACATGAATAATCCTGTTGCATAAAAATAAATAAACCAAAATAAAATCAAAAGGGACTTGACTACCTCTCCTTTGTCTCCAATCTTAATGTGCACCTGCGCTTGTTGAGCACATATTGTCCTGTTGGCTACGGACTGTCACCTGGGTGTTTCCTGAAAGCTGAAGGGGGCATTTTAATCATAGTCAGGTTTCGACTGACTGCTCTGCTTAAGTAAAGTTGAGTGATCAGCATCTATGCAAGATCAAATTCTGTTTTCCGCCGTCCAATTCTGTGAGCATTTGCCCAAGCCTCCAGGTACATTTTATTATGTGTGTGTGCATGTGTGTGTGTTAGTAGTAACTGAAGTGAAGATGATGGATACACTCATAGAGGATTAAAAGCATTTTGAAAAATGTTGCTGTCAAATGGAGTCGCGCGGTGTGCTAGAATCAGGTTTATGAGAATAATTACAATAATTTTGCTAAAAGTAATGGGCCCTTTGCGTTTAACAATAGATTATGATCTTATCAGTTCATAATTCATTTCACTCCAGTAACGGAAACTTACATTTAACTGCTGAAAATATATATTGGAAAAAGATTCAATGAAATAGGGCAGATAATATTAAAAGTGATATGAAAAGTTTCTAAAGTCGATTATGAAGCAAAATAAAAAAGACAATTCACATATACTGTACTATAAGTCTGTGTTGGATGAATTCTAGTAAATTGGGGTCAATATGTCAAAAAGTGTCCCACAAAATGTAAAAAATATATTACTTTAATTTAATAAATTACATTAGAAACGAGACAATTTATTTTCTCAGTCTCAAGGCAGTTCGTGGCATAGACACGAAATTTGAAATCTATATATTCGTGTTCATGGACACTTTTTTTTAATGTCACTCAGCACGACTTTCAATACATAGACTGCGTGTGTATATACATTTATATATTAATACCTGATATCAAAAGAAGTCATACATATTTTAGGATGTGGCTGGCCAACACCTTACTTCACCCCAAACCCTTAAATCACAGCCGCAAAAGGCTAATTTTGCTAAAATGTGTATTTCAAAAGGTTGCAAAACAACAATAAATGGCTCCCGTAACCCCGCCCCTAAACCTAACGTCACAGGGGAAAAGTCAAATCGTAACAAAACATACCAAAGATATCGTAGGAAATAGGAATTCACACGAATGAGCCACCTTGCAAAATAAGTATGAATTCCGATCAGATTGCGTTGATATATAATTATACATATGAAAGATACAGTTTATTAAAATACATTCGATTAAAAGTTGTGCTGGGTGACACGAAAAACGTCGGCAGGAAACATGAACTAAAGGGATAGTTCACCAAAAAATGAAAATATGGCACCATTTTCACCAACCCTCAATTTATTCAAAACCTCATTACATACTAGTGAACACAAAGGAAGCAATTTTTGGGTCTGGGGCACCATTGACTACCATAGTAGAAAAATATTGTATAATTTTTTTATTCTGTTAATAACAAAAGAACATATTTTGAAAAATGTAGGAAAGCCAACAGTTCTGCGGCACCATTGACTACCATTGTAATCTTTCCTACTATGGTAGTCAATGGTGGGCAAGAAACTTGCCAACATTCTTCCAAATGTCTCCCTTTGTGTTCAGCAGAAGAAAGCAATGTATGCAGGTTTGGAACAACTTGAGGGTAAGTAAATGCTGTCAGTTTTGGGGTAAACTATCCCTTCAATAGATTACAGTTTGTGACAATGTCGTGAATTGCTGTGAGACTGTATTGTATAATCTCATGACTTTCAGATTAAAAAATACATCTGTATGTTACGTTCTGCTTTAATGTCAACTTGTGCTGGTGTGCTCTTCATAGAACTCCACATAATATATCGCCGTGCTGTCCAAATGCGTCGTTTTTCAGGATATGATAAAACACACGGACATTTTTAAATGATTACATACTGTGTCGTCAAAGTTGACAAGCACTTTTTAATACTTTTTATTGGTTAGATATTTTCTAAACCCATTGTCAAACATGAAGGATGACTAATAATAATGATTTATGACAACAACAAAAGAAAATCACGAAAAATGCAGATACGAGGTTTCAGAAGGACAGCAGAGATACAGTATATTGTTTGCAGATGTTGTGTCACAGTCACATTTGGTTCTGTCAGAAAATGGAGGACCCTTTTTCTGGACTGTCACACCACACGAACAAGCCGATTCTATTGTGACTTCATTCGCAATTTATTAAAAAAATAAAAGTGATAGAGTGAGAGGGAAACATATGTGAGCTGTCAAGCAGTTCCATTTTGGTGACACAGATAGCTCAATTTCAGTGGGTTGGATAAATGAATTTGGGTGCGCCCCTGCGTATAATACATCATTCCAATAAGCATCTGCTACTTCTCAAATCGGAATCTCTCAGACCCTAAATCTCCCTATGAATATGAAATTGCATCCTATTTTCTTCATCCCAAATTCTGCATTTCCATTTTGCAAACATACAACGTTCACACGCTGTTTGGCACAAGATTTCATGTGTGAAATTGTTTCATGGTCACTGTGAATGTGATCCGCGGAGATGGAATTAAAAACATCAGAGAAACGGCGTAAGGGCGGAGGAGGAGGCCAGCAGCGTGGCCCCGTTTTCTCACACCGTCTGTTTGTGAAGGGATTGATGCCATCCACTATTAACAGCTCTATGCAATCAAGAGATACCGAAAGAAAGAAAGAGAGTCCAAAAGGAAAGCTTATCAACAAATGACAGCCACACAGGCGAGCTACGAGCAGAGTCCCAATTTTCCAGTACTCATGTTAAAAATGACAAGCATGGTGGATGATTTCGTTGGCCGTAAGCATGCCACGGGCATCTGTGGTGCTTCCTACTGATTAAGCGTTCTACTATTAAAATAACAAATCTTCACGGGGTGACATAGGATCGGCGCATCTTTTAAGGTGACGAATTATTGTGGTTTAACAAGGTACACAAATGACCTTTCTGTACCATACCAAATCTATCACACACACAGTATCTTAGCAGTGATGGCTACGCATATGGTGATCTGCCCAGTTATAATGAAATCTGAAATACATGAATCACTAAGTATTTCTAAAATACCATCTTTATGTATATTGATTTATCAAATGCCGGCAAGTAGAAATGAGTCATACTGTTAACTCCGAAACTTGATGTGCATTTCATCTACCGTGCCTGAATATGAGATTGTGTGTCTGATATGAAACCAGGAGGTAAATGCTGACTGCTTTAAATGAATGACAGCCATAGAAATGTATGCTTTATATATGTAAATTAATATTAAAGGAATGTTAAAGAAAGTTTAGATAATTCTGTCATTATTTACTCACCCTCAAGTTGATCTTAACCTGTATACGTGTCTTTGTTCTGTTGAACACAAAAGAAGATATTTTGAAGAATGTTGTAAACCCCACAATTCTGAGCAGTTTATCATATTAGTTGATAGTCAATAGTGCCCCAGAACCGTTTGGTTACAAAAACTCTTCCAAATATATTTCTTTGATGATTGTATAAATGTATATAGGCTTGAAGTGAGTAAATGCGTAAATTATAATTTTTGGGTGAACTACCCCTTTAACATAGTACTCTCTGGGTTAACAAACTATTATTTTGATTATAATATGAAGCCATCGTTTATAAAAAACAACTGAACATCATAAATATCCATAAAAAAGAACAAAAAAATTCAATTATTTTAACGAGGTCATGCACAAAATTGCTATCTGCATCATCAGGTGGACATTTGGCTCTCTCATTTCACAGGGATAATTGTAACCTCTGCGATACGCACGCTCGACTTCAATTCCAGATTCGACAAGAGCGATAAACAGGTGGTGGTGCAATTACATTCCAACTTCTGAACGGATCCGAGCTCCATCACCACACCGTATTAAACTCCCGCGTCCATTCACACACAGCTCAGGCTGAAAATAATTAAGGGCAGACTCCATTTTCTGGCAACCCTCCTCATGCTGACCCCGGCTCGAGCTGATATATTATGGGATGGAGTAACCAAGGAGTACGGTTCACTCAGGTTAATGGGAGCCTGAGGCTGGTGAAGCTAACACGCTAACATGGTGGGCGCTAAAGGGTCTGCAGCGTTGTACTTTGAACACAAACCGCTACAATCTGCCCATACACAGCACAAGATCAAACGAGTACGTAATGTTTCATAAAGCCAGGAACACAAGTCCACCGGCTGGGGCGGCTAATGGGTTTGGGATGTATTAGCGCCTTTCTTACTCATTCTGAAGCTTATTATCAATGGATTAATTGAACAGGAGAAGCATTTTCCTCTTGAAAATTCACATCTTGAAAATTTTGTCAAAATAATTGCTGTGTACATAAAAGCCTTAATTACACCTCAAAGGAAAAGAAAATGTGAAATATGATGTGTAGCAGACTAATAATAAGAGCCGGTTCTAATTAAAATCCTTGACATTGCTTGAGTATCAAGCGACAATGTAACAATTAATTTCACTATTAAGGTAATGTTTCTCGAAACATTAGGCCAAACTTCTCCCGGATATGGATTTTTATTAAAACATCTATAACGTACGTCACATGACCTGGGGGAAAACTACTGTATAGCTTACAACCACAGAATCAAAACCATCTGTTCTATTAAAAACTAGGCTTATGCAATATGCATCAACATCATTATTAATCTGCAATCCAAATTAATTTGTGTATGGACTAGTTAGGTACCATATGCACAATGTCTTGCGTCTATTTTACAGTACCGCTTCCTTGTCTTCCAATAGATTTAAATAGGTTAGAGTTTCACAGCTTCCAACCATCTATCAAAGGTTTAATGCTCGCCGTATGTATTCAAATGAACACTGAAATCCACCAGGCGTACTGAACTCAAATAAAATAATAAAATAAATAAAAAGTAAAAAATAAAAAATAAAATAAAACAAATTATACTTCCAGGATATATCATTTGTATGTCGGATTGTGTCTCCTGTGCCGTAGGTTTCATTTGAATTTCATTTTATCGTACAAGCGCAGGGAGTCATTTTTCCTGCCCACCTGCTTTCCCAAGACCTGATCGTAAGACAAGCCAACATTACCGCAATCATCTGTAGTCGTTTTTTTCTTATACAGCCAATGTAATGACAAAGGGAGGAAGTGATTTACTGTCTGTTTGCTGTCTGGTTGAGGCTTCTTAGTAATGATGTGTAAAGTTGCCTCTACTCTATACGGTAATGAAGAGGGATAAAGACTCGCTGGGACACTGTCTCTGACATCCTTCATGTCCTTCAATGTAAACAAACGTCATAAACAATTTGCCGCGAGGCAGCACATCCTCAGTTTATGTCTAGGTTTATGAGAAGACCCTTGAGTCTAAATTAACTTTGTGATTCAGTAGCCTCCGATAGCATTTATTAGCTGTGGTTTGTTATTTCTTGCTTAATATTTCTCTTCCATGGAGAAGCTAAAATCCTGTGAGACATTACGGCATTAAGTAGGTATGCATTACTTGTTTGAAAATAATTAATTCCCAGATGTTATGTACAATGTTCAGTCGAGGCTCTTGCGTCTGTTTTTACAGGTTAGAAATGTAGAGTAATGAGAACATCTGGTGTAAAATGTGAATGATTGGTCTTAAGCTCTGATTTAAAACACAATGATCTACAACAAAGTTAGACACACCCAAGCAAATATTTCATGACTACAATGATTGTTTACCAGATAAAAAGAATTTGTTAAAGGTCAAGTGTATGAAATTGAGTGGCGTCTAGTGGTGAGGTTGCAAATTGCAAGATGTCACCAGGTTTTCGCTTCTGTCCTGAATGAAATTACATATTTACGAAACGTGTTTGTCCGTTTAGGGCTACTGTAGATTCAACACGGCGAATTCCATGCAGAATTGTGGGATATCATTAACAGGTTCCACTTTTGCCTAACGATTCCTGGTTCCAATTCCGGCTCCGTTTAAATTAAATTTGATTACTTTTTACTATTTTAAATTAATTAAATGTAGTGTTGCTGACTGTAAGGTAGCAAGTAATGTTGAATAAAGCTAATCCATCAATCACATGTGCTTTAAAGTTGATGTTTTTACACTATCAATAACATCCAAATAGTCCAATGGGGCTAAGATACTTGTTTCCCTAAATTAAGGAAATATTAAACAAAATAAATACAATTTAGCTTTTAAATGTTAACTGTCATACTTGTAACCATGTATGCACAATTTCCGTAAAGTCTCCAGGAAAGGGTGAGATGCAGTGAGTGCATTCCACATTTTTAACATTTAAAATGCATGAAAATAAGTATTTTCCATCACTTCGTTTGTCACTCTTGAAATGACCTGTACACTTGAAGAAGTGGCGCTGCGTTTCTGTTTGATTTGTGACATCCTTTTTGGGAAACAGTAGCATAAGGCTGTTCACAGTGCTTGGCCACGCGTCACCAGTGTTTGCCAACTATTCTCAATGGAAAGTAGCTAAAGCCTGCCTGAAAAGTCGCTAAATGTCGCCAGAAGACGTCACTCACTAATTGACGGCACGTGATAATTTGATTATCAGTGACGTCATCACGTCTGTGTTCATGTTTATGCGTCCATACAGTCATCGCGTTTTAAATCATAAATGCTCAAACAAGGTCAATAAGTGGTTAGTTCTTGGAGACACTGTTTGTACATGCGTATCTCTTCCACGCGTCAGGGCGGTCTGAACTGAGTGTGCTGCTTCTCCCTGCTGTCACTGAACTGAATGTGCTGCTTCTCCCTGCCGCTCACTGAACAGAGTAGACAGAGAGAGGCGGTGCTGCGCTGGGAAAGCAAAAACTCGCTCTCGCGGGGCAGTAGAAGTGAAGCAGAATGTTTCGCTAAATCGCCAGGGCTTACTCAGAAAATAGCTAGAATTGTCGCTAGTCGCATATTGAAAAAAAAGGTTTGAAAAGTCGCTAAATCTAGCGATAAAGTCGCCAAGTTGGCATTGCAGCGCGTCACACCAGAACTGTTTTTGGAACCGAAACTTATAAAATACTCACGGTTCCGGTTCTATTAAAAAAACAGGCCCGGTTCTGGATGAGAACCGGTTCTCGGTTACAACCCTAAACGTAAGTACATGTCTCTATTTAAAGGTGATCGCTTTAACTAATTTGGTATGTTTGTGTGCGCTACAGCATGTCAGATAAGAGTGACAGTAAAGCAGCGCCCCTGGAAGTCAGACCTCTCCTCAATTGGAGTCGATCCAACAACACTCTGCTCTGATTGGCTGCCCTATTCTTCCCCACTGCAGCTGTCTGATTGATGGGACTGCAGATCAACAATGCGCCAGTCTGTCCACCCGAGACTGGACAACTTTGCCTACTGTATAGCTCACAGCAGACTTGAGTCAAATACAAAGAGTTTGAAGCAATGCTTAGGGCTACTGAAATAATGCTTCTAAGTATTTGTGCTGCCTTCGCCAAAATATACTTAAAAAGTGTTTCTTAGAAGTAATAGTAGTATATATAATGATTGTGGGATTTAAAAAACAACGTTTTTTTTTCTTTATGGGCAAAATGGCTTAAAAATGCATTTGACATTGATTTAATCCATTTGACACCATTTTGTTTTTCTAGTTTATGCCTCTTAGTGAAAGTGCCTGATCCAAGTAAATTGCTTAGTTCACATTACTCAAAATATAACCAAAATTGGTTTACCCTTTAGAGACTTATTTTAACGTTTTAAGTCCTTTCATCACCATTATTTAAAATAAAAAGCTGAAACTTCACTTCACCACAATGACCAGTTCTTTAAATCACAGTTTCCAGTGACCCAGGAGACAGAATGAGAGAGATATTGACATGATAATGATTTTTAGAGAAGGTACTCTGAGGTTGTTAAGCCTGTAATAACTGTTAAACATTACAGCCGTCTTGTAGGTCAAGTATTAAATGTCATTTCTCTTGACTCAGCAGTGGAAGTAAACAAGCGCGAATACATCTATTATCTAAAGATATCCATCTCGCTGTGTGTGAAACACACTTGATTAAACATGTAAGTTGCATTTTGTTGAAAAAAGCAGTGATCTCAGTCTATTATTATCAGAAATATAGATAAAGTATGTATATGCGTGAAGTGAAAAATGAAAGAACTCTGTGAACCTCGCCATTATAATTTCTACTAGAGACATGCGCTCTGTGTAGTATAGAATGCTAATTTAAACAATCTCGAAATGCACTGTGACACAGTATTTACAATAAATAAAAAGTTAATTTCAAGTTCATCTATAGGTATTATTTTAAAACCCATACTTAATTAGTGATATATTGTATAGTACACGTTAGTCACATGGTCGCATGTTATTCACAGAGTGTCTAATTAATATGTCACGAATTAAAATCACGAAACACTGTAAATAGTAATTTGGCGTTTTTTTAATTAATCTTCTTTAAAAAAAAAATCTAAAAAAAGTACAATCATTACAAAATAAATAATTAAAATAATTACTGTTTGTCCAGTTTTCCACCTAATAATAGAAACCGCACAGGACTCCACTCAAATGTGCTGTTGTAGATTATACACTTTATACAAACGTAGGTGCACATACCTACATTTTGCAGCAATAGCAAGACCAGTGCGGTATGTAACAGAGCCATGACGTAATTCAGTCACTAAAGTTATCTTTTTAAGCAGTATGTCATTATACATCCACAAACTCGCACACGCACAAATAAGAAGAAAACTCTGGCACAAACAGATCTCATTTCTGGCCCACATGACAGACATACACCAAGGCATCTCGTTGGTATTTGTATGAATTAGATATAAACATTTTTATACGCTTGAATAAACACAGAAAAGTAATGTCACTGCATTAACAGCATCTACTGTACTGTAAAACAACATATTTTACACATGTACTTTAGTTTAAAGTCATGCGAATTAAAATAAATCAGTTGTGGTTTCATTTTCTGAAAAATACGTTCAATGAATTATAATAAAAACATCATAGAAATATTTATTTATAAGCCTTCCTGTAGCTCAGTGGTTAGAGCATGGCACTAGCAATGCCAAGGTCATGGGTTTGATCCCAGTGATGGCACGTACTCTGATACAAATGTATTATATGATGCAATGTAAGTCGCTTTGGATAAAAGCATCTACCAAATGCGTAAATGTAGAAATAACAGTGTATTTCTTAATGTATCCAAAGGCTTGATACATAAACTCTGGCATATAGAGAATGCAATTCCCTTTAATTTTATTACTCTCATCTAGATTTCAATTAGAACTGAATTTGGTCTTCAAAATTTTTCATTGTCATTTACAGCTAATGAGAGTCCCACTATGGAATTATGTGATAATGAACTCATTCACCTACAGCGCTTTCCCCACAAAAACAAAATTTCAGCTTTGTGCAAATCTTTTACATGACTCTGAAGATGAATAATCTTATAAATAAAGAAATAAAATGAGTAACAAATGAGATGCTATATTGTACGATGTTTTACCTCTAAACAAACGTCAATATCCATACTTTACATGTGCATTTAATTTACGGAGAAATAAAAATGGCATCACCCTGTACACACACACCCATCCACACACTGTCAAACAAACATCTGTCCTGAGTACTTAACTGGACAGGGCTTTTAAATCACCATCCAGTGCATGAAATGTGGCATGCTGTAGTTCAAAACGTGTCTGGACTGAAAGAGGGCGACACTCAAGAGTTCAGACATAACTATCAGTCTCTGGGCATTCATAATCATATAATAATCAGCCAGGCTGTCAAGGGTAGTAACAGGTTTCAGAAAGGACAGCTTTTTAGGCCTGTGAAAGATTTGAATTTAGCTTCTGGACTAACAGATGTTCTGCATTCATAATGAGACAGGGGTCAGTTCAGTCAGAAGAGCAGACTGCACAAGTTCATTCTTCTGGACATGGATGCAAGCAGAATGCTGGCTAAAAACAAACCTAAACCCAGCCCAAGTTTCTGATCTTTCAGCTCGATCTACCCAGACCAGCTAAGACCAGCAAACCATCTGGTTTGAGCTGTGTTTGTTAGGTTCAACAGGAATACCTCCCACAACAACAAGCAAGTGATCAGTTATCAGTATTTGTTTCTTTAAAAAAACAATGATTGACTTGTTTGATGGGAAACCAAAAAATAGTAAGATAAGTAAAATAAAAACGGCAACGCCTACATATTAATTAGAAATAACTGTGCTCTCCAAGTCTGAACAAAGTGTAAGATGAGTCAACGTTTTAAATGGAGAAGATTCTTGTATACGTAGGCTGCAGTGGGGGCGGAAATCATTTAAGCAAACATCACACAAACACACACAAAAGAAACAGAAATCTATCGGTATGGATCCCTGCACATACAGTATGCGAGAAGAGATTGAAACAAGTGAAAAGAGTAAAAAACGGCACAAATCATGACAATCCCATCAGATTTCTGTACACGTTTTTGCATGAATCAATAGAGCCCCCTACGAACAAATGAGATAGTGTGTGGTCTTCTCTGACAACGGATACTCTACTACATGTGATAATACAGGTATACATATTGATTGTTGATTATAGGCTTTTAATTTCATAATCTCATGGAAACGTGATCTAGTAAAAGCACAGAAAGACCATAACACGATTGTGTTGTTGTATAACATTTGAACAGTATGTTTAAGAAAGTATTGATTGCAGTTATACTCTTATACTCTATAATCTATACAAAGGTCTGAGAACATACCATTTGAAATCTTTTTCTTAATCCAATATCACAAAAGCAATATTGAAAATCCTGCATTTTCCAATTAAATAAGCAACGTTGTAACATTTGTTCATTATCCAGTGTTTGCCTTTAAATCAAAATCTAACCCAATTTCATAACATTCTAAAAATGATGTAATGCTTTCAGCTCAACTTCACTCAATCTGTGAAGTTATGAAAATGCAAGACCATTTTCATTTTTGGGCCCCAACTGTATACATGTGTGTATTGTTGTTGATACTTGCAGCCAAGGACTATGAGCTATGATAATGGTTTCTACATTAACCTAACTCTAATGTTGCAAGCCTAAGGCAACATCATATCAGAAATCCCCATTAGAGTAGATTTATGGAGCGTGCGCTGTGTACATTACACTGTGCGAGTCGCCAGAAAACCCTTCGGGGTGAAGAGCATCGGCAGACAACATCACAGTATGTCAGTGGTTGCTTGATACGATGAGTTCATTATTTAATCCACCTGGTCATTATAAATTAATCAGGCTTAAGTGGGAAAATAGATTAGACATCATTATGTTAAAATGTGAAGTGGCATGTCACTAATGTTTATAGCAGGCGGCGTCAGATATTCTGTTTTTGGAAGAAATGGCAACCAGATAAATCAGTGACAAAAAAAAGCTTTTATATAACATCAGACACTGACAGGACAAAACAAACGTTAACCTACACTGCGTGTTTAAAAAATATATAAATACCACCGACAACCTGATTTTAAGTCAGCTGTAAACAAAGAGTGCCGGTTAATTGTTTGTTTATAAATCTCTTCTTCTATTATCTATGGTACCCACGCTACCGAATAAAACAATGTTTCACGAGCCCAGAGGCTGCACTGTTTAACATTCCTTAAATGCTTTCTTTTTACAAAACCTAGATTGATTGACTTGCTCCTTTTTTCTTAGCTTTGGGCTATTTTTTTGAAGAAAAACTGCTCTAAGAGATAATTATTATTCCCAGTTTTGCCTCGATTCTTTAAATGTAGGGAATGTGCATATTTGTTTTCCCTGTGTTTGTTTCACAGTGCGCAGTGAGGTTATTTAACATAACTGAATAATCACAGCACATCCCACAGATGGTAAGAGAAAGACAATCCAAATCCCAGATCTGATCATTTCCCATAAAACAGAGCCTATTTTCCGTGTAGATAAGCTCAGACGCGAGGATGAGTGAGTGCCGAGACTGGCATACTTTTGGGAAAACCTGTTTTGAAAGCAACACGTGGAAAGCATTTTTGGCAAATGTGATAATTAAATGTCCCTTTGTGTTGCACTTCTACAGTGCCGACACAACAGCCTGTCGCATGATAAATGCAAAATATAGTGAAAACCACCGGGGCAAAACTTTAATAACCACCGGATCAGTTTGGAAAATATTCTCTCAAGGTGTTTACCCAACTTGTTTCAGAACTGAATGCTTTAAATATCTTCTACCTTGAGATAAATAGCCGCGCAAAAAAGGAAGAGACCATTTCAAAAAGCATTTTCAGTTTTTCTATCATTTTAGGTTACATGTTTTTGTTTCATTCTGCGAATAACTAACAATATTTTTCCCAAATGTCAAATAAAAATATTGTTTCTTTTGCATTTATTGGCATAAAATGAAAACTGTAGAAACGGGTCAAAATAACAGAAAAGATGCTCTGTATTTTTTCAAATTCACTTCAGCAGTAAAACTTTTGTACATGTATTCAGTATTAAATTGAAAAAAACATGATGGCCTCAAATTTTATCACAGTGCACGTCTTGTCATGCTGTCAGTCTCTCGCATTGCTGTTGGATGACTTTGTCACTCATAAGGTTTGATTTCATTGAAATTCAACAAATACTGCACTCGAATGGCCACAATACATCCAGAAATGCTGATTAAATAAAAATTTGGAATGGTCTCTTATTTTTTTCCTAGGCTGCTTATTTTACACCATTTTAAAAGTTAGGATAAAACATGTTGGCATGGGGAATTTTAAACATTGGTATGCTAATGGTTTTCGAAATCTCTGCTGGGTTGACACTTTCCGTCTGTGTGATGAAGGATAGCTATTAGCGAAAGACACCTGAGCATATTTCTCATAGATCTCCAGACGATAAGCAGGCGCTGGGTTAATCGTCAGTGTAATAGATCAGGCCCGCGTGTTTTAATTGTTTTATCCAGCTAACCGCGTTGTGATATCACACGTTTGGGAGTCCTGAAACTTTCCGCTGTTGCTGTGCAAAGATGTGATTTGATATACGAGTTCTTTTTATTCGAGCGCATTGAGTTACCCTCATCTACAGGTCAAAAAGCAATCTTTGGATAAAACATTTAAACAGTCATTCAGTGCGACTCAAGCTGATAATTGAGCGTTCAGAATGTTTCAAAGGCTCGCAGCTGACAGTTTAATGAAATTGTTTATTTACACTGCTTTTCACATTGCAGCTGGCGATTAACTATTGAATCACAAAATCGCACACTTTAATGAGCGCCATCAAATTATTACACTCAATACAAACTACTCAAGTTATGTGCCAAAATGACAAAACAGATCATTTGCTGCTAATTACATAAGTATAAGTGAAAGGGCACAAAAGAATACATTTTCAAAACCACTCATGTGTTAAATAAAACGATTGCTTCTTGCAGAGACAGAAAAATCACATTATGTTAAAAAAGTTTGATTTACAATTTGAAGGGGGGGGGGACTTGGAGACAAAAGTTTAAAGTTACACAGCATAAAATGATGTTGCCCCCAGCTGTTATAAAAAGGACCATCAAGCTCCAGGGTGAATCGGAGTGAAAAGTTGAAAGAATTTTGAGAGATTTCTGAACATCTCTATAATGCCAAGATAGAGCCACTCTAGTGATCATCTGAAAAAACTGCTGTGAACCCTGACATGTTTCAAGTTTTCATAACCTCCGAAAAATCATGCAATTCAAAAAAACTTAATGCTTGACATTAAAGTCAATTGAATGATAAAGCCACACACTGCCTTCATAAGCTCAATTTAAAAGACCCTTTGATATTCCAACCAAGTAAGATCATCCAGATGTGTCGGTAAATCATTGAACCAGGTGCACTATGAAAGCATCCCTTTAGGATATGGAATTAAACATACAGTAGCTGAATGTCTAAGTGGCCTACACATTTAATGCAAAAAGGCGTCGTGAAGAAGCAAGAATGTCCTTGCTTTTGATCCGAGCACAATCGGTAGATATTTCTGCCTGGATAAATCACTCCCACCACAGGGGCCGCATCATCCGGCTGCCGTGTAACCATCTATGAGAGCTGATGATATATCAGTGCCAGAAGACATTTCTCTGCCGCTGGATGGTGGAGATCTCACAGCACGAAGGGCTCCGGCTGTCATTTGCACGTGTGCCAACACCGCTGTCGCATTGAGGTGGAATTTCTGCTGGTCCTGTAGTCTCAAGAAAACAGATGTTACACGTTGGTTCCGAGCTATGCTGTAAAGAATGGCCCAAATCTCAGCTGCATTAAAGCAGTTTCACTGCATTTCTATATGCATTCTTCATTAAACTGAGCGCACACTTTCACTTGTGTCTCTAATCAATTAAGCAATGCCGCATGAGCTAGAGCGCTGCTGTTGAAATGGCTTGAAGACTGTCACAGATCATTACAACCATGCTAATATTCAATGTGTTTAAATGAGACTATAAAGAAGGTATTAGTGAGTAAATGTTAGATTTCAGATTGCCCAGGTTGTTCATAAAGTAGCTGCCCAAAGTGGAGCCCAACTTTGAAAAACTGGCACGTTCAATTGTTATTCAAATTTTATAAAAAGGATGCTTTCAAAATGTTGTATTCATGTTGCATTGTTGTGTAAATCTTCCTTCAAATATTATTAAAGATCAGATTAAAAGATTAAAACAAAAAATTGATGCACAACAAAAACTAATTGTATGCTTTATTTCCATTAAGCATTTTATTTTCTTTGCGCTTTGTGTATATTCAAATAAAACACATATTTCTGTATATTTGCCTTTCTTACAAATCATTTTGTGCAATAAATACCATCAAAAGTTTAGTGTTTTGCCCATTTTTTACCATACATTTCATATTCATATATTGTCATCGTCGGGAACCATTAAAAGCAAATAAGTCCTCCGGGCATCACTTTTGGCCACTACTGTATATACATGTCCTCTGCATGCCAAAGAAAAGCAGCTACAAGATTGATGCACAGAGAACATGAGTGAAGTGGGGAGACGACAATTTCCCCTCATTCATGAAAGAGTTCTTTTATCACTCCACTCCAGATCCACTCCGAGTTTTCCCAATTCCGTTTCCATAGACTGATTTTACACTGCCGCCATATTGAAATCGAAAAAGAGGCAGAGGTGGGAAGCAAACCGGAAGGACAGACTACAATGGTTTGGACTAAAAGCGGGTGTCTGTGATATGCGATGGTACGGCTTACTAGGTCAAGTAAAACAGCTCGTGTGACATGCATCCCATGCTTATATTGTCACATTTAAGATCATAAATCGTTTTAATAACTCCATGGTTGTCCAAACCATTGCAGTCTATCTGTCTTTCTGGTGTTCTTCCCACCTCTGCCTCGCTTTCTAATTCAACATGCAACGGCGTGAAATCAGTCAATTCCTTTACAAACCACTATCCGATCACACAATTCCACGCCCAGGTACGGATTATGGTAAAAACATACAAGCATAGTGAAACGGAGTAAAATGCTCTTTTTTATACAAACTAAATATTGAACACTGTCAGGCTATCAGAGGACCAGAACTTTTGTTCAAAATAAATGAAGTCATTAAATAAAATGACTAATGAAGGCTAATACACAATTCTTTTGTAAACCCCATACATACAAAACAAAAATCCATAAACGTCGTCACCTGATGTAAGCCTGTAGTCCTAACACAAACTGTTCATAATGCGATTAACGCTCCAGTTCAAATAACCGCAAATCCAGTTCTGTGAATGTCATGGAGATCGGACTCGAATCTATTAAGTTAAGCACAGGCTCAGCCGTGTGAGTCGGTTTCTCAATGAGAAAAGGTACCATGGAAATGAGACTTTACTCAATATATTGATTTTTCCGTTGCGGGCCGAAAAAATCATTTTCAGCAATTACCGTGCTTGAATTTTTCTCATATACGGAAGAGGTCAGCCATAGCTATGGAATTTCACAGATGTGTATTTATCCATTAACTTTGAGCCCATGAAAATAAGTACATTAAATAATTTAATGAAAAATCAGATAACCACCTTCCCCCACAAAGATGACAGTGTGTACACATCGTGTATAAAAACAAAAGACAACCGCTGAGAAGAGGCAGCCTTGTATGCTGTTTCTATGTTTTCCAAGCTAAGAACATACATGTAAAGACCATGTGAGTTGTGACTATTAAAATCAAATATGAGCTATGTTAAATTATATTTACACCATACACACAAACAGATATTTTCTGCTACTACAGATATTATTTATGGACTGTATGCAGCTTTACAGTACATTTTCAATAGCATTCATAAGGTTCCTGACCACACAGTCTCATCTGACTGGTCTTTCGGTTGTCTATAATAAACGTATTTTTTGTCTTTTGTTTTCCTCAAACCTCTGGGGGAAATTGCTCTCATCACCCAGTGTGCCCTGGGCCTGACAGCAGTGTGTCAATTGTTTTCTCTCAGCAAAATAGCAAAAGTGTAGCATCTCTCGCTCCGTCATTCTGACAGCCGAAAGGGAAAATATAAAGAAAAAGAAATAGGTGAAACCGGATAAGTGAGGCTATCAAAGTACAAAGACACAGTGGAGGAAGCTACAACCAGTATTCTTTCTCTCCAACATAGCTTTGGCGAAAAATAAGTAAATATGAAGTTGAGTTAAAAAAGCATCGGGTTTTCAATCTCAGGGTTCCATGAATAGTGAGAGAGTGAACTTGGTGTTGCCTGAGTGACAGGTGGTAAAAGAATGTGAGGTGAAGTGTAGACTGAAACCTGCCTGTGGGAGAACCTGCCACGGATCATCTGAGGTTCTGCAAAAAAACCTGAATGAACACATCTAACGAAACCAAAACGGTATAGTTCTCTGTCCTAACTACCGCGAAAAGGACATGTGTAGGACAAATTTGAGTTGTGGCATTAAAAATAAACAAAAATTTTGTCATCCTTTTTTTTGGTATTTGACGTTATCTTCTCCACACAAACCAAAATGTTTTGAAAAATGTCTCAGTGGTTTTGTGTCCATACAATGGAAGTCAATGGGGGCCAATGTTTTTTGGTTACCACTGTCTTTTTTTGTTGTGTGGTCTGTCAAAGAAAGAAAGTCATATAGGTTTGAAATGACATAAGGTTGAGTAAACGAGAGAACCTACATTTTGGGGGAAATTATTCCTTTGAGTCTATGGCCTGGTTTCACAGACACGGTTTAGCTTAAGCCAGGACTGTGTCTTAGTTGAATTAAGATATTTAGTTGCTTTTATAAAAATGCCTTGGAAGAATACATCACTGGTGTGCATCTTGAGACAAAACAATGGCCCTTACATATTTTAAGATATTTCTGGGCAAGTTATATTCAGTTAAGACAGGTCAAACATTCATTTTAATCTGGGACTAGCCTAGATATGCACCGTAAAATAACCAGTTGCTCTGTTTTCATTTTATTTATTATTATTTATTTTTTTAATTAGCTTTTATTTTTAAATTTTTCGTTTTTATGTTAATTTTAGCAATTTTAGTTTATACTTTTGTCATTTTATAATTTTTTTGTTTTTTTTTATGTTAATTTTTTGGGCGGATTTTAATGATTATAATTTAAGCGCTTCAAACTAATTTCTGTTTATTTTTGAGGCAACATTTCAATTTTTGCTTTTGCATTAAGTTAAGTTCCCAATATTTTTTAGGTCAATATTCTATTCGATTAAGCATGCGCTAAACGAATACATATAAATATATTGATGTAAGTGATCTATTACTACAATAGCAGTTTCTCCAGACTTAGCTCATATATTAAGCAATGATTTCTGTGCAATATCTAAAAGTATTGGAAATATTTTGCATTGCACTACTGTTCTGTATTAGTATTGAGAACAAATAAATATACACAGCACAGTTTATCCACTGGTGTGGAAGCAGATATGTCACTGCCACATTGTAAATTTAACGTTAATAATGAAAAATTGGTACAGTTGGTAGTTAAGTAGCTATGTTGGGGCTTAGGCTGTCTTAAAAAAGAAACAATGGTCCGTCACACAAAACAGCGGCGCTGATGCAATTACGTGCTCACCGAAACAAATTAATTTCATTTTCTTTTTTCATAACGTATATGCATATCTCCTGGCATTTTAAAACAACAGCAATCATCCGTCTCTTTGAAACCATACTAGATCTCATTTAATTACTGCATCGCTTTAATAAACTTTGCTGACCTGAGTAGATGCAATATAACGGTTGGAGTGTCAACAAACGTTTACCAACTCACACAGTACTTAATGGAATGAATGCTGATAGGATGACTTACCAAAGCCAAAATCATCTACAGTAAATGTCAGAGAGAGAGGAACTGATAAACGACTATATGGTTGATGAAATCATAATTCGGGTTAGACTAAACACCCACATCCCTTCTGCAAGCACCTCAGCTCGATGTGACGGGTACACACAGTCTAGGTCATGACTCTGACATGTTTTCAGGTTCGAATTTGATTGATTTTATATTTAAATTCATCTCTCTCACGTGGTTGCAGGGCTGGTTTTTGACATGGAACCCCATCACTCCCCCCATTGGTTCCACCATCAAAACTAACAGTTACTACATAAAGGACATTATGATGTTCAGCCAAAGTCACTGGAGTCATGAAAATGAAATGATTTTTAATCTGTGGATAAACCAGCATGATAATTGCCCGCTTCTCTAAACGCCAAGCTATATATCACAGATGTCCTAATTGTAACCATGGGGATAAGCCGCAGCTCAGCTGATAGTAACAGGGAGGTGTTGGCCAGGGAATGTGATCTATAGATTGTGGATTTGTTAAAAGCTTCCAGCACTTTGTACGTTTTAGACCTGTCAAGCTTAATTTAAGTTTCACACATTTAGGGGCGAGACAGCTCTGAGACTTGTTTTTATATCTATTAATTTTAAACATGTCCAGTATACAGTACTTGTGCAGGTTAGATGGTGTCCCGTTTATTTTTGGTACTGTTTTTTTGGTAACACTTTACAATAAGGTTGTGTTTGTTAACTACCATGAATTAAAATGAAGAAATGCGGTAGTAGTATTTTTAATTTTAGTCCATGTTACCTAATGCATAATGTTAACAAATACAACCTGTGTGTTCATTTGCATTTGTTTTTACATTGACTTCATTTTAAAGTGCAAATACATTGAGCGAATTTAGTACTTTTGCAGTTGGGTAACAACTCCTCGGCAAACCAGTGCTTTCCCTGTTGAGATAAAAAACTTTTATTAGCTGTTAAATCAGCCAGTGAAATCATTAGTGTCACTAGTTTAAGTCCCGCTAGTTAAACTGTTTAATACTCTAGAGTGAAATTCTCCCCTGAGACACAAGTGACATACTTTAAGTGCTGAGATCAAGCTCAAGCGCAGAATACAACCCCGAAAGCAATACAGAACGAAGCATTATTAAAGTCCCTTCAAAGCAAATCAATTCACTATGGATATTATTTTCTGTTATTTTCCTTGTAGGCGATAGACGTATACGTTCTGCAAGCTCTTACTGTATATTAATTGGTGAAAGAACAAAAAGATCGAAATCTCCAATCCTGTTTGACGAAAGATTAGACCTGTTTTGTAGGTGGGTGTTATTGCGTATTACATCACTATTTCTCCCATACAGCATAATTTCCTATTCATTTGACCAAAAGTGGTCCATATTCACCTCCTATATTGTCTCTGGTATTATTAAGGCTAAGAAACATCTGTTGGACCCATTTGAAACGTCTTAATTTAAATGCGCAGCACCACCAAAACAATGTCTCCTCAGACAACAGCTCTTTTCTTTTTATTTGGGCACCTGATATTTATCTACATACTGGCTCAGCTGTTTGCCATGTCGCGGCATGGCACTTACTCAAGTGTTTCACAGTTATCGTGATGAGCTCTGAGAAATGAAGGATGAGATCCCGGTGAGAGCTGGCCGAGTAACAGCTGCTAATGACTGAATCTATGGAGTCTCCTCACAGCAGCGTGGCAGAGGAACGCCACAAACAACAATGGCAGCACTCGCTATTGATTTAGCTCTATCGTCTTTCCTTGCCTCCCACACAATCGCTCTCTTCCTCTTGCACTTTCCCTCACGAGCATTAAAGAAAGATTAGTACCCCGCAGATGAAAGAGCGGAATCTGTAGCCTTTCGCTTTTCTTCAGAACTCATTATGACGGTGATAATACTGTAAAATGGTCTTTGTTCTTTAAAAACGCTTTGAAAACCAACACCAGTTGATAGAATATCCTAGTAAGCTTAAAAGCATTGCGTAAGAGATGAATATCTATGGGAAGACCATCTTAATGTTTCCTTATGCGCCAGGTGCATTATTTGTCTCAATGTTTGCAAAAGGTAAACCAAGGACAGGAAGTGACCTCAGCTTGATTAAAACTCATGTCGCCCACATAAGTGCCATGACTCAATGTGTCAGAGCTAGGCCACAACTTCAAAATCAACAAACATTTCTTGCCGGCCTAGTTAGCATGCAAGAAGGGAGCCGGACTAAAATCTTTATTGAGCACTGTGTTAAATTGCTCCAGGGACTAAAATTGCGATTTAAAAATAAGCGCAAATAATGCAATTTATTAAAGCGTTTGAATTTTACATAAATACTGTTAAATGGTATTTCTTTTATGAAGGCATAATTGAAGACTTATTTAGGCTTGTCAGTTTGGTCCACAAGGACCCTAAAGTGCCATTCTGCAAATAATCAAGTTCATCCTGACAAGTGACAAAGTGACAAGTGACAAAAGAAAAGATTCCAGGTCACATCTTTCACATCAATAAGCTCTCTCTAAACACTGGATGCAACAGACAAAACTTTTATGCTATGCTTCATAGAGCTGGGCAACATAACTTAAATTTGATATCTCGATATATTTCCAAGATAATACTCAATATATATATCAAAATGTTTACTTTTAAATATTATATAATATAATAGCATATTATGTTATATGTCCTATAATATATATATATATATTTATTACACGGCTTGTTGGAATGCTTAATTCTGATTGGCCATTTGCAACATTTGCAGGTTCGTTATTCCCAGATAACAACCTCTCAAAACTGTTATTACACGGCTTGTTGGAATGCTTGATTCTGATTGGCCATTTGCAACATTTGCAGGTTCGTTATTCCCAGATAACAACCTCTCAAAACTATTATTACACGGCTTGTTGGAATGCTTGATTCTGATTGGCCATTTGCAACATTCGCAGGTTCGTTATTCCCAGATAACAACCTCTCAAAACTAATAACACACGGTAAGCCAGATACAGAATATAATTTTGACACGTTTTTTTGACGATTTGAATATAAATATGTCTTTTAATAACATATATGACATTATATTTACAAATGATTAAACCAAATTGTCTGTTCGTGACTTTAAACGTCGTTTCTTATCTTAAAACCGAAACTAAATGGTTTTTCCCCGTGGAAGGTCGGCATTCATTAAAAATTAGCTAAGAAATATTTCAAATTCATATTTCATGTCCAGTTTTTTCTCATGTGGCAAGTAGCCGTGTAATAAGCGGGATAATGTACAAGCAGCCGGCTGTTTTCGCGAAATAAGCCCCTTCAGTGTGATACAAGACCCGACACGAAGCGGAGGGTCCTGATCACACTGTTGGGGCTTATTTCTGCGATATATGTAGCCACAACTTTCACATTGGAAAGGTTTAAATATCCTTGATTTTGCTTGTACAAAGACATACAGCTAACGTGTCCTTCAACATCCAAGAACTTTTGAACGGTCTTCTTTCTACACACTCATAAACACTGGGTCGGAACTTCCACTTACGTCACATGTGACCTTTCCAACATGATTACAGAGTATTTGAACTTGTGGACGCGCTACATGGAGGCACTCTGAGACAGAGCAAGCCATATATTTATGTTTGAAAAGTGTACAATTTATTGTTTTCTTGGAAAATATTGTTTCGCTAGACAACACCCTTAGACAATACCAGAACCCCCCCCCCCCATGGATTAGAACTCTGGAAAGCTTTTCTTAAAAGCCACAATTTGTTTTCGACAGAAGAAATAAACACACGGGTGGGTCGTTTGAGTCTGGGTGAATAAATTATCATAACATTTTCATTTTATAGTAAACTTCTCCTTTAATTATTAATTTCTACAAGATTTGCATCTTTGACATGGCCTTACTCAGTCAATCTTAAAGATATCAAGATTATGTTTTCACAGAATGTTGTTTACACTGTCCATGATGACTTTATGTAGAACAAAAATGACTCAAGCTGAGTTTTCACAGACTGTCACAAATATTCAATATCGCTCAGCCCTAATTATTTATAAACTTCTCTGGATGGCAAAAAAGCACTCCTGGCTCTCAAACAGCCACCTCCCCAATGATGATGTATGTAATTTGCTCATTTGCTAATGATTACAGCCTGCTGTCAGCTCGCATTGTTTTCAGAGTGTCATGGCTAATGAGTTTGCATCTGTGATGAGAGCAGGATGCTGGTGGAGCTTGGAAGAGTCACAGCGCCTTAACCTCGCCCGGACCCTTTAATGTGCCAGTTGGAAAAGGTCACCAGCCCAGCAGAAGAGAGCATGCTAGCAAACCTGCCAAACAGGCATGAGAGCGTGCGTGTGTATTTCTGAGCCAAGTTGGCTGGGCAGAGGGTGCTGGCCGCCTGTACATGCTGTCATCCCCAGCGATAACAATCCAACTATGGCTTCCACATTTCCAAGTGCAAATTCATCTTATTATTTGACGTGCACATCCACTACCGCTACGATGAGTAGGGTGCCACTAAACCAAAAACTTCTTCTCAATTTAACTATACCCCCTCTGTCCCCTTCCAAGGCTAACCCTGGCTCTAAGCTTTTGTACTGACCAATCAACCACGAGGCCAACTTTGTGCTGGGTGATGTCAGAGAAGCTTGTGACAACAAGAGTAATCTCTGATGTCAAGTCTTCATAAATGTCGTTCAGGAAGGGATGTGCAAAGCTAGATTTTTCTTTTAATTGACGCGTTTGTGGATTGCTTGAAAGAACGGTCTAAAAAAGTGAGATTTGAACGTTAACAGCCAAAAGGTATGAATTTGAAGATGCCAACTTTCCATAACGCTTTCATAACTCTCAAGTGGCCAAATCAGGGTGAACCTGAAAACACTTCTTCTGTTCTTTCTATATGATCAACCTAGTTCTGATATGGAAACCAAACGCATCATCAAAATGCTTTATTCCGCTTCGATATGACCTGACGAGACTAGAGCTCTGTATGCAACTTTTCACGTCTCAGCATTAACGTTCTGTTTGGTGACAGTTTTTGGGACCCTCAGGGGATGCATATGTTATACACAGCAGTGCATCTGTTTTGCTTATGCTACACGTTGACGTCTGCTCAATTTTCTTTTCGTCCTGCTGAAAAACAACAACTGCAAAAAAATGTATAATGTGAAAATTGATTTGCCTCATTTGTGAGCTGAGCAGAGCGTTATATCAAAGGACTGTTCTTACTGAGAATCTCCGATTTCATATGGGGACTGCACAGTCTTAGTTTTAACTGCTAAATGAATCGACTGCAGAACGTTAAGGAAACGTTTACCCAAACATGAACATTCTGCCATTATTTAAGAACCGCCATGTAGCTTCGAACCGTAGGCTGTCATTTCCAAAAAACACACACACCCAAAAAATAGAGTGTAAAAAAAACAAAAAAAGTTGCTGCTCAACCACAGGCGCCATATTTGAGCAACTATTTAGAAATATTTAGACAATAGGCCCGTTTCACAATGACGTCACTTAACTTCCGCCTTCTCGCAAAGCAGTGTATCATGACATCCGTCTTGCAACAAACAAGATGAGGAAGAAGAAAAATAACTTCTGTTTTGCCACTGACAGAACACTTATTCACGTACTTATCCTAGCACCTTCGCTAACACAAAAAGAAAACAAAACACTTACCTTCATAATCGCACAGGTACTGTTCAACAAATATTTGTATCCTTTATCTAGCTTTGATCTTGTCATAAGCAAAATTGTCTGCAAGATGTTGTACATCATCTAGCCGTATTTGTGTCAGCTGTGTACGGGACTCGGTAAACTCCATTCTGAGGCGCTAGCGGAAGTAACAATACACTACTTTGCGGCAGAACGGAAGATGCGTGACGTCATGTGAAAAGGGCCTATAATAAGAACATTTCATTTGGATCATACTAGCCTCTCCTGTGGCTGCTTATGGAATTAGTGCTATAGACCACTTCGGATGAAGTAAACAACGATGGTCCAAAAGAACTTCCTGTTTGTTAACACTACACAAATGTTTGAACAAAATACAACCAACAGAACATATACTGTATAAATATGTTAAACAGATATTTAAGATTCAATTATATGTCAGATTTAAAAATAAAATGAATACAAAGACGTGCATCTGGACCAGCATTTAGATTTTGCAAAGTGGTCTATATGAACTACTTTTAAAGTCCTTTTAGTCCATTTAGAGGCTTCAGCTATCTCTCCACACAGAAAATCAGCATTAGAATATATAATTGAATGTAATGTATTTATTGTAAAGGAATTAATAAATAGATGGGATAAATATAAATAAATGGACAGATAATTCATTTGTTCCCCCTTGTGAGAAGGCAAAAGTTTGAAAGCATGACAAGAAACTCTACTGTAAATAAATGTAGGTGTATCACAGCACATATGGACACCAATCAAAGCAATGTGACTACACCTGTCGGCAGCAACACGCATTAACAAGCTGTTAAATCATGCTTTAGGTGTTAAAAGAGAACCCTGAACTCTTGCAATATCCCCTCAAGCATATCAGAGTGGAGGATTACAGAGCTTTGAATGCTGTGGCCTTGGGTTTATCCACTGTGAGAATGATAAGAATGCTGAGCTGGTTATGGACCTTAGCTTTAGAGAAACAAATAGCATTGGTCATTTAAATCGCCTTTGCTGCCGTGCATGTCGATGGACATATCCACTTTTCTAGGTAGAAACTCAAAGAACTTTTTCACACCCATGATAACTGCCTCCTGTAGTATTTACATTTATAGTATATGCATTTTGGCAATGCTCTATACCGGATGAGCAGCATGAACGTGTTGATATGGCAAATTAAAAATAAAGAGAAAGAATGAGCGAGAGAGAGAGATCAAGAAGCAATGTGAGAGAGCTTAATTAAAACATGTTATGTAAAAACCCTACGGCTAAAACATGACTGATTCATTTCGCCCTCAAGATAACACAGAAAAACACTAGAACAAAGAGACAAACACTCTCTGCGCATACGGCGCTCATACATAACAAAGGTGGACTGGAGGGCTGATATATCACAATTATTTCAGGAACTGTATGCGACAATATTTGCACACTTAATAAGGCAGTAAATAGGGCTTACCTGTTCATTTTGAAGATAGACACAGCAGGAAAGCAGAAGTGGAAAAAGAAAGAAAAGAGAATTAATATATTATAAAATGTAAAAGTGCATTTAGTAAATTTGTTTTACCGCTCCAAGAGAAACTGACATTGAATTGTCTATGTGTACATTTATACTGTGTAACTGTAAACATGTAAACATTATGATCTATATCATATGCACGGTTGACTGTTATGTTGTGCCTGTAATAGTGTAATGTACATTGTTTGTTGTAATATTGTTTGTTCCACTTGTTTTGTTTCACCTTGAGTACTTTGCAAGGATTACAGTATGTTAAGTAAATTAATATTTATTATATAGTTTATTTATTATTGCCACTTCATCAATTGCAAAACACAGCTGGACACATTTAGTTATTAATAAAACAGCTTTTCTACATTTACTTATATGCTTTTGGCAAACTCTTGTATCCAAAATCCATTTTCTGGAAATGGAACCCATGACTATAGCTTGTTAACCCTATGAGCTACCAAATAAGCTACAGAAACACTTTATCAGTTATGGCATGCAAATTTAACCTTTGTGCAGTAAGTGTACATCATGCATTATTTTTCCTAGAATTATTATTTATTTCTTTACGTAAAAAGCAAAAATAGCCTTTACAACACTGAAATTACAATATCATTTTATATATAAAAGAGCACCTGCAAAAGCAAGAAATGCATCCACGAACGATTCACCCAACAGGTGAATTCTTGATATCTACCTGCATTAAAAAAGCTAAATAATCACTCTTTTGGAAGCAGGAGCTGTGACATTCAGACATAGGCGATAAGATTAAAAGAGCAGACCTCAAAGAGGTTGGATCTGTCAAACAGATGCTTGAAAGAAAGTTTGCGTCCGTTAATCTTTCAATAGAACCACATGCTTCCTACCTCCCCACAAAGCATTCTTCATCACAGAGAGCTGAAGATATAAAACTCCTGGACAGTCTTATGAAAGAAAAGAAAACCACTAGCTTGTGTCATGACAAAACACCTGATTCCACTCCAGATTTGATACTAATCAAATGTAGATTCTATATTGATTTACTTGATGTCTGTCGCTATTAACATTAACACCTGTCATCCTGCTCTTATGGCCTTTGCGTGAAAAGGATTTTCTGATGGATGGGCATGCACAAAGCCGCAGAAGTGGGTTAACTGATGAGAAAAAGTTTCTTGCTTGAGCGTGTTTCCAGTAGAAGGAGTGGACGGTCACAGAATTTAGAGAGAGCACAATTCAGTCAAACTCATAATGATACGGAATACACGAGCGAGAACGCATCTGAGAGGATCTTGCCGACATCTGCAAGACGGCAGGCGAGCTACAAATAATGTTTAACAACATTACTGACACAGCCACAGAAAATAGCATAGATTAAAAGATGAGTCTTGTGATTTTATGCATTGATTCTGAATCGTCCAAATGAAGACAGAAATCAGGAAATCGATCTTTTCGCCCAATCCTCCACTGAGGACTTCTTTTTTAAATTCTTCTTCATTATCAAAAGATAAAAATGAGTGTTTTAATACATAATAAGCTGAAAGTCAATGGCTTCTTTCGAAAGTCTGACTTTAAACAACGCGTGTCCTGGTTTCAGAAAAAGCACGGAGGCTAAATAATGCGTTCATGAACATTCTTCTCATTAATGCCTGTTCTGCTTCATTAAGCTCTGGGCTGCTGCCAATGAGATCGTCCATCATGCAAACACACACACACATTTCTAAAGACACTCCACACACACGTCACAGTGGATTCACATAATTCCACACATCATTTGCAATTGACGTATTACTTCATTTTAAGGACCGAATTACGTATCAATCTTTCCATCGCTCCATCCATCCGCCGCTTTTAAATGTATTTCTATAGCGCACGTACGTCGGACGATCAATTAGAGAACTTTTCAGTTGGAGGGCTTAATTACTTCTCATGTTCTCACAGCCATCTGGCGGGTCCTCTGGCACCTTCTCTCATCTGGTGAGAACTGATTGATACCCAGCGTGATGAAGATCCCCTCTTGCCATCTTTCTGCTTTAAAACATGCAAACCTCAAAGGAACCGCGCAAACCGAAAACATCCGTTGCTTATTAGTTTTCAACGCGTTGCTGTACCCTGTTTCGCACAATGATGTTAAAACTTTGGATTCATTTCATGTTAAGGCGATAAAAGCTTTTTGAATTTTTGCTCAAAGCAGCAGCTACTGCGACTTACTACAACAAGGACTCACTAGACCTCCCACTCCTCATGTGTTTTAAAGCTAATCCATAACTTTTGCCTCTCTATCGCCATATGTCCCTTTAAAACATAACAACGCAAGTTTTTAAGAATTATTTTCTTTACGAATTAAGTCAAACTGACGTTACACCTGAAATCGAAATCAATATTTAAAGGCAAGGAGAGTTTTGACAGTTTTATGTACATGCCTATTACCCATTTTATGTTTGTTTTTAACCAAAAAGTTAGGGATTGTACCTTTAAAATAAAGAGCTGACCGTGTCTTCCAAGTAATATCAAACTCTATATTGCTAATCCTTGAAAACACAATGAATCCGTTTTACACTCTTCGGCCTGTTTACTGCATTACAAATGTAGGAGAGATCTCAACAGCCTGTTCTCATTGCCTGTGATTCTAAGTTACTTTCAGAGTGGACGGATTGCTTGCCACTGAAAACATGTCGTGCATAATTAAGAAACGATAAGTGAGTTGAGTCGTGGCAGTAAGGTCCAACTCAAGAGGCCTGCGCTGAAAGAAATGGGTTACAATTCAGTTGTAGTGAGTTGACAAAGGTCACTGTGTAGTTTAAGGCCTTTTCTTCAAAGATTTGTGGGTGAAATAAAAAACGAAAAGGAGTTTAGTTTTTGCGTCGTACAGCTATCGAGGGACAAAACATTGATGCATTTGCAAGACGTCCATTAGTGTGCCATTAGACACAATTCGGTTTCCTGAGGGATTCTGTAAGCAGTTGTCTAATCAGGGTTTTTCTCTAGTCGACAGCCAAACCCAGTGCCACCACGGCCTGCTGCAGGCCCATGGGTTGCAGTTTTTGGTATTTTGGAGCTGATGCAGAAAACGAATATGTGTGGTGTGGAAGAGAGACAGAGACCGCAAACCTCCTCTGAGAGCTGGAGCTGTGTCAGCAGCCTGTGCATCAGAGTGAAGACTGATCAGACGTTTCAAACCACACCAAAGGTCAATAAGATCAGCTGTCACTGTCAAAAAATGACCACCACAGCTGGCGTAGGACCATCTCTGACCTAAAGCAGACCAACATCTAGAATACACATGGCCAAAATAACCATTCAATTCAAGGTCATGACATTCCAGTCAACACAAATGTTTATGAAAGATTGCAGCGTAAATTGCAAATAGCCTATCAATGTGAGTCATTCTCTTTTTACAATTCATGTGCCCTCTTAATCTTGAAATCTGAAAATGCTCTTCCGTCCTCTAGTGATCTATCTCAAATGACGTAAATTAGGCTTAGGCGGAGCATCTGTTAACTCCTCCTCTTCAACTGTCAGTCTGCTGTCAATTTCATTTCAAAATGCAACGGTTGTTTTTATACACCCAATCAAATGCAAGCCACACCTACTATTTTTCTCATTGGATATTCTGCTTTGCTCGGAAAACTATTGTTTTCCTTCCGTATCTGCAGCCAATGAGATGCTGCTCTACGTTTAAATCTTGGCTAGTGATTGTTGTAGCAGTGCGTTTCAGAAACCCTCCTCCTTCCCCAGCTTCACCTGTATAGGTCTGCTACAAGGTGATCACGTGAGCTATGCGGGGTTTATTCATATATGTTATATGTGCAGCAGCGGCATTTCTTATATGCTAACAGCAGAATGTCGTGAATGTATTGGCAGTAGCAAGTCTCCGTACTTGCTCTGCTGCTGCAGCGTAGCAGATCTATTCCGCCAAGACAAAATACATTTATATGTCATGTACACTACCGTGATAAATCCTCAGAGAGTTGTCATGACAAAACTATTTTATGAGGTGGCCAATTCGTAGAAATTTGCACAAAGTGAATTTTGCAAAAACGTACAGTTATACGAAAAAGTCTTACTGAAGCCCCTCCCCTAGCCCCACCCCTAAATTTAACCATCACTGGCGTGAAAGTGAGATCATAGGAATTCAAATGAATTAGTAAAGTAGTTACGAACTGCTGTGAGATTGTGTTGGAAAATGTAAAAATTGCTAAATTTGAGTGCCATTATAAAAAGCCCTTGTGCACATAGCAAGGTTTGTAAAGATTGTTTACTGAGTTTGGTGTAAAATTAAACCACTCTTTGAGATTAACTGGAATGTGTCTGAATGGAAGCCATTCCCTACAGCCGTGTTCCAACATCTAGAGGAAAACCTCTCCAAAAAAGTGAAATGAAAATGAAGATTTAAGCTAAGTGAGATTTTAAAAGAATCAGCATACAGATAGTCTCATACTTTTGGACATGAAGTGTAAGCTAAACTGCACACCAAAGCTGAGCTAAGCATCTTTGCTTGTTAAAGTGCTGGAAACCAGCCAGACCTTTTAACGGCTTTCTCTGTCCAAACAATCTCTTGACCTTCATGAACAGAAGATCTCCTGTTAAACATCTACACCAGAGAAATGTCACCTATTCGGCAGAAGACTGCTGGCTGTCTTGATAAAAGGTGACACAAAAACATAAAAGCAGTATCGATAGCATTAACAAACATCTCTCTTTAAAAAAGAAGGTGCGACTTGCTCAAAGGAAAGCGTTAGGACATCTCCTATTCTAGCATTAAGGGTGTCAAATCCAGAACACTCCGGTTTAAACTAAGCTCTGACTCTTCCTTTTGCAGCGGGGGTCACATAATAATCCTTCGCAGGCCTCCAGTGTGGATGCTATCATTGTGTTCTACAGTGAAAAGCCAGCATGACCGCAATGAAGTTCTCATGCGCGGGTACCCACGAACAGCTATGTTCTTCCCCATGAGGCTCTGAGCCTCTCTTTATCTTATCAAATCTTTAATATGGATCGAGCAACTCCCCGGAGATGGACTACATTACCTATTTCACTCGCACATTCTGCCTGACATTTACACAGCTGGATTTCAGATGGCAGATTCGGTCAAGGTAACTCGGGGAAATAAAGCAGCAAAAGAAAAGAGAAAGAAAAGAGAGTAAGAAAGAGAAGAAACAGATATCAAAGAAAAGCATCCCCTAGGGGTGGTGATAAAAGCGCAGGGCACAGATGTGCAGGGCACACAATTCTTATCATATTAATAACTTTATATTTCATAATTTAAAAAATATATATTTAAAATGTAATTTTGTTATAACTGTCTCCCATTGTTTACCAAACAGGTAATCGCGCCCACACTCTCACACTATTGGTTGAGTAGGGTTGTGATAGGACCATAGAGCCAGAGCCATTGAGAGAGTTCTGCCAACGGAAGTCCAAAACGCTGGAGCGTCACGTGATTCATGGAGCCTTAAGATAGATCCAGGAAGTTATGTTTTCTCTTTAAATGCTTTATTTCTTTCATATTTGTATTCATTAAATGGCTTTCGTCTTTAAATGGGTTAGAAGTTGACCTCAGTTGGTCTGTTTAGTCGCAGCTCCATGCGTTACTAGTAACTTCCGGGAACTATTGAAACTGTGAAAAAACTGTTCCATTGGAGTCAACGGAGAAGACGCGACTCTCTCTATTAATGGCTCTGCAAAGAGCCACAGTGTTTCAGCAAAATCAACCAATAAATAGCAAACAATATGAAAACGACACACTTAGAATAAACTAAAGCAAATCTCACTACATACAAACTGCTTGCTACAGCTAAGGTGTGAGTTTGTATCCAGTGTAATGCGAAAAAAAGTATTTATTTCCAATGACCGACCGCTCTGCACAAATTCATTTCAAAGAATTAAGTCATGTGAAAACACTTAATTATCACATGCAATGTAACATACATCGGGTGACATTGGCATTTCAGGCTAATTGTGAAAACATCGTCCCACAGTAGCCTCATTAATAAGCAGACAAAGATGTTAAACCGGTTGTGCATCCCTATCATAATTAATGTTACATCCCGGCCAATTACGTGAAAATGAATCTTCCATAGGCGCTCATACCCCAAAGAAAGATGTTTCAAACTAAAGAAGCACAACTACGCTCCCATTACATGGAGATACAAGCATTCAGTGTTTAGATTAATCATTTAGTGCAGCATATGTTTACAGAATATCAGGCTGACGGATATTAATTAGCAACTGGGAAACACATGCATCTATTGGGCTGGAAAGATACCTCTGCGTGATGAACATTTGAAAAACAAACACAAACGTCTAGGTAAAATGGGATTTCATAGGTATAATCAGTTTAACCTTAGGGTCTGCGCAAATTAAAATGATTCTGTTGGCCCATTGCAAGACTGGCGTATTCCCTCTAGAGTCTCCACTGACTCTTTTTGTCTAGATCTCATTCATATCTGCTTATTGTCTGAAGGCTAGGGGCTTCAAACCCATCACCATATCCCAATCCAATTAAGCTTTAAACACAAGCTATTTCAAAGTAATAATAAACATTTTTAACTCAAATTACATTTATAGACTCTCTTAAGTTCATAGACAACATCTTAATAAAAACGAAAGGAGAATAAAGGACAACGTTAACAACGATGAAAGGAGCATTTTAAGAAATATTCTACATGCATTAGTTTCTACGTTTTTTCAGCCAACCGACTAAACGTTGAAGGGGGGGAATCATGTTTGCTAAAGACTCACTGAACAAAAAACAATGCATTCATGAAAATTACTCGCAGCTTTAGACTCCGTTCACTGCCTTTACAACTATACAAATATACAGGGCCGGCTAACTACACACTGTTTGCTTTATCTTATTTTCAGACTATCTATACAAATCCAATCAGGTTTTTGGACAAACGAGAATCGTGCACAATGGCACGGGTACGAAGCCTTCTACAACAAATGTCTAGTTTTTTCTAATAGATTTTTCCCCACCAAACGCTCTAATTCACTTAAATAAATGTCAAAATGTATTAAATCATATTTATCTGTAAGCATTGTTTTATATCACACATAAGAATGGATTTTGAATATTTGCTGTCTAAGTGTAGGATACCTCAGTCTCCAGGCTGTCCGATCTTCATGCGTTATCTGTGTTTTTTCGCACGCAATGCTCTTCTTATAAACTTGCCAATTCCCATTTGCACAGCGAGCAGCGGGGAGGCCTTTACCTGCAAAGAAATCTTCCCCCTCGCCGCCTCCGACACCAGCCTGATATTAACTGTATTAGCATTACAGGAATATAATATTCCTGCGGTCGGGTGTTTCAGAGCAGATTACTAAATGAGTTTATTTGTGTGAGCGGTGGGGACCACCGGGAACAACCGCTGCGTGCACTTTCCACACAAGCTGATAAACGTCTTCCCCGCTGCGTTCGCAACCGGGATGTTTGCAGCATAATGCTACCAATTTTCCACATGCGTGAGGGCAGGGGTTGATGGTAATCACAGACTCGCCAGAAGACCGCGGTGCGGGTTCTGGTCAGGCCGTGTGTAACTGTGACAAGCATTAATCAGCATGGCTTTGGGAGATGTCACATTACCAGACTTGGAGCACTGCGAGCTCTCTCACACTCTCTGTGTCCTGTGGTCGCTTCCATGTTGAGCAACAAGTGAAAAAACAATCCGACCAGATTAGCGGCGCGCAAAAACAAAATAGGAGAGATACTTATTATCCATTTGACCTTTGACACTACTTTGACATTTCAAGTATGCCCTTGCTCACCTTTGTCAAGCCGCCTGTCAAGCTGTGCATTAAATAAAGGTGGAGGGAGTGGTGGGTTGGAATGAAGTAAAGATGATAAACTTGGTCACAGATACGAGGTGTCAGAGAGAGCGAGCTCAGAAATGGCAACCAGTCAGGTGTGACAAAGCGCTGGTCTGGTTTTTATCCTGGCAAGATGGAAATGTCACGCCCGGCTTAATATGCCAGCTGATACTTGTTGCTGAAAGCAGAAAGCCTGATTCAGATGAATTCAAAGAGTTGATACACTTTGAGCTGGACACAACAACAGATGAGCCACCAAGGGCAGCGATTTGCTAATTTAATCTCTTAAAGGAATAGCTCACCAAAAAAAAACATTTAAGACTTGAATATTGTTTGCTTTTTTAAAGAAAACACCAGAGGACTCTTAAAGGGATAGTCCACCTAAAATAAGAATGGGTTTATCATTTACTTACATTCATGCCATTTCAAACCTGTATGACTTTCATTGTTCTGTGGAACACAAAAGAAGATATTTTGAAGAACGTTGGTAACCAAACAACATTGGCCCCCATTGACTTCCATTGTATGGACACTTCTCTCTTCTTTCTCTAAACATCGTATGTTGTTCTCCACATTAGAAAGGGTGAATAAATGATTATAAATTATCATTTTTATTTTTAGGTGAACTATCCCTTTAATATAACACCTATTTTTTGTGGTCTACTTTTATAGTGCTTAAATGGTTTTAATGGGTTTTCCTACTGAAAGCTTGACATTTGAACTGTGACTTTATAGGAAGAAGCTGTGAAAAAATATGACAGACAAAAATAACACCATATGGGTTTGGAAAACACGGGGGTGAGTAAGTATATCCCTGGCAATATGATGAAGTGCTAAAAATGACAAATGTGATGCAATGCAAGGCTACAAATGTGATGCAATGTCTTTGTTAACACCCCAAGCTTTGGGGGCGTGAGAGGTAGACATATCCGAACCAGAACCTAATCTCAACCTTATATAAAACATCTTCAAAAACAACAAGTCGCATAATGACTTTGTCTTTCCTCAAACACATTCTAAACACTCTAAAGTAAATCTGTTTCATTGAGAACAACTGAAATGCGCTAGTTAAGCCAAGGTGTGCATCACAATTGTGCATCGCAGCCGAGTCTTAAGACAGAAAGCAGTTACCCTTAACTGAAGGTATTATGAACAGAACAAAACAAATGATTCTCTTAAAGAACTCCAGGGAGTAATAGCAGCACCATATGAGATCAAAGACGGACTCTTTAAAACCCGCTCAAATGAGGCTTATTTTTTAAATTCCATTAAATGTAGAAGGCAAAAGCAGGTGGCTTTATTATCTCCTGCATCGCTTACAGAGAAAACAAGAGATTAATTAGAGCTGTATGTCGTCTCGCTGTGAGAGGACTTGCAGGTTGACATGACAGCGCACTTCTTGGGATAGAATAACGCCAATGAAACAATCTACACTGACAAACTAATTAAACTTTACATCTAAGATCTCTCACACAAGGGACGACTCATTCCCTTCACTTACTGTGGTATTATTAGAAAGTCAGGATTAGTACTGTAGTTCATAGCCTTGAGGAGCCTTTTGAAGCCAAGCATACAACTTTGCAATTAGAGCACAAAGTTTTGATCCAATAGTCTGCTGTTTTAATTTACAATAGATGTTGCATCTAAGATTTATAGAACTCACTTTGATACCTTTAACTCGTAAATAAACTAGATCATAAAGAAATATTTGATGAAATACCTGCAACAAGTTGTACAAGACTTTGATCTGAACCCCACTGAACTAAAAGACATGTCTCATCATAGCTACATTGTATAAAAATGAAACTAACTTTTTGGCTCATTTAACATCTAAATAAGAATCCTTTAAGAATTTTAATTAAATACTGCATTTGAAATAAAGCATTCAAAACAGAAAATAAAATCAAAATGAAATGTAATTTCAAGTAAAAAGAATCAATGTAACAAGTTGTATCAAGAGTTTACTCTAAAAATGGATGACGATGATGAAGAAGCAGCATTGTTTTAAATGTACAAAAAAATGTACGTTTATAAAAAAGTTTGAAGGTTTCAAAGACAGATAGATCATATAGACGGTGTCAGCGGCAACATAAACGTTATGTAGCTCAAACTTAACTACCGGTAGATCCCCGCAAAGAATCAATAACTGTTAAGTAGTTTTAATTTAAATTAATTCATATAAATTGATATTATAAATTAAATATAAAATAAATTGTTATATATATATACTGTTATATACCAGACAAATACCGGAAGTTAACTTCGGGCCAGGCATGTGCATCCGATGAAACCGTCTATAGATATCTATTTAATAAATTTCACAGAGATATCTGCATTTTGTTAAAACTATAATTATTTTTCATAATTTAACATTCATTTTATGTCCCAGGGTGGAAGAACATTTCATTCCCTCGACTTTCATTACACGATGAACTTTAATTGCGTAAATAACACCCCAAAAAACCTCCAATTCAATGTTCTGTGTTCAATAAAAAATCACACACATCAATAAAGATGAACTGATAGACTTCGTAAAAGTAAAACCATTTTTCTTTAAAAACACAATGGCACATTATGGTCATTTTTTTATTCCAACAAGATAAAGCCAAAGTGAGGCCCAAAAAGAAATGGTATAGAAGAACTTAACTGTCCTGCACAAAGCCCAGCTATGAACCCGACAGAACACTTAAGATGAATTGGAATGTCGATAGCAAGTCAGAGTGCATCGCTCAACATCAGTGTCTGACCTCACTGATGCTCTTGTGTCTCAATGGGATCAAATCCCTGCAGTCATGTTCCAACATCTCCTCCTCTTAGAAGAGCAAAAGCTGTTAGGAAAGACCGACTCCTTTTAATGATTTTAAATACAATGCTCAAGCACATATTGCGTTTCTAGACTGTCCAAATTATTCTGCCCACATATTCTAGTGTATTTAACAAAGCAGGTACAATAAACCATCCTCATGTCTGCGAAGCAATTTGGTAGATTGTTCTTGGGCAATTAGTTTTGGCAAAGAATTATCACCAGCCATCGCAATTAAAGCCAGGTTCAGGCAGACTGAGACTTAATCTGGGGTTGGAGAGTAAATCAAATGTGAGCGCTTCATCCTCTGGGTCCCTCCCGTTTCGCTGTGTAGTCTGAATTGTAATGTATAATAAATGAAGGAAACACGTTCCAGGCTTTGATCTTGTAATAAGCTCGACTAAATGTGTGTTTTGGATAAAGCCCTGCAGATATTTCCTCACTAAAGCAGCTCGAGTCGGAGCTATCTATCCCAAATACGTTCTCCCTTGAACGAGAGTTGTCACACTTATACCTAACACAGGAGGAAGATATTGTGACTAATGAGAGGGAAAAAACGCAAGATGTGAAGGACATGCTCGGTCATACTGAGATATGCGTCTAAAACCTCTTAACACAAGGTAGAGCTACAGCACGATAAATTACCGGCATGGACAAAAGCCTCACGGTGTAATAAATGCAAATGTCAAAGTCAAAGAACAGTATCAGAAGCACTGAAGCAGCAGGTCATTATAGGCACTATTCCACCATATGCTTTTCTAAAGGATGGGATAATATAAGAGAACAACAAACCTATAATGCAAACAGTTGAGATGTTGCCAATCTGCGCTGGGCTTGGCATTCTTCCTAGACGGTGACTAAAATATGTCCTTTTATCTCAGATGCAGGTTCGAAATGAAATTCGCCACTTTGTAGCCGATCCGTGCGTTCGTTGGGGGGCGGCTCTGAAAGAAATTGACATCGGGCTAATGTTTTCTGTTAGATGGGGAAAGTCAGCGAGGATACGTCCATTAAACTGCCACACTTCAGACTACGCTATTAAATGTAATGGCTTCTATCACTGTTGTATGTTCTATAGTGAGTTTCTGCTGACTTCAATAGTAATCAATCAAAACCTCTCGCCGGTTAAGATGTTAAAAGCTCTCTTATGCGGCGATGCTGATCTTCCCGGCAGGGATATGTGCGTCAATTCCCGTAGAGTGTCTCTTTTTCTCACTTTTACAGGACGGAGCTGGCTTTAAACTTTTCCCCTCAAGTCTATTTTTACAAGAAACCTTTACCATTGTCAGATCTATAGTGATTCTAAAGGCGAAACAAGGGTACCAAGCGGGGAGGGCAGCCCCAAGGGCAGCGGATTATAGTAGCCTATAGCAAACATACACTATTTGTGGACATTATTGAAATTGCTCTAATCAATTCTGTCCGTAAATGAATCAATTCACTTCCACGTTTGATTGAAAACGGACCTATCGGTCCTACATTAAAACATCAAAAGTCTCAAACCAAACAGCTGTGATTTATTGTAGTATTGCCTGGGGATTATGCGCGAGCCCTAGATATGCAAGAACTTCACATGCAAGCAATCATTATTAAAAAGCAATTAAAATGTCTCCTATGACTGACCAAATGAAAACAATTAGAAATCCCTTTCAGTCCAATAAGAGCGCCTTTTACCATTTTAATCTAATTAAAATGTTTGGTCCTCGCTGAAAATAATTGTAAAACGGCTCAGTGGTATGTGGCTTTTTGTTTTAGACCCGCTGAAGTGACACGCTTTTGACATAAATAGAATTGCAAAAATAGTGCTTTTAAGAACGAGACAAATATTCCTTACAGTAAAGCCATATAATTCAACTGTCGTTTCCTGACATCCCGCCTCGGATCTCCCAGCATCTATTTCACACCGCTGAGACTTTATTCCTTGTTCTTCACGGTTCTTGTTTTTCTCTCTTTCTCTGTTACTATGTGTCTTCGCACTCTTTGCAGTGTCTATGCTTTACGCTTTGTGAATCACAGTGACATCATAGCCCCCCTGGCTGTTGGTTCCGATTCTATCAAACCTTTGCATCTGATAAAAATGGGATCCTGCAGAATAATCCTATTCAAGCGAAGGAGAACAATCTTTAACATAAATTTCAGCATGTAGTGTAGACTCTAGGTACTCCTTTGTTACAGAATTATCAAAACTCTGTAGAATAAGGTTATGTAGAATGTAAAGATGCAAAACCGCCATTCAGGCCTAAAAGGATTTTGCATTTATGAGATGAAAGGAACATTGTCATTGTCCTTGTCTGTACTTGTCCATATCTTGCATGTTTATGGTAATTAGATGCATTAAAAGACAGCAATAATGTCCAACCTTGCGATGTCCACTTGTTACATAACTACGTATAATTGCAGCTTTCGGATTCTGAGTCAATCCTAATACCTGTCATCTAGAAGAACAGAAAGACCAGTAAACAAGGGTAGGACTGTAAAACAAACTAACAAACTCTGCATTAGGCAGATTACATGCAAATGTCAACCTTAAGATGAACAAAAAACATTCACCATGATGATAGGTTAGATGTCGATATTTGGTGGTTTAAATACTAATGCGGAGTCTCACTTACTATTTTGTGTTCTATATGAAGAGTCATCCCTTCTATTTGTTAGGATTTTTGCTTTCTTATGGTTTGTACATTTTAATTCACAGAAATCCTACAAAGTACTTTTTGTCACTCTTTTAAAATAGAAAACTTGTGCATGGAAAGATATTTTTCAGATGTCTGGTATCTATCATCAGGGGTTTTGTAAAATATACTGTAAACAGATGCTTCAATATATTGGTCATGAATACATTCTCTGAGAATTTATATTTCAAGTTTTAAAAATGTCTGCCCATATCTCACTAAACTGAAAATTCAGGAAAACTGATTTCTCTACAAGACATCTTTGATTTTAGGATACGGTTAGTCCATCAAACATAGAAATGATATCTGTCTCTTTCACAGAAACGCATCTCCAGTGAATGATTCCCTGATGCTGGCAATCCCTCATAAATAATTCCCACCCATGATTAATTATCACAAATTTACATATTTACTGTAGGCACGACAGTAATATGATAGCAGAGTCTGCTTCGCACTATTATTACAATGTGCTGAGCTAAAATACTCATGACCTTGCATTACGAATGGGTCGACTTTTTCTAGGAGATATTAGAAAAATACACGTCACATAACGCAGCTTCTAAGATCAAACAAAGACATCTATATCTTCTGCAGTAATGAGCTCGCCGAACAGGAACATCTAAATACAATGACAGAAATGAGCACGCCTCTGAACTTCCTGCCAAGCTGTCTCGGAGGCAAGCGGGTGAGAAGACCTCAATAAAATCCTATGGCTTTTGCCCTTAAACTCATCAATATCTCATCCTCCAGAGGATATATTAAAATATTCTGTTCACATACTGGAAAGACAAGAGACTTGAGCAGAAGCTTGGGAGACATGCATCCAATATTGCATGGAAGTCAGCACACATCTGACAGGTTTATAATATGGCTGCAGTGAGATTATTCAAAACGCACTCTTTAGACATCAAGTTGACAATTTGTGTGGTAATACAGTAAGGCACGTTCTGTGCTTAAATCATCAGGGTTAGCAAGGTTCATTGGAAAAAAAGATGTCAATGGACTGGTCTAAAAACAAACTACAATAATACATTGAAAAATATTTACTGTTGATTTCATTAACAATTTAACATTAAATTCATTCCCTGTTGAAATAAACAGCATATGCTAGTTTGGTATGTTTTTATGCTGGTTTCAGCTGGTCCATAGCTGGTTTAAACTGGTCAAACCAGCATGAAAACATACCTGACCCAGCATATGCTGTTCTTTCAAAGGGGTTAGCTTTCTTACCTAAGAGAAATTAACAGATTCAAACTAACGCGAGAATTAAAGAAAGTTTAGTCACCGAGCACACAAAGTCTTTCATGTTTAGATGAACACGAAACTTTTAATCTTTGAGGCGAGATTTTGCGCTCCGTCGCCGATGCCAAAGACTTTAGCGAGAGAAAGCCCCAGATCCTCATCCCAGTAATTTCCGTTGCTCATTCTAAACTATACACATATTAAACCCCACAGTGTGAGATCAGACTTCATCTCTGACCAAACTCCTTGTTATCCCCACTTTTGCTGTCACTTCATGAATGCAATGATCCTTATTACTACCCGGAGTAAACAGTCATTTTTAAACAGCACAGTCTATTAATCTAGTCTATCAGAAGTAATTTACACTCACAAAGAACTGTCACTCAAGGTCTGTCTTGTTTAGCACTGTGTTAGCATTGTAAGGGTTATGGGTTCAACCCGTACATAGTGAAATGTATAGATTGAATGCATGCACCATATGTCGCTTTGGAGAAAAGTATCTACTAAACCACTTCAACATGTAGTACCGCCGTCTACATTTCCTTGTGACGACCGCGTCCAACCCTCTCCACATGAAGACATCCATTCCCTTTGAGGTGTCTTTTCAAAGTGGTTCATTGAAACACACAGAAGCCCCTGTCAATATTCATGTATTCTCAGCTGAGGAAAAGTAACCGGTGAAAAGGCTTTTAATAAATGGAAGTTGCGTAACGGAGAATCCATTTGTTGACTTCTCTGCCTGGGTCAGCGAGACAAGGCCTGCGGATGTATTACGCTGAGGGTTCAAAGGTGCAGACGGAGACCTTGTGATGGATTGTAAAGACCAGACAGCAAATGCCAACCAAATGCCACAGCGAGTTGGCAGCCTTGGTGTAAACAGAAAAGGATTTATGTTGACGCACACGTGTGCCAGAAGAGGAACGGGATAAAACAATGAAATCAAGACCTTGTCAGTGGTTGTTCTGCGTTTCGGTGTTTTGTGAGGTGCACAACAATAGCGTTATTTTGTGCTTTGTGTGCGAGCGTCTAGCTTTGCACGTGTGGCTTTGCTTATCTAACGTTTCTTTGTAAAGAAAACTGTTCAGCCGAAATCCTTTCAAAGTATGTCCAACTTTAGTTGGAACATCCTTAAAGTTAATTGCAGAACATTTTGTATCTCCTTTTTAGTCAAAAGAACCTGAGAGCCAGTGAGATTTACATATAATTAAAACAATCCTGCAAAATTGACTGTCTGTAATTCTGCTGTATGGTGTGCTCAGCAGTTTTTTCCCCCAATGAAGTTAAGTAGAGTTAAGCCTGATCAGTGCTTGGATGTTCACCTGGAAGAGAACACTAAAGACGTGGAACTGCGGCCAGCAGGGGGTGCTACGCCTGTGGCCTGATTGGGTGCCGATAGTCCAGGAACCGTAATGGGGATATCACTAAGTCACATTCTTTTAAAAGTATTGGGCATTCTGTCTACATTTTACAATGTTATCAGTAGAATATACACATATCAGCAACATCGCTGAAAGCTGGTGCCATGTTGTTTAATGGCTGCTCTATAATCCAGGTAAATACTAATTTAGAGTAGAGTAGAAAAGAATAGAATAGAAGTGCTTTAAGTGTAAAAATGCTAAAGATTTAACAATTTATCTTTAACATTAGGAAGATGTCATTTCCAGTGTAAAAACCCACAATGAATAGATTGAGGAAAATAAATATTATTTTAAGATTATTCAATATAATTTAGTATTATTTAGTGTCTCTAAACACGCCGAGTTTTTTAACCCACTGGGTCGAAAAGGGAAAAACCCACAGTTGGGTTAAATAAACGCAGAAAATGTTAAATTTGACTCAACGAGGGGTTGAAACAATCCCAGCATATTGTAGGTTAATACATAACCCAACGGCTGGGTTTGTCCCCTGAAAATAACCAGCAACTTTAGTATATGAGACTTCTCCAATAGGTTTAACTTTTTCTTACACGTTAAAAGTTTTTAGATTCCACTGTGTTGGCAACTAGGAACAAAATTTGAGATCTCGTCATTTATTAACCCTCTTGTCATTTCATACCACTTTTATACTTCTGCATTTCACAAAAGAAGACATTTTGAAGGTAACCGAACAAAAGCCCTTTTATTGTACAGAAACAAACCCAATGCAAGTCGATGGGTACCTCTGTTGTTCAGTTAGCAAGATTATCTTTGGTGTAATCCAGAAGTCGTACAGGTTTGAAATGACAAGAGCGTGAATAAATGAGACAATTTTCATTTTTGGGTGAGCTATTCCTTTAAGCAAAAGCCAGCAATTTCTCTGCATTCTTCAATGGCATCTATAAAAAACAAGCGAAATAGTAAAGGGACCTCATTTGTGAATTTCTTTCCTATACCCCTGTGACAATAAAAACCAGCAGAGCTATGGCCCCGCAACCAAGGCTCTCTGACTCATTTGCATCACAAATCTCTCTTTGCCTGGCATGACAGCCAAAATGGCAGGATGTTAATGCCAGTCACGATGCTGTCTGGATCAGCAAGCACCGCACTAGAGGTTCTTATCTGCAGAGACCGTCAGCGCACAAGTGTTATTCAATAACATGGGGGAAACGGTCAGGTGTTAAAATAGCTATGATGCACTTAATGCAGCAACCAGCTCGGCAGCTGAAGTGGGCTTCAAAAACGACTCCCACTAACTCAACCCCTCTTTTTCATTTCATTTTATTTTATTTGAAGTAAGAATCACTAAAATCTAACAGCGATCCTAACTATAGCCATTTTCTATTAGCCTTAGCTGACTTCACGCAGGAAATGCACCATTGACATTTATAGACGGTGATTGGATGAGGTTTGTGCTGCAGAGTCTCAAGTAAATGCCATTAGTCTGACATTCTGAGTGCATTACGGTGGTGCTGATTTCCCTCCTGTTGCCTAAATTCTTGGCTCGGTCACACAATACGGAGGATAAAATAAAATGGGTGGTATCTGAATTTAACTGGTAAGCTATTTACAGTATGTAATAAAACTCATAAATGACCTAATGATGGACTTACTTCTCCACACACTGTACTGTAAATGATGTCCAAACGGTGAACTGCTGCAAATGATGTTGTGGTTGATATTAATTATGAATACATTAAGCATGTTAAATTGGAATGTCTATCAACAGACCATGCATGCGTGAAACCTCATTTTATAAGTGGCATTTCCACAAACAGATATTAATGACACCACGCACATATGACCAGTACAACGCACAAAATACGTTCACCACCATTGCAGGATTCTGGGAAATCATTACAAGCAGCTGAGAGAGTTTTGTATCCCCACATACACACAAGCAACATGGCAAGGGGTCCAATGGCTCCGTTAATAAGGCGGGTCCTTTGGGAAATAGTTGAAGTAGTCTTCAGCTTCAAGAAAGAGAGGGTTTGAGAGTGTGTGTAAGTGTGAGCGAGTGCAAGAGAGAGAGAGAGAAGGACTCAGCTGGTGATCTTTAATCATCTGCAAAGTTTTGCGGTGTACTGTAGTTCAGCACTGGAGTTTCACCGTGGCTGAGAGTGCTTATTTCAAGGATTGACTGCAATTCCAGGCATCTCTGGTGTGCTTTTATTCATTGCCATTTAGCCGCCTTCAACTTCCAAGTCTACAAGCTATCCAGAAACATCAGGAAGTATACAACAAGTCATTACTGGAGCCCTGTAGAGTCAAGGCTGGTATGTCGCTTGCAATTTTCACAATTGATTTTTGTTGATTTACAACTAAATTTGATTTAAAGGCATTTTCAATATTTTGTTTGCTGAAAAATCAACACCTACATACAAAACTGTTTATAAAAATTGCTTTGAAAAAATGTCACAATTCTCCCATGGCCTGTCTAAAGCAGTATCATTTTTTTTCAGATAAACCTGAACAACAAATAAACTGTAGTTGTTCAATTCACATGTCAGTGAGTTGTTATCTTTCTGTAGAGACGGTTTCAAAGCAACAACATGAACAAACGTTACTGCGCATGCACACTTTGGTGGCACAAATTTAACTTCCGGAACACATCTGCAAAGAATAAAGTCCCTGTAGATTATTTCTGATAACAAGCAAAAAAAATAACAAGAAAAACAAAAGGTCAAAATCTATAGACGTGCGAGCGCATGACCCCAAATTAACTTCCGGTTTGTGTTTGGCTAGTGTCTAATATAATATAACGATTTATATTTAATTTGTATTATTATTTTACTGTATAATAATTCTATTAAACCAAAAAACTGTTGAATGGGTCCTGTATTTGGTTGCATTTAATCCGTATGGTACATTGATAGCATACCTGTCAAGTTTTGGATTTGAAAATAAGGGAAATTTTTCGGCGCCCACCACCCCAACCAAGCTCCAGTATCCCTTACATTTTAAGACAGGTGTTATAGCCCAAATGAAAACACAAAAGGGTATATATGAAGAGCATTTATTTAAAGGCTTATTTGCATATTTTCTGTTAATTTAACATTGCTTGTCTTTACATTTTATTTTCATTCCACATTCTTTTTATTTCATATTGCTTTTCCTTTACAGTTTTTCTTTTCATTTCACATAACTTTTCTTTACTCTTTTAGTGAGTTATTGTACACATTTGTTGCATTCTTTAAGACTGTTTTGGAAGGAGTGTATTTGTGGGCTGCCATGGGTTATTAATGCTCATGTAAGAATATTCATACACATTTCAAACCTATTTTTAATACATTTTTTTATACCGTTTTAGCAAACACATAGTAGCCCAGTAAGAAAGATAGGTAAGTTAGCTATATGGCTAGCTAACTTAGCTTTGATGATTTGAGTAGCCTTAGTTTTTCCCGTTGAGTATTTTCGTGCAATAGCAGAGTCCGGGAACATGTCAGCTACACACTTGTTGAAGTCGTCGTGGAAGGAGAAAGGAATGTTGTTTTTGGCACACAGCATTGCCATTTTTACCTCTGCATGTGTGACCTGGTCTGCCTCGGTGGCATTTCTCGTCACGAATGCTGACATCGCCTGGGCATGTTTTTGTGCCTCTAGCCCGCGCTTGTGCTTGCCGGATTTCTCGTGCTGACAGACATCATTCCTTCCCCCGTGTGAGATGCTAAAGTCGCAGTTACAAAACTTACAAAACGCGTGACTGTCCCCCACCCTGCTCCTCTTCAGAAAATTAAATTCGCTGTCCCATTGATCACGGTATTTACACGAGGGTTTTGTTTTTTTGGCAGGAGTGCCTTCCGTCACTGTTGTTACGTCCATTCCATTATCCGTCTCGGTTTTGTTTTTTTCCCGCGTTGTCACTCATCATCTGACCTCACACACTAACCTCGCGACAACTGCCACCTACAGTACTGTAGGCTACTGCAGATGGCAGTTATCGCGAGGCTAGTGACAGAGCTCAGATTGGAAATGTTTTTTTTTTTTTTTTTACTCCGGTGTTATTATTTTTAATAACGCAGGTTAAAATACGGGAGATTTACGGGAAAATACTAATACGGAAGGACGGCGGGAAAGAAGGGTAAAATACGGGACTTTCCCGGCCAAAACGGGATACTTGACAGGTATGATTGATAGCGGTTGAGCTTGGTCTCGCAGTCTTAATTCAAAATATTGGAGAGACAAATGTAGCCAGTCACGGTTCTTCTCGGTTTCTTTTGATTGTCATCAGAAATAATCTCCAGGCACTCTATTGTTTGTGAATGTGTACCGGAAGTAAAGTTGGGGTCACAAAAGTGCGCATGCGCAGTAATGTTTGTTTATGTTGTTAAGATGAAACTGTCTATACAACATGGGTGCCAAGAATCCCAGCATGTACTGCCAAATGAACATTGGTATGAAACAGAATTTAACATTTGTTATTTATTTCCAACAAAAAATAGTCTGGGCGGTATTTTTGACAGTACTGTATATTGAGGGACATGGCATCCTAGCTATGCTGGTATTCGTCACTCACTGTAACAAACTATAACCACCATCTGTAATCATGTATCACTTTTTCATGAGCATCTATCACCATCCATCAGCTCAGTCATGGTCGAGCGTCACATCACTCTCAGGCCGTGACGGGGACATAGCATCCTATCTCAGTGCATTAAAATTCCCTCAGATCGGCTGCAAACTGCACGTCTAAATGTGGACCTATGCAGGTGTGCCCATGTCCATACGAGTAAGAATTAGTATTAGCTTCAGACAATGTATTTTAAGAATTAAAGAATAATTATTTTTTTATTAAATTTGGAATGCGAATGAGAATTCAATTCAATTCAAGTTTATTTATATAACGCTTTTCACAATGTGCATTGTTCCAAAGCAGCTTTACAGAAGCAAAATAAGAAAACACAGAGGTAAAACACAGCACAGTGCATATTGTTTATAGAACAAGCAAGATCATTCTAATAGATAATATCTAATAAATTAATAAATAGATAAATAGATGCAGTCTCCCGGTGAGCAAGCCAACACTGCCCTGCTGTGGCGAGGAACCAAAACTCCCTTATTGATTGATGGAGAAAAAAACCTCGGGAGAAACCAGGCTCAGCCGGGAGGGCCAGATCCCCTCTGACGTGTCATAGCTGCTCTCAGTGACCCCGACCAAGTCACCGAGCAACATCCCCGAGGAAGGGGGGGAGAGCCCACCGCCCGCGACCCAGGCAATCCCACTCGCCGAAACCATGCACGTCCAGCCCGGTCCCACTCCGCGATCGACACCAGAAAAACAGAGGAACAACCAGAGAAAATAGTAATGGCATATTGGAACATTATTCCTCTGCTGTCTGACATCGACCACAAAGCAAGACCATCCAGACCCACACAGCCCCAACAAATAGAATCCCCCCAACCACAACCAACGAGCCCCCCCCCCCACCTACTACGAACATCAGCCCCAGCAACCCCCAATCAGGGCCACTGAACTCAGCTATATAACTTCAAACTGCTGACATGTGATGTAGTTTAGCATTTAATACCAAGCATTGTAACTTTTAGCATTAATGTGACAAGTATTCCATCTTTGCTCTCGGTTGGGGATAGAATGGTCTGAGCTGGGATGGTCGCCTTTCTGTTGGGTGGAAATGGAGTTGCCTTAGATGGAGCTGGGATGGTCAGTCAGTCCGCAGCTGGCGTAGTCTCTAAGTCGGGATGGGCATATAATGTCCATCTGGGCCTGGCAGAGCTTTCCCTACCTCGAGATGGGCATCCCGAGGCGAAGGCAGAAAGAAAATAATTAGCGTAGCTGCTGTTCATTTACTATGCATTAGTGAAAGCTTGGGTGAAAAGAACAAAATGTAAAAATCTGAATTTGAAGTTAAACGGATAGTCCACCCTTAATGATTTTTTTTCATAATTTACTCATCCCTCATGTCATTTCAAACCTGTAAGACTTTATTTCTTGTGCAGAACACATTGTTGATAAGCAAAAAACATCGACCTCAATCGACTTCCATTGTTAGAACACCAAACCAATGAGCAATTTCTCAAAATCTCTTATTTTGTGTCCCACAGAAAAAAAGTAATATTCTGTTGATTGACATGAAGGTGAATAAATGATGTCAGAATTTTATTTTGGGGTGAACTGTGCCTTTAAGAAAGCACAGATAGAAATTGCCTTCAACCACAACCCACTCCTACGTATGTATTGCATAAATATATGCATACATATAATGTATACTTTACATTTAAATATAAAGTTATACAATTATAATATTCGATCATTTTATGAGCCAAGGTCAAAAAACATGTCTATGCGAATTCCTACTCATGAACTCGTGAAAGCAAATCAATTCTTAAATTCTGAATTTTGACCAACCTCTGCGAACCCACATTGAGAAACACAATTCCTCTGATCTTCACTTAAGACACTCAGATATTCATCTTAAAGCCATCGATGTCAGAGTGAGTACTGGTGGACACGATTACAATGTCCCATTCGCTAAGGTAGGGCAGGTCAGATCATACATTATCATTATATTGACCTCAAAAGAGCATGTTCAATATTTCAAAAGGTATATGCTGACAGCTGTGGAGTTTCTCCTGAGAGAGTGATGTGAGTGAGAGGGCCTGGAATTAAAATAAAAGCGAGCAGTCATTTCTGATGAGAAGAGAAGAGACACATGAGCCACAGGACAAGTGAGGAGATGGCCCTTGTCTCCTCTCTTCATCTACACCGATCTCTCTCAGATTTCTCTCTCTCTCTCTAACCTGTCTTGACTAACCCCCTGAAGGCCTTGGTAAGCTCTACTCTAGCAGATGGAGTGTCATATCCACTGGACTGTGATGCTTAACTGCAGATGCTGTGGGGAAGGCTGTGTCAGAAACCAGTTAACCCACCAAATCAGCGGAGGCAATCGATTTCAGGAGCTCTCTTCTCATCTCGCCTCTCCCAGTGAGAATCTTGACCGCGAGATATGATTAAAGTTGCTGATGCAGCCGGATGATGGAGGAATGCGAATAAACGGTTAAAAAACATATTGAGAAAACACCATTAGGGATCTTCTGTGAGCAAACACTAAATATTCTTTATGGTGTTTTTGCCAATATAGAACTACCATGTGGGAAATACTCTCTCGCTTCCAGCATTTCCCCTCTCTGTGTCTCTTGAGTGGCTGTTAATGGTCATTATGTTTTCATCATAACTCATCCATCACTTGACTGCGTTGACTCTCTATGGTGTATCTAGAACTGGCCAAGACGGTGCGGCTTACCAACCGTGGTACCAGGTCAGTAAAGAAAATGCCATAAAAACAATACCAGCTCCACCAGTAACCATCAAAATCAACAAAACAAGATCTAAACTGTAACTTCTACAATAAAATATAAGTGGCCATCAGCGTGTCATTAAAAGTATACTGCAATAAGTTTCATCGCTTAAAAACAGACCATCAAAATGAATTGAGAAATTCCAATTCAGATCAAACAAGTCCCTCGGCACCTGAAACCCATTCTGCAACCCTGGAGAAGCACAATGGTGATCTCGAAAATGAAAACGGTGTGCAGAGCCACTGATCAAATTTGTCTTGTTATTCCAGCTTTCCCATAATTCATTACAGCAGTCCGTCGGGGTTTAGACCCTTATCCTCTCTTGGCGACCCAATGAGTTTTATTGAAGTTGTGTGATTAGCACTTAAATGGATTGATTAGGAAGCACTTAACAGCAAGTGAAGGTAAAGCATTTTAAACCTGTACTTATGGGTTGGTGATTGTAGTGGAAATGACCAGAAAATTACTGCATTCTTTTAAGACTTCAAAGGCCTTTTTTGCGCCGTGCTGCAAGCTCACACCCACTTCTGCGTTTTCCTTTTCTACTCAACTCCTTTGGGCTTTATAATACCTTTGAGCTCTTGATTTCTCATATCCTCGTTTTTGAGTGAGTTTTTTATTTTAACACTTTCTAAGGTAAGAAACTTTACCATGACCTTTGATTTTAGACGTCTTTTAAATGCAGGATCTTTGAAAGTAACTTTTTGACTCTTTGGGAACCAATGGACTCGACATCACTAATCTTCTTTCTACAGTTTTGACAATGTCCCTTCCCATGCAGGTGCAACAAACAATCTTTCAAAGCAATTTGAACTCTTATTTCTACCATAGGCAAGATTTAGACTTGCAATATAATGCAATATGTCACAGCAAAAAGAATTTCGGATGAAGCTTGGATTAGGCATGGCCTTAGGGCAATCCTTGCTTCTTTCTGAGTATGATATGAATGATGCAATAACCGTGCAAATATTTGTTTGTATGCCCCGATTCAACTCCACCACCCCTACCCTTTGACAGCAGGCCCGCTAATAAAGAACCACGCTCTTTAAAGGCATTCTGCAGCATTTTTTCCCACAGTCAGCTCTCTATTTTCCCGTGAAATCATCCAGATGCAGGATGTGAGAAAACAAATGCTGCCAGTATTGTTGCTGTACCACCTCATTATTTACACGATTTCTGACAGGAAAATGTTCATATAAATATATAAACAAAATTTTATATACGCCAACACACATATAGTGAGTACAGAACACAAGTTGGCTTTGCTGGGTGACATGCCCCGCCAACCTCCTGCCGGAAGCCGCCCGTCGATAAATTGAAGTCTCTCCTTCACCTGCTTTTAAAAGATGCCACGGCTGCCAAGCTGAATCACAGCCCGTCACGAACCTTCTGCAACATCACTGAACAGACAAGCCGTCAACCAGGTGACCTGGCCTACTCCTACCCTGCTCCACAAACTCGATCCCAAAGCACTCGACAGCCCCAGGCACGGAAAGCCCGGGGATCTGGCCTCTGTCTGCCTCCACTCAGAAATAATGTACAAAAGGACGTGAACTCTCTATGCCTGCCTCTCTGGTGGCTTTAAACATGACCTACATGAAATAGTAGCGCTGAATAACACTGGATGAGGTTTTCACACCCACTTATACATCGCAATGTTTAAGGCGTCAAGATAAGACTGTTTGATATTGATAAGGCGTCGTTTTTTATTTAGGCCTGAATTCTATTTGATTTACCAAATTACGAGAACAGTGCCCTTGGGAATAAACGACTTAACTCCATCAAACATCTACCTTGGCTTTAATTACCTTCAGAAATTAAACATTAATCAAAATAAAGCAAGTTTGCAGGTATTTCCCTAGATACATTTGGCCCGGAAACTGCAGGAGTGTGACCGTGCATCATTCATGGCGAGCTTTTCGGAATTTTTGGAAATTACGCACCCTCAAGTGGTGATGGCCTTTAATGGTCTGTCAAAACAGAAACCCAAAGCCCACATCAGATTCTTAAAGTACAATGCACAGCGCAAGACAAATGTGCTCAAGACAAATAATACATGCTGACATTTTTTGGGCAAAGTTTTGAAATTGTACATAATTAAACACAAAAAGATAAGATAATAAGGCACTGTAGTAAGAATACCAATACATGTCAAGCGTTACAGATAATTATCTAGACTTTCGAGTATTAAATAGGGACAGTTCACCCAAAAATGGAAATTCTTTCATCATTTACTCTCTCGTGTCATTCCTAACCTCTATGACTTGTTTGTGCTGAACACATAAGATGATATTTTGAAGAATGTTGGTAACCAAACAACGCTGGACCTCTCTGGCTTCCATTGTATGGACACAAAACCACTGAGACATATCTCAAAATATCTTATTTTGTGTTCCACAGACTAAAGAGTCATTAAAAGGTTTTGAATAACAGGAGTGTGAATAAAACATTTTTTGGGGGTGAACTGACCCTTCAAAAGACATAAGGGGATCTGTCCATGGTGCTGAAGTATACATTGGTCATCCTAGACCAGCTCAAACTAACTTAGTCTGGTTTAAGCTGGAACTTTAATTGTAGGAAAGTGGTCTTTTACATTTAAACATTGTTGAATTGTGGGAGCTGAGCAACACTTTTGTGTTCACAAGGTATAAAAACAGTTATTTTTCTCTATGCACACACAGCATGCGGGAAACATCAAACAGACTGTTCCCATAAAATTTCATCCACTTCAAAAGCATACTCGGAACACACAATGCTTTTTGAGAGGCTGTTCTTAATTTTACTGATTTTTTTTGCCATTTATTTAAAAATATTTAGTTTACTTTTTCCATTTATTCATTCATTTTGGTGGTGCAAATTGAAGAGTCCTATAGGAATAATTCCCTGCAAGTTTAAAGGGGGGCAGTCAACCATCAAATTAAATCTGCGCTCTTCACTTCCAGCTGTCTATCATGACAGATGGATTTACAAAACCTCTGCAGTTCATAAACATTCTCAGCAGCACTCATTTTTCTTTTTTGCTTACCTACAGGGGGTATAAAAATAATTGAAACACCAAACAATATATAAATATTAAGGACCTAATAAAAGTAGGACCACCCTTTGTCTTTCAGAACATCTTTCAATTCTTCCATAAGATGTTCAATGATGTGACTGGGAAGGCCAAATCATTTGACTTCATCTGGGAATTCATCCAGCAGCTCTTTAATTTGTTTAGCATTGTGTAGGCGGGCATTATCCTCCAGAATAATGAGAGAACATTAGATGACAGCAATTGCAGCTCTTTAATGATGCAGTCTGTCAACACTTGAGACTTCATGGGTTCGGCGTTCTTCTTCGAATCTTTCGTTTTCACATGTATACTGGCACTGTAATGTTTTCCAGCACCCCAGTGGCTGTTAAATGGTATCAAAAAGAAAATAAATTGAATCTCTGCTAAACAACCGTATGTACAGATACATTTTAAAGAAAAGAAATTAGACATAATGTATAATATGTGTAATAATATACTATAAAGTTTATGTTTGTACATGTAAATTTAAAGGGGTCAAATGGCTCGAATACGCGTTTTTCTGTGTCTTTGGTGTGTTATAAGTTACCCATGCATTTATTAGACACATGAAATTGCAAAAATTAAAGGGTCTGAACAAAAGAGTCATTCTATCTAAAAGCGAATGCTCACCCAGACCTGCCTGAAACGCCTCTTGTAACCACAGCCACACAAATCTACGTCAGTTCGTGGTATGATTTGACTAAGACCGCCCAAATGTATACATAAGTATGGTGGGCGTACCGATCAGTACAATTGTTTTGGAACCTGATGTTCGCTTGCAGTATTTGACCAATCACTACGCACTGGTTATCTGGCCAATCATAGTACACCTCGCTTTTCAGAGCGATGAGCTTCGTAAAAAATCTGTGCGTTTCAGAGAGGTCGGGGCAAAGAGGAGATACAAACATGCACGGTATGTGGAAAATACAGCGTTTTTGAACCTTAAATCGTGTATTCATATTGCATTACAAAATCGTTTTAGCCGTGTCATATGATCCCTATAAGGTAATATGTTGTCAATAGATAGCAGGCTGAGAGCTGGAGAAAAGAATCTCCTCGTGGAAAATATTGACCTGTTCACAATATTACGTATAATAAATCTACAAAAAATGATTGCCAGGAACATGCTAACTTGACAGGAACATGCTAATTTACGATCCAAAACATCTAGCAAATATTCACAACATTTTTCTTTAAGTATAGTTTGAGTGTTCAGTTCAGTGTTCAACAGAAATCGCTTGCGCCACCTTTAAGTGTTGACTCAATTAGCTGCACAACACAGAAAGACAACAACAATCCATTGTCCTTTGAGTATAGAGGAAGGTGAATTGATTTGCCCACCTAAAGGTAGATCACATGAAGCTCACTTGCGTACCTACTTCCCACATTCCTGCACTTCCTGATTTGATAGTGAAAGGAAGATAAATTGCTTGCTTTTAACAGTTTAAACATGCAATCAATTTCTTTCTTCCAGGTCTTGACGGAAGTTGAGTGTCTGTTGTGGGTGGGCACACTAATCAAATTTGCTCAGGGGTGTCAAAAACAAGCAGGAATAGCCTTTGAGATGTAACGGCTTCAGATGAGTGAGATATTGAGGTTTTGATGTGTAATGCATATGCCATCACACACTGTCGGTTGTTAATACCGATGATAATTTCCACAGTCTCCCTTGAGTGAGAGAGGTTATTTCAGGATAGCATGTGTTAGACTTTAATGGATGGACACATATTCGCGCGCACACGTTCATGTGACTGATGTGTTGCCACTACCAGCAGTGACTAAGGGGTTATATGGGGGGGAGGATCAGATAAAAGCTTTGTTTCAATCTAGTGAGCTGCCTCGCTGCCTACCTCCCACATAAGCATCCAAACAATCATGAAACAAATAGAGAATGCTCTACATAGACAGCAACATCACATGTTATACAAATAGTCCTTCTTGTGCAATATACACAAGGGAAAGGGGATTTTAGAACATGTGACATGGGAGGAACAACAGCTCTTATAAGAACGAATTTACAAGCATAGAAATAACAAGAGATCATTTTAATTTTGCCTTTAATCTGCATTTCTGCGTGTATTGAGGCAGTTCCAGTTCAGTTGAATTTTAACAGAAACAAACCTCAGGAAGTTAAGCAACAGTAATTTGAAAGTAAAAGACAGGTTTATTCCAAATATTCATTTTCGAAGTGATCCTTAAATATATGTAAAAACATGAATATGAACTTTAAGACCCGAAAAGATCTTTCGTTGACTAGATTGTCCCGATTTACTTTTCTGATAATAAACAATATTTTTATTTGGAATTTGTGAGAAATGTTGTCATTAGTTTACAGAATAAAATAAAATGATAAAAATACCTAAACGTATCTTTAAAGAGTAAATTCAGAAGAACTGCAAATCATTTTCTCTCATTTTTTCCACGGCTATACAGTAGGTGGTACACTCATATTTGGGTTTAAATAGTCAACTTGTAACTTTGATTAACAATTACAAGTTCTGTATGTCGTAAAAAACAAACTAAATTAAATTGGTAATTAATCATTAAATGTACTTTTATTGCCAATTCTCAGTGTTTAATAAATATATATGCTCAATATCCTTAATAAATATTTTCTTGCATCTAATTTTTCACTAAACTGGGCATTTATGGGATTACCTCCTCCGCAAATGATATCTTGATGGAATGATGCTTTTGATTCCGGGCAAAAAAATGTCTTTACTATTCAGCATAATAAGACAACTGTTTTGTGGAACTGCACGCTTATGATTACTTAAAATTTCACCTAAGTAGGCAGATTACCAATTTTTTAATCAGAGCAAAAAAGTGATGTGGGGAGAGCCAGAGAGCTGATCAGACAGAGGGACGTGTGGCTAGAGATGGTGTACTGATAACATTCAGACAGCCACTAGCGACTGATTTATAGCTCATTAGCCCGGAGGAATTAAACTCACTTTCCTTTGGCAACTCGCATAAATTACAGTCCCTTTCCAAAACAATGCCCGCTCTGCCTAATTTCACCTCTAATGACAATAGGTGCCGTTGTGCAGCTTTTATTAAAGACATAAAACTTCCAACGTACGGCACACAACTTGGGTCCCGAGCTTGGTGATAAATAATATATCAACAGGGGTCATTAGGAGGGTGTCCAGAAGTACTTTGTCTCAGTTCGTCTTAACTTTTAACTTAATTGAAAAGTTGAATGTGTTTAACAAGTTTATTAAAGGGATACTTGACCCAAAAATGTCATCATTGACTCACCTTCGAGATGTTCGAAATCAATATAAATGTCTTTGTTCTGATGAACACAGAGAAAGATATTTGGAAGAATGCTTATAACCAAAAAGATCTTGCCCCCCATTGACTCTCATAGTGACAATTACTTTGTTCTGTTAAACACCAAGAAGACATTTTGAAGATTGCAGGACAGTTTTGGGGCACTTTTTAAAAAAAATTCCTACTTTGGTTGTCAAAATCTGTCTGGTTTTAAGCATTCTTCCAAATATCTTTCTCTGTGTTCATCAGAAAAAAGAAATGTAAACAGATTTAGAACAACTCGAAGGTGACTGAATATTTTTGAGTAAAGTATCCCTTTAAGTTTAACAGCCGTAACATAACTACGTGTGATTTCATCAGAAACTTATTTGTTTAAAAGATTAGTATATATAGTGCACATGCGGACACATCGAGATAAACTAAACCTTAAATTACAAATACATTAAAAAAGGACTATTCTGTAAAAAAAGTGTCCTTTGTATATAAAATGACATGCTGGACACAACTCTCCAGAGATCAGCAGACCTTACAGTGGACTGAATTGTCTTCACATTTCTTTCAGCTCGATTTATGGACAAAGTTTCAGGAGGTGTGTTTTAGCGCACAAGCCAAAGAATTACTTGAACCCGCACTGGTGAGACAATGAATGGGATGATATGATTGAACGTCTCCTGAACTCGGAGCAGTGCCATCAAATCGCTGTCCTTGTAAAGTTCTCAATGAATATCCCATGAAGTTAATTGCTAAACCGCTTTGTACACCGAAAGATGCCAATGCAATATAATGCAGCTATTTGCATAATGTGCCAATTTCTTTTTGCAAATTGTAAGAGCCGATTCGCAATCTCCCATGAGCATCTGTCATAGCTTCTGCATCTCCGGTCAATAATTCAACCAGGAGGCCAAGAGGCACAATTATCTGCATTTTCTTGTCATCCACTGTCCATTTAGATTTGGCTTTGTTCATCATGTGGATTTTATGTGTTGAAACACATGCACACACACACACTCCCAACACATCACTGCGCCACAACCCACCAATGTGCAAATGTCTCCAACAGGCCATACAAGATTCATGTGTCTATAGAAATGCCATTTGGAACTTTTATTGTGCCATTAATAATAAGTGAGAAAGATGGAGGATCAAGTCTGGAAACTTTGTAATGCAATAGTTCACGGGTAATAAAACAAATTCCAAGCACTAAAGGGTCAAACAATAGCTACCATATCAGCTCCCGCTGTGTAAAATATTGTGAGAACTATGGAAATTAATCATAAATGTGTTTCATAAGTGCCTCCACCAGACCACGCATCTCTCTTTTCAAGTGTCAGTTCAGACAAAACACAACGTCACTCTAGACAAACAGATAGGAGCCATTAAAGAACAAGAGAAGACAGCCAGGGAGGGTGAAAGGAATGACAAATTTACTGAAATGGAACCAAATTGGTAACCAAAAACTGTTGGGCCCCATTGACTTCTATTGTATGGACACAAAACCAATGCAAGTCAATGGGGACCTACGGTTTTCTGTTCCCAATGTTTTTCAAAATATCTTCTTTTGTGTTCTGCAGAAGAAAGAAAGTCATACATGTTTGAAATGACAAGAGGGAGTGTAAAAAAATAAAGCATTTTCATTTTGAAGGTGAACTATATAAACATGCAGGAAAACAAAGTCCTAACACGACGATATATCCTTCATTCTTTTCATTTCATGTACTGTAAGTCCTTTACATTCAAACAAAGACTATAGGGAGTTTGATTTAAATCTCAGAGATTGAAATAGCTATTTAACATTTAATCATAATTCATGTTTTGTATGTATTCCATAAAAAAGAAATACTGTACATCTTAACCAAGGAATGTAATTGTCAATAGCTCAGAAAACTAGAATCTAGCAGCAGTTAATAAATTCAACTGAATTTATATTTAGATTTTTGTTGTCCAGGCAACAGTGACTAGCATTAAGTCAGTGCACACATTTATTCAAAAGTCAACTTATAACAAATAAATTACATCACTCTGTCTGATAAGAATCCATATTTGAGTTGCATTACACTCAATGCAGTCAATATCAAAAGCTAGGTTTCACTGAAGAAGAGAATGTCAATGGCATTATGGCATTATGGTCTATCATCACAAAGGTTTAACAAGATGGAATATTAACTGTACGATGGCAGATGTGCTACTGTGTTCTGTATAATAACCGCTTCAGCCATACTTCCACATGATGGCTTAAACTTCCAGTCACAGCATACGGTCACATATTTGTGATCTGACAACACACGGTGACATCACCGAATGTTTGCACCCTAAATAGTGCACTAAATAGTGCAGAAGTTTTCACCCTAAATAATGCATTTATTGCCACCTGCTATTAGCATGGATTGTCATGCCAACTGCTATAACTCATACAAGGGGATCAGTGGTTGAATCAAAACTCACAGCTGAAATGGTTATAGCAGTTATATAGAATTACAAAAAAAATGGAAAACCACTTTTCCAAAAACGTGCCAAATGGAGCCAAATTCTCATGTTGATGAGGGCTCTAAGGTTCTGATTTCTGTCGAGTTTGTCTCCTCTCTGGCGAGGTGGATTACAGTAGGACTGGAACCCTTCCAAAGCCGAAGGGGGCAATGTGCCAGGTGCCACCAAAGACCACACATTGACACAGCGAGAAAAATAGAAAGAAAAGAGAGTTTATTCTCTCTCCCCAGTTCGATTCTCTTGGACCATCTGTGGGATTTAGACTATGGCTGGCGTCAAGGAGGCCACAGATGACCCTCTTTCCAAAAACTCATTTACCCTAATGCTCCTAATCCGGAAAGGATATGCCCGCCGGTCCCTGTGCATATACGGCGTGTTATTCAGCGCTGTGCCGCAGCAGGAAGTAAATTCAATAACAGAGGGGGTGCAGGGCCCTTTCAACTTATTGATTAGCCTTTTCATCTGATTCCATTATGAATAATTAGCCTACCCACGTCTGATTCAATACCCGCTCCCTGGTTCATTCAAAGCTCCATTTAGTCAGATGTGAACATTCATCAAAAGACGTTTACGGCTAAGATGGGTTTAGGGGTTTGAACGGTGTTCCCTCTGGAAAGATTTAAGCAAATTATACCTCTTTATTTTATTTACATGTAAGAATGCCACGTTGTCGGCACATTTCAAGGAACAGGAATGGGTTTTCCACTCCATTTTGCTATCGATTTGAATTTTAAGCCATATTGAAAGAAATGACTGAGCCTGAGATGAGGCTTTTGGCATCTCCTGAAATTTCATTAGGGTTGTTTGTGTACGTGTTTATGTCTGTGTGTAATAGTATTAGAGCTCCGTATTGGCAGCAACGCTAGGCTCCAGTGATTGGGGAAGAATGACACAGGAAGTAGGTTATAAATAGGAATTGGACCATCATTTTATTTTTTGTTATTATTTTAAAATGGTGTGGCAAACATGTGATACATTACTTCACAACATATGTGTGATATATTACATCACAACATCTGCTGTGCAGGTATACTGTATGTTTATGCACATGCATGGAAAACAAATTTCTTTCATGCACATAAAATGCAAAAAGTCCTTCATAATATAATGCCTGCAAGAAGTACCAGGTTGTCTATGCAGCTGAAAATATGTCTTCAGCTCGTACACATATATGCATATGGATGCACATGTTCAGCCAAGATTCAATGATGCTTAAAGACATCTCTCCTATATACAAGCATGAAATTACCTCACGTTCCATGTTCTGCACACTAGAAATACAGAAAAATCTTTTGATAAGCACATCCTTCTTTTTACTAAGGACAGTCTGTGTCAAATCCGACAGAATCAATGCGTGTTGCTGCACTGATAATGTTTATTTTTTACTTTTTTCGACTTAAAACTGTATTTCATGCAAAAAGAAACATTTACCCCAGGTTGTTTTTATGTGAAGGTTTTGTATATTTTAAAGCATACAATTTGACTAAGCAACCGTGTGAATGTAGCAACAGCCCTGTCTGTTTTGAGATAATAAACCAGAACCATCCCATTGTCAAAATGGAGGGTTTAGTCATCACTGTCATCACATTCTTTTTGCATTTCAATTAGTGGATGCAAATAGTAACCATACTGTCACCGTGTAAACAGGAAAATTGACCCCCGGATGTGTCATAGTTCATAAATTTCACAGCATTAAGTCTTTAAGAGTTATGTTTTTAATAAGCATGCAGCAACTAAACACATATTTCTTCCAAAATACCTGTATTTTAAATTATAAAGAATTTATAAAGAATTATATCCGTGAAATGATCAGTAATTACTGTCGGGTGGATGTAAATTCTGACCGATGCACACTTTCCCCTTAATCATTTGATGTTCACTGTACAACCGTATGCCGACACTTATGCACCATTACGTAAATGTAAATAAGAAACCACTTCGATGCGAGTCAGCCAATTAGTGTGTGTTGTTCAAGCCCCTTTCTGCTATTTCTGGCATCAAATGACTAATTGACCTCTAATACTAATCTGAGATCAGTTTCTCAGTTTCCCCTTTATTGATCCCAGTATGAGTACAAAAACAAAAAAAACGAATGCAGTGCAAGCTCAGTAACATTGCTCAATGGGACAATCTTTCTCTCACACTGCTTTTTAGAGGTTTTTAGAGGTTGAAACTTTTGCAGACAATGACGTCATACTATTTCCATGCTATGTCATGCAGGGTCTCTAAAGAGAATAATGTTTTTTGTATATACTGTATCTATATTTATGTTTACAGTGTATTTGTATGTATATTTTTTTAATCAAAATGTGATATTACATGTATTTGTTGAGGTATGCATAATAATAATTATAATAATAATCATTTATACCAGGGTTTTGAAAATGTCATGCCAAGGACCCCCAAATGGATGAACTTTTTGTGAGGACCCCCTTTCTAAAATACACGTATCGTTTCTATACTTCTATACTACACATTTTTTTTTTATGTATTTGTACTGTATCAACTTTCACTTTGATTGCTAAAAAAGGAACTGCAGTAAGAAAAGACTTACTAGATAGGTATAAATATAAACAACTCCTGAAAATAAACATGTATCAATAACCAAACAATAATATTGATCAATAGACCTTTACAATTTTGGCTTTATCTTTTTTTCCCTGGAATTTCTGGGGACCCCCTGCAACCTTCTGGAAGCTTCATACTAATGTCCCAAAAGGATAATGTTAGAATATATACATGCATATACATGCACAAGCATTTGTACACACATTTGAAGCATGACACATAAAGACTAGTGTCTATAAGGAAACTAGGCATTGTGTTAAATAAATACACAATCTTTTACATCTATCATTAAAACATTTACAATGATTTATGTAATAGTTTAACAAAATGTCAAACAGAAAACACTAGACCTCCGAATAAAGAATTACTCTAACTTTGCTGTGCCTCTCATTTAAACCGCCCTTTCTGTCTTTTGTGTAAAATTGTTTCATACTATATTCATGAGTGTGTCAGGCTCCCGGGCACTTCCCTTTCTCTCAAAATGAAAGAAAGAAAGTGAGGAATACCAATGTTATGCCGAATTACTTTGTGATTGAGACACTTTACCACTGTAGTGATATCAAAGAAAAACTGTTCGCTTTTGAATGGATTCTGCAACTGTTTCGTCGAGTCAGTGAGAGGAGTACAACGATGATCAAATCACTCGTTTAAACATGGACGACAACATTTACACAAACAACACACAATGCTAGATGCCTCACTGTCTTCCGCTGAAAATTTCAATAACAATGCATCAAGCCATTTTTATTTGAATGGCGCTATTCGCAATACACAGCGTTTCTAAACTGTGAACACGTTACGTTTCCATCACATTTCCCTTTTCTATCATTAAGATCCCATCGTGATAAAATACCTGGACATAAAAAGGAAAAGCACCAGAGCCAAAATTACAAAAAAATGAGACATCACTAAAAGACATTCTTATGAGCTCCCATTTCAAAGAGGCCAGATATTTAACAAAGATGTAGGGGTCCAATTTGTAAAGAGAGCCAAATGTTATCTTGAACACCAGCCAGAGAGCTCATTACAAAAGCTAATGCAATCTACTGACATCATTGCGCTCATCAAATTGTCAAAGCAGTCGCTCTCGAAAGCTCTTCTCCACAAATAATTATTTAAAAAAATGCATGCGTCCAAACTAGAGCAAAACCTCAGGCAATGTTATGATTAAGCAGTTCTACCAAGAGACTAAAAATAGGTGAAACACTAATAACAAAACTAATTATGAGATGTAAAACATAATTTCAGTGTCTAATTCGATATCTATAAACTCCAAGATGTCAGTCACCTTGACAACACTAGATCCAAATCTCAAGAGGCTTCCAAACAGTACATAACAACCCCAAAAACAACAGCCGCGCTGCGTTGTAACTTCTCTTAATGGGACAGATGTAACTGCACTATATTCTTCAGGTTTGTTTTCTCCGTCAGCCTGTTTGGATGAATGGGGTCTGGTGCAGGCAACCTGTCAGGAAGTTATGTAGATCTGATGTACGGTAATGCATGTCACCCTGGTGTCTAAGTGAGGAAAGGTGAAGTCAGCGAGGGCTTATTATCCTCCGCAATGGGCTCTGAGGGAGTCAGATGGTGACAGAGGAAAGTCAGAGCTTCCGCGTGTGATCGTAACTCAAGCACATGAAACCAAACAAAAACATGAGATTCTCGCTCTGTAAGTTCAGTAAGAGGACAGCTGCGCAGGCAGCCTAGGTACTAAAATCTTGATTCGAGTTCAGAAATACAAAATGACAAGTATACTAGGCCAGCTGTTACTGCCAGACCGTGTTGTTTATTTAGTCCATCGCAGCCAAGCGGCAAACGCAAGGATATGAAATCGAATTGTGGCCACACAGCAATTGTTAAAAAATGCAGCGCATGTGTATATAAGAGTTCAAGTGGTGTTCAAAGGTTTGAGACTACATTTGAAAAATGAATATGGGATTTAAAATCTCATTTAAATCTGTTAACAAATCGTTTTAGGATTTGTTTAACAAAGAATATTTTGACTCAGCTCACAAGATGTTCTTTGGAAAATTCTCATATCATTCACACATCACACAGATCATCAGGTTTTTCAACAACTTGCAGAGGTCAGGCCAGGCGCATGCTATCATAAAAACATAAAACATTATGCTGACAATAAAATTTGTAATGAAAAATGTAATGTTTAGTGTTTAAAATCTTCACTTAAAAACGTATTTGTTTTGATGAATACCTTTATTCTAATTTGAATATATTTTATTTATCTGTTTCTTGTAAAGCGCCTTGAGATGCAACCTTGAAAGGCGCTATATAAAATGAAGTCATAATTATTATTATAAATTCCTTTAAAAACACAATTTAGACCCGCTCCCTCATTCATTCAAAGCTCCATTTAGTCAGATGTGAACATTCATCAAAAGTTTAGGGGTTTGAACGGTGTCCCCTCTGGTAAGATTCAATCAAATTATACATGTTTTTTTTTATTCACATGAAAGAATGGCACAGTGTCTGTGCGATACACAGAACAGGAATGGGTTTTCCACTCTGTTTTGCTATCGATTTGTATTTAAAGCCATATTGAAAGAAATGACTGAGCCTGAGATGAGGCTTTCAGCATCTCCTGAAATTTCATTAGGGTTGTTTGTGTATGTGTTTATGTCTGTGTGTAATAGTATTAGAGCTCTGTATTGGCAGCAACGCTAGGCTCCAGTGACTTACTGAGGAAAAATGACACAGGAAATACAGGACGTACAGGTTAAAGATAGGTGTAAAAAAGAAACATAAAGATTGTTGGCAAGCATGATGTAGCGAACTTACAGTATGTGATATATTAGTTCACAACATATGTGACATATTAGTTCAAAACATATGTGATATATTACATCACAACATCTGCTGTGCAGGTATACTGTATCTTTACTACCTTCTTTCATGCACATAATATACAACTTTCTTGTAAAGCGCTTTGAGATCCAACTTTTAAAGGTTCTATATAAAATAAAGTTTATCATTATTATTATTATAAATTACTTTAAAAACACAATTTAGATCTATGTGCATGTAAGTGATTCTCGATTCTCGTCTCAAAGATTATACACTGTAAAACAAAAAGTAAAAAACAGATAAAGAACTGGCAGAAAATTACGAGTACATTTGCCTTTATTTTACGGACATTTCTGTTAATGCTTAAGTGCAATTTAATGCAGAGCAAAATGTAAAATACAGGTAGAACAAATGTATAAATGAATACGGAAGATTCCTTCATATTAATACAGTATATTGTATAGAGTGTAGGCTATATTAAGCTTCTTTTAAAAAAATATTTGCATGAACAAGTTTCCTTTAAAAAAAAGGTATGACATGTATAAAAGCATACGTATTGTAAATTGTATTGTGCAAACACACATGGCTCACTTATACGCTTATCAAAGTACGACGGTAGACTGAATCTATTCCATGATGAGAAATGCCTGATGCCGTGTACTCCGATGCCTACATATCTTTCAAGTTCTGTCTGCAGGTTAATGCCACACCAGTAGAAACGTACACGGTCGCGCTTTCAACTTTAACACCTAATTAAAACATTAAAGCAAATACTCGATTTGCCCTTCTGTCAGAGAGCCCGAGACCAGAGATGAAAGACAGGCTGATCTGTTGAGCCCGGAGGGACGAGCTTACTGTCAGGGACAGTCTGAACCGAACACCTGCTGGCATCAAGCACTATGTTACGCATACAGAACCTCAACCTTTAAACAGAAAGAAAGAAAGAAAGAAAAAAAGAAAGAAAGAAAGAAAGAAAGAAAGAAAGAAAGAAAAAAAGAAAGAAAGAAAGAAAAGAAGTCTATTGTGTAATTTTTAGTAGTATCTATGACAGAAATGCAATATTATATACATAACTATGTCTTCAGAAGTGTATAAAGACTTTAAAGTCCCAGTGAAATAAAAAATTACAATGCCTATTTTTTCATGAAATATTGCGGGTATTATTGTAAATAGTTTATCAATGTGGGTCATTCTCTTTTTTAAATCGTGCGCCCTCATAATCTTTAGTTAAAATCTGAAAATGCACTTATGTCTTATGTCTTGTAATGACTATCCATCGTAGACGACATTTGTAGACGACATTTGTTAGACGGCTTGGGCGGAGCATCCGTTAACTCCTCCCCTTCAACTGTCAGTCTGCTGCCAGTTCCATTTCAAAATGCAACGGCTGCTTGTATACATCCAATCAAATCACAGAGAAAGATGAAAGCCACGCCCACTATTTTTCTCATACAAAATTCCATTTCACTTGGATATGCATTAAAATACGGAAGTAAAAAGATCGCAACTTTCGGTTTACGGGGACTTTAAGTAATGAAACGTTGTGTTTTCATTACCTTAGAATGACCTATTTCTATCAACATACACCTCGGGGGTCTGTTTCTAAAGTAGCCCTAAACAGACAAACTGCTCTACAGAACGCATTTCGTAAAAAATCTCCTTCCGCAAAGAAGCAAAAACTTGACGACATCTTACTTCTGTGTCAGTCACCGTAGTGCTTCGAAATTGGAGGGGGGAAGTGAGGGGTTTGGAATTCGCAAACTCACCACTAGATAAGTTATTTAAAAAAATGAAATGCCGCTAAATTTCATACACTGGACCTTTAACTTAAAAAATGTAAAGACTGACTTGCAGTACACAGGTGTTTAGACCAAAGGCAACTGAGCTGAAACATGTTCCAAAGACCTTAGTTTCAAATCTCTTTTAGAGTAAATTAAATTGGTTACACTTGTTGAAAGTGTTCGCCAAATCTAATGCTTAAAGTGGCTCGACATCACACATAGTTTGACGACTTCTACCAAATATAACAAAGAAGACAGCAGGAACAAAAGGTGGTAGGTAAGACAGTATACCATGTTCTTGGTGCCAAAAGAACATTAACATTAACAGGGTTTTACATAAACAGATGGCTTAGAACATTTTACATCCATTTACCAACACTTTTTTTACATCATAATCTCTTATCGTAGGTCAGACTGCTCATGCATATTAATATAACATAAAGCACCACTTTACTTTCTCTTTGGATGTCTTGGAGTCACGGCTCCTACAATCTAAATCACATAATCATGGATTCCATGGAGAGTGCATTTACATTGAGTCTTACATGAAGAAACAACTGAAAATCCTATTTACTTTGTGTATGTTAACAGGAACGGATTTTGTGGGTTGGATGTGATGTCACTTTCTAAATCCGTCCGTTGAGGGTAAATGAAGAGTGCAGACTAAAGCATGCGATTCCAATTCTGCCACTATAAAAGCAAAACCTTTGCTCTTTGCTTAGACTCCAGGCTTTCTCCACTTTGCTACAATAACACAGTTCCAACAAAAGCCTAATGGCGATGTTTATAAACACATTCGAGCTCCCAAGTCAAGAGAAACTAATGGAACATGGACGCTTTTCAGTACTTTCAGGTCAGAAGATAAAATTGCCATCTGTAGCCGGTTTCACAGTAGTTTGTTGGTGCACTGTGATTAGGTTTTGTTGCAAGCGCACAGATGGACATTCAATAATTTTCATTCATCGAATGTTAAAAGTTTACTTTTAAATGTAAAGTCATTTAAATTCGCCGTCTTGGGACACCTACTCATAAAGCCGTCCTAATCCTTGTTAAATATCAAACAAAAATACATTTTGGTCAATGTGCCCAGTCACTTTAATGAAAACACCACAGGTTAAGTGTGGAAAAAGGTCAAATATTTGCTTTAATTTAACTCCGTGTTTTTTCCGGCACATACTGTGGCCTTTAACTTGATTGGAGCATTAACCGAGCCAGGTTTTCCTGCAGAGGAGTTCCTCACAAGATATTGAACCGAGACCTTTTTTGCACTGAGGACACAATAAGTACATTTAGCGGACACTTTTATCCAAACCCATTTTAAGTACACTTACAAGGACAATCTTCCCTGAGTAATCTGGACTGACACGCTTTGCTTAAGGGCACACTGGCAACAATAGAAATACAAAACCCTAAAATTCACTAGTGCCTGAACTAATACATGCTTTAACATGAAGGTACTGTACTTCCACTACACTCTAAACAACATATCTGATTCATTTGGGAGAGAAACAACCGCAACTCCACACAGGTTCCAATGTCATCAGTCATTGAGCATCACTTGACCAAACAGCCTGGTCAGCAAAACACTTTACTGAGAGCCTGGACTCCACAGGTACACAGAGAAAGAGTGTACCAAAGTACTGCAAGCGTGGTCAGCGGTCAACCCTGACAGCAATACTTTCTCAACACAAGATGAATGGACTGTGTGGAGAGCGAGGCCAAAAGAACGTGCAGCGTTGCGGGAACCTGAGAAGAATGAAGTCTGCCAGTAAGGCTTTGGAGAAGCCAGCAGGAGCCCTGCAGGAGGCTAAATACCACTAGTGCTAAACCTTGCTAATAGCTCATTATTTGATCCACGCATGTAAGAAGACTGACAGTAACAGCAAGTTTCACTAAGCACTTGAGCACAGGTGGTCCGGGGGAATAATAAAAGCGATGACTGAAAGGTGTTTACAGTTCTTTTAAAAGCTGAAGTGTGTCGTTTTAGCGCCGCTAGTGGCAACAAACGGAACTGCAAAAACTGTTTTCAAAACGTGTCTTTAATGCTAGTCCTTTCTGCCATTGGTTGTACAACAAATAGCTCCAACCCAATCTCACATTATTGGTTGAGTCAATGCGACAGTATTGATAGAGTAAATCAAACCAGAATGCTTTTTATAGTTGAAAGGATAGTTCACCCAAAAATCAAAATTATGTCCAAAATGATTCATCTCAAGTTGTTCAAAACCTGTAAAAACTTTGTTGTGTTGAACACAACGAAAGATATTTGGAAGAATGTTAGCAACTGGGCTAACATTGACTACTATTAAAATGGCTGGGTTTGTCCATTTTTGACCCCAAGCTGGGTAAAAATAAATAACCAAACATTTTAAAGTGTGCAGAGGGCGCTGCATCTATGGAAACAATAGCAACAATGTTTGGATCATCATTCTGATTTGATCTGGACAAAGTCTTTGAAAAAAATGACATTGTCTCAGTTTTTATTTAGTTTTTTTAAAGAAACCTACCCACATTTAAGAGGTAATAAAACATAAAAAATAAAATAGAACTCTATCTAAAAATCTCTGCATCTGACTACCACCCCTGCGGTCCTTTATTCAGCCTGAAAATGCACCCCGCAACAGGCCATAACCCTCACCATTAAAATCAATTTGTAATTATAGTCTCACTTGATTTAACTAGCATCTCTATCAGCCTTCATTAGAGCCCTAGTAAGGATGCTTGTACCACTTTAATCAGACATATTGCCAAGCCGAAACACTTGTACCAAACAATGCCCGTCATCCGTAGCACTCCCAAAGGATCCAACAAGTTTTTATGCTCGGAGAAAATGGGAGATGTCCAGAGACAGAACGAAAGAAAGAAAGAGCCAGACCACTTGTGGCAAAATGAATGTGAGGAATTGTAAATTCAATACAGCGTCTGTGGGAACGGAAGTCCTGCCTTTCAATTAAAAGAAATAATCACTTTTTTGTTTACTCCAAAACATGCACATTAACCGAATTAGACTGCACTTAAAGTTAAGCTCACCTTTAAATCTTAATGTTTCATTGTGTTTTGTTTTATTTTGAGCTAAACGTAATAAGCACAGATAAGGAAAGTTCATACTTTGTTAGTCTCATTTCAAAAAAATATTTTCTAAAACAAAACTTCCATTCTTCAAGTTCAAGTGTGACTCCCCAAGCGATGAGTTTGATTTGGCTGAAGTAGACATGAACCTCCAGGCATCTTTGCAGGGAAAATAAATCTCCTGAGGACCTCGAAGTGAGGTCAGAGACGCAGTGACACCCACCAACACGCTGAACCGGATGACCTCAGAGAACAGCAGAAGGGATCATCGCTCATCTCCATACTCATGAATCATTCATCTTTCAGACTGTCCTCCACACTCTATCATTCACGCACATTTATCTCTCTCTCACACACACACATAACCCCAAACTTCTTAAGTTTTGTATCTCATCTAGGTTGGCCTTTAAGTGAATTAAAATACAAACGGAGAGAAACCTTGAATCTGACACAAAAGGAGACCTTTTAAACCGATACAGACAGTCGTCAGGATTCACAGCAGCATTGGTCTAACAAGTTGCAAAGCTGCTTCGGCTGCGTGCATGCATACAGTAAAGGCCATCTAACACTTTCTCCTAAGCTTTCATAAGCACAAAACCTGACTCCCATGAATCCAGCAGATAAAGCAAAACAATTGAAAATCATATTTTTAGCACATTTGAGCCTGTAAGTGTGCTTTAGATGGCAAGCAAAGCGAAGATTAGGAAAAAGTCACATTGACAAGTTTGCTGTGATCTCCGAGCCCTAGAGTCGTGCTAATGATGATAGCCTGATGATAATGATGAAATACACCCCACTGTGATAAATGTTACAATTAGGGTGCTAAGAAAAATATCTCCAGGGTCTGTAGTAAGTGACAGCCCTGGTAGCAAGAGAACATGAACTTCCTGGCGCAGCACAGACGAGAGATCAATGATTCATTGGCTTCACTGTCTCTGTATCTCAACATTCATATGCACTGTAGTGAATAACAAAAAAGGAACTGTTTTCAACATTTTTAAAAATGTAAGTCAGGGCTATTTGAAGGCTAGTTGAGTGAAAGGTCAAAGTCATTTTAGGGACCTATAGGTTTCGTGGATTTTGTTAATTTATGTACAGTATGATCATGATGATTATGTTTCTCAATATATATATATTATTCAAATGTCTCCATGGTTCATGTGCATTTTAATGTATATTGTTTAATTTCAGCTGACATAATTATAAATAATAAAGAGGAAAAAAGTTTGAGTGGGTCAGCATTTTTTTACCTGGTGGAGCAAGTAAAGCAATTGCTAGTAAAAGCAATAGGGTGGATAAATGTAGGAAAAACAAGGATAAATGTTCTTGCTAAACCTAGGATATTTTGTTGTGCAGAACAATAAAACGTGTCAATAAAATATATTTTTTCATTTTATAAATAACATTTCAAGTACTGAATCTCAAAATCTCTCATATCGCAGCTATCCTTCTAAAACCTTGTCTCCATATTTCTTGATTTTATTTCTTGCCTTAAATTTGAACCCTTTGGGCCCTATTTTAATGATCTAAGCGCATGGTCTGAAGCGCACGGCCTGCGTCGGACTGAAACAAGCAAAGACACTTGCGCTGCCCTTGGTACAAATACATAACCAAAAGAATATTAAAAAGTGCTTGTCAAAATTAACCGAACAGTATTTCATCTTTTAAAAACGACAGTGTTTTTTTTCCCTTTCCTGAAAAACTGAGAATTTGGACATCGGAGGTTTCAGAAGGACAGCAACGATCATTTACAGCAAGAAACACACATTGACTATGTCATGAAAATAGTATTATGACTACTTAAATGCTCAAAATCTCATAAGATTAGATTGAGATGTTTTCCCAAACAAAGTGACAAATATAAAAAATGGGCGGGTGGAACATATTATAAAATTAGCAGAATCAGTCGCTTGAAAACACTTTGATCAGTCACTTCTCTAACTATTTGGTTCTACAGCTTCAACAACCTAGTAAAGTAGAGAGGGCTCCTATCCCCCTAAGCAAACCATTAACATCAACTTCTAACGTAACCCCTTAGATGTTTCAGCAACTATCCACCAAAGCAAAACCTCTGAACATCAGTTTCCCCACAAGCTATAGCTTAAACATGGACACCAGGGGCAGATTCAGATTAGCGGTCTGTGTGTAAATGCAGTGGTTTACCCAGCACAACATCCAAGGGGGGCATTTAGCATCAGAGATCTCTTCTCCCAGACAAGCCAGACTCAATAACTGGCCTGATTGTAAATCTGGTTACCGAAAAGAGTGGAATGTTGAATCTTGGCTAGAACCTGGATGTTATCGGCCAAAACAACCTAATAACATGAAAGCTTCAAGGCTGCTTAACCAAGACATCTGAGCAGGGAGGAATGGATGCGCCGCTTCATTTACATAGCAGCCTCTCACACGGAATATCACCTAACGCAAAACACTTTAACATTAATCTCCGCAGACAAGAAACGCCCCTGACATTAAGACTAAAAGACTTAGAACTAAGCCACCGTCAAAGCAAGTTTGTATTTAAAAATGGCACTTGGAGGATATAGAATACGCACGTTACCAACAAAAAGTGCAAATACAAACTAAGGCCGTGTTCAGACTTGACTTCTTTTTTGAAGTTGCTAGCGTCTGTTTTACATTATAATCCGATGGAGTAAACCGTGTTTTCAAAAAACGTCCTGAGCACTTTTTTAAGCGCCGGCGTCTTTTTCTGCAGCTCAGAGCGTCTGTTGACGTCGAAAAAGTTCAACTTTTCTGAAAAAAACGTCAAGCTCCTTTTTCACAGCAAACCAATGACAGAGACCTGTCGTTTCCATAACAACATGCGAGGAACGTGATTGGTCGAGAAGGCTCAAGCTCGAAAAAATTAAATGGCGGCCGAAACGCCCGGTGGAGCATAGTTTTGTATAAATGTACGATTAATTTTCACTTTCATCAACTTCTGGTTGCATTTCTAGCGAGAAATTAGTATTATAGGTTTTAAATATGTGATTAGTTATTGCAAAGACGCTTTCTGATTATAATTCAAACAGACTTCCATTACGCTGCCTATTTGATTCTCTTCCTTCGTGCACAGATGCTGCATCTGAAGTCCTGCCGTATATTTACAATTTGTAACCAAACGCTATTTTTTACTAAAAAGGCGCCTTTGTCAACTTTTTCTTGTCAAGTCAATTCTGAACAGGGCCTAAAACTATTGCGGCTTGACTAGAACATTCAAAACTGCAGTCTTAGCACAAGTTAAATTGGTGACATTATGAATCAAAATAACTCGCTCTGATGTTCTCTCGACAAGAGAAAAACAATGTCCTGCACTCCTGCATACTTTTCTGGCTCTATATATTTTTGGTAGCTCAAAAGCCGAGCTGAGCATGCAATCGCTTTCATCGAGTCATTTTCTGCTCTTCATTGTGTTATTTTGTAACTGCAGCAGTTTCATTTTGTTGTAGATGAAGTATCATGCGTGAACATTGAGGCGTTACAGTGATTATTTTAGGAAAGTTTGGGTAAATGCCTCGGGGCGGACCTCAGGGCACACCGCAATCCAATTAAACAGTCTGCATGTGACTTGATGCCTTTGTGGGGTGTGTTTAAAGCCGGTCCAAAAGAGTTACAGCCGGCTTTCCTGTAAGAGAGCTCTCGTGGTGTTAATGACTAGCAGCAATACCTGCGGGAGATGAGAAGGTAGCATGCTGTGATTGTGCTTTGATAAAACAAAATAGCAGAGGTCCCGGTTTAGGAATAGAACGTTGGTTTGAAATTTTTGAGAGGAGTGAGAAGTAGTATTTGTGCTTAATAAAACTAAAACCTTATGGAAAGGAAAACTCCACACAGATTGTGGCAATGTGTGGAAGATGAAGTAATGACCTGACATGTCTGTGATCTAAACATAGGCATGCCAGAAGGCAAAGAAATATAGCTTTACGATTTTCTCTGTTCAACGTATCTTTTAAAGTAAATAAAAATAAAAAGACTCAATGCTTTGGCTTTGTTGCAGTGTAGTTATACATGGGCACACGGGAGGGTTTTTTGACCGTATGATGCATATCGCACACAAAACTGTCATTTCGTGGCAAGCTTTAATTTGATTGGGTGACTTTACAAAACATCTGTTTTTTGCCGGCCTGCATAAAAGGTAGTAGGTTGCACATTTCTGAGAGCAGAAAAATAAGGATTGAGAAAGTCTCAGTGGTTGTCTTCATTTTCTAAGATGCCACTATCAAGGCATGAACATGGACAACAAAATGAAAGACAGGGTCCAGGTTTCACACATCTTGAGAATGTTAAGCATTTGCAGTCGAACGGACGTTCACCCAAACAAGTGAAAAACTAAAAAATGATCACCTCCAATAAGATGTTGCGTGACACACCCACCAGCCCGACCTCCAGCAGCTTCACAGCGCTTCATATGACAAGAATTATAATTTATTACCTCAACCCTGATGCTCTCATATTTTAATTAGTGGTCAGACGCACAGATCCCATCTGCATACTGAGACTTCTCTATTTGGACGTCTCATGCGTTTGACGTGGTCTTAGGTTGTAAACTTGATGTGTCATGCATTTAAAATGAAACAAATTGATCTTTCATACTTAATGTAGGAGTCATATAAACCAACATGTTTTCAATCTTAAAAATATAAACATGATTGAAGCACAAGTACAAAATAAATGTAAAATAAACATGAAATCCAGCTTTTCTGTATCATTAGTGGCCAAAAGTGAACTTTGGACAACTGACTTCTTCGCTCTTTATTTAAACGTTTTATAGATGCGTTAACAATTCTGTATGCATGTTGCATTGGTGTGTTTGGAATTGAATCTGAAGCTTGGCAAAAAAAAATGACACACAAGTTACAACACATGTGCAAAGTTAAAATTACCACGAGAGAGGATCAACAGATAAGATATTATCATCACATATTGTAGTCAAAGTTTGCTTTATTTCCTGTGAGCTTTTTGTTCTCTATTTATTTTTTCCATGTATTCAAATAAAACCCATACTCCCTGAATTGCTTTAGGTATTCCAATGTCCAATAAATACCTCAAAAGTTTAGCGTTTAGTCCACTGTGTACCATAGACCTCATATTTGGATAGTTAACTCTAACTTGAGGCGGCATTTAAAGCAAATATTTATGCCACAAGGACATCACGTTTGGCCAATACTGTATATACAGTATATTATTATACCCCACTGATATATTGCAGATATACAAAATACAGTTTATGTGATATTTCTCAGGAGTAAACTCCAAAAAGCAGAAGTCTCCTTTTGCACAAGTTGCCATCTAGGACAAATAACTGAGATATTACAAAGAGCTAACTCGTGATTTTTCTTTCCTGTGAAAAAACATGAAAGAGCCACGAGCTTCAGTCTCGCAGCGTGCGCTTGTAAACCAAAGTAATTTTCTTGCAGCACAATTTCCTACACTCGTAATAATTACATCGCTCAGGAAGAGCCTCTCATATTTCTGAATAAAACATGGAAATACGAGTCAAATGACTACAGTCGATTGATGGAATGTTGGAATGGATAGATAGGCATGATAGTCTGCTGAGTCAGTTCCTCTTCCTGTGCTGAAGAGGGAAAATGTCCCCACAGTCATACGGGGTCAATACTAGATCCATAAATGCCTTGTAGTGCACTTTGCGCACAGCCCGTTCGTGAAAGTAATCGACAAGAACCGATGGTCTCATGCTCCGCACGATTCCTTATTCCAGCGGTAATTACTTCGTTGTCTTGTCTGATAGGGTTTGTTAACGAAACATTACATTCTAAAGGCTGCAATGATTAATGACTAAAGTTCAAGTCATCCACAATGCCCTGTTTAAAACTGCTTGGCATGTTGTTAAAAGGTTTACGAAATATTGGTAGGGAAAATACTTAATTAAACTCATATGTGATTAAGAATTTTCTGTAAGGCTGCTTTGAATTATAATTACTTTCATTAGTAAACAACATTTATTGAAAATTTGTTAAATTGTATGCCCAAATTTTTTATCAAATAACTCTGGAAACATCATGAATACATCAAATTTCAGAAATATTGAGGTTGTACATTGAAAAAATGCAACCTGTGATATAGATATAATATTGAATTGAACTACCCAACCATATCACTGTAAAAAAACTGTAATTTTACAGATTTTCCACGAAAAATTTAAAAACACGTAATTATACTGTTTTTTACAGATTTTTATGTATATTTAGAAATATTTACATTTAGTCATTAAGCAGACGCTTTTATCCAAAGCGACATACAAAGAGTTTAGGAGCAATAAGCAATATGTCATACAGGAGCCATAATACATTAAGTTACTGGTTTCAACAAAAGCTTAACCACTACCTGTTGAGAGAAAGTTTTTTTTTTTTCATTTGTCTGTCAAGTATTCACAGAAATATGGTCACATTTTTTCAAATTACAACAAAAGACCTCAAATTTACAAGAAAACAGGGGAAATGTAATTTTACAGGGGAAAACTGTTATTTTACAATTTATTTCTGGCGCCCCAGCTGCCAGAAGTTCCTGTTTTTTAAACAAGATTTCTTTTTTTACAGTTTATTGAAGAAAATACAAAATTACAGAATAAGATATATACATAAATATATACAGGTTGTAATTTAGCAGACTGTTTCTAATCTAAAGCAACTGACGTTCCCACTTCCTGCAGGAACAGTCCCCATAGAGAAACCTTTGGTTAAACACCTGGTTCAAGGGCACATTGGTAAGTTTGAATCGCACAAACCCACACATTCATGAATCACCAGTCCTAGGTCCTGAACCTACAACCTTTAGGTCACTAGCCCAGATCTGTATCCACTAAGCTGCCTCAACTCCAACCATCACCAAGATGATGCATTGCATAGGGATGATGATTTATCCCGCTGAGCTCTGTGGATGACAGTCCGACCGCCCTGCAGTTCAACAGACTAGCACATGAGCTGCATGAGGACTACAAAACTAGATAGACAAAACTGTACTACAACTGCCGGCATGCCCATGTAACCTCAAGGGTCAAGGGTGGCGCCCCAGTGGGATCTGTAATTTTAGAAAAAGAGCTGGGCTTTATGCTGCCCTCTGCCTTTACTTTCCATCTTCTGAGCTAGATTCATCTGATCAACACGTCAAACTACAGCGCAGACAAAGGATCAGAGAGATTTGTCATGCAAAAAAATGATCTCTTTTCTTCTCTGCACTCACTTTGGAGGATACATTTCTCTCTAGCTCCTGTGGGAACAGTCGCACGAGCTACAGTTTTACTGGGTTTGTGTGTTTCTGTGTCAGAGGTGTCTAGGCTGCGATGAAAGAGAGGGAGTGAGAGGGGAAAAGAAGACGGAGTGTTCAAACTCTTTTATGTGACCCAATAAGTAGAGGGATTATAGTTATCTCGATTAGACAGAACTTAATCTGCCTTTGCGTGTATACTATTCATCAGCGAGGATATAGTCAAACCCAAAGAGCACAGCAGGGGGTGTTTGTGTGGGAATGGATGTGCAGTCAGGGGCTGACAGCTGGCTGTATTAAACAATAAAAATAAGGCAACATACAGTACAGTTTCTCATATGTGCATAGCGGGGGGCCATAAGAAAGATATGTGGAGCCTGTGCTATATGTGGAAAATGTGGAATAATTTAGACAGACTGTGGGCGGCCCGTGTGAATTACATTTTATCGGACACATAATTTCCATAATTCTATTTGTGTCATTTCAAAGCTTTAATGCCCATGCAACTATTCTGAAATGTGGAAAATAGATAGTAAATTAGTAGATTACTTCTTTTTGTATTCATAAATAAAATGATATTATGTAGAAGATGAAACTTTTCACTGGTACTTGAAATTATACAATTTATTAAATTGTTAAATGGCAATGTTACTCATGGAGTCAGCATCATTCTTCAAGAATTGATATGATATTTTATATCAAAAAACATCTTAACATCTTGCAAAGTGATCTATATAAAAATGGTAAATTCCTTTCCAAATTTAGGTCGAACTGACGTTTCTCACATTCAAACTGATTAAAAAAAAATTTTTACTCACCCTCATGCTCTGTATTAATGTCTTCGTTCGTACAAGGTAAGATATTTGGAAGAATGCTTGTAACCAAACAGTTCTTGGCCCCCATTGACTACCATGTGAAAAATGACAATAGTAAAAAGTGCCACTGTTTGCTTTCCAACTTACTTCAAAATATCTTCTTCTGTGTTTAACTGAATAAAGATATTTATAAAGCAATTCGTCCTACTATGGTAGTCAATGGTGGCCAAAAACTGTTTGGTTACATATCTTTCTCAATGTTTATCAGAACAAAGACATTTATACAGATTTGACGGATAACAACTTGAGGGCGAGTATATAAAGAGAGAATGTTCATTCTGGGTGAACTGTCACTTTTACCTAATGAGAGAAGGCAAGTAAAAAAAACGGCACTTTTCAAACAAAAATTCTCCATCAAAGTCCAAGAGATCTGGAGAGCCGGGGCAGTTTTCTGTCTCCCTCCATGGACAACACGGCCTGAGCAGGAGAGCAATACAATAGAAGCACATTGAGTTGAGTTAGGGGGTGTCAGTGGGGTACTTCAGGGTGGACGAGAGATAGAGACCAACAGTGGAGCTTAAGCACTGAACACAGCTGTTTAGGTGAGGCAGGCCTGACACAGTGGAGCGATTATGCATCTGCTGGTGGTGGTTTGCGATTATCGTTTTTTGTCATTCTACTCACGTGAACGCTGGATTAATGCCGCTGATTGCTTCCCTCCCCGTTTCTCTTCTCTGCTGATACATTCTAGCAGCCGGTGGCACAGATTCTCTGTCTAAGCCCCCGACTCGCCCCTGAGCACCGAGGGCACCAACCTTCTTCCCTCACGAGGAAACTAATCTGAACAGATAAAAGATCTACACTCGGCTAAATAGGAGTTCCACAACAGCATGCATGTTTTAAAAGCCTCCGGTTTCGGTTGAGTTATCCAGATGGTTTCCGAAGCTCTCTACAGACTATCAGAGACCAATCCTGACCTTTCCACCACCTCTCAGATAGAGGCATGGGTGATATCTGTGCTCTCAGACTAACCTAAATGTGTTTACGACAGGAGTCCATTTAGTTATGTGTATCTAGAGCAGATCAACAATTCTCTTAATGCACCATACCTGGTGAATCTCAGCACTGGCCAGACATCTTTTCTCTTGTTTACACATACAGTGCATTATTACGAAAAGAGCAAAAGAACTCCAGAGTATTGAAAAGCTCTTTTAAGCGCTGTACCATAAGATAGAGCAGCATGAATTATTTCACATGTGCAAAAAGACATTTGGTCACATGTGAACGTGTCGTTTTGAAACGTGTGTTGTTAATGCCCATGTGAAACCCGTGTTTTCGCAAACAACAATGTGATCATTTTCTAGCTTGCATGTAACTCTGGCGATGAGCAGAAGGTGAATTTCTATATTTAGGGAACTGACCCGTGCATGCTCTTAGAAGTACGTAAAAAAAGTGCAGCCTTTTTCCACTTTTGGGATATTTTTTTAATCACACTATTGATATTCAAGCTACCTCCTATCACGGGTCTTTATAACAAGGCATTCAATTTGAACATACCCAAAGATCGTTTCAAAGATGTTAAAAAAGGGCAGGTAATTCAGTGATGCTCGGCTAAATGTCACTGAACAATGTTTCCTTTATAGGACTGGACTGAGCAGTTTAGGTTGGACTGATATCTTACGAATCTGAATATAAAAGGGTTTAATTTGAGACTCACATTCAGAGTTTGTATTCTGACGATGTGATCATCGAGCATGGCTGTTTTTGTCAGACTATCCTATAAATCAGATCTTCGTAATCATAATCAAATCTTGTTAAAACAGATTCATGCACAGATGAAGGTCTCACCGTTGTTTATCAAATATTATTGCAGACAGAATTTCATTTGGCAACTAATAATTTACTTTTATGAAGCACGATCTGAAAAAAACCTTCACCTAATTTATCTCAAATTAAATGTTTTTCTGAAAATATTAAAGCTTATAACAACAGCATGCTAATTCGCAGGCAATTTCACACAGCGGCTAACCACACAGCAATAATCTACTGGGCTGTAATATTCTACTGTCTTAAAACACAAGCACCCATTCCCTACGCCGAAGCTGGAACATTATTTGTAAATAAAGCGCAAGAAATAAGATGTTTACGAAACCCAAGCAAGTACGACATTAAAAAGCAATCTATCAAACACGCTTTCCAAAGCTGTTCACAGATATTTCAGTGAATTAGATGGAGCATTGAAAATAATGCCACTTGCCACCCCAGTGGCACTCTTAACAAGCCTCATTAACATAAAATACCTCTGGAGCACTACAGCTCCAATGAACAATATATGGCTTTATTATTTCGGCTGGATGAAAAAGAAGAGTGTGTAGGAAATGACTTGTGAATATGGAACAGAGCTGCTAAGCAACAAAAAAGGGTGGATTAAATCTGATCCCTGTTATCTAACAAAGCAAGCCTGCCGAATCCCAGCTTCACCCAACTGACGTAACTTTTGGTGATTTGATGTTATTTTCTCTCATATATCCTTGCTTTATGGTGCAAAACACAAGCTTCTGGTGCACAGTTGGAACACATACAGTAAAAATATCAGATTGAAAACAAAATTTATACCCGAGAACAATAAGAACAATTTTGGTCTGCAAAACAAAATCACACATTGCTGTAAAAAAAGTAATTACAGAAATAAAGTTGGGTTTGAAATAAAGTGAAAAACATGGCATTTTACTTTATTCTGGCGCCTACGTTGCCAGAACATTATTGTTATTTTACGGGATTTTCTTTACAATAAAAAGCGTGACACTGACCATAAATACAATTTTGAAATTTCTATAATGAGTCTATCATACATACAAAAAGTGGCACAAAAGACATTCACATTAATAATAAATCTAATGTCTAAGATTGCTTCAATCAACAATTGATTTTGGAACCGGATGTTCCAAATATGGTAAGAGGCGTTACATTTCCATCACACGTTGTAGTATTTGACCAATCACTACGCACTGGTTAACTGGCCAATCATAGCACACCTCTCTTTTCAGTGCGATGAGCTTTGTAAAAAATGTGTGCGTTTCGGAGAGGCGGGGCAAAGGGGAGAAACAAACATGCACGGTATGTGGTTAAGCGTTTTTTAACCTTAAATCGTGTATACACATTGCATTACATCTCAACAAACAATAATATTCGTTGTAGCTGTGTCGTATTACCCCTTTAAAACAAACTAAAACAACAATCTGGTCTGGACTTTTTTCTGTGGAACGAAATTGTAACCAAACTTTATTCCAAACTAAGTCTGGTGATCTTGGCTGTCAAGAACAGTGAAAATTTCATTTAGTTTCACAAAAAAAGGCATTAGGTTTGGATTTAAACCCAAGTCCGTCATGCTAAACAGATGAATGACACTGCTGTGGAGATGTCCTAACCCTGTCAGAATGTTTATATTGATTATGTACTTGTTTGCTCTGAATGAGAGGTGAGGGGTTGTTTCTAATGACTTGTTCCTCAATAAATCACACCGGAAAATATTTGTACTCAGGTCTTGTGCGAACAACTGCCATAGCAACAGTTCACAAAGGTCCTTCGCAGGGCTGTGAGAGCACCGAGCACATCAGAGCGGGCTGTGTGCCTTTGAAGAGCTGGAGAGGGCAAGTCAGAACAGAGATTCAGAACAAATACACACCTTCAGTGTTTACAGGAGCAGCCGGGTTGTTTATTTGCTATAATTCTCAACAAATAAAACAGCATTGTAAGATAAAACATCATAATGTGAATACCAGTTATCAAATTAATCAGAATTGTTAGAAGAAAGAGCGTAAAAGAGCCCATTTTTAAAACATTAAATTACAGGTTACTTCACACACTTTCTGTGGATTATAGTCAGATGACGTCAAACTGATATTTTAAGTGTAGCATTGCAAATTGGAATAAGGAAACAGTTCACAACACTGACTTATATGGGCTTCAATAACTGAATAGATTTATTTTGAATGGTCATACAAAAAGTCATATGAATCGAGCCCTCTACTGAAGCTCATAAAAATCTCATTTGCAAACATCAAATTGTACAGTTATGAAAAAAAAGAAAGCTTTGTATCTCTGACATGCGATCTGAAAAATGTCTTTATGCAGCATGTGTGAACAGACGAGATCTCGGATGGGACTTGTTTGATACAACAGACTGGCATTTCCATGAATAATGACTCTGTTCCTCATTACAAAGCCATGGTACAACTTTATAGAGGACTTATTTCTAAAGACACATGTTGTTCTTTTATAACACTTGTACTGTATAAAGCTTTTTGTCGTGACTGAAGTGTTCTTCCCAAAAGCATTCATTCAAAACACTGTGAGAAAATAATAGTTTTAGAGCAACATGATGGTGAGCACTGAAAATGATGACAGGATGTTTTCAGCAACATTTATTTTTTATTGGCGTTAAACAAGACTTCCCAAAATATCACCTTAAACTAACTCTAAACTTCAATGTGTACAGTGAACACCTCCCCACATGCACTAATAATATAAGAACAGCTGTGCAGAATCGGCCTACACCTCGAGAAAATAAAATATGAAGAAATACCACCATGTGTAAATACTCCTAGTTTAATGTTTGCTCAGAGTGGGTGGAAGACAGTCATAAGGTGACCTGCTTTAATCTAAAATGTCTTTAACTTGCTGATTTGTTTGAGGTGAAAGTACAAGCTTAGTGAGACAAGACAAAAAAAATGCCTATGAAAAATGTTTGTCTTTTGGGACCGTGTTGGTTCAAACACACCAACACGCTAACACGCAAAATATAATCTTACTGCAGTCATTTTTCATAACATGAAGAATACCCAAATGGGAAATAGAAAATTGCCTTCACGTAGCCGTTTCTAGAGACATTACACAGTTAGCGTAAGCATCTCTTTTATATGAAAGTGTTCTACATGCAGACTTACATACTGCAAAATCAATTATAACTCCAAGGTGCCTATGTATATTTCGTTCTAATGACTGCTTTAATATCTCACGGCTGCCGGTTCCCCTGAATGAGCGAAAGAACCGGTCTTACATGCTAATGCCATTGGATGTTAAAGTTGCACGGAGTTTCAGTATGCCAGTCTGAGTCAATCAAATGGAAGGCGGCATCTGTTGAGTCGTACTGATGAATAATGGATAGGAGTGAAGAGAAGCTTTAGGCCTGATTCACTCATGGTGGGGGGCTGGGAGAGGGGCACTGCAGGCCAAGTGTAGTAGCTCCCAAACTTTCCACCCTCACTACATGAACCGCCAGTGACAGCCGCACCAGGGATCATGCAATCCCTTTGACTGGAGGAGGAATTGGTGGCAGGAGTCATTTTAATGAGAGAAGTCTCCCGGCAACAAACTGCACAAAAGAGCCACACCGTTCACTTCCAAGTTTCATATTTTTAGAAATTGCACAGTAATGGCCTGGAAGTTTAATTTAAGAGAGATCTAAGAGCTAGGTAGGTCTTTTTGGATGCAGCTGTGTATGAATAATGTAGGTTAAAGGATTTTGTCTGAGGATCTGTGGCTGAAATCACACACTTGCCTAAATTCGGTTCACCTTTTACACCTGCGACTATGTTCCCATAAAGAACTGATTGTGACATCATCATAATGTTAAAGGGATAGTTCACCCAAAAATGAAAATTCTGTCATCATTTTTTCACCCTCTTGTCATTTCAAACCTGTATGCAGGGATGGATTATGACTTTGATGTGGCCTGGGCACGGACATTTCAAAGCCCCCCTGGCATCACATATTTTACTACAACAGAACGCATTTTTGCGTCTAAAAACGCATGACAGCGCTCGGGAATGGTTTGAAAAAGCGCAAGCCGCGAGGGTCTCGTGGCACTCTTTTGATAACAGATATTGCCATATGCCAACTTGCTATTGTAAACAAAAACTAACGACACTTGTCCCGCCTTCGGGGTCTTCTGATTGGTCCACTGCTGTAAAACTGACATTGATGAGCTGCACTGTGTGTAAAAATTGAAATGATTTCCATTAACCATGGCGCTAATGTGAGAGATGATGCAAACGGCGCGAGACGCAAGCATAACAGTTAAACACGTCCACCTTGAGCGTGTTTACATAGAAAAAGTAGTTCAGCAAAATAGAAAAACATCTTCTGTGTAAAATGCACAAAATAACAACACAAATTGGTTTATTTATATTTTGCAGTACTCGACACCTAAAAAAGCTTCTGACGTCTCCAACTCATATTACGTGGGAATAGGCTTATTCCTTGCATAATTTACATTTCTGCATTAAGAAGACGAGCATCTAACAGTCCATGCATTACAAATTAAGCAATATCAATCACCAAAGCATTTAACGTTATCTAAGATAACGTTAAATGCTTTGGTGAAATGCTTTGGTGATTGATATTGCTTAATTTAACTTATCTTATTAAAACAGTTGGATTTTACTTAGCTGAGAGGTATCTTTCGTGATTTCGTCAGGAGAAAACTCTTCCACAACATAATCCAAATCCAGCTGTCTCACAAGACTGCATTCAATGGCCATTAAAGACAGTGAGCTTCTGTGGTTTTAAACTCGTTTTGTTATTTTGCCTAACTTTCTTCTTCTACACGTTAATGCACAGTTAGCTGTTGCATCAAAATTGGAACCCAAGTCACCCGAAAAAATTACACCACTAGGCTAACTCTAGTCTCCGACGTCACACCCATGGACCTTTGGCTAAACTTCTGATGCATAAGGCACACTTTTCTGGAAACACTTCAGCACGTTCAAAGTCGTCATCTGATTGGTTGTATTTCACAGGATTTCCGAGAGAAGTGCATGTCGCGTTCTTTAACGGTCTGCCTGGAGACAACACGAAGCCGTCGAAGTAAGCTGTTGCAACAAGAATTAATCTTGACCAAACGCTTCATTCTTAAAAGTATGCGAGGTTCACAGCTTAAATTTATAAAAATTGTTGCTGCTGTTAACTTTTGACATGTTCGTGAATGTACACCAGTCTGTTACTGCGGGGACGTTTCCACGCGTCCAAACGTGACGCGGCACAAAAACGAAACGTGATTGGTTGCTTTACTTGTCAGTCATATGGCCTCTTGGGCGGGCACGGCGAAAGTTCCCAGACCTTCAATATGACGGTCTGGCTACACGAGACTAGGCCAACTCTTTATCTTGAACTACACACGGTTGTCATTTCTCCACAACAACAAAAAATGTCTTTGGTCATGTCTTATCTTGCCTGTGGAGCCAGGACTGCTACTGTTGCCCTGAAACGAAAAAACTGCATGATGCTACTCGATCTTATTGAGTTATGCATTAGTCATGTGTGTACTTCAAAATTCTCTCTCCCCACTGTTCTGAGGCCTGTTTTCCTTTGTTCTGAATCCCAAAAAATGATGTGCCGCTGTAAAAAGCAGTCATGTGGCGACAATTCAAATACAGTACAATGTGGCACCATCTGTATGTGTCATACTCACACCCACCATTTTCCATTGGCTCTGTATGAAATCACACTTCTTTGTTCTCGACAGGACTGAAGCTCTCGAGTAGTGCTTAGTCCGGAAACAAGTCCATAAAAAAAGAGCAAAGGTTTTAACTAAACATTTAACTAGGTGTACAGCTGTGAAATGATGTCTTAGGCTACATTTCTTTTTAATCTAATTCTCTTTTCTAATTCAGAGGTCTGTTAATGAAGCATATTAACTTTGAAGGAATTGGAAAATTGAATTTCTCAAAGCATGAGATGACAATGTTCAACTGTATATATACGCACCGATTCAGTTTAAGAAGATTTACCTGTAGGTCATATAACCAAACATAATTAAGGGGGAAAGCCCCCGAGGCATAAAATAGATTGAAATGACAAAGTTTTACATATAATGGGATAAGGGCCTTGATAAATTTTCTCCCGAAAGGACTGTTCATTATTAGTTACCACATCACATTCAAAGGGGTGGCATTTTAATTGTATTACCTTCCATTATAAGTTATTGATTAATAACAGAGTTCACCTCAGTGTTCAAACTAAACCTTCAGCATTATCAGTTCAGTGCAAACAAGCGTCTCTCTCTGGACATGAGCTGAAGCTGACATTAGTACATTTACATGGCAATCATTAAAATAAAATGAAGACGAATCATTACTCAAACTACAGAACGAACAATACACAGTCACCTTGAGCTTCACTGTCGCTATGTTACACAAGACGCATTTCAATAGTGTTTGAAACTATGTTTCAGTAACAACAAAAAGAACAAGTCCCCGTGAAACGGATGTTGGCATCATGTTGACTTCCGTATTCTGCCGCATTTCTGAGTGAAACATCAGATCGTGGCTTGTTTTTTTCCCTGCGATTTGATGGGATGTATAAAAAACGTTGAATATTGAAATAGAACTGGGAGCAAACAGAGTTGAAGGGGAGGAGTTAACAAATGCCTCGCCCAGGCCGTCTAACTTACGTCATTTAAGATGGACAGTCACTACGGACGGAAGTGCATTTTCAGATTTGAACTGGGCACATGCATTTTAAAAAGAGAAGGACTCATTCGACGTGTGAGCGGCGCATGCTTGTGTTGCAGAAGCAGAGCTGAAACAGTAGCGATCATTTCAGTGCCGAGTCTATGCACCCTCCTTACATACGGTATATATGGCTCAGATCTGTAAACGTGATTGGTTACAGGGTTACGATGTCGGAAACAGAGGCAATCTCAAACTGCATTTTCTAAACTGTATTTGGTAAGCTGCAGTTAAATCCTCTGTAATGGTTTAACATGATGAATTTGGTTTATCTTAAAGCGTATTAAAAACATCACAGAGACACATAAACAAAATTACAAAACTTGAATTTCACCACTGAGGGACTTTTGACTGAAATACAAAACACACGCTTGCCTGAGGTGACTGTACCAACATTTGGCTGCTCACAGGCATTTTCTTTTACCCTGCCTGTGGAACAAAACACATGGCCATCGCCCCACATCGTTTAATCGCGATTTTAAAGTCACATGAAAATGTATGCATATATTAACTAAGGACTTGAGTAAATGTATGCCTTGACATTTATGGATCAAAGTCGATTACATAGTCAGAGGAGGCTTCATGCTCTACCATTAAGAGGAGCAGCAATATATAATTACTAACAGGCTGCATGTGAGTCAGACCCACGCATGAGGTCCAGATATGTACCTGAGTTAAGTGTGTTAATTTATAGCTGTTTGCTAGTGAAGGGCCAGAAATTCCCTCGAGGCTCTTGTTGAAGTGGGTAATGATGTATATGGGTAATAATGTACAACTCCTTGAACTCGGTCCGTTGTGCGTTTCAATTGAGTCGCGTGCAACTGACGGTCCTCATTGCAACTTAGTTTGCCTGAAGATGCCCACTCAGACAAAAAGATCTGCCTGAACGACAAAATTATCCGAAACGTTCTTTTTATGGGTACGTTTATATCAAATAGGTATGTTTTTCAGATCCCTGGAAAAAAAATTATGCAAATGTGCAGTTGTTTCTACATCATACTGAAAAAGCTGCTTGTACGGTATATAAGCAAAACGTACTTATTTTGACAAAACGATCTAATGACAATTTGCAACTATTTTACAAGATAGCTGCTTTTTATGAATTCATTCAACTCATTTATATGTTTGAGCACGGGCTTTTGTGTCAGTCACAGTTGGGTTTTAAGGTGGGGCTTTACTTTAGTTTTATTCTTCTAATGGTACATTTTAGTGCGATTCACGCTGTGAAAATTCATATGAATTAGTCACCTCATGAAGTACCTAAGAATTTCTGTGTGGGATCAGGCTTATTTTTTACAGATATATCCAAGACAACAAAGAAGAATGCAGACTGCTGCTTGTGGATATCTAGTTAACTTGCCACTTAGTTCCTTAAAAATTTCAGTAACCTAGAAAATCTTAAGATTCGTTTTTATTTCATTATAAACTACCAGATATCTTGTAAAGACTTCGTTTCCAACAGATAACAAAACCAATCCACTAACCAATCAGATAGGAGCTTCACAGTTTAGGATAATGTTTTCCAGTATTGTTTGTAATATGTATAATGCCATCAGCAAACAGACTGTGGGTTTTTCATAGGCGTAAAACCAGAGGAGTCTAAAACCAGATGAAACCAGTGCGATAGCTGGAACTTGTGCCACGACTTAACGCGGTAGTTAGAGGAAGAACTAAAAAAAGACGAACCGATTGAAAGTACAGCTATAAAACGCCTCAGAACTGGCCCTTCCAACATTTCTCATGTCTAGCTAGAAGTGAAAATTACCATTCTGTATTACTCCACAACTCCAAGCGTCAAGGCCGGTACCTCACAACACTTAAGCGTAATATGCTAATAATCATCAAAGCGCTCAGTGGACACTAAACAGCTTGCCGAATGCAAATGATGCATCTTTATTATAATCTTGAGGTGTAGTGTTAATTATAAGGGCCTGAAAGGGCTTGGTATGGCTTTGCACTCGTATACACGGCGCTCGTGAGCCTTCATCGACTGCTTGTTCAGTACCGGGCAGGTAAGCAGGACATCCAGCAACTGCCAATAGAGCTATTGTCAGAGTCAAGGCCCTGGTCCCACTGTTAACTACACCCTACACACACACTCTGTCAGGCTACATGTAACACATGGCACTTTAGTAGCCCGCTAACAGCCTCTTCATCTCCCATTACGGCTCACAGCTCTAGCCAGCAGATGCTATTCACCAACGCACACTTCTCTAAAAATACATGGCGCTGACCGAGCAGAGCACTCGACCGGGATACATCAACAAGCATAAACAAGTCAAAGAGCTCTTTTTGAATTGTGGCCCCTTCGTGAGAAAAACAAGCGCTGTTTACTTGGCAAATTATTTTGCAGGCTAATGGGCAGTTAGCTTGTAAACAATATACAGCCTTAAGCGGCTCTCAGAGCGTTCAGCGGAGGGGAGGTAAAAATTCCTGCAGGAATCATCAAGTTTGTCCGTTTATGTAGCCATGATAAATGTAGAACTCTGACGCGCGGTAACTTTAAGACACGCTGAGAGCAGTAAATCTAGGTGTATAGCAGGGCTGCACGATATTGCACATCATTGGAGTTTTGGTTCCTCGCCACTGTCGCACTGCTTGCTTGCTTAGGCAAGACTGCTTACATTGGCTTGACTATTTTGTAAATTCTGTCAATGTTGCTTTTATTATAATGAAATGATCCAACTGCAATATTAAAGACTGCACTACTTCACTTTTTCTTATAGTGTATCTGCACATTTGCTTTTTACACCGTTGTTTACGGTATACAGTATATCAACTTTTTTTAAAAGGCCATTTCTATGTAAACTGGAGTGGAAATGCATGCCTGGTTCAATATGATACCTGTTATATATCATGTTCATTGTCAGAAAAAGTATATACCATTTTAGAAGATTATAGTCTCTCTATGAGGACAGTAAAAATCTGCATTATTGCCATATATTGCTATGTATATGTATGTTATATATTTATTAACGTTTTGTTCTTTGTGATTATTTCATATATGTGATTACTTTGAGACAATGCAACAAAGTACAAAGTATGTAATCACAAAGTACATTGTAAAAAAGCACTTTTTAAATGAATATGAACTGAATTTTTAATTGAAGGTAAATGCGATATTGTGATAACTTGCTTAATATATGCAATTCAATAATACAATACAATAATACCAATTTGAACTACATAAAAATATTTAAAAAAAGGAAAATTACATAACGAACACATTCTTTGTTCCACACATGCATGCACGGGCATTAACATTAAGTGCCAAAATGTGCAATGTACACATTTGCAATATTTCAATCATTTTGATATTTGAACTGCCCTTACGTAAAGCTAACACAAAATTATTCCATTCCATTCCATTCCATTTTCTACCGCTTGTCCGAACTACCTCGGGTCACGGGGAGCCTGCGCCTATACACAAAATTATTAAACCCCAAATTTATTTTTTATTTAAACAAATAAACATAAAAATCTAACGTTTGAAGGATCACAAGTTTTAACTGCATGTAACCAGTTTCTTCCAGCATAAGCCACTTGCAGCTGACATCTATAGGGGGAACATCATTTCCTGGTTTACCTGAGAGGCATTGGTGGCTAAGGTCCATTGACATTCATCGTGCACGAGGGGAGAGTGCACAGACTGACATTAGAGGCAAAAAAATAGAAGAGTTCACTTACACAAGAATCCGTGACTCTGCTTAGAGATGCAATCTGCAGAAGCATATAGGGGCGATTTCTCTCCGCGACCACACGTCTGAGCCAGTCCACTGCACTTCAGGTTTATTATAGGGACCACAATGAAGAGGGAGGGGGAGTGACCCTGTCACAGCCAATCATAGGAAGTGACAGTACCTCTTCGAAACATACAGGCAGCACTTTTGTTTTATTATGCCCTGCTCACTTTGATTTGTGTAGAGTGAGCGCTTGAAGAAGTTGGCCTGTATACTAGCACCAACATTCAACCGGAGAATCCCAACTCTCAGCGAACTGCATTAGTTATTATGCCATAGATTATTTGATGAGCCCGAGGAGAAACGACAAACTAGACGGAGAGATAAAATTGGGTGCCATTTGTCAGATGTTTGACATGCGCTACTGGGAATTAGCAACAGATTCAGACATGAAAGTGTAGGTGAAGATCAGAGAGCAAAAACGGACTCAAATTTGCTGAGAAGATTAGAAGCATTTCTGCAGGGAAATCAATATCAAAAAATCATTCCAATCAAATATTTAAAAGAACCGAAAGTACAAAATAGCCTATCTGGCATTAATTTGATCCCGTCATTGGTACATCCAGGCAACGTTTACGAAATGAAGCGAATTGGTTGTGCCCTCAAAGAACGAAAGTTTCCCTTTGATGAAAAATTCAATTACAAATAAGCTGTGATAAGAGGAAATTTGATTTCGTTTTTGATTCAATTAGATCTCACGTCTTGCTCTCTGGGAGCTTAGTTGAGCATTCTGTAAAACTGTAAGACTGACTTTTAAAAAGTTGTCACAAATCTGACATAAGAATGTAAGATACAGAAATGTAAGTTGCATTTATCTACTCATCTTAATTTTATTTCCTGAATTCACACCATTTTATTTATTTTGTTTACCAAGTAAAAATGCACACTGTGAGTTTTAAAGAAGACATTTCTGTAGCAGTGGTAAACACACGTTCAGAATATGCAGATAAAAAAACTAAGCCTATGTTAGAAAAGTCTAAATATCCTCACAATTGTACACATTTGTTGTCCTATTTAAGACATTTCTAGTTTTAGTTTGCGCTAAAAGTTAAAAGTTGTGGACTGTTTCCCACTGTTGGAATGATATGCCCATCTGAGCATCTGAATTCTTGGCTACTTTCAAAAAATATATACACTCACCTATGTTGTTTAAAATAGGCCTCCTTTGAGAGACTAAGACACCCCTAATTCTAAAAGATACAAAATAGCAAAAGACGCTTTTAGAAACCAGATGGCGCAGTTACAGCATCTACCAGCAGGGGCTTACTGTGCCATGCTAACCAGCCAAACCTTGAGTATATTCAAAAAAGACTAGAAATGCAAATAATGGTTAATCATGTGCCTGTGCATAAAAACAAAGAAGATGGTTTAATCCAGGTTTAAGGACTGTAAAGCTTGACAAGATTTTAAATGTTTGGTTTTGATGATATACAGGCCTTGGCTGAATGCTCAGACACAATGATATGAATAATCTCCTGCTGAACACTCAGATTATTATTGTGGAAATGAGCCTGCATATTTCCCAGAGGTATACAAATGTGTTTCCTGACTCAAGGAAGCTATAGCATGACAAATTCCTCACTATAAGGAGGCAAATGTTCAGAAAGCCTCTCTCGGTTAGTTTTCCGTATACACACACACATTCTCTCATCCCTCATACTTCCTGAGATTTGCTCCAATTCCCAACATCAACATTTCTGACCACAGTAATCCAGGGGAATTATTAGAGAGCAGACCATAAAACCCTGGTTGAAACGCTGCAGTGGATGTTGTGATGTGTATGGTGAATTCAGCTAAAGCGAACAGCACTTTCTGCGATGGATTTGACCCGCATGCCTGTGGCGGAATAAATCCTGCAGAAATAATAGCCAGACAGCACAAAAGGCGCGTGGTCATGCCCTGCCTGTGGCTCTGAACCATTCCAACCCACATGCAGTAAAAAAACACCTTTTACCATAATTCTAGCAACAAGAGCCTTAAACCAGCTGTCAATTTTTGCTAGATAAATATTTCGTCATATTTGTGAGCCTGTCTGTGAAACTCAGCTAAAAGTTATTTTTTGCCATTTACAACTCAGCACATAAATTTAGATTGAAATCAATTTTAGGAAGCCAACATCCAGTATTTTTAGTGAATAAAATGATTACTTCAGTATTACAAATGAAAGTTTGTTCTGTAGTTTTGTATCTCGATAACTTATCATTTTCTGTGATAAATATATATCACCCATTTCTGTAATTTTCTGGCTATGACAACTTTGATGCTCAAAATCTCTAATAGAGTGTTCCCACCAAACGCACTTGCGCGAATAAATCGCGTTATTCACGTGTAATTGGACGCTTAGTCATTTTGTTTTTACTCGCTTTATTCGCCCGGGAAATTCACTTCACAACAAATGCGAATTTGCGTCATGGGAGGGGCTTCTGCCAGGCGGCTACAGTCTCGTATATATATATATATATATAATATATATATATATATATATATAATATAGCTCAAATTGAGTAAAGAACGTTTTTACAATTTACCACATTGTCCGACCTCCTCACTCACTTTCTTCCAAGCAAGATCCTTTTTATTCCTGTTTCGATAAAAGTAAGATGTATCGTACAGCTCCAGGTATCCACATACAGCAACGATGATTTTGTCCTGCATTGTTGTTTCGGAATTCTGCCTCCGCTCGCTACGTCATAATCACGTCACTACTAGAGCAGGCTCCTGATTGGTTAACGCGTCGCAAATTTTCGCCAAAGTTCAGATTTTTCAACTCGTGCGTTTCACACAAATTACCCATTACGCGTCAAACGCCCGAAACATTTAATTCGCGCCGTATCATTTGCACGAATCGCGTCACTCGCATCGCCTCATTTGCGCGAATGGCGCCACAGGATGTCCTATCGCGTCTTTGCATTGACTTAACATGTAAATCACTCGCGCATAAAACGCTTCATTCGCGTTTGGTGGGAACACAACATAAGGCTTAAAGGGATAATTCATGTCCTTCATATCTGTGCGTTTTTTATATGTAAAATGTGCATAAACAAGACACTGAAATATCAATTAATGCATACAGCAACACACAAATCTTTAAGAATTCTTTGTTCAGAACTAAACTAATGAGATTACATTTCACTCAGATAGAAGAATTTTAATGTGACAAAATAACAAGCCTCACAATTAAGATGCTTTTTTGAAGGAAACTTTCACCTTTAAGGGAATAAATTTGCCAAAGAAGTGAAGAAGATCATGAATAAATCATGCAGACCATGAGCTAGCTGCATCTATTTGAACATCTAGTGGTACGGTTATTAAAATGTTGTTGGGTGAGATTCCAATAAATAATATATAACATTTGCAACATCAATCTAATCATTACAACTGTGTGTGTTTCTAACAAACATAAATCAATATTTGAGTTAAAGAGCTTAAAATAGTAACAACACAGTTTTTTTACACACACAAAAATATTGATACAGAAATAAATAATGCATTTGTTTCTAACAAAGGCGACTGGTTCTGTTTTTAATTTTGGTGGTGGATGTACTTTGTATGACCATCAGTGGAGAAGTGCTTTCTCTTTATTACTTCCTTGCTTTAAAAGAGACCGCAGCGAGAGCACTCAAAGTACAGCGGCCGCTGTGCTATTAAATGAAAAAGCTCACTTTTGTGTCTCCAGCCTATAGTCATAACAGTGTCTCCCCTGCCTGGAGGAAAGAGAGAGAAATCGTGTGCATGTATGTCTGCGTGTGTTCGGATGCTTGTATATGTGTGGGTGTAAGGCAGAGAGAGAAAAAATTGTATGTGTGTATTTACAAGAGACAGTCAGACAGAGAACAAGAGGAAAATGGAGCAGAGCAAGAATTGAATATATGTCATTCAAGGTATCGTAGGCTTGAAAGTAGTTTTTTTCTTTGGTCTTTGGCAATCAGAGACAGCTTGGGACTGGAAAAGGAAATATTTTACATGTCAAATGCTTATGGAAAATGTATGTGGGTCTATAGCAGAGGTGTTTAACAGGGGACTTAAGGGGGTCTGCCATCCATCCATCCATCCATTTTCTACCGCTTGTCCGAACTACCTCGGGTCACGGGGAGCCTGCGCCTATCTCAGGAGTCATCGGGCATCAAGGCAGGATACACCCTGGATGGAGTGCCAATCCATCGCAGGGCACACACACTCACTCATTCATTCACTCACGCACTCACACCCTACGGACAATTTTTCCAGAGATGGGGGTCTGCCAATTATTCTTATTATCTGTCAACATTTACTCACCTGACTTTCATCTGCTGAAAACAAAAGAAGATATTTTGAAGAATGTTGCTAACCGAACAATGACAGTACCGATTCACTTCTATTGTACGGACACAAACCAATCCAAGTTGATCACAAACATTCTTCAAAATATCTTCGTTTGTGTGTTCTGCGGAAGAAAGAAAGCCATGCAGGTTTGAAATGAAAACAGGGTGAGAAAATTATGACAGAACTTTCATTTTTGGGTGAACGATCACTTTAATATTTAATTCTCTTTCCCACGTTAGAATGCAAAAAGCAAATATATTTTTTAATATAAATTATATATAAAAAAATAAAAATATATAGATTTTATTTAAAATCATAGATTCTGATAGGAAACAAGGTCTCTCAAAATACCCCCAAAAAATCCTCCATCAACTAAGATTCTCCCATTATCATAAGTCCCAAAAATCCAGGCAATGTATCCGATATCAAACACCAAGACAAATAACAATGCAAACACAAAATGAAAGCACCAGTTTAATTCAGCTGATGGCAGCAACAGCAGATACAGAGAGACAAGTGGGTGGTTGATAACCAATGGCATGACATACGGTTACCTTTCGTTGGGGACATTTATCAAAGAGAACTAATTCAAGCCATGCCTTAACTGTTCAGTAAACCGCCTCACGTATGCGAACATCTCCGATCATTCTTTTATAGCATAATTGTTGTAACCTGCCCTAACTGCATTTGTTTAATGTCAAAGAGCAGTATATTTACAGCAACCAAACAAACAAACAAACCATTTCCTAAAGAGGCTGTAAAAAGGTCAGTTTGACCTTCTGGTCCTGTGCAGAAACTTGTGTCGATTATTAAAAGACAAACGGACTGGCGAGACGGCTCTTCCTGCTTAAAATCAATTTCAAAACCAAAGGGGTACATTTTAGGAAGATTTGAAATCTCTGCTAAGACAAATGTTGTCATTACAGCCGAGCGCTGCATTCAGGTTGTTGTGTGGGTTCCCCTAATACCCAATTTACTTACAGAAATGAAGTGAATTAATCTTTCAGGAACAACCCGAACGGAACTACATCCACAATCATTTGTTTTTAAATGGAAGTAAAAAAAAGACGCCCTAACATTGAATTTATCCCTCATTCGTATTTCTGAACAACAAATGATACATTTACAGAACATCTAAGCATGCACACTAGCACCTACACAGGCTTGCTTCATCAATGTGTTTTGTAAGGACAAGCAAATTGGCTTGAACTCAGGTGACCACACATTTCGTCCCGAGACAGCACTGGGTGTGCTATACCTAACCAGACGAGTGGGTTTCATTTCAATGTTTTCCCACTGTTGCACTGCACAGTAGTGGTCTACATCTTAATTGCTATGCTTCTTGCAAATCCTTCGAGTCTATCGAACAAATAATAGAGCTATTTTGTTGATTATGAATAACAATAGTCTTTAGTTCCAAGTAATTGCTGCTTAATTATGGAACAGAAGTGTTGCGGCAAAATGCGGCGTAAAAGCATTTGTTAATGTGATTTTAAACTTGCTTCTGGAAAATAAAAGTAAATAGTCTGTCAAAGAATAACATTTTGACAAGACTGCGTGTTTAAAATAGGCCTTTTAACACTTTTTTATTGCTATCACAATACCGTTTTCCTATGTGCCGTCCCTAATCCCTTGGCAGCTTCGAATAAGCGTCTACACTGAAGAAAATGCACAATGGCATGCTCACATTCCACTAAAATAACTGAACTCCTGATCAGGTCATTGAGCTGTCACTTCGACTATCTATGCCTGCTACTGAGACAACAAGCATCGCTGGTCATGTGGAGGATGTGATTAAGAAAATTGCACGAATATCGTTCATTGTCCAGACTAACTATAATACAAAGAATGTGCTTTTGGTCCTTAAGAACACAGTACTGAAACTATATATTCTGATGTTGTTAAAATAAAGAATTGACGACTTCTAACCTCGTGTCTCTGCAGTTCTCTCTAACCCGAACAAATCTACTTTTTCTTTTTAATCAGACTCCTGAGAACTTTAGGGAGATGGATGTTTATATCAAATGCTCCAGTGGCTAACAATGAGAGTAAGAGATTTAAAAACCTCCGCAACTCAATTAACATTTACAAACTTTATCTCAAAGCTCCATCCATCTGTCAGAGAATTAACAACTTAGCTATCTTAACAGCTCAGGTTCTCTCCCACATACAGTCACGGGGCTGGAAAATTGCCCATAAGTAAACAATCTGTTGATGAATTGTTGCTCTGCACTTTTGGCCACTTTTCTTCAAGTGGGTTTTGGCTGCATCTAATTTTGGTTCATTGAATAAGTGACTATTCCAGGCTTCTTATCTTATTATTCCTGGCCGCCTATAATCTGCCAGGTGCAATAACACTGTTCACCCGTTTGCATGTCTGTAACAACAATTTAAAGTGTTTAAACGTGCGCTAAAATAAATATTGATTAAATTAGTCATTCGTAACTTTTCTCACTATGGGAAAATTTTGACTATGTTGTGCTTTGGGCTTGGATGCAGCACAAACATTTACATTTAGACATTTAGCATTTAGCAAACATGGATTTCATATTATAAGACCTAATTACTTATAAGAACCAATCCCTCCTTGACTGTATTGATTTTGCCATGCAAACTCTCAGCAAGGCAATTAGCAAAGAAATTAAATTATGTAGTAACATAGTGAGTGCTCTAGGCGGTTTAAAAAATCCTTAATTTTTCAAAAAATTATGTTCATAAAATGTTTTTTTTTTTTTTTTTTCTAGCCTTATCATCATGAGAAACAAGCTGAGGAGTAAGCTGTTCACCAATAAGTTACAGTAGATTTTTTTAAATAACTGAACACTTAATATTGAAAGTTTTATGACAGTTTAAGGTGTCATAATTTATGATCAAACCTGTTAACCACAGCATGACGTCATCTTGTGTGATTCTGCTGTTACTGCTGGAATTTAAAAGGTTTCATGTAAGATGTGAAATAGTTGGAATTTTGTGAATCAGCCCTTAAGTTGGCGCCACACTACCACAGACAGAGATATAATTTCACTGCTAAACAACAACAAATCTGTTCCGCAGATACAGAACGCTGTTTAGCCTGTGCCATGCCACATCTTTTCATGAGGCAGATAGCCTCCTGTTTAAGACTTCAACGTGACGGGTAAAGCGTCGATTGTTACGCGTGGTTCTGCAGAAGAGCGGCTGCGTTTCAGCCTTCTCGAAAAACAATCCATAAGCTAAAAAAAATTGCTTCCGATGTGTTCAGAACTGACAGATTCTACGGTAAAACGTCCAATAAAATTCCAAGTTATCTGCAATTTATTTCGGGATTGGTGCAGCAAAATTGCATTTGGAATGTGTCTGGTTGGAATGTCATGTACAGTAAACCGCCTAAATAGTTGTGTCATCATCTCAAATTGTTACCACGGTTAGTCGTGTTGTTAAACCAATACAGTAGCAATGCATTAAACACAACCTTCATGCAACAGAAATTAAAGTAAAGTCTTTGAAAGATATAATTCTCGAGTACATTCCGCTCGAGTTGCGCACACCAGCGTGTCAGCTCCGCTGCCGTGGCATTTCGGCTCTCTTAATGCCCTAACCTAACAAAACAGACACGTAACGCTGCACAGTTTCAACTACAACTTACGGGATGATGGAAAAGCAGCCTGAGAGATGCTGATGTGGCTAAAAATCCACAGCAAGAGCTTCAATCCAGTCCCGGCGGGTGGCTGCATCTTCAAGCAAATCGCGCTGCTGAGATGTAAGCGGAGACGCGCGCGTCTTGACAGTTACTTTTCCTCCTCGTGCCACAGCCAGCGAGCGCTGCGCTGTCCGGAAGAGCGGATCCAAAGAGCGAAGCCTCTGAATGAGGGAGACGCCGCACTAACCAATTGCGCTTCTCAGCAGTGTTGATATACACTATGTTAGAGCAACAATCGGTCTCTCAAGCAACAAAACAAAAAGGACTTTAACGCAGTATTTCAAGCCATTTCGTTGCGTGAGGCGAAGCGAGGCGCGTTGTGCGTAATGCTTGATTAGCGGAGGTCGCTGTCCAGGTGCTGAAGTTACTACATACAGCGCTCGCATGTCCCAGAGTCTTGCCCATATAAATAGAGAAACCCCCGTCTTTGCGTTGGTACATTCCACGAAACAGCGGCGCAACCCTCGCGGGACAGGGGCGCATTGCTTTGAGCGCCTTCTTATGGGCAGCAGAGGATAGATAGCACTTTGAATAAGAGCTCTTTTCATTTAACTAAAAAACGCTTTTGGGGGAAGAACTAATAATAGACAGGATTTCGAAAAAGGAGTTCACTGAAATAACAAGGGTGGTCATGCACGATGTTTTAGAATAACTATAAAAAATATTTAAAAAATAGCTCAAATGTGTTGATAACCCATGTTCTCATCACAGTCCTGACCTAGACAGCATGCCCCAAATGTGTGTTCAATCAACTTTTTCCCTATGTAAGAAAAAGTATGTTTTTATAACCAAGATTGTAACAAATGTCCAAGAAAGTGATAAACCTACAAAATATTCACAGGACTTAGAAGTGTGGCAGCTAACCCCGTTCTTACCTATACTTACAGTACTATAGTTAATACTAGAGTACTAAATTGCTCATTGTAAATTCATGTAACCGATGATGGTTATCTCAAGCACTTAGTTGATGTCTATACTAAAGGTTATTTCCGTCTGTATTATTGCACTATATTTACATTTTTGCATTTGGCAGACAATTTTATCTAAAGCGACTTGCATTGCATTATACTGTACAATTTGTTTCTGATATATGCAATCGCTGGGATAGAACCCATGACCTTAGCGTTGCTAGAGCAATGCTTTAACCACTGAGCTACAGGAAAGCAAATGTAAAAGTGTTTAGCCTCGAGACATCCGCCTAAACATAAACCATAATGTCATATGTGGAACAAAATTTTGGCGCTTTGCTCAGAATTTTGTGATGTTTTCCCACCTGTTTAAAAAGCAAACTATCATCTCAGCAGACTACAAGAGAAACACCATCTGTGCAAAGCAAGAGGGGGACAGCATCTACTTCCACTTTTCTTCTGGTTCTCTCCTATCAAAAACAGAGACAGTGAAAAACAGCACGTCTCATCCAGTGATTTTCCTCTGTCACCGAGCAGGTGTTTTCTGTAATAACTTCAGCATGAAGATAAACATTTGCTTTGCACAGCATAAACAAGGAAAATAAAGCAAGCAAACCTAAGGCATGCACACAATGCGTTTTGTAATGAAGATTGTTGTACTTTCAAAAGTTTTATCACATTCCTATGGATGATTAATTTAACGCTAAATAGATTAGAGTTATAAGTTAAAAAAGAGTAAATCCTTCCGAGTAGCACAAACGGTGGATTTCAATCATTTAACTATATTCTTGTATTGCATCACCAAACTTGCAGATATATTACACTAGAATTATGTATAAGGAAATCAGTAATGCATCTGTTGGGTATAACTTGAAGACTCGCATAGATCAAAGAGCATTTTAGATCAAGGATTACAATACGAACCCTTTGAAAACAAAATCATGCCATATTGATATTAATATCATTAGCAACTAATTTTCGGGCAAAATCAAAAGGTACAAGGTATATTTAATAGGCTGGGTTCTTTTGATCTCTGTTTATAACTCTTTTTGTATTCTACTACACAAATTAGAAAAATCCATCATCCTTAATTAACATTCCAATAATCACATGTGCCTTTATTCATAGTTCTTTAAACTTTAAAAGCCCACTGTTCCTTATATTCAAATCAGGGGCCGCTCATATAAATCAGAGCTGAGAATGAAATCAGATTTCAAAAGGTATAAACGCTAATGTCATGGATTTATAAATCTTGAATAGATGGACTCTTTGTGACCTAAGTGCTGTACAAATGTCTCAGAAAAATGGAACTACCTGAACTGCAGTGCTGAGCGTATTCATTTGCCGGGCTGAGAGAATAATTGGTTCCTGAAATATTGCATAAGCATAATTAACCAAGGAGACTAGAAGAAAGAAGACCTAGCTGATAGGCATCATAATACCTCATCTCAGAGCTCAATGGTCTTTCAGCAAATGTATTATGTCTTTAAGACCATTACAACTGCAGAACAGACTAAACATTATAAAATCAACATTGACCATAATTAATTAACTTAGTTAATGGTTTAAAGCTCCCAGGATCCCATGGTACACAGATAACAGGCAAAAAGAGGTGATGGCAAATTACACTTTTCTAGTAAACTTAAGACAACAGTAAAGATACTGTACCTTTTTCGATCTGTCATTCAATGGATTTGAATGACACCAGGATCTTGTGAGATTCGTGTGGACATCCTTTCCTTTGATATCAGGTCAGTATTCGCACCTTTGCTGTTCATAACCTCAGATACATGAGAAGGCCATCAGAGCTGACATGAAAGATCTTCTTTCTCAAGCCCAGACTCCTTACAAAAAATAAAATCTTCAAAGACATCACACAAGTAGTCAATTCCAAGTTAAAGTTCTTTCTCTTTGAAGTTGTATTTTTCCCACACCTGTTATAATATAACCATAATATGTCATATTTACCAAAAGTGTTGCGTGATTGTTGTGGGGCTTGTAGAGCTCATAATAAAACAATTACACACATTTATGACGTCCTCATCCAAACCATGAATCTAATTTATGCGCAAACTCGGAAGTTTGCGAAGTGCAATGTGATCACGATTAACCAAAATTGTGAATGCATCCACGTCTCAAGCACGCGATCACTAAAACAATACATCACTTCCGGGAATATTGGCCGGAATGAATGAAAATAAAGCCATGTAACGTTCATTTTAATTCTGTAATTGTTTATTTACTATATTAAATAAACACTTCACGTCTGGGAGCAACAGCGTGTCAAACAGTGAAGAGAGGTTAACGTTACTTTAATAGCCATTAGATTTGAGTGTGTCCGATTTAATGCGACGCTGCGCTAACTGTTAGCATATGACATAAGGCTTGTTCGACTTGATGCGGCGCCCCAAGATCGGACTGGCGGATGACATCAAAGTACCGCGAGAGCTATTCGAAAGCAAACTTTTTATGGTTTTTCGAATCGCTCTCGCGATACTTTGATGTCACACGCTGATCGTTCTGCGCAACGAAGCAGTCAATTACAGGGCGAATTCCTCTCGAAAGTGATCATCCTAATGGCGAACTAGTTGAAGTGAGTGAGCACGTTGATAAGAACTCACTTAGAAAAGAAACCCAAACATTGCCAACCCCCATAAAACCCGAAAAAGAAGATGATGAAACCCCAAAGTTCACTCTTAATTGGGAAAGTAGAACAGCCCATCCTGCATCTGATGTTTTAAAGGCAAACGGTTTGTTATCATATTTTTACTTCTGTTTTTTATGCCAAGCACATTTAATTTAAATGTTCATACTGTAATCTTGTTATGTGTTTTTTATGGTTGCAGTGGTGTTTTTCTCCAACAATCTCGTCAAGAATAGCCGTGTTTTATCTCCTGGGCTGCTCTACTCTTGTTTTTGTTGTTTACATCTTATTACATTGGGTTCAGATGAGGGGGCAAGCATATTTGTCTTTGAAATGAGAGGTTTCAAAAGGCATTTGAGTGGAACGGCATTTCCCAAAAAGGCAGCGGTCTGATTGGAGCGTAGTGTGCGCCGGGCTTCATTCATGGCCTTTAAATATCACACTAGTGAGTGCCACGCTTGTTATTTCCACGCCTCTGATGCTAGCGAGCTTTTTAAGGTTGCTCTACTGGTGCCTTGATACACATGAAAAAACATACAGATATCCAGCTCATTAGACCGCCGTCTATGATTGCTCATTCTTTCTTTAGGGTAATTGCAGAGGAACACGGCTCCCATTCATGACTTTCCTTTCAATGTTTGTCTGCGTACAGTTTTCAACAACCATATTATTGGATGTTTATGTGCAGAAATATGTAGATGGTAGATGGGACCAGTTAGAAACAAGCATTTTATTTACTGGCCCAAGGTCAGTCTTGGAAACTGTCTAAACTAAACACACCCTAAACAGGATTTGGATAAATACTGAGAGGGTTTAAAGATTTACATTTACATGTCAAACAACACTGTATCTTAAAAGCTACTTTAGAAGCTATTGTGTTTTTACTGTTGGATTTGTGCTGCCAAAAAGCAAAAGGGTTAAAGTAATGTAAGCTGGGATTTACATTAGTGTGAACCAAAAGCCCAACCACATTCTCTGTGGAGCCAAGCCTAACTGTTGCCTATTGTGGTCCTCAGCGCATTATGATTTTTTTGCCTTTAGAGCCCTTTTGCTGTTTATAGAGAGCCCTTGTCATGAATCAGGATTTAAAGAGACAAACATGCTCAGTAACTTATTGGCATAGTGTGTTTGTGGGTCTTTTATATGTATGTAAGCCTTGGTATTTTCTAGAATTTACCTCTCACTTGAGACGTGCGATTCCTTTTATGTTAAAAAGACTGACATTTGATCTGTGTTCTATCATTTAAATCCCTTCTGTAGCATCTGGTTTTGCTCATTTAATACTAAAAGCCTAAACGTACGTATATTTGAACTGTAACCTTACAGCTCATACGTGATTTGTTTAGCAACAGCCAGGTCAGTTATGCATGCGTTTTATTGATCAAACTAACCAAAAAGAAATGCATCTTAACTTTAATGGTTTCACATCAGTTCTTAAAGTCCCAGTGAAATAAAAAAATGACAATTCCTATTTTTCTTGAAATATTGCAGAGTTTATTGTAAATAGCTTACCAATGTGGGTCCTTCTCTTTTTAAAATGCATGTGCCCCCATAATCTTCAGTTAAACTCTGAAAATGCACTTCCGTCCTTTAGTGACTATCCATCTTAAAAAGCATAAATTAGACAGCTTGGGCGAGGCATCTGTAAACTCCTCCCCTTCATCTGCCAGTCTGCTCCAAGTTCCATTTCAAAATGCTGTTTTTATACATCCCATCAAATTGCAGGGAAAAAACAAGCCACGCCCACAATTATTTTCTCATTCGAAATTCCGTTTCCCTGATGCGTCAGAATATGGAAGTAGACAGTATGGCAACTTCCGGTTCACGTAAACTTGAACTGCCAAGGAATAAATAAGTTAACATGTCTGTGATAACCCTATTGAAAGTAGGAGGCGACCGTCCCCATCCATCATTTTCTGATGTGACACAATTACAAAAGATCCACAGATTACGTGGTGCATCTCTTTCACCCTTCACTGTCAGCTAAACACCCTCAAATGTATTCATCACTTTTGCCATTAAAGGAACAAGTTTGATTTACTGCCCATTCTAAACCAATAAGAGGAAATTGTGTGAATGTTGGCCTGCTCATTTGCAGTCATATATTGATTTGTTTGTATATTGCTCTTGAAGAGGGATATCTCATAGCTCACATTGCTTTAATATTGATCGTGCATCATATATTGCACAGGTCACAATAACTCTCACACTAGGTTTAACTAGCTCTATAGGTTTTGAAACAGATACTTACTTGAAACGTTATTTTAGCATTTTCAGTCCACTAAGTCAACCACAGTCTGTTTTCAATGACAGAGTCTTAAATTGATGTTGAGTTTTGTGGCACTTCACTGTAAACAGAAATGAAGTGATGTAATGGGAGTCGACAGAACTCTGGTTTGAGTTTTATGAGTGGAGAAAGAAAAATGTCTGTTGACAGATTTATTGTTTTCTTGATTTCTATTAGAAAATTTGCTGCGCACCCTATTTTATTTTCATCCAACATGAGGGAAAATGGTAACTAGGAATTGCTAAGTATTTTACAGCTTATTTGTATGAATTTGTACGAAGTGAATCATACAAAAACGTACGATTATTATAAAATCACAATACTGAAGCCCCTCCCCTAACTCAACCCCTAAATACCATCGCTGTTACAAAAGCAAATCGTACTGAAACGAAAGTTTAAGATTGTACGAAATCATACTAATTAGCCACCGCGTAAAATAGTTACGCAATAATAAATCCCGCAAAATTGTGTTGGAAAATGCTTTTTGTACAGAATTATTATATAGATAACACAAATAGGCTTCTATTTCAGTTTATCTGGAAACATGAATTCATCTGGTTCTGATAGTTTCATAGTTTTGGTCATAAAATACAGTGCTAATGAATTTCCGAGCCTTTTACTACACACACATATTTCTCGCTTGTCAGGACAGTGGACAGATGGACCGAAGGCAGATGTTCCAATTTAATTGCATCAGTGAGTAAACTTGACAACCAAGACAATGAAAATATGAAATTGGAATGGAGAGATATTGTGCCACAGTGTCTTTTCTTCAAAGGGCTTTGGAGACTACGTATTAACCCTCGGTCATTTTAAACTACAGATGAGACTAGGATTAACCCTGCCTGGTGAAGCAACGTTTTAGCATTGCCTTTAGTCCAAAACTATACCAAACCTGTTTATGGTGCTGCTAACCTGAAATTACTTGGCAACAGGCAACCAATCATAAACTGTGTCAATGCAGTGATTAAATATTCGTTAACAGTTGCAGAAAGTTTTATTTTTAATGTCTTAAGGACACATCTTTGGTATGCTCAGAAGGCTTAAAGGGATAGTTAAAAAAAACACAATTTATTCATCCTCATGTCATTTCAAACCTGTGTGACTTTCTTTTGCAGAACGCAAAATATATTTTGAAGAACGCTGTTGGACCCCATTGACATCCATTTTATATACACAAAACCACTAAGACATTTCTTAAAAATCGTAATATTACATACAGGTTTTGAATGACACGAGGGTGAATTAGTGATAACAGAATTGCTATTTTTCACTTTAAAATAGAGATGACAAGCTCTAGCATGCTCAATGCATACTGAAGCCATTTGTACAATCGATGCTATTCACCTACTAATAACTCAAGGTTTGCTAAGGTACAGTCTAAGCTACAATAAAGTATAACCAGTATGAAAAATTATTTCAAGTTTGAAAAGCACAAGAATTAACACTCCCCAATGCACAGCAGGTATATGATAATGGCAACACCGAGGAATAGCACAGGAAGTTTGTACTGCAAGGTACCTCACTTTATCTCTTCCAAGAATTGCTATGTTGATGGTTCATGTATAATTTTCCCGAGGAACAGACAAGCAATATTCAGCATATCACTCTAAGTATGCTGTGTTTACTCTGTGGTGTCAGATGAGGCAAGGGCCTTGTTTCTTTCCCTTATTTGCTGATAGATTGAAAAATGATTAATAACGTTCCTCTGTATGTGAATTACTGAGCTATTCACAGTGTTTTTTTTCTGGTATCAATGAGGGACCAAATATTTTCACCGAGTTGTGGAGGGCAAAAATCAAACATCTGCATCATTACCATCTGGTAATTTGTGCACGTGAAACTGCATATTCTTGAGGGATTTACTGTCTGATCCTTATGATAATGCTTAATGTACATACTTTGACCCTATTTAATCTTGTTCATCCTGTTCAAACATATTAAAAGGCATTGTTACAGGCATAGATAATGGTATCTCAGGATATTACTCCTACAGTAATTGTGTGTGACAGCTTGGTGCTTGGTGTATTTCTTCCAATTGGAATCTGTTCTACATCTTTTACAGAGAAGTCCAACAACCAGATGGGATCTTAAATCATAAGAGCTGCCAAAAGAATTTGCTAAAAGAAATTCAGAGCATATATAGGCCTTTTTTTAACACATTTTGGCATACATTATTTTTTTTTTTTAAATAAATACAAATTACTAAGTGAATAGCCCTGCGATGGGTTGGCACTCCATCCAGGGTGTATCCTGCCTTGATGCCCGATGACTCCTGAGATAGGCGCAGGCTCCCCGTGACCCGAGGTAGTTCGGACAAGCGGTAGAAAATGGAATGGAATGGAATTACTAAGTGAATAAACATAGCTGTAAACATTACACTCAAATGAAAGAAGTTAAATTAAGGACTATAATATTAGATGCAAGTAGTCTGTCGTTTCAAATAAATGAATACTGTAAATGCAAGTGAAATGTACAGATCGAATGGTCTCTATCAATCATAAAGTAACATATATATCTTGCATTCCAATCCTACAGTACAGTTATTAATATAATACAATACATAAAATAACACTTTATTGCGAGATTTACTTCCATTATCCAGTCCACTATAAGCATGCTGGGAATCGCTCTGACGTCATTGGAAGATATACTTAAATCTTTTGAGTTAAGCGACTTATTTTTGTGTCCCTGGACCTCAAAATAGTTAAACACACTTAAAAGTTGTAAGATAATTGAACTTTTTCACAGTTTTGAGTACAGTTTGCTTATTTTTAATGAGTAGATTATACTGTTCGGGAATACAGTGTATCTGATAATGAAACATCTGGGTTCATGGTTGACTTCTAAAAGCACATTCTGTAATGTTTGGGTTTTTACATTGCATCAAAATGGTCTAAAAAAGGGTCACAGATATGAGTTCCACCTAAGCTTGTAGGCTTTGGATTTGATCTCCAGACTAATAACTGTACAATAGAGCCTGCCGTACCACGTTAGATGAAAACTAAACTGATGTAGGCCAAAATATATAGATTTGTTCATCAATTCAAATGTGGGTTGATTTAGTGAATGCATTCTGTGATAATGAGGACCATTTTAAATCTTGACCAAACAATTGTTTCGCCATTAGGGATGCTGATAAAGAGAGCAGGAGACAGCATCATCCAGCACTTAAACATTACTGAGCTTGTGGGAACAATTAAGTCCTATTAAATATACTTCAATGAGTATTGAGCCCAGCATGCTCCTTTCATCCTTTACCACAAGAGAGATTTATTTAGAGTGGCTCCATCACTACCTTGCTATAGCTTCAGTTGCCCAGCTTACCAATTGTGAAAGGGCCAAACAGTTTTTAATCTAAAGGACACCTATCCGTAATGGTCCAGTGTTTCAATCAGCATCTGTGTCAGGTGTTGCATGACCTGTGGTGCATGATGGTCGAGAAACACTTTTTTATCAGACTTCTCTTTAAAGCCTATAAACTCATAAATCTTATACGACAAAACAGTAGCAGAGAACTATTTACCTCATGCTCTGTAAAGAGCATTCGACCAGGTTCAACCTTGGAGCCTATGAATAAGTTGGCCAATGAACAAACAGTTCTTTATTTACATACTATCTTGTTCTTCCAGATCTGTAGCAAGTTCTACGAGAGAACACAAAAAGCAGAATAAAAAAAAAACGTAGTTCAAATGATTCATTTTCCTCTTTATGTTATAGGTCCAAACTTCCAAATTATTTTATCATTCAGATGACTGGCAGTTGTTTTATGTTCATGATCTGTGCAAACTGAGAGTCCTCAAAAATGATCGTGTTGAAATCGAACAAATAAGCATGTGAGGGTGAATGAGGTATTAGAAACTTGTAATTTTTGTCTAAAATATTCCTTTAACAAGAAAAACTGCATTTGTAATCGTTTATCGTTAAAGTATAAAAAATCTGGAGAATGAGACGGAAGGAGAGGAGGCGAGTAAAACGGGATGGAAGAAAATCCATTTCTAAACGCTCCACGGTAACAAGGCGAGCTGGCCATCACCCAAAGGTCCTCATTATAAGCATCAGTAAGCTAGGTATTTAATAACTGTCTTGTCTAGCAGATCTTCACCATCACACAGAGTGAAGGTAAATAGAAATTGGCAGTCTATAGTAAGAACTGCTTAGCATTTCTGTCTGGAGAACCTTCTCCAGAGGTTCAGTTTTAATTGTTGTTTCTTTATCGCTGTATCAATTAAAACAATCAACAAGAATGTCCTAATTAGAAAAGCAATTGCACCAGCGTAGGTTTGAGACTGAAAGACCTGCATATTTGAAATCCTTTCGGTGTTGAAATCGAGGTTTCTCAAAATTGTTTACAAAGGCGTACGTCTTCGAACATAAATTCCTTCTCTTAAAAAAAAAGGTGCTTCACAGTGCCATAGAAGAACCTTTTTTGTCTAAATGGTTCCATAAAGAACCTTTAACATGCGAAGAACGTTTCTGTTTCTGTTTCCGTTTTTTTTTTTTGAGGTAAAAATAAATTCTTCAGTTGATAAAAAGATAAGAAAGAGAAGGCTCTTTAAAGAACCTTTGACTGATGAAAAATGGTTCTTCTATGAAATGGTTCTTCTATGACATCGCTGTGAAGAACCTTTTAAGCACTTAAAAAAAGTGGACACACGCATAGACTACAGTCATACACAGTTTGCTATGATAAAAAAGCTCATATTTAAACATTTACATTTGTACATAGTACACTGTTATATTTTGTGAATGTAACAAACAGGTTATTTGGGAAGGGTGCACATGAAGTCTTCTGCTAAACTTTAACTTTCGCATATAGCTTAATGCTTTACTTTAGATGTATCCCTTACGCAAAAATGTATAGAAATAAAGTAAAAAATATATATATAATAAAATATATAAACCGGTGATATATTAAATCATTTAATATATATATTAATTCATGTTACAAAAACGGTATGTATTTTTCTAGGTATTTATCCTTCATGCCAGCAGGTACCGAGAACCCACTTTCACAGAGGTGCATAATCACAGAGGGCAGTAATGTCTTTACAAAGTAATTTGCCAGGGCAGGATACTCCACACACGCAAGTCAATTTTTTAAAGCGCCCCTTGTAGAAATTTCAATGAGACTCTCTCACTTCAGAAATAGCAGAGTGTGGCAGAGAATGCATGATTTCAATTCATTTGTAAACTCAGAATGCATGATGCTCATTTTAGACTCTATAGCACAGGTTAATCTCACAGTAATTCCTTTGGTTATGTTATTGAGTTAAAAGGGGCACAAAAATCACAAAAACGATGACAGCATCCATATGAAAGGTTATTTTTCTCCTGTGACTGATGGGGCACACAGGTGCTCTACTGGGCTTTGCAGACAGTTCACATTTGCCGAACTAAAATGGTTCAAAGGCCACATCCAGTCATCTCCACAGGACAGGGCCTACAGCATCCTGGCTCTGCCCTTGTTCTCTTGGCAGAGCAGCTGGCATGGCATGGAAGCAGTAGAGAGTCACATTACACTGGCGCTTTTCCGGTTTGTTTGAAAAGTGGGCAGGATGGATCTGACTGCAGAAAAAAATGTAAAGCAGGACGAGTGAGTGAGCTAGTTTTTTACACTAAGGTGTGATATTGATAAAATCTTGACTAAAACATTCCATTAAGACTTACGCTGGTCATATATGCAGCAGAATACAATGCATCAAACCTGAAATTGTGAAACACAATAAAAATGTTATTTGACAGACAGCAGCTCCGCACTTGGCATAAACTTTAAAAAGCTTCGTGAGGGAAGAAAAGCACTTTGTAAGCTTTTCACTTAAGCACAATAACTTGAAAAAATTGGAAGCATTTGTCTGAGTCGAAAGAACAGCAGAATTTCTTCACTTTGTCTGTATTGCTTGTGTATATGTAACCTTCATAAGCCTGCTTTATTTTACCTTTTTTTGCTATTTTATTGATTTTTAAGACCCACTTTTGCGCTACCAAACTGCAGATAAAGGGTGTTTTTGAGGCCATAAAACAGCGCAAACCTTTATTAACCAAAGATCTGAAAAATTTGAAAAATAATAATTTATCTCCCTTCTCTAACTCCCAACAGTGCGCTAACTGTATTAAAAGTTTTCATAAAACACCAAAAAGAGGAAAACTATAGGAAATTATAATATTCAGACTATGATAAATTTGTAGGCTGCACTTTTTCGTCAGAGGATGACTGGCCCTTGAGCCTGTTTAATTTAACACAGAGCTCCGGCCTGGATGTTGCACACCGCTGAAGCGATAAGTTGAGCCGGATCAAAGAGACGACTGTGTTTATGCAGAGAGGATGAGAAATGTTTCTGTCGCAAGATGCCGGTGACAGCACCCTGCTCCTGAGCTCGACTGTGTACAATACCTGAGATTACAAAGAGAGGAGACATTACAAAAAAACACATCCCCTGAGCAGTGAGGAAAGGTTAGTCTGTATTATTTTTTAGAACTGTAATTGGTTAATTTTGATGATTTAATTGCATTGGATCTCAAAGAGCATATTTCTTTTTTGTTAATAATCTTCCCGCAAAACAAGATTTAAAGTTTAAAATTTGAAAATATTATATTGATTTGGATGCGCATTGAATGGACAAAAAATGACTTTTGACAACAGAGTCAAAATATTAAAGCCTTTTATTTTATGTCTCAAAAAAATAATGCTCATTGAGAAGAATACTCATTTTAAGTTTTTAAGGTTTAAACAAACGTCCAATACTGATCCGATTGTTCACTGTTTAAAGAGCCTCTCAAAGGCATCATCTGTTTGAGTATGCTGCCTGCACTTTCCTCAGTCCTCTCTCTCTTTGTCTCTTTCTTAATATCCTTAAACACTCCCCACTCTCAATTCCTGTCTTGAAATCAATTCTGGATTGCACAATCAACCAACTATAGAAGTTCCTTTACCCACAAATACATTCATAATCAATTAGACATTTGTGCTTCATGAATGTCTAGCCGCCCTAAAAAGAATGGTAACCATAGAAACCAGACTCTATATTCCATTCCCATCCATATGAACAAGGATGCGTTTATCCTCATGAAAAGACAGAGAATACTTGACCACTTGAGGCTCTGGGCTATACTGAATGATACCATGGTAAAAAAATTTTACTTTATCATTTGAATATGCATATCCAGCAATTTCTTCATGTATGTTTACAAAAGATCCATGTTAAACTTATGTGATGTTTATAAGGAATGTACATTTGATGATCTTTATTCATTTTTCATGTGATGACTTGGATAGATTGCCCTATAACACAGAAGAGACATTTCAAATAAAATAAACAAATATAAATAGTCTTCTGTTTAAGGCTATACTTGGAATTCTGGGAAATTGTTTATTTTGGTACTTTAATTATACACCTTTAATTGGTTTTATTCCTTATTCCACTTCTTGTTTATTTTCACCCTCTCATCTGTCTTCATTTAAACGCAACGTTTTGGTGTTAGGTCTGGTTTTCTTTGTTTATTACTTTACAACATGGTGAGTTTATGTGTTTGAACATTGTTTTTTTGTTTTCCTTTTATCATTTAGATGCACTCTAAAAAATACTGGGTTATTTTCACCCCAGTGTCGGGTCAAAAGGAGACAAACCAAACAGTTATTTTAACTCAAAATGCCAAGATGTTTTAACCCATTGTTGGGTCAAATATAAATGTTTTCTGGGAAAGTCAACAGTTGGGTTTGTTGAAAATCACCCCAAACTTTTAGGGGTGTGATTCATGCATTTGCTCAACAGTTCTTGATTCTTTGCGGAGGTCTACGGGAAGTTAAGATTGGGCCACGTGTTTATTTTTGTTGTTAACGCTGAAACGGTCTATACAGTATACACATTTCTCAAGGTGGTAATTCAAACATTAATATCTGTTTCTGAAAATACACATCATTATACTCATGATAACGATGACACATTGGCATTACAGTTTTTTCAACAAAAGAGGAGAAGCGCTTCAGACTGTCTGTTTCAAGCTATTTTGTCTGTCTGTGCCCTTAAGGATGAGCCAAGTGACGGAGGTAACGCAATAAACTTTTATGAGTAATGTGTTTTAAGAGTTTAAGGATAGAAGTTAATAGCTATCATCCAATCAAAATGTATTGTTTTTCATGGAACAAATAAAGCTAGGGAATATTATTAACCACATAAAAAATCTGGTGTACAGTATATTGATGTAGCCTATGTATGTTTTTCATATCTTTCTATGGACCTCGTATCAGTATCTTCATCATGCCCAAGATTAAACTGTCATGTCTTAATGGCTTGAAATTAACATGGACATTTTCTCTCATTCTCATTTAAGTTTAAAGTCTTAGGTTAAGTGAAAGGATTTATCTGTCTGGAAATGTGCAGGTGTCCTGGTTTTCCCTTTAGTTCTTACCTCCTTGGCGTCTCACTTTTTGATTTATGTTCAAAACTACCAAGCGTCAATCTTCTCAGAAGAGAGTGAGTGAGCGAGCTTCTGGCGCTCATATCAATGAAATGAAGATCAATAAAAAAAGAAAAAGTGGCCGAACAAATGTTGAATCTCATATTGTGAACAAACTACAAAGAATAAAAAAAATCCACTGGCGTGTGAGGAACAAACTCAGAAATTCATCATGAAGGTCATTGTGTGTCTGATTGCTGCAGCCTATATTTTGCTCTTGATATTCTTATGCAAAAATCGCCTTCATCTGAAGATACATTGTAACATTTTGCAACAGATACTTTAAACTATTATGAGGTAGACATTGAAAATAGCCCAAAGGGTGGTGGGAACAGATTTCCCATGAATGAGAAGAATTGCTTTGATCTTTAAGGGCTCTAAACACACACACACACACATGCAGATCTTCTTTTACAGCCATATCAATAGTTAAAGTCCGGATTCTCTTTCAGATCATTACCACTAGTACAAAATTAGTCGAAACTGATTGACGGCTGTTCATTTTACGCCAAAGTCTCGCACATAACGTCCGCTCAGATTATTTAAAGCGACTTGGTATGTGACAGGTGGTGTTGACTCATTTCTACCCCTTCGAATGGGCTAAAATGTAAAGCACTGCTTAATAAAGGAGATCAAACTAAATACTTCCACAAGTCTCTGTGAATCTGTCATTTTCGCAGCATTGTTGGGAGTGTCATAATAAGGTTTATTTATAAACTATCGCTTAGTGCGGTCAAGGGCTTTGAAAACCTTGGATAATCCCAAATCTGTTCTTTTGTGGTATTATTTCATAATAAACGAAAAGCATTATTCTTCAGTCAATACCTAATTTTCTTGTTTCACCGTGTAGAACAGACTGCCATTTTTATTGAGGGTTGCCGGCACTGTTTGTCCTATGCAAATGCGTGATTTATTTGCGAGCTTTTACAGAGTGTTGCCGTGACAGAGCAGCGGCCTGCATTCTGGATTAAAATTGACATCATTAATTTTGATGCACCTCAGCATGTGTGGTCGCTTTCCTCTATGCTTTTATTGCATTAGCCTCAGAGTCCTGTACACCTGTACACCAGAATTCTAAAATGTAAGCATATCATAAGAGCAAGCAAAGGAGCCTAAGGCAAATATGATAAAACATCTGTTTCAAAAACAGTGTGATTAATATCACTGACCTTCACATGCAGGTTTACTTACATAAAGTCAATGGAGTATAAGATTTTATGTAGGGACAAACTTAATCACTGTAAACTTTTGCTGTAGCCTATGTACAACTATCCCTTTAAGTGACTCCCTGCTTTTATACATGGCAAAAAAGCACAAGATTCATTGAATCTCCACCTTGTATGTCTAAGTACACGACGAGATAGCAAACATCCTCTAAACATTCTGAATCATCCAACAAGAATGTAGTCTCATTAACTAGAGAGGACCAAAACATATCCAGATACAAAACATAAGGGCTAAAAATGTGTGCCAGAGAATCCTCCTAAAAGCATCGCTTGGTTACCTAGTTCAAGTAAGAATTACAGAACGGAATTACAGGAAATTAGTTGAGAAAAATGAAAGCATCTGGAAACAAAATTGGATGTGCAATGTTTCAATAGTCTCTGAAATGGGCAACAAGCAAACAGGAACAGGATCAAGCTCCATTCATAAAAGCAGAATGTCTGCATGTTTACACAGGATAGAAAATTTGACAAGCATTCACTGACCCTCTCCACAGCAGCTCAACTCACCCTGAGGAAGTAAGAGGGGGCACACCAGGAAAAAGAGCAGAGCTTTTAGAGGGAAAAACGGAGTTGGTAGGCTTGCTCAGTACATGCTATGAATTATTGAGAAAGAAAAATATGTGTTGGGTGGATGGAATGGGAGATGTGTAGTATTAGTATTTTGGCCCATTTTCCCTCTAGCTTGTTACAAGCAATTGTCCGACCAATTTGTCATTCTGCCCAAAACGTCTCCTACAGCGAATGCTGACGAGAAATAGAGGCAAGAGGTGTGAAGATGAATCTCAACCCTGAACTTCCTGCCCATGCCTCACGTTTCATTTAACAAATGATAAACAAAGCAAAGTTAAGTTGACTCCGTATTGAGCTCCTGTCCAGACGCTCAAATCCTTTGCAATGATGAGAAAAGACCACACTCATTCATTTACAGTTGTCAATTATACACTTTGTTCACACTGAACAGAAATCTTATTTGGGTTTCAAATCTTGACTGGCTTTCTGGGCTGTCATTCTGAAACTGATGCAACCAGATCTGTTTGATCAGTTAAAATGGGTACTAGTAATAAAAAGAGACTTTTGTCATATAGGAAATCCGAAAGTAGCTTTCCGTCACAATGCTCACAACTCACATAAAGATTATTTGCAAGATGTAAACTATGGTCCAGAAGCAGCGCAGCTGGATACATTTTTTTATCTTACAAAATATAATTCAATCTTTAAGATTTTACATTTAACATTTTGATTCAGTTATAAATAGTCTGTTGGTCGAAGCCGACATGTGGCGCAGTCCGGGTTCGATTCCCGTCTCGTCGTCTTTTCCCGAACCCACCCCCTTCTATCTCTCCCACTTCGTTTCCTGTCCTTTCTCTCACATAACTGTGCAAATAAAGCAAAAAAATAATAAAGAAAGAAACTGGTGGTTGTATTCTGTTTAAATGTTTGTGTAGTGTTTATGAAACTGAAAGTTCTTCTGGACCAGCGTTGCACCGACATTGTAGGATATCGAGCATATGAAAGCTTTTTAAGCGTAATTTCTTTATAAAATTTGTGTGAATGCTTGTCAAAAATAAGGATATCGAGCATCCGAAAGCTTTTCTAAGCATAATGTTTTTATAAAATTTGAGTGAATGCTCCCATCATCTTCCGTCTGAAACCGTCCACCACAGCGAGGCACCAAATCGCTTGATAAAACCTTAACTCATTCGGTTCCCCTGTGGTGGAATGAACTGCCAGCCTCCACCCGAACGGCAGCATCTTTCACAACTTTCAAAAACCACTCAAAACATACCTGTTCCGCATTTATTTGACTAACCAATAACTGTCTGTCATGTGTCTAAAAATAAATTTTGTTGTTCATTCTCCTTTGCTTACTCCAGCTTTAATCCTCCTAGTAGCATGGCCTTGTAAACTAACAGTACTGTTTAGTGTGGTAACAAAATGATTATATGCTCTCCTACTTGTAAGTCCCTTTGGATAAAAGCGTTTTCCAAATGAATAAATGTAAATGTCATTTTAACATATTTAATTTTCACTCATTAAATTGTTTTCCCCTCCATAGCCTGTCAAGTAATACACATTAGTAAGAGCGTCTATGGCAGTTCACGTCAAAACACAAAGAAAATTCATATCTTTAATCTCAAACATTTACCTCAGGAGTAAATTAGTACAAAATTCTTATACTCTGTACTTTTTAGAAGGAAGGTAGTTTTCCCAAATCTGAATAAAGTGTTAGATTAGCAGCTCTATGACGTCAAATCTGTTCTGACATTTGCACCTCAAACACCTATTTCAGTTCTTAGCAGCCTTGTGTAAGCATCTGTTATGCACAATTATAAAAAATCATTATTTACAACACTGTGAGTGTGAATTACACAAATGTCATTGCAGTTTGTTATGGAGCGATATCGGAAAGCTGCATGTACCAAGTCTCATCAGTGGAGCTGACAGGGTGGCTCTGTATTTAAAGCATGTGTGTCACACATTTCAAAATGCCATAACACACTGTCTGTTCTGCATTTCACATATCCTCAAATCATTCACAAACTTTTCTTGTTTGAACAAGAGTTCATACGTGCATATGTTCGTACCATACCGCAAACTAAAAGTTATTCTTTAGTTTCTGTGCAATACAAAATAAGATATTTTGAGAAATGTCTCAGAGGTTTTGTGTCCGTGGAAGTCAAAGGGGTCCAATGTTGTTCAGTCTTTAATGTTCTTTAAAATATCTTCCATTGTGTTCCGCAGAAGAAAGAAGGTCATGCAGGTTTGGAATGACATGAGGTAAATGATAAAAGATTTTAACATTTTTGGACTGTTCCTATGGTGACTGTGTTGAGGCAGCTGTAAAAGGTTAAAACATGTAAGACATTTCAATCCTTTACGCAAACATTGAAACGAAATCATCTCTGTCGATTACATTTTTACAATATTAATGTACCGGATGTACTTGAAGATTTTCATATTTATTTAAACAAATTAGAAATGTTTCGATTCACTCATCAACAGTCTCGTGAAGAAAAAGCAAGCTGCAATGATTGTTGGTCCAGTTAGTCTATAGATTATAGAAGAAGCAAAGCAATGGTTTTGTCCCTGCTGTGGGCAAGCTTCCTTGTTATTCCACTGCAGATGGCCAGTGTCCTTTTGAAAGAGCGATGTCTAAGGAAAAAGCGTTATAATGAGATTCTTTTACAGCTTGAGGCCATGAGCTATTGGCTGATCAGTGGCAATCAGCAATAGCTGATGCATTACTGTTATTTTCCTTTGATTTGCCTTGAATTTGATCGTGCAACAGCTATAAATCTCAGAGAGGAACAGTCGGTGTTGTAATCATGCCATCTTAAGACCTTTTATTGCATAAGGAGTAAGAGAAACCGAGATTAATGGCCCCAGCCTGCCATTTATATCTATATGCCTCTGTTATTTACAAAGGTCTAGGGGTGGTTTCTACAATAATGAAAGGAAAGTTCATTTTAATAGATCGCAGACTAAATCACGCTGCGACATCACAGCGATATTCCCGCAAGGAGAGGAATTGTTGGTGGATTTTACAGAGAGAATTATTTCACACTTTGGCAACCTGACAAAGTACATCTTGCTCATGATTAATGAAAAATATTGAACGAATTTGATGAACCAAGCTAATGATGTGATTCCGAGATCACATAAACCCAAATGTGAGAAACTCATTCGTTATAAGAGCTAATTGGGGTTTATTTATGCTTATTGTGATTCGAAACATACTGTACAAGGAGTACCTTTAGAAATCCAAATCACAAAACATGCAATGCTGCTGTGACTGGATGCCGGTGTTATTGTGATTTAATCACATGTTGCTGTTCTCAATAACACCCTGTGTACCATCCGAGCTTTCAAAGAGCTCCGACAGACTGCTGCACTCACAGGTTTTAAGCCAAATGTCATTTCACTCCGCGACAGTTTGCTGGTAAGCCTGCTTATTAAATCAAATGGAAAAGACATCTCATTTCGAGCTAGCAGTGCTCCGATGGTATTCAAATGTTATTGCTTATCGCAAGCAATAAATAGATCACAAGCAAATGCGACTGGTTAATTCAAGTGGGCTCTGATAATGCATTGCTGTCGTTTCCCTTCGATGAGTTATATATTACGACAATCAGGTTGTTTTAGATTGTTGCTTTAACATAGCAGATCACCACAGGAATACTATTGCAGCGCAGGTTCGTGTAGCTCTGTCGACATGTGGGGGTAATTATAAGGTTGTTCAGTCGGCGTTTTGACAGACCCATAATGACTGAGTCAGACAAGTCGAACTGCAGACGGACTGATTGCCTTTTTCCTCTCCATCAGGACCCTGTTAGGAAAACACCTGCCAAATAGCCAATCACAGGGTCTTAACTTTAAGACCGAAAATCTTTGATTTAGCACATGCATGCATCCAAAAAGGAAAATATGATATTGTTAGCGATATGGTAAGGTAGATGTGCAAGTCGTTTTTTATACGACTAGGATCTTGCTTTGGAACACCCAAGGGCCCAGATAAGATGCATTTATGAGATGCAAGTATAAAAATGCATTCAACATTCAATAAGTGTAAGTTTTACATTCAGTTGTTTTCAAACTTATTCATCACCTGAAAAGAGAAAAATGCAGCCTATTGTGGTTTTAGAGAAGTTTTAACATGGTAATTTATCATGTTCTGCAAAATACAATATGACAAATGCAATGTGCTCCACTTTGTGAGTCACCGGGGTTCCAAAGATAAAAAGTAATTTCAGTTTACACATTCTCCTGCCTCAAATCCCACCGAATATGCCTTAAATGGATAATGTTATGATGGAGAATCTGTTTTCAGTTGGGTTTTTTTCATATTTTTATCATGAATTCTCTATGAGCATCCATTCATAATGTTGTTTCCTTTGCTCAAATGCAATGAGCATATTTAAATATTAACAATATATGAACGTAATTCTAGAATTTTACTGCGTTTGTGCAGATAAATTGTGAAGAAAACAAGACTGAAAACCTATAGAAAGAAACACTGACAGAAAGACGTTTTCAATGAATAAATAAAGTTTTAAAGAGTGAATCAATATCATATGTAAGTTTCAAAGACATTAACACAATTAACACAAGCTACCAAAATGGCCTTAAAGTGACAGTTCTCCCCCAAAAAAATTTTTTCATCAATAATTCCAAACCTGTATGACTTTCTTTCATCTGCAGAACACAAAAAACATATTTTTTGGAGAAAATTAAAAAGCGAAAAATAGCTGCGAAATGTACCCTTGGCCTGAGCTTACAAAAATATGCCAGATTTATAAAACAGGTCTAGACTACTGATTACTGCGACTAACCATAAATGTAAAGAATGATAAAGAATGCAGAGGAAATTGAAGAAGTAAAGTATGATAAATTAATACCTATTAGGTTCATGTCTTCATACCGCAAAATCTGTAAGTTATGCACGCTTGCTTCATAAGCTCAGGCTTATTTGAATACAGACTGTACAACCCTCTCATCACCTGTGCTAACATTGTCCATTGACCCTTGCGTGCTCATTGTCAAAATGAAAATTAGAGAATATTTTTCCAAAAAGTAATGAAGCTTCATGTATTATGTATAATTTTACCCGTTTCCCCCCCTCTATGCGTACATATTGTTCTTTTCTAATGGAAAATCTCATGAATGGCCTCTCGTTTTTCAGCCAAGCTGAGGCCTGATCCCTGAGGGGGTTGTCCAAAATCTGAATACTAATTTTATGTTTGGGCCTGAGATTTCAACAAAGAACCTTCTAGACTGTCCAAGATTATTTAAAGGGGCAATATTGCGCGATAACTTGTATTTCTGTGTCTTTGGTGTGATATAAGTTGCCAATGCATGTATTAGACACTTAAAAGTGCAAAAATGAAAGTGTCGGAACAAAAGATGCATTCAATCTAAAAGCGAGTGCTCACCCAGACTTGCCTGAAACGCCTCGTGTAACCCCGCCCCCACAAATCCACGTCAGTTCGTGGTACGAGTTGACTAAGACCGCCCAAATGTAAGCAAGGTGGGTGCACCTGTCAGTACAATTGCTTTGGAACCTGATGTTCCAAATATGGTAAGAGGCGTTACATTTCCATCACACGCTTGCATTATTCGACCAATCACTACACACTGGTTAACAGGCCAATCACAGCACACCTCGCTTTTCAGAGCAATGAGCTTTGTCAAAAATCCGCGATTTTCAGAGAGGCGGGGCAAAGAGGAGATACAAACATGCACGGTATGTGGAAAATACAGCGTTTTTGAATCTTAAATCGTGTATACACCTTGCATTAAATCTAAAACAAACCAAAATATTCGTTTTAGCCGTGTCATATCACCCCTTTAAATACATTTTAAAATAAATTATTAGGAGAAAATATGTTCACAATCATTGTAAAAACATCATTGTTTAAAACACCTATATGGCTGTTTCGATGTAAACATGAGGTGTCACCCAACAGTTTTACCTGCTGTATATTTTGCTTTTAAAAAACTACATTATTTGGGTAGCAAATGTGTTTTATTGTGTTTTATGCTGTCTTTAAAGGTTATACTCTACGTCGAGCCAGATAGCCTTGTGGTTAGTGCGGTGCTGACACATAGTGCAGTGTGTTCAAGGCGACCCGGGTTGATTTCCATTCTCAGCGGTCCTTTGCCGCTCCCCTGTCTTCTCCAAATGACTTCCTGTCTACTCTCCACTGTACTGTCATTACAAGCATAAAAGCCCTAAAAATATAACTTTAAAAAAAGGCCATACTCACGCTTTTTTGCTGTTACTATTGAAAAATTATGATTTAATCAGTTTCTTGGTTCCTGTTTGGCACCTTAAGAAGGCACTTATCTTCCGAGAATCTATTTGAACCATTGCTATTACAGTAACATTTGCTGCAAAAACGGAAAGAATTTAAACTATTGCAAAGATGATCACAAATTGCCTTCTCATAAGGGCAGGAAATCGCTCTCCCGCTCATTCTCTTTCACAACTCCTTCCTGGTGGAACATTCTTCCTAACTCAGTCCGGTCAATCTCTCACAACATTCAAAAAACTACTTAAAATCTCTTCTATGAATACTTGACAGTAAAATTTGAAGAAGAAAAAAACCCTAACCCTCTCTCTTTCTCTCAACAGGTAGTGGTAAAGCTTTTGTTGAAACTAGTAACTTTGCATTAGCACCTATTGTGTTATGACTCCTGTATGACAGCTTATTGCTCGCTTATTGCTCCCTGAACTCTCTGTTAGTCGCTTTGGATAAAAGCGTCTGCTAAATGACTAAATGTAAATGTAAATTGACCAAAAATGTGTTCACATTCTTTTGCCTAAGGGCACTTTAATACCAAGCTCATCATACATTTCAAATAGTTTTTATCTATCATAAATAATTCCCAAACCAAATGCAAACTTTGCAAACTTTTGGATTGTCTTTTTTTATCAGCAGTAAATTTTCAGAGGCAAAAGAGCACCTAATCAATGTGAAAGGGAGTATGGAGAAATAGCAACGGCATTACAACAAAAAATGTTTCTGCTGCTTGTTCAATTTAGCTGAGCTAATGCAACGCGATGCATGAACCTTTTGTCACAACTTAATTTCAATACGCACAACTAATTTAAATAGGCAAAATAGAGGTCTTAATATATTTGCATGCCATGACTACAATAATGATATTTAAGATAAAACCAAATTTAAGGAAAAGACACAGACAGATTGTACGTTTATTCCCTTTATCATTTTTATTCATATATAATTAATTGTGTTTTTTTAATCTAAGAAAATGCCATGCGGCATGCAATGGTTTTTTTTACTTCCTGTCGTGTATAAAAATGGCTTTAATTGAATAAAGCCAATTTTTTTAGTGTTCATTGAATGAACCTGCACAGATTCTTAAGGCTGCAAGAAATCTCATGTCAAAGGCTGCTTTAAGCAGAAATATTAGTCTTTTATCTGATGTGAAAACTCTTGTATGGCACATAGTGTCATGATTTCATCTTTACTTTAATTAGCCTTATCTGGAGAGCATTACCTAGAGGATCAAATAGCAAATTGAGGCCAGTTCTTGCAGATAAAGGATTCGATGCTATCAAAACACAATTTAAACATGGGGTACATGCAACACAGTATGACACCTGACCCCCCCCCTTCAGAGCTTAAAAAACATTTTTTCCCAATGCCCAAAATAGTGTAGATTTAACTTGTCATATTAGAAAAGTATAGATCACTTGTTGATTTTTTTATTTAGCAGAAATCCACAATTTAATCAGCAGGCAATGTCCTGAGAAACAAATGCACAATCATACAATTAAAGGGATTTTTAAATACGAAAAATCTTTTATTATTTACTTACCTTCACATCATTCTCATCTCAGTTTGAACCTGTATGACTTTCTTATCTGCAGAACACAAAAGAAGATATTTTGAAGAATGTGGGTAACCGAACTACACAGGACCCCATTGACTTCCATGGACACAGAAGCACATTTCTCATGCAGCATATTTTTTGTGTTCCACAAAAAAAAAAGAGTAATTTAATGTATACAGGGTTTTAAAAGTGAATAATTGGGGGATCATTTTTGGTGCAACTGTGCCTTTAAGCATCGCTTTTATAATTGCTCTTTTTAATAAAGGCTAATTATGATTTTTACAATTTTGAAATGATTAGAACGTTTTACCAGCATTTTCGTTGTATTGTTGAAGAGTTAATGGCACAGCCATCGCATATAGTATTCATACCTTTAATATAACATAGCCTACTCTATTTCTGATCGAAATGCTCATAGTCTCCAGAAAATGGTGTTATGTTAAGGTTGTACAAATAGCTGTACATTTGGCCACATATACAAATCATAAATTATCCATCACCGATTCTGCTGACCCGGAGAAAAAAGGCCCATCAGAAGTACAGTGTTCTGTCAGCCGGTGGTAAACAAAAGGGAACTCTAATTTGATAAGGGACGCCAAGGTTAAATTTTCCCACACAGCACACAATCCGGGGTCACTAAAGCTTTTCCAGCCAGCTGTGAAATTATTCTGCTGTATGAAAGCTTGGGTAAGACTGATAAGGCCAATTTCATGAGACAAGCTGGTTAGAAAAGCACAAGCTTTTATTCACTGAGTTGCCTGCCACTTTGTACACATTGATATATCCTGTCTGGCAAGAAATAGATAAACATAGCATGATTATTGGAGTTGCAGATCAATCTTGTTTTCTTGTTTCTGATGTAAGAGTCAGTGATTCTGGTATACTTACTGAAGAATCCGAACTTCAAAGTTGATTCCTTGCGCTATTTCTTGATGTTCTATCTTAAACTTTGTGTCAGATTTATCGACTGTTTATTAACTTATGGAAACTGGTTTGTTAAATGTAGCGCACAGTGGTATTGCATGTTGAACTCTCTGGCCCATATGAGAACAGCCTGACCCCATATTTTGGTTATTTGGTAAATATATAAATACAGGATACTAGTTTCATTACAGCCAGTAATAGAAAACAAATTGCATTATTTATCATGTTTATTGTACTGGAAGTACCACAGGAGGTCTGTTCAAATCCATAATCAAGTAAGCTTTATATCAGATATATTCATGTATTTATTTATTTATAATAATAATAATAATATCAAGAATACTGATACTTATAATTATTGTTATTATCATTATTATTATTTTGTTGTTATTTGTAAGATTTGTAAGCTATTTAAGATATCTATGTGCAATGTGTGTACCTAGGCCTATGTGTGGACTGCAGCTATAAGCTCTAAATAATGCCAAATAACTAGTGTTGTCTAGATCCAACACATTCTTGAAAATGAGTTAATAATAGCCTAATCGTTTTCTTTACACGGCTACATTTTGCATAAAAGCATCTCGAGGTGTCATTTCCTGTTTTTACGTGATCGTAAAGGGTGAAGTTATACAGTCCACCTGTAGATGTCACTGTGATAAACACAGTTAGTTCAGGAGCAGAAGGGCTTGTCTTGCTGGGACTCGTCGTTGACTGTAAATAAATCGTGCCCAACACATGCTGCTTGGATATACATTCAGAGAGTGAGTACGCAGAGTCACGTGCTGTAGCTCGAAACCTAGTGAGCAGACTACCTAGACTGCATTTTGGGGCATTATAGGCGTAAAAATACTGATCGATTACTGAACATTTGCTGATATAATACCAGAAATGTCTATCTAGGAGGCTCTGTAGGATTTACGACACCACCAGAGACTCACTGGGTAAATGTATAGTATGAAAATGATTCTTGTCACTTTGTGTTTGTTTGTGCCGTTATCTGTATAGTTTAATTGATTTAATATGTATGTCAGTGCGATTTAAACCATTTGTTTGTCTTGTGAACAGTCAGCGCGTGCTGCTGAGTGTCATACAAAGCGGCAATGATTCAGTTTGTTTTATTTTCGTATCTCTTAAAAACAACCTTCAACCACAAACTAGCCTCAAAGATAAAAGCATAACAATTGTCCTATGCTTCCTTGGAGTACTGTGATTTCCTTAAGGAAATGCAAATCGAGTTAAGAATACATTCTCTAGTCTCTGTAAAGGTGCACTTGCTTGGTGATTTTATTTTAGGGAATCATGGGTAAGGGAGTGTTAGTAAAGTTTATAATTGTAAGTCGTGCAACCTGAGAATGAACCCGGGCATTTCTTCAAAGTAAAACAAAAACTGATGTCAAGCTGAGAATTTCCCCTGACAAAGTCAGAGAGCCTTGAAATTTCAGTCAATACGACTAATTATAAAACCACCCAGAGGCAAAAAACTACACAACAGGGGCCATATTAATTACACGCATAATAAGGTCAAAACTTAGTTTTACTTTGGCTTTGTAGACTCTAAAACAATAACTAAAGTTGTACAATAGTTTTCAACTGGTTTTCTTTCACATGTTTTGTATTGGTGAAATCCAACAGTTGTTTATCATTCAAAGTATATATCATATATATATATATATATAACATAAAGTCTTAAAAACATATTAGTCTAATATTACCATGAATGCACAGACCTGACAAATTGATACAGTATATGCTGAGTTCATTGTAAATGCGTAAACAACAGCTAACGTGTGATTTACAGTCTTTATTGTGGTGTTTTGTTTCTAAATGTCAATTGAATAATTATGGGTTCATGCTCTTGGCAGACAGTAATTCACAGCACACTGTGGTCGGCGCAAACCATTTGTTCTTGCTTTGGGTAAATTCATTCATTGTAGTCAGTTTAATTTTATTATTTGCATTTAGTTTTGTTTTTTTATTGTTTATTACATATATATATACATTGTTCTGGTGAAGGTTATTTTACTGAAATTTTAATACAGAGTAAAGAACTGGGCATTCTGTTCAGAATTATATATTAATATTAATTACACACAAGTTTATTTGTATTTCTATGTAAGGCTCAAGTTCCTTTATTAATATATTTATTGAGTTATTTATTTGTTTCATTCTTAATGCCATTCCAGCATCTAATGCTATATTCATGAGGAGAACCAGTCATTCTATACACAAGTCTGTTTGATCCATGCACAAGTTGAGGTGACAATTTGTTATTCTCAATCAACCAAACCTGCTTGTCTTTGGGCTGTGGGAGTGTGTGTTTACCACGGTTTTACCACATAAAACTGTGGTTGTTGCTGTAGTAAAAGCATGGTTCATTTTCATAAGGGAAGGATTCGAGTCATTATTTATTCACCTTCTTTATACAGTTCATAGTGCCCTAGTGTCTTCGATTATTCTCCAAAAGAATTTAAAGAGGTTTATATAAATAGTCATACAAAGTGTGCCCAGATTAGATGTGATTTTAGTAAAATGGCAACATTATCAGTAAATAATGAGTTAGATGTCAGTCTGTTCCTGTATTGTATGGCTGCAGAGGACTTGCAATAAAGCACCATGTAGACTCATATTGAGCGCTTTTATGAAGCTTTTTTAGTGTTTTTATGTTCACAGTAAAAAAAAAACTAGTTTGGAATGACATGAGGGTTAACAGTTTCTTCAAGACCCCAGTGCTAAAAGTGTTCCCTCATTCAGTGCTGGTGCAATTTCTTTCTGACAGCATATCACTTGCTTCTGTAGTATTGCGGGTGGCAGGTTGGATTAGCCCCTTTTAGTTGCTATGTTGATCCATTTTGGCAGAGTGTTAGGGATACCTCTGCACCTGCATTGATTTGTTACTCTCCACTGGATTGATCCATGTAATGACGTTTTGCACTCTGTTGAGTATTTATATGTTTATCTGGCATACAGCTCTGGTAGGAGTAGGCAGGGATGAGATATCTGTTTTCAGGGTGAGATGTGACAATCAATGATAGTCCCTGTCATGTCAGAAGATACTTGAAGCTTTAGGATTTGTCCTTTAAATGTATTTTTACGAAAATTGCTATAGTCATAGCTTGTCTGAATTCAAATAGAGACAGATTGAATAAGTGAATTGAGTTTGCTCTTGTAAATTGTATTTACAATGGTGTAACAGCCCGAAACACGCACCTGTCAAATTTTTTGAAAAAATGTTACTCTTCAAGTTGTGTTTGCTTAACATTTCACTGCAAAAGTTGATGGATGAATGATATGTTTTTATGATGTTTGTCTAATTTTAAATGTTAACATCAACTTAACTTCTACAAACTGATCCCACATCAACTTGAAGGGGTTTACTATACACATGCATGCTTTACATTAGAGACCCTTATCTAAACTAGTAACATATTAGAAGCAGGGCAAGAGTACATAAGATAAAAAGAGGTTAGTAGAGAGTTAATGTATGAGACTGAATAGTGAATGAACAAAGGTGATGGATCACTTCTACCTGTCCATGAATTCAATGTATACATGCCATCAAATTAACCTAAAAGCTTAAGTAATCAGATCATCTCTGCTGAGAAAGTAAGGTTCTTTGTTGTAGAACATGTTTTTATTTATTGTCTTGTATTTGTGTTTTTCCTCAGTTGATGAATTCAGCTGATTATAACCCAGGCCATGGATGAAGAATTTACTCCATTAGATTGCCTTCTGCCTTCAGGTATTTATTCATTTTGAACTCATTTAAAAGTCTGAATGTATTTAGCGCAGCGTTTCCTGTCTATGCATGCCTGCGCTTACACCTTTTTTCAAAGAACACACTAGTGTTGTCAAAAATATCGATATTTCGATAAGTATCGATACTGAAATATCTGAACGGTACTAATACTAATTTCCCGAAGTATCGATACACCGATCCTAGCCGAGCTGTCACTTTCAATTATCTCCAAAGGCGCGTTGACAAACACCACACGTGACCGCAGTGCCTGTTACGTGTCTCGTCTCACTCGCTCTGGTTAAATAGCAAAAGTGAAGTGAATATAAATATGGCGCGTGCGGCGCCTCCGCAACCGGCTTTGGTTGATAAAGAACACAGCAGGAGTGCTATCTGGAAATATTTTGGATATGAAGCAAATGAACATGGAAAGCCGAAGGACATAAACAAGCCAATATGCAAGAGTTGCTACAGAGCAGTGCTAACAAAAGGCGCTAACAACTAATATAGCAAAGCACCTGAAAGACAGACACCCGGATCTATATAAAACATTTCAAGAGATTGGTAACTGTTATTATTTTAACATTACTGAAACATTAACCAAGATGGCCTAGTATTGTTGCTGATATGAGTGTTGTCTCGTTTTTTCACCGTAATTCTTAAAGTTAATATAGTCCGACTGAGGAATCTTTAACTGTGAATCTTTAAATACTTTAACTGTGGTCAAATGTAAAATTAACTTGTGCTTAATTAATTAAAAAAATGATTACTTAAATTCTGTAATTTGTCTTCATGTCAATCCAGTGAGCATTGTTTTCGCGTGTGATGCACGCACGTTTGTGATATGTGAATCCGGCATTAAAGTCTGTTCATCAAATAATGTTATGTATTAACCAGCATTTATGAACGATGAGCAATGCATTTGCTACAGTATATTTTAATCTTTGATGACAGTATGTAATAAAAATACAACGGATCATGTTTGCTCTGGTCCAATGAAAAAAAATATTAACAGATAGAACTTTGGATTTTAATTAGTACATGTATTAGTAAATGTTAGTTTAAATTAACTTTTAACTAAGATTAACACATGTTTTGGAAGTATTTTTCACTTTTTTTTACTTGCACTTTAGGCTTTTGAACAAGTGCATTCAAGACCTCAAGACATTTTTGTTCATGTAAAATATACCTCATTGTCATGTTCTAGACTTGTTATATTTATCTTTAAATAATAATAAAAAAAAATGTTGTGGCAGTTTTTTTCTCCGTGGTATCGAAAATGGTATCGAATATCGATATTTTTCAAGGTATCGTATCGAAGTTAGAAATTCCAGTATCGTGACAACACTAGAACACACACAGTTAATATAGTTTTTATATTTTTTACTAGGGCCTGTAAATGTGTTACTCAAATGTTCACAGTTACACAGCACTTAGTCGAAGACTCTTGGTTCCATTTTGTTATAATAGTTTTTCGTTAACACGTTACAATAATGTTGTATTTGTTCATAAAGCCAACCTGAACTAACACAGAACAATACTTCTACAGCATTTACTAATCTTAGTTCATGTTAATTTGAACTTTTACTTACACATTTTTTAAATCAAATGTTGCAACCGTCTCCCTCCATCCGTTTGCGATCGCGTTCTCTGCCTTCTCCTCCGCCCGCTCGGATACGGGACCCCAATTCTCCCGGTCCCATATGTACTGCCATACCCAAAGAATGGGTGGGAAAATTCCTCACAGCACATCCCAAATAGCCTAAGTACAACTCAATACTTGTTTTATCAATATTTTGCACAGTAAGAAGAAGCTTTTTTAGATAAACCGTGAAACCATCAGAATTCATAAAATAACCATGATACAGATTTTTTTGTTAAACCGCCCAGCACTAACATGAACAACTATTAACTAACATACATGCTGAAGACTATATTGCTCATAGTTCAGGTTAGCTCATGTTACAAATTCAACCTTATTGTAGAGCATTAAAAGTTTTTTAATTCTACAACAAACACCCTTTACACTGTAAAAACGTTCAGTATAATACATTTTCATGGAAGTAAGAACAGGCTGGGTGTTGATTCAGGTGTAATATTTCACTTACCTCATCAGCTGAGATTACACCTGAAAAAAATGCCTTTATGAAGAAGATATTGTTATTCTGTTTGGCTGAAACTACTAGAGACTTTTAAAGACGAGTTTGATACAAACGTCACAACGCTGTTAGTCTGATGACAGCGTTGCTTTGGAGAGTTCACTCAAGCCAGAAGAGAACTATTTAAACTAGTCAAATTAACACTGCATCATTGGATCCTTTACTTCAAAGGTCAGCCAAGGCTGACTGGAGCTGTTTTGTTTTTTAACAGGATGGTAGAAGCAGTTTGGCAATGAGCTAATGAGCCCGGTCAAGTTTTCTTACTGCAGAAATGCTTAACAGCCTCTGACAAAATGAGTGGATAAAGCGTCCCTGATTTGAGAATTCGAGGGCAACCTGAAGCCAAATAAAAAATATTTTATTAAAAATTATATTTCTGTCTGGCTAGGTGCTTCCTAATAGTGCCAGAAAGTAATCAAACTTTAACGATTGGCCAAGAACTGTAGTCACGGTTTTAATGTGTCTGAGGCTCATTTCAGTAATGAATACATTCTGATGCATCTACTTCTGTGTTATTTAGTTTTTTATGTTGATTCATATTGCAATTGAATCTTCTAATGCATAAGGCCAGACAATACATGAGTGTGGCTGCAATATGCATGCATGAAGTTAAGACAATTGAGCTTATACAAAGAACAATTATAAGCAGGCTCTTACAGTACAAACAATGCATGAAGTGAAGACAAATCCGCTCATACATAGAACGACTGAAACCATAAACCACAGTAACATCATGATCATACAGCACATAAATATAAGACACACATACAAATACACTCAAGAGCTGTTTATTGAGCATAAAGTCACTAAAGATTCAATACATCCGCAACTTGTTTATATGCATTGATCAATAGAAGAGAGCTCCGTATTTTTTCAAAAGCAGCCATTTTATTTCTAATAATCTACTAGAAGAATAAACCATTGTGTAATTGATATGTTTGTTCTATCCTACAATTTAAAATAACTTTGGGTATGATGTTTTTTGTTTCTTTTGATGCGTCGATAGAAGAGAGATCTCCCAACAAGAGCATTGAGGTTGACATAAAGACAAGAGTTGATATTAGTTTCTGGCTGTGCTTTATTTCCATGCTGTTAAATGCACAAGAGGTTTTGGAGGAAAAGACTGAGGTAAACCAAAATGTTAAAGACATGGCCCAGATATTTACCCAAGTCCATATATCTAGGCCAGATATATTTGGGTTATCTTTTGATTCATGCATATTCAATAAATTGATATTTAAGAAATTGCATTTCATGTCCTTTTCATTTAAATTTGTAAACTAATTAAACCGAGCTTGTTTATGTGTTGAATTGCAAATTTGGTGTATCCTAATGAACAGCAAGCCCTGAACTAATTTGGTGTATGATAATTTCTGTGCATTTCAACTGATGATTTTCATGTTCTGTCAGAGACAAAATATTCAAGTCCTTGCTGCTCTATTAACAGAGTGGAAGCAACCAGCAAAAATAGCCTCAACATGTGGACTGTCATAAATTTAATTTACAGGAATTCAACAGATCTGTGATTGAATTGACAAACAGATGTTATACGATTGTTGCAAATACAGATGATGTTATTTGGCCAGAGGCACCTACCTTTTCTTCACAGCGCAGGGTGTTGTTATAGCTGTGATTCATTTATACTCTGTGTTTGCACCCCGGGACCTCAATATTTTCCCAGTCTGTTCCACAAGATGTGTTCTGTTCACGCCTGCATCGAGACGCTGCGTCGTGATTTATTTCGAGGCAGTTTTGACACATACACGATGTCCTTCACATTTGGTTCCACATTTTGTGATTTATGGTGAATTTCAAACCTACAGAATTATAAGTGCACTAAAGGACCACTAATATATATTTTTCTTTTTTTGTAACAATTTTTCCTTTGTTTTTGGAGTGACCCCGACATGCACAAAAGTGATCTTTTACATTTAAATTGTTGAACGATATCAGTTCCGAAGTTGTTTTTTAAATATTACTCAAAAGTAGTGTTTTTGTTTGCTTTTTATTACTACACTGAATTCGTACTCGGGCAATTACAGAACGCATTAGCCTCCATTATCGCGGTTATTACTCTTGCTGTTTTTATTAGCTGCTTCTGTTTAGACCAGTATCTCACCAAATGAAATTATTAGAATGTTTTTCTCTCTTGCTTTTAGTAAATGGAAGGACTTTAATCTGAGTCCTCACCGTGACCAAAGGATTCACTGTGTTTTTCCTCATTTCTTTTCCCAGGAAAACAGAAGATATGCTTGATGATCCTAAATCAGCCGTTGGATGAGCAGTACTTCCATGTGCTGTGGAGTAAAGGTATTGATTTTCTAATGAGAATTGTCCATTGATTTGATGCTTGTGCAGTACAGAACAGTGACACGACTTGCCATGTACAGTTCTCTGGAAAAGGTCAGGTGGGCGTTATATAGGGGCACCATAAGCTATAAAGCCCCTATATCCCATAATGCATTAGTCATCTTTTCAGTTCATGATTGGATCATAATAGCATAACTCATGTTTTCTATCATTTTTTTATCATTAACTTTGATTTTCAGCTATACCTTTCATTGTTGATCTTACTCAACATTACTTTCCTGTTGCAGTCTGAACTGTACACAGTTTACAGTGACGCTTACACAGACGTATTCTTTTACTTCTGTTATGTTTTTCTACTCACAGGAGTTTTCACGTCAGATATTTTGAGGGGTATCAAAGCTTTTTCACCACTGCGAAATAAGTGCTTGTATTTGTTCTTTAAAACATGCTTTTTTCTTATCCGTTTGATGTTGCCTGTCACGACTTTAAATTTGGATTTTACTTGTTTACTTGCTTCTGTACACAGTTCCGATTTGTTGGCAAGAGTTTTTATCAGTGTTCTGTAGCATTTGTTTGTTTCATAAGTTTTTCTCAAAGACTTCGCCGTGTAATTCCTCTCGCGTTGCATCAGAGATGGTGTGCATTTTTCATGAGGCTCAGCTCTGGAGTCGAAGCAGGTGGGACCCGAATGTTTTTGCTGGGAGCTGAACAAACACTTCCAGATGGTATACCTTGAGGGACCGGGGTAGGACGCTCCACCCCTCCTCCAGTGAGCCTCAGAAGTAAAGCCACCACCAGTATGCCAACACTATGGCACCACCAGTGTCTGTTCTTTAGCACAGCGTGATCAAAGCCGGCTCATTCAGAGTCTTCTCTTCTTTTGGGCTGTTTTGAAAACTCCTAAGGTCCAAGCTGGTGAGTCCGATTTTATCAGCGCTGGATATGGAGTCCAGTTTTTTCAGCCAAACCTTTGTGTGTCAACGACACAGGAAGTACTTACTGGTGAATTGGTAGGCACATGTTGTACACCTTGGGGTACACAGAAAAAATGTACTGAAAACAAACATTTTTCCATTATATTATTCAGGTCATTAGTTGGCGATGTTACTTTGTCAAGAAACTTTATAGAGAGTACAGAGTACAATACTCGCTCATGCCTATAGACTGGACATATAATACACATACCCATTACATCACCAATTTCCCAATCATGTTTTTGAAGCATCAAAATGAAAATGACAATTGAAGTACTATTCTGCGGTTTCAATGTACAGCCACAGAATTGAATATAAAAAATGCTGGTAAAGTTTTCTAAATGAGATCCGATCAAGCCATCTCTCATTGTTGCCCGTAAGATGTTTCACTCAATCCTCATCTCGTTCTGTTTTTTTAAGAGTGCTTTAAACTTCAAAAAAGCTTTTCTTGTTGAAAAATTGATAGTGCCACAGAAAGCAGATATAGTCTAGTACACCATTTTCTCTCTTGTCCAGAAACCTTTATTGTGGTATGTGAAATCATTTTCCTTTGATTTCTTGTGAAAGTTGTCTGTTGTGAAAGTGCCTCTTTTATACTACAGCAACAGTCTTTTGAAACCTTTTTTCAAACTGAAGCTTTGTTGAAGTTTTGGTCAGTGATCGGATTGTGGGTTAGCCTTGCTTACATGTGTCTCTCCGGCACAGCCTTTGTCCTATATGATAAAGATTAAACGATGGTGAGTTGCTTATTCATTCTGTTAAACTGTAGACACGGGTTAAAAATTCTGCACTCATCCCGCCCTCTCAACTGGGGATAAAGAAACCAACTTGAAAGGCAAATTAACCTTCCATTTTGCTCCCTGACCACTCGGCCTTCTTTGATTTACAAAGGCCACAAGTTTCACTTTACCTCCACTGCCAAAAGGCATTAAATCAGGGACAGCAAACTCGGCCTCATCAATATTTGTCCCCCATAAAACACCAGCCGAGTAGGAAAAGTTCATGACAGAAAGAGGAAGCACTGCTGGTGGATTATGAAGTGTTTATTTACAAGGTTATGTGTCCTGGACTAGGGCTTTGGTTAAAGAGCATTCATGAATGATTTACCTTCTCCAGTACCTCTCGCTGGCATAATGCTGCCTCACCGAAAACTCAAAGTGTCTTGTTTACTGTTGCAGGCCTTGCCACCAGTGTTGAGTATAGCTGCTTTAAATTATAAGTAGCTTAGCTTGTCAAAGTTCTTTGTAGTTCAAATATACTGAAGGTACAATTTACTAACGTTAAAGTGAAGCTATTTAAATGGATATCTTTATTTTTGATGACTTTTAGAGTATTGCATTTCTTTCTGCCGCTTGTAATTTGTTTGACATTAAAGGGATACTTCACCCAAAAATTTTAATTTCTGGGACATCATTGACTACCATAGTTGGAAAAATTGAAGGTTGCTAACATTTTTATAAATGTATACAGGTTGGAACAACTTGAGGGTGAGTAAGTCATGACAGAATTTTCATTTTTGGTGTACCATTTTTAGTATCCATTTAAAACATCTAAATTAGGTGGAAAGCATTAAATGAAACACACTCTTATTGATTCAACAAACAGGTGACAGAATTCACACTAATTTATGTGACCAAGTGACCGAAAAATAGTCAATTAAATATTTTGCATATGAGGGACTTTATTGCGTTCATGCATGTATTAAAGTAATCTAAAAGTCGTATTTATGAATGATTTAGGAATGATTGATTCTGTGTTGTATCTTAACCTTAAATTATGCCAGAAAAAAACGCAAGTAACTTTTCCTCACTGAGAAATGTACCAGTGTAACCATGCCTAAAGTTACAGTGAATGTCATTCAGAAAATCCAAGCTAACAGCTACCAAAATATTTCCGTAAGATATATAATAATACATTATAAACTATTCTGAAATATATAAATAAATATTATTGGCTTACCATAGTAGTTTTGTAGGCCAAAGCAAAAACATGGATTTAGTATTAGTGGTTTTTAAAGATTATGATTATTATTTATACTCTAATATAAAATATTTATAATGTGGAGAGTTCATGTGCAAAAACAGAACTGTTATTTTTATTGTGCACTACAATTATTATCAATCAAACTGCTGTTGGGTTGTTTTGATTAAGTAATAAGAACAAAACAATACAGCTAACTAATAATAACATAACATAATAAAAATCAATGTTTTATGTTTTCTAAAGAAAATATGTTTTTGCAAATAAACTCTTCACATTTTAAAATTATTTTATGGACTAACGTTTTTCAGTACCGTATTTATTTTAAGAGGCTTTGATGTATGGCTCATGATTTAGTATCTACCGTTCCATGTGAAATAAATTCCAAATCTTTTGAGTGTTTATAATGACAAACAAATGTTTTTCATGATGCATAAATACATAATCTCAAACTGTGATTGAACGCACAGGTTAGACATTCACGGGTCATTCAGAACTGAAATCAATGTAGGTATCTGCTTAAAGATCCACAGTCATAGATGCTATATACTTGCTTTTTTCCTCTGCGTGGGAAGTCTTCATTTTATAGACGTATTCATCTTAATATATTTGCCTGGTGAAATAATGACTCATTTGCATTCAGACCTTGTGAAGTCTTGTTTCTAGCCGGTGTTCCCCGCTATCACACCCTGTTCTCCCGTTAGAGATGTAACACGCTGTTTACTTTGATAGGATCTTCACGAGAAATCTTTTGATTCAACTCCCAAGACCGCATTAAAAACACTAAGATAATGGCACTGCGTACAAACGATGATGGGTTTTGCCAGACCAATTTAGCCGTCTGGAAACTAATGAATAACTGGCGTGGATGCACCATCACGAGGCATTATTTCAGAACAGAAGAGCAGATTTTATTTTGCACTTTAGTTGTGTTTTCGTAAGTACATCTTATCTGGATCATTAGAGAGACAGACGTGAACCTTGTACCATTATCTGATGAAAGGAGTTTGATTTTTTTCTTTACAGTGTCTTGTTAATGCCCTGCTGATGTCATCAGGCACTCAATAACTTAAGTCAGTCATGTATCCGCGGGAGAATAGAGTGTGAAGAAGCAGTAATAATGCAAACTAGTAATACATAACTTGACTTGGAGAATAGTATAAGTCTAGTCTAGACAAGTGGGAGAGCGGACAAAAAAGGCAGATTTGTTTTTCTAAGTGCCTTCCAAAGCAAGACGACCTCGGCAAGTCGGACAGTTTTTTTTTTTTACTGCATTTTAACGTTTTCAAGAGTGAAACTTTTTCTTTTTGTGCTATTGAAGATGCTTCAAGTAAAACGTAACTGAATGTTCTGCCTGCCTCAATCACTCCCACAACCGCCTCTGTTACCTGGCAGAAAAAGCTGAAGCAATTAAACTGTTCTGGTGTTTAACTGTGCACAGTGTGCTTGACACCTGAAGGGAAGTTATTTTTAACAATATTTACATTTACATGAATGCATTTGCCAGGTCCTTTTCTATCCCAAGCGACTTACAGTGCATGTAAAAACACCATGTGCCATAAAGGGTTGACAAGAACAGGAACAATAGACTCAAGGCCAGTAGGTGTCCATTAGGATTTCACCAGTGTCTTGCACTTTCCATTATTCATGTGGCATATGATGCAATCCTATTCCCCCGATTTTGGCCATAAACCAACTGTGCTGACAAGATTACATTCGTCTTGACATGATCTTTGTAACAAATCCCTTACACTCATAAGCGCAGCATCTGAGTGCTTGTCCCTGAAAATCAGTTTTTATTTCACTCAGCCGTGAAAATGTTCGCTCTTCTTTTCAACGGCTTCAAAGGAAAGCAGACGTTCTCAAAGCACCTGGTTTAAAATAACTATGTATTCAGTGAGAATGTGTAAATTCATGTTTTCTTGCCTCTTGCTATTGTCTGGAGAGACAATCCCACATCTCTGTGCTTTAGTTCATCAGCTACAAAAAAAAGAGAAAGTCAGAGCACTTTCTCTGAACTTCTGCTCAACTTCAAAGCCTGTAGGATTAACATTGTAATGTCACTTAGATGTTCTTTTTCACATTTCGCATTGAGCATATGGTGCGACATCTTTCCCAGATTTGTCACCCTGCACCGCAGAGTAAATTTAAGCACTTGGGCGTTCATGCTCACGTTTAAATATAATTAGAACATATTTAATTGTGTTTTTTGAAAGGATAAAGGTTTCAAATGTCTTAAGTATTAAATACTGCAACCTCGTATCTCCATTTCACTGGGTTTTGCAAATATTTCGCCTATGAAAAGTATTAAAAAGTGCTTGTCAACTTTGACAATGCAATATTTAATCATTTTAAAAGTACAGTGTTTTTTCCACTTCCTAAAAAACTGCATATTTGGACAACCAAGGTTTCGGAAGGACTGCGACAATATATTACAATTATTAACAAAAATGCAAGAATGAGATTTTTAAGATGTATGACTTAAAGGGATAATTCACCCCAAAATAGAAAAATTTCTCCTCATTTATTCATCCTCATGTTGTTTAAACCTGTATATACCTCTATTTTCTCTGTGGAACACAAAAGAATATACTTCGAGTAATGTCTCAGTGATTTGGTGTCCCTACATTGGAAGTCAATGGGGACCAATGCTGTTTGGTTACCAACATTCTTTAAAATATCTTATTTGTATGTGAAAAAAGACAGGAAACCATAAAGGTCTGGAATGACCTGAGGGTGAATATATGAAAAAGTTATTTCTGGATGAACTATCCGTTTAACTAGAAAATCATATGTATATTTTAAGTAAAATAGGTTTTGCATGTAATATTAGTTTTAGAATCCACTGCTTCTACATTGTTTTTATCTAATGAGTACTGATAGTACAGTGTTTTTATATTTCAGGTACAGTAAAAAAAAAACTCGATACAACATTAGACAATAATGTATATGTGGCACTATGCACCTGTAAATCTAAAACAATTATGCATACATGGCTGTCATATACCTCTCCAAACCCAGTGTCGTATTTAACATGGTTTCACTTTCAAACTGGCCTTTCCTTGACAATGACAAGGCTCACCATGCTTATCAGAATCGATGATGATCCTGACAGGACAGTCTGACCTTCATCCTGAAATGATTAGTGCTTTTGCGGAAAAGCACAAGGGGACCATTACTGTCAGCCTGACCATGATCTAGAATAATCTATTTGTTTTTATTTCAGCATCTCAGCAGTTACCGGGCTGGGGGTCTAAAATAGCCTCAAACATATAGTCTTATGATGCAATTGCAATGATATTTATCACTTCAATCATTTTTGCTTCCAGATCTGTGTTGTAATGTAACTGTTTGTAGATTTTCCTTTAAGAAAGCGGAGGTGACATCCTATGTGTGTGAAATGAGGCCCTTACGTGTTGTGTTGTCTCTGCCGTTTCAGCCAAAATCCGGGCATGTGCCGATGGAGGGGCCAATCAGCTTTACAAGCTCACTGAGGGTCGTCGTGACAGGTGAGAATCCCGTATTTTGGTCTCTTCTCACCGTCGGCTGTCAAGGTTAGAGATGGATCTGGTGATGTCAGGGTTCTGGGGTCTTTTCGCACGTTGGCCGTCTCTCACAACTGCAAGACCACAAGAGTATCCCGTTTGCCCGGGTGCTTTCAGAAGACTTGACTCCTAATCCATCACCCTTTGTCTGTGTCTGACAGGCTAGATTCATCTCCAGGTCTCTAAATTGGGTATTTCCCTCCCCTCCTGAGCTGTTTTCAATTGTTTTCTTTTGTTTGGTCCCTTTCTGGCTCCACCTAAAAATAAAACTCAGACTGTGCAAGAACAGGATTTGAGTGATGGAACGAAACACACACTGGTGGATTTGTTTATTAAAAAAATATTTGACACAAAAAAATGTATATTCAGTTGTGCTGTTAAATCAATTAATCGCAGTTAATCAAGTTAGAATAACTTGTATTACACATATTTTACACATATTTCTTAAAGATCGGGGAACATGCTATTTCATGCATTCTGACTTCTTTACACAATTAAAGGTGCTGGATTCTCATGCTTAACATGGTCAACTTCTTAAAAAACGAGTTGGAGGTATGACATAGTATTTCTGTGCTTGATAAACTCCCCAAGCACTCCAACTTGTTTCGGGAAGTTTTTTCTAATTCTGGATCCCTGTTTCGAAACAGGGATCCTATTCCTTTTATTGGGCAATCCTCCTGGAAAAGCACACCCACAGCAAGGCGGAAGAAATAGCCCACCACACGGCAACAAGCGATAGGAAGACCCGCTTATCAAGATTGACTGCGCTTGCGTCAAGATTGGCTGCGCTGTGGGCCTGCGGCTGCAGCTCGTTACTCTTGCGATATTGAGAGAAGTTGTGTGTTTTTTTGTTCACGGCATTTCAGTGATTGATGTTATAAAAATCGTGGATGTAATATTGGATTTGGAGATCGTTTGAAACTGATAGATGGATCATTTTTAGGTCATCTGTTCCTTTAAATATCTGTTTGTTCTCACATGGGTGTACAGTAGCATAGAGATGACCTCAAAACTAACAAACATAAATTAGAATTTACAAAACTCCTACTGTATTTCAATTCCACCGCGTTATTAAAACACACAATTTAAAGGATTCAAAAGTCCATTAAAATGAAGTTTCGTGCATTTAGATAGGATTGTAGAAAATGAGAATATGAAATAGATGTGTATGAGCCGCACACACGAACTGAACTTATTTCCCCAAACAGCTGGTTTATTGTAACGTCAGGCATATTTAAAGAAGTAAGAAAGCCTTCCCGAGAAGCTAATGATCCGTTCAGCGCACAGCCAGCCGAGTGCGTTTTAACCGAAAACCTCAGAAGCTTGTTTTTTTCAGCTTATCAGCTTAAAGCAGCACGGCCAGACGCCACAAAGGACGTTCTAAGAAATAAACAATATGTTTTGAATGCACCTATGCAAGCGTTCCATGACACATCCATCAATTCTCTTGTAGCTGTCATTGCGTTACTTTGTATGCTTTTGTTGTCATCTGTAGATTTTACTCAGAACACAGTATAGGGGCTTTCGTCCAGACACTTAGCCATATGTGCCGTCACAGGGGAATTTACACCCGCTGGAAACAAATAGCATCTGAGCAGCAAGCAAAACATTCTGTGTTTGGAAATGCGGCTCATTTTGACGTCTTTTTGAGGGAATTAATTAAAAAATGTTAAAGGGTGATATGACACGGCTAAAACGAATACTATCGTTTGGTTTACATGTAATGCAATGTGTTCACGATTTAAGGTTAAAAATCGCTGCATTTTTGTTTGTATCTCCTCTTTGCCTCTCTGAAACGCGCAGATTTTTAACAAAGCTCATCGCTCTGAAATCGAGGTGTGCTATGATTGGCCAGTTAACCAGTGCGTAGTGATTGGTCGAATACTGCAAGTGTGTGACGAAAAAGTAACGCCTCTTACCATATTTGGAACATCAGGTTCCAAAGCAATTGTACTGACTTGCGTATACATTTTGCGGTCTGATGAACACAGAGAAAGATATTTGGAAGAATGTTAGCAATTTTCAATTCTGTGACATCATTGACTGTCGTGGTAGGAAAAATTAAATGGTAGTCAAAGGTACCCCAGAACTTTTTGTGTTCCTAAATTCTTCAACATATCTCACTTAGTGTTCAACAGCACAACAAAATATAAAAAAAAAATGTCCTACTATTGAAGTGGATGATGTCACAGAAATGAAAATTGCTAACATTCTTAAAAATGTATTTCTGTGTGTTAAACAGAAGAAAGAAATGTATACAGGTTTGAAACAGTAAATGATGACAGAATTTTTATTTTTGGGTGAACTATCCATTTAAGATCGAGTAACATCCCAACTCCCAACATCTACATTGTGAAACTAATTGTAATGGTTACGGTTGTTTCGTACATTTGCGAGCAGAAGTTTTAGTTTGTTTTAACTAGTGATTGGGCATATCCCACTAGTCCGATTGGTGGAGAAGCAGAACGCAGTCTGGCAGACCTCTGGCCTTGCCTTATTACATGCATCCACAGTGATTACGCATTTTTAATCTCCCTGCGCAAACAGAAACTGACAGGGAGAGAAATCTTCAGAGGAGCTTGTGCACAGATCAAGACATATCCTGTTATTATCTCACAGTGCCTTAAATGTAATTACTGCATTGACCTTTCCCGGTACTCTTTGATTAGTTTAGAAAGCTCAGCTTTATTTGAACCGAAGCTGAGAACCCGGTATCGCGCAATATTCCGGCCGTTGCAGATGGTCCGTTATTACCGAGCAGGTTTCCGGTTCCAGACTGTCTGGATGATTAACATTGATTCCTCTGCGGGTGATCTTCAAACGTTCCCATGCCTTATTAACTGTTCATTTGGTATATAACTAAGTTTCTGTTTTTAAACCCCTCATGTTCTGCTGCATTTGGCCCAGATACAGTATTTGGAGCTCTTCTGAAAAGTGAATTAAGGGAAAGGGATTAAACAACATTATTTTAAAGTTAAAATTCTATTCTGTTTCAATAAAGTCTGTGTTGTTTTATGGTTCTTTATGCAGGGTTTCTGTTAGTCAAGATTAATGCAAACATTAACATTTTTCTTAGTATTAAACAGGTCGCTTTTGCTAAGACTTTTACATGTACATTTCCTTTATAAAAGGCTAACTTCTTCACATATAAAATGAGAATGTTTGCTGAAAAGAGGTTTACAAACAGCAAATAAAAATGTGTAATGTGCCACATTGTTGTCTATGAAAAACATCTTTGTAGTCAAACCTTTGATCAATAACTTTGAATTTTGGAAAAATAACCTTTAGTAACATTTAAAATGTCTAATGTGCAGTACTTTTAGAATGCTTGTAAAGCAGATACTACACACCAGGAACAACACAACTTGTGGATTGTTTATTTGACCTTTTATCAATTTAATTCAAATGTAATTCTATGGAACTTGTTACAAATGTAAAATCAGCTTTAGTAAATACATAAGAACAGGCAAGAGTGAAAAAAGTTTAATATTTGTATAATATAAAATTATTAATAATACTTATTCATTATGTATTGTTTTAGTTATTTAAAAATATGAATGTATTGTTGTGGGCCCACTACGCAGTGGTGTTTTTAAATATGTAACTCTGAAAATGATGGCTTGTTTATTACAAAAATCTATGTGATGCCTGAATTTGTGGAATCTTTTTTAATTTATTAAGGAGAATCCACTATTTTAATTTGAATCTACGCCTATTGGAGCACCCAGTGCACCCATATTTTATTTTTTTGGAGTACCAGATGCAGTCTCTGACTAGTTTTATTGTAGTTTTTATTTAAGTATTATTGTAATTTTACAATTTACACCAGTTAATTTTCAGAAGTTTACACCCACCTGACTTTAAATGAATCTGGTTGACTTTGTGGGCAGCACTGCAAGGGGTGTGTAAACTTTTGAGCACAACTGTATATCCCTTTTCCTTATTTCCCTTCTTTGTTTGTGTTTATTTACTTTGACTGGTCCACCAAAGTATTGTGGTTAACAGCATTGCAGGTAGTCGTGTTCATGTTCTAACTGTCACATCAGTACCATGACCATCCTCTGAACAACCTGCCTTTGCACCTCAGTGTATGCATCTATGATGAGCCTTGCAGATAAGCCTCTTACTTGTCCTCTTTGACAGATTTACAAATGAGACGTTCTAACCGACACATACACAAGCTCAGTAACGTACCATTGTTTAGCATGTTAGCTGTCTTGCGGTTGTTTTGAAGCGTTCGCGTGACCTTTGCTGATTACGAAGGAGTCGAAAATGAACCGTGAGGCATAATCAAGATCTGATCGTCTGCTCGGATGATCCACTCTGGAGGTTTCATGATTTCACCAGCCTGCCTGTAATGAAGCAACAGCTGAAGAGGTCTCTTGATATTGAGAGTGGTGTGTAAAAACCGGCAAGCATAAAGCAGATGATCTGTTATTTAAGTCCTGAGTGGGCTTATTGACGTACAAAATAGAGCGCACCACACGAAACCAAGCCAATCTGCGCTTCCCAGTTGATGAACAGTCTCGCCGTTTATTAGCAGCGTCAACTTAGAAGACCTTTGAGGATTTGTGTGTCGTTTTTATCTTCAGTGTCACTTGGGAGCCCGCTCTCCACCTCTTTGCTTTGACATTCTCATACGTGTTGTTCTAAAGTGCGTAACAAGGACAGAACAAGAAAGCCAGGCCCGGTAACTGTGATCTCGTCGATATGTCTCGTCTCTTTGCGCTGTGACAAAACGAATCAACCATCTGATGCGACAGGGCGTCTCGTCTCACACTCTCCTGTTGCCGTCGGTCGTGACCTTCCGAAATTACTTCAATTCTTAATTCTAATTTTCACAGCGCCGCTTCGAATCGAGTTCTTTTCCAACAAGAGAGTCCCTACATTACGATTAACTTTAAGTGACACTTTAATTTGAATGTAAAAGAGGTGTATTTTGCCTCCAATTTGAGCTCAGCAGTTGGAAGAGGTGTTTTCGCTGATAAAACGTCAAAAGGAAAGGTTTCATTTAGCTTCACCTTAATGTGGCCACAGAACTGTCACCGTTGAGGGTTATTTATGGCTTCTTGTTTAACTAGGGGTCTGTGTCGCAGAGACCAGAACGAGAAACTTGAAAACTGTTTGTTGCTTTGAATTGCTTTCTCGCGCACATTGAATCCTGGATCAAAGCCAGCGGGACGTTCCTGGACGATGCGCCATTTCACGGGTACATTCTGTCTTGTGATCTGAGGATTTTAATGAGACGATTGTAGTTCATTTTAAAGGAAGGGTTTGTGTTAAAATTAAATATTCAGTCAACGTTTACTCACCCTTACGTTTTTGACTTTCTTTTGTTAAAGGGACAGGTTGCCCGAAAAAAAAAATTCTGTCATCATTTACTAACCCTCGAGTTGTTCCTAATCTGAGAACCAAACAGTTCTTGGCCACCATGGACTACCATAGTAGGAAAAATTACAATGCTAGTCAGAAGTGCCCCTAGTTCCTTACCTACATTCTTTAAAATGTCTTATTTTGTGTTTAACAGAACAAAGATATGTATAAAGCAATTTTTCTTACTATGGTAATGCTGACCAGGAACTGTTTGGTTTCAAGCATTCTTCCAAGTATCTTTCTCAGTGTTCATCAGAACAAAGAAAGTTATACAAATTTAGAACAACTTCTTGATTGAATTTTCACTTTTTGGGTGAACTGTTCCTTTAAAAAAACAAAAAGAGAAATTTCAAGTGGAACTGTGTTTTTCCAAGCTACTTTATTCAAACAAGTGTGACAAATGATAACGTAACACAAACAGTGCGTGCCGAAGATTAATTCTCACAGTTTGTTCGGTAATGATAGTGATGTTTTTCTTGGCTAATAACCACCACCGCTGTAAAAATGCAGAGATGCAGTTTAACAGTGGAAAGTTAAGCATCAATGCACTTGTCCTGCTTCTAATCCAGTTACATTTGGGCCATGAACGCAGCAGTGAGGTGAAGATAGAGCTCTCGCTGTAATCCACCGCAGTGTTAAAATACCACGCCGCCGCATTACAGCTACATGCACCACCCAGCGGAGCGTGAAATCTCAACGTCGAGTCTGTATGCTTTAACGTGTGCCAATACCGACACTGACATTCTGTTCTGAAAGAAAAGCTTCGACAGGATCTGTCTTTTCTCAGCCCATCTGAGCGAGGAAAATCTTGCCATTTCTTTCACATATAGTGTAAATCTATGTCGCATCAGGTTTGAGGTACACAGCAACACCATGGTGTACATCAATTCTTTCTAGTCCTCACTTTGTCAAAGAGGCCATCTGTGTTGCTTTTGTCATGACCGGGAGCAGATAACGCTGTGACTGGCAGCCATTGAATGGTTTTGTTGAGGTCCTGTCAGTGAAGTTTTCCATGGCTTGGATCACAGGCCCACCTCTATTTCACATCAATTAAGTGTCTGATGGCTGCACAAATTGTGATGATTTCTTTTTTTAAACCATCGGCTTCCCTGATCTTGTTCTTTTTCTCTTTCTTTACATGAAGTTTTCTCCCAGACTACATAAATGGAGATTTTGATTCGATCCGACCAGAGGTCAAGGATTTCTACAGAGAAATGGTAAGACTCTTCAACCTTACTTACATTTGCACATTCTGTCTCATTTTTCTTTCTTTTGAGTTTTTATTAATTCAGTTAAGACAGTTTTTTGCTGCTCTTGCTTTATATAAAGCAACGCTTCTCAGCTGGATGGCTGCAGATCTGTTCTGATAGTCATGGACAGGGGTGAAACATTACTGAATGCAAATGATAAAATGCAACTAACCAGAAAATGCTTTCAATATTTTCGTTTTTTGATGTGAAAAAGCCATGTATCAATTCAAACTCTATGGTATTTTGGCACCTGTCGCTTTGTAAAAAGGTTGCGAGATTGGGATGCCAACACATAGAGAGGATGCCCGACATGTAGGTCAAATGAAATACAAATATGGGTTTACTTGCAGTGTGGATAAATGATTGGTTTGTGTCAGCCACAGTATGTTTTGCATGTTAAATTATTGGCTGCCAAAATAATTAACCATAAAAATGTATATGATATTTAGACCCCTTTTTATATTATTTACCCCTTTCAGCCTTGTGTCTTGTCAACAGTTTTGTTGTGGTAATTTGAGTAAATAAAATAAAAAATCTGAAGCAAAACCAATTGAGAACCATCTATATATAGCACATTCAGTGTTTCCCACAGGATTTTGAGAGATTGATGACGTCACACACTAAGTAGCATATTTGTGACGTCATCACTTCGTGTTTGCTTTTTGTCTAGTTTTGGCAATGGCACTGGCACTTGAGATCTGTTTTGCTTCTACTCTCTGATCTGTCACATTATATTGTATTTTAACACAACTGAATTTTCACATATTATCTGTTCTATTGTCAGACATAAAACGAGTATAAAATAGTGACTAAACACAACCCAATAACATCTTGTGTTTAATCCAACCATCTTTTACTGCTGCTAAAATCCTGATTTATAAACGCGACATCGTCTGGAAAAATCACCATACATTTACATGGAAGAGCGGATATATGAGGTGATTTTGGCTATATAACTTTATTTGTCTCATGCAGCGCACAACCTTTACTCCCGTAGCTCTTCTAATCAATGTGTTGTTGTGTTATGAGCGCTTTTTCATTTTAAATGCAAGAGATTTTATTGTAGATCGCTTATAACGCAGACAATTCGGCACAAATTCAGAAATATGAGAAAATACACTGTTGCTGTTACACAGAGTAACAACAACAGAGCGCACGCACAGCGCGAGAGCGAGGGAGGGCGAGAGCTCGCACGCAGAAACACAGATCAGCCGTCTTCTCTGTCAGGAACATCTGTGATTGTTGACGATTACCATGGCGGGCCGCCATAGCCTAATTAATAAAGGGGAGACACTTAAATATATTTAATAAATCTGGCACGCCCATTTTCAGGCTTTTTGTCTTTAATAGGATAGAAGAGTGAATGTCCTCCAGGTAATGATAGTTAAGGCAAGTATGCTCCGGATATGACATTTAGAGGACTGACGTGATTGCAAGATCCATATTTTGCCAGGAGCGAACCCTCAGGGTCCTCTAGGCCCTCTGTGATGACCTAAACTATCGTAAAAAAAATTATTTAAAAACTTTAAAATACTATTTTCAATAAAAAACGGCCGATTTTCCCTATTAGATATGCATATGTGACTCTATCCACGTGGGATTTCCAAGTCTCACAAGAGTAATTCAAGATCACGGAGCATCATACCTCAGCCATCATACCATCAGCCTGCGCACGCTGCAAGAAGTCAAACGTGTGCTTACACGGGGTTGGGGCTCCTTCTAGTAGCATACCGCTGGCTAACAGTACAGTAAATCAATGGGAGAGATGAATTTTGAGTCATATGAATCATATCATTTTTCTAAATGGGCACGCTTTGTTTTTTACAAACGTTCCGCCTTCTGGGGGGGTTGTTCACCAACAGTCTCGTAAAGCGGAAGAAGCACACAAAGTTGGTTCACAGACCGCCAAAAAACTGCAAAAGAAGAAATGCGAAAAGCGTCATTCAAAATATTATGTGGATGAACTTTGAAAACAACAGGAGGAAGATATTGTTATCAAGTAATTGTATCATCAAATTGTAGGTTATTTATGATTTATAAGGCCGCCGTGCCTCAATTCATTCTGGTTGCTGATGTGCACATTTGTTTATGTTGCTTGATGTTATAGCTTTATTTGAGGCGAGTGATTTTGACTGTGGTCAGTCTTAAATGTAACATATTGTCCATGCATATTTGCTGTTATTCTGCACAACATTGACATTTTATCAGATAAATTTACTACGTCAGTTCCATACGTTTAGTTCACTGTTACATTACCAGTTTATATTAAGATTTATTATAATCATAGTTTATTCGCTGGTGAATCTCTGTTTTCTGTGTGCAAAGGGCCAAGGCTCAAATGTCACGGTTCGCTACTGTATTTTGCTGATCCCAACAGTCACTCAATTCTTCTGAATCTTCATGTAGAATTCACATCACTGGCTTCACGTCAGCCTTGACAGGTGTGATGTGCCTAGAGGAGGAGCTTTGCAATGTTAGCAATACAAGTTCCCTCTGTGCCCTTGAGAAAAGCATTTCACTTCACGTTTCTCCTTGCAGGATTGTCATTTTTTGAAATTAGCTTTACGTAAGTCAGTCTGAATGAAAACCATCTGCTATGTAATGAGTACTAGAGGTTATTTGCATTGTTATAATCCAGCATTTTATCTCGTTCCTAAGCCCCTGTATGCGGGTTTGGGGGGAACGGAAGTTTGACAGACCATGAAGCTTGAATTTAAATGGGCTTAAAAAAGGAATAAAAACAGGGGTGATGCTCTGTGGAGGATAAAGGAGAGATCAAGCAACAACAGGAACAAGCTCCTGAGCTGACGTGCGGATGCAGGGTTTTGTGGTACCTGCTGCGAGTGAGAAGTCACCTGCGACGGGCCGTGTAGACGCAGCCATTCAGCGGAACTAAGAGCAGAAGACGCCCAACGTTCCTTCTGTCCTTCCTGACACTCAAAGAATTCCCTCAGCAAGAGATCCCGTTTACAAAACAATGCACAAACGGACATAAGAGGCACTTGTTTGTCTGCACTAGTCTAGCATCTTTTAAGTTTCTCAACTTTCTTTTTCTATTGAACAATGAATGCTGCAAAAATGTACTTCTTATTTATTTAATGTATCACTTCACTGGTTGTTTTCTCATTAAACACGAATTTGTTGAGTTAAATGAGCTAAAAAACATTTCAAATCAATATTATGCGTTTAATTATTTACTCATGGGCAGGTAGCTGTGTAATAAGTGGAACAATGTGCATTATCTGTTATGTAGTAAATTGAACCTCATTGGAAATTGTAACTTATATAGTACACTGTATATTGGTAATCAGTACTGTATAAAGGGTTATATAGATATCGGTAATGCACATAGGAAGTAGATAACCTGTACACTGTCCTGTTTGAAACAAAATGTACGGCATTTTATTGTATGTCTGTTTTTTACTTCAAAATAATTCTAAAAATCATTATTTCACCTAAATTCTTGGTGTTAAATGTAAACTGCACATATATTTTAATTTGTAATTTATATCCAAGCTTCTTTTACTCCAGAACTGCAAGCTGATGGAAACGCCTGACCAGGACCTAACAGACTTCACAAAGTGTTTGGCCATTATGCTGCAGAAGATCAAAGAACAGAAATTGCAGGTTGGACTTCCTCACTCCTCATGCCGTATCTCATGTCTGTCTCTCTCAAGTGCAAAAATATTCTGCGCTTTCATATCATAGTGTAATTTTATATGCTAAACCAAAGTCTCACCGAAGCTTTGGCTTTAAGATCCATCAAGTGATAGTTCAACCAAAAATGAAAATGCTGTCATCGTTTACTCACCTCACCCTCTTGTCATTTCAAACCTGTATGAAGATGATGTCTGTTCAAACAAAAAAAGATATTATAAAAAATGTTGGTAACCGAACATAAGTGGCACCTATTCATTTCTATTGTATGGACACAAAACCAATGCAAGTGAATGATTGCTTTAAAGAATAGTTTTGTGTTCTGTGGAATAAAAAAGTCAAACAGGTATGAAATGACTTAAGGGTGAGTAAATGACGACATCATTTTCATTTATGGGTGAACTTAAAGACTGCCAAAATTGTTTATCTTACGAAAGAAAACCTGAAATGTCTTTAAAACGAAATATTAACAACATAAAAGCATGAATTTCTGATGTCAATCATTTACTTCAGAAAAACACAAGGTGCGGAGCCCTGTTTTAATTAACATGTTTTAATGTTGTCTGGGTTTTAAGTTGTGTACTGTTTTGTTTGTGAGGATGTCAAGCAACGTGTCCAGATTGACGTCTGCATAATTTGGCGACTGCATATTTTACCAAGTAACAGATGAATGTGCATCAAACCAACTTATTAATGGCACCTGATGATGTCATACACAAAAACTAGATATTAAGCGGTACATTTTGGGCAATAACACTAAGAATAATCCTGTTGAAAAAAACAGCATGGGCTGGTTAGGTAGGTTTGTTAGCTGGTTTGTGTTGGTTTAAAATGGTCATTTGCTGGTTTAAGCTTGTCCTAAACTGGTCATGTGCTGGTTTAAACTGGTCCTGAGCTGGTCCTCAGCACATGACCAGCGATCATGCTTCAATTTTATCCTGTCATGCATAAAAGTTGAGCTCACACATCAGCTTCAGTGTGAACTCACCTCCTTCAGGAGCTGTCAAAGAGCTTTTGTATGAATATTTGTGTGTGCGCGTGTCTGGTTTCTCCTCCTCAAAACCCCAGGACTGAGCTGTAGTCTTGTCAGACTGTCTGTTGGTCCTCACAGACCTGCCCATCACCTTCACAGACACTCCAGTCCCATCAATATACAGTACCAGACTCAAGCTCATTCTATATGCGCAGTTTGCTTTTCCTACTTTCCCCGTTGTGTTATATTCCATCTTTGTCAGTGAGCTTTCAAGATCCTATAGACCTGAATAAACTGAGGGTAACTGTGAGGTAATTTGCTTCTCTGTCACTCTTTCGCCGTCTAAAACATGGATTGAAACCGATATATTTATTTATCTAGCCGTCGTAGTGTCGACTTCACTTTGCTAGACTTCACAATACCGAGCGCCCGCAGAGCATTTACAGGCCGTCTGATGTATTAAACACACAAAAGATTTCTCACAATTACAAGCTCCCGTCTGATTGGCTGCCTGAGTTCTTGTTGAGGGCGAGGGGTTTTAGTGGTCTGCCGGGAAATGTTGTTGTTGAACAATGTTGTGAATGTTGCACTTAATAACAGGTAAATGGGGTATCTGCATGCGCTGTATATTCTGCTTTGTGGTTTTTGTCGTTCTGGAATTTAAAAGCACATTTTATTCCCCAGACATACAAACAAAACACAGGCTGCACAACCATTTGCGGAGACCGCTGTGCTATTATTTGAACGAGCTGCCTCTTTGTTGCTCGTTGCTCAATTATGGTTGTATTATTATTGATTTCAGTTTTACCCACCTCTTAAATGTCACATTTAAAACAAGCCGTGATTGGTTATTTTGCAGACAGGCCCCTTCCTGCAAGGGCCAGAATAAGGCGCGAAATTGTCCAGACGTTATGCCAATAATTAAACGTCTGGCTCTGCGAGACTTTCAGTCTGATACCTCTAGATGACGCTTGTTTATTGCTTGAAGTTTTTGCTGTTATTATGAGAAAGACTTCGAACGGTTCCTTGCGCTTACTGTAGTGTTTACAGCTCTGCGAGGATGCTTTGACCTCAGAATCCAAGTTACGAGCGCATCATCATTTCTGCTTCGCTTTTTAAAAAGTTTCGCAATCAGTCCTCATAATTACACAGGCGCCGTAACATGAACAATTTATGTGTCAGATGTCTCATAAAGTCCTGCTATTTAAGCGAGCTGAAAGGGGCTGCCTGTGAGGCGTTCATTACCCTCGGTGCATTTTAAAGTGTTTTTGTCACATGGAGTTGTTGGATGTCACAGGGTGATGGGTACATTGCAACAGTCAGACAAATAGTCCCGGGAGCAAATATCAAAGAGATTCTGCCAAGTCAACGTTTTCTAGTTCGCACGGTTCCCTCTGAATACTTTGCCATAATTAATGAGTCTATTGTTTGTTGAAGACAGGCATAATTCAGAGGATGCAAAGGGATTGGAAAAGCTACGACGTGAATTTACAACAGCACTTATTTATCCTGAAGTCACTAGTTAGTTGGCTTTATGGTTTATAATAATGTTATTGACGGTTTCATCTTAACAACATAAACAAACGTTACTGCGCATGCGCACTTTTGTGATCCCACCTTAACTTCCGGTACACATTCACCAAAAATTTCCCTGTAGTGTATAAAACAATCGAAAGAAACAGAGAAGAACCGTTACTTGGCTAAACTTGTCTCTCCTATATTTTGAATTTAGACTGCGATTCCAAGCTCAACCGCTAGATGTCAATGTACAATACGGTTTCTTTAAATGTGTCAAAACTACAGGACCCATTCAACAAATTGTTTATTTACTAAAATGAACATACAACAAAAAAAAAATGTAATACGAATTTTATACAATAAAATTATAATATTAATTAATATTAACATAAATTAAGCAAAATATAAATAGTTATATTTTTAGACACTAGCCAAACACAAACCGGAAGTTAACTGGGGGTCAGGCTCGCGCGCGTCCGATGAAACTGTGTATAAAATCATTATTATTTGCATAGCATGATACATGAGTGATTCACAAGATAAAATAAAGCATGAAAACAAACATTGACAATTCGATTTAATATCAATATAAATAATACAATAATTTATATATTTGTTAACCTTTAACTTGCATTAACTAACATGAACTAACAATGACCAATATAGTTTTTAGGTGTTCATTGTTAAGTTAGTTCATGTCAATACTTTACAATATTCATGTTAGGTTATGTTGCATTAACTAATGTTAACAGAGACAACTTTTGATTTAATAAATGTATAAATAATTGTTTAAATGAACATTACGCTTATAAATGCTGTAGATGTATTGCTCATTGTTTCTGCTAGCTTATGCATTAACTAATGTTAACAAATTCTAAAATGAATGAAAAATTAAGCAAAATTTCACACTTTAAAAATGTGTGTTTTATGAATGCTTGAAGCCTCTTTCATATCCGTTGATTTAGAATGATCTCAAATTTTATATTAGTGAATATGTTTGTGTATTCATTTGTGCAGTCATTAATGTGTTTGTTTATTTGCAAAAGTATGTTTAGGATATTTATCTTTGAATGCTGCTTTGTTCCCACATTCATTCGTTCATTCTTTTATTTATTTATGTTTGTTCTTTTGTCCGTTTGCTTGTGCAGCTCTATGAACATTTGTCCTCATTCGTTCTGTCATTAGCACATTGATTTATTGTTTTATCCATTTATTTGTTTGCTTGTGCAACAGCACTTTTACAACATTCATTCTGGCTGCATGATGTATCTTCATCTGCTTTGCTCCCACAATCCCTCACTTATAAATGTGTGTGTTTATGCACTTGTTCATTCATTAATTTGTTTGTTTGATTCACTGTTCATTTGTTTGTTCAGCAGCACAAAACAAGAGTGTGCAACAATATTTATTTATATTATGTATCCTAGTACTTTGCTCTCTATGCATCTCACTTATTCGTTTAGTTTGCTTGTTTGTTTATTAGCATTTTTCCTGTTTATACCAATTCCCAGAATGTGTTTATCAGTGTGTTTGTGTGTGTGTGCGTGTGTGTGTTAGTTTTTCACCTTTGTACCGTCTTTTTGCAGGTGGACACAATAGTAACGCTGGGTGGTCTTTTAGGCCGTTTCGATCAGATCATGGCCTCCGTGGAGACTTTATTTCATGCCCAGAAGATGACCAGTCTGCCCGTGGTTGTTATACAGGGCAGTTCTCTGGCCTTCCTCCTCCAAGAGGTAAACACTTGTCTTTCATTAGCATCTGCTAATCAGTGTTTGCACTTGTGTGCTGTTGACACCCTGATTGCAGCACTTAAAGATCAATCGTGATATTAAGCAGTTAACAACCTCAGAGGCACTTCGCCTTCTCCTCTCTGTTGTTTTCATGTTTGTGCACTTTCAAAAGGTCACGTCTCTGAATTACAGCCGCTCAACTCACAATATGTTGTGCTTATCAGAATTATCGCACAATTATAGGTTTCTCAAAGGTAAATAAAAGCATATGTGCGCAGTTGTGTGTGTGTTTTTAAGAGTACTCGGTAGTCGTCAATATTTGAAATTGTGAGTTCAGGCAAGTGCATGACTGTTGGATCATGGGGTGTCTTGTGAGGATACAGCTCAGATGTTCATTGTTCCCCTACTGGCCAATGCCAAGATTTGAGTGATGTTCAAGAAGACCGGAATGCACAGACCAGCTCAAATATTTCTCATGTTTTTTAGACGTATTGCGTAACAGTCCAGTGGTTTTTATGTTGAAAAGAGAATAGCAAGACTGCAGGGTTGGATCAATACCTGAATTTTAGCGTTGGTACGACACCAGCCTCTGGTACTGTATGTCTTTATAGATACTAAATCAATTCCTTTCAACAGTCTTCATGAGCGGCTGATGAAATTTAAAGAAGAGCGTCAATAATTTATGTTTTATTTCATATTTTGTGGATAACATGTTCAGTTCCTATTTCAGGAAAGAAAATTATATTTAAGTGTTGAGTTTGACAGTTCATTTGAACGTGTGTGCTTTTAAGCTTAGCAGTGGGGGAACATTATTTCCCCTATATATTTTTTTTTTTCATTACATTTCTTTCAATTTAATTCAGACTGCAGGACTACAGCTAAATATAATTTTCGGACTCACTAGTGAAATAAAGTCATACAACAGCAATATGAAAGACTGACATAAAGACTGAAAAACCAAATGCATCTTTTCTGTTACTTTGACCTGTTTCTCCAGTTTTCATTTTCTGCAAATAGAAACAATATTTTTATTTGAAATCTGGGAAAACAGAACGAAACAAAAAATATAATTTTACCCAAATAAATAGTAAATTCAGAAAAACTGATAATTAATTTTGAAATTGCTGTATGTACTGTATGTACATTTGGACGACAGGGACTGTACATGCATTCTGTATTTATCAAACTGCATCAAAATGCCCAAAAATAAACCTGAACCTAATGTACCTTATTAAAGTAGATAACTTTCAAGACACTTTACTCTGTGTAAGGTGTTTATGGTCTGAATGGCTCATTTACAAAAATATATTTATGTAGTTCTATTTATAGCATACTTGCTATGGTTTCCATATGGATTTGATGTAGCGATAAACTGCAGAAAAAATGCTGTAATGTCAAATTAAGAAAACATTAACCGAATCTTACTCATTCGCTGTATTTCACACTATGCTTGCAGCACTTTGTTGTCAGGTACCAGATTTTGCAAAATGCTGTTATACTGCAGTAAAGTTTTGGGACTGTACTTTTATTTATTATCCGTATACACAACAACTCCGCAAGACATTTTAACCTTGTGCAACTACAGAATTGCTATGGCAGCATTATTGTGCATTCTGTAAAAGAACGTTTAATCAACCTCTGAAGTTCATAAAGAATACATGACATTGAGGTGACTCTGAGAATGTTAATATGTTAGCTGCTGTGATGGGCCAGAAATTTAAATGAATGCATTTCAATCTATATAAAGACTCCCATAAAGCAGACCTATAAAACATGAATTCAGTCCTCTGTCATTGCGACATTTATTCACTGCCGTCCGTGGCATTTTAGAAGCATCATTCTCGATAAGTTTGAAACTGGCAAACTTTAAAGTTTGCAAAAGATTGAAATAAAAAGTCAGGTTTTATATTTAGTGTCTGACTTTATACCGAATGTAGTAGGTGGTAATTAGGCCTAACAGAATCGTTCTGGGAACATCTTGGCAATTTTCGAGTCTTTTTATTTTGGAAGGCTCATTATTCATCTTGCTTCTAAGTAAGTGTGTGTGTGTGTGTGTGTGTGTGTGTGTGTGTGTGTATGTAGGAAATAATGCACCATTTTAGAAAAGTGATAATTGAAATTATCACAATATTGAACCAAAACTGTTTGTGGAAGAGAGATATGAATCTTATTTAAAAAATGGCTCTTGCAGGTGGGAACATGCATCTTTTAAAATGTAGCTTTTTCTGTCAGTTCAAACCTATAAAGTCTGGAATAGAATAGAATAGAATAGAATAATAGTAAATGAAATTGAATGAATATCTCCTACTCTCTTTCAATAACCACCTATTTCTTTCTGTCTCACTTGCAGAACAGACGGCATCGGCTAAATGTGACCACTGGTTTGGAGGGTAAATGGTGTAGTCTCATTCCGGTGGGCTGCCCTTGTCTCACCACCACTTCTGGTCTCAAATGGAACTTGGGTGAGTTCTTTCATCTTTATTTATTTATTTATTTATAAAGCACAATTTAATACAACTGTTGTTGTCCAATGTGCTGTACAAGGATAAAAAGATATACAAAAATACCCATCCAACATGTCTCTACTACACATACAATATAACTAATACACGTCCAATGTCTATCTCAACCTCCAGAATGATTAAAAGCCTGAGTTAATAGATACGTTTTTTACAAGAATTTAAAACTAGACATAGACGGAGCTGATCTTATATTCCCCGGTAGCAGGTTCCAAAGTGTTAGAGCCGCAACCGAAAAGGCGCGATCGCCCTTCAGTTTTAATCTAGATCTTGGAACTGTTAGTAGTAACTGATCAGAAGACCTCAAAGACCTAACCGATGTATGATGTTTTTTTAGCACATCAAGATACGTTGGTGCCCGACCGTTTAAGGATTTAAAAACAAACAGTAAAAGTTTGTATTCTATACGGAAACGAACTGGCAACCATTGAAGAGAGAACAGAATCGGCGTGATATGCTCATGCTTGCGGTTGCCTGTATGCAGCCTAGCCGCAGCATTCTGCACGACCTGTAAACGCGCCAAGGCTGTCTGGCTAACTCCTATATATAGAGTGTTGCAGTAATCGAGTCGCGAAAAAATATAAAAAAAGTTGCACGTTTGTAGCCCACAGGTCCGTCCACCCACACACACATCCCAGAGGACACCCGGCCGGCATCATCCTCTGTGCTCCATTTGTACGGCCTGTCCTGGAGAGGAGACGTTCATTACTCCTGACAGCTGAAATCTCTCACTGATGTTACAGTTGATTCAGTTTGTCAGGTCTACATTTAGAGTTCCCATTTACATCGGTGTATTTTAGCTTCTCTGTGCATTTGATCTCTGTTGATTTTGTTGTGTGAAACTGCTATTTTTTCAAGGGATGGTTCATTGAGTACGAGTCGCACGTTAAACAAAGGAAAAGCAACAGATAGGAAAAACAATTTTTTGGGGACATTGGTTTTGGATTGTTTGCTAGACACGCTGTTCCGCGCAATCCATCTTCTTTGAGGAAAATGTTTACTTTTATTGTTGGAATATATAATGGAAGAAGGAGGTGTATGCTTTTCAGAGATTATTGGTGGAGTGTGTAATTCCTGCAACACCAAACGGCTGTTTTCAAACGGGTATTTTTAAACTCTGAAATCGAATCAAATTTTGGTTTTCTAAAAGCCTCTGTATTGTTTCGTCCCATTTCTCTGGTACGTTGTAAATAGAGGAGAACGCAGTTGGTGAAAGTCGACCGCCTTCTACGTGCATTAAATGTTAAAGGTGTGCCAAAGTGGATGCTCTGACTGAAGACATTAGAGGGAATAGTAATGTTGCCCAACTGTTTGCCTTTGATCTGCTAATGCGAGCTGTCACTGAGAATATGCCGGGCCCCGTTGTGAAAAATACACGACCTGCTCGCATCCAGGAGGCAGAGGCATCTGCCCCTCCTCCTGTTAAATCCTGCAGAGGGCACACGGGGTGTTGTTGTGCTGGGACTGAAGTGACAGATACATGACTGAGAAGATTAGCTTATTGTTTCAGCTGTTCGTGGTCGAGGTCTGGATGAAAGTGCCAAATTTAATGAATTTCTTACTTGGCATTTTTGTCTTGTTTTCCAGTACAAATATCTACATTTACTTGAGAAGCAAATCATTTTTTCGAGGAAAAAATATCAAAATGAAGTGAATTTATGCTTAAAGGCGTCAAAAAATGCTTTCGAAAACTTCGTCGGGACTCTGTACCAAAACAAACTTGTAGCTAACCAGCAGTAAGGGGCGTGTTCGCTCATGTTGACGGAGGGAAGAGAGCAAACGGCTTTAGAAAGACTCTAGAAAGAGCGATGTCTTATTTATGACATAAAAGTAAAGGGTCTGTGGATTTTAAGTGTAAAAAGAAGGGCAAAAGTCAGGCAGGAGCTAAGACCCCCGTTATGACTTCCAGCGGAGACGTGGTAGGAACCGGTACCGTGGCGAAAGTTTTTAGCGGAGATACACTAGCACACGCTGTGCTATAGTGAAAGCTTTCCAGTAGAGAGACGTTGTAAAAATCACCCCGAGGTGGTTGTTTTGATTCGGATCAATATGTGAGTAACATTGGTTTTGCTGTTTGTCAGAACCAAGATATGTTGTTGTTGCTGAAGTAGCCTAATATATTCGCTGTGTAACAAAGCAGTTTTGAGTGTCATTGTTCATCTGGAACCAGTGTGCTGCTTCTATAGACGGTTTCATCTCAACAACATAAACAAACATTATTGCACACTTGTTTGACCCCAATTTAACTTCCGGTGCATATTCACAAACAATAGAGTGCCTGGAGATTATTTCTGATAACAATCAAAAGAAACCGAGAAGAGCCGTTACTCGGCCAAACTTGTCTCTAAACATTTTTTTATTTAGATCTGATGCCAAGCTCAACCACTAGATTTCAATGTCATCCTGGTTTGATATGACAAGGGGTTGATTAAATGATGTCAGAATTTTTATTAAGACAAAAATACTAATAAATACATTTTATAATAATAATAATATAATTCTCTAAAATAATTTTGTATAAACCAACTATTAAGCCAAATGCAAGCATGTTCTTTTTGCAGTCCTGTGTTAGCAGAATCAGCATTCACCATTGAGTAAAAAGTAAAATAGCATGGACTTTAGTGAGTTAAATTTACATAATATTCACAATATGTACTCACAATGGTCTGTGAGCTAGCAGATGGTCCATTTCCAACCTCATGTGTGCCAAACAAAAAATATTTGTATGTATTGCGTTTGAGTTTATTGTTAGTCAATTGTATTTAATAAAATGTCAAAAGAACGCAAACATTATAACAGGTGGCGTTCATCAGGGTGAGATTCATAAAAGCCATGTGTCAACTGATAGGCCTCATCTTCACTTAGAAAAACGCGACATAAAAATTACATACCGCATATTTGTCGCATCTCTTGATGCTGTGTTTATTAGCCTTGTTTTGTCTCATTACACTCCGCTCTCGCACAGACTCCCTTGAGCATGATAATTGGGGGAATGTTAGGCAAAAATATATTCTGCCACAGATAAACTGCCTGTAATCAGTTTTGTAATTTCCTGTGTGAGTTTGCCTTTGGGGTTTTAGCAATATGTGGTGAAAGAGAGACCAGTTTGAGAGTGGGTCCTACGTATGACATGAAATACTTAAGCGGGATCACACAAGCAAGAGTGATGTTTTACTGAATACCAGCGTGGCAGTTCTATCAACAAGCATTTCATTTTGAGTTAAAGCATTTTGTATACAGTGTGAGTGTATCTTTTTTATCTGAGTTTTTTACTTAATAATTCTCTTTCTGACTTAAATATATCATCGATAATTATTTCTGTACATTTTGCAGATGATCAATTACTTTACATTTTGCAGATCATTAAGTTTCACAGAATCGAGCCGTAGTTCTCTCATTTATCATCTACACAAATGATCCATAATAATAATGAATACCCTAATAATATTAGCTCTGTTTACTCTTTGAACTAAGTTAGAGGATGACATTTAAAAGCATCACAGAGTAAAGCTGGTGAATAAATGATCTAAGCAAATCCCAACTCTTACTATGTTATTCAGTCACAGGCGGGTCGCTGTGTCCTATTGTTAGAACGCAAGCATGAAAACTGCACTTGGTTCTGGAACTGAACATGTATTAGCAATAATTCGCGTACATCCAAAGGATGAATATAATCTAAAAATTGAGATCACTGCCGGCGACACATTTGCATTCCTGCTTGTCGTGAAAATGTCTGAGCAGAGCCAAGCTTAATTATCTCCAATATTTCATGGATTATTCATGACCACAAATGTATTTACTTAAACGCTTGTGAACGCTTTCAGATTACGCGCTGAAGCATGTCAGTTTTGCTTCTCACATTAGCCCGAGGCCGACGTACATTTAAACTTGGCGTAAAATATTTCCACACGCTTTTACTGGAGTTGCTCCCTTCAGAGCTTCCTTTTGGGAAGCAGACCTGCCAAAAGCTTAACCACAAGCAATTTACAAACAGTAGCTAGATGATGCTTACAAACAACAACAACAGCATTCGGTTACACCCATTCATGCTGAAGGGGCTTCCAAAGCCTGTCGTACAGTAAATATACCTATGGGAATATAATAATGTAGTGTATGTATTAAAACAAAGCCGGGGTGCGGTAATCACGCTATGGTATTAACACAGAAGCACCACACAGCGTAGCTTGTGTTTACATACTTGTATTTGAGTTGGCTTAGATAAAAGCCCAACAAACGTTCAGCTGAACTCAAGGCAAAACTTTTTCAGTGGAACAGTTGCTCTGTTTCCAATTTAGCAGATTTACCATTTTAGTGTTAATTATATGCAAAGTGCATTTACATGTAATACTGTATATGCAGGGTTGGGCAATATAAGCATATCACATTATTGCATTATCATACAGCTCAACTTTTCATTTAATACAATGAATATACAATAAAATATTAATATAAATTAAAGATTTTAAAAACATTTATATTACTAGTCAACCGATAACCAAACACAGAATGGAATTTACCTTCAGGCCAGACGCATGTGTCCAATGAAACCGTCTATACTGTTTGGGATAATGTTCAGTCGACCAATTTTTATGGACTACTTGCACGTAGCCTCGTGACGTTCTTCCGACTTGAAATCGTACGGCTCACTAGGTTCCATTTATATGTATACTACTCTATAGATATTCAAGATTAATATGAGATTGGCCGAAACCGCATGTGTTACGGCCGCTTTAATGGTGATAATTGTATTTACATCAGGGTTATAACTTCATCACGGAACACACTCCAACCACTCAATTCAATCCTCTGACAGACTGGAAGAGCATTCATAGCCCACATACGGAGGAATATTGTTCGCCTCCTCTTCAACAGCACCTCTGCGGATAATGACACTGGCAACAGAAGCCCTGCTGACCTCAAATTGCAACACATCCAGTGCAAAGCGGTAGAAACTCTTCAACTTTAACGGTAAAGGTTCCCAGTGATACGAACATAAGCACCAGTGCTTAGTGGATACAAGAATTGTGTCCATTGAAAGACGCTGTTTGTCTGTGAGGTGACATTGACGGCAGCGGCTTCCTAGGGGTTATGGGTAATTCATTAAAGGCTGTTTAATGGACGCCCGCTGTGGCCCCGGGTGATTTAGCACCTTAGATTCTCATTCTTGGTAATGGCGGTAAAATGGGATGACTTTACGGCCCATTACTATTCTCTTGAGATTGCTGTAGGGTAGATATCAAGGCCAAATATTAAAGTTAGTCATCAGGACCAGGAGAAAACCCCATTTTGAGATGGTAATCACAGCGTCGTTTTGATTTTTGACAAGAACTCCGTAGAGCACTTAAAGTTAGCTCTGCTTGTACCTGGAGACACAAAAATGGATATCAACTCGGCCACACAATAACGCTGTACGTACCGTTCGGTAAATTCACTTTAATGAGCCTTGAAAACGAGTTGACGCACGTCTAGATCATTCCAAATAAACAGAACAGTCATACTTCACTTGCCAGCACATTTTTAGATCCTGATGTCACATGATTGGAAATGAGTTTGGTTTCTTTATCACTGTCTTTTTAATACTTGTCGTGTTGAATTTATGCTAGCAATACAGTTAGCCTTCGGTGCTATCTCTCTGCTGACATTGGTAGGTCATCTTTGTGTTCTTTTGGGGGGTGGGTTGAATCCAAGGGTTATGAACGCTGAAAATTGAGGGTTACTGACAGACTTTTTCATGCGAATCTTTAAAAGACCTCACCCTGTTCTCCTCAGGAGACCACAGCGTGAGTTTGTGCAAGTGAGAGTATAGAGATAATGGAAAAGCTTGACATTTTGACTGAGATTTGAGATGATGTGTTCTATGACAGTGTTTTCAATCGCTCTTGTCATACAGTATGTACACTCAACCCCATCAGTCTTAAAGGGACAGTTCACCCAAAATTGAACTGTCATGTTTTATTCACCCTCATGTCGTGCAAAACCTGTGTGACTTTCTTTCTTCTGTGAAGCACAAAAGAAGATATTTTGAGAAATGTCTCGGTGGAAATTAATCTTTGAAATGCTCTTACTCAGTCAATATTAAAGAATTCAAGGTTATGTTTTCACGAATGTTCTTTATATTATATAGGAAGCAGTATGTTTATGTAGAAAGCAGGAAATTATGACCTTAGCTGGGTTTTCATAGGCAGGGTGACCTAGGATACTATAGACAACAACATAACTTCCGGTACACATCCACAAACAATAGAGTGCCTGTAGATTATTTCTGATAACAAACAAAAGAAACCGAGTAGAACCGTTACTCTGCAATATTTAGAATTTAGAGTGCGATACCAAGCTCAACCACTAGATGTCAATGTCACATACGATTTCTTTAAATGCGACAAAGTTACAAAACCCCTTTTATTAATTGTTAAATTAATAAAACTAACAAAATTCAACAAATTGTATATTTAATGCAATCACTATACAAAAAATTATAATATAAATTAATATGAATTAAATATAAATAGTTATATTATTATCCACCAGCCGATAAACAAAAAGACCGAAAGTTGTCTTCCGTCCAGGCACGTGCGTCCGATGAACCATCTATATATACTGTGTAATACTGCATATACAGTATAGTAAACTATAGTCAGTAAAAGGTATCGCTATATTTGGAATTCAATACAGATATTGACTTTAAGCATTCAATGGAAACTATATTAAAATCTTTGACACACCGACTTTTTATCAAAGTTAGCTCTGGCAATCGATGTTCATCCCATGCTGTCCTCTCCACAAACGGCTAACAGCAGTGCTTGTCTCTGGCTCCGTAATGAAGGTGGGTGGATGCCTGGGTGGTATCACTATTCATAGTTTTATAACATACCGTAAGATGGCATTTTGCTCTGGGTTTACTGAATGATAGATCTGCAATGTCCTCCAAACGGATGCGTTCTTACGATCCAGTGTGACGCATTACCATAAACCTCTCGGCGGGGTGACGTGGAATAGTCGGTGGTGTTGTGTTTTTACAGAACATTGGCCAATGTGAATATTTATTGTGATTACTATAGTTAAGGTGTGCCATTTAAAGCTTTGCTGTCAGATTTCAGTTATTACCTTAAAGACCTCTGAAGGACAGAAGCAAATGCGTTTTTTCCACCTTAGCTAAAGGACAGCTTGTCTTCTTTTTGGTCTTTACCTCTTATTTACTTGCTCTCTGTGTCTCTCTCTCGCTCTTGTTTTGCTACATTTCCATAGCTTTTCCCCCAATCTGTGTCTCCAAGGAGAAAATAAAGATCGTCAGAGGGGAAATGATTGAATTCAAGTGAGTTTGAACTCAAGTCTTCACACACGTACAGTTACAAGAATGCGGCATGTTCACGACTAGAAGCCCGTTCTCTCACCGCCCGAGTTGCTATGTATAGCAGTTCATCTGTGACCCCTTCCAGAGCAGAAAACATGGAGATTGCAGGTTGGAAGTCATGAAGCTCATTCGTGTGGAATAATGGCTCTCAGATACTTCTGCTCCAACTCTGGCGGCCCGACCACCATCAGGGATTGACCGCAGAGAGGAAAACCGTGCAAACATTAGCCGTTCCCGCGCAGACAGGGGGTGTATGACTGGAAACATTAGTATAGCTGTAAAAGGGAAATTGAGACACATGGGAGCCGTGTCTGAATGTGCGAGTACTCGCAAGTTTGAAATGCAAGAGTGCTAAGAAAGAAGCAAAGGCCGATTACAAAAGAGGATTTGTATTCCCTGCACAGATGGACACAGAAGCAGTCCTATCTACAACATGCTGCGGTGATGTTTTACCAAGACATAAAAACACAGTTTTTGTAGGTGGAACTGAAGATTTGCAATATCTCTATTGTGACGAAGAGAGCTATGAAACAAGTACTGTTGACATGATGCATTGTGGGTTGAGCCGGGCGATATACTGTAGTCATAAAATTACAAGGGATGGACACCAGAGAAATATGTGATGTGTCTTTTTTAATAAGGTGTTGGTACACCGTTTGCCTTTAATACAGCTTTAAACCATCTCGCTAAAAATTTGTACAACTTTACACAAGTTCTGTGAAATAATGTACCATTCTTCTATCAGAACAGCTTCAGGTTTCTTCAGGTTGGAGCAGGGAATCTACTCACTGTTTTATAACTTTGTATTTTATATAATTATAAAATATAAGTATAATTTATCTTAATCTAATTTTACTATATTTTTTTTCTAATTTTGGATTGCTCTTACAAAGCATGTTCATATTATAATTTTCTGCATTTCAGCAATATTCTTTTGTACATGATATCTTATGTTCTCTGTATGGATAGTTTGCCCAAAAATGAAAATTCTGTCATAATTTATTCACCCAAATGCTTATACGGTCCGAAATTCGTATTTGGCACTTATTTGTACGTTGTCTCTGAATTGTCAAAATGCTTGCTAAGGATGCAAAAAACGCAGAAAATCGAACCCGGTCTGAATTTTGTTTATGACGGACGGAAATATCGGAGGCAGTGTGTAAATGCGATTGACACAACGTGAAGTCGTATTTATTTTTTAACGTGCGCAAATTTCCGACGCAAATTTCGGACTCGATGTGCAATGGCCTTAAACCTGTATGACTTTATTACTTCTGCAGAACACAAACCAAACAACCCCATTGACTTCCTTTGTATAGACACAAAACCACTGAGACATTTCTAAAATACCATCTTTTGTGGTCCACAGAAGACTTGATTTTGAATGACATGAGGGTGAATCTCGCAAACAGAGTTCAGCCGTTTTGATACAATGATGATACAATCAGTTAGTGTGTTCTCTTGGAATCGATCCCACAATCTTGATGTGGCTCTACCGGTTGAGCCACAAGAATAGCATTGAATATTAGTTTGTGTATGTGGAATTATGAGATCACATCTAGAGGACTGATCGCTAAAGAACCGACCAGGGACAAGTCCACTTGTGTGTTTGTACTCTTCAGCTTTTATTCTCTAATGTGGCCTCTAAAAATAGTTTGTTTTGGTCAATACACACTGAAACAACCCAACATCATTGATTTTTGGTGTTTTGTCTGCTGAAACAAGCTGAGGGATGAGATAACAGAAAGGTTTCCCTTTGATACTTTATAGCGCGATCAGACCAACAGGTCCCTTTGAGACGAAGGGGGCATGTGCAGGACGATTTTTTTTAAAAGGGTCATATGAAGGTTCTCTTTTAGAAAAATCTGACGTCTGTGTCTCTCTCTCTCTCCAACCTAACCCAAAACTTGAACTGAAGCTGATTAAAGATGTTTTTATGGATCAAATTATGCTGAGGGATTTATGGTGTTTTTATGGGATTTGGGTGGGGAAAGCAGGTTTAGCAGCAGGTCGACTTTCCAGGTCATCAGTTAAATCATTTAAAAGCTAAGAATGAAATTCAATATATTGTAATAAATTAACCGCCTGCTGCTTATGAGGCGCCTCGCAGAGATTTCCAATCAAACTCTGTCACGATATATATGAAAATTGACGATGTAAAAACTGTGCAGATCAAAGTCAAACACGGCAAATGGGATTGTTGTTGTAATTAGTCGCCGCCTTTTTCATTTTAATTAAAAACAGCTCAATGCCAAACCCATCTGACATTGCACGTCTGCGTATTGGATTTGAAAACAGATCCTCATATACGCATGTATTCATGTTAATAACTTGTTTGTGGTTCGAATCGGAGGAAATGGAAAATCTACCTAAATCTAAAATCAGAATCTCTCTGGCCACGCCGATAATAAAAGCAAATGACCTCTCCGCTCCGACAGTAGTGTCACATGATACAGCAATTTGTGTTGGTGAATCGATACAAGGTACCGAGTAATGGCCCAGGCCAAACAGTTTACAGATTTTAGTTAATGTCATTAGCCTGCATAGACGTAGGTCAAAACGGGACCAATACTGTTATACAGCCACAAACCTGACAAACTGAACAAAATTGCATGTCGTTATTTTGCGACACGTCAACTTCGACGAAGGTGTCAGAGATGCAATTACTTCCACACAAACGCTCTTTCCACTGCACGCGCGGAAACAAATCTTCTTTTGAGGTCTTGAAAGATGTCAGGTCTCTTAATGGAACAATGCCTGACAAAACCTCCTGCTCGGCATTCTCATTTGCATATCAAAATGACTTTGAGTGGGGAAAGTGCCTTCAATCCCATCAAAAATTGGCTGACAGGTTTTGTTCCGATCGGGAGAGAGTGTCCGTCTCTCTTTTACCCTAACAGTGGCATGACATGACAGTAATTCAAACTGGCCTAAATGCAATCCCACATTACGCTCACTGGTAAGGTAAAGTGAGCATGACTCAGCAGGTTTTAAAGTACGCCATAACTCTGATTGTTTGTGCATCGAGGAAGGGGGAAGGACTTCGTAATATAAAGCCGTCCAACGGATAGCTGGCGAATCCCAGGAAGGATGACTTTGGAGGGACTCGTGCTTGTAGGAGTCCCAGAAGTGTCTTTTCCCATTTCGTTAATGTGCTCCTTATCCCGGTGAGACGCAGCTTCTTTGCTCTGAATTTTAATGATGCTTTTAGGGGCTGGATGATGTGTGAAGAAAACGCACCGTCGGAGACGCTGTAAAACCGGATCAAAAGGACAATGGACGAGAAACGTTAGCGCAGAAATCTGAGCTCAGGGCTGTCGAAAATCCTTTCAAATTTCAAACACAGGCCAGTTTGGGTTACCGTGGGTGTTAGTTTAAGAGGTGTTAACTGATGTTTGCGTTTAAGGAGACAGAGACCCTGTTATCCGGGTTAAAACAATCAGAAAAACAAAGTCACAGTGAATGATATCTTTTACCAGAGGAATGAATCAACTATGAGAGCCGTCTTGCTTTGTTACCAGTGATTCAATTACATTATCATGATGACTTTAAAATTGATAGTTCACCCAAAAATTGAAGTTATGACATAATTTACTCATTCTTGTCATTTAAATCCTGTATGACTTTCTTTTTTCTTAAGAACACAAAATAAGATCTTTTAAGGAAATTGGACAACTGAACAACGGCGGTACCCATTGACTTGCATTGTCTATATGTATACAATAGAAGTGAATGGTTACCGCCGTTGTTCGGTTACCAACATTTTCTAAATATCTTCTTTTGTGTCCTACAAAATAAAGTCATACAGTATTGAAATAACAAAGGGGTGAGTAAATGATGATAGAATTTTCATTTTTGGGTGAACTATCACTTTACGGTCATCATGATGCCATGAGGTCTGCAATATGTATCATGATGTCAAAGTTATAGAAATCACTTTCTGTCGTGTTTTCACTCCAAGTGGCCGTTCAAACCGTACGTGTTCTTGTATTTAAAAGGAGGGATTTTAACTACATTTTCAAAAACACAATGCTCATCGCATGACATGCACAAAAACAAAATGGCATTATGCAGCAGTCAAATAAGTTCATACAAAAGCCATTCATTTTGAAACAGTACTGAGAATGTGAGGACACATTCTGTGTGAACAGCCCTCTGCTTTGACTGGATAATAAAGCACAGCACTCTAAATGTAGTTTTAAATTCAAGCAGATAATACATGAATAATAAATGCATGCATTATTCTTTTATATTCTTTTCAAAGTTGGTTTGTTTTGGAGTGAACATTTCTTGTAGATGGATAATTTATGGTAACTGCTAGGGCAAGACTCTCTTTTATTATTGCTTATGTTCTGCAAATCTCAACCCAAACATATTATAATGATAATAATAATAATTTGTTACATTTATATATCGCTTTTTACTCAAAGGGGAAACTCCTCAACCACCACCAATGTGCAGCATCCACCTGGATGATATTAAATTTAAGCGCATAACATGTGGCACTTGAAAATATTCCTCAGTAAAATGTACCTCAAATTATGCCCTTTGTTGGGAGAGGTACGCTATTACTTTTGTGACTTCATTTAGGATAAAATGCAAATAAACACACTTGAATTCAAAGAAACGTTTGCATTGACAAGCACTGTTCCTTAGAAAATAAATCTAGCTGTTAAGAAGCTGTGATCATTTTTGTTTAACGTTCCTAATCATTGCTGAAGTACATTAACATTTTTCTTCACCTCGATGTCACTTTCCTGACACTTTCTCTCACCTTAATAACTATAAAACATGCTGGTTCCATTTTTCACGTCTAGACTTGTTCCCACCTTCTCAAAAGGTCTTGCGTCCTCAACAAAAGTGTAAAAGACAAACTAGTGATTTTTCTTCGTTATCACGCTGTTCCTCGTGAGAATCGTTTTTTTTATAGCCTATGAGTTGTGTTGCTTGGAAGACCAGATGTGCCCAGGGTGAGTTTTTTTTTATCAAAAGCGAATTCCGTACAGCCTCTGTATTTACGAATGGATAAATTAGACTCTCATTTGTTCATTTTATTCTGCAAGGTTCAATGCGGCACTTTCACTTTGAAAGCCAATGAATGTATAACCTTGGCTGCCTCGCAGTTCAGACAGTTTATGTCAATGAAACAATTTAATTTCTTTGCATATGTAGTCAGCCTACGTGGCGGATTCGAGCTTTCCTTATGAATGTTGTTGAGATGTCATTTTAGCATTTACAGGAAATGATGTATGGCAGTGACTCTGGAAAAATTGAGCCCACACAGATACATATACACATAAAATATGTTGCTTCTAGGAAACCAAACAGCGATTTTCCTGAAGAAAAAGCCTGTAGGAAACTCGGGCACAGAGCCTCTGTTATCTGAAGGACGAATTAGCATCGAGTTGTCACCTCAGCCTTGTAACTTCCCTCCAATGAAGCCATAAACATTTATTAGAAGCGCTATCGATGCACACCAGATGGCTACTACAGCAGCACACCTCGCCTCACACGATAAGCAGGTGCATTTTTGGGTACAGTTTTTACTTTAAAATGACTCGGCCCCATGACTATACCATGTTTTCAACACTACCTGGTCCTCTCTGGGGCTCCGTGTAATTTGTTCCGTAAATATTGGGTACTTAAGCGAAGTGCATCGGTTGTGGAAATGCAATTACTGCATGCAAACATCTTCATTGTTATCAATAACAGGCACGCATTAATTTCTGCTCCTGCCGCAGCGTCAGATATCGATCTGAATCAGGCTGAGGGGATTGCTAATGAAGTTTCCTGGATAACACAGGGAACCAGCATCGTGCTTGAGCCAGTCTTATTATACATGCATGAGATCAACTCACTGTCCAAACCTTGATATCGCTCATTCAAACACAAAGGGAGAATAATGAATGTGGTTGCAGGTGAGATTGGAAGATGAGCCTCAACCAACTTCCAAAAAACAGGTGTCCCTCATAGACAGCAGAACAAGTAATTTCTCTTCCCATCCCTCAATACAATTTAGTATTAAATGTGTTATTACGACGTTTTTCCACGTAACCCGTCCTGCACGCGGATATGACGCCTCATGGCTTGTTAGAAAATAATTTTCTTATCATTCGGATGTATTTATAGCCGGTCAACTAAAAAGACAAAGAGTCTTGGTTACTTTAAGTACAGAAATAACTAATAAGAATACTGCTTGTCTGGCTTTGTTTTAAATGAATTTAAAATGAAGTATTGTTATAGAACGAAAAGGTAAACGAAAGTCAATCATACTAATTCTGGTTTTAAATGACATTAAATGAATAAAATGTCGTTTGTGTATAAAGTTTAATATAAAGATCAATTTTAAGCACTAAGATGTATCTCTGAAATGGTGCACAACATGAGTACAGTTGAGGAGTGAAAGATGCATTATCTTTTCAAAGTGCTTTGTCGCCACCACTGGTCGATTTGTGAACTGCAGAGGATTCAGTCCTCAAGTTCTGTTATTGGAAGCTTTCGACCTTTGATGAACGATTCTCTTTTTAGCACTAAATGTGTCTGTAAAACGGTGGCATTCAGAGGAAGAGAGGGAAAGAAAATTGCAAAGTTTAGTCAAGATCTCTCGAGCTTTTGTTTGGTTGAAATTGCCTTCGTGCGATCATTGATGCGCTTGATTAACTTGAAGCCGCCTTTGTAGAGACTGTGTGCCGTTCACAGTTGACAAACTAAAGTCAGTCCCTGTAGTGAAACTCTTTCTGTTGGTTGTTTGTTACTCTCATTGGCTGCCTTTGAAGTTTGTTGATGTTTCTTGAGACTTTGAAGTTTTTTCAGCAGCCTTAAGAGTAAACCAGCTTATTAAAGTTTTAACTGTTGCTTTATTTACCTTTTTCATGCTTTTCATTTGCTTTGGTTGGTATAATAGAAAATATGTATAGTTTATTTTTTTATACAGTCTAATTGGGGCAGGACATTCGGCCATATTAATCACTAATGTATTATTAGGCTACTACTTTAACATTGTGTGTACTTGTATTTTGCTCAGTTAAAAATGATTAAAAAAATAGTACACAATATATGGCCTTTATGAACTAGTACAAATGTTCTATGAAAAATTAGCAATCTTGACTCAACTTAATTTTAGGCACATACTGAAATTGGGCTTATATGCATGTCCTACAATATTTTGGTATTGATTCTTTTTACATTTATGTTTAATCAGGCTAACGTGGACAATTTTGTGAATCTCGAAAATTGCAATACAGAATTTTGCCATTGGGGGTCACTGCTGCACTGATTGTAACCACGATTATTGGGAAAGTCCTTAGAATCCGTTTTTATGTATTAGACGAAATTATTTAACGCAAGTAAATGTTCTTTATAATGATTTGTCATTTTACATGTTTGTTGTGTTCAAGACCAGTGTGTTGTTCAGTATTCTGGTGCAGCGAATATTCCTTCGGTCTCTACCCATGCTTGAGTGGCCAGACTTAAATGACTTCAGTGAAGCATGTCTGACTTCTCAAGGGACCACCACACACATTTTTATTTGGTCAAATACCACCCAAAAGGTACAACGCCTTGTTTTTGAAGAGCAAATGGGTTTGTCCACAGAAATATCATGCTCAACGATCAAGAGAAATGCTATTGTTGCTGGGACCAGTGAAGTGAGATGCATTGAACTCTCTCTGGCACCCAGATTGCAGCACCACTGCTGCTCGCAGTTTCCGGTCAACAGTCAAACTGAATGAGACCCAGGAGGAGAGCACTGTCATTCCCACAAAGTTGCATTAGGGCATGTAGTTTCTCCAGTTCCGTTGGTGTAACACATTCACGAGTACCTCTTGACAGGTTTGGTGAGCCGGAGGCATCAAGTGCAGTTTAATTAAAACAGCAATACTTCATTAAATTCAGCGTATTTACAATTGCTTATTAATCTCTAAAATTTTAAGAAAAATGTGTCCACCAAAAACACATAACTGTTTGTACGGCAAGAACCAAGGTCTTTAAGATTTATTTATTTGCTTTCATAACTTCCCCTCTCTTTTCTGCTTTCTAGACAATCACGTATTGGCTTTTGGAAAGCTAGTAAGCACATCCAACACTTACGAAGACCACAACCCCAAAGAAGGCAGAAAACCCGTGACAGTCTCAACTGACAAGCCACTTTTATGGAGTATGGGTATTAGAAAACTGTGAACAAAGCACCAAGCCTTAAAAAGTGCCTTTTTCAGTACGAACAGCCTTTTATTAACAAAGACAATGAGTAGTGTAACTTTTGATTTATTAACACAGCCGAATAGAAATTTCAACACGCACAAAGAAAAACTATTTTTACAAATTTTCGCATTCGATTCATCATCAAACACAGTTTCTGGCAGCCGAGGGTCTGTATGGGTTCACAATGGAGATGATTCAGCCACCACTGTAAACAAAAGACAATTCTTGCTTTAGTAACAGAAGACCGCATGCCACAATGTGTTAGATTATTTGGTCTTAAGTGTTTTGTATAAAGATATTCTATCACTTGAGGACCAAGCATAATTGTATTTTAATAATAAATTAAGATCTGATATCCTATTTTTTGTGATCAATTCTTTTTCTAAACCGCAATACATGTGTGGATTATACCACAAATTAAAATAAACTTACACAATGATGTTGTTGATGGGGATGTGGATGAGTTTGACAAAGAATCCAATGAAGCCCATGATGGCAAATCCAATTGCTGTGGCCATAGCAATCTTTTGGAATTCTATAATAGAGAAGTTCAAATGTAATTTTATAACAATTGTGCAACAAAAACAATATTACATTTGTAATAAGATGAGTCAAGTAAAACACTGTACAAATAGTCTGTATTGCATGCAAGAACGCATTACATAAGTATTGTCTTATTTTAAACGATGTCCCTTAAAAACAGTTTCATTTTTGTAATATTTCATTCAGTTCTATCATTTATTATCAGCGAGAGCAAAATGTCACTAAATGAAGGCTTTGGCTTTTTGTAAAAGACATCAACGTCCCTGTAATAGCTTATAAAACATAGGCAACTATAGAAAAGGTCTATTCTAAAGATTTAGGTGGAGACGACACGCACCTTTTCTGTCAGGCTTCGTGCATCTTTTGACGAGCCTGATGGAGTCCTTGACGAACTGCCTGCTGGGCTCCACGAACTGCATAATCTGGTCCATCCTGATTTAAGGCTAAAGAGAACAGAACCCAATCAGTACAATAATCACACGTCAGCATGACCCGTTCATTTTAATGAGAACGGAGCACGAACCACAACCGGATCACGTCAACTACACAGCCCTTTAACGTTAAAGTTACACCCTGATTGATTTCCACATCTCACTGAAGAAAGTTTATTTAATACAACAAAGTTTACATGAAATATGACGTTCAGGTCTTATGGGTGAATCTTTCCATCGCTGGATTATTTAGAGTCTTTAATGCTAGCTGGTTTACTGTAAATTACTGATTAGCTAACTAACGTTAGCGCTGTTTGCTAGTAAGCCAATCAGCGTTCTTTACACAGTCCAAAATTAGTTTAAGCTCGTTTATAAACCTGTAAAACACGAATATCTTAAGATAAATATTAATAAAACTCTGTAATAGCGATCGGATCAATCTGAGACGCTGTTTACGCTGAAAGGCTAAAATCACCTTAGACGCGTCTTCAGTAACGTAAACGAATAAATGCTTTAATTTTAAAAGCTGAATCCTTCGACAAGCGTCAGTCCAGAGGACTAAAAACTAAAATATTGCGGAAGAAGAAACTTACCTGTGTGAGAAAATCAAAAGATGAAGAAACGGTTCAGCTTGCTGTAGAAACTGACTCTGCTATGTGTTGAGCCACGTAGATTTAACTGCGGAAAGACTGACGCAGCGTTAAGCGTGACGCATGCGCGCTCTCTCAAAACTGCTGCGTACAATGACGTGATTACTGCCATCTAGCGACTGGAGTTTAGAATACAATAATTTGTCCACATCATCATTGTAGTTTAGACGTAGACAGTGGGTCGTAAAAGACGTATGATTAGAAATCCGGGGCGAGAAAAGTAATTTTCCAAAACTGCAAGCTTTTAGGTAAAAAGTTTATTTAAAAAGTTATAAAAGTTTGTTTACATAAAGTGTATTATGTATAAAAATGATGACATGGATGCTGCCACAAGCAAGCATTTGAAGCAAATGTGATTTGAGATTTACTGTTGCCTTAACATTGCAACAAGAGTACATTTTACAATCAAGTATTTCATTCTATTCCTAATGTAGTAGAGAGCAAAACATCCTCAGAAAATATTAGCAATTTTCTTTAGTTCATTAACTGGATGTAAATATTCAGAAAAAAGCTGAGTACAAATACGTTACATATAACAGTTCAGTAGACCCGAATATATTTTAAGTCCTAACAGTTCATTAGTTTTATTTAAATGATAACAGCATAGATCAATTCGAAACAGCCGATGGCATTAAAAAAGAATATTAGATTTACAATATAAAACAGTGCTGGTTTGGTCATGCATTGTATAATGCTGCAGTTTCCATTATCTATAGCATTAGTACAAAAGCTTCAGTTTCGCTATTCTCATAATTATATTATTAAGAGGAGAGCGGCGTCGTTGAGTCTTTCAGTCCCAAGTAATGCCAAGCACCTGACAGCTGAGCTCCCAGAGTTTCTGAGCCATTTCATCATCCATAGCTTCTCTTGAACACCCTGCTTGGGCACAGTCACTGTAAAAAAAAGATCCTTGAGCTTTAACCTGACACAGCATTAACACGGCTAGAGTCATTTCTGTGTTTGCATTTTATTATAACCCTGTTCGGTACCTGTAATATCCTCCACTCTCTTTCTCCAGCTCTGGCTCCACAGCACAGTAGATGGTGGTCTGAGCCCCCTGCACGGTTGTCTTGGTGAAGGGACTGAAGACCTTGACTGCTATCTGTGCAGGCTTACTGAGATTTCTAAACAGCTCTGACTGTACCACACCAGGATGGAGGGAGTAAACAGTCACATCTGTGCCTAGAGACATTCAAATATGTTACCAAATAAAACGGAGTTAAGGAACAAAAGATGATAACAGGAACTGCAAGTTTGTCTTCCTATGAGAAATGTTTAGTCTCCCATGGATATTTGCTATGAAGGTCACATACCCTGCAATCTTTTAGCCAGTGATCGAGTGCAGAGGATGTTGGCTAGTTTGCTCTGCCCGTAGGCCCTCCGGGGAGAGTAACTCTTTTCACTGTTTATGTCGTCCAGGTGAATGCTGCCCCACGTATGGGCGACAGAAGCAACGTTGATGATCCTGGCGGGGCCGGATCTCTTTATGAGGTCCAGCAGAAGGTAGGTGAGCAGGAAATGACCTATCAGTGTTTTAGGGAAGATAAAAATAGTTAGGGGTTGCTTGACCATAATGACCTTCATTGTCTCCATTTGTCCTGTTGATGTCTTTGCTGCTTTTTGTGTATGACTCAATAAATGCATGGAAGTGGATGTGTATGGAGAGGATGTATATTATGTGTGTATTTGGGTCTTGGCAGGGGCAGAGGAGTCAAGCAACAGGAAACCAACTTGGGGTGATGGTGATAAATAATAAAGCAAGTGTTATGTCACTTTAGAGGTTATGTCCCCTGAGCAAACTTTTCAACCCTGGAGGAAGTCTAGGACACCTTGTCTGAAATAAGGTTGTCTTGGACATACTAATAGTGCTTGGTTTGAGCACGTTACTCGGTTTACTGACAAAGTAGCAATGCTAGGTTGATGAAATTTGACTGGTAGTCTGACTACACAGGTCAAAGTTTAGCTGTCATTATAATAGGTTTAAAGCTAAAATGCATATACAACATAAAAGAACAAACACAAAAGTCTGTACCCAAATGGTTGACACCAAACTGCATCTCAAAGCCATCTGCGGTTTTTGAATACGGGCACATCATGATGCCAGCATTGTTGATAAGGATGTTGACTTGTTTTTCCTCTAAGACAAAAGTAACAAAAAGTAACAAATAAAGGTCTGGTAAAAAACTGCTCAACATACAGCAAGGTCTGTCCGAAATAACATTGATAGTCTAGGTTAAAAAAAATTCTTGGGTTGTTTTGATTAATTAATATGATTTCAAAAATACAGCTTACACAATAAAGCACAATAAAAACTTGATAACATCATTAAAAAGTTATGTTTTTGCAAATGAACTCTTCATATTAAAATAAAATGATATATTGAATAATATATATTGAAATGAAAATACTGAAATATATATGCAAAACAGAATATTTGAAAGATTGTTTTAAGTGAACACATACAACGTAACCATGTTTAGAGTAATAATCAAAATTAAGTGATAGCATACCTTTGTTTATAAGTTCTGCAAACGCTCTGATCGATTTGGTATCTGATAAATCAAGTTTATTTGCCACAACGTTTTGGTTTCCAGAATCCTCCATTAATTCTTTTCTGGCGGCCTCTGCTTTTTCCAGATCTCTGCAGGCCATGATGACTCGAGCTCCTGAGGCAAAATAGAGATGTTCAGGGCAGTCATGGAACATTTCACTTAAAAAAGACAGAAAATCTTCTAGGATCTTAAACTGTGTTCACATATTCCAGCAAATGCCCTTGCTGTGAAATGTCCTCGCATAAGTAATTATTTTGGTGCTAAACCGGGATGTAAGGCTGATGAACTAACACAATAGCTGTTTGCCTGGTAATTACTGTGCAGAAAGTCTATTATACTATTCAGAGCAATTTGGTTGGCAAGCATCAGAGTTTCTTTGTTGGAATCCAGCGGGTCGATGTGGGAAAGTGTGCAGTTGTACATTTCTCTGGCAGATAGTATTATAATCCCGTCATTTATTTATCAGCACACATTCAAAGCTGTCAAGAGCCTGTCACTTTAAAAGGAAATATTGTCTGTTTTTGTTTACATTTGCGGTGTCACGTTTGACACTGAACGCTGTGTATAATTTATTTGAGCTTTTTTTGTTTATCATGGAATATAGTGTTTTAACAGACTCGAAAAAAAATATGAATATAACGGTATAGATCTAAAGTCATTCTGTTTACTGCAGGCCACATGATTTGTTTAGGATGAATGAAATAGATCATTCTAGATTATTCCAGCTAACCTCACCACAACCCTTTCTAGTTAGATTTTACTCTGTGACAAGCGGCAACATACATGGTTTTGTCCCATAACTGGTCGGCAGTTGATCCCATTCACTGCTTTTCATGTGCAATTAATGGAACAAATATGATCACACAGCATTTTCCTTTTAAGGCTATGTTGCCAGGAAGTATATTCTCAAATACTGTGTATAATAATATGATAATATAATCTGAAGCGTGTCCAATTCTTACCTCTTCTCGCCAGGTCTCTGGCTGTCTCTTTGCCTATACCTGTATTAGCTCCTGTGATAATGACTGTTTTATCATCAAGCCTTACAGAAGAACTCCACTGACCACAGAAGAAACTTCTGATCACAGATAGAGAGAATATTAATGTTTACAGATGTGTTTTCATGTCTTTACAACTAGCAGATGGTTCATTTGTGGATTGTGAAATATACACGTCAATATAAGTTTTGTAAATTGTGTTGCACACAAAAATGCTATTTTTTATGTCTTATGTTGTTTAACAATATTCAAAGCAGTCATAATTAAAATGTAGTATTACTACAATATATTTGACACAAGATAAGACACAATTTATAACTTTGGTTAAAAGTCAAGGGTTATAAAAGTAAAAGCATAAAAAATAGGCCAGTTCATCAAAAGTTGCTGTAGACAAAAGCACTGCCTACCTTATAGAGTGCATTGTTCCAATATACTGGCAAGTGTCCCTTAGAAAACAGCAGATCTCTACACTAGCGTTGTGAGTAATTTATGAATGAGATATCACTCTGCAGTCCAGATCCAAGTCCCTCCCCTCGAGAGCATTGTCTTCTGGACAATAAAACACGTCCGAGATCTATATAAAGTAGGCTATTGAGTGCAGTCATTCAGAAAGCGGTTGATGTGTTTCGTAGTTATTTCGCAATCCGGGTTTTCCACTGGATGTGAAGAAGACCAAACGCAACAATTACGACAACCATTTTAAAACCAAAAAGATTCGCAAATGTGCAAATCAGACACGGACACTTTTGGCCACTAGAGGTCCTCGTTGCCCAAGTTAAATGAATCGATGGATGGATGGAATCAAAACAGAGGTTCTTAAGTTTTTATTTTAGGATTTAAATCCCCCCACGCCATCATATAACTTGTAGCGCCTCTCGCAATGTGCATGGTTGCAAAACAGTCCAAAAGGAAACATTTTGACGCAGTGGCATAAAAATGGGACATTGTATAAAACGAGGGAGTCAATGCAAGCATATCTATTCAAGAATGAAACAGCAACTGTAATATCATGTATGTAATATCATTTACTGTACCAAAATATGTACGTATATTTCCGTACGGGTAAGATTTTGTTTTGTTTCAGTCCATTAAGTTCTTCGTTACGAGGTTATGACCTTAAAAGGTAAATAACATATATCTAGAAATTATGTCCATATTTAAGTACAGTATGTTCTAATGTGGCGGCGGACGGGTCCCCCAAATGAGTCTTGGTTCCTCCCAATTTCTTCCTACGTGTCTTACGGAGGTTTCACTAGGGGTCTCGAGGCATTATGGCTGTATCCATGTAAATTATGGTGCCTCTATTACATTTTGTATAGACATGTTTTACTGGTTGATCTCACAATAAACATTTATTTTGCGGCCAACATAAACCAGCTCCCTTGTGTTTATTCTCTAAATTATAACCTCGAAAAAGCTGTTGCAGACAAAGATAAGAAAGGTGACGTTCGCTGCAAATAACCTGTTTAACCATATTTGTTTTAAGGAGAGTAGAGAGATTTACAGATTTACTTTTACTTTATAACATCTTATTTATTACATTCCAAGAAAATCACCGTTACCAGCTAATCACAGTGTCAGACTGATGTCCAATATGACGGGTTTTCAACTAACATCAAGCTAACTTCCGGTCCATGTTTTGTTATAAAATTTACTTAACATTCCGTTTATATTAATTAACATTTTATAGTATATTAATTGTATTCAATTAAACTTAAACTCAATGGTTATTGGTTCTCTGCGGAGGTCTACCGGAAGTTAAGTCTAACGTTTGTTTATGTTGTACGTCATAAGTTGTAAATCACAAGTAACGTTACCCATCTGCACAAGGAATATAGATATGGCCCAGGTGGGCTGCCGTTGAAACTGGGTTATTATCATATTTAATAAGGGCATTAGTGTGAAATAAGACTGTGGTGGAAGCTCTATCATCTCCAGCGAATGCCCAGCAGGTGGCAACTGGCAGCCCACAATCTGCTTGCAGTGTTGTTATCATTAGCGGCCCTGGAGCATGGCGCCACAGCACAGTCACTGAAAGAAATGATCAGGAAAAACAACATTAGTGTACGGACCAATATCTCAGGGCATTTCTGTTGATGCAAAATGTGTTGTACCACCTGTATCACATCTAACAAACCTGTAGTAGGCTCCACTGGGCAGGCCAGGGGTAAGAGCACAATACAGGGTGGTATACGCACCCTCTGCGGGAGTTTTTATCAGTAAGCCAAATGTCTTGACAAAGAACTGAAGAGACTTTTTCATATGCCGGACGATATCTGTCTTCACTATACCTGGGTTGACGGCGTAAACACTCACCCCTATCTCTGTCGAAGAAAGAAGATACACAGTTACCACACTCGTTCTACCACAAGACCACATAGGTTATGTCAGGACAAAACCAAACAAAAACTTCTTATTGCCCTTATTGCGGAATGCTTGCGGGTAAAACATGAGACTCTCACGGTAAAATCCCATACTGATGAATTCGTAACACCATTATGTGGACACGCTATGACACAAACTGATCCAATTTTGATGTTTCAAGAATGCTCCAAAGATCTTGTGTCTTTTAATAGAATTAATAAAATCCTTTTATAAAAAGGCATTAACATGGTCACACATTTGCATACACTAAATCTTTAATATTACTCAAATTTTTTATATTAATTTGATATAAATGAATATGACCTTTTTAATATTGGTATTCAGTTAACATGATCATTTTTCTTTTCTGATCAATTCTTCATAAAACTTTCATATTTATTTAATTTAATTGAATATTACTTTAATAAATATTACTGTTCATTTAACATGATCCTTTTTTTATCAATTCTTCATAAAATGTTGTGTTTGTTTCCAAGCTTACAATACATACATCCAATATTTTAGATTTTCTGATCCATTCGTTTACACATTATAATATGTACTTGAATGTCAGCAAGAGTACCTTCCACTTTTGCGGCAAGCTCTCGTGTGAAGAGTACATTGGCCAGTTTGCTCTGTACGTAGGCCATCACGGGATGATAGCTCTTCTCACTGTTCAGATCCTCAAAGTTGATCTTTCCCATGGAGTGAGCCAATGAGGAGACATTAATCACTTTGGAAGGAGCTGAATGCTTCAACAGATCCATAAGGAGGAACGTGAGAAAGAAATGTCCTGGAGAAGAAAAGAGGTCATACATCTTCATCTCTGAATACGCTGAATACACGTCAAGCGTCAATGACCTCTATTGTTGCTAAAACCCAGGAACATATAAGATAAATAAGGGAAGACTTGGGTAAATTGTTAGACTTTATTTCACAATGCCCATTTATAACAATCAAGTAGAAAATAAGTATTCTTTAAGGAATAAGAGTGACTAAGGCATCATACCTAAATGATTGACTCCGAACTGCATCTCAAAGCCATCTGCTGTTGTGGAATATGGGCAGATTGCCACCCCGGCATTATTAATCAAAAAATGAAGAGATTTTTCAGCTAAAAACAAAAAACTCATACGTTAAGATCAGATCTGAGTATAATGTGTCCTGATAATATATGATGTCTTATTATACATATGTAACTCACTGTTGTATATCAGCTCGGCAAAGTCACAAATAGATTTGGTGTCAGCCAGGTCCAGTTTACAAGTAACCACAATAGCATTCTCCACCTCTCTGCGGATGTCACATGCTGCTTGTTCGGCTTTAACCATGTCTCTGCAGGCCAGGATCAATCGTGCACCTGCAATCGCATAAAAACATTACAACAGCACTTGTTCTTACTGTTGCACTTCCTATGTCTGTTACGGCTACTATAATGATGACCATTACTTGTGATTTTACAAGAACATTCTTTGAATTATTTATTATGTATATACTGTAATTGTGTACAGCAATTTTCGACAAAAGAATTAAGGATATATAAGTGGTTATGTGCAGTCCGAGCTAATGTTTTTTATTACATATTATGCTACTAAACAAAAGGTGGTTACATGTGTTACCCACCCCGTTTTGCGAGGTCTTTGGCTGTTTCTTTCCCAATGCCAGTGTTCGCTCCAGTCACTATAGCTGTTTTACCATCTAACCGAACATCAGAGGACCAGCTTTTGAAGAACAGCCCCCTGAAAGAGTTATTTACTTTTCAATTTCTTACAAATTTGACAAATGTTTCCCCAAACAGAGCGCTAAAACAATAGGTAAACATATAATATACTTTGCATAAAAAGATAAATAATTGTTCAGTTAATTGTTCATAATTTGTGTGGGTAGCTGATAAATATACCATAAATGTGTCCTAAGGTGTGTGACAGCAAAAACGTACAAAATAAAACAATTAAGACATTGTTATATAAAATACAAATATTAATCATATAAAATAACCTATTATTAACAGTTTTTATTTGCTAAAACACCATAGGACACATGTACAGTATTTGTCAACTACTCATAGACTGTATGTAAGTTAATAATACTGATTTGCATATACATTTTCAATATCTAAGACAAAGGATAATGCAATATACAATAAAGCACAAAATAGTCCTTACCTTAATGTATTCATTTTTCCACCACATTTATTAAATGTCAACCAGCCAGAATGATCTTTGTCAAAGCAACTCATACTGTGTGTTATGATCAGGGTTATGGTAAATGCTCAGTGTCATTTGTACTTAAATAAGCAGGCTAGACACAAAAACCCCTTTCTTCTTTTGAGGTCAGAACGAATTGATTATGTTTGGTATGCAAAATAAACTCACACTTATTATTCCACATATATCCAAAAGGCCAGGCTGATAAATAAAGCCTGTGACCCACTGTCAGCACACTTTATGAAAACATGTTCCTGGAAACTTTACCAAAAAATGTTTCCCACTAGCGAGATGTTTCACTTGACTTTCCTTTTAAAGTATTAAAACAAGTAACTTTTGCCAAGGTACTTTTTAACAGCTCTGGCAACAACAGTTGTATCAAATGAACATTAAAAATAGCTAGAAATTACACAACAACGCCCATGAGGATTGTTTTAAAACTGCTTGATTTAACGATGGGAAAGTCTTTTTTAATCCAACTTGACAAAAATCAGGTAGTTTCCAGCCAAGCCAAATTGTAGCTCACCTGTCCAAACCTTGGGCTTCTCCTGTCACCTGATAGTGTGTGATCTGTTCGGACATGAGCATAATGTATTATGATCACTGCCACCTTAGAAATGACCAAGGGAATATAAAATGATCCATAACGGTGTAAAGAAGGTGTTCCCCCAAATTCCCACAGAACACATGGCCGTAGTTGGTGAATTATAAAATGGCGCTGATAGAGGCTCATTTTTTAGTTAATAAGTATAAAAAAAACAAAGATCAGGCCTAAAAAATTATATTATACTACGCCCTGTTGAAAAAAACAGCATATGCTGGTTAGGTAGGGTTTGAAGCATGGTAGCTGGTTTGTGCTGGTTTAAGCTGGTTTAGGACCATCTTAAACCTGCACATGACCAGCTTAAACCAACACATGACTAGCACAAACCAGCATCCATGCTTCAAAACCTATACCTAACCAGCATATGCTGTTTTTTTCAACAGGGCGCTTATAAATATAAAGTTACTATTACAAATATCGAACCATTAACTGTTTACTAAACCAATCTTTATCTTGTTTAGTCTTATTCCATTAGGATTTTAATGGCGTGTTTTACGTTTGTCTGGCTAGTGGCTAATAATACAACTACTTAGTTATATTTTAATACATTTGGAGAGTTAGGTTGCAAAATTTAAAAAATTCAAGAACCATGTTTTTTTATTGTGCATTCCAATTAATATCAATCAAACTGCATTTGGTTTGTTTTGATGAAAGCCACAACAACAAAATAATACAGCCAACTAACACAATAAAAACATGATAACATAATAAAAACGTGAGTTATCTCACACTTACTTTATTTTATAATAATTGTATTAAATTAACAATTTGTTGAATTGTATGTAGTATGAAGTATGTTAATTTTATTAAATAAATGTAAATGTTGTGTTACTGTAATGGTTATTTACTGGTAACGCAAAATAAGGCTTTTAACTTGCTAGCTAATGTAATTTACGTGTTATTTATTTTGCTTGTTATCAGGAATAATCTACAGGGACTCTATTCTTTGCGGATGTGTTCAAGAAGTTAAGTTTGATCTTGTAGACATATTGACCCATCATTTAATTTACATCTTAGTTCCTATTATCTATTAGATTTGAGTGTTTCTTGTGTTTGTTTATATAGTTATGCTCAAATTATAAGTAGTCCACTAGATGGCACTAGAAGAATACTTTATTAAGTGCTGGTCACGAGGACCCAAATGTGCCTAAAGGCCTCTAAAACCACATTAGGACCAGTCATAACTTCCTGTTTTGGCAGACAAACTCAAGAATTCTCTTTTTGTCTCTGTTCCAGTAAGACCTTCCCAAAGTCAGTCATTACTTCAATCAAGGCAAACATCCCAAAATTATATTCCCTTCTCTAAACATGCAGCACTCTTGGGTTAAATTCTCACCTCATGTGGCTAAACTCTATTTGCTTGTATTTGAGACAGCTGGCAGCAATTAACTGCTTTGTTTAAAACTGATGTGTCAACATTGGTTTTACTCAAAGACTAAGGTTTTACCACATACTAGCAATAAACATTGCTTATCGCCCGACCAAACGCCTCTCTCATTCCATAACACTCATTTAAATGAAAGGATTTTCATACAAACAAGCTTTATTTACAGTAATAAGTGCATTCATAGAAAATCACTACTTGTGTATTCAGAACAACAGTTTTCAATCACTATATACATTTAATGCTTGTGTAAAACATCAATGATTATCTTTTTCTGCTCCAGTCAGACAGACTTGTCAGGTCAGCGGCACAAACGGCACGATAAATAAACAAAATGATTTAACATTTACAAAGAATGGTTTAAATTCATACATGTAGACATAGTAAATTATCCCTGTAGCTTTTTAAACTGTTATCAGCTCAGAAACTTAAAAAGCGGCTTTCAATGAGGTACTGTTCAATCGCTGAGTTTCTGAAAAAGGCGGAGAGAAAGCAACACCCTGCTTTTGTTCTGGTGGCTTTACTTATGCTTTCTCTGGCTCTGCTAACATCATATTTGGCCATGATTTGGCTTACAGTTGCACCAAGCCACTCTCAATGTTCAATGATCTTCCCCTTTCATTAAATTCATTCAATGCTTACTGCAAACCAACAAAAAGTACGGTATAAATACACAGGTCAACAAATGCATAGCATTTTTCATGAAATAGCACTCAAGTTGCTATAAGGGCTGTCGATGAACCTATCAATAACAAAAAACAAAACAAAAATCCATGGTTGAAATAAGTCTATTCCTGTCCAGTAAAAGTATACTCAGTTCTTATTTTTGCCAGGACCAGTCATTGGTCACTTCCTGTACAGGCAGATGTCTCTGTGAATGGCTGATCTTGTTCTTGGCCTCGGGTGATGTGCTTGGGATAGATTTGGGTTCACTTTGAAGGCTGTCATCAGTAGATTCCTCCTGAACCGGGCAACTGAACGGTTCCTCCGTCGTCCCTCCGCTGCCCAGTGACGTCTGACTGACGTACACCACAATGACCTCGCCAGTGAAGTTCATTACCTGCCCGCTGGAAATAAAAGTAGTGTTGTTGTTTCCCGTCACCTGACCTGCCGAAAATAGGGAAAACATCAATGTTGATGTTAGCGGAACAAGGCAGAAGTAGAAACAGCAATATTTCCATGAACATCAAAAAAGTTGTTCTTTCCTGGAGATGAACTTAAAGCGTAAAACTTGAACCCATTTACGTTTGATGAACACGTTTTGAAAGCAAACAGTTTGCATATTTTGGTAATCAGATCTCTGTTTTTAAATCATACAAGGAAACTTATTTATAGTCTGGAACACATGATGAATAGAGTGTGGTGTTTTGCAGGCTACATTTTTAGCTTATGACTGAACCTGTTATAAACAAGTATTATTTTTGAGACACTTAAAGGGATAGTCCACCCATAATAGCATTTTTGTCATCATTTACTTACACTTGTGTCAGTCAATATATGACTTCTGTATATGACTCTTTCATCTGAGGAACAAAAAAAGGAGATATTTGGAGAAATGTCTCAGTTGTTGTGTCCATACAATGTAAACCAATTAGGGGTGAATGTTTTTGGTTACCATTCTTCTTTTGTAAAAATGTTTGATACAGGTTTGGAAGGACATGAGAGTGAGTAAACGATGAATGATTTTCATTTTATGTGAACTATCCCTTTAACAGTTTTTTTCCCCACTAAAACCTTGAATATAGGGTGAATGAATTGTTCCTGTTTTTCAGAAAATACATATTCTAGACAAACAGACTATCGATGACTCACGTTTCACACATCTTTTAGTCATTTACCGCTGGTTTAAAATGGACTCTACACCCACTCCCGGCACTAGGTGCCTGCCTTTATTTCAACAAACACTTCTTACTGGAATGCACATGACCTGAATGTGCTTGTTCTAATTATTACTGAAGAAAAATAATGGTCACACTGGTCCTATAACTAAATAATACTAATAAAATATTAGATCCTAATAGGAATATTAGACATTTGATGCACTTCCATACTGATTTATTTACATTTTAAATGCATTTGGCAGACGCTTTAATCCAATGCGATTTACAATGCAAACAAACTTTATATCATACAGGTGTAAACATGCAGGTGGGGCTGTGTTGCATATTCAAACTAATGGAACAATTGCCACACTGTGCACTTCTAACCCCCTATTCCTGTAAGATTATTACTTTATCTCTTCCAATCTTTCATCATATTTATCCAAAAGGAAATATAATCATATAACAATGCTGGCACATCTGGGAATGTCTGTGAAGCAATACTTCTAATACCTCACATGCACAGACAACAGCGTTTCTTGTGTTTTGTTCTTACCAGATGTTAGAGTAGCTTCCGAGCACTGGTTCTGATACTCCGTGTCCGCGTCCGGGTCAGACAGCTTATTATCATTGCTGTGGATCAGCGAAAGGCCCTGGTCATTAGCGCTCACAGACGGCAAGGGAGGAATGGTGGTGGAGTCTATGCTGCAGCAACAGGGTTCATTCTGTCTATATTGCCCCTCGACCCGACCTATGTCGCCTCTTATCTCCGACATGGTGTCCTTACCAGCAGGGCTGCTGTAGTCCAGGTAGAGTTCCTGGGAGCGCTGCATGTAAACGCAGTCGCCAGCGCAAGCACGCAAGCCCCCGGAAGAGCAGTTCTCACATAGCACAGGCTCTTTTAAACTGATCACCTGCACATTTTCTGTTGATGTACCAGCAGCATCTCCTGTCCTGCAGGAGCAGCACGTTGTCAGGCCTGTGGGTACCAGTTGACTACAGTCTTCGTTTTCTCCGACCTCTATGGGTTCCTTGGAGAGCATGCAACTGCAGGAGCTGCCTGACAGCGGGGATGCGGATCCACTCCCAGAATCCTCACTGGAGCTCCCTGATGATGTGTCAGCTCGGTCGTGGTCTTGTTCCTGGTCAGTGGAGGTTTCATCGTTGATGGTTAACACGGTGCTGGGACACGTGATCTCTGGAGGAGTTTTCTCTTGGCAAATTAGAGGGCAGGTTTGCACACCAGTAGGACAGTGTGACGGTATCACAGTCTCCTAAAGAATAAAACACATATATTTAAATGAGGCAAGCGAGGTCTGTGACTTTATATTATACAGAAGGAACCAAAACAAACATCTAGACATCATCAGAGAATGTTTCAAAGACCAACTTGACTGCTTTAATAGAAGCAAGGACATGTGACTTTTTGTTCGAAGATTATCAAACTTTGCATGAATTTGTTTTTTTAACATTAATTTCCTCAGACCTCTCACTGTCTTGACATTCTTACTCACCTGTTGATTTCTGCTTCGTTTCAGGTTTTGGACGCACGTGCGAAGATTTACTGCGGCGCCAAAAGAAAAGCTTTAATCCACAACATAGACATGAATCCCTCGAAGTGTAATAAAGCAACTTAATCCAGAACAATATTTACCTGAGAGGAAGGTCATCCTTTCCTTACAGCAGAATAGAAAAAGAACCACCAGAGATACCACGATGATGACGGAGAGGATGGCCACCACCATCCAGGGTGTTGTAGGACCTGGAGGAGTATGTCAATGAAAAGGTTTAAATACTCATTATAGTCAGTCATCAGTTTGTGATGATGGTCAAATTATTAAGGTCATTAAGGTTTTTCTGGTCAGCTTAGCCAACAAAGACAGGCAACCAGAATAATTCTAGTAGACATTCAACACCATCTCAAATAATGTTCAATTGTTTTTTCCAATACATTCCTTTATGTGATTTTTAAAGTCATTATTAAGTATTAATACAATTTACAAATTAACTTTTATAGACAAATCCAGCCTTATAATATTTTAGAGCCCATATATATCAAGATGATATCGTTTTTCACTGCAGGGTTATCGTGGCCACAAGAATTGACAATGACAATATTACTATTCTAATTACATGGGATTTATAAATAAATAAAAATAAAGTCAAATTCATCGTCAGTTTTTTTATTTTGTTTTTCCTTTTTTAACATTAAATTACACTTATGTATTTATAAACACATACATGTAAACATACCATATTTAGGAAAATGTATATGTATTTATTTATATTTACCAATAATTAAAATTAAAAAGTTTATTCATTTTTAGATTTTACATTTTATTAAATATGTGCATGTGAATAATATTAATATATTATGCAAACACAAACTTTTATTCTGGATGCCATTAATCGTTTGACAGCCCTACTGAAAATACAAGTGTTGGGAGGCAGAGAGAGAGAGTTGTGGCTCTCAAGCACATTTTTAAAAAGGTGCAAAATTATTTTATTATGTGATATATTGATGATCGTGTTTTTTAATATCACAGTTATTGGCAATAACGGTATATTGTGACCCCTATGCAGCGCAGTATATTGCAAAGCCATTTCACAGTCGTGAGTCAGTTTAACCTTCTAATAAAACTATCATGGAACTTGACACAATACAAATGATTTCAATATCCGCCTATTTCCTGAGATCACACATACAACACTTTATACAACCTACCGGGAGAATGCAGTCCACACACCACATCTGTCTTACTGCTGCCTGGCTGCTTCTCAGTCTTGCCAATGGCCTTGCAGCTGGAAGAGAATGAGACATATCAACACAGGGCGGCTCAACAGCCTGGTCACTTCTGGCTTGATCAATCCCAATTTTCTCTGCTAAAAGTAACCACAGAGAAAAAAGCAGAGAAAATGGGATCATTCAAGGGGAAGTGGAGAAGTAATTAATCATAATACCACAGTGTGGTAAGACTGCGGGGGCTTGAAAAAATGACTGAGCATTCCTGTGACCTCCTTCAGACAAACAGTGTGCCCGTGAGAAGAAAAGCTGTGACTGAGTCCTGTTTAAGCGCAGATCTGCGTGCGTGAGTCAGAGAACAAGCACGTTTGTGGCGTAGGCCTACACTCCCATCTGTTGTTAAACCTGTGGAGTTGTGAATCTTACACAAAGGTTTTTATTCTCACAGATACTCACTCTGTCCATTTCTTGCAGACTTCTGTCGACAAGGAATCTGAGAAAAATCCATACTGGCACGGGACACAGGATGCTCGGTCTGACGCTTTGTCTGAAATGAAGAGAGATAGAAACTGAGTATGTTTATTTTTGACACAGAGTGACCGAAGTGTTCCTAGTTATAATTTTAAGACGTTTTAAAGATTTGATAAAAGATGCAAAATGAATGATTAATAATCCCGCTTTAATGTACATCAGGACAAACATGTTAACAAAAGGTTTCCAAACCCGGGAATTTTCCTGCATAGAGAAATTGGAGGCGGCCGAGTACGTTTAATTTCTTGAAATATCTTAAATTAACATGACATACATCATTGTAATGTCTTTAGCTGTGTAGTTGGATCGTTGAATCAGCGTATACTGTACACAGCAAGTTCGCACATTGCGTTCAGAACGACTCGCACACGAATGACTCGTTTGAACCGATTCATTTAAACTATTGAACTTTTCAGTCACTAGCGAATATAAGAGATCATTGAATCATTTAAAGTGAACCACAGAGAATGGGTGAACACAAGATGTGAATGAGCTTTGCTCATTTTAGTCTTTAAGTAAGACTGGTTAATTCAGTTGGCTATAGTGGGCTGAAAAGTTAGTTGAAAATGATAAAAAGCTGTTTTGTTGAATAAAAGTAATGTTTTATGTAACTTAATAATTGTCATTTTCATCTCATTTTATTAGAACTTTTAATATGTCAAAGTCACTGTGTTTAAGCCACTTAAAGGTACGGTAGGTCTACGTGTGTGTGTACAAGATCAAGGGCCTCATTATAACCGTTGCGTACGCACAAAACATGCCCTGAAAGAGGCGTATACGTTACTTCCCGCGCAAAATATGGGATTTATTAAAACAAACTTGACGGAAAAATTTGCGCACCTGCACGCAAACTCTGACCCATGCGTACGGACATTTTGGAGACAGAGCGGTTCGGCGATACCGATGGTGAGATTGTTAGATTGCAGAAAGTAAGTGTGATAAAAAACTATTATAACCATTAATGCCTCACACACGTTTAATTTCACCTTAACAATCCACATTATCACGAAGATTAAATCTGTGGAGTTATTTGTGCTTGTATTGAGTGATACTTGTTTCATGCACCTTCTTATAATAATATGAATTATTAATAATTATAACAATTATTAATTAGTGAATCTCATGTGTGGCCATATGTGATTTCGTTATGGAGATAAGGGATGGGATAAGTGTTTTTTTTTGCAGTTTTACATCGTTTTTTGTTATTTTTCTACGGCATCTGATAGCGGTTGGACCCAGAAACGGTATACGTCCATTGTGTTTCGTGACGTCAGGCTTAACAAGCGGAATGGATGCCAGGCTTATTAATATACGAATCAGCATTCTTGAGGTGCTTTGCATTTGACTATTTATGGGTAAAAGTGGCCGTGTACAGGGCGGGATATGAGGCTGATTCACGTACGCACACTTGCAGGTGATCTATGATTTATAATGCGAATATTGCTTACATGTGTGCGTATGCACGGTTTTATAAGTCTGAATATATTTTGGCGTACGCTATTTAGGGCTTTCGGGCGCACGTACACTTTTAGTAAGGATCCTACGCACCGTTTTATAAATGAGACCCCAGGTGTGTACAAGATCCTGAAAACCCCCAAAATCTGAAGCACTTGAGAATTACAGTACAGATTGATCCTTTTTATAGGAGCCCACAAACTGCTCAGTTTACTGGCTCTTACCACGCATCACAACTCCTTCTCCAGCAGGGCATTTCTCAATCGCCTCGCAATACTCGCAGTTTATTAAGGAGCAGTGGAAACCCTGTTTGCATCGACAGGGTTCGGGCGCTATGGGATTGTGTGGACGACTGCGGTTGAAGCCTTTACCTGCAAAGATATATAACATATATTTCTAAATGCATTAAATAACACATTGTTAATATATTACAATATATTGAACAATACATAACGAATGTTCACATTTCATATATTTGAATTTTGTCATCAAATATAAGCACTTGGTTCTAATATGTGACCCAGTCTGTGAAAACCATACTAAAGTCTCAAAATCTAATTTTGAGAGAACAAGCATCAACGTTTTATTTCAACTATATCATTTTACTATGGTCTCAATCTTGGTCTAACTGAGTCAATACAATACAGATATTAAGGTTATATTTTCACAGAATGTTTTTAACATTATGTAGAATGATTTTATGTATAAAACAGTAAAGAAAAAAACACTTAGGCTGGGTTTTCACAGACTGGGTCATATATATGGAAATGTATCATTTATTATATAGCATTATATGTTCCAGAAAGTATATTCCTATATATTTTCGTTTCATAATGGAGGTGACTGACCCTCGTCGCAGAACTTCTGAGGGATGCATTTCATGTCACTGCTCCAGTCCGGCTGGTACTCATCACGACCGCAACCCCGGCATTTTGTGACCGAGGTGCCAGTGCAATGGTCGAAAACATATTTTCCTGCATTTAAAAGAAATCAGTTGTACAATTTAAGACATTAAATCAGATGTCTTAAAGGCCAAAACAAAATGCACACTGCAAAACACAAAGAGAAATCCTCCAGATCTATAGGTGGAGTGTTTATAGATCATAGTTTATGTGGACCTCTTCCCTTTTCTCTTCTTCTGCTTTTTAATTCGGAAAAATGGGCAGTAGCAGTTTTATCTTTATTTAAACCGGACCTTTCACACACATTAACCTCACACACAGCCTTCATAAATCACTTCCAATGGTCAGACAGATATTAAGTTAAATGTGTTACATGTTGTACAACATGGTGTACTCACCTGGTTCACATTTTCTGCAGCATACCCCGTTGTGCTCATACTCTGATGGCTGACGGCAGGTTTTGGCAAATCCTGTCTGAAACAAATGTAAAATAAACATTATACAGCAACATGTCACATAAGTACCAGAAACATAAGAGTATGTTTAAGAGAATAATAAGAGAATAATTGTGTAACTGTGAGATGTGCTCTCAGAGGACTCATATGAGAGGTTTTAAATATAGATGTTTACTGTGTATAAGAGACAGGGTTTCAGCTAAAATTTGCAAAGAGCAAAAGATGACATCACAGGTCAAATGTAGTGTCAAGGCAATACATCCAAATATATTTTACCTTGTACTACATTCAGATTCTTTGGAAACCTGTTTGCAATAGTACTAACATGCTTCCAAGGGACATCGAGCAACAGATGCTAGACTCATTTCTTACTGATGTTTGCAATAATTTTTTTGTCATCTTGATATTTCGTCATTTTAGTGTGCTTAGTCGGATTCCTTCCAAAATATTTTTGTCCTAAAGCAGTTTATATGTTAAACTATTACTTTATGAAACATTGTGAAATTACTTTCGAACCTTTACTCTTGTCATAATTTCCATTGATAATCTTAATTCATAAGCTTCTTTTGAGTGGTAAATACATCAGAAGGAGAGAGAGAGAGAAAGAGAGAGGCGGTAGTGGTACTGTATATTTTTCAACTCACAGCAGTCTGTAGAAGTAACATAAAAAGGAAAATATAAGACACAAAACACCACCCACATCCCTCCAGATACCACAAAAGCATTCCACGGTTTAACAGCAGGGCAAAATTATACGCAATCCTCTAATTCAGTGCAAATATGAGAAAATCCAGCTGTCACTAATATAAAAGACAATAAAAAAGAAAACTGTGCCAAGCTCAGCATACTGGCGGAGGTGAGCAGGGTTGTGGAAAGGACTTGGCTGAAATAATAGATATTTCTTAACAGACTTGAAATTAATACGACGATTTCTTTTTCCAAGTACAGTAAAAAATAAACATCCCCCGCTGGACATGTTGAGGTTTTGTATGCCAGCCAACATGGACTGTATTTTAAAATTAGAGGACGATTTATGAATCATGAAAGCATTGTTTATCCCACTAAAACAATGTAGAAAGCAGAAGCAAACATTTTCCTATGTGACCATATCCAGTCTTATTCCAGTTTCCTGATGTAGTTCATGGATCAGTGGATTTAACCATCACCTCAATAGGAAAAATCCACGTGTGTTATGGAAATTCATAAGGAAAGACTTCTTTATCAAATTTGTTGAAAAAGACATAACCTTTACCTATACAAGTAACATGTCAAGCTTAGTATAACCAAATAAACAAATAAGTTACCTTTGAGGAAAAAAACAGCTTTATTCAAATGATGAAAACAGGTTGTGTCCTACGGTGACCTGATACACAACCCTGTGGGTGACACACACTATTCAAATAATAATGTTTATATGCAATATAATGCTCTTATGATATTTAAGAATACTTTACCATGTTTGTATAGCTAATTACAAAAGTTACTTTAAATTTGTAAATGATGTAGTGATTCTTTTTGTTAGGACATTGCAGTTATGGACTTGATTGAGAAGGGGTTTTCTTGGCTTGTTGAAAGACCCACAGTCTTTTTGATGGAAGCATGAGGAAAAAAAACAGGAAACCCATAAGAATGTTCAGAATTTTTTTCTGATCCCTCTGCATCTGAACATAAGGGCACGCTTGAGCGACACAACATATTTTCATTGACTAAATATATAAGATCATGGTCAGTAACGCCCTGAAAAATTATACGTTAGAAAATATGCACTGGACACGAGATGTCTTTCTCACGGGACATCACTATGTTTAGCTGAGTTTTGCAAGATACGTTGAGCTGTAACTCACAGCAATTCAAATGATTTCATAAGTTCAGTCGAGGTTATTGTGTCTATGTATGTGCAAAGAAAGGCAGAAATTAAATTGGTAAAATGATTTGGTAAACAAGTATAATATACTATATTATATATTGTAAGACATTTACCAACCTATGTCATATGAAATATGACTCACAGTTGTGGTAAAAAAAAATAGCGACACAACATCATGAATTTGGCAAGTCTATGCAAGTCTATTGCTTGAAGAATACACACTAACAACATTTATTACAATTAAAGGTTGAAAAAAGCATTCAATGTAATACAATAACATTTTCTTGGATAATTCTGCTCACAACTTGGCAGGTTCGGACCTGAATGTGATGCAATAGAAAACAAGTTAAACCTTCTGACTTGATAGACCGTTAGATAACATAGAGAGACAGCTGGGGGACTGATTTACTCGCTGACAGAATGAATGAATGAATGAATGAATGCATTTTGCTAGCATGAAAACAAACTTTTGAATCTATATTATTTCCCAATGCCTTCTACAAACCAGATAGAAAACATCCATTATGATTTCACTAACAATACACGTCTTGAAAGATGCTACTTGAAACGATAGGGAACGTTGCATTAATATGGCTATAACTTTGAAAAGGTTATGTAAATCTTCAATGAATTGCTGCAGAAGTTGGGGATTTTAAGGAACCACACAACAAATGCCTGTTTTGCACATTTCATAATTGACGATCACATTTATGTTTAGGGGGAAACCTCGTCTTGTTCTGTAGAAAAAAGCCCACACACAGCACGCTTATGGTTTAGAGATCATTCAAAACAACATGAAAGAGGCACATCCCATTGACATTCCCTTTCACATGGAGTTCCCCTCACAATTCCAACTCTGGGAAAAGTTTATAGACTGTTAGCAGAAAACTGCTTACACCAGAAGAACAAGAGAGTGACTACATATCTAAATCCATCCTGCTTAAGAAAAAAATTACAGAAATCATCACAGATGTAGTGGTTTTTATAGAAACTATAATGGACTCTGTGGGTCTCTATTGGTATGTGATAGGTTCTGCTGGTGGGATGATAGCTGGTGGATGGGTACCAGCACATCATCAGATCCTACTGGAATATGACCCAAACCCACAACATAAAGGAATTTATAGTGGTTTTAAAGGAACATATCGTGATCCCTACTGGCGTTTATAACAGAAACCATTACAACTTTTCAGATGGTAGCTGCTTGCAGCATTTTAGGGATACAATATTTTTTGGGAAAAATGTCACGTCAGGGAGTTTACTAGGTTTTGAGACACAGCCATATGTGTAAACTGTACAAGCAGGTACAAAGCAAGAGCTGAAATGAAGAGAGGAGAGGGTAACGGAGTTTGGGATTGCGGTGAGGAGGCGGGCTATACTAAACGGTTTCCAGTAAACACAGCAAAGTAATATCGCCACAACACTGATAGCTTTTCCCGTCAAAAGTATTGACTGAAACAGTCATATTTAATATAAAATGACGTTTTAAATGAACCACATGTCAATTAAAAAGGATAGAAAATGCGGTGTTTAACGTTACATCAGTTACAACTGCAAACAACCTACCTGCGTGCACAGAGCAAGCACCAAGTTTGTGATCCATCCTTGAAATATCCAGCTAGCTGAAAAATCCAGTCTCATTATTCTAAACTTTAAAACACGCGCCAGAAAAAAGCGGACTCAGCTATGTTTTGGGGGTTTCACTATGGTCGTATGTATGGTCCACAGGAGTCCTCTGTGCGCTCTTGGTATCAGTGAGAAGAGATGAAAAAGAACTGTCCAACTTCCAGTCTCAGAGATCATGTCCCATGATGTTCAGTCACCCACGCCTCGACTGCAGCTCGCGTGTCTTTCCACAGCACTGGAGTCGTGTCATGTGCACGCTGCTCAGTCTCTCGTACGCTCCTCCCCCTTCTATAAAGTATTCCACACATGAATGGGCCGAGATACATAATAATAACACTTGGTTCAATTGCAAATATGAGAGAGTTAAATATAGATAATGTAGCTTTACAACAACAATAATAATAGTAAAGGTTACTATAGTTCTTTTTTTTAAATATGTATTAAACAATATTTAAAATAAATATTAATTAAAATTGAATAATATTATAAATTCTTATTGTTCGCACAATATCTCATACAATTTACACAACAGGCATTAAAAGAACAATAAATAAACAATTAAAAAATACAATGGTCTGTAGACGGTCTTAAAGTCCCAGTGAAATTAAAAATGACAATTCTTATTTTTTCTTGAAATATTGCAGCGTTTATAGTAAATAGCTTATCAATGTGGGTGATTTTCTTTTTTAAATTCATATACCCTCAAAATCTTTAGTTTAATCTAAAAATGCACTTCCGGCCTGAAATAACTTTATACATCTCGAATGACGTAAACTAGGCGGCTCGTAAGGAGGATCCGTTAACTCCTCCCCTTCAACTGTCAGTCTGCTGCCAGTTTCATTTCTAAATGCAACGGCTGTTTTAACACATCCAATCAATTCGCTGGAAAAACGCAAGCCACGCCCACTAATATTATCCTTTGAAATTCCGTTTCACTCGAAAATGTGTCAGAATACGGAAGTAAAAACGATCGCAACTTCCGGTTCACGGGGACTTTAACGGCAACAATATGAACAAACATGAGGCCAAACTAAACTTCCGGTAGACTTTCAATAACAATGGAGTCACTGTATTTTATTACAATTAATATAAACAAAATTATTAATATAAATTAAATATGATATAAGTTAAATTATTTTATTACTAGCCACTAGCCAGACTGATAAACAAACACATATTATCGGAAGTTAACTTCAGGCCAGGCGCATGAATCCAATGAAACCTTATTTTAGAAAAAAACGTGTTTGCTTCAAACATGGGTTATCAAATGAATTTAGTGTCATAGCTTTAATTGTGTGGCTTTTATTGTAAACTGCTGGTCCTTGAAAAGCAGAAAAAGGATACAAATATCTGTAGACTGTAACATTCAACTAAAGCGAACACTAATTCAGTATTATTCATGAATAAATCAGTGAATCTCAACCTTGACTTCAAGACTCCACCCCATTGTCCACAACAATATTTGAGGCCTCATGCAGCACTGACAATTTGTACCCAGTAAAATAATCTGCAGCTTGGCATAAATAGAAAACAAATAAAAAATAACAAAACAATGAACAATACATTAAAATAAGCTACACAAAGAAAATTCAACGTCGAGTCATCTTGAGGGACATCTTTGAGAAACACTGGCCTGAATTTCAGTACATATTGAACATGTAGAAGAACTGAAATTGTCATTCCACTTCTTAGATTCCAAACCATCGTTGGTAGGTAAACGGGCTGGGGTAGATGGCTGGGGTAGATAGCAATGCACCCTTTCAGTAAATCCTTCTAGGGCGTGAGTGTGTCTGAAACTTTGCCAGAAGTTTCACTAACCTGCAATCCTCTCGCTTTCAAGCCCAAAGCTGCCGTGTATGCCCCATTAAGCCAGCAGGCTGCTTTGAATAACTGTCATCAATAAAGCTGAAGGGCATGTTTTGGCACCCATGCACCCTCTTCCATGCAGCTCCTCCACAGCCACGCATGCAAATCAAGTACACGCTGTCCTCAGTTCCTGGAGGCCTTTCAAAAAAAGCTGCTTTGACAGGCAGTTTAGAGATGTCACAACAGACCAATTGCTCATACAGGAAAAAATACACTCAGCCAAACATATTATTAATAATTTAGAAATATTGAGAATTTGGTGTTTTGCAATTGAATCCGTAACAAACATGAGTAGTAATATCACAATATTTGGATCTGTGATATTGCAGTGGTTGGCCAAGTCTCCAAGATCATCAGTATTTTCTCCCACCTATAAAACGTGTTTTGATTCATTACCTACTGTGTTAAGTGCACTCAAGTCGATGAAAGAAATCCAGACTGGCCCTGGCACTCTAAAACATCTTATAATTTACCATCAAAGTAGTTGCATATTGGGCAGAACTCAGAATTTTAAAGATCGTGTTTGCCGTCTAGATAAACACATGGTCAACAAGACAAAAAAAAACAAGGAGAGGCAGAACGTTCCTGTGGTTTATTCTGCCTCTCTTTTGCTTTTTGGGTTTGGAAATGTTCCTGATTTCTGACTCACAGTCCTCTTCAACTCTTGCCCTGGGCTTGTGAGTAACTTATCCCTGCTGATGAAATTTCCACACATACTACTGTAGATCAACTCTGAAGTCAGACACAAATCTCAGGAGCACTGACGCCCGGTTTAACCTCTTACCTGATCCCCATTAAGGGCTATACAAATACTTCTGTTAGAGCTCTTCTTAAAAAAGTTACAGTGGATAAACACAAAAGTTAAAGATTAAAATTATTATGCAAATTCGGATCTCCTTGCGTCAATACATTGACTCCTTAACAAAGGCTTCTGTAAAATCAAACAAAAATGTCCTCGCAGCAACGGATGACCATGTAATCAAAAGATAATTTATCATCTTCTGAACTTTGAAACCTTTTCTCCAGAAACAAGCTAATGTCTTTGAAGTATTTGAAGGCCATATTTTTATTGTAGTAACACCTGCTGAAAGTTTAAACTAGGCGCCACAATATTGTGTATTTGGAGTGAAGGTTCAAGGGCTGTGCTGTATATAAACTGATATGAACCCTATAAATGAGGAACTGGGACAAACAATGTGCTACTGACATTTGCTTAAAAGGCACTCAAGTGCGAATATATTATAATTGTTGTAACGCCTGCACAGAAAAATCGGCAGTGATAAAAAAGATCAAATTAACTCTCACAGTGTATATATAATGCACGCTTTGAGAGTGTGGATTATATATACACTGTGAGTGTTAATTTGACCTAATGGAAAAAAACAAACAGAAAATTTACTTCATGCAAAACAGGTCAAATGACAACTAATAAGAGTCAGATGTACATAAGTACACAAGTGGTCTTCGCTTTTTATTATCTTATGACACGGATTTCAAATATACATGATATCAGGTGCGGTTCTCTTGATTCACTGTATTTTACAGTTATTTACGATTGGAACATATCCAAAACAAGAGAAACAAAACCCCACTCACTTATAGAAAATATTCTCCAGAGACACGGCAACAGATAGAGACAACAAGACAAGGAAGAAACTCTTTTGATTTCATAAAGTTCACATTTAAAAAAAAAGAAAGAATGTGTAGTGATGTAAATAAGGGAAAAGAAGATGAGTGCAAATTTCTTTGGAGGCTGGAATAAATTTTTAAGACATAAATATGTTAAAATATATTAATTCAAAGACGAATAAAACAAAGGCAGACGATTGACTTCAAGTAGAAGATCCCAGACAGGATCGTGGGAAACACCCGGAGCTGCTCTCATTTCTTTCTCTGGAAAACGTTAGCCAGCATGGCACCTGAGGTGGTCAACTGGCCCATCTTACTTAGAAACTTGGTCTTTGCGTCCTCGCCCACCAGACTGGCCGCAATAGAAATGGACCTGAAAGAAAACATTTAAGTTAGAGATAGCAAATCCGAAAGAATATGCACTCCTGCTTTTTGGGGAGGGATATAGTTATACTAAGAACATATTCAAGAAAAGCCTGTGTTTTTACTATAATGAGCATAATGATAAAATAAATAAATGTAAACAGCTACAGCTGACTTAAAGGAACAGTTCACCCTGAAAAAAAAAAAGGTTTTTGGCCACGATTGACTACAATAGTAGGAAAAATTACAATGGTAGTCAAAAGTGCCCAAGAACTGTCTGCTTTTCTACATTGTTCTGTTGAACACAAAATAAGTTATTTTGAACAAAGAAATAAAGCTATTTTTCCTACTATGGTAGTCAATGATGGCCAAGAACTGTTTGTTACACGCATTCTTCCAAATATCTTTCTCTGTGTTCATCAAAACAAAGAAATGTATACAGATTTGTATTAACTTGAGGGTGAGTAAAGAAAGACAGAATTTCAAGTGGACCGTTCCTTTAAATGTCCAAAAGTGTCCCTTAAGATGTATTTCCTTCTGAAACATTCATGCTTTAATGTCACCCACCCAGTTTAAGAAATATACAAAGTTAAATCCTAGATGACTCGTGGCAGAGAAACCCACATGGTTTGTGAGAGGCAGATCGACTGATGTATAATGGCTCTCAATGACAGTCAGAATGATAGACCTCTGTGAAGTTATAATGTTCAAACATTTATAAATATCTCAAAGAGTCGCGGCAGAAAACCACTGGCAGCGTTGCTCAGCTGCTCACTGTGAAATTAAAGACGCACGTGCTGTTAAGATCAAGCCACATTTTAAAGTTTTATTTTACATTTTAAAGAGTGCCACATGTGTTCACAAGCTGGGGAAGCTACGTTTATAAACCTTACCAAACACAAATCTCACTTCAAATTGAAACCGTATATAACCATATTTTTTGTTACCCCTGTTAACCTATTCTCTACATAGCTGGACTTGTTTCAGGATTCTCTTGCTTTGTATGACCTTGTGGTCTCATGATAATACAAGCCCCTCAGCTTCCTGGGCCGACTTGACCAACCTGTTGACATTTTGAAATAATGACCTTCTACATTATTGCTTACATGTACTGTATAAATATTGTAAGTTTTATATAACTTAAAGAAACAGTTCACCCTAAAATGAAAATTCTTCATTTACTCACCCAGTCAATAATGTCCCAGAACATTTTGGCAACAAGCATTCTTTCAAATATTTCATTGATATTTCATCAGAACAAAGACATTTATACAGATTCGGAAACAACTCGAGGGTTAGATGATGACAGAATTTTTATTTTGGGGTGAACTGTCCCTTTAAGAAACTCCCACTTTTCTACTCAAACTGAAATGAAGGAATAAGATAAATAATGCTCACACTTGGCTAAATGTGTTCTCCCTGTTTTAAACCAGCATTTTTTCTCAATGTGCTATAAGTGTAATGTGAAACAACCATTCCATGGGGCCACAGGCACAGCGTGAATAAACCTGGTTTGCAATAATCATGTGGCCGAGCCAGTAGCTTGCAATGCCTGATGGGAAACCTCACTATGCTTGTGAGAAGTGGAGACGCTGAGTCAAAACCAAAGCTGGACTCAAACAGATAAATTGAGGAAATAAACATGTTAAACGCTTTTCTGACTAGAATAAGATTAGATAGGTGTACTTGAGAACTGTTTTATGTATTTATGTTATACATTTTTATATTGAATTTTCATTTATTTTGCTACTGAATAAGCACTTGCCCTGTTGTTTTTCGGCTGAGTAGCGCCATACTGGCCAAGAAATTATTGAAGTTGGAATAAGAGAGGTAAAAGAAAAACACTGTATTCATTTGATTTTCCACTATAGTGTACTTTTGTAGAGCTCCATTTAAATAAGCGAAAAAAACAACACTATAAAAACAAGTATGAAAATGACTTCTCACCCTTGTGCCTCTCCAATGCCTTTGTTCTCCACCTTTATTTCACATTCCTTTATCATGGAACTCAGAATAACCTAAAGGACAAACAAGTAAGGCGGGAGTATTTTTAATGTGCTTCTGGGAAGTGTGACATACACGCAGACGCACACACACCACGTGTTCGGGGTGGCACATCAGCTGCGCATTACCAGGCAATTCAATAAATAGAAAAGGCATTATATGACACAAAGCACAAAAACAGTTAAAACATAAGACATGGAAATGTTTGTCAATTTAAATTAGTATTGGCTTATAAATTGAGAAGCTTTTCTAGATATAGATCGAGTACCTCGTGTTCTGGAGAAAGCTGCTCCATATCAGCCCTCAAACATCTCAGTCCAGGGAGGAAATGATTCACCATCAGCTCTTCAGAAATAACTGAAGCCCACGAGTTAAGAAAAGACAATGTCTAACATACCTATAAAACATACTTTTGTCCTATTCCCAACAAATAAGGCTATCAACTTTATAAAAATCTACACATATTAATTCCCCTTGACCCGTATGTAAACTTGTGATGTTACGGCGCGTCAGAATACAGACAGGAGGAGGTTTCACAAAACTGCTTGGGAGGCAAGCCACTACTACATGAGGGTCTTAAATAAGAAACAGTGGAGGAAAATGAAATGAAACAGAGAAATATGTTACAGAACAACAAAAGAAGCGTCTGCAAAAGCATGGGTGCTGGGAATCCTGACCAAAGGGCATGGCTAAACTCTCTCTGCTCCAACTGACAACATCACAGAGCATTTAACGACAAATTCAGCCATCCACCCTGCAATTTAGTGTACAAAAATGGATGAGGTTTATTTTCTTTCTTTCCCCGCCAGCGGGATATGCAAACATTTTCGAAACATTGAAGCACTCTGAAGAGGAGGGAAAGAAAGAGAAGGAGAGAGCGATGGTGACTCCTATCCAGCTTAAATAGTTGTCCATTGTTCAAAATTGAAAAAACAAGTAAAGTGTCCACAGCGAGTGTGTGTTCGGTATTCAGTTGAAACTGGAGGTGAAATTGTGGTCGGCTGCCATACGCCACAAACTCTGTTAAAACTTTAAAGAAAACAGTGAAAAGACCATCTGGTTCCAGGCATCAGCAATAGAGGTGTTGAGAAAATCCACTTCAGTTTTGGAGATGTAAACCATCGTCTGTTCCTGAGGCTTACGAAAACAATAAATGGCTTGAATTGATTTGTCAGAAAGTCAATTCAAATGCTACTCCAACAATATCACCCACAGCATGTTCATGGACCATCTGATGCATTATGGATAGCGAAATAGAAAAAGCTACAATCTGATCGTCTGGACGGCAGAATTAGCAAAAGTAAAGTCTAACTACACAAGACAGATTATATGGCCACAAGAAGTCAAATGTTCATGACAGACAGACAAAAAAGTGTTTAAAGGTCCAGCGTAAGAAATGTAGCGGCATCAGGCGGTGACGTTGCGAATTGCAACCAACAGTTCACTCCACCCCTCCCTTTCGAAGCACTACGATGGCTGACACAGAACTAAGATGTTGTCACGTTTTTGCGTCTTTGCTGAAGGAGATAACATATAATTACGAAACTTTCTCTGTAGAGCAGTTTGTCCGTTTAGGGCTACTGTAGAAACAACACAGCCAATTCCATGCAAGGGGACCCACGGTGTATGTAGATAGAAATATCTCATTCTAAGGTAATAAAAACATAACCTAAGGTCTTTACACACCTCTGAAGACATAGTTATGTGTTTATATTGCATTTCTGTGAATAAATCCTCGAAGAAATTACACAGAGCATCTTAAATTTAGAAGTAATGTCTCTATTCAGTTGAATTGTAAAGGATACAACAGCAGGATAAGGCGCTGTAAGCCTCAAACAGTTGAGTGGCAATGTCAATTCTCTTACTCTCCACCGTCTGCTGGTTATTACACAGAGCAAGTTTGTGCAAATGAGGAAGCACAACTGTAGGAAAAAACATACAGAGAACATTTGATAAAAACAACAACACAATTGCGCGCTCAAATTATGCGCGTGTACTCAAGGGCAAATATAATCACAGAACAATGACAGTACTGCTGGCAACAGGCTACTGTGTTTTTAGCTTTGCAAATCTTTGACCAAGCGGGTAAACACTCTTTCTTTAAACTGTATATGAGGTGCTAAAAGAGCCTTACATTCATCTCTGAAGCGGGGCTCTGCGTTGGGTCCCACTCTTCCAAACGTTTTGATAATTTCCATGTGCAAAGAATGCTGGTCTTGATACTGGGGGTCTTCCAGAAACGAGGCCAGCTGCATTTTCACTCTCTCTAGCAGCTAATACAGCACACACAGATACATAAACAATCAAGAATAGTTCGTTTTATTTGGTTTGTAAGTATAGAGTTGTTCAGTTGTGATGTCAGCAAGTGTCGTCAGCAAGGGTTTCCTAAGGAATATCTAATTAAAGTTTGTTGACTTGTCTATGTGCATTGAGACATCAACCTATATCGATTTAATGAATCACAAAAAAATCACATACGTTACAGTCGTGGATAAAATGTGAATTCTGTTTATTACAAGCTATTACATTGTTGGTGGTGGTATCCCGATTTTTCATTGTTTTAATTTTTTCATAAATCATTACTATTGGTCACCATTCGTGTTTGTGAGTAAATATGTAAACAATAGAAAATATTAAAAAGCTTAATGTTTCATTATTGAAAAAAGTGTCTTTTCATTTGCTGTGGCAGTTTTGTAGATATAAGGATTTAGTCCGACAATTTATTTATTTAGCATTTATATTATTCAAAGGAAGCATTTTTTCTAACCCTCTTGGACCCTCCTTGTCAGCTTTTTAATGATTTTTTAAACACTATAAAATACTGAATGGCCTTGTAGTGCTTAAGTAAAGACAGAGGTGATATGTCGTGTACATGTCCACCATGTGTTGCAGAACCTTGTACCTCTTTTTGCGTTACGGTTTCCATAATTGTTCCAAAGGCAGGTATTGTGGATATCCTCACTGAACTGAAAACAGAAAAACCGTCACTATACAACCAACATTCACATACCTTTCCAATTAAAATGACACAAAATATCAAAACGCAAAAGAATCATGGCACACCAATCACATGAATGAAAAATGTAGTAAGCAAGATGATTAATGTCACATGATCATTCCCAGTATGAAAACCAAACCAAAACAGACAACAAATATCCAACCCCCCCCAAGAAAACAAGAAAAATAATCATAACATCCAACCAAGATAATGCCGAGAGGATATTTGGCTTTTAAAAATGTCTCAGAGCTGCGGTTAACTCACAATTCAGGACCACTGCACAAGGTAATAAGGGCTGGAGCTACTCGCTTGTCAATTAAGGCTTCGCTCATGCCTCGAAGAACCAGCTGCAAACCAGTCAGATGCAAAAGAGAGGGGGGGTCAACACAAATGGCTAAGAACCTAGCGAAGGGGTGGGGATTATAGAGCTATGGGCCTCGGGAGGGAGCGACTGGCAGCCAAACATGCCATGAATCACATGTATGGATGAATCGATTGATGAACGGATTGTGAAAAGCGGCAGCTTTTCGAGCGTGCGGTGGTTAGTGTTGCCTGAATGAGAGATGTTAATACATTGAGCATGTGAGACAAAATACACACGGTCCCTCAGGCCTTGGTTTCATCAGGAGAAGCAGATTTAAGCATTCATTTCAAGTTATTTTTATTTATAGACCGTTTTAATGATTCATTTTACAAAGACTGAAGACTCAATTAAATTTGATCTGGAAGATTATTTTTGTGATTTTGTGAAATTATTCAAAACTCATTTTTCATTTGAAAAATCCTGCCTGCCTACATGCCTTAGTGGGCGGGGCCCCACAGAGAGCGCTAATAAAGGTGTGGCCTCCTCAGAGAACCAAGGCGGAGAGAGGTGCATGGATGAAGGAGGCAGGAGAGACTTACATTTCAGGATCACTGGAGAGAGTGATAAGTGCTGGAACAACTCTCTGAGCTACTAGCGTTTCATTCACCCCCTTCACCAACAGCTGATTGGTCAGAGCAGGGGTGATGTCACACAGGATGCATGGAAAGAACGAGCACAGTGTCATGGAACACCGCAGAGAGAGAAAGAGAGAGAAAGAAATAAAAAGAACACAAAATAGAAACAACGGTAACAAACTAAAAACAGCGCAGACATACGACGACAACATGACAGAAGCCCAACGAGGCATTGTACAGATAAATAAAAACAAAAAGACTACACAGGCCAGGCAAATTAAACTAATGCTACGGCCACAGATGAGCAGAAGAGGACTTTTCGGATGAAACTCTATTTCCACTCTATGAATCTTTATTACACGGAGGGCAGGGGAGGTAATGAAAATGTGGGGGTTTGTCACGTAATTTTTGAATGACAGGGGCAAGCGTGCTGTGGTGCAACATACGAAGGCTTTAAAGCGACGATTTCAAATACATGTAGACATTCAGTGGTTTGATAGGTGTCAGGAATGAAGTGGCACAGGGGGCCCTAGAGGGAGTGTGGAGATGTTCTGAGGACATATTTACTACCTCATACCAACCATAAACATTTGAATACATTATATCTTACAATAACTGCCTGACATCATAAAACAAAAGCAGTGTATGATAAAGCTAAACATTTGACTGGCCAAGATGACAGTGCCACTTTCCACAAATGAGGTATGAAACAAAGCCTGTGATTATATTTTTTGTTGCTTTTTCAACAAATCGTGAATGGAGGTATTTACCCATAGAAAAATATTTAATGTTAACCTTACAGGTAGAACTAAAAATTATATGAGCTGTTTGCAATTTCTGCATTTGTTACTAAATTGTCTAAATAAATGCAAACTTTTTTTGTTAAAAATAATAATTAATCACTATTTTTCGCACCACGAATAAAAGTTTGTGTTTACATAATATATGTCTGTGTAATGTGCAAATACATTTTTAGAAAATGTTTGATTAGAACAATAATTTTCATTCTAGGTTTATTTTATGCAAAATAATGGTTATTATTTTTCTATCTCTAAAGCTTTTAAAAAGTGACGAGACACAAAAACATTCCACATTCGTGGAAAGTGCCAGATACCATCTTCAAAACAAACTTTCAGGATAAGGGTATTGAAAATATGATTTCAGTCATTGCACAACTAAACAAATAACTTGCAGATCACAGATTAAACGAGGAGGGCTTACCTCAAACATGCGAGCAGCGGTGCAGCGTACCAGTGCAGATGTGTGGACCACTCCATACCACAACACTGTCAGTAGCAGCTCATGATACGCTGGGTTTGCCCTGTTGACATGAAGTAACGTGAATTACAAAATGACAAATGATAGTCTTACTAAACTAGATCTTCTAGTTCAGATTCTAGTCTAGATTGCATAAATTCCAGATGAGCATCAACCATCTGATATCAATAGTGGATAAGAGAAGTGTAAAAAAATGATGACCTAAAATGTCTCTATAAAAAGGCAAAACAGCTTAACAAAGCAACAATGCCATTGCTATGGCATAAGACTTTTTAAAGGGACAATTAAAAAAACACACATAAAAACCATCATCGTTTACTCACCCTCGAATTGCTCCAAATTTATTTGTTCTGATGAACACAGAGAAAGATATCTGCTATAACCAAGAATGCTTGTAACCAAACAATATGACAATGGTAGTCAAAAGTGGCCCAGAATGGTTTGCCTACATTCTTCAAAATATCTTCTTATATGTTCAACAGAACGATGAAATGAACAAAGAAATTTTAGTCATGGTAGCCAAGAATTGTTTGGTTATAAGCGTTCTTCCAAATATATTTCTCTGTGTTCAACAGAACCAAACAATATATCCAGGTTTGGAACAATCCCGATGTGGATTTTGAACTTTCCCTTTAAGCTGTTCCCATCAGCATAAAGGAATTCCAGCCTCAGATGAAGTTTGGCTGTGGATTGTGTGATTTAACAGTCTTGAGACACACTCACCCCAGCTCTACAAATGAAGCCTTCAGACTGTCAAGGGGAGCATGGGAAAGAGAAAGTGTGGTCATGACATCCTCTAAAAAGCCCACCAGAAGTTTACGGTCCTCATCCTGAAACAAACAACGATTAGATTAGATTAGGAAGGGACTTTCCTTTATTATGACATAGGAGACCATAAAGCAGGTAGATGTCACACCCACCTGATTGTAGCACGTCAGGACTCCGGTTGCATAGATGGGCACTGTAGCCTTGGTAAGAATGCCATTTCCTGCTGTGGCGTCTGCAGGATATAATCCGTGTTAATTTGAATTTTATTTCATAACTTTGTGTATTTTGGTATCAGTTACATTAGAAGTTCATCTGGAAATAATTCAGTAACACTCAAGTCATAAACATACAACATGCAAAGTTTTGTGTTTTGTTTTAACCAGATCCTCTTTTTTTTACTCGGCAAACATTCAAAGAATGAGAGACAAAGTTCTGTTTGCAAATCCCATGAAAAGTGGAAACACATATTTGACACACTTGAGAAACAGAGACATGTGTGTGTGTGTTCTCGTCCCCGCTCCTCCTCTCACAGTGGGGGTGTTATTCTTGGTGAACTGAACAGCCACTCACCCACATTCTCCTCAGATAGCCGCAGGATTTCTTGGAATTGAGGTTTTACCTTTAAAAACGAGGGGAAAAGAACACTTAAATTAAGCTAAAACTGCTGAACTGTGGACATAAGATGGGGTATTTACAGCTCAAGATCTATTTAGCTACTTGGCCCAACAGAGAATAAAAATAATGTCAAAATATTTTTAGGTGCCACAGATAAATAGCAATGTCTTTGTCTGCTCCTACCTTGGTGTTGGTGAAGATTTTCCCAAACGATCGACAAAATCTCCAAAAGAATCTGGAGAATTCGTGTACGCAGGTGGATGAAGTGACATTGATGCGTCCAACAATCTCTATTATCTGTGGTAAACTGAGGAGAGAATGCAGAATGAAATATTACTTACACATTCATATTATCAGAATTTTCTTTCTTATTTAAATTGTTGCTAGGGGGAAAATAATGTGTCATCCACTCACAACTGGTTGACCACCCAAAGCAAACTGTCCCATCCTGTAGTTCCTTCATGCTGGAGTTGATGATCATATAACTGCAGCAGAACTGCCAACTGCTCTCGGCTGCCCACGATGGTGGCCACGTCCTGCAAAGGGGAGGCCGGCCGCGGGAACCGGGTCACTGCGGGGTCACACACACACAGGAGCTGCTTTTATAACCAGGAATACACTAAAAAGCACAACTGCGCAAATCATCTGACAGAACCGCAGCGTGTAAATGAAAGAGTACTTTGATAGAGAGCCCAAACCAGAGAGCAAACTCAACATGGCAGGAACCCTAAAGTGACACAGAGTCAGGCGCCAGGTCAGCGCTGCTAAACGTGGCCTGACTGAGAACGTTAGCAAAAAACGTGTGTTGACGTTGGACGCCCCTCACCCTCGATAGGAGGAACGTCGCCCTGGAGTTTGGCTCGGCTGGTGAACGGGGCGTTTTGCAGGAGCATCGCAAACAGAGAAGGGATGATAGACTGAAGCGCCGACAGATACATATGCAGTTTGTGTTCATCTAAACCATATTCACCCTGCAAGAGAGAGAGAGAGAGAGAGAGAGAGAGAGAGAGAGAGAGAGAGAGAGAAAGAGAAGAAAATAATAGAAATTACTAATTTTAGAAATAAAGTAACAACAAAAGTATTGGCTTTAACTTTGCAATGACACACTTCCTAAAACATGCATAAAAGAAGAAAACCTGTCAAATACTTAAATATTAAATTCAGAAATAAATATAAAAAATATGCTTTCAAAATTTATGATTAAAAGAACCAAATTAAACTACAAATAAAATTTAGATCAGTGGTTCTCACAATGGGGGTTCCCAAGATGGATCAAGGGGGGGCCACAGATTTTGTGGCATTTTATGAAATATAGAAATGTATAATACATTTTATGCAATCAAGCATCAGAAAAACGAGACCACCACCAAAACGGATTGATTTTACAGAACTGTATAACTGAATATGTTTTTGGTTTAATAAAAATTCTTAGTTCAAGATTATAAGTATTTATTTGGGGTGGGGGGCACAAAGGGGGCCTCATAACGAAAAATTGAAACTTTTCTTTAATATTGTGCAGCCCTAATTTAAACAAAGTGAGAAGACTTGCTTGATAATTCTTCATATTTTGTGAAATAGACTTTAACTATATGGTTTTCACCTTGAGCAGTTTCTCGATGCGTGTTAGGAGAGAGGGGATGAGCCGGGACTGTAGGTTACCCAGTTCTGTGCACCAGGCGGCAAAGGCAGGAATAAAGACTTGGTGGGTGGCGCTGACCACCCTCTCCGACGGGTCACCCAGAGACAGCAGCATCAGCTCAAAGCCCTGACAAGTCCAAAAACAAGCACACGCTGATAAAAGACTGCTTAATAAACTAGTGAATAGAATGGCCAAAGGCTTGTAAATAAACGTTAGAATGTGACCAAATGCCCATCACACCTGGGCGTATTTATCTGGATCATCTATGTAGCCCATGATGACACCTAAACTTTTCACGACGGCCTCTCGGACCATGTCGGCTTTATCTTCTGCCAACATCTGCTGGAGCATGGACAGAACCAGGGAGCTTCTTATCTCCTTCTGCACACACGTAAACATACACAAAGAGACAACTTTGAGTAAACCTATAGATTTGATTCCATTATGATTATTATTTAATTACAATCTTATTTGACCTTCATAATATTGTTAAAAGCTGTACATGGCTAATGTGTCCAGGTTTGAACAGTTTTTAAAGAAACGGCGTCTCTTACGGGTAAATAAGGCGCCAGGGCTCCGCACGCTTCCGCCACCAGAAGTCTTCTCTCAGGATACTTGTGGTTTATCTGAGCACGAGAAACACACATGCAACACAGACGTACACAAAGAATTAAAGACATAACATGCCAGCATCATTTCCAGAGCTGACCACAGAAGTGCAGAGCCATCAGTTACCGCATTAGCTCATATTTTTGTGAGAACATTGAATTTTTTGTGCTTTTCACAGTGGAAGTAGGTGTTAGGGTGGGGAGTGTATTTTTTAACTGTAAACATTGAGAGTATGATATAAAGCGGCCCCAAAAAGCACTTGGGGGACTAAAAACTGCATAATTATCACTATATAGATAAAATAAACTTTTTTCCCCCAATCAAAGCTGACAATGCTATATTTCATACTGTTACATTGTAGTGTTTATAATTCAATATTATAAATGATTTTTATTTATGTGCCCGCATAATCTTTCAACAAAAACATGAATTCTTCTCGTCTTGGCCTGGTACTATATCGACCGTCCAAGGGCCAGGCTTTCAACGTCCAACGATCCAATCAATTCCCGAAAAAACAACAACAACATTTGTCCTCATTCTTAAAGCAGTTTCGCTCTGACATCACTGCAACTTCCATTTCCAACTTGAAACATTTCAAACTCAAGAGAAGTCCCGCTTACCTGTTCCCAGCACTGTGGCAGAAGTTCGGCCTCCACCCGGGTGGGACCCACGTGACGGGCGAAAGCAACACACCCGGTCAGGATCATCTGCCTGAGAATGAACATCACACATGAGCATTATCAGAAAAGAAACTGGCCACCAAATGGCAGGCATACACATGCGCAGATGCCGTCGGTGCACACACCTCTGCTCATCGTCAGGTCTCTTGATAAGATTAAAGAGGATGTGAAGCAGCTGGTCTCTTTCTTTAGGTTCTGGATGGAGACAAGCCGTACACAGGATGAGAGGTATCAGCTCCTGTGGACACACACACACGAGGACAGGTCATATATGTTTGTGGGACATATGGACGTTAGGACACGCATGCACGAGGGCTCGGAGAAAAAACTAAAGCAAGCAGGTTTTAGAGGATAGTTTAGAAAGACCTTCACTACAAAAGGAGAGAATCTACACGGCAGTAAACCACATCAGCAAGACGTTCTGTGTAAGCTAGACAATTATAAAAAATGAGGTTTCAAAAAATTATCATATTATTGTGTGTTTATACAAAATCTCGACATTCCCTGTAGCATTTTCAGGCATAATCCAGTGCTTCAACGCCGCGTGGCTGTTTACCGTAAGAGAGCATTGAATCCACAAAACGATCGCTCACCAGCACAACGCGTATCACGTTACGGGACAGGCAATCTGCCCTCGGTAAACGTCTCACGGCCAAATAGCGGTTACGAGCAATTTTCCACGACGATCCGGAATAGAAACGACGGAGCAGGGTTTGCATAAAATTTGGTAAGAAGGCAGAGAAGTGTTTATTTTCCCAACATTTATCTTATCCTGAGACGTGACTGCGGGCAAACCTCAGACTCAAACGGACGCTTGAAAGTGAACGATAGTTAAGCAAATATGTGGAAGGACTGCAGGCAGTTTGACGCCATGCTTGTTTATTTGGACGGTGCTCTCAAAACACCCAGTTTTGTGGAAGTCACCTGTAAGCTTTCAAGAGTTACAAACTTTAATAAACATCAAAACATCGTCGGACTGTAAATAAAGAGTGGTCTCTTGGAAACAGCAGTGAACAGTAGTGACACTTTGTGTGTGTGTGTGTGAGAGAGAGAGTATAAAGTGACAGTTTTGAATAGAGAGGCATTTATTATGTGTTTTATTTGGCACTGGTCCAAACTAAGAGCGTGTACTGTATTTGTTGACTGTACTACATCTGGGGTACAGCAACTGGTACTATAAACAGACATAGACTGTATGACTTTCTTTCTTATGCAGAACACATAAGAAGATATTTGGAAGAACGTTGGAAACCGAACAAAATTGGCACCAATTGACTTCCACTATACGGACATAAAACCACTGAGACATATCTCAAAATATCTTCTTTTGTGTTTCACAAAAGAAATGAATTCATACTGGTTGATTTTTGGGTGAACTATCCCTTTAAGAAAGGCAAATGCTTTCCTGTTTTCACCAGGGAATAAACAAAGGCACACACATAGATTTATGTAAAAGATTTGTTTGGGCCCATTTTAGATCCTTAAAAAGTAAAAAGAGCAAATCCCTCCTTAATTTAAAGGGATAGTTCAACCAAAAATTTTAATTCTGTCATGAATTACCCACTCTCTAGTTGTTCCAAACCTGTTTAAATTTATTTGATTGGTTAAACACAGAGAAAGATATTTGGACGAATGCTTGTAACCAAATAGTTCTTGGACCCCATAGTAAAATCACAAAATGCCCCAGAACTGTGTGCTGTCCTACATTCTTCAAAGTATCTTCTTTATTATTATAAATTCATTTTTAATACTGCGGTAGTCAATGGGGTCCAAGAACCGTTTGGTTACAAGCATTCTTCCAAATATCTTTCTCTGTGTTCATCAGAACAAAGAAATTGATTTAGATTTGGAACAACTCGAAGGTGAGTGAATGATCACAGAATTTTAATTTTTGGGTGAACTGTTCCTTTAATGAAAAAAAACAAACAAATAGTGGCTGTTTGAACGCTTGCATTTTACTGAATTAAAATATTAATGAATAATTATTAATAATAATTTTCAATGCCATTGCTTTAAAACCAAAATTATTAGTTTAAGTCCTAAAATTATTTTTAGTAGCTGTATTAGTAGTAACCACCGATGCAATTCACAAAAAAAATCAGGTATGCTCTGCTAACATGTGAAAAGTAGAAGGTGCCACATTTTTGTAAAACAATATATCGCCTGTCAAAACCTATACAATAAGTATTTAAAAAACTATCGGCTAGTAAAAATATTCACACTATCGGCCAATAGTTCAAAAACAGCCGATGATCATGGCCGATATATCAATAGGACAGGAAAATTAATTTCTGCTCTTTATATAGAAAATATATAATCATTGTATGAACTAATAACATTCAGAAAGATAATAAAGTAATATTAATGTAATCTTCAGAATCTGTATCAGTATAGAGGGTATGCACATGACGTCACTTTTCCACGTGACACGCCAAAATATGCTCCCTTGAGTGGCAAAACACTCATCAAAATGGCTACTTATAATACCAGGAAACCCAATTCGGAGCAACATATCAGTGTCCAAGGACACCTGGTTCCTTTGTATGTTGTAAGGATCACAGTCGAGTTCAACAGCTTTTAATTTCAGCAAATAATTGCGTTTTAGTCCCGGTTGGTTTGTTTCTCCTATTGAAAGCTGCCATTTTGCTGAGTGTTTTACCACTCAAGGGGGCGTGTCCCAGCGTGTTCACGTGGGAAAGTGGTGTCAATGCATACACTCTATTGGTATCGCTAGATCCCTCTGAACAATCGGCTATCGGTATCAGTGGAGAAATTTAGTATCGGTGCATTTCTAAAACAAACACCACTTCTTGGTTTGAAGTTTGTTACCCAATACAATAAAATCCATACATGAAGAATGGCTTAAATGTGGAAACACTATTGGGATCAAAATACATGTTCTCAACTTGCCCAATCTCTAAACAGAGAACACCAAACTAAACAAAAACTTGAAAGTTTTCATTCCTCGTCACCCTTAAAGTGTTTTCCCATGAAATCTTGCATTTGTATGCAAATCTGCAGCTTTGCCATGAGCCTGCATTGGCTAATTTCATTAAAAAAAAAAAATCAAGTGCTACACATCAAAATAATTACACATGGAGGTCCAATAAGAAACACACCCACACATGCAAACACGCAAAACACATTTACCAAGGCCATGTGGAAATTTGGGCTGTTGCGAACACACAATATAATAACTGTTCTGTCTGGTTTCTTATCTATTTCACCACACAACATGGTAATCAATAACCTGAATATCCTTAAATTGCAAAAGACTTTATCTTTACAATAAAGTTCTTGTAGGTGTAGATGACCGAAATTATATTGCAAGGCAGGTGTTTCAGACTAATTCTTCTACACCAGATGCCAGACTCGAGCGGAAAAGCCAAGAGGGTGTGTCTGTACACGAGTAAGTTTGAATTCAGGGAAGAAGGCTTAGGCGGGTACAAACCGACAGTCTGAGTTAACAGTGAGGGTTCAAAGTCTAGCGAGCAGTTCGCTGTTCGGGCGGGTACAAAGGGATCTCCGTTCCTCGTGTGGTGTTTGTTTTCACTCTGCCTCGTCTTGGAAAGCATCCAATCCACCTTAAACCGTCACCTGGCCCCATAAAACAGAACTGCCTTATGCAAATCAGCGCGGCCTGAAGGGGGAAAGGTGTGGGAATAACTTGGAACGGTACACACCTTTGGGTTCGTGCTCAGCAGATGTGAACTGTGCGCATGTGTCTCTTAAATAAATGTTTTGTCATTTTAACCAAATCAGCTCTTTAAAACAGGAGGCAATGAAAACGATTTAAACGCAGACAATGTTTCATCAGATGGAAGGCAGCCAGTGTTACTGCTAAAGTACAGAAACGTTCTGCTGTCTGCCAATGTTTAGAAAGTCGTAGAGATTTGGATGGATTTGGCTACTTATTGTTTACTAAACAAACTTTTACGTTTCAATTGTATTCCAAGACCGTACATGAGCAGATTTCAATCAACGTGAAGACTCAGCAGTTAGGTTAATGAATGATATCACTTGCAGGAAGTGGAAACTGTTTATTTAGTTTTTTATTACAACCTTATTTATAAACGTTGGTGAATATTGATGTTGCTCTTGTGATAAAATCATATAAGCCAAACAATACAGCGATTTTTACTATGGTTCCACAGGTCTAGCAACCGCAAAAAATAACAGTAACTGTAATTTGTGGATGACTGAATAAGGAAGAAAATTCTCTTTTCTGTGTTGAACTTTTTCTACTGACCATTACATTTATTTTTGTATTTTAATAAAATACTGTTAAATAATATTCATTTTCAGAATTAAAATCGTATGTCATATTGTAATAATATTCATAGGTGAAAAGTACTTGAGTAATCTGAACTTTGTGATACAATTTTACTTCAGTACATTGCAATCCATATATTATTTTTTTACTCCACAACATTTCATAAATACATTTTTACGTGGGTGTTTTTTTTACTTAAGTACATTAAAAATCTTCTTTCTTTCTTTTACCCAGGTAAAATTTGAAATAAAACTTAATTATTAACTGTAAAAAATCAACATGCATTTATCAAATGTAGTTTATGATATATGCTTTATAATTAAGCAAAGTAAAAAATTAAAACACTGATCGTAAACAGATATTTAAAATGTACTTGAGAGTCAAAATACTTGAAGGAATTGTTTATCTTCAAAATAAAAATTCTGTCATCATTTACTCACCCTGTTGTCATTTTAAACCTGTGTGATTTTCTTTCTCCTGCATCACACGTTAGAAGATATTTAAAAAAGATTTGTAACCAAAAACTGTTGGTCCCCATTGACTTCTATTGTATGTACACAAAATCAATGCAATTCAATGGGTTCAACAGTTTTCTGTTACCAAAATTTTCTAAATATCTTCTTTTGTGTTCTGCAAAGAGAAAGAAAGTCATAAAGGTTTAAAATGACAAGAGGGCGTGGAAAAATGACAGAATTTTCACTTTGAGGGTGAACTACAAGTATTTCCCACCTCTAATACTTTATACAATTTAGAGACACAAAGACGCATTTGTGAAAATCTTGGTAAGGCTTAAAATTATACTTAAAGCCTTCAGGGCCATATTTACTAAACTGGGCAAAATAGCGCGAGAGCGCAATTTAAAAACAGTCAATGGGAGTGGAAATTTCTGCGGGTGATTTTTTTTACTAACAAGGTACACATTAAAAAACACAGGTGCAATATCTCATTCCCATAATGATCAACATAATCTACAAATTAGCGCAAGGTTTAAGACATGCTTTTTTGGGTGTTAAATAAAGCCACAAATGCCAGCACAATGACGAGCGCAAACTTTAGTAAATCACGTTGCGTGATTCTTTAAATACTCTCCTCCTATAAAGTTTGCGTCTGAAGAGGAAACTCCTACACATGCACATGCAATAAGGTCAGTCACAAAAACAGCTTTGTCCAAGCCTATTCAGCGCTTACTTTCACTGCGTGTCTTTATAAAATACTAACAGTAGTTTTTTTACGCCAAAGAGACGTTTGTGCTGCCGCAAGCTGTTAGTAAATCTGGTCCTTAAATGCAGAAAAGCGATAATAAGCAAAAAAAGTATCATCGGAAGTTCAAACTTTATCAACAAAAGTGTAGATGTCAGCAATAAAAAGAGAAGCTGAAGAAAAGCCATACAACTGAAAGGTCAAAGGTCACATGTGTAATGAAGGAATGAGGGCTGACGTGAATAGGGGGCCAATGTGTTCCACTCACCTGGCAGAGGTGTGCAATCATTCTCTATCGGAGCAGTGAGACGCATGCAGAAAAGCAAGAGAAGACATGAGTGAACAGAACAAAAGAGAGACAGGACGATGGGGTGGGGGAGAAGAGAGAAACAGTGTGTATTGCAATGGAAAATAAGTCGATTCAATGCTGAATTGTGAACGGCATGAGATGAAGAAGCCGGCTGCAGTGGACATGAAAATCGTGGTGGCTGATGGGACATGGGGCGTGGTTGCAGGGTCAAAAGCTCATTGGTTACCTCTCGTTTGGCCAGGAGGACGTTGGGTACGATGTGCGGAAGACAGCGGCCCAGCATTAGCAGAACACTATGTTCACTGTCAGCGATTCGAGACACCTGAGAAACAAAAACGTGGAAAGCAAATGCATAAGTCAACGTGTCAAGTGTTTCATAGGCATATAATTCGACTTTAAAAGTGAAAAAAGGGCTTTTACAAAGACATGCCCTACTATTACTGCATATCTGAGGAGCGTTTCTGCTTTTGCGTATTGAATGCAGAAGACATCATGCACCTTTCACCTCTAGTATGTGCCTATTACCATGCAATACAATTCAATTTATCTAAAGAAAGCAAAGATGTCGTGGCACCTTGCATTTATGTTTATTGTCCTCTTACAACTGGGTATGGTCTTTTAGAAGAACAGCTTACCCCAAAATGAAAATGCTGTCGTTATTTATTCATCCTCATTTTATTCCAAAACCACATTCATTTTATTATGCATTTACAATGAATGTAGTCTTTCAAGTTCAAACAAATGCAAAACTTCCAAAAAACCAATAGAAACAGTCGTCCATACAGTAAAACAATTTAAAATCTTCTGAAGATGTATGAAAGCTTTGACCCAAATGCATTACTCTTTCCCACCGGGTGAGCTTTTATTGACCATGTGATTCGTGAATGAATCATTCAGAGAAGTTTTGTGAATTGCTTCTGATTCAGAAGGACAATTCACTCTCAAAGTGTACATCACTGCTACTCCAATGAACTCTCAAGCATGAAGGCAGATGGGCAGTTCCAGTGTTACGATTATGACATTTTCAGTCAAAACTAGAAATATAAATTCTAAGAGAATGTATTCATTGACAACATATTGAACCATCTTTTATTTTACTAAACCCCTGATGATAGAGTCCAGAAATGAACGAATTGTCTATTTTAAAAGAGAGAAAAATGCATGCGTATGGATGTGACAAAAAAGGGTGCACGTTTTTAAGAGATCACATATATTGTAGGATTTCTGTGAATTAAAATGTACAAACAAGAAAAAGCAATAATACCCAACAAATGAAGAAGAAATGGCTCTTTATACGACACAAAATACCAACAATAATTAAATTTTCATGTGCCTATTTCCCTCATTCATGAAAAAATGTGGTATTTTGTGGTACAATTGTAGTAACCAAAACATAGTTTTTTTTGTGTATTGATTGCTTATGGCAAAATCATGGCTTTACTACACTAACCAGTGTTTTACTTTGGTTCTAAAAAACATGATTTTCATAACCTTGTTATTTTGTGGTTACCATGGTCTTACTACAGTAACCATGTTTTTTTGTTTTAACTGTAGTAAAACCATGTTTTTATTCATGGTTAATTTTCATAAGGGTTATGGAATATAGACCGTTATGGATGTGACAATTCACTTACCAGACGATTCTTTAAAAACACAAAAAAACGCATTAAAAACTTTAAGAGAGACTTCTCATGGGTATTTGAATCACCAATATTGACACATGGCCTATCAGTGAAAAGGGTGAAAACCTTCGGTAGAAACAATTGACTGACAAATCGACTGCCCCCACGTGTGTTTGTGTGTCCTGTAAGCAACCTGTTAATACTCACCTCAGAGCCCAGCCTACTGTCAGCAGACATTCGACAGAAGGACAAAAGAGCTTGGTGGAAGGCCGGAGGCAGCTTTCTGCAGGAGCAAACAAAACATGATTAAACACGCCCCCTCCACCTCTCAATAAAGCCTTAATACTTGAAGAATCAAAACAAGGAAAGAGTAATTTGTCTGAATCGGCATCATAGGATAAAATCTATTCAGAGCAGATGTGCAAAATGATGATGAGTGGAATAAATGGTGCCAGTCAGCACTGCCCTGAGGTCTGTGTGCAAGCTGATGTAGTGCTCAATGCAATGCTGCCACCTAGTGGATAAAACAGCTTATTCTACAACATAAAACTCCCAATAAAAGGGACACGAATATCATAATCTTGTTGAACTCTTTTGACATAGACTAGTAAGCAACCATGAAGAACTAAATGTGTTAAATGAGTGCACGTCTCACCTGTTGGGCTGATCAAACTGCACCGAGCCTTTCACTTGTGGACTATTAAACTTGAGTTTGTTGTGAGGTGGTGTAGCAGTAGTTGTGCCATCAGTACGAGCAGTAGTGGTTGTTGTAGAAGTTAGGTCTTTGTAGTGTTTAGGGTATCGTCTGCATTTGTGACCCCCCGTATGTCCAAATACTGTCCATTGTCAAGAGGAGTCTTATCACACTGAGGGTCTTCTTTACACTGTGCAGACTTTACTGTGGTTGTGGGATCAGATGAGACGTCCCGCTGAAGAGCCTGGATATCGCTGCCCATCCACACACACATCAATCGCATCAATTAATGAATTAAAATAAGAATCGTTTAATATCAAACACACACAGATGTTTACTGATAAATATTGCATTCGAATAAAAAGACAGAGATGTCTCTCAATTCACTCCTTTGTCTAATAGTAAGTGCATTGCCTAGAAAGTTGTCAAAATTGCTCCAAAGAACTGATGAGTGTGCTACGGGAAAAAATAAAACTTCCTACAATGCACAGCAAAAACGTGCTGTTTTTTTAGGTTGTCAAAGGACCGGTGGAAGAGACTTTATTAAATTTATAAAAGAGGAAACATTTACGAGATTAAAAAAGGCTTTTTATCTTTTGTTCAATAATTGATGTATTTTATGTTTGCACAGTTTTGTACTGAGTAAATTATATTTTTGTCGCTGTCAGACTGGAACCTTGTATAACCACTTTTAATGTTTTTTTTTTCCATAAATCATTAGTGCTGGTCACCCTTCATGTTTGTCTGTGGGTTTACTTAACCCACATTACTTAACAAAACTAAAAGAAATCAAAATCCTTTGTGTCTAAACACTGTTACTGAGAAATTGTAAAAAAAAATTAAGGAAAATATTTTTTAAACCGCTTTCCTGTGGCTCAGTGGTTAGAGCAAGGCGCTAGCAACGCCAAGGTCGTGGGTTCGATCCCAGGGGATTGCACATATTAAGAAACAAATGTATGATATAACAGAATGTAAGTCGCTTTGGATAAAGGTGTCTGCCAATTGCATAAATGTAAACGTAAGATAAATCAAGGAACATTTTTTTAAGGCTATGGCAATTTATATCGATAAAAACTAAATTTTGATTGTATTTATGTGTTTACAACATTGTTAACATTTGAACTGCTCTAAATAATGTTTTTGTATGATTTGGCCTGTCAAATATCCTTGTACAACTTTGACCCACTTATATTATAAGCCTCGTTTTAATGTCATTATGTACAAAGATCTGCTTATGTAATCAAAGAAATGCAAATTTCATAATATTTCATAATAGCACTGAATTATTTAGCATGTACAAGATCTCTCAATAAAGCTATATTGGGAATGAAATGAGACGCATTCAAAGCCACAGACGATGAAGAAGTTGAAGTTAAAAACTATTTAAAGGAACTATACAGAGCTCATCTCTTGCTAGGAAGCGTAAATGCCACGGAGCAAAATGTCAGAGAGCAGAAGGTCATAATGATGCGGTCTTTTGGGCAGAAGAGAAGTGGGGCTTGTTTCTAGAGCTTTCAAAAGTGCAAGAATTCAGCTCATTATCATCCAGTCACCAGCTCTTAACCTTCACCTAACCACCACGCTCTTCTACTCTAACTGCCAGGAGCTCAGATAAATTATGACCCTGCAATCTTTCGCGGCAAATCACATCTTGATATATTTCCACACAAGAGATATGCTTTACATAAACATGGCCCGACTCTGACAACAGTCATTAATTCTGACAGTAATCATAGGTTACTCTGATTGCTCAGGCTCACGTGGCAGGGTTCTGGAAGTCCAATTTTATTTTGGCCTTTCAGGCCCCAGACAGTGACTCTTACCTCTGGAGTTTCTTAATCTGTTCAGCCAGAGTCTGTTTCTCACTGTTTAGCAAACTGATCTGATATTCCAGCTCCTGAACCACTTCCTGTTGCTGCTGTCGCTGTGAATGACACCAAACATACTGTCAAATTCTGACAAATGGTCAGAAGGACGTAAATGATGTCACGTAAACTTGAGTGTGAATACCTGAATGATATCAGTTTGCTGTACAGGTTCCTGAATACAGGAATCTCCAGGCAAATCTCTTGGATCCACACCAACCGCCACATCTGCGGTGTCTCGGTGCAACGGCAGGCTATTTCCAGAGTTCCTATAGAGCTGGAGTAGGTCTGGCGGTTTGGGAATGTTTAGACCCACATCATCCCATAACTCGAAATCCTGCAAAGTGTTAAAATGGAGATATTACATACCTAAAACAGATTAGTGCCATAAAAAGAAATAAATCAGGTAAAAGATTACCTGATCATCATTTTCATCAGAAAATGTGATGGCAGTTAATTTATATTCGATTTTCAATAAATATTCATTTACTAAAAAGTTTAAGGCTCTCTTTTCAAGAGGGCGGATAGGTTCCTGAAAATAAAGTGAGGAAAAAAACACAAAGTGTTTAGTACACGATAATGAAATGAATTGAATATTTTCAGCATTACAAATAATAGCATGAAATCCAAAGGAAATGGGGGGTAACCTGAATTTCAGGACTTGATTTGTAGTTTTTTCTCTCCTGAGAAGGAATCTCACATTCTGAATAATAGAGAAAGGAGAATAAGAACCGATAAGATGGTATTTGATGACAGACATTACAAACTTCCTGTAGGAAAAAATAAGACTTTTTCATGTTAAGAAGGACTAAAGCGTGTAAAAGTTGAAGGTACGCCACCTGCAGCCTGTGTCAAGTTGGCACGCAGAGCCTGAATGTTCTCCTTGGCTTTCCGTAGTTCAAACTCCAGAACTGGACCAGGGAGAAGTGGGTCACACAAAACAAAGGGGGAAAACATAGGATGGCCATGAAAAACCAAAATAAAAAAAAACACAACTTTTGTAAGAAGCCGAGGCAGAACCAAAACAGGAACATGCATACTATGGATCTAATGAACACATGCAGCAGAGGTTGCAGGATGAGCTGCCAAATAACGGAAATATTTTCACTTTAATTTTGCGTAACAATTTACTTGCTGTCTGACCAGGGATTTAAAACAAAGGCTGTTGGTTTGTTTTGAAAATTGATGACAAAGTCAAAAACAGTCTTAACCAAATGTTAAGAATATTCATTAAAATTTAAAAAATATATATATTTTTAATAAAGCGTACACAAAATGTTTTACGTCATGTGCTTGACTTGCAAAAGGTGAAGGGTTTAATTTCTGCACCGCTAGTGTCACCAAAGGGAATTGCAAAGCAATACTCATGTCAAATTCATGTCATTGGTTGAGCTTATGTTGCTGTGTTTGGCTGCTCTTTACACTACTGAGCTGCCAATATTTGTAAATAAAACTTAAAAACTACTACTAAACATTTTTCATTGACTAAAGCTATGGATAAGCTTTTCTTGTACTGAAAAAAGCCCTCAAAAAATCATAGACACTTACATTATAAATAACCTTTCTAATAAAGATGAACTGCTATTTATATTTGATCTTCATAATAAAACAGAGCAGTTTGATCAGAAAGGGTTTTGTTAGTTTATGCAAAACCCTGCAGCAATCCTGCTACAGTGGACCGGCTGGGCGAGTACAGTAACAGAAGAACAGTAGTAAACAGAAGCATGGAGAGCACACAACACTTGCATGACTGTGCACTGATGATCCGCAGGTGGGATTCAAGTGGGCTTCCTAATATAACTTCCAGGAAACTTTCAGGCACTTTTCACTAATAAGTGGTTTTAAAGCTTTAAAATGCACCCATTACAATTATTTTATTGAGAGTACTATTACATATGTTAGATACGTTACCTAATAATCTAGTATTAAATATTGTTAGATTTCAATATTACTTGAGCTATTGTAGGAAACGACCATTTCAATATTTTTTTTCATTAATAAAAATAAATCAATTTACACTACACTATTCATATCTGGACAGGGCCAGAGAAAGACTCAAAATGAAGGAAGAGAAAAAGAAATGGAGACATATGAGGAACACTGAAGGAGAATGCTGAGCTCTAATTGGAAAAAGGCACTTACACTGTTGATCAACAGAGCACAGGATGCAAGTTTAACAAATGGAACGATGTAAAAATTAAACAAAAATGAAACGAAACAAGTGGCAATGGTGCTTGCCTGGATGGTTTGTGGTCCAGTATTGGAAAGAGAAATACTGGAATAGAGACCCATCAGACAGCCAGTAAACCCCAGGTCAGACAGCCAGGGCTGTGCTCATTGCTGAAGGGCTCGAGATTTGGGAGGAGACCCCCAATTTGGGCTACAAAAGTGACACTGCTGCACGGTTCCTTAGGCCTTATACAGTTCTTCCCAATCCCCACATATAACTATTAATAATAATATCCATAACAAGTGCACAGAACGTTTCTATTCACTTAATAAATTATCGTTTCTAAACTATTAAACTTAATTACACTAGGCATATAATTCTAACAGGTTTATAATACACTAAAGACCTGTTTGCACCAAGTCTGTTGCAACAAAAACAACAGCTCAGAGTATGCGGCAACTGATTAAGAATGTTCATTTTATTAAAAAACCCCAATAAATTAAATCTGACTAAGCCCTAGTGCGATATTTCAGACTTGGCATGAAGCAGTTCATACAGAAGCGTTTATCTTTTTGTAAAAAGTTTTAAGCAAACAATTCCCAATGAATAGGCATTTCACGTGTGAAAATCCATATTGCTGAATAATAATGGCTGTATTTACATTTAAGCATGCATGTTTGATATTTACCGTGTACCCTTTTGGATTACTTATCTCCTCAACAAGTAACACAAAATAAAACGTAACTCTGCTAGGTTTTTGTTAGGAAAGGGTAGGCCTGTGAACATTTTATTAGTATTAACCACATTTCGATCTGAAAAATCAATATCTGCCAGGATAAATTACCCTGAAGCCTGGGAAGGACTCAAGATAAAGCAACAAACTGTCAAAGGAATGGAATGGCAACCTCGCCAAGCAATTATTAAAACAGGGAAATGACAAAAGAGCAGAAATCCTTTTAGTTAAGAAAGAGATGAGAGCTCAAGTTTCTCATTACCAGTACAGCCAAATTACAAAGAAAAGTTTTGTGTTCATGGCTGTTTGTTTAGCCTCCTGCTCGTCTATAGACAAAGCTCATCTATGTGGGCGCTGAGGAAAACGGTCAGTGAACCATGTGCGAATTCACATCAATCATGAATGCCGAGAATCCTGTGTCATATACGGTAACATAGACCCAATCCTCTCTCATAAAAGACAGTTTCTTAAGCCTCGAAACCACTAATAGTTTCCAGAAAAAGGCTCAATAAAGCCAATTCCTTCTTATTTTGCCTTAAAATATGGCCACATACTGTAAGTGCTGAATTGTGTTCTTGGAAATTCGACGGCTTGGCAAATAAAAGACTGGCTACGGTCAATTGTGGTGTCAATTTGCGATCGGGGCATGCAAGAGGATTAATAGTAAATGGAGTAAAGATTTCCAGTGTTGAAATGACTGACACGAAGTTGGAATCTAAAACAACAGGCGTGTCCAAAACCAACCACATGACCTATCACTGAGGTTAAGAAATAGGCACTGATCAGCCAAAAAATCTGTCATATTGTTTATGGCTTACACTTCAACAACTGTCGTTTTATTTTGCAGATGAGCAACTCCATTTTGCTCATGCTGAACCCAGAAAACATGCATTTTTAGTACCAGCAAAACCTTGGGACCTATCTGGTGGTCTAAATACAAAACTAAACAGATTGAAACCGCACACTCAAAAAATATTTTTTAGCAAGAACTTATAACTTCAGAATGAACCTGCGGTCTCGTAACTGCTGTTATTTGATTCATCTTACCTGCCACCCTTTCATCTGACTCCCTGTTGCCATCATCTGAATACCGTGCGAAATCCAAGGAGTCCAATGTACTGATGCTGCCAGCACGATCTGAAAACAAACAAAAAACATGACACTAAATTTAGTGTCTTGTACCCTACTCACATGTTCTTATAGGGATAGTTCACCCAAAAATGAAAATTCTGTCATCATTACTCACCCTCTTGTCATTTCAAACCTATACGGCTTTTTTCTTCTGCAGAACACAAAAGAAGATATTTTGAAGAATGTTGTTAACCGAACAGCGCCGGTTGTTGACCGAATCGCTGTTCGGTCAACAACATTTTTCAAAATATCTTCATTTAAATGAAGACACAATTTTCATTTTTGTGTGAACTATCACTTTAACTTCTACCCACAACAAACCAACCCTTATTAGATAGAAAAGTCAATATAATTTACAGAAAGTGGTGACAAATTGATTTGTTTTGGCAAACTAAAGCAGTCAGCCATCTAGGCCAAACCGTTCCAGACACACAGACAATTTTCTACATAAGTGGATAAAAAAGTTTTTTCCCAACATCAAGCTCCAACATGGACCCCACTATAAATGCATGTCAATGATTGTAGTTTATGTGTGTACACCTTCAAAATAAATACAACAATAAACACATTTTGTAACAGATTACGAACATTCTTAAATGGCTGTTCTCTTGTTTAGCGTGATATTGTTGACCAGTCGCCTCTTTCTCTTTCACACAAGTTGCCTAAATATCATAAAGACTCGAAGATTTGTCACATGACGGCAGTAAAGCTTGTGCACCTAGTCCTGTGACTGCAAAGCCGTCAATGTAGAAGAGGGACAATATCACATCTGTCAAGAATACAGAGACCTTTTACCAGACTTGAACGGGAGGGCTCATGGCCGTCTCTGAGTCGCGACAATTGAAGTTCAACATTTTCGCATGTCACGTGATTTATGAAGCCTTCAGATAGTTCCAAGAAGTTATGTTTTCTCTTTAAATGCTTTATTTCTTTCATTTTTTCATTCATTAAATGACGTGCGATTTTAAATTGGTTAAAAGATGGTCACAATCGGTCTGTTTAGCCACAGCTCCATGATTACTAGTAACTTCCGGGAACTATCGAGAGCCTCCATGAACCACCATTGCTGTGAAAAACTGTTTCCATTGGAGTCAAGCAGTCGAATCTACGTCATTTGTGATGGAGTCATTTCAGGGAGAAAGTGCATTTTCAGAGTTAATTTAAGATTATGAGGGTACATGAATAAAAAAAGGCCCATATATACTATTCACTATAAACGCTGCAATATTTTATAAAAAAATAAGAATTGTCATTTTTAATTTCACTGGGACTTTAAGCATAAACAACATCTGCCAAGTTGCAAGATATTTTCTTTACCAGAAATCACTTTTTTTAAAGACTACAATGAACGGCTCGTTGGGACTACAATAACTTTTCCCTGAGTTAGTGACATCATGAACCCCAAAATTTACTTTGACCCTGCCCCCTGGAACACTGATAGGATAATGGGCGGGACATCTCAACACACACTCTAAGCAGTAGACCAATCACACAAAAAAGGCTCAGCCTAACCAATCAGAGTGTGTTGGAAAGAGGGACTTCATAGAACCAGGAACTCAACAGCCTGTTTTCTGAGAATTCGAGATGACGGTGTAAAACACAGGTAAAATATGTCATATTTAAGCATTTTTTTTCCAAATCTAAACATGAACAACTTTTGTTTAGAACATCATAAACATAATAGGCAAACATAGGACCGCTTTAAAATGATCTCAGGTGTTTCTTTTCCTGTCAACATTTACTCACAAGAAATGTAGTTGGTGATGGTAAAAAAAAACACTTGTGGTTGTATCTGCCAAGTCTTGGACAGAGATGCATTGATGAGGGGAACGCTGATTCGTTTGAGAGTCTTTCTCTGGGTGTGACTTGAATGTCAATGCTGATATCTGCTGAATAAATGCCTTGTCAGACTGGTTGACAGGGAGGGGTTCCTGAGAAGGCTATATGTGAGAGCTTGGCTTTAAGGAGTGATGTTGAATTGAAGAGCTCTTGAGTGTCAGGTGAGAAAGGTGTGACTAAGCAAAAATTGTGTTTGCTTACTATGCTCTGTGTTATAGTTCACATATCAAAAACAACATCAGAAATGGTAAATGTAAATAGAGTCACCCAAAATAGCACAAACAAGCATTTCAATGACAAAAAATGATATTGATAATCAGCTTTATTTTGTCACATCCCCATTTCTTTTGGAATTTGCAGAAATGGGAAAATGTGAGAAACTCAACCTCTACTTCCAAAAAGCTATAAATTTGTTTATGAATTTGTTATTTATTAACACTTGGGGAAGGTGTGCTAACCACTTGGCTTCACTTCTGGCATCACTTCCATCTTAAGATTAAAAAGACTTGATTTATATTGCAGGAGGGACCAGCAGCGAACACATTTACCATCAGAATACCGTCAGAATTTGGCTCACGGGTGTTTTGTTTAAGCAATAAGGCTTAGGGCTTCTTGTAGATAGTTAAGACACTCAGGAATTTGAGGGAGGGATGGACATCACGGGGGTTATTTCTTAATGTTAAAGCGCTTGTTTGTCCCAGTCTAGTATTCTGAAACAAAAAGCAATTTGTGCAATGAAGCGACATTTCGTTAACTTAAATAATGGCATACGCTGCAGGCAGACAACCTGTTTGTCAAACATTGGAAGACGAGGTGAGTGTTCAAGAAATCTATTTACAAGGAGTCATTGCAAACATTTTCTAACTGGTGCTGGGAGTGGCAAAGAAACTGTACAATTTACCTTGAACCACGAATTAGAAAGTAAAGTGACACTTCAAAGCCACCTGCTTTTGCGCAATACTTCGCCTCTAGTTACCCAGTCATACATCTATGAAGAATCACCACAACATATTCATAAGGCTGCAAGGAGGCTGGGATGTTACGCACAATTCTGTGGCGGAACCAGACTTTGATGACTACCCGACAACTGCTCCACAAAAAACGATCCAATTAAGCACCGCATCACAGTTTTGCAATTCATGCAGCGGAGCATCAAATCCTGCTACATCCCAAACAAACAGAGCCCTTTTCATCTCTGAAACGTTCTGCATTTCAAGCATCTGCTGTCTATAGGGAAAGGGAATATCGGATGGACTGTCATAGGTGTTGAAAACCTTCATTCGTCTCTTCCTGCATCCTGTTAAAATGTGACAGAAGTGTGGTTGGAGCCATCTGCTACCTCTCAGCTGGTTGGCAGATCCACTTTGGGGGGAGGTCTGCAGCTTCATAATGCTAATATAATGCAGTTGTTCCTAAAAAAACACACTGTTCTTCAAGCCAGGTCAATGCACACCCATCAGCAACAATTAGACACGTGTTGCGGAACAATAAGCATGCTGTTCAACCTCCAGTCGAGAAAATGGATTGGCTGATACTAAGGGTGTACTCACATTTAGCCCGGTGCTCTCAACTGTGCCCGAGCGGGATTGTCCCCCCTCCCCACTCCCTCGCTGGCCTGCGTTTACATTGCTCTTTACCATCCAGACCCGGGCACGCTTTTATCATTACGATGCGACTTCTTCGAAGAATACGTTAACAAAGTGATCCCTCTCAGCACAACGGAATCCATCGCAATGTTCAGTTTGGGGCTTATTAGAGGTGTTTAACATGAGCCGTTAAGTTAAGACTGTGTCTTAATAGCTATTCTCACAGACTAGCAATTAGTTAGGACTAATCGGTCTTAGTTTTCTTATTTCAATGAGACCAATCAACCTTTTTATGTAACTGACTTGAAGTTATGTCTTCAAGTGTCAGTCTTGAAGAAACAAATTTGGTGACTAACTTGTAAAACTAGTCTAAGCAGTTTATGCAACCGGGCCCTGGAGTAGTTTTGGCTTCGATGACAAACGCCTACATGTGTAAGTGGGCTGTTTATCCGTTTTTTACGGTGACAGCTGAATCTCAGAGAGGAATTTAAACAGTCGCATAATTTAAGTTGCTTTCAGTTCTGCGCTCCGGCGCGATGTGCACCATGCCCGAGCCCAACCGTACCATACTCTGGCCCACCTCTTCCAAACGAGCCAGGGACCGCTAAACGAACCACACCTGGGCGCGATACGGAGCGATCACACTAGTCAAATGAACCGGGCTTTGGGGTTCAAACGTGCTCGGGCACAGTTTAGATTGCCTAGTGAGAGTACACCCTAACATGCAGCCCAGATCTAGTCCTTTATTTAGTATCCCCCTTTCCCCTGAGAATGATGTCATTTAGGTTAAAAGGAGCTTGGGTCCAGCACTTAACCGATGAGGTCACCTCCTGTGTTTTCCTAGAGACCGTTATATGGGTTCTGGATGACTTCAATCTTAAGAGAATTCTTGATAGAATATGACATCTAAAATACATATTCGACCAGCAGTTAGGTTATCTGTTGCATGACTTGACCAATCAGTCTTAAAACATGCCTTTTAATTCAGTTTAACACATTTCATTGTGGCCATACATAAAGGATTCAGTGTTCAATAAATAGCAAGATGGAGTACAGAATGTAACAGAATGCTAGGGTCACAAGATGTATTTCTCAAAGTGAAACTATGTAACGCTCACAGCACATGATGCTGAAAACTACAGAAACAAATGAATGTCCAACATTTAAAAGTCATGCAAGAAGAATATTCAATACAAAGACAGGATAAATATCTATCACCTTTACTTCTACAAAATAATGTTCATAAAATGTAAAGTTTTGTTAAAGACTGTTACAAAAATACTTTGAAATCGGTGTTTAAATAATATCAAATATAATTTAAAGAAGCAATTTCTCCAAGCAGGTTTTAGCAGGCCAGCAGATGCTGCGAGACTTTTAACACGTTAAATCACAGCATGGTGTCGGCACGGTAACACCGTCTGAACCAATTTGCATTTTTAATTCATCACCTTTATTACAACACCACTGCTAAAAATATTTCAAATGTAGATAAAGTAGAATGAATTAGAAAAATAAAGCACATAAGACGAAAGAATTAAAAACAATTTTAAGACATTATTAAACAATGACTATCCTGTACATCCCTCCCTAATATAAGCAAGGAATTTGGAAAGTACACACACTAATTTCACACCCATCCCATAATTTATGTTTTTTGCAGTGTGGAATCTTGTGCAATTGCTGTAATTTGACTAATCCCAGCATCTTTGATGTGATGAAGGAAAGATGGGTGTCACAGGCTCAACACTCTTTGCAACAGGAGGCTGATTAGATGGATTAATATTATGCTATGAATCGTGAATAAGCCTGCATGAAATGTTTTCAGTATGGCCCACCCACATGTTCAGTCAGCAGGTTGAGAAAATATGCTGCTGATGTGTATTTACGCTGGGCAATCACATACACATTTCCCACATAGAGAAATGAGGAATACGTTTTAATTTGTTCATTTTACATGATTACCTAAAGCAATTCCACGAGCTCCAGTACAGCTACACATATTATAAAGAACCTTGTGAATTTTCCAGCAAATGTAATATTTTGATCTAGGAGCGTGACTAGACTAGACTTAAAGGAATTCATGGCTTTAACCCAATAGCCAGGACCTAGTCGCACTCCTGGTTTGATCCCCTGAAAATGATCACGAATCAAAAGATCTACTTAGGAAAGAACGTCTCAGTTGTGAATCCACACTTTTAACTACATACATGCATAAACCTTGATTACAAAGAAAAGCAAAACCAAACGTCATGCTTTGAAAGGCAAATAGTAAAAGGCAGACAAGGGCGTACAATCAGATAAGAATGCAATTACTACCTCCAGGAGCAAAGGTATAAATGACAGATCATAAGAATTCCAGATTATACCAAACAAACTCCATCCCTCACAGCACACAGTCCGGCTTTACATACCCCTCATGTGAACACCATCTTTTTTCCTCCTCTTTCTATCCTGCACCTGTGCAGCTGGGGTCAGTGGAAACACTTCACAATGGTCATCATCACACAACAAAGACAAAATCCAGCCCTTCATCAAACCCCTCCCATCATGTCTCTGTGTAACATCTTATAATGTCATTACGTGAATCTGAAGTGCAATAAACAGCAGTATGAAATCAACAGATCCATTGTCTTACGACGTACAAGACATATTGGGTTATTGCACCTGCACCTTAACGGGGCTGCCCACTTTAAGAGGTCTAATAGTCGTGTTATCTGATTACTTACGAAGTGGACCTCCAGGACCGACTCCTTGATCCTTGCATGCGGGTGGAGTTCCGCTCTGCCTTTCGAAGTTGCCTGGATTGGAGAAATAATCCCGCAGCCGAGGCAGCTCCCGTCCAGCCTCCAGGAGCTCGGTGTGCATTTCCAGGGCCGTGAGGATGTACTGATCCCGGAGCAGCTGCGCTGCGATCGCGCATCTAACGACACCCGCGTCTCCGCCCCTCCGATACCGGCCACCGCAGCTGCCGATGCGGGTATTCCGTCCACACTCGGGCTGGTTCGGTTGCTGGATAACAAAGCGGCCGGTTCGGAGGAGTACGCTGGCGGGGAGAAGGGACCTAGGCTTTGGCCTGGCGCTTCATCGCTCGGGCTGCGCTCGGCGTTAGCGCCATCCTGCCTCTGCTCCGCTTCCTCCTCCGAATCACTCACGTTAAACGGGTTGACGTTACCCGCCGCCATTTTTCCGAAAGGTGGTCTGCCACCTGTATGGCTTAATGTCTGCCTCCGTCCTCCTGGACGGATGTTAAGAGCGTTTTATTGCTGCTAAACAACAGAGCTACTGGAAATATGCTTTGGTTGGTGGGGCCGAATGTCATCTCAGCGCCCCGCCTCCCTGTCTGGACCCGAACGGAAGTTACGTTCGCCGAAGACGTGAGAAGATCCAATGAGAAGACGTGACACGTTTATGTATTTATATTAAGAATATAAGGATGTACAGTACATGCTCTTTGAATAAAAAAGGAATCAAAGATTAAAGGGACCAGTGCTAATACATACTGACCTACTGTATAAATGGTAGGTTTTCATTTTATACATGGCATTAACACAAAACAATCATACAATAGTTTTTCTTCTATAAGATTACTACCACAGGTTTTTACAATATTTAGAGTGTTGAAATGTTGTTAGTACGTTATAAAACGTTTCTATGTAATAATGTCTACTTTAAATGCTGAAAATACTACCTAAGATATGGCAGACATTTTTACATGTTGTACCTCTGCAACCTGCTGTTTTTATTTGTTGTTTGTTTGTGCCATCTGCTGGTTTATACCAAGCATAACATTTGTTCATGTGCTTTCCGTCTTCCTTGTGCAAAGTGTGACCCGGAAGCGTGCGAAATTCATTCATTCATTCATTCATGAGGCTACTCTTTTGAGCTGTGATAACTTAAGGGCCCCAACATTTCATTTCGCCACGCTCCACATTGGTATTACCTCGTATTTCCATTCTATTGGCAACCTTATTTTTGAACTTTGGCTTTTATTTACTTTATTTAGACTTTCGTTTTGTATTTTCATCTGTTTTTAAACATTTATGAATATGAATCAATCATATTCTATAATAGCTGTTGCTTGCATGTAGTTCGTTATATAGTATGCCTTTAATGTCCCTGTTGAAAAATAGCATACGCAGCGGAGGATATATGGTTACCAGGGTAATGTTTGGTGGGACCTTTATTTTGAAAAAATAAATGATCGTCAGCTGTAAGTACAACTTTTAAATGGCAAATTATTGATATGTCAATAATTCGAGCTAGCTTTTATGATATGTTTTACCATATATATATATATATATATATATGGTTACCAGGGTAATGTTTGGTGGGACATTTATTTTGAAAAAATAAATGATCGTCAGCTGTAGTGTCTTTTGGGCATTTTCTCTTAAAAATAGCTATTACATATCAAAACATCTAAAAGCTTCGAAAAGTTTGTTTATTTAATCAACCGACCGTAGAGCTAAGTTAATGGTTGGTATCTGTTATACTCTCTGTTATACAAAAAAATAGCAGCTGACTCGAAACGCGCCTATTTGGTTTAAAAATGCCATACCGTGCGGGGAGCCGACAACGTGAAACCGCGATTATGTTAACTGTGGGAGGTTGAGATGCGTGTGTTGTGTTGTTGCCTGAGCAACCTGAGCTCCTGCCAGCGCCTGCAGTCCTCATGCTCTACATCACCGCCTTTCTTCATTCACAGCGAGCAGCATATACAGTTCCCCGCCTTGTGTTGTTATAATAATTAAATATCATCTCCTTATACTTGATTCTTTGCTGTCTAGAGCTTTTCTGCTTCGAGAAAATATGAATGGCAGGATCAGCAACTTTATGGAGGAAAGAAAAGCAACGGTGGAAGAAGCACCTTACATGGAAATGAAGGTAAGCTTCAGTTTTCATAGTGTTGCTGTTGTGTTTGACTGTATTGAAACGAAACATGTATATTTATGAGGCTTCTTTGCCCATGAATATTGTTTTATAGACACGTGTTAAAGACAAAAACCAAGGGAAGGATGACATCAAACCTGCTTACAAAAGACATCCTTCACAAGCCATTCAGACCAAAGGTCTGATCCCTTTGTCTCAAAGGATTGTAATACATAAAATGATTTGTTTTGTATCATGTCAATGTCATATTATTTGTGTTACGAGGTTGGAGTTTTAATATTGTTTTGTCTTATATTTTCCAGAGGAGAGTTCTGGTCTCAGTTTACCTTTGGGAGAAGAGTATGAGAAAAAGAAGCAGAAGCTAAAAGAAGAGTTGCGTCTCGATTACCGACGTTTTATGTCTGAAGTTCAGATTCTAAACTAATTGACTCCGATTGAATCAGGATGTTATGTTCATCGTAATGTTTACCTGAACATTGTATCTCTTTCCTACATTACAGATGACATGACACCTTGTGATTTTCCTCACATCATATCTTAACATTTTCTCCTTAGAAAAAGAACCGGAGTAATGCTGATCCACTTCCACAGTCTCACATGCTGTCTCTACCCATAAGAGAACACAAGTCTGCGAAGGTAACTGCTGTGGTCGTGAATCTGCTTACAGGCGCAGCAGAAATTCGCTGTCAAAATAACTTTAAGTTGAATCCGTCTCACTTGATGCAGAGATTTAGACCATGCCTCACTGACGCAGGCTGTGGCAGTCGCTCAAAAATGATTTGTTGCTAACTTGAAGTGGAAAATGTATCTAATAGCAACCGGTATATTCCTGGACTGCAGATCCTGTTTTGGAACGCATTTGAAATTTTAGATTTGCACAAACATAATAAAAATCACTACAACAGGATTGTTTTTCTACCCAGGAAAAGTTACAAAATGAAAGAAAGAAAGAATACAATCTGTTTCTTAGAGGGCATGGAACACCGAGAATAGGAAAACATTCAACTACTCCACACGTGAGAGTCATATTTATTGCTAAACTTAAACAAATATTCGTATTTATTTACAAAGTAAACTGATTCTGTGATGCATATGTTTATATGTTTCTCTCAGGCCCTAGAGAGAGATTGTTTCGGCTCTGTTACTCCAAAACATACATTTTCTCCAGAGGTACAAGCACAGAGGGGAAGCCTGAGCCCGGAATACGTTGCATCTTCAAGAAGGGATGTTGCCACTATAACCGAGCCTGTTTCCGAAGTGCATACAAGATCAAGACCTCGGAGACAGTGGTTGGAAATGACAGAAAGCACGGGACGTCCACACGAGCATTACAGGGATCACACCAGTTCTGAGGAGGAGCAGGTGGAGCTAGAGCTTGTGGAGAAGAAGGAGAGGATGAGAAACGTACATGAAGACACAGAGGTAGCCAGAAGAGATGGAAAACCTGACAACAGATCACACAGGTGCCTCTTACACTTAATGCTACCTGTTAATTTTGGTGCCTACAGTTATTGCTTAAATGCTTTAATGTTTATTCTGGTGCCATTTAGAAGTTGATTTATATTTGGAGAAACGTGATAATAGTATATTCTCTTGAGGGACTTCTATCTCAAATCGTAAATGCAGCCACAAAAAAAATTAAGAGACCATTGTGTCCAGTCCTGTTGAATTTCAATAAAATCAAACCTCAGGAGTGACATATAGTAAAGTCACCCAACAGCAATAAGAAAGACTGACAGCATGACAAGACACGTATAAACTGGGGTCTTCACATAAAAACAATACATAATAACTTTTCCTAAATACTTGTACAAATATAACTGTACTAGAATATCACTATTTCTTAAAAGTGAATTTAAACTCGTTTTACTTTGCAGTATTTGAGGTCTGAGAAAATACTGAGCATATTTTCTGTTATTTTAACCTGTTTCTCCAGTTTTCATTTTCTTCAAGTAAATGCAAATGGAACAATATTTTGATTTTAAGTTTGGTATAAATATTGTAGTAGTACAAAACCGATCATTTTTACCTAAACACTTACTGTAAATAAGTACATTTAGAAAAACTGAATTTTTTTTTAATCTTCTATTTTTTCCTGCAGAAAATACAATAAAATACAAAAATATTTTTGATGTTACAATTTGTCAAATGTTTTGTGACAGGAACACAATTCTTTATTATGATCATGTTTTATGTCACTGAATTATATTTTATATAAAAATGTATTTCAATGGTTTCGTGAGGAAACCCATAGGTAACATGAAATTATCAGTCTCTGTTTCAAACCAATTATGTCTGTGAAAATCGTCACCATAGCAACATCCCAAGAAAATAATTATTGGTAGAAAGTAGACTGTTCGTGCAAAACTGTTCTTTGACCCAAACCATTGACAGAGTTAATGGAGATGACTTTGAAGGTGCCTTTCATCCCAAGCATTAAGAGTATTATCTGCAATTACAGTAAATAGGGTTTAAAGGCAATTTTCTGTAAAAAATGGAAAAAAACTGCAGTGAACCAAATAGTTGAAGTGGCGATTACCTTAGCAGACATCTGTTGTTATAAAGTCAGTTATGTGTGTATTGAGTCTGCTTGGGCTTTATAAATGTTAGTCTTTATTTAGATTTCATATCGTTTTTGGACAGAATCCCCTATTACAGTATCGTGTTTGTATCATTGAAGAGTTTTAACAGCATTGAGACAAAAAGCGCTGAGTTTACCGGATCGTCTGGATTTATGGCTCATTCTATCAGTGAGATTGTATCGATCTGAGTTGATGGGCCGTTTCAAAGCATCTAAAGTCTCTGCAGCCAGACTTTCTATGTAATGTGAGTGACGTGGGGATTTAGCCAGGGCTGCTGAGATCAGGGTGTGTTTCGTATAAGACACTGCTTTATTTATTTATTCATTTTTGCTTTTGTTTGATTTTAACGTAGTCTACAGGCACAGACTCCAGCACAGAGCAGATCTGTAAATGAGCAGAACATGAGCACGTTTGCTACAGGACTCAACATTGGTAAGACAAGCAGCGTTTGGTCAAATCAGACTTTAAACTGTGTTAAAAATGTATTGGGATATCTGAACTGTGGTTGGCTGTTAATTCAGGTGCTGCTGAAGGGGGCGAGGCCTCTCGGAGGAGGAAGGAACGGTATAGACAGGACCTTCTGCAGCAAATAGCTGAACAACAAAACAACAAAAGGAGGCGAGAACCATCTTTTTAAAAATACTAGATGTGGGAATACGCATTAAGACCTGAAATATTAACATGACTGATGTGTCTAAATTAAATTGTAGAGAGAAGGAGCTAGAGTTAAGAGTGGCTGCGACGGCTGTAATTGATCCAGAAAAAAAGGTAAAGATTTTTACGAAAGATTTTTTATACCATGGGATTGAAAAGTCATGCATGTGTAATATAGTATTTACAGTAATCTCACCTCGTTTCCCACAGCCAGACCGAATCAAACAGTTTGGTGCCTTGACCCGGGCATACGAGGGCAAAAGAAGGGATGTACACTACCGGCCAGAGGTGGGTCTGGAAATTCTCAGGGCTGACTCAGCCAGGCGGCCCAAAGATCAGAGACCTCCACAAGCACCAGAAGAGAGAATACCCCCCGAGAGGCCTCGTGTTGCCTTTCAGTCTCAACTTTGGACAACAGGACTGTTTTGAGCCGGCTGGCTAATGCCTCCGGCATGGAGATTGGTGCAGGTCTGGTTAATGGTATGCCCATTAATGAAGACTATCACAGAGGCATAGCGAGCACTATGGGGGACATCGTTGCACCGAGGTTTGTAAAGCTCTATGTGTTATACGATTTGTATAGATGAGAATTAGAGTTGTTGGTAAATCTTTTGTTAAATGATCTAGGACATCTGGGTTCAAATCCCTTTCTTCTATATAGTGGTGTACAAATGTAGATTTTTGGGCTTAATGGAGTGTTTGTATTCTGTGATGTCAGAGTTTCAGGTGTGCGGCCTCCAGTGGTTCCCTCCATCTCAGAAACGTATCAAAGTCCTTATGATAATGTATATTATCACTATGGAGCTAGAAATCCTCTAGACCCTCATTTAGCTAACTGTGAGTTTCATTTTATATCATTTTTAATAATGTCAAATTGTCCGTTACAGATTTAAAGCTGTCATATTACGCAGCAGCTAGATCCTACATGAGCACCCGACTGTTCAGTGTTTGTTAAATATTTATGTTGGTCTGTGTGTTAGATGGAGCAGCACTAGGTCACCAACCAAACATCTCTCCAGAAGCCCAATGGCCCATCCTGCAGGCTCCGTCTCTCACACAGTAGGCTGCTCCTTTTTTACTGTTGTCTGTGAATGTTTTCATACATCACTTTTTTTGTGTGTGTCTTTTCAAGCAGTTGCACCTCACAGTATTGAAAGAAGGCAACACATTTACTGTCAACAAACTGCTATATGACATTTTTATTATAATTTTATTATTTAAAGACAGAACAACTAAGCGCTTGAGCTGGGGTGCGTGAGTCCCTATTCCAAGTCATTTTTGTAAATGTACGTTTTGACCAGTAGGTGGCACCTATTTCCAGCAATAACAAAGATTGCTGTTATATTGTTGAATAATTAAGGTTTGCCCCTCTGTAAGTAAAAAAAGCAGGCTTCAAGTCAAAATGATCATTTACGAGGTTCACCCATTCAAAAATGTATTTGCAAATGTATCAATTCTTGTTAAAAATTCTCAAACAATTTTAAACCTTTCATATTCAGCACATTATGATTTTTTTTTACAATTAGACAATTAACCCAGTGTTGTACATCAAACATTTTGTTTAAATTAGCCATGTTTGGGTTTGTCCATATTTGACTGACCCATGGGTTGCAAAACTATCCAAATTGGGTCATTTTTGACTCAACATTTTTTTGTGGATTTAGTTATATATTTTTTTCCTGAGGGGTGAAATGTTCCCCAAAATCATCGCTCTCTCTCTAACCTCAGCCAGAGCATCCAGTCTGACGTCACTCCTTCAGGACCAGCATTTCTTGAGAGGGTCCAGCAAAAAAAAGAAATAGCTCTTAACTACCAAGAAGCCCTTAAGCAGCAGGTACCCACTGAGACACATCTCTACAGCATTTCCCATCAGAAATCACTCATTCCTACTAATAATTCTGCTGTGTGTACTAATGTACTGTTTTCAAACGAAAGTGTAATGACCAGTGTCGATCCAGTGTGCGGTGGGACGGAGGATGATATCTTTATACTGTAATGACAGTAGACACAGATGAGTGGCTTAGAAGGGAACAGATTTGATTATCCTCCTTCCCAGGGGAGCTTTGACTCTGACTTGTAGCTTGAGAGATATTTATGTTACTGCCTGGTTGCAAGATCATCGAGTCTGAAATAAGCTGTGCAGTAGTTAGAAAAGTGCAATGCATGGTTTAAATACACACAGAACTGAATTCATGTTGAGTTTAGCAGGAATTTCGACAGGAGTTTGACAGGCAGAGATCAGAGTGGAATTCACTGTTTCCCAAGGTAAAGGGAGTTTAGGGTTAGTTTAAGGTGGGAATCTGAAAATCGTCCTGTTTTAAGCGCATTTTACAAGTTTGATTACAACATAAGTGTGCTACATTTTTACAAGAACAGTTTTTGATATTTCATGATTCCGGAGCGCAGATTCAAGAACAGCAAGCAAGACGACATCGTGAGAAGCTGGAGAAAGAGCTGTACGAAGCTAAGATTGAAGCAGAGATGAAGGCCTTCGAGCCCTGGGGTAGAGCTGGAGGAGGAGCTCCTCTGAGAGACCATCAAGGAAACCTCATCAGTACTCAATCTGAATTTACACTATTCAAATCACTTTACTCACGATTCACACTCTACTGCAAACTGTGTCATTTAATAAAGTCTAAGTGCCCGGGTCACATGATGCAATGGGGGAATTGATATTGAAATACAGTGTGTCTGATACAAATGTTATATATACTGTATATTATATATATATAACGTCTAAGTGCACTATAAAGTCATACTGATTCTGAAAGTATGTTGTAAATCTAATCGCTGGTGTTATTTCTGTATTTGCAGGTGATTTGAAACAAATGCATAAGACAAACGTAGAAGCGTATGATTCTGGAGGCAGTGTGACACGCCGTAATACAGCGGCTCCTAGAACAGGGGACCCACCAACAAGTAACCCAGAACACAGAATTTATATTTAGCTCCTTGTAAATTTCCTTAAAGTTCACCCAAAAATGAAAATTCTGTCTTTATTTACTCACCCTCAAGTTCCAAATCTGTATGCATTTCTTTGTTCTGATGAACACAGAGAAAGATATTTGGAAGAATGCGTGTAACAAACAGTTCTTGGCCACCAGTGACTACCATCGCAGGAAAATTTGCTTAATAAATGTCTTTGTTCTGTTGAAAACAAAAAAATATATTTTGAAGAATGTAGGAAGGCAAACAGTTCTGAGGCCCTTTTGACTACCATTGGGATTTTTACTACTATGGTAGTCAATGGGGTCCAAGAACTGTTTGGTTCCAAGCATTCTTCCAAATCTCTTTCTCTGTGTGGATCATTATACAGATTTGAAACAACCCGAGGGTGAGTAAATGAAGACAGAATTTGTAGTTTTGAGTGAACTGTCCCTTTAAATGTCAATGATACGGAAACAAACAGAACTTCTTATGATGTGCAACTATACATAAGTGTAAAACATTTCTGTCCACAAACCCCCTTTAGTATTTAAGCATATAGTAAAAAATACATTATTCACAATTGATAAACATTACTAAACAGATTTAGGGACGCCAGCCTCAATCATTTTAAGAAGCTAAAAAAGTACTGTGTCTCTGTAGAGCCTACAGGCTTCTCTTCAGTTCAGCCACCACTGCACGCCCGGGGAAACCTTTTCAATGAACCGCCAACTCCCCGGCAGGTACACGATCAGGAAATTTACAAAGAGTATTTAAAACAACAGGTACGGGCTCACTTGCCTTATTTAATCAAATTTAATCTGCGGTTTATACATTTACTGTCTTTATCATGTTTGACGTAAACAGATCGGGGAAAAAAGGAAAAAAGAAGCAGAAGAGAGGGAGCGCGACAGGCTTGAGGAAGAGAAAGAAGAGAGACGATTGGCCGAACAACGAGCTCGGATCCAGAGGGAGTTTGAGGAAGAGCAGGAGAGGAAACGGCAGAAGGAGAAAGAGGTGAATAGCAGTTTTGCGGTCTGAATCCAGAACATATCCTGATTAAAGATGATCTCTCTACGGTTAAGCATATGGGTCAAAATTTAAGTCCTGGTTAGATAATGGATGCAAGATAGGTAGAGAGTCACAGGGAGTGTTTTTTTTTCTTTACAGCAAAATGCCAAAAACGAGGAGTTGATCAGACAGGCCGAAGATCGTCGGGGAGAAGCAGAAAGAAAGCAAAAAGAAGCAGAAGAGAGAGAAAATGAAGCGTTGAGGAAGAGACAAGAGCAAGAACAGCGGACGGTAGTAGAAGAGGTGATGGATAACCATTATGTGGAACTGTGATATCACCCGCCAGCATTTACTCTCAAACTAAACGGCTGACTAACTTTGTGTCGATTATTTTGAAACTGACAAGGTTCACAGGGCACCATCACCACCCCTGCCAGCCTTGCAGAATAAACTTCGCCAGCAGGTGCCAAGACCTCCATCGGTGGAGAGCCACCGGTCTGCTGAAAGTGTGTCTGTGAGTCAACCTCACACTCACACAAACTAAAATACAATCATTTACTTGTGCTTCTGTTGTAAAGCTTGCTTTGACTTCTCTTATGCTTTCATTATATGAATGAAAAAAGTATCATATTGTTTGACAGAGTGTTTGTCATTTCAATCAGTCACGGTCAATGTCAGCACCACATTCTCCTCCAGTGCCCGCTCGCAGGAACGAGATCAGGGCCACAGGTAACTCGTACGCTCTCTCTCTCTCTCTCTCTCTCTAAGGATTTCAGCTATAAAGGTACAAATCTAAACTATAAACTGTTTTAGAAGAAAAGAGGACCGTGATCAGGGAGCTGTCAGCCTTGCACAGGCAGCTGCGGAATGAACAAAGACGGCTGGAGGGTCAGCTAATGCCGCCCACTAGAAATGACAACCCATCTGCGGTTTCCAGCAGGTACATTTATACAAAAGTGATGTACTATAACACAAGATCCCAGCTGTGTATTGTCATTGTCATTGTCATTATGAGTGTAATTGAGTGTTTGTTTGTTATGCACTCATATTGAACAGGCAAAGAGAGCGCCCTACTGAGGATGTGTTTGAGATGGCAAGATTACACAAACAGGTGCCTATCAGAAGACCAGCTTCACACACCACTGCAGCGGTCAACATGCAGAACCTACACGAGTTTAACCGGCTGAAGTACAGAGGTGACAAGCAAGTTTATTAAGACCGAATTAAACTCTGTAATTTCCCAAACTCATCATCATTACTATGCAAAATGACTTTGAGTTTTATTTATAATACTCATCATACGGAACGGGTCCTAAAATGTAATTCACCGGCCAACTTTATTAACTGCACATGTACCACAGCCCACAGTATCCACTTACAGCTGTGCTTGTATCCTGTGACACACAGAGAGACAGTTTGTAAAATTATTTTCAGGTTGTCTGAATTTACTACTTCTAGGTATGGGTTTAGGTAAAATGATCATTTTTGGTTCATTCTGTTAACTACTAACAATATTTATCCCATATCTGAAATAAAAATAGTGCTTCTATGTGCAGAGAAAGGAAAACTGGAGAAACAGGTCAAAGTAACAGAAAAGATGCTCTGCAGTATTTGAGGACTGAAAAAATTATTCACTTTTAAGCAATACAACAGCATTTGTATTTAGGAAAGTTCAAAAAAAAAAAATGTATGTGATAACCACCATTTTTATCCGTTTTTCACATTGCTGTTGGATGACTCCTGAGGTTTGATTTTGTTTAAACACTGGACTGCAATGGCCACAATACATTTAGAAATGCGGATTAAATGAGAATTTGGAGGCAAGGGATGAAAATCTGTTCTACTGTTTTAAAGCTTAAGTTTTTGGTGAAAAATAAACTAAAATTAGTTATTGAACAAGAAAATAAAAACAGTGTTCAAAATCGTAACCTTTTTTCAATTCACAGCACTGAGCCTAATGATTTATTGATTTATCAGATAAAATGCATCTGCTATGTTCCTAAATGTGAATTCAAATTTCATCTGTTGTGACCTGACACTTATTGTAGCTTTAAATGCTAATCTGTTTTTAGTGTAATATCTTTAACCTTCATTAGGAGCACTCTTAACTTTCTCCTCGGCTCTCTCTCCCTCCATCTGGGCACCCCATGGGGCATGGTAGTCGTATCAGTCATCACACCCCACAGCAGGAGAGAAATGAGGAAGATTTCTGAAAACCGTGACTCAGCGGCTGGCTCCGTTCCCCTGCTTTATCACACTCTCTATTTCACGCTTCACGGATCTTCCGGAGATTTTTCTGCTTCTCTCTCTCTCTCTCTCTATCTGCTACATGGTTAAAAAGGGCCAAGACTGAGCCAAAATCTCAATGAATTTATAGACTTAAATAATTTGGATCCTCTATTGTATGATCTGTGACTGACTCTATGCTCTTGGATGTCTCTTATCAGACACTACATCACGGGAGGAGGTACGGCAGGTATATCCTGAACCTCCCACCGACGATCACAGTCTAGACATCCAGCAGCAGGCTCTGCTACGACAGCAACAACGCACCATCTACAACCTGAGGAGAGCAAGACCTGCTGGTCAGTGTGTGTGATATATTATATCTTATAAATATATATGATTTATATGATATATATTTCAGATAAATGATGCTTAATGGCACAAAAAAATAAATGATGATTGGTTGCTAAGACCTTAGTTTTTAGACCTTTTTTATAACAGAGCTATTCTCTCTCTTTCCTTTACACACGCATGCACACACTCATAAACATGCACAGCCATTTATGACCTGTTTGTGCACTCACTCTTGTATTCCTCCGGGCAGGTTACTTTGACGTGGTCTCTTCAGGTCAACAGCATCCTGAGCCGGTGAGCGGATTGCCTAGTGCGCACACATGAGCTAGAAAAGATCACGACTCCATATTTGAGTGACCCATTTTCATGAGACCTAAAGAGTATCTGGTTATCTTTGTTGATGTGTTTATTCCCCCAGAGGAGAAGCTCGGCAGAGAGTACAGGCAGACACTTGCTATTAAATTCAGAGAGTGCTTTTATCGGTAAGTTGAGAAAACCAGTTGAGTCACCCGTATGAATAAATCTGCCAACCTACGAGTCATGAAGCTTTTTTACTTGCGAGTGCAAGGTTGTGTACAGCTGGAAGTGTGCACTAAATGGTGGATAAGAGCAAAGTATATCCTAGAACTTTATTTGGACTTTAAGTGTTAGGAATAAAAAGTATGAGCAGAATTGTCCACATCACGATAGAGAAGTGTGCACGTGTGCTCGGTAGGAAGAGCAGACAGTGCGTGACACTGCAGTCAGACAGCTGCTGTCGGTTCCATCAGCGACTTTCTGCCAAACATCGAGTAGATGACAGCCAGCGTGACAGCTATGAATGCCAGACAGCAGAGAGCGAGTCTGAAGTTAAGAGAACGCCTGTCCTCCGTGCCACCCCAGAGAGACTGGCAGGCATCTCGTAAATGAGTTTTCTTCAGTCTCTAAACCATTTAATGTCAGTTTATTTGTCGAGTTTCAATTTTAAAGCTCTGATTGCTTGAAGCAAACATGCAAGAGCTGGAGAAATAATTCCCAATGTTCATCTCAGGAGAGGGACGTCCGAGTATTTGTCTATTGTAAATAACAACCGTTTGTTTCTTCACAGACGCCAGCAGCGAGTCTTTGTTTTCACAGTCCCGGACGGATCAGAGAGCTAGAAGAGATTCTGCCCGAATGAGACCAGCAGTTGGGAAGACACACATCAATGATGCAAGTGACTTGTTTGATTAAAAACTTTGGCTTCGTTTGAGTTAGGAAAGGTCATTAGCTTTCTTTCAATTCTTAAGAAAATGACCATGGTTTTATTTGAGTAAAAATGTAATAAGCATGTTTTTGGCAGATTCATTATAATTTACAATCCCGTGGTTACTGTGGTTTTACAACAAATAAAAAATGGTTCATTTTCTTCAAGGAAAACCTATTAAAGTGCTTTGTTGTCATAGGCTTTTGTTGTCCATATTTTTCAAGAACACGTCACACACTATTATTGGATCATTTGTTCTCATCAGTACTTTTCAGTTTAAGATGAAATCTAATTATAACCTACATTTTTGCCGTCTTTTCTTTGACTTTGTCACAATGCATTCTGGGAATGCCTTCACACAGAATACATGCAGAATTTAGGCAGAACAATCAGATTTTTGGAATAACCTTCGTGTCGAGGGGACTGCCGTTGATGCCGTAATAATGATGCTGCATCGGCTCACTGGGTTTTGGATCAAATCTATAGTGTTGAGATTGAAACCATCTGAAAAGAGCCAAGTTAATTTCCACAGAGATCAGAATGGAGCATTGTGTGTGTCTTTAGGACATGAGCCGGTACATTCGACCTGACAGCCAGTCTGCGCACTCGCTCTCCAGCATGGAAATAGAGAGGCTGAGGGAACGCGTGAAGAACAAGATGACATCGCTGGATAACATGAGAGAACATGACTGGAGATCAGGTCAGGAACTCTGAATCTGAGATTTCTCTTCGACTTGATAGTGTCTAATATAAAACTTCAACACGACAGACACATTCTGAATCTAGTTGCCTAACTGTACTTTGCATGCGCACGTTCGTCTTTTGTGCTTTCAGGGGATGCATCAGCCGACGAAGGGGAGGAGCTATGGTCACAGACTCCTCCTCCTCTTGACAACAGGCGTGTTTCCATAGAAACCATTGGCACAGAGTCCTGGTTACGCCCCAGCTCCTCAGATACACTGAAGAGATTCATTGGAGGTCGCAGGCCATCCAGCCGAACCAATGCAAATCAGGATTGGGAAGGACCGTCCACCTACCACGGTTAATCTCAATGTGAAGACACTAGAATTGAAAATGGACAGTCAAAGTTTACATGGTTTTTGTCAAATAATTTATTACTAAAGGCCAAAGATGAACATTTATAATGTTCTATCGTTTTTTTTTTTAGGGGGTTCTGGCATAGGTTCTCTCAATGAGATGCACTTTTTTAGCAGTAAATCTAGTCTATTGTTTTCTAAGTGTTTGAGCATGTGCCCTCGAGTCAGAGAATGGAGTATGAGTCAAAATACTTGAAGGTATAATGCGATCGTGTGTGAAGATGCAGAAACCGCATGGGTTTAGGATTTCCAGTTTTAATGTGTGATGTGAATTTTATGTATAGGTATAAAATCATATAACTAAAAAATAAACCAGCTTGTGTAATTGCATCTTAATAATAAATATTTTAGTAATTTTCAAGAACTTTGTTCCGAGTCGTCTTTTAAGTTTCATTTCAGCAGGACATAGGCACAAAGTATAACAATTAGACATCATGAATATATTGTGATGAAACAAGTGTCGTATAGAGTTGTACAGATCATTTTATTTCCATATAGAAAACTTTACAGGGCTGTACCATTACAGTTCACCCTCGCTAACCAGGAATGCTTCGGGTCCTTCAGCAATCATCAATTTTAAAGCGCAGCTATCCTTAATTTCTATACAATACAACCCACCCCCAAAACCAAAGAGAAGATTTTAAATATATTAACTTTTTTAAAAATTTGTACACGTAGAGTGAGGCTTAACTTCATACAGTGATTCAGATGCAGGTCACATTTATGTCGCCCTCCGTTTCAAAATTCCAGTTTTCTTCATTTTGAAGGATCCCAGTCGCTCTCGACGTTTAATTAAAAAAGTGTCAGCATATATAAAATGGAGTCATCGAACTAATCCGCTTATATCGTATTAGAAATCTCTAGCTGGACAGTTATGGAGGGAAAGATGGCATAGTTCAATAATTTATCACAAAAGTAAAAATCTCCAGTGCATTTGATCGAGAAAACAAGTGCAGCAAATTCCGCGAAACAAAACAAAATCTAGTGTTGTGAGGTTATATTACAAAGCTGGAATTCTGTACAACTAGTTTCTTCCGAGTAGTTATCCATGCTAATGTTAGCCATCAGCGGTGCAAACAAACAAAACAAATGAAAAAATCAGATTCGCTTTCGAAACGTCATCTTTTGAACTACGCATCAAACGTTCGCTTACTATCGAACCTTTTTGTATTTTCCAAACTATAATGCCAAGACACTTTTTGAAATACATTTGGACCTTTCGACGTTCTCAAAGGTCAAGCGTTTGAATAGCAGTAGCGATATTCAGCATCCTCGTGTTTTACATAATTTCATCCTATTGTACAAAGCCAAGTCATTTGACCACTGGGCGGGGCACGGTTGCTGATCTGGGATTGGTTGGTTGTCCAGAACAGGCCCCGAATGGACGGGCGGGGTTGATTTTTAGTACCATCATACACAAAGTCTCTACTCTCGGTCGCGTGAGATCACATCCAACAGTTTTTCAGACAGCAGATGAAAAGAGAGGCAGACGCCGCTGCTCCTAGGCATCATGGGAAGTCTGGGTGCCAGAGGCCTGATCTGGTTCCGAACACTGTGTGATCTGGAAAACCAATCCGATGCGCAGGAAGAACTTGCGCAGCACGGCCCGCAGTTCTGGGATCAGATCAAACTGCATAATTTCACACAGCAGAGGGTAGTATCGGGACACGTGAGCCTTGAACTGCAGAGGAAAGAGGCACACAGATTTGAATTCATTTACATTTTCTCGCCGCATGGCCTGGTCAAATTGTATTAAACAGGGGCACGCTCGTAATTGATTTTATTCACAGGAAGTCACACAACTGTCACTACGGCTTCCTCTGTAATGCATTAGTGCTGTAATTGAGCCAGATTATACAAGAATGATCATTAATCAATTGTATGAATATGTTTACTGTAGGATTAAACGGTTTAGAGGACGGTAAAGAGAGACCGGTTAAGTTAACACAAAGAGGAGATTTTCAACTAAATATATCCAACTCATGTATTCAACATTTTCTCCATTAAACCCAATATAACCTAAACTATTTACTGACTCATTAACCTTTACCTATTGTAGATACAGTATGATGAATAATCAAATGTATTATTATGAATAACACCATTGTGTGTGTAAATCGTTTTAATTTTTAACAAATAATATTCATCTGCTCTATGAATAAAAGTGAAAATGTCCTATTGTGTTTCATAGAAGATAATAAAATCGTGTGTTTTGAATAACATGAGGATGACTATTTGATAACAGTGTTATCGGCAACAAACTCACCAAACATTGACATTCTAAACTTAAATTCACATTGATCCAATAAACGCTAACAGGGCTTTCACACCGATCCAAAAACAGTTTTGTTGGCATTTGTTGGATTCGTGTGAATAAGGCTTTATATTTGGGGTGAATTCTTCCTTTCGGGGAGAATCAGACACTCACTCTGTCATCACTGATCTTGAGCACTTTGGTAAGGAAGAGCAGCAGCAGGTTAGTCCAGGCCTCACGGTGGCTCTCTGATGTCAGGGTCAGGAAGTACGCCACAGCGTCACTGCACACACTGATGCACGGAGAGAACAAGAAGGTGACAAGAAAGCATGTTTTATTTGACTCTTCGAAAAACAGAATAAAACTCATTGTTTACTGTACGATAAAATATCAAAATGGACCATTCTGACCCTAGAATATTATTGATTAAGCCACATACAAACCAGTTGTAAACATTTGATCAAATAAACCTCTAAAATTCATTGGATATTAATGTGACTTGTTACTTTATTGCCTTGCAATCATTAACCACCTACAGTTATCAAACTCCATTACTCGGCTGAAGATGTTTGTTTATTATTAATCGTAAGCATTAAACAACATTTAGCTTAAGAAAACCAATTAGATCATAAAGCTGTGCATTACTGTATATAGCCTATAAGTCATTATGACCTCTGCCATGACCTCTGATAAGCTCCTCCCCTCATATTGTCTTACATAACCCCCGTCTGACCTACACACCAATCTCTATTCTTTAAATCCCTGTTAGCCTGGTTAAGCGTCCGAACGCACACGCACACAGAGCTGCTGGGTTCAGTGAACACTCAGTCTTTAGTCAGACAGAGAAGGCAGTCAGTCTCGTCTGTCCTATTTCTCATGATTGCATCCTATCAACAGTGTCGGTCCAAGAGTCGCTCACAAACTTGTGTTCACCATAAAAGGGACTGTGCAGGTCTGACACTATATATTGAATATTTTGATATTATGCATAATGCTCAGTGCAGTCATCTTCTTGCTATAACAGCGTTTTAAACTTAATTTGCAGCCACAAATGTCTATAATTGAATTATTCTTTATTATGGCCTACAAAACTGGGTTCTAATGGTACAATTTTCTCACTCTCTCTCGCTTTCTCTCTCTCTGAACCAATACTGCATAACAATTCAATAAACCAAACACACATTCTCTATTTAGGACACACGAGTCAATGTGATCTTGTTCTTTATATAAATGATCATTACTTAATTTAGGCAAATTAATTGTTTGAATGACCAACATGCCAAAAAGTTGGAGAGCCTTTTGGCTTCCAACCATATGAGGACATGTAGTTGTTTACGTAGTTTTAATATAGATTTAAAGAGTATAGAAATGTACAGTATAAATGTCTCAAGTTATTCTCATTTGATTCTGTAAAAGAATCCTACTTGGATTCTTGAAATAGTGTTGCAATTGGACAGAAGATAAAAACACTTGAGCTTTGTTTTAAAATCAAATATGCCATGAAAATGTACCTTTGTTTAATTACTCAATATTTTTGCACCGTACAAGTATATGTGCTAAAAGCTCATATTTTCGCTTAATATCTATGGTACTTATTTTCTAGTAAATATTAACTTTTTAAAGTATGCTAACATGACCAAAGGCCTCAAATCTCCAATTCTGATGAAAAAACATTTTTGTCATTTTAAACCTGTATGACTCTCTTTTTTCCGCAGAACACAAAAGAAGATATTTTGAAGAATGTTGGTAACCGAAGCATCATTTCTATTGTATGGACACAAAACCAATGCAAGTGAATGGGGTCCAGTAGTTAACTACATTCTTCAAAATATCTTCTTTTGTGTTCTGCGGAAGAAAGAGAGTCATACAGGTTTGAAATGACAAGAGGGTGAGTGCATGATGACAGAATTTGTATATTTTCCAAAATGGTATCAGTGTAGACAAATTCCTCTGTGTGCAAAGACTGCAAAAGGCAATAAGTGTGTTCTTTACCAAATGATGTTTACAGTGGCACACAAGAGGCGGATATCTTACTTGAGCAGTCTTCTCTGCACCTCCTCCCATGCATCCTGCCTGCTCTGGTCCGTGTACATGCGGAAAAGGATGCGCAGGCCGCACGCCAGGCTGCTGGTCTCTTGTTTCAACAGATTAGGCTTCGACTTCCCTTTGAAACCTGATCATACACACAGACACAATAAGCTCTTTTAATGTGCGCTGGGAGAACAAATCAAACCAGAAAAGTGACAGAGTTTCCATTAGGCCACACGGGTGCATCTATCTGATAACAGGACATGATCTATGTGGTGGCAAAATAAAGCCAACAATGGATGTATTTCTTGCGTCTTGTGTTTCCAACATGAAATAAACACGAATTATGAAGTTTGGATGTCCATTTGAAATGAGAGTACTGACCAGCCTTCCACAGCGCTGTCCTCTGTTCATTACTAGAGTTGAAGGCCTTTGCGAAGCGATGTGACTCCAGCAAGCAGTCAAGCAGTTTAAAGAGCTGTTCTGAGGTCAGGTAGCGATACATTCCTTGGTCCTGAGTATCCACGTGCACGTGGGCATCAAAAGCATCTCTCTGTAAGAACACACACATCATAAGCCTGAGTTTAAAGGAACAGAGCACCCAAAACATTTATTTATAACAAGGTAGATTTCTTAACCTTATTTATTGGTTTCGTTCAAAAGACTTGCAATATAGCTCACAAGACTACTTCATAAATACTTTTTTTTGTGCTTTTATGTCAATTTTGAAGCTTGAAGCTCCAGTCCCCATTCACTGTAATGCATTGAAGTTTGCATTGAAGGAACAGTTCACGCAAAAATAAAAATTCTGTCGTCATTTTCTCACCCTCTGTATACATTTCTTTGTTCTGTTAAACACAAAAGAAGATATTTAGAGTAATGTAGGAAACCAAACCGTTCTGGGGCACCACTCACTGCCATTGTAGTTTCGTTTCTACTATGGAAGTCAATGGTGCCCCAGAACTGTACAGTTACAAACATTTTTCCAAATATCTTCTTTTGAGTTTAGAGGAACAATAAAATGTATACAGGTTTGAAACAGCTAAACGAAGACAGAATTTTCATTATTGGGTGAACTGTCCCTTTAAGTTTATAATCTGTTTGTAAAGGCACCTGTGCTGCAGCAAAGTTCTCAGCATCCTCCTTCTTACTGGTCGCAGGAAAGAACACAATGTTGTCTATGGTCTGAATGAGCTCCAGCTGGACCACACACTTTATGAGCAGAGCAGCAAACAGACGCTGTTCCTGGCCTTCTGGAGAGTTACACATCGACACGCATGGTAAACAACAGAGAACAAATGAGCCAGCAGCTATATTTCCACCAAAGATTAAAACTGTGTGACTGTTCATTCAATAGCCATCGGGTACAATATGGAATGAGATAATAAAAGTTAAACTCTGTGTATTTTCCATTCATGAAAATTTGTTTTGATTATAAAAGATGAGACTTTTATTATTGGAATGCGAAAAGAAGAAAAATGATGTAAATAGATAAACCAGACACATTTTTTTATTTTAAAAGTATTTAAGTTTTTTTCTACCCCCACTATATATATTTTTGATATATTTTTTTAATTGCACTATTATTAAAAATAATTATATTAAATTATAACAATAATAATAAATATTAATTATACTCGTAAATACTATATATATATATTTTTTTTAGTTGACCCAAATGTGTTTTCATGTGATTCATACAAAAAATATGATTTGATCTAGGTTTATTTTTAGTTTCTGATCATTTAGGTAGGCGCCAGCATGAAACAAACATAAATCTGCATGACTGGTTGTTTTGATACATGCCTAAAGCCACGCTGTACTGACTCTGTCTGCGGTTGTCGGCCAGCGCTTTCTCCATACTGCTCACGGACTGCTGGTCATCCGAGCGAGTCTGAATATCCACTGACTTCTGGGAAATGGAATCCTGCAGACACCAGAAAAGTAGCTAAGACTATCGCATTAAAAAGGCTCAAACTCGTCGGAAGAGCGTCCGCATGAAACGTGTCAAACACTCGCACAGTGACGAAAACTTATTAGCATACCAGCTGTTTATCTGAGTCTGGATGTGTCACATGATCTCCCTCAGTAATGGCCGGCCTCCACGTCAACAGCCTAAAAAACAACAGAGATCCGAGTTACTGGATGGGTCATTCTTTGTAACGAATTACTTTTTAACAGTTTAATGAAAATCTATGTAAAGTTTATAGTTATGCATATAAATAAATATGATAAATATGCATTTTTCAATGATCAGTTGACATTCTGTAGAAAAGCCTACAGTGTTTTTCTAAAATACTTTACAAAAATAACAAATTCTGAATGTAATAGACAAATAATCATTGGTGTGAACACTCACGTGTGTGGGATGGTGGTTTTGAAGATGTCTAGCATGCAGTTGCAGGTCTTGTCCCAGGTTTCAGGGTTAAACTTCTCACCGTTAAGAATGACCACGTTTTCAAGACAGTTAGTTCCTGATCGGGCTAACTGTTCATTATCTGCGAGATAAAATGATAGGAGGACACAGACAGTGACACAATGACATCATTCACATATGCATTACAAAGAACTGGCTACGAGTTACTGTCAAATACAAAATGAACATCCAAGATATGAATTGGAAAAACTAAAATCTGATGTTGTGTATCGTGGCTTTACTCACCTTGCTGCACACACCAGTAGAGCTGAGACAGAATATTATCTAACAGAACATCACTGAGAGATTCAAAGTACTGCGTGAAGACATCGCAGATGGCGTAAAGTGCGTGATTACAGGTGGTGGTCATCCACTCGGCTTTCTGCAGGATAACACAGAACAGAACATTATTCAGTACCAGTACAAAGCAAGAATACTGTAGCATTTGATCATTTCAAAGCTAAAGGGCACACACAAAGACTTTCATGTGTCTTAAAGGTGCCGTGTGTCATTTTTCGAAGGACCTGAAATGCAATATAATAAACATAACTGTCTTGAGAGGTGTAAAAAGACCTTATATAGTGTTATGTTTTTATTACCTTGGAATGAGCTTTTACTATCTACGTACACCGCAGGTCCCCTTACATGGGATTCACCTGGTTGTTTCTACAGTAGCACTAAACGGACAAACTGCTCTACAGAGCGCGAAAAAAGCGAGCAAAAAAGCAAGAATGTGACGACATGTTAGTCCTGTGTCAGCCACCGTAGTGCTTCGAAAGGGAGGGGTGAAGGGAGCTGTTGGTTGCAATTCGCAAGCTCACCACTAGATGCCGCTACATTTTATGCAATTTCATTTTCTGAAATGTTGACTCACCTCGGTCTGTTGCTCCGGAAGCTTCATGTTGTCGAAGATCCTAAAGACGATGCGGAACAGATCCTGCCACCAGTGTTTCTCATAGGTGTGGCCGTAAGTCTTCATCACCTCAAACATCACCGTCAGACCCCTGGCAAACAAAAGAAAAAAATCAGCAAAAATACTTGTTTTCATATAAATGTGACATTTGACTTTTTAATAGCAGGTTTTATTATACACAAGTTATACACAGACCGGACATTTCTCTCGAACCTTGGCTCATACTTTAAAGCAGGAAATTAGTTTTGTAGACAATCGTAAGTGCCTAGAATTTAATTTCTTTATAAAAGAAACTGGATAAGTCGGACCAGTTAAGGACATAAATACACATACAACTGCCAAATGCTAAACTATAACATGGCAACTCTATTGAAACTTGTTCATAAAATTGACCCCAGCATCCATCTGGTGTGTGGCGAGATGCTAACCATGCAAAAAAACATTTAAATTACCTATATTTTTAGACATAACAGCTTTTAATATGTTTAACATTTCTATCGTCATGACATGATCTTCATACATCCATTTGTGTTTTTTTTTTTGTTTAGTTTGAAACACAGAATTGCCAAGTAAGCAAAAGCTTCAAGAACTTTATGTAGTGGTTCTGTCTCACCTGGTCCGCACGTCCAGCTTACATCTGTTTATGATGCACGACAGCTCAAAGAGAATAGGGAACCATCCTCTCACCCAGACCCGGTCCTCCGGTGCGACGTTCATATCATCACTGGTATAGTCTTTAAACGCCTGCCACCACAAAACACAACAAGGACCTCAATGAAGAACATTTCCGCATTGCATAGAGCACATGCTGTGTTTACGGATCAGAGGGGGGTTTGACTCAATCTGGCAACCCTCATGCTCTTCATTGAGACTCAGCAGAGATCTCCCGTTGGGCGCTTTTGCTAATCCTCACTTTAGAAACACATCAAACAGGGGACTGAAGCGATTACATGCATAAACGCAGCTCTGGAATCAGCCTCAGGTCACTCTTTACAGAGTATTTATGTTTTGCGTCTACTTATTAATGAGCTAAACCTTAAAGGCCTTTACAGCATCGGGTAATGAGTTTGCTTATTAAAACCATGGACTCGATCCATTTAGCGAATGGCTTTCTAAAGCCTGACCTGAGGTCAGATTATAATTCAGTTGCTGTTGAGGGTACTCCTTAACACTGACCTGAGGTCGGTCGGAGACGTATTTGGCGCAGTGGCGGATCAGACGAATGGCCTCCATGCTGGTGTCGGGGAAGGAAGCGTTGCAGGCAAACTCAGACAAACATTTGACAGCGTCTTGAAAGGAGTCGATGGTGGCAGGGAAATGCTTCTCAAATACATTTGCTGGGGAGGGAGATGAGAGGATTGTGGGTAAGCGAATGGACACAACATCAAACTAATTTACGACAATCTGACAAAATAGTCGGGAATCGCCAAGTTTTTAATGTTCACGTCGTTCAGATGGTCTATACCTTATATCCTAAACAAGGTTTTTCATCCACCTGCTGGCAGATGCAGTACTTACTGACAATGTGTCCGGTCGTCAGGAAGGCCAGCTCCACTATACTCTCATCCTGGTCAGAGGCGGCCAGATGAAACACCGAGAAAAATATTCTTCCACCCGGATCTAATATTCCCAGCCTGAGAGTTGACCATCTGAGCTATACAGCGGACCACCATGTCTCTGATGGTGGGAGATCTGTGGACAGAGTCAAGTGAATAAAGACCACAATTTTATTTTTCTTCATCAGTCATGATGGCTTCGGACGCTGTGTGTGTTCACTTACTAAGCTTAATGAGCACCGCTGGCTCCATATGATGCCACTTTCTCATTCCAAAAGTGAAGAAAACTACAGCTTGCAAAGCTGCTCATAATTGTTAGTTCTTAAAGGGACAGTTCACCCCAAAATAAAAATTCTGTTCCAAATCTGTATAAATGTATTTGTTTTGATGAACACAGAGAAAGATATTTGGAAGAATGCTTGTAACCAAACAGTTCTTGGCCACCATTGACTACCATAGTAGGAAAAATGACAATGGTAGTAAAAAGTGCCCCAGAACTGTTTGCTGTCCTACATTCTTCAAAATATCTTATTTTGTGTTCAATAGAACAAAGACATTTAGCAAATTTTCTACTATGGTAGTCAATGGTGGTCAAGAACTGTCTGGTTATAAGCATTCTTCTAAATATCTTTCTCTGTGTTCATCAGAACAAAGACATCTTTACAGATTTGGAACAGAGTACATTATTAGGTGAACTTTCCCTTTAAAAAGTTTTGGTATATAACCATGTTGCCCAATTGCCCAAATACATAAAGTCAGAAGACATCCAACTGACACATCTGACCAACGTCATTGAATTACATTTGACCTCCCTCCAAGTGTAAGTTGAAATGTTCACCTGTTCTTTTTCATGATGTGCTCAAATGGCCTAAGGAAATCCTTCTGGAATCTGAAATTGGCCAGCTCTCCCTTCTCTAGAAATTTCATGGAAAGCTGCCTGAGAGAATCCACGGCAAAAATAGCAACATCCTCATTGGGATTACAACCAACCTGTCCCAAGACCGTGAAGAGAAAGTTTTAGAGCATAACATTTTCTGGCACTTCTACAACATAATATAAGGACCCTTAAACAGGTAGAGTGACATTTTTAAAGCTTCAGTAGATTCCTCTGATATCTTACAAAGCCACAGAGACAGATGCACGGACTCACCCTGTTAAAATGATCTCCTATGACTTCCCATATTCTGGACCACTGTAGCCTGATGCGACCCATGTTGTAGTAGGATATCTCAACAATCTTCTGCAGACTGAACATTCGAGGGTGTGTAGGGGAGGCCAGTTCGTCCATTGATACGGCACATAGCCACCGTACAAAGTCAACTGGAACACAACAACAGTCAACTGGTAAAGCACAGAACTGAAAATACGGCACCCATGGCTTTAAATCCCAGATAACAAACATTCAGATGAAATGTACAGATTGAAATCTCTTAAAATAAAAAACATCCGCCAGATATATACAGTAAACATAAATGTGTAAAATTCAACATCATACTTGGAGAAGGCTAGCTCTTACCAATAGCGTTTCCATCGAGTCTGATGGAGCCTGTAAAGATCCTGCAGGTAAAACACAACAATAAGTAACATTCCAGGTTGATTTGTTTATTTATTGACATTAGAAACAACAATACCCATCGTACCTGTCCACGGCGACTACCACACTTTGCGAGCTGGTCTCCCCGATAGATTCCTGTATGCTTGCGATCTGTTTACGGTCAACATTTCCTCCTACATAGAGAAAATCTAAGTCAGATTATATCTACAGATTCAAACTTTACTTCATTGCTGCTACACAATCATATAATCTTCTACGACATTTAAAGGATTAATTCACCCAAGCCAATATGATTTTGTATGGAAGCACTGTACTGTTCACTCTTTTCATGAAATTGAAATAAAAAGATGACCGAGGCATTCTACGGTTCACAAAATAATCATGATACCCTTATGGTGCATTTGTGTCCTTTTAGAAATTGCATAAAGCAGTAAAAAGAACAGAGTTTCTCCTTTTGTATTCCATAGAAGGTAGACAGGGACATGGTGGCTGACTGTTGATGATATTTATGAAGAGGGAATGACTGACCCAAGCCCAGATATTCGTCAGACGTCTGTTCCTTAGTACTAGTGATGAAGCCTTCTTTCCCACGCACAGTTCCTGAAATGTACCGCGCCTTCACACCCGTCCCGATGAGCTGAGCCAACTCCAGCTGACTGATGCACTTCAGGATCTGCAGAGCAATTATAGAGAGTGAAATCTCCCCTTAAAATCTATCTGCCAATCACAATAAAGCGATATGAGTGGTATGTGGGCCGGGCTTGGGCAGAGCTCACCTCATGCCAGGAGTTTCCTAGATAATTTCCATCAGTGTGGGCCACTGTAATAAGAGTCTTGATGGTGTCGATGTTCTTCTGCTTCATCTCGGTGATGCCCGAGCTGGCCGTGAGCAGCGTAAAGCGGGCCAGGGCCTGTACGTAGGCATCTCGCTCCAACTGGAACAACAAAGCGAAACAAAATGTGAAGAGTTTGTTTGCTAAAATGCAAGTTTTCCAAAATCATGTTTTCTTTTATTGTGCATTCCAATTAATATCAATCAAACTGCAGTTGCGTTGTTTTGATTGAGTAATAATAACTCAAAGACATACAGCTAACTAACACAATTAAACACACAAAAAACATGGAAACTTAATAAAAGATACGATTTTTTAAAAATGGAGTTTATCTGTTTTTGCAAATAAACTCTTCATATTAGAATGTGTGTCACAAGTGCATAACCTTAATGGTGTTTGACAAACAATGTAGTGTTGTCACAGAAACTACTGTTATTATTATTTCTTTATTATTTATCTTTAAATTTTCATTTTGTATATTTCTACTATTAATATTCATGAACTTGCTGGCATCACCATTATAAATATTTTACAAAAATACATATGTTTGCCTAATACATAATGTCTTGCCAGTTAGATTTTTTAAAACAGGTTTAAAATAGATTTGTATAAAAAATATACAAAAATAGATCACAATGTAAGCATTTAATAATATTTCGGGGTTTTCCCACACAAAATGAAAATTCTCTCATTGCACGGTCCCCATTGACTTCCATTGTATCGACACAAAACCACATTTCTCAAAATATCTTATTTTGTGTTCAACAGAAGAAACTACATGTTTTGAGCGACATGAGGGTGAACAAATGACTTATTTTTTACACAACAACTACTTACATTTCAGACAGCAACTAAAATCATAAGCAAAAAGTAAACAAACATTATGCCCGTCTCAGCACTCTTTCTTCCTCCATTATTTTAATGTGTGAAATTACCTGAATGCTGAAGATGCAAGCTATCCTGATAGCACAGCGGATTCCCTCCAGACACAGAGAAGCCACTTCAGTATCATCACAGTCCTGAAGACCCACACTAAACGCAGCCAGGAATGGCGTCCAAGCCAGCTGTACGAAGATCAAGAAATCAGAAATCCACTCATAATATCAGGTGTGCGTTTACATGCAAACAGAATATATGTGTTTACACGAAATACCTTAAACATGGGTCTGACGTGTTCAAGGTGGGTGGCGCTGGTGAAGGGGGCCTGAACGTGACTCACAGCCTCCATCAGAGCCTTGGCTGTCTTCGCCATCTGCTCCATCTCAACGTTATACAGAAGTTTCCTCTGCTTCTCACTGGCCACATCTGATTCAAAGTCATTGAGTTACAACAAACCAAACCTCAAAACATCACATTCTTCACAAATACAATAAAACTCAACTTATATTTTAAGAAAATTTATTTGGTTCTTGGATGGAGTAACCGGACATTGGTTTCTTAGCCCCGCCCACAGCGAAAGCTCATTGGTTTGCAATGTTTTACATTGTTATCGCATAACAATACTCACTTTGCTTATTTGACTTAAGAGTTAATTCCTTTGTCTCCTTCATGGATATTTTCTTCCCTGCGATCTCGTCGTAAATGGCGGACAGATACTCCTCGGGTAAATCTTTACTGTCATTGATGCCACGGTTCATCTTGATGTATTGCTCTTTCGTCATTTTATTTTTCACCTGCAAGATAAATTAAATCGTCAGATCCGTAGTGCTTCTCTTGTTTTCTTTTTAAAGACATCCATCACCCTATTCCACTCACATCTGAAGACTAAATGCAAAACAGTTTTCAGCGCCAACATCACATTAACATTCATAGACGGAGAAATGATAACGAAATATATTTGTAGAAAGAATCTGAGTTGGTGCACTGACCTGTGGACTGTGCAGATCTGTAGTCAACATGATGATTGAATACGCCAGGACATAAGCCGTGTCGGCACTTGCGAACAGAGTTTGTCTGAGGAGATAGACGAAGAGACGAATCACGGTTAATTAATACAACGGGGACGACACTATATAATCACCCCTCACCCACAATATTAGTATTTAAAATGACAAATGATGACTTAGGAAAAAAAACGTGCCATAAGCATCCTTATTTCTTTATCCTCTAATCATTACTGTTGCTTAGAGGTATGAGTTGGGTCAAATCAAATGTCAAATCAAATGATAAAAAATCTCTTTTATAAAAAGCACCAGATGGACCTTGCCAAAGGTAACACTTATTATTTTTCGAACATTTTCTATGTAAGCCCCGGAAGGTCTATCGTTTCACAGTTATGTGACCAGGATAACGTTGAGACAATTTTGCTATTGCGATAACACAAAATCGATAATACCAGGGGACGGCGGCACTCACCCTTGGTTACATTCTAAATATCTAGCAGCAAACTTCTCCATCAGCCGATCGATTTTCTGGGCTTCTCCTGGCAGACGAAAGCCCTCGAGAAACGTGCGCAGAGCCGGCACAAAGTCCTTGCCCTGGAAGTCCATTTGGTCCACGTAGGCATACATGACTTCTTTATTGATGCGATCGTTGTCACCGAGAAACTCTCCTACTTGGATCTGTCGAGTTGGATACGTAAGGGTCAATGAGTCAGATATTGATTGCGTGAGTTGGTTTTATAACTCCAATAGCAAAATAAAGTAGCATTCTTTAACAAAATTGATAGAGGGGTGTTATCTTGCATGATACTAGACTGGAGATTTCATTCAGGAAGCAAAACATCTTTTCAGCTGGGAATTGAAAGTACGCCAAGCGTATCACGACTGTTGTGCTGAAGAGCTGTAATTTTAGGGCATATATAAGGAGCTTTCTTTAGCCATTACTGCTGGAAATGATCTTTTGAGTTGCCAATTCATCACACTGAAGGAGCAAATCATCTCTAAGTGGAAGTTTGGCAACACTTGGCTGATGCATCGTAATAGTTTTGTTTTATTTTTCAGATCTGTTTCAAGACCTGCAGCTGCATACACTGACAATATCACACCACACAAATTTTTATGTGAGAATTTCTCAGGCCCAGGTTGCAACAATTACATTAATTTTTATGAAGTGGCTAATTTGCATAAATGTTTAATTTGTACATTTTGATGGTTAGCGATATTCAGGCCCGGACTGTCCATCGGAAGAACCGGGATGATTCCCAGTGGCCTGTCGACTGATTTGGCCTGCTGAGGCATTTTTTACAGACAAATGTTGATATAGCATGTTATTGTAGCGCAAACGTACGTCGCTCACACACGGATTTCTTTTGCTCCCGCTAAACACTGGACAAGTGCTACTATATAGGCAGTATAATGCCGTCATAGCTACTTATGCCCAAGGAATCCAGGTGCGAGGAAAGCATCTTCCACGTGCGAGCGGAGAGCATCTCAGGGCGCGCGTCCAGTTCTGTGCCTTAGCAAAAGAAATCCGCTTGCATGCGGAGAGGTTCGTGCACACACATCAATATTGATGTACTTTTGTGTTAAAATAATGTGCTTTTGACACTTGTCAATAAAAGCACGCCATAAAAGACTGACATAAAGTTGGCTTGACGTTGAACATTCAATATTAGTGAATTTAGGGACCGTCAACAAAGTGACCTTCACGTTTCTAACGTCAATAGCAGTTAAAGGGAAAACAGTCACTAAGCAGTGCAGGAGAGATTATTGACAGCATGATTCAATCGTTTCTCTTCACACATACAATTAAAGCATATAATGTGTTTTTGTTGTTTTATTATAAAACCTAAAAGATCGAAGTGAATCTTTTGTTTAAGATAGACTTGCAGTATAAATCATTTAAACGTGCTTTTGTGCTTTGGCCACATGATACAATTTGTTTTCTTGAAACTTTCTCAAGCCAAGCTGTATTTATTTTGCTCATAAACAGCAAAAGCATTGATGGCGCATTGTGTGATGATTACAAAGCATTCTACATTTAAAAAATAGATTTGTGGTTTGTGGCCTGGATGAGTGTGGGATATCCCGGCCTGAATTTTTTTTCCCAGTCCGGCCCTGGGGCTATCAAACGATTAATCACATCCAGAATACATATAACATAATATATGTCTGTGTACTGTGCCTATTAATTTTGTATTTATAAACACATACAAATACATGTATAGATTTTAAGGAAATATTTACATGTATATATTTATCTCTAATTTAAGTAATGTATAAATGTTTATACATGTTTTGATTTTATATTTTTCTTAAATATATGCATGTATGAGACTAGACATACAAAACAAATATGCACAGTACACAGACATATATAATGTAAAGACAAACATTTATTCTGGATGACATTAATCGCAATTAATCCTTTAACAGCCCCATTGGTGGGATAGGTTTAGGGGTGGGGCTTCGCTTTAGTTTTTTTAATCATCTTATATTTCGTACAAATTCATACAAAATAGCCACCACTTCGAATTCGTGTTAGATCAGGCGAGTTTATATAAAAAATGATGTCTTACAGAGTCAAGTCTCTCCTCTTGATGTAAAAACTGAGCGATATCTTCAGGCGTGGTTCCCAGCATTCCCTGCTCCTGCAGGTACTGAATGCCCCTCTTTGGTTTTTTGTTGAACCTGTTTAATAACATATCCAGAACATCAACAGACAGTCAGAACCTCACATTCTACATTTTGTAAAACTGTGATTTTATCAAATGTGATTTTATTAGCAATAGAGTGCATGTGGATGGCTTACAGGTCAATGCCCTGCTCAATGATCTCCTTCTGTTGTTTGAGAACCTCAAACTGTTCAGGGTTGTCTGTTCCTGACATCTGGGTGCTGTAGCTCCCGATGCCCGATGAGGCGGTGGAGTCAAGAGAGTTTATGCTTCCATAGCGGTTAATGGTTTCTGGATGCTTCGACTCATTGCTCTCCTGGTCTAAAGGCTTCTCTTGGCCTGATGGAGAGAGCATGACAATTATAGAATCATGTAATGGAAAATAACAACAACAAAAAAAAACTTGTTGACAAGGCAAACTCACAACTTGCTAGACAGCAACAAATGCTGGAAATGCTGACCAAAAATGAGTTTCTTCAGACAATCTGTGCATTCATATTACACTTTGTAGTGTAATGAGAATTATAAACAAATCCATATGACAGTTAAAAAAAAAAAAAGTTTGGATAGATGTTTGTAGGGCTGTCATGATATCTGGTATTACAACACGGTTATCGTGGCTGGAATATTTCTCATGGCGGTACTTTCCTGTAGCTCAGTGGTTAGAGAATGGCGCTAACAACGCCAAGGTCATGGGTTCAATCCCAGGGGATTGCACGTACTTAGAAACAAAAATGTACAGGATAATGCAACTTAAGTCGCTTCAGATAAAAGCATCTGCCAAATGCATAAAAGTAAATGTACTATCGCAATATGACTGTAGTTTAAAAAATAATACTGTTGGTCAAATTCATCCTTAATTTAGTTTATTTTGTGTTGTCTCTTTTTTTGGCCAATGAATCACACTCAAAAGAAACACTACACTAGTGTAGTGAGATGGAGAGAGAGTTTGTAACCATTGTGGCTCTTAACACCAAAAGTTTAAACAAGTGCTGAATTATTTACAATATTTTCACATGTGTAAATTTAACATGGAATTAATAATCTCGTTTTTTAATAGCACGGTTATTGTCAATACCAGTATACTGTGACAGGCCTATTGAACCTCCTGCTGCTTACGTTACTTTACATTAGATTTCACAGATCCATCAACAAATGCAAATTTAATCCTAAAAATGCTACCGCAATCATAACCAATGAAAAAGCGACTGAGATGCAACCTCAAAAAAAGAAAAAAGTCAAAGATGAGCCCAGTTTGTGAAAACCACAGGCCCCAGCATCTCAGAAAGCAGAGGCAGCATGATTAATTGGAGTCCAACCGGGTAAAATATATGTATTGGCATATTGAGTCTTTCTCTGGCTCAGTTCCCCATATGAGTGCCCAACACAACACTTCTATAATGAAGACTTTTTGGCCTCGGTCGAGTCATATAACAAAAGCGCTGTCGACCGGAGGACCTGACATGAATACACGTGACAACGGGTCGGTTTGAGCAAAACAAGCATGTGGTTTGTGTATGTGGAAGGGTTCCAGTCAGAGGGGTCTGATTACACATTGGAAACACTGTAAAAGATTCAGTGACCTGCCATCTCTGTAACATGAGCTGTCAGGTCACTTCTTCATTTTAGAGACATAGTTTCCTCACTCTGAAAGATCACAATCCAGTAGCTGCTGGAAAATATTGCTGTAATTTAAATGTCATTCGTTTCCTGGGATTCAAACCTTTGACATTTGCAACCTATGCAAGCACAATGCACTACCAGCTACAAGAAGATGCTGTCTGATATACAAAAGAGAGCAACGTAACAAAGCACTACTAAGGAATCAAAATCTACTTTATGCAAAACAACCTAATGTATTCGATTCTAACATTACTACTGTAACAAACTGCTGTTACCTGCTCTCCCTTTGATGTGTGGACATTAAGGGAAAAGAACAAACAGCATTACGTGAATACAAAGGGCTGTGAAAGCCTCATTTAGTGATAATGCATCTGAAGGACGGCCAAGACGGACATGATACAGTCGGATGTGGCCTTTCAGACTGATGCTGGACCATTTGACCATGCGACCCATAGGAGTAGCTATTATGTAGATGAAAGCTATTGCTTATGAAAATGTACCTGCAGTTTCTGCAGAAACACCTTTATTCATTTTTATTACTAATGTGGTACTAGCCATCAGTGACAAAAAAGTAAGACATCTCATAATAATGCATTATGATTTTACACTAGTAACTATACTTGTAGCAAATATTACAGTGATTCATGTGCTTTGGTTAAAAATAAACAAAAATTAGTTCTTGCGAAAAAAATGTGTCCACATCTTTCTTATTGCCTTATCATATTTATAACAGTAAGCTTTTAATGATTTATTTAAAAAAAATATCCAAATAACACAACTGTGATCTTCTAACGTAACCTGCAATTTTATGCTTCAAACAGAGATGGCGACAGAGAGGCAAAAGTTACGGCTGCAGCTCTAGGTACGAAATTGTATGCCATAAACAAGAAGTACTTTGTAAGACACTAGAAACAAGATTTCTACCTTTTCTAAAGGAAAAATTAGTGACACAACTACCTGCCATTGTTAATAAGTTTTCCCAACGTTTCTATTCAGTAGCTAATATGTTCTGAGTGCTTTTTTTAACCATTAAACCATAAATAGGTTTTCTTGCTTTGCAAAGAAATGTGTATTGTGTAAATGGGTAGTTGACAAATAAACCGCACGTGTCCTATTGTGTGACAGCAAAAAAAACTAACAATGAAGATAAGTCTCGTTTATGCCATTTTACATAATAAATATAAATATGAATAATATACAATAATATATATGTCACATAAGACACATGGTACGGTTTATTTGTCAACTATCCGAATACACATTACACAAATGTGTAAAGATATTTTAAATCCCTGGTATCTGGCTAAAAAAATGAAAGCCTGAGGTGAGCTTGAGGCAACAAATGAGTACCCATTGAGCATCAGAGCTCCTTTCCTCCAAACCATCAAAGCCAAACCTGATTAGACCAAAATCCCTTCAGTTCCAAGGAGGAAGGAAACACTGTTCCCAACTCAGCCTAGAAGCTCTGTTCCAGTAGCCTGTAGACTGCTTGCATGATTTCAGGCAACGCCAAGGTGACAAATAACTACCTAAGGGCTGTTTGATTAAGATGAAAGGCCGGCACAGCCATCATGCCGAATAACATTTCCTGCCTCTCTTTGAAGCCGAGGACTCCTAGCGCGCTGTCCTCAAAAGCTACTGTTTATCCGGTTGGTTCTGCACATGCCAGAAGCTGCTGGGACGGCGAGAAAATGTACTCTGAGGACAGTCTTTCAGGAAGTAGTCAAGGCTGTAACCTGGAATTTGACGTGGAGCTGCTCGGATTGAACGCTTAGGGGTATAGAGAAGCTAAACAAGGTTCTGCTGGTATTATATGGAAATGTAGTGGGTGGGCAGTTTTTACATATTTATAGGGTTGGTCTTACCGAGACTGGTCTGAGAATTGGGGTTGACATACTGGTCTTTACTCCACTCGACCATACACTTGAGGATGGACACCAGACACTCCAGGCCTTTCTTTCTTAAGGTCAGCTCCTGAGGGAAATCATGAGATCAGCTCAATACTAAAGCAATAATAAAGCATGAAACATGACGTCATGACTTAATCATATTTGAATACGTTTGAGTTTTTGAAAGAAAATCAAGAATATTGTAAAAAAAGAATGTTTATCTCATTTTAAATGACACGTAAATGGTGACAATTTTTAACTTAAAGTACTGTTCCAGTAAAGCTACTTTATTTTTATGATAAAAATTTAAGTCAATTATTAAGCAAGTACAAAACAGTCGATGTTTCCTTACTTTACCCCATTTTACAACCGTAAGTTTATAATAACGATTTACAAGTTGAGCTGTCGGGTACGATTTTATGTTAAACGTCAGATTGACATCTTTTGATTGATGTAAAAATGAGTACATTCTGTAATCTGCAATTTTATGTTTTAAACAGAGATGGCGATGTAGAGGCAAGAGTTACAGACTGCAGCATTAAGAACAAGGTGTTCATTTAAATAAAAACGAACTAAAGTTATTTACCTGAAGCGTGGTTGTGCCCAATTCATGGCCTCCTCGTCCTTGTGCAATCTTTGAGAGGTCATTCACCAGCCTCTCGAATATGTTAGCAGCATTCAGGTCACAATCATAATTCACATAGATATCTACCACACCCTGTGCATCTGTGAGAAAGCAACATATACATAAATAAACAATAAACAAATAAATACAATTATTCATTACAGAGAAAATGAAACGGAAAAAGGAAAGTTCTTTAATCATTTATTCTCTTTCTTATTTCTGCAGAACACAAATGAAGATATTTTGAAGAATGTTGGTAACCAAACAACTTTGGTCTCCATTGACTTTCATTGGTATGGACACAATATCACCGAGACATTTCTCACAATATCTTCTTTTGTGTTCCACAGTCATATACAGGTTTTGAATGACAATTTTCATGTTTGGATGACATATCCTTTTAAAATGAAAGTTTAATGGTGTTTCAAAGTCAGGACAAGAACATTCATACCAGCACATATTCTAGTAAGCGTTTGAATGACCATCCATTTGTGGTCGTATGAGCTTGTGGACGTCTCTAGAATATACAGGAAAATCTCTTTGAAAAAGACCTGAGGAGAAAGATAAAAAACAACGTGCCTCAAAGTCAAACAGTGCAGACAACAAAAGCGATTTGACAGTTTCAAGTAATATTACAAGACAACACAATAAATTCACACACTGCAAGAATGAGGTTTATGTAGACACACAAAAAGACTGAGGCAGAATTACAACCCTTCTTCATAAACCACGACTCATAAATCAACGCTGATCAGGGTTAGGTGAACAGCACATTATGACTCATGAGAATCTAAGCTCAGGCACCTCGATTTGCATCTTGAGATGCGTCTTGAAGTTGGACAGGAGGGTGAGGAAGATGGACAGAGAGAGCTCGAACACTTCAGGGACGGAGGAAACGCCGTTTTTGGACAGTGCTACGCACAAGTACTGCTTGATGGCGTTGATGAACATCTCATTGGTCTTGAATATAGGCCCGGCATTCTGAAGGATGGAGAGGAGGAGCTGGAGCGACAGCACCTTGGACCGTAGCTCGTGGGATCTGCCGAAAAGGGTCAAGAATGAGATGTGTTCATGCATACATATGGGGAAAATACTTTTGTCTGGGCGAAATGATTTATCTATCTTGGACAAGTCAATGTAAAAAAATATATATATTTATACAAAATTGTAAAATACTATGGAAGCTCCTTTGTGTTATCGGCAGGGCTTCTAGTTTATGTGGCAGAAAAACACTACAAAATATTTAAACAAAAATAACAATTTACATTATTATTAAACAAACAGTATCCAGAATCCAAAAGTACTGAAAATTTACTTAGTTACAACTAGTTTGTTCAAATTCGAAACCCCGTATGTGAGCAATAATACCAAGGGTGCTCGCCTATCAAGTCCAGGAGTTGCCCTGGACAGACCCTTAATGCCATTGACAAAAAGTAATCAATAACACTGACACAAGCTACCCGCCTCACTGCCTCTGAAGATAACACAATGAATGTCTCCTTTTCTAAACAAGTGACAGGGAGGAACATTCCTCTCGCCCTCTAACACCTCTATTTGCCTGTTAAAGGACAATGGCTGAAAGCCCCAGACCAACCCAGACATTGATCAATGGGATATGATCCAATATCATCACACCAGCTCAAAAATATCTACAACCACAGATCTCAGCTTAAAATATCAAGAAAGACTACAAAACTCCATCAGATCCTGAAATCAGAACTATGGATGCCATTTGAGGAACAATAGGAAAGCTTGATAAATTATTGTATTTGTGGGAGGTCAATTTTGCCTTGTCAGGACATCTTACTTTGGATCAGGGGGACCGTCTGAAATCGGCTTCATCGAGAGCTTGCAAAGTGAACGGAAAACCAGGAAGGCGTCCTTCTGGAGGATGTGAGAGAACTTTGCACCTGGCGCTGACCCAGTGGTAACAGATTCCTGTGGGGCAAATCTTCATGTTATTCTTCAAGGGAAAAGAAAACTGTATATATAGTATAGCACATAATACACAACAAGCATAAAAGAATCAACAGCTCATAAAATTCCCATTGAGTTCTGTTATGCAGGTAGTCTTTGCATTGTTAAATAAGTAATTTGTTTAAATGTATACATCGAGGGGCGGTTTCCCTCGAAATGCACACAAGTAATGTTTTTTGTAATCATCTTTATACATGTTTATTAAAGGAACAGTTCACCCAAAATTTCGAGTTGGAAAAACTGCTTTCTAAATGTCTTTGTTCTGTTGAACGCAAAAGAAGATATTTCAAAGAATGTAGGAAAACAAACGGTTCTGGGACACTTCTGACTACCATTGTCATTTTTCCTACTATGGTAGTCGCTGGTGCCCAAGAACTGTTTGGTTACAAGCATTCTTCCAAATATCTTTCTCTGTGTTCATCAAAGACATTTTTACAGATTTGGAACAACTCTAGGGTGAGTAAATGAAGACAGAATGTTTGGGAGAACTGTCCCTTTAATGGCTGCCTAAACTGTTACCTGAGTGTCATTGGAGGAGACAGACATTCTGTCATCGGGAAGGGACGGAGTGAAGCTCGCAGAGATGGGCGTTCCAGGGATGCCGTTGGCGTGAACATTTTCGTTGTCGCTGCCCAACCCTCCCTCCTCTTCCAGCGAGTTTGGAATCGCCTCAACTGGCTCAGCCTCGCCCTCTCTGCTTTCCTTAACATCTGAGTGTTAGATAAACAGGATTCAGGCAGAGTCCGGGAATACATTACAGAATATACTACCAAAACCTAAGACACATTAACCTGCATATTTCACAACATAATTCTAGAGCTATCATATGACATCGAAGATCAGGATCCAGCGAACAAACTTCGACTAGCTTACGATTTATTAATAAAAAATATATATATTTGTATAAATATCTACTTTTCTGTTTCAGTAAAAAAGTTACTGCATACAGAAGAGAAACCACAAAAGAGTCAGCAAATAATCTGTTTGGTTAATGATTTCTTCATGGCTTTCATCAGAGGAAGGACACAACTCACCTCCAGCTACTGTGTTTACGACTTCCTGTAAAATGCTCTGTACAATCTCATGAGCTTTCTCTTCATAGTTCGGGCTTTCCTCTTCCTCAGTGACTTCTGTAGCGTGCTCAGCTTCACCTTAAGACACAGACAGCATTTAAGCATCTATTTCTGTCTAGTCACTCATTCAGGGTGTGACAGGCCTGCTTCCTCCTCTAGGCTACCACTGTGCTGTCACAATTAATTCCTTCTTATCGGCTTGCCAAATTAACTTCAATAAGTGTTTTTAAAGAGGATTCCATGGTGAAGGATCTGTTGATGGAAAGCAATGCTATTAAACATGCATGAGACTAAGGGATTCTGACACAATAGTGTCGTACCATTAAAGGATGTCATTTTCTTCAGATGTGGAGCCTGAATACATGATTAACTAATAATGACTACGAATCGTTGGCAGACATTTGAAACTGAAGTGAGTAAAGTGAATTCAAGCGGTACATTTTTAGGAGACAGTTGTCTTAAAAAGTGATCATTTTCTCATCATTTACTAACCCCCGTGTCATCCTAAACCTGTATGACTTTCTTTCTACTGCTGAAGATAAAAGAAGATATTTTGAAGAATGTTTTTAACCAAACAACATGGGCCCCCATTGACTTCTATTAATACTTTTCACAAAATACCCTCTGTTGTGTTTCACAGAAGAAAGTTATATACAGGTTTTAAAGATGAAATACACAGGAAGACTTTTGCTCAGATCATTGTGGGGCTCCAGACTAACTTTTTTTACTAGGAGCACTGTAGCCCCTGACTGAAACTTTTAGGAGCGCAAGCAAAAATTTAGGGGCACACTTAAAATCAGCCTGCGATGCAATTATTCAATTATTTTCTCTTCATATTACTGATACCGACAAAAAAGTGACTTGAGAGTTGAGAGACTGTAATCTGAACTCATTTGACCCAAGAGAAATTGTGTTTGTCAAAAAGTACATATTTAATTGTTAACAGTGTTACCCATTAAAGCAAAATGAAAGGTCTCGTGATGTCACGTTCTATACGGTGTATTAAGGACAGTTTTTCTCATGTTCACACAACACATGCAAGTATAATTAATCAACGGATGAACGGATTTGAAATGATCCAATGGCGTCTCAAGTCATCAACAGATAAATGACGTTTCCTGAACTCCTCACGGTTAGTTTCATTTTAAACGTCTCGTGTATCAAATCGTTCGTCCTCGGGCTCAAGAAATCCGTTACGGTTAACGGCGACTCGTAGTAATGCGCTCAATTTTTGCAGAAAGTCTGCGCTGGTCTGCAGATTTTATCGCGAAATGTGTGAGATGCCCTGTTTTTCTCTGCAAACCTTCTAAAAGTCTGCAAGTGTGATGTCTAGTTATTTTTTTATCTGTTCAGATTTTAAAAGTCGTGTGGAGTGTTTCAGCCTTTAAATGACATGACAAATGACACTTTAAGCATTCCATGTGTAAATGTTATTGCAAATTTTACTTTGTGCAGCCGCAGTGGCCTGGTCCGCCTCGGTCTGCTCGTTCTCCGTCGGACAAAAATCACTGCCGTTTTCTGTCTCTGGGCTTTCGTAAGGAGGCGAACCTTGCTCAGCCTTGCCGCCCTGGTGACCCGGACCCCCGTTGGCCTCCGCGGGAAGGCCTTTAGGCGGTGTGTCAACGTGCCGCTGCCCAGGAGATTCTGGCTCTTGCTGGCTGATGGGAGAATGCTGCCTGTGTCTCTCTCTCTCCATCTGCTTGGCTTCCTGGAGCTGAAACACATACACAAAAGGTCATGTGACTTTAAACATGCATCAGGGCATTTACAAGCTTAGACATGTTCTCCTGGGCGTCTGGAAGCCTAAAGCCAAGTAGATGAACGTCAACATCTCTGAGCTGGAGGTAAACGATTGCATTTAGAAAAACAGGTTTCTGTTTAAAGCAAAAGGGTAACACAAGACCAGTTTCTTTTAGCATCTTCTGTATGTGTAGATGATGTATGTGCACAGAGACAGATGGTGGTTTGATAACATGCACCTGGAATGACAATCTGGCCTGAGCCAAAGTGAAGGTAAAACAGGGTAAAAACATGTTAGCCACAATAGCTTAGCAAATTATATCAACTGCTGTTGTTACATATAGTTAAACGTTTCTCACTATTATACCGTATATTTATTATTACATAGACAACTGGATCTTCAAACAGGATCACATTAACCGTAGATGGCACAATATCAAGTGTCAGCCAGGAAGCACCTTTAATGCTAAAAAAGTGCTAAAAAAGGATGAGAGGCTTATCTATCTCTTCTCAAACAAAGTCTAATTTCCAATATTTTATAGCTCCTTAGTTACGCAGCTTGGGCTGTGTCATAATGTGTCACATTATGTCTAGACTGTAAGCCGTGAGTATCGGAAGAATATTTTGGTCAGTGTCACTACCTAGAAATAACAAAACTTCACCTCGCTGTCTTCATTTACATGCAGCTTTCTAAACCACACGTTAGCATGCATTTGTCCAATCACACCAGGTATTAACATTAGTTTTGGGTCATGTGATTATAACTAAATACAAGATATATAATTGCACAACACTTCTCAGATCATCTCCGGTTTGCCTGAAATCAACGTGAAATGACACAGACCATCTGAAGGACATCTAATACAGGTGTTCCATCCATTAAGATTTGACTTAGACTCTACCTTTTGAAAACTGAGACTAGGTTTAGACTTCACCTTCAAAGACTCGAGACAGGACTTAGACCACACCTTCAAATACTTAGACACGGCATTTAAAGACTTGAGACATGACTTAGACCACACCTTCAAATACTTAGACACAGCATTTAAAGACTTGAGACATGACTTGGATTTGCCCCTTAAACACTTGACTTAGACTTTGACTCCATCTTTAAACGATTGCGATTTGACTTAGACTCCACCTTTTGAAAACTGAGACTTGACTTAGACCACACTTTGAAATACTTAAGGCTTGACTTTGACTCTGCCTTTAAACACTTGACATTTGGCTTAGACTCAGCATTTGAAGACTTGATTTAAAATTGGCTTTTAAACCCCTTAATCTTGACTTAGACTTCGTCTTTAAACACTTAAGACTCAACCTTTAAAGATTTGACCTTTATACCATTGAGATTTGACTTAAACTCTGCCTTTAAACGCTTGAGGCATAAGTTACGAACACATCCACCCGTGAGAGATGTAAACAAGGCCACACAATTGCTGAGAGAAAACAATTTCAATCACGCTCCTGTACAACACATAAACATGGTAAAGACAGATGACAAGAACAAATTATTCATGGACTGCAGGCAAAAACGCAATGAAGCCAAGGCAAGCAGATCAGAGTGAGGCATCCGAGAGAGAAAGAGAGAGAGATAAAGAGAGCAGGAGTGACGGATGATGCTGATGTACACAAACTAGAAAAACTTCAAGATCAAGCACATGTCAAGGCAGTCCTCTCACTCTTTACCTGACGATCACGCTTTCTGGATGCCAAAGACCAACTGATCTTGTGATTTGTAAGCTATATTTTGAGGGGGTGGGTAGGAGGAGAGGCATTAACCAAAGAGAAAGAAGAGATGTTAGATCAAGACGTCATTTCCCTGTATTACCAGAGGAGAAGTGTCAAATGCACTCACTGCTTGGTTTTCCATGCGGGCGAAAATCACATTCAGCATTTGGGTGAGGGTTGCTTTGGCTGTGGTCTGGTTGATGAGGTTTTTACTGGCCAGATAGATGTTGTAACACGTTCTCACAGCCTGTAGCACCGTGCCTTCGTGGATCTCGATGTGCTGGGAGGTCACGGCCGTAAGCAAGGCCTGTCGGGGCCAGACAAGGACAGATAAATGCAAACATTAGCACAGAGGGAATTAAACCATAACTGATAAATCTTAGGAATGTAGCCAAACAATACGGGGAGTGTTATTATTTACTACTTTAGCTGTTGGAATCTTTTAAAGTTCAGAGATTAAGGTCAACATGAGAGTGTATGAAAGAGCTCAGGCACCCTTCAGGAGTCATGGCTTTCCTACCACTCCACATTCCAAAATGAGATGTGGAAAACAATAGCTTAGTCAAATGTTGGTATGGAAATGTGAGCACTACAGGTTAGGGCAGTTCCACGTTAGGCAGATAAACAGACATGCTTTTAGATGTATAGGTTTATTATTTGCTCTCTATATTACTTCCTATGGTGCTTTTCAATATTTTGAGTGCTTGGTATTTTAGTATCTTATTAGAATAGTTTCATATTCCTGTGGCAAATCCCTTTAGCTTTTACGTTAACCATTTGTCTCAGATATATTAAAATGCTAACATTTAATATTGTGTGTGAGAAAAGATTTTGGAGTTTGGGTTACAGCAGCTTTGTTAAACTACATATTCTAAATTCATATAGCTTTTTTATGTGGATGCCAAGAAAATAAATGAAATCAATTGTCAAATGGAATAGGGCTGAGAGATACATCACTATCCATATTCGCAATCATTTAGCTGTTACTAAACTCAAAAACAGCACAAATATTGCAATCATTTTAATGCACTTTTTATATGACCATTAAGTTATGTTCTATGATATTGTGATTCAAATTTAACAATTAAATTGAATAATCACTCAAAACTGAGTTTAAAGTCTTCCATGTATTCATTTAACAAAATAACTACTGTTAAAGTAGTGTATTTTAACTTCTTGTATCAAACATGTATTTGATCAAAATGCCTAAAGTGGCTATTCTTCTGATGAAAAAGGCACCTGAATATCTAGACATAATATTGAATAACATTTCATATTTATTTTTGTATTTGCATTAAAAATCTAAGTTAAATTTAAACTTTTATGTAGTAATAATTAGTAAACAATAATAGCTATTGTCAGAAAGACATATAAGTGATCTCCAGAGAATTGAAAAAAAAAAACATAATTATTATTAAATATTATTTATTTATAAATATTACTTATATATTTAATTTATATATTATTTTTTATTTATATTTAATTAATTGTTTCATATTTATTTATATATTACTATTATATTTATAATTATATGATTAGTTTCATTATGGAATACTTCTGAAAACAAGGGTACAAGGGAGAAGATCCTTATAACTTTTGATCACTATGATACATCTATAAGGAATTCCACTGACCTTAAACTCAAATATCTAACAACATTGTTCTCTGAACATCTCTAAATATAAAACCAATAAATATAAAACTTCTGCGCTTACGAAATGAACCTAAGGAAAAAACATATAAACTATCTGACCTTTATAATTTGCAACTGGACGCCTTCATCCGTCTGCGGCCCCTGGAAACAGCCGCATATCGTTTCTATGATCCTGTCGATGAGCTTCTTTCCAGGTATGGTGTTGTCTGGAGCGCTGCCCGTCAGATGACCATATGCTATGAGTTTCTGCACAACCATAAACGCTGCACGTTAGATCTTACCAATCTCTCACGAGAAGCATACTGACATTATGAGACACTGACCTGTAAACAGTCTAAGGCGGTGATGACAATTCGAGGACATTTGGACTGACAAGCCAACTCAAACGGCAGGAAGTACTGGTCTGCTTCGACAAAGCTGGTCTTGGTTTTGATTGGTGGTAAAGTACTGGAGCCGGACTTGTTATCACCAGGTGGTGGGCTGCAAAACAAAATACATGACCAACTTATATTCTGTGGAGTAAAAATACGATCAAGAAAATAAAAAGGACCCCGGGGCCAGTGTAAGAAACTTTCACTGGCTGACATGGGGAAGATTTATTGAAATTGCAACATTGATTTGTGGAAGTCCTGAAAGCATCTGTTTGAATGAGTTTATAATCATAAATCACGGTATATGTCATTAGTTTCCAGCAAAAGTGTGTTTATGAATTTAAAGCTGTCACAATCATTCAAGTACTGAACTGATGTATGAAGCCCACATCAATATACATCCAGATGGACCAGTATTCATTGCCATGGTTCTTTCATTGCATTATAGCAATATCATTTTCACCTATTGAAAATGTTGCCAGGGCAAGAAAAAATCTTACACTGGTCTAACTTGACTTAAAAAAAAAGCAGGCACCAAATTATTTTGCTTCTGAGAAATGGAGGGAGCCCTCAAGCCTTTTTTAAACAGCCACACTGCAGTGGATGTGATCTAGACTGCAATTTCTCACTTTATATCAAGGCAGTAGATCAGAGAGAAAGACCAGCATCAACAGAGCTGGAGATGTGCCAGGTCAGGCTGACTGCTGGGGCTGCTGTGCCTTAGCTAAGAGCTTGACGAATTCTTTCAGCGAGTCGAGAGATGATGAGTGCAGTGGGACACAGGGATGGGGCGGGTGAGAGAAGGTGGAGTGTGATGAAGACTAAAACAGAGCACGAGAGGGACAGAATGAAGAAGAGAGTGAGTAAAGAAGCAGACGGCTGCATCTTCATTTCCTGTTTGTAGTATGCTGCATAATTAGGATTAATGTATCCCAAATGACAGTATGGTGAAAATAGCATGCCGAACACAACCGGAGGGCATTGCATTTGTTGAGGATTTTTAAAGTAAATCAAGCATGCTTTTTGGGTTAGAATCTTTTGCCCTGCAGTTCATCTTCAACATTTTCTGTCGAATCTGTCAGTGCAGTTAATAAAATGCCTAATGGCAAAATAAAAGTAGTAAAGTAATGATATTACAAGCAAGCGCACATGTATTGTGCAATGAAGACGTCTGTGATCAGGACACAACTTTAGGACGTTGCACAGACGTTTCTTGCGTCACTATGTGGTGGCAGAACCACAACGAAATCTGTAGTTACAAAAAAATACTACTTAACCTGATTCCTGAGTTTATATTTAAAGTAACAATTCAAATACAATTCAAATGTAATGACCTCAGTGTAACTTGATGTAACAAGGCTGACCTAAATAACACATACACAGCACACTTTCTACTGACTCTTCTTCATTGGCTGCCTTTAAAAAAAGCGCTATAACTAGCAGTCTGATTTAAGAACAAATGATTTCTGAGCAAGTTTATCAAATAAATTGCTGCAGAAAAAAAAATCTATAAATCTGACTAATCCTCCTTCCCTACAATTTCCACTTTAAATAACAATTTGTCAATCCTGCATACCCGTGGCTCTTAAAAGAGACAGTTCACCCAAAAACAAAAATTCTGTCATCAATTACTCACCTCGAGTTGTTCCAAATCTGTATAAATGTCTTTGTTCTGATTAACACAGAGAAAGATATTTGGAAGAATGCTTGTAACCAAACAGTTCTTGGACCCCATTGACTACCATAGTAGGAAAAATTACTTTACATTTTTTTGGTTCTGTTGAAAACAAGAGAAGATGTTTTGAAGAAAGAAGTAGAGCAAACAGTTCTGGGTACTTTTAACTACCATTGTAATTTTTCCTACTATGATAGTCAATGGGGTCCAAGGTTTGGTTAAAAGCATTCATCCAAAGTTCTTTCTTTGTGTTTAACCAATCAAAGAAATGTATGCAGATTTGGAACAACTAGAGAGTCATTGATGACAGAAATTAAATTTTTGGGTGAACTATCCCTTTAATGTATCATGTTGCCTTCTTGAGCATCAGTGCATGTGTTGTAATAGTAAAAGATATAAAAGATGGATGGAATTTTCTGAACTCCAGTGAATAGTTTAATGGTTCAGGACAAATGGGAGCATGAATAACAATCATAAATCGTACAAAGATTGCTGAATTTTAGTAAATTATGTTATTATTCACTGTTGTGGATATGTTAACATGTTACATAGGTTGTTCAGGGCAATATCCCTCTTATTTGTTCTTAAATGTGAACTCACGAGAAACACTTTATAAGGTATATAATCAGGGTTGCCAAGTCTGGGCTTTTCCTGTGGAATAGGTCTGCTTTTACATTGTTACAGCAGACTGTTTTTTTATTCACGGGTTAAAGGTGGAATATTTTTGCTCATCATTAGTCATTTTGAAGGAGATTTTCTTAAGAACAAACTGAGCAAAATAGTCACTTTAAAATATGGCTCACTTTTACAAGATGTAAACACTGGTCCTGAAGCACTTCCAATTTTTCCTTACGTAAATAATTAAATGTTAAAGATATTCCTTTAACATTTCGATTGCTCCAAGGGCTTTATTATAGGAAAGGCAAATATTGGTATTTTGTCTTGGGTTGTAGGGGTAGTTTTGATTAGCCATTGGGCTGCTTTTATAATGGAAATCTGGCAACCCTGTACTTCATTTAGCTCTCACAGTATGGGATATTGCACACAGGGCTTGGCTGAATGAATTCTACAAATCTATCAGAGTGGCTACACAGTATATATTTAGCATGAAGTGGACGTATACAAACTGGGATGCAGCCATACAGTGTTGCCGTGGCAATAATGTCTCAGGCAGCTGACTCATCACAGGCTGACTCAGTGGAACACGGCTACAGTATAATAAAGCTCTTCCCATTGGCTCGGCTCAATTTCCCTCCTCTCCTCGCTTCTCCTTCTTTCAATCTTATTTATCTGTCTGTGGAGAGATTAGCCAGCTCATATTTTTAATTGACATAAATTGAGCTGTAGCCACTCTACAGGGGAAAAGCCTGGACCTCCACGGAGTCCAGAGATTACCTCACACAGCTCTCGCTCAGTCTGAACTCTCTCTTTTTACTCTCCTAGCCTTAACCAATACAACTCGGCACATGGGAAAAATCCAAAGATCATATACAGGGAGTGCATGTATAGTTCATCGCTGAGACATCAGGGAAAGTTCAGTCCAAAAAAATCAAGACGATCTGCTGGATGCCATTCTGCATCATCTCACAGAAACGTAATGTTTAAACATCAAATGTATGCAAGCTAAAGTTGAGAGAGAGAGTGCAGGACAAAGATCACCAAACAGAACGAAAACAACAAAAGAGGGAAAATATCAAAAGCACACAAGAACAAACACAAAGCAAGACAGCTGGAGGAAACAGGTGAGATGTGAATTAATGGATGCAAAGGGTGAATGGATGCTGCCCCGGGGAGCCATACGAGATGAAGGCCTGAGCCAGACGAGACGGGACTCAAAATGTGCTGCTGTTGCCCTGTTGAGAGTCCTAAGAAAAGTACGTCTCATTCCTGGGCCCCAGACACACAGCGAGGTCCCCGAGCACAGGCCAAGAGATGTGCTTTTCTATCACCAGTGAATGCACACACAAATCACAATGAGGACAAAGGAGCGGGCAGAGCACAAAGGGACTGCGTGTGGTTACCCTCTGGAAAATGTCAGATGTGCATTACAAACATCGAGCATGGCTAGAACACAGGGGAGCTTGAAATACATGTTAAATATCTCTAGGCATGGGGTACGGCGTAAGAAATCGACTTACCTTAATTTCTCTGATTCCGCCTTGATTTCCTCTGAAAAGAAAAAGAGAAAGCAGAGTTACTGAATTGTGGAACACATTAAAAAATATTCGTCCCATAGAGACTAATAGTGGCAGAATTATAAGCAGCTATAAATACAGACTTAATCGGATGGTTGTCTTGTTTTCCGTCTTCTGCCAGGAAAAATATAAGCATTAGGAGTTCAAGAGCAGCTTTTCAGAGCAGTATGTGCCATGTAAATCTCAAGACGCAACGCCATTCGGAAAAATCTGCCGTAACAACCAGAAGGAACATCAGTCCTACTTTTACTGGGGTTTTTGCATTTTCTGAAGAAATGCTTGTGAAAGCTTACCAACTTGCTAAAAGGTTCGGAGTGGATTGAAGGATGCTGCCATGCTATTAGTAGGATTTACTGGGTGGTTGCTAAAGCATTGGTGGGGGTTTCTGGTGCTTGCTTGCTGGCCTGAATCAAAAGAGCCCAATCTCAAGTTTCTATGGTGTTTTGGTTCCTAAATTCGGTCCTTTCAATGTAATTCTGAATCTATCAGGTATTTTTAAGTGTGTAATGATGTGTCGCAATACAACAAATTAAATCCTATTAGAGCTTTGATGATTACTTTAACCATAAAATGCATTTTTACCTGTATAATCCTATTGGTTGAGTGGTGAACACATAACCTGCATCCACAACGTTTTAATGATTTTTTGTATTTTTACTGCTTTCAGAAGTTCTCTCTTAGGGTTTAGCTTTCTTCTGCTAAACAGAAAAAATATTTTGAAGAATGTTGGTAACCAAAAACCGTTGGTCCCCAACGCAATGCAAGTCAATGGGGACCAACGGTTTTTGGTTACCTATATTCTTTGAAATATCATCTTTTGAGTTCTGCAAAAGAAAGAAAGTCATACAGGTTTGAAATGTCAAGAGGGTGAATAAATGATGACAGAATCTTTGTTTTTAGGTGAACTATCCCTAATAGTGTAGGAAAATTCTGCTTTAAAGGCAGAATAGGTGATTCTGTCTAGAATTTTTTTGTCATGCTGGTTGGAAATCTCTTTACATCCTGATAGCAATCAATAAGGAAAGTGGTCCAACGATATTTTTATAATCAAATATCATCTGTGAAAGGCGTAGGACCAAAAAACGTTCACCCTATCATTGCATTCGGTCCGAATTCCGGTACATTTTCAGTCAACGTATTTTGCAGCCCACTGCACACTCTGCAGGCATCAGTCCAGACACAGCAGGAGAATGGCAGGTAAACAGCTGGAACCTATCTTTCCCTTGTTAAATGTGTGCAAGTTTTGTATTATGAATCCCCATGTTGTGCATTGTACAGCCTACTATTTATACCTATTTTTCCAAACGCTACCAAAAGCACCTCTCTGAAAAATACCACAAGTTGATTTAAGGTCTTATCCATGTCTTTAGCACAAACAATGCAAGATAAGTTAAGATTGTTTAAATCGCTCTTTGTGAGCACCAGCAGGGGTACATTAAGTTGAAAAATACATGTAAGATGGAGAAAATCAATCATGAGGTTGTTCTCAATGAAATTTACCAACTTTCCAAATGACATAAATTAGATTTTGGATTAGTCGGAAAAACTCGATTTTTTAGCTTACAACCGCTTTGATCTGTTCCTCACAGGTCGGGATTTCTGACTGCAATCTGGGCTGGTGTCTTGAAAGTAATTTGGTTTGAATATGTTTGTGCTGAACGAGAGCCCGTGGTCCCACCGAGCAGCTCCAGTCATGAATGACTACGTGTTGGGCACGGGAACAATGTAATACTGTAGAGAGACGATCTCTTTCCTCCCCTTGGCAGTAAACAATGACGAGTATATAGCAGCATAATGACATCTACACGCTGTGATGACAGACAGCCCTCCACCAGATAAAACTGCCTCTGAACACAATGCAGGGAGAGATTATGGTGAACTGATGCCTAACACCGTGTCTACAACAGACTTGTCGCGTCCAGAGTAGACCAAATTTAAAATTATAATGGGTTTTAATGCGTTTTAAATGTCTTTTGTCGTTTAGTGTCACACCGGTTGCGTCTGGTGTAGACACGGTGTTACACTGTTATTAGCATTTCTTTAATTAGTAAATTGGTCTGATTAGCATAAAGCTAAAATATAATAGTATAAAATGTGTTTTGTAAGCAACCAGATGCATTTATAATTAGTGATGGGTACCGAGAACCGGTACATAATTGGGTCGATACCAGAGTATCGATAAGCTTCATGACAAACGATACTGTTATCGATACTTGCGTTGTTTTATCTCTGTGTATTCGGGTGTTAAATGGTGAATTAGAGATTGCTGCTGCTGCTGCCTATAATTTTCCATCCCTGAACGATGTCCGAATGGCCGAAGTTTGCTCGACGTATGTGTGATATCGAGGGCCATATGATATCCGCAATGTATTTGTAATCTGCTTGTTTTGCGTGTTTATGAGTGAAAGAGTGGCATGGTTGCGCTTGTGGAGCTTTCAGCGTCTGCGTTTCACAACGAGGAAGCTTCCGTCAAACGCCCTTTTGCGGCAACCCGCCAAAATAAAAGTCCTTTATTTGAGAACAAGTTATAACATTGTTTTTAATAATTCGGAAACGGAGTATATTTACTTACTATAGTAAATTGAAGTAAATGTGCTAGTAAAATTATAAAAAAATAGTACATATAATTAAAAAATATATATACTAAAAATAGTACTTAAATTGATGTAAACCTTAAACCAGAAAGGAAAAAAAATACGGTCTACCAGCCAAATAACCATAGTGATGTTATGTAAATATGTTGAATTACATTATGATGTGCTCCTTTGCACATGCTAAGTGCCGTAAGTGGTATGCTAAGAAACACACACACGTTTTGTTATCTGGCATTTTCTGTTTGCTCAGAAGCATTTGTAAACTGCAATTCTAAAGCTCAGCTGTAATAAAGAAACGTAAAATATTTAAAAAAAAATTCACATCATGTCTTTTTGCTTTAAATTATAGAGCAAAGTATCGATATCGGTAAGCTGTATCGGTATCAATAAAATCTTAACGATACCCATCCCTATTTATAATATATGATAAAACATTTTAAATATTACAATAATTTAAACCATTACAAAGATTTATCATCTATATAAAAAAAATCTGTTTTGGTACATCCTTAAAAACAATGGGATATTATTAGCTACATTAATAACTATGACTCATGAATAACATGACAGTATTAAAGCAATATTTTAACCAAGATATTGAATTCTCATAATTTACTCACTCAACAACGACAGCATTTTAATATAAATGTATTGGTGTTAAGCGGAAAAAAGATATTACTATTTTATCATTAGAAAATGTTCATTTTTGCACAATCCATTTCTGGTTTTACACGCGTTCATTGCGGTAGAGGATCTAGATCAGTTCAATAAGTGTTAGCTACAGACCGTCCCTGGATAAACATGGAAACCATAGCAACATGTACCATGTTACCTGAATTTTCAACAGAATATCCTTGGTTTATATTTGTCTTCATCTATTGCATTAGGTCCGTTCAGCGCATTTATTTCTCTAATCTTCACAGAGAGCCGTGAACCGACCTTGAAAAGCTCCAGGCTTGAGCAAACAAACGAAAGGAAAACAAATAACAGCCTCCACATCACAGCTGAAACGTCAGAGAAATGTTACAGGAAAGCATCCCATCTAGAGGTTTCACAGAAATCCAGGGTTGTTTGCAGGGATGTGGCAATAGTCTAAACTCCATGTTGTTAATAATTTTATTTATACCGGCAATACATGAGCAACATATTCATCATTTTAGAAATCAAATGAAAAAATTCATAAAAGCAACACAATGATCGAAACAAAACAACAGCTAATGTAAAATAATGGTCATGACTCATGTGGAATTCAGAGTGCAAGTACACATGAATTCTAACACAAAAAGCTTTTTCCCGAACCTTTATTGCAAACACTGCAGCACCGACTGAAGTGACCTGGTAAAATGTCTTCAAGGGCACGGCAGTGATTGGACTAGTAGATTAGGAATTTGGCACCTTGAAATCCAGGGTCACACTTGTAAGCAGCCCTCCTTCATCACTGGAATGAAATGACTCTTCCTTCCTACACATCCCAAAAACCTGACAAGTACCACCAAACACAATCTTACTATATCTCACACTGATGCACTCAAACAGTTGGCGCCATTACGCTGCTGAAATATTGCCAGTGCAAACACTTTCTGATCCGACAGTTGAGACAACAAATTATGACACCTCATAAATACGTTTCTATCAGTTATAATGAGTTTCAAATGAATGATATGAAATGTGACAGTGCCACACAGCACTCATGATCTCCAACACAAAGTGTGATTAATAAATAAAAAACCTTTCTGTTATTTCAACTGAGAATTTTCTTTTTTCTAAATCAGAAGAACTGTTATTGAACAAAAATGTCCTTAAAAAAAATTCCTTAATACTATATTTCCTTAAACTAATATATTTACCAACAATAATTGTATACCATTGATGCTGTTTCCCATGTACATATCTGTGTACTTATTACAGTAAATAAAATAACTGGGTTATAACTAGGTACCAACCCTGAACCTACCCCTAAACCTAAACTTATACCATGTAGGTACTTTATACTACCCAGTACTTTCTTAGGAAAGTACACTGCAAGTACACTATAGATACGCGTACTGTAAAATAAAGTGCAAACACTTTATTTTATAGTGCCCGTGTTACAGTGTTATTATACATTTAAGTACAGAGTAATAAAAATTGACTACATTTACTTACTATAGGGTTAGCGTTTGGTTTAAGGTCAGTTTCATGTAATTATGCATAATTTATAGTCAATACTATAGTTCATACATGTAACATGTGTAACAAGGGCACCTTAAAATAAATTGTTACCTTAATTAAAAAATACAAAACATTAAAAATGAATCAAATTAACTTTATCTTACCAATAAAATCAAAAATATATATTGTTAATATTCCAGACCACCAATATGGACAGTTTTTCTGTTTAAATAAATAGCATTAAAATAGAATAGTATGGTTTACTTTAAATGAAAAACATAACGTATATGGTGAATGAGAGGGACAAGGTTATTGACCCACATTAGGACATGGTTCCCCGTGTCCCCTCTATTATTTGACGGGGCCTCTAGAGACCTTCAGTGGATATCAGGCCGGGGACACACAGCATTCCACACCACCGTGGAAAAATAAATAAATTCAAGTAGCCCTACTGTAATCATCTGCCTATGAATGAGAGCGATTGTGTGTGAGAGAGTGAGAAAATGAGATTTTGCCAGATGTCATATGCAATAAATCCATGACACATTAACCTGTAAAAATATGGATGTCTGCCTCATCTCCAAACACACCACTGGTTACTGAAACACTTCTAGACTGCATGAATTTTTTTTTACTTTACTGTAACGCCCAAGAAAATATGCAAAACTTGATTTCAAGATGCCAGGCTGTGGTCACCCGGGTGTTGCTATGCATTTGCTAGGACTTCTGGGTAGTTTTTAAACCAGCCCGTTTAAAAAAGCCGATCCCTCCATGACATTCTGTTCCATTGATAGGGCTTTGCTTTTCCTTTCACTTTAAATGTCTTTCGACTTTTATCATCTGCCACATCTGATAGAAATGTAACAGTACATAAAAGTTCATGGCAAAGTTACTTACTGGGGTTTAAAAAGTCAAGCCTGCACGTCTGAAAACTGATACGTGCCGTCAACACAAAGCACTTAGTGTTTGCGTTCTGAGCTGTAGCAGAAATCCAACTCTTTCTGATGTTCATTCACATTATCCCTGCTTATGTGGGCCTCAACACAGGAACGCTGGCTTTGATCCACAACCACCATTATCCAAATCAAAGAAATGTCTTTATCATCATGGCCACACGTTCAGGTAGCACAACATATTATATTTGAGGCACTAACTGAATAGAACAGTTTAGAGAACTGGTTCTCAAAACTGTGGTACGCGTTCCACTACTGGTACTTGAAGAGAACCCGGTGGTACGTGACATGAGAAAACTCTTTATATTACTTTACATTTTGTGTTTTAAATACAATTTCAAATGTTTAATAAATGATTGATAAATATGGAATACATCTCAGCCTTTGTGTAATTTTAAAATAGTTGTTGAATTATTGTTTATTTGTCATTGGTCGATGTAACACAGAGCGGGAGCAGACAGACGCTTGTGAGTCCCTCAGAGCTGCGTGCAAATTAAGTTTCTTATGTATTTCTGCACTTGAACAGCTGTTTAACACTGTTGTTATTGCTATAAAGTGCTAATTCACCACAGGTCTGCATTTACTCGAGATTAAATCAATGAAGCGTGCGGACAAGGTGTAAGGATAAAGATTAACAGCTCTACTATTAATTTGAGTGTTTATTCATATGATGTTCTATGCCGGTCATTAGGTGGTACTTGGAAAAACGAATATTATTAAAGGTGGTACTTGGTCTGAAAAGTTTGAGAACCACTGGTTTAGGGGATACAGAAAATAAACGCAACCTCAGGTAACCTATTGCCATGTGTTGGAGTGTAATTTAAGCTAACAGAAACAGACCTGCTTGCAAAGAAAATATACTAAAATAAAGACTCGTATCTCATAAGAATTATTCATCAAGATTTTGATGTGTGTTTTGAGGTGCTGTTGGCGGCTTCAAGATAATTGTGCACAGGGGATGAAGTTCGACATTTGAGATGAAAGTGATGTAAAAAACAAGTGCCGTCATCTAAACAGCACAGAGATGGAATTCACACCAATCGGAGGAATAAAATCAGTACAACTAATGTAAACCAAGCTTGAAACCAAAAACGGATGCAGTGGCACAATATCACGCAATGTTCAGCATATTGCAAATTGTTGTGGGTTTATGGTTCGTTTGAATAGGAAATGATGGGGAAAAGAACAGAAAACAACCAGAAATGTACTCCCTCATATGAGCACCATGGAATCACATATAAGAACCTGTACACTGCAACTGCTAGGCCAGAGGTCCAAGATGAAAGAAAATCATCAAAGTTACTACGATAAAGAATCCGTGAGAGAATTAAAAATCACTAGAATTAATTCACATATAAATAATATTTGCATGACTCTAAAACTAAAGCATCAGGATGTAGATTAATTCACAGGTGTTTTTCCATGTTGGCCATTACAGGTACAAATGCTTCAACTGAATTCAAGTGTAACACTTCTAATCGTTTAAAGTAAGAAATGTCCTCCACAAAACAGAACATACCCACGAAACCGATGCTGATTTGCAAAAAAAAAATGCATTTGCTAACATTTGTCAACATTAAGGCTGCAATCTATAATTTTTGCCTTTAATTTATATTTATTAAATTAAATTATATTAAATATAGATTTTTTATGCACGGTAGTTGACAAATAAACCAAAAATGTGTCCTATGGTGTGACAGAAAAAAACTTGAAATATTGCTGCAAGCAGAAATTACGGGGTCAAGCACAACAATGACTGGGGAAATATTTTGGTCATGTCAGATGATTAGATTTTGAAAACCAAGTTTAAAAACATAGGGAAAGGCACCTAGAACACAATAAAATTGGTTATAACTTTTTTATATGAATAAAAATGTTATTTTAATATAACAAAAACATTTTTTAAACAAACTGTTAATATATTATTGTCACACCATAGGAAACATGTACATATATTTGTCCTCTACCCACTTGTATGTGCTCAATAACAGAAAAAATTACAGATTTCAACTTTAAAAATCAGTTTCTATGTTCTTTACAGGAATGATGATCTAGGGAATACCTGATCAATGGAATACAATCAAATTACATCACATGACGTAGATGTCAAACATGTCCGTGTTACACCCGAGACCATATCGGCTCTGGAGGTGTCAGTCGCACCTCTAATGAAGCAGAAATAGCTTCACTTTCACTCGCGGCTGTGGGAGGTGGGCCGAACGCATGCTGTGACATGTCGCTCCGTACAGCTGCGTCGCAGGGAGTTTAACTCTGCAGGACGACCAAAACCCACAACTGTTGACAATCTCCCCCCTTCGGCAAATTGCAGGCGAGCTCTGTAATTACATATTTCTCAATCTCGACTCCAAACCTTGAGCCCTAAATATGAACACGCTTTCTTTTCTTCAGCCCCGCACCATGCAGTCGCTGAACGACACTGGGACACCTTCACCTGGGGCAAGCAACTCAGGGCATGTAATATCTTCAGCCAATAAAGTCTCCGGCCACAGGGAGATGTTTGTTCCATCAATTAGGCAAAAAGCCACAGCGGAGTGAATTGTGGTGTGTCTTGTGGTAAAACACACATGCTGCAGCATCGGGGAAAGATAAACAGTCCTAAGAGAGCTCGCCAGTGTGATCAGCACCAAGGCAACATGCATACGCTAATGCAACAGCAAGACCTGCAGTCAACCATAAAAAACAAACTGCAACCGTCGCCAGACTGCTTGTGAATTGAGTCCAACTGGATGTAAAAAGGTTTCAGATGTTGATAAGAGTTTCATTGAGATATTCCTCTCTTCCTCTAGTCATTTCTGTCTTGAGAGGACTCGTACGAGCCAAAACCAGCAAAGCTTCTTTCATGAGACCATCTGGGTGTAAATCCCTCCAGCTACAGGAAAACTCTAATATGCTGCCTACCTCAAACTTCATTTGCATGGGGGTGTTTTGTTTTAAAGATTTCCTTTTTTATTTCTATTTCACTGTGCATTTTTGTTTTCACTTTTTGTTGCTATTTTAACGTGCATTATTTATGTTTGCATGTATGTTTGTAAAAAAATGTATAGCGTTACAAATCTGTAAATCTACACAGCTTAACTTCAAATTAAGTTTGTTATTTACATACATTTTATTTAGCAGATGCTTTTATCCAGCGAGGACTGCATCTAACATTGTTTTAGGAGTCACCAACAAGCATAATCTTCAAACCTGTGTTTACAAGTAAGGCTGTCATGATTATTTATTCAAGTGTTTTAGAATACTTAACAAAATGATGGAGGAGCGCATCCGTGCAACATAAGACAAAATAGGTCATTGTCACTTTTTCATTATACACATTTCTTCATTACATATCTTTAAAAGGTGTTTAATATAACTATGGTCAGCAAATTTCTTAGTATCTTCCAAAACCAACAATATAAATATAAATCTGAACATTATTTACATTTTCACATGACATTGCACTGTGGCTAACAAAAATAAAATCCATACTGTAGTTGTGGATGAAACATGTTTTGTAAAGGAATGATATACAAATGAATTATTTCATTGAATTAGCTCCGTTTGTCTATTATATGGTAAAACTGTGTTGTAAAGTTTTACTGATCGACTAATAATGATCGATATGCTACACACTAGGGCTGGGCAATGCGAAGATGTTATTGTATATCGCCGATGTCTCGCAAATATCTCGATGTCGATTACAACAGACAGATACCAGACGATAATTGATAATGGACGAGCTGCGTCGGCAAAGCAAAACCTCATGCTCGCGGCGCTCCTACCCTGTCGGATTAACCTACCGCAGGGCAAAATTGTATATAATCTAAACCACATCGACAAAATAAACAGGTAGGATGATTTTACAATGCAAAATACCCTGTCAGATAGTCCTACCATCTTAAAATGAACACATAAAATAAGCGCAAAAAAATGACGTAACATTGATGTGCGCATGCCTGGTAGGATAATCTGACTGGTAGGATGAAATTTCAGGACACATGCATCAGCATAAAAGCGTTTAGTTTATCTACGCGCTTTACCTGATGGTAGATCGTCTGCGCAATGTTGCAAATAGAGTTGTAGATAGGGTGCCATAAACAACATGTATACGTTTTTGCTTAAACATTAAAGGCAAACAAATTTGACAAGCTGTTACATTCACCACAACACCGATTACTGGCACGTGTTGACAGTTCAATTTATCATAAATGTGTTAAAAAGCAGAGACATTTAACAGTAAATTGTAACCACCATTGCTCAAGTATCTCCTGGTGCATTTATGGATCTAGTTCTCAGGCAACGTAAACCAGAAAACAACTAAACATGCCAACATTTGCCAAGATCAAACCAGAGCCTCCAAACCCAACGTCACTGTTTGTTACTGCTGGTTCCTGAGAGCGGTACATCTTTCCTTCATTCCCACAGATGCATTACCATTTCAAAGCACAGACATCCACACTGCGCTGGCACACTTGACAACCAGGAGAAATTGAAATGAACATCTCTAGCCCTGCAGTCATTTTTCTTTGCCTCCCTGGTTAGTATTTTGCAGCTTCTGCCTGCAGTTTTATTTTGTAGACAGAAGCCCCGTGAAGAGTGATTATTTTAACAGGTTTCCGGCCGTTCTGGAAGGTTGATGAGCCTAGTTGAATGGAGAGATTGTGATGAATCTTCGCGTCGGCCGGGATTACAAGCATTGGTTAACATGGTCAACTTGTTAAAAAACGAGTTGGACGTATGACGTAGTATTTCTGTGCTTGATACACTCCCCCAGCCCAGCACTCCCACTTGTTTCGGAAAGTTTTTTTAAGTTTGGATCCCTGTTTCGTAACAGGGGTTCTATTCCTTTTATTGGGCAATTCTCCCGGAAAAGCACGCCCACTGCAAGGCGAAAGAACTTGCCCACCCATGCACCAACCGACGAAGGCTGAGAAGACCAGTTTATCAAGATTGGCTGCTCTGTGGGCCTGCAGCTACATCTCGTAACTCTTGCGATAGTGAGAGAAGCTGAGGTGTGTTTGTTTGTTCACAGCATTTCAGTGACGGATGTTTTATAAACGGTTATATAACGCTGGATGTGGAGATCGTTTGAATAGATGGAGCGGTCCCAGTGCTAAAAGATGCCGGACATGAATTGCATGCGGTAAGTGAAACTAAGTCATATGTCTTTGTTTGTTGGCAATCGGCGCGTACGTGCAAATGTAAAACGAAGGTAATGCAATGATGTATTGTGTGCTCGTGCTGTAGTTCCGTCCCCCTGCCCGCCTCCCACAGCTCGTCTTTTTCAGGAAATAATCGTACAGCTGTATCTCTCTTTTATAAATTAAATCAAACTAAATACTCTATGAAGATACCATGTATGCAATACTACTACTTAGGTACTCAAGATTAAAACGAGATTGGCAGAAACTGTGTGTTTAACCCCATATTAAGGTAATAAACAGAACAGGGTTTACATTAACAATAATGCAGACAAATCTGTTTTTGTAGCGTGATCCTGACCTGAAAACAAATCTAAATCGGTCCAGCCTAAAGCCTTTCTCACCCTGGCTCCACCCATCAGTAAAATGTGTCGGTGTAAGACAATAATTGTTACTGAGTCTGATACACAGAGGCTTAATGTTCGAGCTTTATTTGAACCAAGAGAGCACTTAAATATATACGAGCCCACCCTGATGCTGGAGTATTAAGGTCCGAAGTTTACTTTTTGCTAATATATGATAAAATACGTATCTGCTAAATGAATTCAATATTTAATGGTTATTCTATCGGCCCTTTGAGTGATGAGTCTTGCTGACGCTGCTGAATTGCAGAAACACGCATCATGTTGAACAGGACCGTACGCTTGGAATCTATTTATATTTGCATCTGCCAAATCTGGATTTCTTCCCAAGAACAAAAAACTTGAACTTCTTAGAATATTAATCATACAAAATTACCATATTATTTTTGTTTCAGATATTTTTTTACTTTGACAACCCCAGTCCCCATTCACTTCCATTATATAAAAAACACAGGCCATGATAATCTTTCTTAAAAAACATTTTTTTTTGCATTTCAAGCCTACAGGTTTAGAGCAGAATTTAGATTTGCAAGTAAAATTAAATCTGGAATTTTTTTTAATCCTTCATCCAAAGACAGCCCTGATTTCTGGCACAGGCTCCTTCATAATATTGCCATTGCGGCCTTCTGTTGGTCCGTGGAAGGAAAACAACATGAGAGACAAATTTGCATAATGTATCTATTTAGCCCACAGTTGAGGTATCAAGCATCCGCCCACCAATTCCACAAACACAGACTCTCGGAAGCACCAGAGCCCCAGTGAAAGGGGAGGACCAGGATGCTCTTTGCACCCGCTGAGATAAACTCCAGGCTGGGCTTCTTCTGTGCTTGAAGAGGGAGCACTAGACCATTTGACAGTGGCATTGTGGGGGAGATAAAGAAAATACCCAGCTGTAATTACATTTGATGCCTGCAGGAAATGCTGGGGAAGGTTGTCCAGACAACGCAACATGTGGGGGGAGAGGGTGTATCTGGTGTAGCCCTGCCAACTAATCACACCAAAGCTGACAACAAGAAGACAGCAAGGGATCTGACTGGATGCTAAATGACTGCATTTAGAATTCACTGTCTAAAAAGACGAAGTGGTTTTTGCATTTTTATTTTGAAAACCAATGAAATGTGTTTATTTCCACAGACTTTCCGAGCTGGAGAGGCAGCTCACCACAATAGCAGTAAAAATTGATCACCACACGAGTCCCAAAACAACGGTCTGTGTGCACTGACAACATTTTTCTGCTGTCTTGCGTTTAACATCTGCTCTCTTCCTCGAAGGTTGGGATGGTTACGTTTGTTAAAATAGTTTATATAAATCTGATCTGTATTTTTGATCGTTTTAGCTGTGTCACTTTAAATATTACAGATAGTGGCTGATATACAGTATGTAAAATAAACCCCTCCAAGAAAAACTTCTTTAAATGTATCTCCTTTAGGGTACTTCAAACAACTCAAAAGTAATTTATCATCATATACAGTCCCAAACGTCCTCATCTAAACTCTTATGACCTTATTTATCAATGGGAAACAAAAAGAGACGTCAGGCACAATTTTACAGACTGACAGCCTCCAGTCACCAAACCATTTTCTTTCATTGTAAGGAGAAAAAACAGCTTCAATGTTTAAAAAAAATTCTCATTGTGCTCCACAGAAGAAATAAAGTCAGGCGGGGTTTGGACACGAGTACATGACCACAAAAAGGAACTTTTTTGGTGACTATCAAGCAGAGGTCACGTTAACAAAAAAATCTCCGTCATTGACGGATTAAACCCGTAAACGAAAATATCTGAAGGCCGTCCGTCATTTTGACGGATTACATGATGCATCTGTCACTCAGCCCCCGCGTCGCGTGCACGGATTCACACAGTGGTGCCGTGTTTATAGAGTTTTCACCTTCAGAAAAGCGACTAGCGTCTTTTCGGATAAACATTAGCTTTCAGTGAGTGGAAAAATGTTCGTCTTCTCTGTTCAGTGAGCGTTAGAAGCAGCACATTCATGACCACAGCTAACTTGTGAGTGAGTACAAAACACCATTTACAACCACCGTTACTGACTGGACATATGAACATAAACATTTGTCGAATTATTAACGGCTTTATTGAGATTTAGTGGCATTAAAAATACAGCAAGTTCCAAGAGTAAACGCAAGTACAGCGGGATGACGTCAAGAACATGCTAATTGCCACAACGGGTAACGATTCTTTTCCTGAAAAAAGTATAGCGCAAACTTTCCTTATCATGTAGTCAAAATGACCAAAAATACTATCCCTTCTCTAGGGAGATACAAATACATATATTCACCATAACCGATTACTCTTCCCTGACTGCATTATGATGTCAAAAACAAAGATAGTGTTTTATGGTCAATCGGTATTGTCTCTAATTAGCTTGTGGCAGAATTATGATTAATTCAGCACCTGTCCGAGACAGAATGAGATAGCGTTACTGAAAGACGGTGCATTATTTACAAAGGCCAGTATTGAAATGCAGTATTTGGTGTCAGATCTAAGCAGCACAGACTTTCATCCAAAACCTGATCTTTACATAAAATAGCTGTTTTGTTTGCATGATGGTATGAATGGCAGAAGGTTTGGGGAATTAAAAATAGATTTAGAAACAGTAAAATAAAGAGATGTGTGTTTTCTCAGAGAACCTGTGAGAATACCTTATTAACAAAGATGGGGCATTTTTGCCATTTAAAATGCTTAAAAATCTGAAGAAAAATCTACAGATTTGTGCTAGGTATAGTGAAACTTTATTCTCTGCTCTAAGTTCCACGTCACAGGTTCCTTCCTTGTTTTCGGCCATTATACAAAACTTTATGATGAATAGCACAGGTGTCGACAGGACTCGGAACCGCCTGAAGTGTTAGAAGATGTGAGTAATACATGATCGCTCTGAAGCTTAATAATACATGCTGATATCCGAGCTTACTGGTTACTCTCAGTTTCTTTGCAGGTCTCGGGAAAGCAATGCAAGTATACTGCCGTATCAGAAGTCAAATGAATCACAATTAGCCTGTTTGATATCCAGTACAGGCTGTTTCACCAAACATTTGTGTTAATTTGTAATATTTTTGTAATATTTAGCAAAAAGGCAACAGACTCCCCGCCAGCAGCCAGAGCCCCTGGAGCCGGGGTATGAAATTAATGTTTTGCCACACCTGTCAAAGGCAGGTGAATTGAAATACAGCACAGCATCTAGATTACCAAGACTCTCTTGTAACAGACACCAATTGACCTATCGCTAAGCCCCTCCCCTCAATCGCAGATGAGCCATTGACAGCTGAGTATCAGTTGCACGGGAACCGGAACTCGGGCAACTTGAGGTTTCAGCGCCATAGAGAACAATTGTACAATCCGAAGCTCTCGTCGTTTTTAAGGTGTTTATGCTACAATAATGGACAAACGATGTAGCTGGGGTACTTGTTACACTGGATCCAGGTATCCGGAGAGGATTGGAAATTATTTAAGGGGAGTCGGGGCTTTTTGTTATTTTGTTCCTTTAATGTTTACAAGTCAAAACTACAACATTGGAAAATGAATATTGCTAACAAATTGCGATTGATTAAGAGGATTTCTACCGTTAGAGATTATTGCAGTCTTTTATCATATTGCTGTAGCAGCAGTTAAAATAAATATGATACAATGAATGCGCAATGCGGAGCAGAGCGTTTTTGTCTCATTGCTTTATTAAACCATTTAACAACAACAACACGAAAGCATGTGATGCAATATATTAGGCAAAAATAGCACTTGAAGGTCCGGTCAGACCCTTTACATTAAAGAGATTTTGTGCAGTCTCCATTCACATAAAATTAAAATCATACGAAACGAATCTACGATAGCCACTATAAGTTATAAATGTCGTAAATATTGCGGCTGTATAAGCTTCCATGTGGGCAGCGCAACACACGTGAATTTGTTGACTAGGCAGAAACCGCTGTTACAGCACATCACTTCATAAACTGTGCATGTACTAAAGCACTCTTTTGGGTCCCGTGGGTTATATTACTAGACAATACTAATAGTTCAAACTAGATTCTGAGGTAGCAGTTGGTTGTTAGCTGTTAGCACTTAGCATGCTAGCTACAAAACAGCTAACGTTAGCTAGATAACACATTTGCTGTCACCCAAAACACAACTCATGGACGTGAAAGTAACCAACGCAAATAATTTTCTGTAGTTATATTTTCGGAAACACACTCGCGACCATGCGTTGTGCTTTGTGTGTTGGGTGCAATCAATAACTTACACTCAACTCGCTATGGGAATAGTGCCTAGCACAGTAACTATAGATACCGATAACATTTATGGCAACTTTTGACCATAAAACATTTATTGTGGTTTGGTAGTCATCATTTACAAGCATAAAACTAAATTCGTGATGAGGCACAATCATGCTACGTAAGCTATTGAGACCCGGCAACATTACATTATCTCTAGTCTACCTTACTGTTATAAATTGTGAACCAGTAACGTTAGTGTGCCAATAAACAACCTGAGCACAGCCAAATTATTAATAAGCTCAAAAGTACAGGACAGTAAGAAAAAATTTACATATAAGACTTTCAAATCCAGTAGCAGGAAGGCTAACGTTAGGTCTCCATCCGTTTTGCAACCCGTTGCCTCTTGCAGCTCGCGTCGCCGAGTTTAAGTCCGTCAGATATTGATTCGTGTCCGATCACTCGCTCTCTTTTCCCACTTTGTTTAATTTGCTGGCCCTGCCATGGTGATGGTTTGGAGACTTTGCGTTGAACTAGATCGTTTCGTCTTATTGTTAGCTGTTGGCTAGTTTCTCCCAGGCTACGAGTAAAACGTGACATATGCCGTAAAGCAGGGGATAGGCGGGGCTTGTACCGGCCCGAACACCAAAATACAAGTGCAATTTCAGCAGATAGGAGGCTGCTTAGGTAGCAACGGCAGTAAAATTCATCCAGTTAAAAGTTGTCCTACCACTAAAATAATTTTTAGAAACATTCATGTAAGGTCATAAAGTTGCTCGTTATCACTTTAAGGTTGATGTGCATTTAGAAGATCAGACTTGGCCCCGGGCTTTCGTCTACTCTGCCGGAATTTATGGTTTTCCTAAAAAAAGATGAAACAATGAACTTGCTTTACCTGCTCTGCGAGTTTTTATTGTGTTTAAGGAACAAGAAAATCTCCTCAAGTCTTGGCTGTCATTACGTAATCCATTTTTATGAAGATGGCTGCTCTTGTATTGTATTTTTTGTCCAAGCACCATTACAGCCAGTATCAGCCTAACAGTCAATTATAGACACTTTGGAAGGATGCAGATGGTAGGAGGGTTTTTCTAATGAAACTACAGCCAAAATAAAAGTTAAAACCAGAGAAATTCAATGGTGCGCAATTGTATAGTCATTTATGTACTCAAAATCTCACTCAGTCATACAATGAGCGAGTTCTTACTCCGATTATGCCTTATTAGCTGATAACAAGTGAGGTCATGTAGATGCGTAAAATGGTCATAACACGCTCGGCAGAAGTAGTTTTTTGCCCATTACTCTGATTTGGTGTTGCATGTAAATGCAACACCAAATCATTAACCGTTTTTCTCCCAGTTATTGCATATGTATGACAGTGCAATAGTAAAATTCTCAAACTGAAGTAACAGTAAAATAATGCATAAAAGTCTGCTCACGAATCATGCAGTTGATGTAGAAACAGCAAAATGAAAAACTATTGTGGCATATGCAGGTACTGCGGACATGGACCATAAAATGGGTATTAGGGCGGTCACAATTAATTTAACGTCATCGCAATTATTTCAGATAACCGCCGCTCCTGCACCGCATCTGCTGTCTTACTGATGTATACTGCATTCGTCAATCAGACAAACACAGAAAACAAACTTTTTCTACCGTCCAAAAATCCCTGAGAAATAAATTTAAATCCGAAGACTCCCACCCTACTGCTTTTCTCATTTAACATCCAATCACAGTATGAAAGTAAAACGGGTTGCCAAATTGAATTCAAGCTGACTTTAAAGTAAATGTCAAACAGCAGAATATTAAAAACTCCAATACACTGTACCAATCCTCAAAGCTCAACACAAAACAGTATGCTTGTATATCTGCAGCAGAAAATATCATTTTAAAACATTTTACTCCCATAGCATTTCATCTGACCCATTTCCAGTGATTTCTCCCTGATATGTCCTGCAATTCTAACAGTAAGATCATTGTTTAGTGAAATACCAGTACTTTTACTACGATAGAGTTACTTTCTACATCAATGGTCTGCATTGGTCGCACACAGAATTGTGACAGACCAGGATCGTGGAGAACGCTAGAAATTTGGGATGAAGTTAGAGGGCACGGTTTTAACAGAGGCTTTTGACCTCCTTCGGTGACACAAATGTACTGTGATTGTGCAATAACAACACGATTTCTCAGTTTACTGACAGGTGCTGTCATAACTGTGACATCAAAGCTAAAAGAACAGAAAACCTCTAAAAACCCAACCTTATTCCAGGCAGCTCGGTGAACAAGGGGTACAGGCACAAATAAACAACTGCACTGACCTGGTCAAAAAATTCAATTCTTAAGTAACAATCAGCCACTTTTGATATTTTGAAGTTAACTTTTCATTTTCTGTAAAATGTGACAGCTGTTGAATGTATCAGTCCTTTAACGTCAATATTAACCTGATAATAAATGATCTTTAAAAGAGTCAGAGTCCAAATTTGCAAGGATAACGCCCGTGTGTAGAACTCTTTGTTATGTATAAACACTGCCTACTAGACATGATCTAAATGATTCACCAACATGCACAATGAGAAGGCTTCATAGTATTCCGTTTGCTAAACTTCTATATACATCCTTGCAATTATATCTCCTTTGATGTATAGACTAAATGTATCTGAATATAAAACATGCTGTTATGTGTCACAAGCAAAAGCAACCAACTTTAGAAACAGAATATGTGGTGTCACTCAAACCAAGACAAATGACAGTTTGTAATGCAGTCTGGACCCGAACACTGCATGCACGGTGTCCGCGAGTCAAAAAGCTTGGACGCCTTTTCTTTCTTCCCCTTTAAATAATGCACTGTAATCCATCTACCACCACGCATGAATTATTGACCATTGTTAATGAGAAATGCATGACAGAGACGTTCACCTTATCCCAAACAAGCCCTTATAAACAGACACGGCCCCTATCCTGAACACGGCACTTCCGTTACGCCCATTCGTCGAGGATTCCGAATCATATGAGACAATCGGTTCGTTCGGACAGTTCGTTCTTAAAAATGTTTCAGACAAATTCATGACTGAAGAACGGTTAAAAGACGTCAACTAAGCACTTAGTCACACACTGCTCCAAAATGTAAGGTTAAAGTCATGTACTGTTCTTTCTTAAAATAGTCTTTATTTACATACCCGTTGCGAATCTGTTCAAACGAATCATTTGAAAGAATTAAACGATTCCTCAATAGTGACCGCAGCTGATTGTAGATCGTTTCTATATCACCTAATACCGTCTTATCTCCACTAACGTAAAAGCCAAGCCCGTTTGATTTAAAGGCAAATGCATTTATACCGCGATAACAAAGATGCCAACAAGAACCTCCACCTGCATTTTTCTCCATCTTGCCCAGTCATTGTTGTTATTGGGGCAAACCGAGGATAATGCGACCAAATGTCTGCACAAACAAACGATACGACAGCGAGGTCGCGCGGTGCAGTGCCACTCGTTCAGACTTTAACGTTAAACCTTAACTGTTCATTGTTATTCACATTAACATATGACAGGTGGGGTCTTCGCGCTTATCGATGAAAAAGATTGCGACCCATTTCGGATCACCCAAGCCTTCTCAATGCGCTTTAAGAGCATATTTAATAGTATATTATAAAAAGTTAAGTCTGCTGAGCCCTTATGCCTAGGCTGTGCTCCTGTCAGGACAAACTCGCCCTGTCAGTTCCTGCTTCCCCTAACCTGTATTCATCACTCGTGCACGAACAAAATAAGATGTATTCAACATAAACAGCGCATGATTATCGATATTTGATACAGACTGAGCGAGGACAGGCTCGGATCGTGGTGTTTTCCAGGTAAAATGAAATTAACTTCCGCAATGCTGCTGGCTTCATGCGCCCCTTCTAAGCGCTCAGTATCTAAACCGGCAGGATTAAAGCCACACATGCAGATCCTAAATACCTTTAAAAACTGCGATCAATGCATCCAAATTATACTGACCTAGTGCCACCTCACAGGCTTTGCGCAGCTGTGAATGATGAGCCTTTTTCACCTCCTTGTCGGCCAAGATCTTTTCCAAAGCTCGGGTTAAAAACATGTTTTTCGTCTTTTTGCCTTCATACATGACGCGTTGCGACGGGGCGAGGAGGACCTGTCCCAATGGCGATTGGATCTGCGATTATTAGATGTTCCCGTATAATTTGTTTTTCTCCGTTGAAAGGTGTCCTCAATAGAGAAACATAAATAAAAGCCAGAAGGTGGGGTAAATCCCTCAGTTTTCCATCAGCGACCTGCTGCCTGCGCCATGTTGGAAGGAAATGACGTAACGCACGTAGAAACGGCCGCAGTGAGGCAGAATGAGAGAGCGAGAGTATAATAAAAACTATAAAAGTACACATTTGAGCAATCAATTAAATAATTTAAAACTATTCACAGAATAAATCTATATTAAGATATTAAAAAAATATACAGAAAATAAATTAAAAACATTTCTGCCACCTGTGACAACTTGCTCAAATATACATTAAATACAATGAATACGTAATGCACATGCCTGAAATAGAAAGTATGGATCTACGTTTTTCTGAAACGTTACGTACGTTTGGGTTTATGAAATTATGTTCTGTCATTTTAAGTTTTATTAATAATTATTTTGTTTTCTTGTTGTAGGTGATTCTACCGTGAGAATGATAAAATATGAAAATATATCGATTTGTTCCAAGACCATATTCATTTTAAAACCTTTTATCATATTTTCATAATTTTCTTTTCTCAGCTGGTGTTAAAGTAAGATTAATGAGTCAATTCTATACAACCCAGATCTTAATTACAGCCTGCATGCAAAGTTTGTTTTAACACTCACTCATGAGTAATTCTCAGGTTCTTTTCACAAGATGTCTGAAATGCTATTGCATTATACACAAAGAAGAGAGAAATTGACATCAAATGAAGATGCTGACTCAAGGCCATGCCTTTTTTCCCTCATATTATATATTTTTAGCCAAGCATTCACATAATGCTTACTATGCAATATTACAAATCAAATGCAAATTATTATCTTCATTTTAGAAGAAGTGAACAGCAGCTATAGTAATTACTCTCTTTCTGCCTTCTTAACTAGAGATTACGCCACCCTCCTGTGAGAGCCCACGGACTGACTGATCATCCCTGCTCCAGCTCAGGCAAAATCCATCACCAAACAAGATCAAAGATGGACTGATGGGGTATTTTTGCGTTTTCTTTTTCTTCTCCTGTAAAGCTGCTTTGAAACAATACACACATTGTAAAAATCGCTATATAAATAAAACATTTGTTAAGACGTCTGTTAGCAACAAAATGCACCAAATTAATAAGCTATCTAAACAAACACACTACATGGGCAAAGCTATGGGGTTACGACCCCAATAAAAAATCTGACAAACAATTCACTTTCTGAAATCCCCCTGAATCCTGATTTAGGGGCTACATTTAATGGTATATTATATATAGCCTACCACAGTTTTTATTTAACGAACATGTTATGCACATTTCATTGTATCACATTTAACTATGACATTACAATAACCCACTTTTAATAATGTTCCACCTGATGGAAAAATGTACAGTAGGATAGAAAAATATGTGTACAAGGACACAACATCCCAATCGTAGAAAGCCGTTTTTATATAACAAATGGATGTTTTTTGCATATAAATACTGGCTAAATAAAACAAATATACATTACGTCGAACTGAATTGTAAAACATAATATAAACATTCAATAAATGTAAACATTTATTTTCCTAACACAGTAAAAAAAAGCATGCATCAAGTTCATATAGCATATTCTGCCTCTTGAGTTTTCATTTGATGTCTGCTATATCATTTCAATAGAAGATCAAAGCTGTCTTGCTGCAGTAATTCATAGCTCTTGACTTCACACAGTATCTGTATGATAATAAACTCATTGCGATATAACAGAATGCATTATTTACGTCTACAGAACAAGTGTTCAATATTTTACATTTTTACCAATAAAAAAGATAATTATTTAGTTCAAGTGCTTGCACATCTTCACTGTTAATACAGTTACACCATTTGTACTTTAATGTAGAGATTTATAAAACTACTTTATAAATAAAACTTTTCTAATAAAAAAGTTCCCTTTTTTAGGCACATTTGTAGCTTACATATGGCGCAAAATAGTGAAATAAGTTCATTTGGTACATTTCTTCAGCAGGCCTGAAGCAATGGTCTTTACTGCCCTCGTGGTTTCTGTGCACGTAGGATTGATCAGGGTTTCTGGTAAAAGGAAGCCGTAGAATCCCGTATCACGCAACTCAAAAGCGAAGGCATACGGTATCCCATTCTTATAGGCCCAGTCTATCGAGCTTCCAGAACTCACATCTGTAAGTAAATGAAACACATTACATCACCTCTGGACATCTGATCATCGTAGATACAGAGATACTTAGAAAACTATCAAAATGAAACTGTCATCATTGCTGAAAGGTTAACAGAGAGTTAAAAGAGCTAATGAGTCATAATGCAGTAGCTATATGTCATTGATTCAAAAGAGGACCCGATGTCTGACTTACACAGTGTGGTGGAGGCAGGACCATATCTGTATCTCACTCCATACGCAGAGTACAGAGCACTCACTGCATTCTGGGCAGCTGATTCCTACGGAGGAAACCAAAGGTTCAAGTATTGGTCTACTCGATCATTAAAGATGTCTGAATATAAGATTTTGTGCGGGTCAACAGATCGTGTGAGCTGTCCAGTCAATACAGTATATGAGCAGAATGCGGCAAAAAAGTTTTCAGACCCATATTGAATTTTTAATGAGAAGTATCATTTTTTGCCTTCATGGAGATGATAAAAACACTAATAACATAAGAAAACGAATAACATTATAAAAAAAAAAACTTTGTTCTTTTAATAACAATTTCGTATGTATGTTTGCGGACACACACATTTTTTTTGTGTGTTGTGTAATATTCTACAAACAGACAGTCTGATAAAAAAACGAAATCTGGAGAGCAAAGGAACATGAACATCCAGTACTTTTGTTTAAGATCTACTCTAAAATTCTCAATATAGAACAAATCCGTCGACACTCACCACGCAGTTGAAGTTCGGTATAGTGGCGTATTTGTAGGAATATGGATAAAGGAGCATCTGAGCGTAAGCATGAATCGAGATGTAGGCCTTGATGCGTTTTCTGTGTTTGCGTAGAAACTTGGCGACGGACTTGACCTCGGGCTCTGACTCAGGAAATGGACCACAGTACGTGTCATCGCAGGGATGTAGTGATGCCCCCTCATCTAGCAGGAATAGCAAAGACAAAAAAGTTGTAGAAAAACTTTTAAAATATATTATTTTGCCCCTTCTGTTAGTTTCTTGGCTTGGAATTGTGCTGATGCGCAGTCATTCTGATTCATGTTTTCTGTATCAGTGTCCAGGATTATCTACAAGTGCATCCAGGGTGAACATCTTTGGGTTGACATTATTCCCGTGTCCTTCAGAGTGAGGATATCGAATTCACAGTGCAAATAGATAATATAAAGTTTGAGAATTTTTTTCAAAAGAAAGAGCTGGATTTGTATGATAAACCCATGTCCTGAATCTGTCCTAAAAGATATGTACGGTGCCATTTTTCTTATACAGTCAGCTTAACCCAGAATTAATTTGGTTATCTAAGCTTGTTATTGCTGATTTGATGCTAATATAGACTAAATCTTAGCTGGTGAATGGTGATAGCATTTACTATATTAATTAAATGAAGACGCACAGATAAAGCACCTTTTCAAAATAGGCAACCTAATGTTTCCAAACAGCAACTTACCACACCATTTGACTTTCCAGTTCCGGTTGGCATCCACCCCCCTACAGTGATACTTCGGAATCTTTGACCGTGTTTTCCGCCAAAATCTGTCCTGAGATCGAAAACCACAAGATTTCCTGACTAAGTTCCTGACCTTAATTTAGTTACAACGTCAATCTTGACAAACCAATACTCACTGTCTTCCAGCTGTAATGGTAACCGTCCACATTGAAGACGGGCATAATGTAGAAATTGAGTTGATTCATGAGCCGCCTCATGCTTGAGTCATGTTGATAAGAGTTCAGTGCCTGTGTTCAAAGTGCGCGAGATCGTGAGATGCTTCCACAATTGCTTGAAACATCATTTCATTCACAAATAAATAGAGAAGTTGTTCCGTACAAGGACACTGGAGAGCATAAAAGATCCCTTTAATTGTCTGGGAATAAATGGCCTTTTTTAATTATTTATGTACTGAAATTAATAGAAGTTTTCATCTTTCTTAACCTTTGAGCCCCACATAGAATAGACCTTGTATCTGACAAACAACTTCACAGCGTCTCTGCCGTACCAAAACACTGCTAGTGTCACTCATTCCCACGATTAAAAGTTTTTTATTGTTAAATATGAATAATATAGCTCACACATATAATATTTCCCCTCATGTGTGAAGTAAAATTCAATACAGGTTAAAGTGAATGCTCAGGGGTGATGATGTGTCATCATAGGTCTGCCTCATAGTGGTGACTTAAAGGTATTACAACAGACCTGCTTTGTCTCTCTCTCTCTCTCTCTCTCTTAAAATATTGGCATAACATGAACAGAATATATGAAAAACTGATGACATACCTCTTTCACAAACCACTGGCAAAAAGCTGGACCAATCCATTCTCTCGCATGCACGCCACAGTCTATCCACACTGCTTTCTTATAGGGCCGTGTTCTCTTTCCTAACTGACAGAAGAGAACTCTGCTATGTCCAGCACATTGTTTTGTTTTTTACTCAGTGACTATTATCTTTAGTGTTCTCTCTTCAGCCTTTACCTTAAGCACGTAGAGGGGCCGTCCCTCATAGGAACGTCCAATAGAAAACATGTCCACAAGATGTGGGTGTGTCCTGTTCATTTCAAACATCCAACTCTGGATCTGTAGAGAAGGTTATATTGAACCCAAAATCTTCACATTACAGCAGAACATACAAAAAAATCTAATATTATGATTTTTCATGCACATTTCATTTGGCAAATCTGGCCTACATGTTGCTCCATAAACCATTTGTTTACACATGACCTTGCGTGGTGGAGCTTTTAAACATTACATGTAAACTTCTGGCCTAATGACATGTTTGGGGCGGGACTATCTGGCTTGGTTTGGCCAAATAACTATACAGACTGGGATGTGATCAAGGAACTTTTAATTTTATTTGGTACAACTAACTGTGCAAATGTGATAAAACTTTAACCTTTAAAGGAAAATTTCTGTGTAAAACTATTCTTTAGGATGTAACACAGAATGACCCATCAGAGATCGTGATACACTGTATGATACAATATTTTCATTTGGCAAAAAAATGTTCGTCATGTCTTGACTGGCTTTTCTTAAGACCTGATGATTTCAAACAGTCATTGATGTATTTATGGCATGGTTGTATGACAGCATGCTAAAGGTATTATATCCCTAAAAATGAATGTAATCCAGTCCGTGTCTGATCTGAAGCTTCCCCATTCATCAGCTTGTCATAAGACTAAATCACAGAGCAGGAGCTGTAGGAGGTTTGCGTGTTCAGAGTTGGCACTCGGTCTGAGACAGAAGAACTTTGAGGAAAGGTCTAATGACGACTTCTGTTTTCTTAAGAGTCACATAAATTTATTTAGCATAACAAAGTCAAAATATCTTCCTTTTATAAAATGCAAAGAAAACTATTAGTAAGCCTTTAAAACTTCTATTTTATTTTCATGCGCACGCACGCACGCACGCACACACACACACACAAAGGACAAATGAAATACCTCTTCCAAAGGATGGTACACTTCATAGTCATACTGGAATTCAGATCTGCGCTTCCTAGAAGAACGATATCCAGTCTGTTTCTCGATTAATGTTTGGAGATTGGAAATGAGCACCCTGTGGAGAGATTTGAGCGTCAGAGGGACCTCAGAAAGCTCATGCGATACTTTATCTAGCTGTTTAACAGTTGAGTTTTATGATTTAGATGCTGGTGGATATCACCAGAATCAGAGAAAACAATGGGCAGTGGTTTTAAATGTAACATACCTGTTAAATAAAGACCTTAAGTGATCATTAAAGACAGTCAGAAATTACATAAACGTGTAGATAAATTAAAACAATGAAAAGCAAGGCTTTATCTTGGAACATTTATTCAGTCTAATAACTGCTTAACTGTCAAACCGACTGTATAATTGATTCATACTGTAACTGCTTTCTACATGACCGCTTTTTTCAACATAATAATAAAATATCGATTCAAAGTTATAATTATATCTATTTATTTATTTGGTAATTAGGTATGCTTGCCATCGGGATCCTCATAAGCTAACAGAAGCTTTCTTTCTTATCAAAAGATCCCATCTTCCTTACAAACGTTCAAGATTAGACTCATATATCCCTCAGAGTTACCAGTCACGAACTGAGCAAAGCTATTTCAGAAAAAAAACTTAATTACAACTCAACCCCTTCCCGTTTTGTTGTTTTTTGTTGGCCGTGGATATAAAGAAAAGAATGAGAAAGCCACAATGTATCTATCCCGCCTGTCAAGGCCAAAGCAAAAATAGATGAAGGTTTTTAAAGAAGTGTAAACAAAGCACGAGGCGCATACATTTCACTCTCAAACCATCTCATTACCCAGAATTCTCTGGGCAAACCCTCCTGTCTGTAAAGATGCTCAAATACATCGGCATGCCAGGTCTGTTTAGAAAGCAAAGAGAAATAGAGGAGCAATAAAACAAGAGAGCGAGAAAGGGCCTGCCTGGGGAAATGTTTGACCATGAAAGTGTTTCTGGCTGAAGCGTAAGAGATAAACTTTACTGTTGCTTTTGTTTTGGATGACTGATGAAGAGAGCTCCTTGTGACTCTGAATCAAGCATTTCTTGAACCTTCTGCAAAGGCAAATCATTGGTATTTGAGCAGATAACCGATGCTTTTCCCCTTAAGAGATGTGTCCCGCAAGAATATTTTGGGGTTTCCCAGGGTTTAAGACTAAAGTCCTAGACTACAGTATATGTTTGAGCTGTCTTAACTGAAACCACCTTGCACTAACATATGCTTAAATGCATCACTGCCATTTCTCGAAATGCACATACAGTATGTGATGTTCTTTTGTACGCCATGTTTGTAAAAACTACTTAAAGGGATAGTTCATCCCAAATAAAAATTCTGTCACCACCTCACCCTCAACAATTTGTTCTGATGAACACAGAGAAAGATATTTGAATATCATTGACTACCAGTAGGAAATATTGAATGGTCATCAAATGTGCCCCAGAACTGTGTTTCTAAATTCTTCAAAATATTAATTTTGTCAGAAATGTATTATATATAAAAATGTATATTTAGAGTGAGCACATTCATGATTTTTAGGTGAACGATCCCTTAAAATGACCTTGTTTTAAGCCTAGTCCTGATTTAAGATAATCCTTGTTCGGGAAACCACCCCTTTAAGTCCAGAGAAAGTCCACACATACTCGTGATGGATGTGTGCCTGTTGAAGATGTCTGCTCAGCCATTGCGTCTTGTTTCGACCCACGTGAACATCTACTGAGCTGTTCGCATGAATCAGTGATGCACTGTTGGGCTGCCAGAGGTCTACCTGCAAAACATCACACCAGTCAATTCAGTCAGACTGAATCTCAATACAAGGGTCAGTAAATAGACTCTATGCACGCAGGGTGATGACGCATGTCCACTAAAATCTCAGCCGGCTAAGCCACTTCCGCTCGCATAGGGCTGAGGTAATTTGTCACCAACTGATAAGGATATTTTAACAAAAAAGAAACTTTCAAATTTCAGCGAACTGCATCGGTACAGCTCAGCATTGGCGAGTGCCTCTGTGATCAAGCATGTGCAAAAGTTTACATAGTTTTTTTTAATCATATTTGTGGATGTGGCTTGAAAAGGATAGGCTGAAGCCTTTCCCCTTTTGGGGTTCGATGTATGATGTGTAGTGTTTGGATAATTTGACTAATGTCGTTGACCGTAATCCTATGTGCATCTTGAGTGAAAGCATCATAGTTCCCTATGTTCGCTACGTGCGTCGGATGTGACTGAGCGGACTGAGACCTATCGGAAGCGATTGTGCATAGAGTCTATTAAATAGTAATATCATTTTACGGTAAACATTCCTTTTATGTTAAGGTTATGCCAGCTTGTAGAAACGAAATATTATTAACAATTTACAAATAGTTTTGACTGAGTTTCACCAAGACCACAATCACAGTGTTAGGCTGAAATAATCTGCATTTGGTTGAGTGGATCCACGAAAGCATATGAGATTGCCAACATATGCTGGAGCCTTTGTAGTAGCCCAGATAGCACTCCCTGAAGCATAACCTTAGATCTGCATCATTTGTCTGCTCTGTACGCCTGCCAAGTCAACACATTGTTGACTTTGGCTACAACAACTGGCCCATTAAGTAGAAAAACAAAGAGTATAGTTATTCAAAGTGCCCGTCTCTGCGCCGGCAAAAGCCTGAAGGCTGAATTACACTTGTTTACTGACAGTTCTATTTCCAAAATCAGTCATATTTCAGGATTCAAGCAAGGAGAGTGTGCATAAGTCCTTAAATACCAATTAAAAACTGGGCTGTCTCAACACATGGTTGAGTAAAATATGGACAAACCCAACCGTTGGCACTGAAAACCCTAATTACCCCATAACTAAAATGAGTTGAACATAAAAACACGTCTGCATCTACAGTAAAATACATCTACAATACAATATGTCTCGATTTATATTAGATAGATAGATTATCAATGACTAAATTGAAATAATAGCTTGCAGACGGTCACATGAGAGGGCAGACAGAGTATATCTCTCTATTAGTGCCGTGACCCCAATTTTGGGGGGTCTCCACACCCAGCTGTGCTAAAATCAACACGGCACTCTTGGAGATAATTTGGTAACCAGATCATTTTACACATGGTTTCTTACTCTAGACATCCCTAGAGGGACAGTTCACCCTAAAACTAAATTCTGTTAGGAATTACTTGACCTCAAGTAGTTCCAAACCGTATGAATTTCTTTGTTCTGATGAACACAAAGATATTTGGAAGAATGTTAGCAACTGTGACTTCTCTGGTACCATTGACTACCATTAAAAATGGTTGTCAAAGGTGCCCCAACCAGTTTGTTTTCCTAAATTCTTCAGCAGAACAAAAAAAATCTGCCCCAGAAATCTCCACTAACAAAGTCCAAATATCTTTCTCGAGGGTAAATAATTCATGACAGAATTTTCATTTTTGGGTGAACTTTGCCTAAAATCACTGGCAGTACATTAGTTCAGTGACAGGTTATGATGCTAATACTTGGTCCTTTGTTACTGTATATATTATATTATTGAGTATTGTATATTCATGTACCATAATATTCAAAGAGTACCATGATAGTGGTAGTATTGGTACTTTTTAGATGTCAGATTTCATCTTTGAGAATAAATTGTTTTATTTATAATTTGGTTAAATCTCTATATAGTTATAGTTGATCAGTACATCATTTCTTAAAATGCTTAAATAGGCAATTGAGACATTTGATTTAAAATGAATACAATGCTGTGGGGTTTCTTCAAAGCTGTTGATAAGTTGATAAAGCTTTTCTTCAAATGACCGTGTCAGTACATTTTGTTTTCAATCCATTGTGATGCATGTGTTCATACTTATATGCTTATCGTTCCCAGTTTCCTTTGTGTTTGATTTGATTTAACTCATTTAGCCCTAGACATCCTCTAAAACACCGACAGGGCAGCTGTGATATCACGCTTTAAGAAAATGCATCAGATATGATTTAGATAATAAATCAACGACTGATTTAGTGCACATCTGAATAAAAGGAATAGAGCCAAGCTTATTCCAAGGCGACCTCCAACATAGACAGACGTCTGAGGTCACCATTAATATATGAACATATAATCTTAGTTGTTCTTCTTAAAAAGATTACAGTACAGTATAGTGCCCTGGAACTGCAAAGGCAGCCCAGTATTTTAAGGTAGATGAACTCACCGTCAGGTTGAGGAGAAGTTGTTTGACTGCTTGAACCTCTATGTTGCTTGCAGGGTTTATTCTGAACACCTGATCACTGTATAAATAAATCATTACAGTTACAGCAAACAGTTCACTGGCGAAAGAATAAAGCGATGACAATTTAGATTGTGTAATACATTTTCTGTTGGTCGTATTTTGAACGTTTGTGTAGTGTTAAAAAACTGAAACAGGAAAATGTTGGACCAGCAGTGTTTACGTCACTTGAAGTTGTCTATACCCAGCTTTAGTTCGGTCTGTGTGAACAGCCATTGAAGCATTAGTATTTGTATCTCATTGTAGGGATTTTGACAGTCTAAGCTTTAAAAAAAGAGTTTATGAAGATATCCTTCTTTTAAGTTGAATCCAAGCCTGTGGAATTCCAGCTAAATGCTCTGAAGTGACACATTCTTAAACAAACACTCAGTCCCCAGTGTTGACTTGCACATAAAACAGATCACAGAAGAGCCAAGAAGTTGTTAACAGGATAAGAAATGTACAAATCAATCAAATATAGGCTACATTACATTTGCATTGTCAGGTGAACCATACAGCTATTATTTTGAAGTAACATTGTTAGACTTGAGAGAGAACAGCAAATTAAATAGAAACTAAACAACTTGATTTGAACTTTACGACAGAAGTGCTGCACCTTGCAATTTGGATGCTTTTGTCCTCACCGTCTTAACTATCTTAACACTGTCTAAGCACTAGCCTCAACCAAAATACCATGCTTGTCAATCAAATTTTTGAAAAGAATGCAACAACAGGTTTCAATGATATTCTGGTTTCAAGATATAGCTCGGATGTCACTGTCAATGTACTGTATATTTACAGTATGTTAATTTAAGTTATGTGCTTTATTTATTTATTGGGATAAAACCCTTGAGATAAAACATCTCGTTTTAGAGGGGTGCCCACAATATATAATACATAATACACAAACATAACAAAATATGACAAAACAAAATATAACAAACACATGTCCACATTACAACAAAACAAACAAAATGACTAATGATAATAATAACCAATAATAAAAAAAATCACTTTATGCTATGTCAAGTTTCATAACCTGGTTTAGGGGTTTGCTTGAACCCCGCATCCTTATTATGACAAATAGTAATACCGATGCTTGCCTAATAATGCCTCCAGGGCCTTTTATCATTAGTCATTAATGGGAATATTTCCAGTAGCAATAGAGCTTACAGGTTATTGAGCTACGTGATGAATGAAGGCTCTACAAAGGTTGTTTCCTGTGAAATTATTCAAATCCTATACAAAGATGACCTCATTACATCATTTAAAGCAGTCTGCTATTTTTAAGCTTGACGTGAGGTAGCGTTTTTCCTTTGTGGTGTAATTGAGCAAACACTGTGTGCCAGCTTTATAAGGATAAAAGAGAGCCTCAAAATTCATGTCACGCTAATGTTTAAAAGCAAAGGAAATCGTGCTTGAAGCCACACCCGTAATGCCAAAGTGGTATTTTATCCCTGGGATGGTATTTCCCGCAGAATCTTTATTGTGTGGTGTCATGCAATATCTGCTCATTGCTTTAGATCACAAAAATGACATGGCGGCTTCAAGCATTAATTCACCTAAAAGCAAAGTTTTCTGATTATATACAGTCAGACTGACGCTAATGTTACGAAGTGGAGAAACAACGTTCTAAAATATTGAAATATTGTTTTTTTAAATGATGTCACTATAGGCTACTAAAATGATAAAGTATATTGGAGTAATTTGAGACCAACATGAATACGATCGCACTCAAAATTTCACGAATGAAACATCTCTTCTGACGTCAACTGACAACTGAGTCATTAAGGCCTGGCATTTGTGTGTCAACGTGTGAGGAATGATGTTGTGCCTCTTGGCTGAGCTGGGTCAAACGCACCCGGCTTCACACCCTCACATACATGAAGAGGCGTTGATTGTTACGTTTTATTGCCCTGCGTAAGGCATACATCTAATAGGACAGAGAAACACAATGACTGACCCTATGGAGGACAGGATTGTATAGCTCTCTAGCCCCTCTACCTTGAAAAATATTGATAGAATGTTGACTTTTGAAGCATAAAAAAAACAAAACTTTAAAACCATATTGCCTACACGCTTGATAATGCTACTCAAGAAAGTGCAATTATTAATTTATTTTAATTTCAACAAAATTTGACACATTTTCAGAACAGTTTTCGACTTTGTGCGACACAATGTGACTTGAGTAAAGACAGGAAGTTTCCCTAATGAATCCTGAGAGTCTAGAGTTTTATTAAGAGCCATAAATAACTTTAAATACGCTTTTCTTATGATAAGCAGCGACATTCCTAATCCTCCATCGCAGAAACATTTGCATTGACCTGCATGTATGAAGTGTCACGTAACGTCGTTTCCCACAGAAAACAATTTCACTAAAGCCAAAACACATCAAAGACACCGACTGTAAACTGTGATATTATCATCATGTAAGACCACAGGAATGAGGCATCGTTTTCGGTTTTCCTCAACTTATCGGCTTTGTGGCTGACAGGCCAATAGTTTCTTACTCTGACTGTTAGCATTCATCTGGCTTTGTGTATTATTTGGTTCTTTTATAGGGAATAGTTGACCCAAAAATATAATGTTGACTTCATTTGCTCACCGTCCAGTTGTTACAAACCTCCATTCATTTCTTTGTTGTGAAAAATGAAGATATTTTAATGAAAGTTTGTAAATAAGCGTTTTGGGTCACCATTGACTCTTATAGTCTTTTCTACCACTATGGCTTATTTACAGTGCAAAATTTCATTTGTGTTCAGCACAACAAAGAAATGTATATAAGTTTGTAACAACTGGAGGGTGAGCAAATGATGACAAAATGTTCATTTTTGGGTGAACTATTCCTTTAAGCTTCCTTGCTTTTAATAATTCATATAATTCGGTATGAAAACATTATATTAATGCAACTCGCTCTCTGTATATTCAGCTGATGAAATCAAAGTATTTAGGGAAAACTAGACATCTCTGAAACTCCAGAATATCTGAAGTATTTTCCCTCTCTTCCATTACACTCACACAATGATCCCATGCCTTTCTGATGTTGGTATATCTAAATGATTTCATTTTTTTCCGAGTCTTCCAGCATTTAGCTACATGGCAAGCTTTTGATATTTACCCGTGACATTAATGTACTGGCAAAAATATAAACATCACATCATGCCTGCCAGCCCGTATGATCTTCACAGGTTCACTGCATTTCATGCTTCTACCTGTCGAGACTGCATACTTTACAGATGTCACTTAAGGACTTCTTCTCACCCTTGCAAAGAAAAAGTGCTGGCCCGGTGAAACAGCTTCGTTTAATAAATCCAGTGCTGCCACAAGACTGATGTCTGTAGTCTTTATAGTCTTTTACTTTGCCAGCTTTGACAGATTCGTGTCATTTGAACCGATCCGTTTAAACAGATTGTTTGAACAAACAGATGAAAAATGTATCGGGTCATTTGAATTGGTTACAAGTCCCCGCGCGGCATTGTATACATCATGTTCATTTGTTGAAATAAACATGCAAACGCATTGATTGTTACCAAACAATCTTCACAAATCGGTTCCGTTGAGTCAATGAACCGTGTCAACAGACACCGGACTCCGCGCGCACTCCACTACAAACTCAACACTTGAAGCGCCAATGACTGAATGAAAAACTTACCCGACATAGCGGTTGTTGTAGAGGTAAGCACCGACAGGACACAGTGCGGTGCTTAAAATGATAACACATCCGAGTAAAACGTTACTGTCAAAACCTCGGATTCTTAATGCCATATTATTGACTTGATAGAGATATATGCGGTGAGACTACAGCGGTTTATTAATAGACTACAGGCTGCGCTTTTCATATGGTTAGTGAATGGATATCATAGCAGTGTAGAAACCCGTGACGCTTTTCTCTCCTATGTGTCCGCTCCCGGGACGATGTCTTGAGGTAGCGGTGTGAAATCATTCATGTGGGAATTCGGCTGCTATCCCGAGTCTTTTAAGTGTTTTTGGATGTGCGGTCACGTGTCAGAGGGGTTGGGAACTGAATCCCTGTTTGGAGTGAGATCAGTGCGGTTTATTAAGAGCGGAATTCAGCCCCGTCACGCCTTGTAGTAGTATAGTTTCGTGCCATGGATATTGCGCTTTTATTTATTGTTTTAAAGTGCTCAATTTTTAGTTGCAGCATACAAAGATATTCAAATAAAAGATAAAGAAACAAAAATATAAATTCACATGATTTACATTTCTGTGTTTAAAGCACACATATTCATATGATGCAATTCATTATTACTAACAATACATACTTTATATTTAAGTAGTTGTAGTGATGCACAAAAAATAGGCTGATTTATAATATTATATATTTTAAAACATAATTATTATAAAAAGGATGTTTACAAATACATTTTGTTTTACATTTTATCTGCATTTTGTTTTTAACAAATGTTTTAAAACGGATGGTTTATAAAAAACGGTGATAAAGCAGTATGGGTATTTCAATAATGTTTGAAAAGCATCTGAGACATCAAAAGTAGAATTCAAGGCATAAGGTGGATAATTTGAAGATGCTACAATATTTTTTTTGGTTTTAAATGTACTTATTTTGATTATTTCCATTTGTCATTCCATAGCTTTGATGAGTTTACTACTAAAATGTGGAAAATTATAATAAGGAAAATTATAATAAGTGATCCGCACTTAAAAAAAGTGCTATACAAAAGGTTTTTGGCTCCCCTAAACATCCAGTTAGGTTCTTATTGGTTCTTTATGTTTTATAGTCTAAATAATTATTTTACTTTACAGAGAACCTTTTGTGAAACAGAAAAATTATTTGGATATTAGAGGTTCTTTGTGGAACCATTCAGCCCAAAAAAATATTTCTATGGCATCTTGAAGCATATTTTTTGAGACTGAAGATAAATTCAATGTAAAATGTTGTGTAAATGTTTAACTGTGATGACTCTGTTCTGGGTATTTGCTTTGTGGTTGCTAAGACATTATATGGTTGCTTACTAAGTTACTAGAGCGAACAGAAGTCTGATATTCTTCATGGGTTTTACCTGTTTAGTGTTTTTTTTAAATGGTTAAAGTGATCTCAATTATGCTTGTTTATTTTGTCCTTTTTTATTTAAATCGCATGACACAGACGAATTGATCATATTTGTCGTAGCACCATCCAGCTTTTGATCTCTCCCGTTATTGTAGCTCTCCTCCATTTTATTCAGTATCAGTCTTAAAGGTCTTTAAGTAGCAGTCTACAGGTTTTGTAATTGCATGGCAGCAGCACATTTTTCAAATGCTTTCCCCTGTGTCAACACTCCACCACCTGTTATACACCCAATTACTGTGCAACAAATTACCCTCACAGACAGGCACTGACAAGAAAACTGATCCTGGAGAAGCGGGTCCAATGTGGAAAATAAAGACCTCGGGGAAGAACGCCATGGGACCTGGTTTGCTTAAAGGGAATAGTTGCATGAAGTGAACTTAAAACTGCTATTGTCAACCTCTCATTGCATGGACAATGTATTGAAGTAAGATGCTGTTTGAGAGGCAGCTAAACGATTTTGATAATATTTTTCGCTGTTATGGATCCCATATAATTAAAACATTAAGCAAAATAATTTAAGTCCCTCATTTAGATTTATAGTTCCTGGCATGCATGCATACAGTAACAGAACATTAGCATAGCGTTCAGTTATGAAGGCATTGATACAAATCTGTTTCATCTGTTTTATAATTGACAAAAGTGTGATTGTGATCTATATTAGACATCTAACTCAATGGTTTGGTGTATAGCCTGCTTGGAATTAAACTCAAGGAGACAATTAGCAAATAAGAGTGACTTAAAGGGACAGGTCACATCGAAATAAAAATTCTGTCATCATTCAACCTCATGTTGTTTAAAATATGACTCTTCTGTGGAACACGGAGGAAGATCATTTGAAAAATGTCTCAGTGGTTTTGGTGTCCATTCAATGAAATGAGTAAATGAAGAAACGTTTACATTTTGGGATGAACAATCCTATTAAATTCCACACTTGTCATTTAAGTTACTTGTTGATCTTCCATTTATTTTTCAGTTGAATTCTTTTCTCAACTTGCATTCGATCCACCACCAATATAAAAAGAATAATGAAACCGCTGTGTTCAGCAATAACACAAATAGCTGTTTACTTACAGTACCTTCCTACACACTGTATGCTCCAATAACTGCATGACGGAATTACATTTCTGACCGGTGGTTAAGTTTTGCACTCAAGGCAAACAGTCCTGACGTGTTTCTGAGGAATATGGACAGGTTGAAATACAGTAACATATTCATGACTCAGTTTCCAACCATAGCGGATCACGTTCAGTTTGTGGGGGACCAGAAGGGTTAAAGCAAATACAGAGGGTGGATGGTGCACGGGAGACTGAAGCTGACTTGTTGAGGATTCACATTACAGGGATGCTGTAGGAGGTCGGCTGAATCGCTCTTATAGCTTTGTGGTAGTAAAACACAGCCTAAGTACACAACTCCTTGAAACCGGGGGGTTTGGAAGTAATACTTCATTTTTAACGACCACTCGCACGACCAATAAAACATCATCGCTGCCAGCAACCTCTAATGTACCCGCTCAGAGTTTAAGTACGTACAGCTATCTAGTTTTAGACTGATGAATAAATGGGAGGGACTTGGTTCTTTTTAGTCCATGCATTCACTGGGAAATAAACACATGATCTTGATGTTCTTATGCACTATTTGAGCAAAGGAAACTATTTTTCAATGTCAGACCAAACAGAACATTGAATTCTCAACTCTTCCCTCCTCACACATGTTCCACAGACTTTCACGTGACGAGACCTTAAATCTTTTCATATTTTTATTACCTGCCATACATATCGGTCACAGTAAAAGTGTGAAGTCATTATGTAATAGAAACCAGCATGTAAAGCCCTGGTGCTAAAGGGGATAAAAGTTCACCCCGCAGAAGATGTGAAAGCCATGGGAAAGAATCAAACGAAAGCACATAGCCTATTTGTGTCTTCTTCAAACAGCCACAATGACATCATAGCTGTGAAGAACAGAGATGTCATCCTTGCTTGCTGATTTATGGGAGATTTGTCTTTGTTGTAGTGCTGCACATTTCTTACCCAAGATCTGTGTCCTATTAATCTTGAGGTTGGTTGGAGGAGAAGAGAATGGATCAGAATTATAACTCTGGAGCAGTGATCCCACACAAAATTACCCGTGAGAGGACAGACAATTTAGTTCCTAGAGGACTGTTCCTCCCACTCCTCTGGCTAAGGACAGATCTTCTGTTATTATCTGAACATCAGAAGATGTAAGACTCTGTTGGCCCAAAATAGAGTTTAAAAACCTATACTAGACACCATATCCCGCACTTCAAATCAAATGTGACATGTTCTGACATTTAGTAAAAATTCACCGACAAGACCCCACATTATGATCATGGAGTTGTTGTATTTCAGGAATTCTGAGGAGTTGGTATTTATCATTTGTGTTTTTTTTGTTGTGGTTGGGTTTTTTTAAAACGTGAGACCTCGTTGAGGCAAGTTGTCCCATTCTTTTTTATAGTCATTGAACATACCATTTTTCATCTGGTAGACGTTAAAAGGAGTGAAAACATCTAGGGATCGAAAGATTATAAAGATTTCAGAATACCTTTTGACTTTTCAAAGGGAAACTAAAAATGTTTGTCATGGTTTTAGAATTTCGAAATCAACACATGCAGGGAACCTATTGCAGATTTTTTAAAGTAACAGGACAACAGAACAAATTTCATCTTTCCAGACTTTAGACATTCACTGTTATCTAAATGAGGTTTTTATTATACTTGTATATTTATGTATTTTGTCATAATGTATTCCTAGAAGCATGTCATAGTGCATTCTTAGAGTTGGACACACAGAAAAGACTATTTACACAACATTTAGATCAGTTTTTACATCATATTTAATAAAGAAAAATAGTCTTCTAGGGCTTCATATGTTTTCAAACCTGTATTTTCTACGGTTGCTTTGGGCCTTCAAAAAAATCCATAGTGGTGCATGGAAATATTCATGGAGTGTGTGTACGTAAAATCTAATTTGGGATTGGGAACTATAGTATCAATATGTTATTTAATCTCAGACACCTGTACTGGCTTCTGGTGGTGATCCCGAGCTCAAGAAACTCTTTAAAGAATACTGCCTACAGCTTTAACCAAGGGAAAATACAAATTAAAATGATAGTTGTTTTAAATTATTTATTTTTACTCAAATGGATAGTCAAGAACAAGAACAGTCATCTTCTGCAACCTTAACCTAACATTTTAAGCACAAACATAATTTGCATAATTCAGAAGTATTTTATCTATTTCAAAAAATTTTCTGTATCTTTGCCTATATTTGTTAAGACACACACCGTCCATAAAAATTCTAGATAAATCTGTACTGATAGAGTTCAATGAATAAGTTTAATAAAATCTAAGGTTTTCTCATTCCTGTCTCTCTCCCTCAATTTCCCAGAAGCGACAAAACTGCCATCTGCTGGTCAACAATATAAGTACAGTGAGTAATTGTAGTGTTAAAGGAGCCATTCTTTTGCTGTTTTTGAGGCTTTGATTATGTTTTTGGGGTGTTTAACAATGGAAGTTCGTGTTACTAGTTTCAAAAAACAAGTCTATTGTTCACCGCTGTCCCTCTTCTAACAAAATGACTGGGTTTCTTCCGGTCTATATAAAATCCCTCCTTCCGAAACAATCTGATTGGCAAAAGCTGACCCAGTCTGTCTCGATTGGTTTCCCGCTTAGAGCGTGTGTCTAAAGATGTCCCGCCCATACCATATCAGCGAGCTTCCGTTTCTCAGTCTGTTGTGATTGGTCGGTCTGTGCTAGTGCATGTGCAAACGTCAATCTTTCTTTGAGATCGCATTTTTCCTACTATGGTGAGGGAAATGACACCGGACCGATTGGGCAGAACTGTTGGCCATCAAGTTTCATGTCCGGAAGAAGTAAGTATTACACATCGGTTTTAAATCGCCTTTCTTAAATAATGTGTTTAGCATGTTAGCGGCTGTTGTTTACATGTTGGCGGCTAATCCTGAGACTTTACATTGGTCCAAAGACAGCTGTTGTGTCGTAACGTTAGTGGTAAAACGTATCGCGCCCATCAGTTCAGAAGACTTGTGACCGACATAATTTCTGTAAAGCTTATTCATTACAATGAAAGAAAGTTATAGCAGTGTCTTCTCGTGAGTTCAGTGTTTTCTCGTATGTCCTATGTGCGACAATACTTAGAGCAGATAGAAACAGAGTGCACATTTGTAAGACAATGAGATTATGCAGAAATTGCTATTCCCAACGTAATAACACCTGGTTGCTAATCTTTACATACCTGTCTGTCATATACAAGTACTCTGAATGCATGTTTTTGCCTATATCCGTGTTTATGTCTGTTAGTAATATGCATGCACATGATTAATCATCAATGGCCATCATTTCATACAGCAAATGTATGTTGTTCTATCTATGTTTTTGTCTTTTCCATTTAATTCGTATTTATGAACAAGGCATTAAGGTGATTTGTATTGCAGTTAGTGTATTGTTTTGGTTGGAAAGGCAAAAGGATATTACAGACGTAATTGCGCTTTCCGCCATATTTCTTGTCTTGATGTCATCCAAAGCACATGTGTAAGCGCTCTACCTCATATTTTGCATACGGGGAGGGGAGCAGAAGCTCATTTACATTTAAAGAGACACACACAAAAACGGCACGTTTTCCATTGCAGCCACAAATGTTCATGTTCAACTTTTATGAAAGATATGTGATGTATTTTGAGCTGAAACTTGAAAGACACATTCTGGGGATAACACTGACTATTTTTACATTGCAGAAAACACCTGGGTTTGCGGCCCTTAAAAGTCACCATGAATCGGAAGTTGCGATTGACTTCTTTTCCGTATCGTGACGTGTATCCGAGTGAAACGGCTTTCTGAAATTAGAAAGAAATGTAGGGGCTTTATTTTGCCCTTCGCTTTTGGATTGGTTTGTTGTAAGTTAGGCCTGCAGGGGAGGGTTGTTGCTAGAAGGGATACAGCTATGGCCGGTAGTGGTGCAAAATCTCACCATATAATTATAATAAATTATGCCTACCCCAACCCTAAACCTAACCCTATGCCCAGTGGAGGTAGCTGTATCCCTTCTAGTCAGGACTAAAATGCCTGGCCATTGGACAGTCAGTATAGTCCTACCAGAGCCATTGATAGAGAGAATCGCGTCTTCTCCGTTGACTCCAATGGAACCGTTTTTTTCACAGTTACAATAGTTCCCAGAAGTTACTAGTAACGCATGGAGCTGCGGCTAAATAAAGACCAACTGAGGTAAACTTCTAACACATTTAAAGACAAAGCCATTCAATGAATAAAAAAATGAACGAAATAAAGCATTTAAAGAGAAAACCTAACTTCCTGCAACTATCTGAAGGCTCCATGAATCACGTGACGCCCCAGCGTTTTGGACTTCCGTTGGCAGAACTCTCTCTATCAATGGCTCTGAGTCCTACAAATGTTTTGTTGCTGACGCCATGTGGTGAAGAGTTGTTGAGAGGGGGAGAGGAGCTTAACGTTTTTGATTAAAGATAACAAGTGCAAATTAATAAAAATAATAATAATGGTGTGCACGGATAAATCATTTACAATAATCACTGCAACACTGTGTACAACACTTAGAATTTTCCTGTTTGTTGCATGGTGACTTTAAGCCACCTATTGAATAATTGATGCTATTCATTTTAATTTGTCTTTCCACATTGTCCCCCAATTTCTGTTACTGTTCCCAATTTTAGAGTACAGTTCTCATCAGGTTGGAACAGGTGTCCTAAATACGTTCTTATTGGTTTTCTTTTTAACCAATAATTCAATGCCAACGAGTACAAATTTATTGGTGATTCGGTATGTGAGCACAGATAGTTATAAAGCCAAACAGATGTAAATCGCAGTATACAGGACGCACTTAGAGCAATTGCGTCATGGATATGCTAATAACTAATGAGCGTTTTAAATAGTTAACAACGCTGTTGGGAGACGAAGACGAAATTATGCTGGTGTTACCATGGCTAGGTTGCTTGACATAGCATGATTAGATAAACACCCACCAACAAATCGCCATAAGGTAAACAAAATACTATTCGGACTACGCTCAATACGCAATCATGAACGAGAAAAACAATGGTTTAAGCGTGTTTTGTGCGGCGTATTATCGCCGACAGCGAGTCTCCACCAGACAGCTAAAAGACATGTTAGCATGTTGGCCTTTGCAGATATATTGTTACATTTTCTGTAATCAAGAATGTCGGGTCACCAGTCGGCCAATGTTGTGTGCGTCTTGAACTGAAGCCAGTTGAGAAGTACTGGTTTTTACAGCGCGTGTTGGTTGAAACGTAAGCTTTTAACACTAGAGGGCAGTGTCGGATAACAACGAAGAAGCCACAGGAAGAAGCGTCACGTGTTACACCGCATACTGAATGTCTCAACATTTTAACTCGGGGTGGATTAGACTAGATTATTATCCTATTAGATTTGGCTCTGCTTATTGAATTTTACTGAGCTATTTTAATTTGGCACTGAACAGGGCGAACACTGTGTCTGACTCTGCAGAGATGAGTGAGCAGACATTTCAGAACTTTGGAAGTCAGATATCATCCTGTAGTGGTGAATGCAAAGGGCCCTCTCAGAACAGAGAATTGTAACCTATATTTTGTTTTAACAATTTAGTTTTTTATTATATTATTAGTTATATACACAATATTGTATTGTGTACACATTATAATTTTCTCTGTTTCTCACTCTATTATTATTTTAGGAAGACGTCATTTTATATATATATAAAGAAGAACTGTATAAATTACCTTTTTCTTTTTGCTGTGGGTGACAGTGTGCTTATAAAATTAATATAGCTGTTAAAACAGATCCAAGTTTATTGCCACAATTGCACAAAAACATTTCACATTGAGCTTAAATGTTGTTTTCTTTCTTCTTTCTTTCTTCTTTCTTTCTTTCTTTCTTTCTTTCTTTCTTTCTTTCTTTCTTTCTTTCTTTCTTTCTTTCTTTCTGTAAAAACAGATTCACGTTTATTGCCACAATTGCACAAAAACATTTCACATTGAGCTTAAATGTTTTCTTTCGTTCTTTCGTTCTTTCTTTCTTTCTTTCTTTCTTTCTTTCTTTCTTTCTTTCTTTCTGTTAAAACAGATCCAAGTTTATTGCCACAATTGCACAAAAACATTTCACATTGAGCTTAAATGTTGTTCTTTCTTTCTTTCTTTCTTTCTTTCTTTCATTCTTTCTTTCTTTCTGTAAAAACAGATTCACGTTTATTGCCACAATTGCACAAAAACATTTCACATTGAGCTTAAATGTTTTCTTTCGTTCTTTCGTTTTTTTTCTTTCTTTCTTTCTTTCTTTCTTTCTTTCTGTTAAAACAGATCCAAGTTTATTGCCACAATTGCACAAAAACATTTCACATTGAGCATAAATGTTGTTTTCTTTCTTTCTTTCTTTCTTTTTTTCTTTCTTTCTTTCTTTCTTTCTTTCTGTTAAAACAGATCCAAGTTTATTGCCACAATTGCACAAAAACATTTCACATTGAGCTTAAATGTTTTCTTTCTTTCTTTCTTTCTTTCTTTCTTTCTTTCTTTCTTTTTTCTTCTTTCTTTCTTTCTTTCTTTCTTTCTTCATAATCCCAGTTCATCACATAACTCGCATAATTATTCATCTTTTCTAAGAAATGTAACAAATATTGCAGTCTGGGAAAGTCCTGCATTGTAATTACCCCCAATGTCATCAACGTTTCCCCACTGTGCTGGCACGAATTCCCAGCCATTTATTTCCTGTCCTTCTCTTGCTAGCGGGAGGCTGGATTTAGGATGAAGGTCTTTCAGAGTCACATGGACCAAAGTTTTTGATTGATTTTCAAAAGCCAGTTCTCCACGTTTATCGGGCGTGTAGAATAGAGTATAGTGCTGAACTTTGATGCTGGTTTTGAATGTAGAACATTTGTTAGATTGTTTGTGAGCTGCGTTTGTCCAGTCTGGTGAATTTACCCGATGCCTTTCATCATGTTTCGAGCCTCCAGTACGCGTTAGTTGATTTAAACTTCTGTTTTTACAACTTCTGAAGACTTTCAGAGAAGACTACAAAATGACTGAAGAAAGCAAAGCCGAACATAGAGCCGAAAGCGGGAAAGATTTAGAGAAACAGCTTCGTTTGAGAGTTTGCGTTTTGAATGAACTTTTAAAGACCGAACGGGATTATGTTGGGACGCTGGAGTTTCTTTCGGTGAGTGTAACGTGGATAATTATTGATTTCATGTTCTGCTATACTAAGTTTGGGGAATAGTGGTTACATCTCATCTGTCGAGGGCGCCTATAAACGCAGCTTTCTGTACTTGTACAAACGCGCGTATACAGCAGCATCTTCATGAACACAGATCGCGGACTTTTCCTGAGCTGCTGGTTCATGCAGTCAACTAAAACCATGTAAACTTGCAATGCAGACACATTTGTTTATTATAAACAAATCTTGCACTAGAATATCTCGAGGCGTTTTAGTATGCACGACAGCAGCAAAAATAAGTATTGTGGTGAACCTCAAAACCCGGTCTCGTGTCGTGCCTGTCAATCTCTCTGATCGCTTGGTTTGTAGATATAGCAAGTAAGAATCACCTTGTAATTTGCTTCAATTTGTGAGACAAGTGCTCTTTTTTTGCCCATATACCACACGTCACTCTTATTTTGATAGGAAGTTTTTTTTGGGTTCAAAATATAAGGGTCTTTAATGTCATTACTGTGTTTTACTTGCAAGCAAACACATCAATGAAATTTTAAGTCATTTGCAATATCTGAGGTTCTTTGAAATAAAAAAAAATATTTAAATGTCTTGTAACTGCAAACAGAAGCAAAGTAACGCATACATGTTAAAGTCAGAGTCAAAGACTGCATGAGTGCAGGTGAATTCAGAGGCGAACTGTGGCCCTGTACACAAGCTAATGTCATTTCTCTCTGTGCTGGAATAATACTGTATGAACAGGAAGAAAACTGTGTGTGTTTGTTTTTAATCCAGCTATGTTTATCATAAAATGATTTGCTAATCATTTTAAAAAGGCCCAATCTTTAGGATTTGTAATATCATGGATTATCATTTATAGTAGAACAATGAACAAGCAGATGAAGATCTCCGTGTTTTGAGATACTGTATAAGACAAATAGACAAGAGGTTCAGATCACCATGATGTTGTAATGACGATCCAAGCTTTATGTACATTCACATGCCCGCATTCCATTCTTGAAGACTATCACATGTGGTACCCACATTTGCACACTTCACTTTGAGTTGAAAAAAAGATGAAATATGATTCTGTAAACACCCACTTCAAGCAATTCTGTAGGGAGTGTTGGCTGTGTCTGAGATACACTCCAGAACAATTGAGCATGACTTTTATTTACCAGACGTGCAGCGATTGGCCATTTTTGTTTTATCCTAGCCAGTATTAGTATTTCTTAACACGATTTCCACATTTTAAAGAGGTGAAACATGCTTGTTTCGATTATGAAAGTTTTTTATTGTACTCTTTATTATTGTGCGGCGGTTTGCAGTCCATTGAGCGAACTTTATAAACCCAAGTCAATAGGGAATATCATCCACAGCCTTTCGAAGATCATAGTGCTGGAGATTATCTTTCAGCAGATCATATTCCCCAGTACTGCCCACCAGAAATCCTGAACGTTTGGACCAGAGAGAAACAAAGTTTTAGCCTTTGGGGTAAAGGAAACCTGTGCAGAAATGAATTACGATAACAACAGTCCACGAGAAAGGACAATGGCTGTCGGGAGGTGGTGTTTCATTGCTTGCAGGGCAGAGAGGATCAGTGCCATGCTGAACAGAGCGCATTTTGTCTTTGTGAGAATTAGGGGGTCAGTTCCAGACAGTATGGCTCCCCAGTGGAACTGACCTGGTGGTATTGCCAGGAGGGGGGCAGTGACGTGAGAACCCGGGCTTTCTGCCCTCTGTTGTAAACTACATTTCCTGGTGAAGGAATTCCGGAGAGGTTGCAAAAAAATGTGTAAACAATGGCGGATAAGTTGTTTTGTTTGAATCACGAGAAGGGTTGGCTAGTTCCAATCAAGTTCGCCCACCGTAGCCTTCAAGGCTAATTTGTTCTTGGATAAAAATGCTTTCCTCGCATGAGGTTTAGAGAAAATGTTTAGTGGGAAACACTAGCCGCACAGACTGACAGTTACTTGGCATGCCACACAATTCTGTCTGGCTATCAGATGAGCCAAAAACAGTGTCTGGCTATTCTCATGAGACGGAGGAAGTCTCTTGAAAGATCTCTTCTGAGATATCCCTAGAATGGCTTGTGTAACAACTCAATACAGATCTGATAGTGGGAGGTTTCAGATAGTCATGTTTATATTTGTTAGCTGGAGGCTAAGAATCATAATCCACATAAGAAGGTCTTCACTAAGAGATATTGATTTAAAGCTGCTTACATTTCCACTCGTTTGTATTTTTTTAGATAATTTGTTGCATTTTCTATTGGGCGTTTAAGTTGCATGTACTATGAGTTTGATGAAAAATGACTAACAAATCGCATGCAGGAGTACTTATAGGAGGAAACAGATGAGAGAGAACAACACTTTCATGTCCTACTTTAGTAGAAAAACAGAGGCATGTCACCGCATAATGTGTTCTCTCGAGTCTCAGCTCTGGATTAAGTGGTCCCTCAGCAGTATTTTTGTTTTGCAACACCCTGCGGGATTAGAAGATTTGACCACCCTATGTAAATTTTTAAACCTTAATAAGAAAACTTCAAGAGGAAGTTGCACGACATCAGCAATTACATGTATTTTGCTTTTGGGGTAAACAAAACTTATAAATTGGTCCTTAGACGTTTCTTGATCCGCAGAGACATTTGTGAAAATGTGACATTGTGCAGTTTTCTAAATAAGACTAGACAATGTAAGATCTTTTGTTGTTTAACTCCAAAGGAGTTTACCATTGAACACCAGGATAGAGCCTGTAGTGGCATGAGTTCTTAAAGGGATACTTCACCCAAAATTTAAAGTCATTTACTCAGCCTCTCTGTTCATTTCAAACCTGTATGACTTTTGTATGCAGAACACAAAATAAGATATTTGAAAAAGTGTTGGTAACTGAACAGCTGTGGTTGCATGTGTTGACTTGCATTGATTTTGTGTCCATACAATAGAAGTGAATGGGTAACACCATTTTTTGGTTACCAACATGCTTCAGAATATCTTCTTTTGTGTTCTGCAGTTTATCGATTATCTAGGAAAGCTCTTACATTTTCTGATAGTATACTAAAATACTCTGTGGGTCACTATTTATTTACAGTCATACTGAGGCCTGTTGATTTGTAGTTGTCACAGGACCAGTGCCGAAACTTAGGCTCATATCCTTTCTCAGTCATGCGGTTAACCCTGTAACCTCTTTCCTCAGGGTCACAGCTCTCCATCCTCAGCCTCTTCCTCTTGATGTCCTGTTTTATCCATTTGTTGCTTGCTGTGAGACAGTGGGGCTTGGCCAGTCACCTCCTCTACACACATTCCTCACTGGCGAAAACTCATTAAACATATTTAGTGAAAAAGGAATTCAATGAAGGCATAATACTTGGTACATAAACAGTATGGAGTAAAAAAGTGGACAGAAATGCAATATAATGCAATATAATATACACCACTATGTCTTCAGAGGTGTATAAAGACCTTACATAATGAAGCGTTATGTTTTTATTACCTTAGAATGAGCTATTTTTATCTATACAGTGGCTCTAAACAGAAAACTGCTCTACAGAGCGCGTTTCGTAAATACGTTATCTCCTTCGGCAAAGAAGCGAAAACGCCACATCTTTGTCCTGTGAGAGCTGCCATAGTTCTTTGAAAGGGAGGGGTGGAGTGAGCCGTTTGTTGCAATTCACAACCTCACCGCTAGATGCCACTAAAATCTACATATTGCTAAATGTATATTTTTTGTTTTCTATGTGCACGAAAAAGTATAAGCAGAACAATTGAATAATTGAAATGCAGACATGTTCGTCTCAGCTGCCAGACTCACCTTTGCCCTTTGTAAGCTAATCAGAAGCTAGCACCCCTTTCTCACTTCCACACCTCTACTCCCTATGTCTCCCACCAATTTTTACAGCCTTCACCGCATATGTTCCATCCATTATGTCCCAACACTTTGTTTACTCAAAGTTGTATTTTTCCGCATTACATGGAACATCATTAAGATTCCAATCTTTCTAATGAGTTTGGGTTGCTTTTTCCACTGTGGAGTTCTCATGCACCACACACGGACGTTATAACCAGCTGAGACCTTCTTTTATCTTATCTCGAGCCCTTTTTAACCGGTATGCTTAACTTGCTCCCTAAGGCTTAGGGCAGAGCACTTCATTCTGGATGCACAGCAGGAGAGCTAAAAGTGTCAGCCATCTTTCTGCTCTTGTGACAGTCCAATTCATGGGGGAGAACAGAGGCTTTTTGTACCCCCGGGAATTAAGAGGTGCGATGACTCGGAATGCACAACGGTGGTGGGGAGGTATTGTGACCTTCCTGCTGTCGGGGTCGCGCGGTGGTTTGCTGCTTACTATGATGAAGCTGGAAACGTGTAATCGTACGTGAAAGCTCTTCATCAACTTCCTTCTAGGGAGAAACTGATTTAGTGGTTCTCCAGGTACCCATTGGACACGGTGCAAAATAAATATACAGTGGTCTTTCTTTACCACATGCATGATATATGGTGACCACAGTTAACCTCTTGAAGTTGTTTTACACTTGCAGTGATCTGTGTCGTATTGCCCCGTGCGGTCTTGTGTGTCGTGTTTGTGAGCGCGCAGGGGGCTGCAAGGGGCTCGGGCCGGTGAGTTCCTTCAGCTTTTGTGTCAGCTTGAGCAGGATTTCCTTCCTTCCTGCCCCTCCTCTCCTTTTACATTGTGCTTGGCTTCCTCTGCTGGCTGCAGAGGCACACGAGCTGCTCCACACGGCCACATTCAATGCCAAGGCATCTGTCTCAGATACCTCCTTTGCAGGACAGCATCTGAATTAGTAACAATTTGACAGTCCCATTAACATTCAAGTTAGGTGGCCGTTGCATTTTTGGTATACAGCATGTATTGTCATATCTTGCTTTGGGAGGTTATATTTGAAGAGTTTGGTTCCAAAATTGGATAACTCTGTTTTTCAAAATGTTCAAACATCATGTTTTTTACCATGCATTCCAATTAATTTCAATCACACTGTAGTTGGTTGGTTTTGATTTAAGCCATAATAACTCAAAAAATACAGCTTACTTACACAATAAAAACATGAGAACATAATAAAAGACTGTGATTTAAAAAAAATGGAGTGATCTCATTTTGGAACCAAACTATTCATTCATAAAAGTATATTTTTACTTTCTACAGAAGTGGAGTTTTTGGTCTTTCGAAGCATGCATGGGCCATTTATGTCTGTTTGCAGAATGTGCGTGCTATGTAAAATAGGCATCTACATCGTCATGTTGCACACTCTAAAAAAAATGGTGCTATATAGCGTTTAGTGCTATGTAGCACCATATCTTGGGGCTTCAGTGGTTCTTCAGAGGTTCTTCAGAGGTTCTTTGGGGTGACCGAGGTGCTATTTAGCACAGTTTCCGTATATATACAAAATATTGTTCTATATAGCACTAAAAGTGGTTCCCCTTTGATTACGAGCCAGCACCTCTTTTAGTGCTGTATAGCACCATTTTTTTATTCACTAAATGGCAAGTCGCCCATAAGCATTCTAATCTTTAAAGTCAACATGAAACTTAATTTACCTTATTGACTTTCTTAATACACCTTGTTTTAAACAATGAATCATTGTAGGCGAACTTTATTTGTTTAAGCTGTAATAACTTCCTTTATGGTTAACATTACCAAAGCCTTTTATTTGAAGGTCCCGTTTATGAAATTTAGCGGCTTCTAGCAGTGAGGTTGCGAATTGCAACCAACGGCTCACTCCTCCCATCCCTTTTTCTAAGCACTATGGTGGCTAACACAGGACAAAGATGTCACGTTTTTGCTTCTTTGCCAAAGGAGATAACATATTTACGAAATGCGCTCCGTAGAGCAGTTTGTCCGCTTAGGGCTACTGTAGAAACAACAAGGTGAATTCCATGCAAGGGGACCCGTGGCCAAATGTATATTATATTGCATTTCTGTCAATAGATCCTCCAAACAATTACACACAGCACCTTTAACTTCCCTCCTCTGACCACTTGTTGCATGTAGACCTGATTTCCTGACAGACAAGAAGTCTCTACCTGTTTTCAATATTGTCTTTTATTCACAAAGAGGGGAAGTGGGTTGCAAATGTCATTTCATATTAACTGTAAACGTTTGAGAAAGAAACGCAAGAAAACAAGCCTTTTCTTTACTTCTGTACCCTATCTCAAGGAATAGTTGTAGAATAAGATATTTACATTGTTGAAGGGAAATTACTGTGTTAATAGCGACAGAACATCAGCTCTGTTTCATTCTCTCTTCTTGGATTTTCTTAACGTCCAGGTTCCCAAAGGAAAATTCATGGACAAAACGGGAAAATTGAGTTGGCCCCAATTGACAAGGTGTAAACCGCTATAAATTAAATCTTTCCTTAAGCTGCTCTGTTATTTGGTTTGTTATTTGGAGCAACCACCACACACAGTCATTTTGGGAACTTTATTATTCACATAGTTAACTGTGATACAGTGCCTGAATGCTCACAATGTTTCCTCCTAGTATATGTTTAAGCTTTAATCGTTTGTTGACTTCAGTGCCCAAGTAATGAACTGGACAGAGTCATTCTTCTCATTTAATTCACTAATTGAAAAAGTCAATATTGTGTAATTGTATGGCAATAACACTGTATTGGCCGGTAATACCAATAGCTTGTGGATTGAAAGGAATGTCACAGGTTGTACAATTTGTATTATTTAAAAAAGCCATGCCCAGCTCTTTTCTTGTAGCTTCCTGTCTTCATTCATGATTTTTAATCCATCCAGTGATACAGTGAAGAATCTGTGCCATGTTTCTGGTAGTGTTTTTCCGTTTTATTAGTCAGCAGCCTCAATTCATCCATGATGACAAACTGACTCAGTATCTTCTTATCCTTTTGAAACCGATGCCAGTTTCTTTGTCAATAGTGGCTTCAAGTGTGAACAAAGACATCAGACCCAGCAGCTGTCACTTTGTATACCATAATGAAAGTTCTGCCACACTGGGTTTGCAGTCACTTGTTGAGAGAAGTTTCCCAAATGCCAGAAGAAGAGGAAAACTTGAATGCAGCGTGCCAGGTTTATTGTTCACAGTGTTATAATCTTGTGTTTTTGTTTGTAGTTTGGACATAGTTATCAAACTGTATGACATTTCAAAGCCTAAAAGCTATTTCACAACAAGAACGATATCTACAATGATAACTGTATTAGCATTCACACAAATGGACGATAAGGTTATATTTATTCTATCACCATGTCTACACATGTCTTTATAAATGTTGTTGTTGTGCTGAACACTAGGACTAAGGTATTTGGAAGAATGCTTGTAACCAAACAGTTCTGGGGCACAATTGACTTCCACAGTACACAAAAAAACTACTATGGTAGTCAATAGTACCCTAGAACTGTTTAGTTTCCCACATTCTTCCAAATATCTGTTGTGTTCAACAGAACCAAGAATTTTATACAGTTTGGGAAAACCTTGAGTAAATGACGACATCATTTTTTTTTGGGTGAACTGTAATTTATTCACATTTTTCCTAAATAGCAATAATTTCAAAGACTCAATTTGGTTATTTAGAAACTGATAATGTGAGTCACTCCAGAAAATTGGCTAACTGGTCAAAAGTGTATAGACTAAGATTATGTGGTCTAAGCTTAATTTCCGTTCAATAACTGTTGAGTAGTTTTAATTGAATTGAATTCAATCAATATACAATTAAATATAATATAAATTATTATTAATATTAATTTAATAAAAAATAAATAGTTACATTACAACCAAATACAGACCGGAATGTAGCTTCTGGCCAGGCGTGTGCGTCTGATGAAACCGTCTATAATCTTTTTGATGTGTTTGTTTTTTGTCGTCATTGTATGGTAATGTAGAATTCCTGACCAGACAGAATACATTAGAGCTTCTACCCCAGACAACAGATTGTTTCTAAGATATGTAAATTCATTGCCAGACAGAATATCTTGGAGCTCGTATGGTAGACAACAGACCACAGCCTGTTCAGAAATATCAAATAGATACTCAGAGACAAAGTCTGAGCATGGCTGAAACTTTTCACTCCTTAAAATGTAAAAATGCACGTAATACTTTGAAATAAGAATATCGTCAATTGTTGGCCAGTTCTATCAGCCCTGATTCTTTATCTTTGATTTGTTATTCAAACGGCACACAATCACAGCCACAAGCCAGGTGACAGACTGAGCGAGCACTGTTTCATCATTCAGGTCAGTTAAGGGCTTGTGGCTGCGAGCAGAACACAGCATGTACCTTCTCGCTCTGCGTTCAGGGACAGTTTTCAATGTTAAACCCCAATTCTTATTCACTGGCAGGCTTCGTGGTTGCGTACAAAACCTCAAACCTTGTCCTTTGTGGCTCGACAGCGTTCGGCGAGGGGCCGCTGGTGCCATCTTCCACATCTCCTGGGCTCTGCTAACTAGTCCGGGCCTCCAGCAGAGTGACTGGCATGGTGAAGGGGTTAGAGAGGGCCACCGTTTATTCATACACAAAGATGGCATTGATCCCAGAGCACTTGGAGGGGGCACTTCTGCCCGGCCCTTTTCATTGACATTCAAGCTGTCTTTAGGGATTTCCAAAATGAAAGACAAAGTTGTTTTCTCTCTTTCCTGGCGTTCAGTTGCGACCAAGTCTAACCCTAAAGTTTCCAGGATTCCCGATAGCACTCGTTCCAGTAAAAATGTGCCTGTGCGCGGTCATTAAACAGACCGGAATGCTTATCAATGGCACAATCATGTGTGCCAGACATGCTGACAGAGCTTTATACAAGCAGCATAAAATTCAGCTTAGTCATCATGTGCTTAATTTAGATGCCGGTGGGTAATGGGATTCTAAGGCCTTGATGCATAATGATGAGCTTTGCACTTCACATGCAGTAACATTGAAGGAGCTTTTATGTGTAGAATAATAGATGTGTGGCAGCGTTGTTATAATGTACATTTGCTTGTTTATGAGACTGTAGCTCAGTTACTCAAGGGAGCAGAACAGACATGAACATGCCCCACCCAACTGTTAAATGTAGTTTAAAGGGATAGTACCCCAAAAATAAAAATTCTGTAATCATTTATTCACCTTCTTTTGCACAACACGAAAGAGCTATTTTGAGAAATGTCTCCGTCTCAGTGATTTTTTTGTCCATATGTGGGGCGCAAGACACGAGACAGTCACGGACGTGGGTGAATTCAAACCCCGGAGTGAATAAACAGGCTTTTAAGGAACAATACACCGGGCCGTCTTTTCTCACTCGTATCCCGGAAGTTCGTTCGTTCCAGCAGAGCCTTTGGTATTTGTTGACGTCCAGGTTCTCTCCGAAGTATTTTCCTCAGTTAAGGTATCCGCCAGCCGTCAGGCATCAGAATCTTCAAAGAAAGAAGAAAGAGACAACACATCAGCGGGGTAAGAAGCTGGGAGTGGGAACTCCCTGTTTCTCCTGGCTGCTTGGCTTTTATCCCCGCTGGTGATTGGTCTCAGGTGCTGGTGATCGGCTGATCTCCTTGGTAACCATGGCGACGCTGATTGGGTGCGGGTCCACTCGCCACACTCCCCCCCCTAAGCGTCGACCTGGTGGGGAGAAACCTTTTCCTTGCTACGTAGGGTGTTGGTGCAGGAGAGTAGGGAGGGGTCGTGACCTTGACCGAGTTGTCCAACCTGACACATCCTCGACAGACCGTCCGCATTGCCATGGGAGACCCCGGCCCGATGTTCCACCTTAAAATGGAAGTCCTGGAGCGCCAGGAACCACCTGGTCACCCGTGCGTTAGTTTCCTTGGCTTTGGACATCCACTGCAGTGGAGCATGATCGGTGACCAGAGAGAAACTACGTCCGAGAAGGTAGTACCTGAGCTCCAGGACTGCCCATTTGATGGCCAGGGCCTCCTTCTCCACGGTGGCGTAGCGGGTTTCTGCCGGGGACAGCTTTCGGCTGATGAACACCACTGGGTGTTCTTCACCCTCTTGACCTGGGAAAGAACTGCCCCCAGGCCGGTGTCCGACGCGTCGGTCTGTAGGATGAAGGGACAACCAAAGTCTGGTGCATGTAGCACCGGGGCAGACGTTAGGTGTTCCTTCAACGTCTGAAAAGCCTTCTCCGTCTCCGGACTCCACTTCAACTTCTCCGGTTGCCCCTTCTTGGTCAGGTCGGTCAAGGGGCTGGCTAAGGAGGAGAAATTTGGGATGAAGCATCTGTAGTATCCCGCTAGTCCCAAGAAGGCACGTACCTGGGTCTTGTTGGTGGGCCTCTGGGCCTTCCGGACGGCCTCAACCTTCTTTGCTTGGGGTTGGATTAGTCCTCGCCCGACCCGGAGCCCCAGGAACTGTGCCTCCGCGAGTCCCAGATAACATTTTCTGGGATTCGCAGTCAGCCCCGCTCGTCTCAACTCGAGCAGCACTCTCCGTAATCGGTCAAGATGTTCCTCCCAGCTCCCGGAATGGATTACGAATGTCGTCAATATAGGCTGCGGCATACTCCTGATGAGGGTCGGAGGACGATATCCATCATCCTCTGGAACGTCGCTGGCGCTCCGTGAAGCCCGAATGGAAGGACGCGGTATTGCCAGTGCCCCGAGGGTGTACTAAAGGCCGTTTTCTCCCTATCCTTCCGAGACAGCGGAACTTGCCAGTACCCTTTTGTGAGGTCCAGAGTGGATATAAAAGAGCCTTTCCCAGGCGGTCTAGAAGTTCATCTACCCTGGGCATGGGGTACCCGTCGAACGTTGAGACGTCATTCAGCTTCCGGAAGTCATTGCAAAAACGGAGAGTGCCGTCGGGTTTTGGGACCATGACGATGGGGCTAGACCATGGGCTGCGGGATGGCTCGATGACTTGGAGCTGCTTCATTCTACTAATCTCCTCCTCTATTGCCAACCGGCGAGCCTCCGGGACCCGGTAGGGCCGCTGCCTAACCACAACTCCGGGGGGCGTACGGATCTCATGCTGGGTAATCTTGGTACGTCCTGGTCTTTCGCAGAACACATCCTCGAACTGACGGACCAGGGTTGTGAGCTCGGACTTTGTGTGGGGGAGAGTTCTCCCATCTGTACAACTGGTGCCTCCTTCTCCGCGAAAGCGGCCATCTGAGTTGGGGTTGCCACCCACTTCTTCAATAGATTAATGTGATAGAGTTGGTCTTCCTTTCGGCGTCCCGGCTGGCGAATACGGTAATTGACCGGTCCCACTCTCTCCAGCACCGTGTACGGCCCCTTCCATACGGCCAGGAACTTGGAAGCTGGGACGGACGGATGAGCACCAGTACCCGTTCGCCTGGCGTGAAAGCTCTGGGTTGTGCGGAGCGGTCATATAGGCGGCTTTGGGCGCGCTGGGCTTCGGCCAGATGCTCCCTTACCAGGGGCATTACTCGGTCGATCCGGCTCCTCATCTGCTGTACATGCTCTATGACACTGCGATAGGGTGCCGGTTTTTGTTCCCAGGCCTCCCGGGCGACATCCAGCAGACCTCGGGGCTGTCTCCCAAACAGTAGTTCAAACGGGGTGAAGCCCGTGGAGGCCTGGGGGCACCTCGCGAATGCCAAAGAGCACATAGGGTAGCATCAGATCCCAATCGCGCCCATCCTCTGCCACCACCCGACGGAGCATCCTTTTTTAACGTCTGATTAAACCGCTATACTAACCCATCTGTTTGGGGGTGATATATGGACGTCCGAAAGTTGCTTTACCTTCAGGAGGTGGCAGAGGTCCGCCATCAACCGGGACATAAACGGGGTTCCCTGGTCCGTCAGGATCTCTCGTGGGATACCCACCCGGCTGAAGAATACGACGAGCTCTTTGGCAATGGCTTTTGCAGTAGCCTTCCGTAGAGGTACGGCCTCTGGATACCGGGTGGCGTAGTCCACGATAACGAGGATGTGTTCATGCCCCCGAGCTGACTTCGGCAACGGGCCTACCAGATCCATCCCAATCCTGTCGAAGGGTACCTCGATTATGGGCAAAGGAATAAGTGGACTGGGGGGCGGTTTACTTGGCGCAGTTACCTGACAAGTAGGGCAGCTCTGACAAAAACGCTTCACCTCTCCGTCTAGCCCTGGCCAGTGGAATCGGTCTCTGATGCGCTGAGCCGTATTGGCCGGACCAAGGTGACCTGCTAAAGGTGGGTATGGGCCAGTTCCAGTATGGGGTTCACCTTAGATTTTGGGACTACCAGTAACTGCTTTTCCTCCCCCTCCTTTGTGCGACACAGTAGAGCAGACCATTCTGTATTGTGAAGTATGGGAGTGGGTGTGGTGGGTTCTTTCGGACATCTCCGTCCACCACTCGGACTTGGGACCAACAGTGTCTTAACCGGTCGTCCTCTCTTGTTCTCGGCCGAACGACCCTCCTGCGTTCACCTGGTGGTACAGATCGGAAAAAAGGTTATTCACACGATTCTCGGACTCACCCTCCCGCTCGCTCTCGGTGGCTAACATCACGACCCGTCTCGGTCGTTCCTTGGCCGTCACCGTACGGCGTTGGTTTCGTCTCGACGTGTTCGTTGGCTGTACCGCTTGAGTTAAGAGTCTTTCGAACCCTGGCCAGTCTCTTCCGAGCAGCACAGGAACGGGTAAGTCCTGGATTATTCCGACGTCCAAGGGCCAGGAGCCGGGCCGGCTGCTATAGTCACCCGTCGGGCCGGAACGCTGCGAGTGTCCCCATGGACACAGGTGATGGGGATTACCATCTTCCCTTTTGGTTGGATTACCGAACTCTGGACTAGGGTCACCGAACTCCCAGAGTCCAACACTGCTGTGACCCTTCTACCATCTAAGCGGACCGTCCGCTTTGGTGCATCCCGAGGCGGTTCCATGTGTCCTACACACCCGGCTAGCCACGCCTGAGGACCTGGAGTGGGGTTCTGTTGGCATGGGTTCATCGCGAGGAGAGGATGTTGCTGGTCTCTCTACTGGTCGCGAGGTACCCCATCATACGCCATGGTGTTGTCACCTCCGGGCCAGGTCCACGCTCTCTCTCCCGTGTCCGAGCGTTCGCTGCTTCGGCCAACTCCACCGCCTCTACCGCCTCCCGGTACGTTCCTGGGTTTCTCATCCCCACTGGGCCTCTCAACCATCTGGACAGCGCACGCAGCAGTCTGTCGATGACCAATTCGGCCACTTGTGAGGCAGACGGGTTTCCCTGAAGGAGCCAAATTTGCGCCAAACGCATGAGCTGGGCGGCTGGGTGCGGACGGGGACTGACTTTTGGAACGTCCAGTCCCAGAACTGTTGGGCCGCTGTGTGGTGGGAGAAATGCCGACTCGGGCGAGGATTTCCTTTCAGGACGTCATAGTTCTCATTCATCGGGGCTGGTAGTGAAAAATATGCCCGCTGGGCTTCCCCGGTCAGAAACGGTGTTAAAATCTTTACCCATTCGGCTTTTGTCCCAAGTTTCACGAGTTGCAATTACCTCAAACGTATGGAGGAAAGCTTCAAACATCATCGGCGTCTCCGAGCTTGGTCAGGTAACGATGGGCCGCAGCGCGGTGGTCCACGGAGGGAGCTCCCCCTACGGCAGTTTCGGCGATGTGTGTAAACGCGTGCTCCAGCCTTCTGTCGAACTGCTATCTGCTCATTAAACGATTGCTGACGGATATTCAGATCCGTTAATTGGCGAATGATCTCTTCCATCTTGGCGTCACCCGGAAGTGGGGCGGAAATAGTAGAGAGAGAGAGAGCGAACGTACCCCTGGATGAACAAACACAACAGAAAAAAAAAATATTAACTTCTGGTTGTCTGTCTCGCGTCAAAAATACGCCCGCATCTCCACCAGTTGTGGGGCGCAAGACACGAGACAGTCACGGACGTGGGTGAATTCAAACCCGGGAGGGTGATTTATTTCACACACAAGTGAATAAACAGGCTTTTAAGGAACAATACACCGGGCCGTCTTTTCTCACTCGTATCCCGGAAGTTCGTTCGTTCCAGCAGAGCCTTTGGTATTTGTTGACGTCCAGGTTCTCTCCGAAGTATTTTCCTCAGTTAAGGTATCCGCCAGCCGTCAGGCATCAGAATCTTCAAAGAAAGAAGAAAGAGACAACACATCAGCGGGGTAAGAAGCTGGGAGTGGGAACTCCCTGTTTCTCCTGGCTGCTTGGCTTTTATCCCCGCTGGTGATTGGTCTCAGGTGCTGGTGATCGGCTGATCTCCTTGGTAACCATGGCGACGCTGATTGGGTGCGGGTCCACTCGCCACACCATACAATGAAAGTTAATGGGGGCTAATGTTGGTTGGTTGTTAACGTTCTTCGAAAAATCTTCTTTTGTGTTTTGTAGAAGAAGGAACGTCATAGGGGTTTGGAACAACGTGAAGGTGAATACGTGATGACAGTTTTTAATTTTTGGGTGAAGCAAACTTGCTCTTTTATAAACAAGGAGGTGTTCATGTAATTTAGATATTAAATGAGTTTCATTTACAGTATTTAAAGAAGTATCTTCTAAAAGGATCAATAACAATAAACACACTTAAGACAATTGACAAAGGGGCGTATAACGCGGATTTGCATATAAATCCATGAAAAAACGCGAGCCGTGACGCTTTCTCTTGTCACATGACATGGGGTTGAAATATTTCCATCTAGAAAAATGCGCGTGCCACACCGTATGCGTGTTGCGACCAATTTGCGCGTGCAAAAGACGCGAAATGTGAATCGCGTGAAAAGGCAAAAGATAAAGATAATTCTAATAAAACTTGAAAATGAGAAACGTTTGAATTCATATTGAAATCATTGATTTCTGTATTTTAGTAAATCTGAACGCAGTTTAAGAGACATGTGTTATCTGTTGTGAAAGTCTAGGTTCTGCAGTTTAGTAATATAACAATTCTAAGCTGCTTTGGTGCTAGAAACTAGTTAACCTGGACTGTCTGCTGATGCTAATTGTCCATTGAAGTCTCGGTTTAAGAGAATTAAGATGCCTAACTGGGAGACGTGCAAACCAACATGTTGAGAACCAGCATCCAAAAACACAACATATGCTGGTGAACAGCTGTGTGTTTCTGTTTCGGGAGGGTGAGTGCTAACCGTTGGCGGTTTAAGTCATATAGTGAAGGTGGATTTATTTTTCTGTCTAAATATAAATGGTGCTCAGCGACAGGTGGGTGTTTGTGGAGGAAAACAAATATTGAGAAAAGGTCCTCTCTTTGTTAAAAATAACAAAATTCACGTATTTATAGCTATGTCCTGTGGATGTTTCCCATCGGGGTCTGCTGAGGCTCAAATGGATCCTGATGGTGTTATTAGACACCATAAAACACAGGCTTGTTTCATCCGCCTCTTTGGATCCACTGTTCTTCATCTGTCCTTCTTCTCATGCTGTCTTTCTCAAGCATCACAGACTTCTCTCGAGTCGCTAGCAGTGGCACAAATGCTTTGTTGATGTTGTGCAGAAATAGGCTTTGGTAAATCACGGTTTTCCCTCCACAGGAAGTAAAGCACAGGCCGTTTCCTCAGACGCCCCAACGTGGGCATGTGATCGAGAAGGCCAACCTAATACTTTGGTTCTCATTGTCTGCAGTAGTTGCTATTCCCTAGACTTTCTAGAAAATGTGTGTGGTGCTTTCATTAACATAATTTGCAGAGAAATAATGCAGCAAAAATGTTACATTATTACTTTATTGTTTTATTTAGAAGTGATCGTATTTATAAGTGTTAATCTATGCTTTCTTGCTCCATGCATACTTTTCAGAATTGTTTTTTTATCTTTATAGTGAGTTTTTCTCACTACAATTTCGTTTTTCACTCGTTGGGGTTTGTAAAGTAGTTTATGCAAAGATGTATTGAAAATTGCCACAGTACAAATACATTTGAATTGAAAATGTTTCTTACTTTTATTTTAGCCACATATTTAATATGTTGCCTTTACAATATTACAGCTACCATTTATTTTACACAACTTGAATGTTTCTTTATACAAAAAAAATATATAAAGATGAATATGTGTTTTAGGAAGAGGGTCCTTACATAAGATTCATCATATTTCGGGGTGCCTCGCATCGTAAAGTTTGAAAACCCCTGTCCCTAAGGGTTTCCAGGGTAATGCTGGATAGTACCCAGTTTATTGTCTGTTTTTGCAAACATTTTTATTTACAGTGATCTGGACAGTACATTCAATGTTCATATATTTTTTACATTGTGCTTTTTCATGCCTTTTTCATGGAGTTTCCTCAAGTGTGTTTTCAGACTTCTAAGATGTTTTCCCTAAAATTGCTTAGGATTTTTTTTCAAATAGAAACCAATGAGACCATTCTTTAAATGCATTGTTAAAATGCATGTATAAAGCTGTAAAGTAAATGTGGACTGAAGAAGTAAAATGGCCAGGTTTTGGGGAACAGAACATTTGGTGAGAAACATTTGAGCTCATGCTAAAATCTTCCAAGAATGTTGACTTGATGGTTTGCTTTGCAAATCTGAATGAGGGTGTGCAGTGGATACAAGACGTTGACTGAAAATGTACACACGACCTATCATTGTGTTCGGCCGGAATGTAATGATTGGGCGAACGTTATTTTGGTCAAACACATTTCACAGACCATATATAATTATAAAAATATCATTGGACCACTTTACTTATTGATTGCTATCAGAATGTAAAGAGATTTCCAACCAGCGTGACAAAAAATGTTTCTGGACAGGATCACCTATCCTGCCTTTAAGATCTCTTATAGAGAAATTAGTGAGAGTTCTGGGTCTTTTTTTAATTAGAATATGAGACACGAGAGACTTTTTATTTGCTCTCCATTTCTTGTTTGATGTCTAGAAGAAAACATTTACATAATGAAGAGATTTCTTCTTACGAGGTGTTCTCTGCAAGAAACTAATGTCATTGGCATCGCTTATTAACCCTTATGTCTCTAACAATAAAAGTATAGGCAGTGTTGTTGTATCATTTTGTCACTGAAATGTAATAGCAAGAACGGATTTATTACAGCCTTATTCAAACTCTATGAACATAAATTACTGGAGTTATTATTAAGGTTGTCTCATCTCGGTTACTTTCTTCAGTATTGCTGTTTGTTAGTTTGTGAATGAGTTTATTTTTCCAGCATTGGTTTAATTTTACATAATATATCTATCTTTTCATTTATTTTCTCATCTCACAACAGATGTGTAGATGTGGTCCCGTGACGCTGAATGTTTTCTTTCAAAGTCTGAATTAAAGCTCGGCCCAATTACCACAAAATCAGCCAATCCTGTTTAAACAAAGAAGCCATTCAAAAAATTTGATTTGAATGGGGTTCATCTTCTTGTGATCAAACATGAAAAGTCTACTTTTATTATTTATTTTATCGTTTTATAAGTATTTATAAAAACAAATATTTAAAAAAGTTACAGATTGCAACTTTAAAGATGCATTACATTTATAAATGATACACATTACATTTATACAAATACACTTTATTGTGTGGTTTCTATAAACTGTCTATTTTATAACAGTCTGGGTTGGAATGATGTAACATAACCGTGAGTGATGTACAAAGCCTGTTACTGAGGAAACATGCAGGACAACAGCATTCCATTTCACTGCAGGGTTTCTTTGTATAACACTAATTTACATTGTGTGTCAGTTCCACCACACGCATGCAAATGTTGTACACACAAACAAGAAGTAAACAAATCATAAGGCCAGGCCACTGTGTAGGAGTTGAGGGGGGGCGACATGTTGCCACAGTGAGACTCATTCTGTGGACTTGTGCACAAACATGACCACATTCACATCAACCTATTCAGACCCACACAAACACACACATGCAAATATACATTTATTGCTTCCTTGAAATAGGAAATAGATGAGGGGGTGGCACTTATGCTATATACTGTATGTACACAGACTACAGTATATATACATACTGTATATAGTTTCCATATAATTAAATACTTGACTAATGATGTCATCAGTTTAATTGGATTAATGTGCATTAGAAAGCAACCCAGGGCTCAGATTTAACCATCTGTGAGGAACTTCTGCATAAATGGCCGTTAATATGTTTTTGTGTAGTTATGGATCTCTGGATTAAAGGACAAAGCTGTTCTTATCAGTCTGTTGCAATAGGATAATTAAGCGTGGCAGGATTTGGTGTCGGCTGCCGAGACGTTTGTGAGGACCGTGGATGTCATTGTGCAACAGCATTACGAGGAAATTTGTGGTATGGATGGCGAGAAATGTTTTGAGTTGTGTTTCATTTACATTACATTTACATTTAGCAGACGCTTTTATCCAAAGCGACTTACAAAGAGTTTAGGGAGCAATAAGCGATATGTCATACAGGAGCCATACAGTAGGTGCCAATACAAAGTTACTGGTTTCAACAAAAGCTAGACCACTACCTGTTGAGAGAAAGGGTTAGTGTATTGCCGCAAACTTTCATCTGAGGTTGAAGAAAGCACTGGCCAGCTGAGTTTGTGTGCACATGTGTGTGTGTATGAGGAAAAAGAGCTGGGGTGTCTTTGACCGGCTGCCAGTACTTGGATGCTTGCGAGGAGTTTTTTGAATGGGACAAGTTGTTTTTTCCTGCAGTCTCCTTGGACCACCTCCACCTTTCCACTCTGAAGCTTCTCAGTGACCCAAGACTCCCAGCCTACTGTAGACAAAACAAAAACTTTAAAAGACCATTGAACATTCCATTGCATTTCCTGATAGAACATGGCACCAATGCCAAGGTCATGGTTTGATTCTCAGCAAATGCACACACTTATTAATGTACAGTTTAAACTTGCTTCTCATAAAAAGACAAATGTGAAAGTCATTTTTTAAATTGACAGTTTTTAAAAGCTCAAATCCTGAAGTGTATTCCTTTGCCGTTCCACATTTGGGGCTGAGCCCAGGAGCTTAATGACAAAGCCTGCTTTTGTGATTGTGATGAGCTCAGTTTTTTCCAGAACATAGCACATCTGGTCCTGGTAAACTGTTCTGAACAGGTTGTGAATGAACATCCTGCTCTGGGCACCTGTGTTTTATCCTTGTTCATTTATTTCTTGTTTTATGAACTCTTGAAAGAAAAAAATAGGATTCCATGATTGTGAACGGTTCGGTATAATCACTTTTCGCTTAGAATTTGCAGAAATGTTCTCTTGTCAAGCGGCTTCTTGGGGTTTCTTGGAGAGAAGTTCCTATCTATTCTGGGCTTTTATAGAGAACCTCAGAGATGACGTATTTTTGTAGGCCAATCCGTGAGATAGCGCCGCACAGAATGCCTATGCATTTACCCTGTATATTTGTGGAAGCTGGGAAAAATAAGATCTGTGATTAGCAAAGGGTTATGATGTTTACACATTCGATCAAAATGATCTTTACAAATTAACACACAAATGAGATTTGTTACTTTTGAAGCCTAAATATACGGTACAATCGCCAAAAGTAAAAAAAGCTAACATGCTATAAACAGACTACACTACAGTCGCTCGATATCAACGTCACCATCACCAAGCCCAAATAAAGCTTTATTTAAAACGTGTTTCCTGGTAAGTAATGACTCCGTGAATGAATCCCACGTTTTTAAAAGATTTTGCCCATGCATGTTGCATTATTTGTGAGATTTATACGCGCGATGTCTAACGTCCCCGCTAAAGGAAGTAGTTGCTTTTAGCAACTTGTTAGCAACCACCGTTTAGGGAGCAATAAAGCTTTAAAAAATCACAAGCGGCTTATTACTGATGTGTTTTAGGTCATAGATTAAAATATGAAAATATTTAGAGGTTTTGTTAACCACAGATTTTGTTTAATGCAGCCAAACACCCATATGTGTATAGACTATGGGGCGATGGAACCAAAAGCGCTAAAATGCTAACTTGTTTCCTGGGTTTGCATACAAAAATATTGAATCTCTGAGGTACTCTATTGGCTGCTTTTTTTTCATTGTTCAGTTAAAGTAATAAATTGCAAAGACTTTTTTTTTTTTTTTAAGATATACTTTTTGTCTAGATATCATTTGCAAATCTAAGGAATCTTTCTAAAGGTCTAATTCGTAAAACGGGTTTTTGGTTATGTTGCCCACCTCTACCTGACACTACTTGCAGTGGGCCAGATTTCCACCCAAAGCACCAATGATACAGGACCTCATGCTAATGTAATCGGAAGTTACATGTTGTTATTACATGACAGCAGTCCTGTCAATCCAGAGCGATGCTCCGTTCTCAGCTCATTTGCTAATGAGAGCAGTGTAGTCACACAGCACATCAACTGAAACATAATCACAGTCGCTGATCTGTAATCAAGAGCCGCATTCATCTCTTTCATTAGCCTCGTGCACCCGTTCCTGCAGAGAGTTTGTAAAAACTGTTCGTTTCTGTTGATGAAATATATAAGTGGCTATTTCTCACCCCTATGATCAGCACATCTACTTTCCATGTGATTATTGAGCTGGTCGAGAGCCTTCTCTCTCTGGATATTTGGCGTGGTGTTATACGTGCTGGGCTACGGAGATCTTGCCCGACCAATTTGCAGTGTGGAGCTGTTTACAGCACAGCTTTTTAGACAGATATGCTAACAGGAAATGCCTTGTTTTCTGCACTGTCATTAAAGCGTAGTTTTGCAGTTCAAGTTTAAGAATTACTTGAACCTCGTCTTCATATCAAGAGTGCTACTGATACAACATAATGTCATGTCTCTTCTAGTAGACTTCGCATAATCTCATTTAATTTTTAATTCTTTATGGTCCTTTTACACATTTTCGGGTTTTACACATTTTCAGGGAATTCGTCACAAATATATTTGTTTGCATTCTCAGTTGCTTAAATAGCAAATGAAAAACTCATTGATGGCGTTTTCTCCTACTATCATCAAAATGAAATAAAAAAATTAATAGAAAGAGTCTGATGACCGCAGTCAAAAGTGAGAATAATGTCAAATTTACTGTGACTTCCATAGAAGAATGAAAATATAAAAAACGTGGGAGGATTTACGATACTGATGACTGTTATCACAGGCTTGTGAAAAAGGACCGTCAACGCATAGGTGCTGTAGTCATTTTCTGCTATTAGAAGTACATTACATGGTACACTGATGGTATAAGATGCCAGTATTATTATATATTCCCTAATACTAAATTACTAAAAAAATTTGCTTTATTTTTATTATAGTTTTTTTAATTAATTAATACGTTTTGGTCAGTTAATTAATGAGTTAAATCATTTTTATTAAAAAATCTTACTAAATTACATTGACTGAACCTGATTATTTATAGACTGGCTATTTAGGATATACCAATGAAGATATAGGTGAGTCAGGTTTTATACCACAGCAAATACTGGCTAGATTTGTTTACTTTTTGAAGTGGGAAAGAAAACTGTGTGGTTGCTGTGTGCACAGCTGATCTGAGATCTGTCAGGCTGTCGGTGGAGTGAATCATATACTGTAGTGTAGATGAACATCTGTGATGCAGTGGGGTATCTTCTGCTAAGCCAGCGCAACTGATGCTGGAACTCCTCCATCCTCTGCACTTCTTTAAAAAAGTGAATTAGCCTGAGAAAATAAAATGCTTAGCTGTTGTTTAGTTATAGCCAGGTATAGTTCGCCCCAAAAAATTCTGTCATCATTTACTCACCTTCAGGTTGATTCAAACATATACATTTCTTTGTTTTGTTGAACACAGAAAGATATTTAGAAGAATGTAAGCAATTTTCAGTTCTGGGACATCATCCACTATCATAATAGAAAAAAATATAAAAATAATTTCTGTTGAACACAAAATGAGAAATTTTGAGAGATTTAGGAGAGCAAACAGTTCTGGGGCACCATTGACAAGTTTTTCCTACTATGGTCATCATTTTTGGGTGAACTATCCCTTTAATAATCCCATTATCAATAGAAAACAAGACATTGATTTGGCCCACGGTTAAAAAAACGAGTATTAAATATTTTTACAAATAAATTGTTTCCTTACCTTTTAAGTTGGTAAATGTGGTATGTGATTGCAGTTGACTGCTTAAATGTCAAATGTGAAAAATGACCTGACACGCATTTAATGGAAAAAGCTTTTATAAAGCCAGTCAGATTTTTAAAACAACTGCACTGCAAATGGCTAAAACTGCATGACAAAACATTTTATAAGTAGTAATGACATTTAGATACATTTCTACAACTGAATAAAGGACCATGCTATTTATAAATCATTTTGTGTTTCTGTTGCGCTAAATGCTTAAATCAAATAATCATTACGGATAGTAATGATAATGATTAATACAATTTATAATGAATAAATTCATAAATAATGAATAAAATGAAACCTGTTTTTCAGCCTTGTAGTACTGTAGAACATCTTGTATCTGAATGAGTTTTTCAAGACTGTGTTCCACTTATGTTAACAAATCATCAAGAAAACAAAGATAAAATGCATCTCTGAGATGTTCATGATCAAGACATGACAATTCAATTATTATTCATTATTATAATAAAAAATCAAGCATGACAGGAGAGTGCAATTCAAATTTGATGTAAGCAGATTTCAACTTTCAACATTCTCTGTTATGAGAAGTGTCGTGAAGTGATGGGACTTTCACACAGACATTAATCAAATCTGGGTGCCTGACTATTATTATTATTTTTATATCTTGGTAACATCAGCTTCTTTTCCTTCCTGTTGTTTTTACCTCTGATCCTGTTTTGTCATAGCTCCAGTATTATGGCATATTTCCATGAAACCTTTGTGTGAATTGCACTTATGTGTGTCCGGCTGTCACTAGTTTGAAAAATACATGAGATTTCTCCTCCGGTGATTCATTACTTACTGCGCTCTCTCGGACAAGCCTTATAGAACGTACCATAGGATTAAATTGGGGGTTTTCAACCCAGTCTTTTCTCACTATAATAATTATTCTCTTTCCTGTGTCTCTAACAGGTACTTCTTCATCGACTGAATCAGTATGCTGTGTCTAAAATCGATAAGAATATCACAGAAGAGATGGTCAAGGTGAGTGTTTATATGTTCCTTTTAAGGTGTTAATGTTCTGGTACACATGGAAGAAGGCAAATGAAACGAGTTTCAAACAACATGGGGGTAAGGAGATGTTTAAAAAGAATGTACAGTATATTTTAAAGAGGACTATCCCTTTAAGGAAAAGTAACATGGGTGCAGGAAATGGCTATAAACACATTTTTTAACATACAGTGTTTGACTGTAAACCTACTGCATCCTCAATAATCCAATACATATTCAACTTTTAATAAATCATTGTTTTAAATTTGTTTTACGTTTTGTTGTATTGCATTATTTTGTATATGTTCATTATAGAGATTGTCTGCTGTGCATTGGTGGTTTCAGACAATGTTCCTCTGTCAATAAGTCAATGTTTCCATGCGTCTGCCCCACAGGTGCTTTTTTCTAACCTGGAAGAGATCCTGTCTGTGCACAGGGACTTCCTGTCCATGTTCGAGGAGCTTCTGCAGTCTGACCCCAACCCGTACCATGAAGTGGGCCGCTGCTTCCTGCACTTTGTGAGTCTCTCTCTCTGTCTCATTTTCTCTTTTTGTCACTGTGTATATATATATATTGTGCCATTCACTGATTGAGATCGTTGATCTTCCATAGTCAGAGTTAGGTTATAGCGTACAGAAAAATTAAAAACTTTATATACAGCAAAAGTTTGCTTAAAAGGATTAGTTTACCGAAATATGATCAGTGTGTCATTTCAAACATACAATTTGACAAATTTGGGTGATATGGGTAGCAATGAGTCTGAGTAAATATTAACAAAATTCATTTTTATGGTCTTTTAGCCTTTTCCATCCTTTGAAAGTGTTTTGGGATTGAGACAGTACTTAGCGTTAGCATTAGATCTGGCAGCCATCTGTCTCTACCTCTGTGTAAAGCTTCAGAAACGACTGATATCTGAAGGACACCAGAAATAAAATCTCAAAATAAAGGGTTAGTCATAGGCAGCTTCCAAAGCGCTTACCAGAGATGAGCTTCTGTATGTGACTTACTATGTCTTACGTGTCTTTATATTTCCTCAGAGGGGACGGTTTCAGGTTTATGACGAGTACTGTGGGAACCACGAGAAAGCCCAGAGACTTCTACTGGAAGTTAATAAGATCAGGACAGTACGCACACTTTTGCTGGTAAGACGCTTGCGGTGGTGTTGTTTAAACACTAACACAAGAGAACGTCTCTCAGACTCAAGTTAAGGGTCAAAATAAGAATTCTGTGTGTGAACACTCTCCTAACTTCAGTTGCATGTTAGAAGTCTCATGCACACGTTTGATGTTCTTGTAATCCTCATCCCTCCGACCCTTCATTTGTTGAATACAAATACAGATTCATGTTTTCCTCAAACACATTTCCTATTCCTGCACGTGCACTTTGAGCTTGTTATGTAAAGGAGGATCTCTTTTGTTAATGGTCTGGTCCAGTACTGAGGACCCGCTGGAATGTATTTGTAAGACTATATCTTACGACCTCTTGTTATTCATCGACGGTCCTTGGAGAGTCAGACACAGGTTCATTTCCTTAGTATGTGCTGACAGGTTGTCCTTGAACTCACTGTCTTGTAATATAATGCAGGCTAGTGCTGACCTCTCTGTTCACACACACACACACACGCAAACAGTGCACATCCATTGTTTTTGTACACTGTAAAAAGTGATACCTAGATATAACTTATAAAAAGTGAGGCAAGTGGTTGCATTGGACTTTTTAAGTTGAATCAACTTGCAGCCTTTTTTAAGTATAAACACTTTATATTACTTAATACAAACGCAACAAATCAAGTTGAGCTAACTAATAGTACACTGTAAAAAGTAATACCTAGATCTAACTTATAAAAATTGAGGCAAGTGGCTGCATTGGATGTTTTAAGTTGATTCAACTTCAAGCATTTTTTAAGTATAATAAACACTGGACCAACGCAAAAAAATCAAGTTGAGTTAACTAATATTACCAGTATTCCTCGTTAGATAAACCTACTTTTTTGGTAGAGGGAATTTATGGGTTGCTACCTGTAATCATTTTAATTAGTTTTAAACTTTATGTTCTTAGTAAATGAACCTAATCAATGTGAATAAGAATTTTAATTGAGTCCTGGCTATAACCTCAAAAAATAAATCTAAATGTCTATATTCTAGCACTGCGGTAATTAACTTTACATAAACAGACATTGTCAATGATAATTACAAATTCAATTGAAGAAAGAAAAAGATGGGAAGAGATCGAAGACAATAACATTTATTCAATGTCAACCCGTGTCACTTTTACAGCGACTACAAAACAGGCAATAAATGTGGCCACACACGTACACAAAATAAAAAAACAAACACTGTTAAAATGCATTTTCAACCTGTTTTGAACAGTTAAGTGAAATATCCAAACTGCCCAATCTGCAATGTTTAGATAAGGTACATGTGAGCCATAACACACATTGCATCACACCAGAACTGCAACTTCAAAAATTATTACAGTATTTCTATATATTTACAGTCCAAAGTCCACATTAATTAAGGCACTTTTCAAAAAAAGAAAATCTGTAAGACTAATTATTTTAAATCAAATACTGGTAAAATTCTGAGACAATGCCAGATCCATTGAGAAATCATTGAAGACAACTTGATGGGGAGATTTGCATACTTGGATGATGGTTAAGGACGAATGGGATCCAATCCCACAAAATGCCTCTGATACATCTCAAAGGTTTACACCAGTTTTGAGGGATACTTGAGGACGAGGGCATAGCAATGTTCAACAGGAGGCATTATGCTTTCGACAGGTTTGGCACACCTCTGACCACGGTCTGTCCTTCTATGATAATCCTAATGTGTCGGGTGATGGCACATGTACAATTTCAGTTGGCAACTGGCAAGCTCAGCGCTGCACCTCTGCTTCATCACAACTCTATTGGTGGAGACAAAAAAAGAATTAAGAGTTTGGTAAGACAAACAGGAAACAAGATGAATATAAAAGACAGGTAGAAGACTGATAAGACACAGTCAATTTTACTTTTGTTGATAAAGGTGGTGGATACTAGACGGATACTGTGACTAGAGAATCTGAACAGAGTGAGGTCTACCATGACAATGCCATTGAGTGAGGGTACTATACTATCATGATCTACTGTAGTATGAGTATTGTCTTTTTCTGGTTCAAAGAATCCATTATAATAAAACAAAGCAAGGGGGAGAGTTCACAAAATTGAGATTTAACTTTCCAAGTAGGCTGTGTTCATCAATATGAATCAAGCTTCTATAGTACATTGTCTATTTCTCACCTCAAATTCTTAAACATGTTTAGTGGACCTTTTATGTGTAAAGAGACTGCTTAGGAGCAAGGGACACTCTTGGAAAATGGGGACGAGGGAATTGCATCACTTATGCACTTACATGCATATGCAGTCAGCAAACTATCACTAACTTTGGGGCTAACTATCCCCTTAAACTATGCAACTCTTAGAACATGGCCTTACATGTAGTTGTCCTTTAAAGAATGAGAGAGGGGGGTTCTGACAATGTAGGGTGTTTTGATCAGTCTCAGGGTAGTATGAATGTGCTCACTATGTGTCATAACAACTGGCTCACATTTTTGATGGAAAATCTTTTACATAAGTCCATTTTACCTCTTATCTGGATGATTGTCATCATTTGGGACTTGATTCTTTCACTGACGGCTTTTTTTGCGTTGAAAACTGACAACAGCTTTGGAGTTTTGCCATTCTCAGGAACTCTTCACAGATCTGTAAAGCAAAGTATACCATCTTAGTTACATACCTAAAGTGAATTGTTTTTTCAATCATGGACAGTGTTAAGCAGTAAAGGATCATATTCACTATATATTTATTTTTAAGTATGAAAAAAAGCAATGAAATATAATCTTTAGTCAAGTTTGTTGCCGGTACATAAAACATCTTCAGAAATGTAATTGTATGGAGCCCACACTATTGTTCGCAATTTTACCTATGTTTTACTTACCTGGGAATAGTTATAGCTGTAATTGTATCTTTTTAAAGTTTTTCTTACCTGGATGTAAAGCTTGAAGACCCCGTTAACAAAAGCACTTGGGTATCTACAGACCAGGAAAATGAATGTTAGAATAAGGTTAAAAATCAGTTGTAAATGTTACTTATTCAAGTAATAGGTTAGAAATCCTTTTAGGGGTTTTCAACCAGAGATCTGCCATTAATTGATTATGCAGCATAAATAAAACAGACAGACTACCAATCATACATCTCTACAGTCAAATCTGTGCATCTGCTTTAGTAATGCAAAAGTATACTAACATGATCTCTGATTCAAGAGTCCTGTCAAGCACACGGCTAGCTTGTTTTGCCTGTGTCGATAAAAACACCACAGCTTATTTGCCCCTATTTGCCCGCACAACTATTGAATGAAGGCTCGAAATGATTTTGTTCGAAAATGATCGCGAAATTTAATCTGTGCAATATAAGAATATTACTGAGGGTATTTGTGTAACTAATTATTATTATTAGAAGTATCTGCGTTTTTAAACACTTCCATCCTAAATGTTGTAACAGTAGCGATGATGTTAGCAGGCTCTGCTAGTGACAGAAGCCATTGCTATCAAACGCACTAGCATCTCTGCTGCTAACGCGAGCACCTCAGGACAGCCGCATCCCCCCACCGGAGACCGTGTGTGTAATATTAAATTAAATAAGTGCTGTAGTCATGCCTACTATGTGTTTTAAGGCTACTTTGGCTTTAATTTTACCAGTAATATCACTTTTTATCGTTAGTTAGCGTCACCTTAAACTAGCGTAGTGCTAATGTTAACCTGTTTTATCTAAGACTTTTACCTTACCGTTTAATGTTAAATATTAGTTTAATAAATGTGAAATAAAAATTTCTCAACTTACCGTGTTAATCAGTCCCTGAAATTCAGATCCGATGGAGCGAACAAACCGTTGAAGTGCTGCGGAAGATGCTGCATCTGTGAAAAGGGGATAATGCCATTGCCAACTTAAAATGTTTACGTTTGATGAACACACCTGCCACATTGACAGCTGCTCTAATAAATTGTTTACGTCAACTCACTTTTATAACATTTCTTGTACACAATAACCACATACAAAGAACAACCCAAATAAATTGCAATAGTTTTACTTAAAATATATTGTTTTTTAAAAAACTGATATATTTTAAGTAAAGAGGAAGTATATTGATACGTTTTAGTATAAAACAAATAAAATTAAGTGGATCAAAACCATTTAAAGTAAATAAAACCTACTTTGTGAGTGAAGCACTTTTTACAGTGTACAGACCATTTATCATAAACAGATATAAGCTCTTTTTGCTCATAATAAAGGCTAAACTAATGGTAAACATTTTTCTCTCTTTTGTTTATGTCATAAGAACTGCATGTTGTTGGGCGGCAGGAAGAACACAGAGGTTCCTTTGGAGGGCTATCTGGTCGCACCCATCCAGAGGATCTGCAAGTACCATTTACTCCTGAGAGTGAGTATAAAACAGCTTATTATAAAATCTCTGGTCGCGAACGGTATTCCATGCATATAGTAAACAAACACACTGTGCTCAGTATTCATACTGTTTGTTTTTACTGTATGTTGTTTTAAACATGATGTGATGTGAACATCCCAAAAGCTCGACACTTCAATGAAACTTCAAGTTTTATATCGTCGCTGTCCTTCCAAACTTTGGATGTCCAAGTTGGCTGTCTTTCAGGAAATATAAAAACACCATTTTATAAGTGATTAAATATTATGTTGTCAAAATTGACAAGCACTTGGTTAGATATTCACATTACCCAGGGTCAGGCATAAAGGGTGAGTAATAAAAATGATTTATGACAAAAATAAAAATCACGAAATATGAAGATGTGACATTTATGAAGGACAGCAGCGATTTATTGCACTTATATAATGGGAATTGTGAGTAACAATGAGCAAATTTGGAGATTTAACAATACGGTTAGTGTGTTACAAACACGTTTCTTGCGTATATATGAAGCAATTTCTGAGTTTAATCATTGGCCAACATCATTGCTAATGTTTCGTGGCAGGCTCTTGTACCCAAAACATAGAAAAGATCTACTGTTAACACTTACAAGAGCTTATAATAAAGCCGCAAATTTTGGCATATTCACTCAGGATCTCAGTCGTCATGGCACCTCTTGCTAAACGGCGGCGATGGGGATCTGTGGTCACAGAGATATCAAAGAAATGTAAATGTGAATGAAGCAGATGAGGCAGAACCTCTGTTTTGAGATTAGCATCACTCTCAGCAGACCTTGTCATGCAGTAGCTTGATTATTAAACGTGTTGCAAAACTAAACACATAATGAGCTCTCGACATGCAGTTTGTTCGACCAAAATATGGAGACCGCTTTATACGACATAGTTCTGGTGCAGTCGCACCGCTTTGGGCTCATCTTGTGGAAACCGTGAGATGGTATGTTTGATGATGTTCGTGTTTTGTGTTTAGGAGCTGCTTAAAAGAACCCCGAAGAAACACAATGATTTCTCGATGGTGCAAGAGTCACTGCAGGTGATGAAGGCGGTTTGCTCCAGCATCAATGAGGCTAAAAGACAGATGGAGAAGCTGGAGGTGCTGGAAGAGTGGCAGTCTCATATCGAAGGCTGGGAGGTACGTCAACACACACTTTAAAAAAATAATGGTGTTGTTTTAATTAAAAGGCACTTTCAGAATAAATAAAATGTATAATACATTTTTGTGAAAGATACAGCTATCAAAGCCGGACACACACACAGTCAGGTGCACAGCATCGTCTCAGAACACCCGGCTCCTTCATGCACTTTATTCAGTGTAACGTCTAAGGAATAAAAGGGGCTGTCACTCGCCTACAAAAGTATATTTTTAACTTGCCAGCGTCTTTGATGTAAACCCTTGAAACCCTAAAACCTTAAATCTTAAGATTTAATTTAACTTGATGCTTCGACCCTCCATTCATTCTGGCTCTATTAAACCCCTCCTTCCACCCACAAGTTCAGCGGAGAGGTTTTTAGACTTCGCCAGGCCTGTCTGCTTTTTTCATCAATGCCTTCAATTAGACCTTTTTTGTCTGGTTGATGTCTGTTTGACCATAGCACCAGAGTAACTCTGATATTCATTTATAGAGCAGTTATTCTTTCGTAAGTGCTCTAAAAAACCAACCACAGATTATATCTAACAATAACATACAGAGATAACATCTCAGATGTACAGCAGGTATGGTGGAAAAAAATGTCTGTAATAACTTGTGACTGGGCATAGGGTTGTTGTCCAAAGCTAACAATAGCAGTGATTGTGTGGTTAGTGCGGTTGTTTGCTTCGGGCTTATGTAATATACCCGTACAGTTAGGTATTCTGTGAGTGGGAAGCTCTGTGGTTGTTGGGAAAGAGAGAAAGGGGTGGAAACGAAAGACACTGTGAACTCGCAAGTCAACGGGGGTTTAGTGAGATAGTCACGAGAATGAAGTGACTATGGTTGTTTTAAAGGGATAGTTCACTATGACTCTTTCTTCTGCGGAACACAAAAGATGATATTTTGCGAAGAGTCTCAGTGGTTTTGTGTTCCTATGGAAGTCAACAGGGGGCCAATGTTGTTTGGATTACCACATTCGGTCACACTTCAGCATAGGGGGCAATTCTCGCTATTAACAAACCATTAACTAAGACTTTTCCCCCCAATAAATTCTTAATTTGTTGCTTATTAATAGTAAGTAAGGTCATTGTTAGGTTTAGGTAGTGGTTAGTGATGTAGAGTATGGTCATGCACAATATGTGCTTTATAAGTACTAATAAACAGCCAATATGCCAATAATAGGCATGCTAATAACAACTAGTCAATAGTGAGAATTGCCCCCTATACTGAGGTGTTACACCAACAGTCTTTAAAATATCTTTTGTGTTCTGAAGAAGAAAGAAAGTCATACAGGTTTGGAACGGCAGGTTTAACGGACTAGTTTAATGTAAAATAAAAGAAAGTGACTGTCACTCCAAAAAACACATTATGCTTATTGCACATTATCACTTCATTGTTTTTTATTCATGAACGGAGGGCAACAAACCCTGCTCACTGTCTTTTTTGTTGTTGTCCATAAATGTAAGAAATCATTGAGGTTTGGAACAGTTGAGGTAACGACAACGTGTTTTTTATTTGGGTGAACGGTCGTTTGAAATGTGCGTTCTTGTATATCGAGTCAAACAGAGTCGAAGAGTCTGGACTTTGTTAGCGTGGGTGGTGTTTCTGATGAAGTTCTGGTGCTGATGAGTCACTTTGGCATAGTGGCGCTAGACTGAGTTAATGGTTGTGGTCAATGTGTTAACCACAAAAGAGTGCCGTTCTCTCACATACAACTTCTTATATCATCCTGAGTTTGCTCAGTCAGGTGCATTCAGCCTTAACAAAGTGTAATCTCAGAGTTAATATTAAAACAAACTATAGATCTATTTTGGATCGTATTTTGTGACGTCCTTTGAATGTGTTTGCTCATATGCTCCGTGATTCTGTGACCTATCAAATATCACTGTGTTCTATGTTTTGTAAGCAGTCTTATTTTGTATTTGTCACGTGTGACACGTGTTTAGCCATTAAACCTCAGTGACCAAACTGTTTTTAAACATTACAAAAAAATAATTGGACGTTAGTATTTGATCCCAGCAGGGTTGCATGTGCCCTTGTGTTTTAAGAAAATTAGCAAAACAAGGCCTATGTTGTTCTAGTGTTCAGGGCGCGTGTTGAAAGGATCCCAGCCAGGTTCCTGTGCTCGCATCAAGCATTGTAAAAACATACCGCAGAATGAAAAACAGTCGGTCCGATTTTTATGAGGGAAATAAAGTGGAATGTTTCGTGAAACACAGACGTGGTTTGGAAAACGATGTTGACTGAATTTTGTTTTAAGAACTACAATTTCCTTGCAAGATTGTTTCTGTCTGCGACGCATATCTGAACAGTCGCACCCCTTCTGGTAGGGGTGAAATTACATACGTTTGGTCGGTGTGGCTAGAGCTGTCACATATGTTTCTCAGAGTCCTCCAATGAATATAATGGGGGGATTTTAGTGCTCCGGTTCGGTACACGCACTGTTCTGAGTCCAGTGGCTCTTACAAAACAGCTTTTACGAAGTACAGTATGACCTTTTGAAAGCAGTTCCCAAATCTGGTTTTGCCTTTGGTGGGTTATTAATGGCCTTTTGCCTTCCTGTTACCTCATATCCTGGAAACAAAACAGATGAAACACACAAATGTGCAATGTAGTGAAATTAAGTAGAAATTTATGTAGTGCTTTTTAATGTTTTTTTAACTACGCAATAAATGTGAGACACATCTCTGCAGTAATATACTGTCTGGAGAGCTGGAATTCAAGAGGAAGTTGTCGTCTGTTCTCACAGGCTGTGGGTGGAGATGGGATGGCAGAACACTTTTTCCACAGTAGTGGCTGATTGCTCATTATTGTTGACCACCTGCACAGCTGTGTGTCCTTGAGACAGCTAAATGGTGGAGGACACGATCCCAAAATTTAATGGGAACAATTGAAGCGCTTGGAGTGCCGTATTAGAGACAGAGGTGGAAAGTTGAACAGTCCCACTTCCAACCTTAATGTGTTCCAGTAAATAACAAGTCTCGCTGCATTATAGAACGCCAAAATGGTATTTATTGTTTGAATTTTTGTAAAAGGAAAAAAGTACCTGGGAGACGTTGATTTCTGTCCTTTCGTCCTGTGAAATTACTTGAAAATGAGAACAAATTTTATCGGCACTAATCTTACTAGAAACATCTTCAGCATGCTGAATGATATGTCTCGCTGAGGTCAGGAATTACAGATCGGATGCCAGACTTTGAGTGCCGTGCCAGGCACCGGTTTCTTTATGTGACAAGCACTTTTTTAATTCAGTATTAACACGGTTTATAAAAAAATGTCAGGAGATCTCCAAAACATTGTAACATTGTGTGACGTAATTTTGCTTGCATAAACTTGCACTTGACAGATAAGATATATAAGAGACAAGAAGGTTAATGTATAGATTATAACGAGAAAATAATAAAAAATTTCATTAATAATGTTAATAAAGCTTTAAGGGTTATAAATATAATAATATGTGCCACAGTCCACAGTCATTTTTTCTATAAGGCCCCTACATACAAAAATAAGGGTTATGCCATAGACTGTAAATAAAGATGGATGAAGTGACATTATTCACTTCCATTGTAGAAAATTGAAGCCAAAACGTTTATGAGTTATGACCGCTGACATATTGCGCTGATGACGCCATTTGGAGCCAGAGTCTGCGCAGTAGTGAGAGCGATGTGGAGCCACGATATCAAGGTCTCGCCCACATTCCCAAATGACTCAATCGTAAAATTTCGTAAGAAATCCTGTTACCACATACTTTTTATAACATCTTATAACTAACTTAAACAAAACTTATTAGAAATATGAACACTTGAATACACACCAGAGTGATAAGAACTAACTAAAATGACAGAAACATCTTTGGCCAAATTTATTTGAAGCGTAATTGGATTTCCTCCAGAGAGGGTGGGGTGTATGACCTATACCGCAGCCAGCCAACAGGGGGCGATCAAAGAGCCCGCAGCTTCACTTTTCAGGACGTGTGCGGCACACCCGGTTATGTCACCCCCATGGCCTAGCAGTTAGCACATATTATCTGAGCTGTGATGTTTGTACAGACAATGTGAGTTTCATTATGGTTAGTGGCATTTCCCAAACCCACCCCAATCATGACCTGTTTTGTCTTTACCTAAAAATATGACTAAATGTACGATAAAAAAGTCTTATAACTTTCCACACAGTTTAAAGTGTGATTTCCTGTGGAAGACTTCAGTTTTCCGCTCTGGTTTTATCCATTCTCAGGGATCCAACATCACAGACAGCTGCACTGAGATGCTCATGCAGGGAGTTCTGCTGAAGATCTCTGCGGGGAACATCCAGGAACGCATCTTCTTCCTCTTTGACAACCTGCTGGTGTACTGCAAGAAGAAGAACAGGTGATTAAGCGCTTTACTCTATCAAACTATGCAACTATCTCTAAACAGGGAAACCCAAAGTTATGGTTGTTCTTAAAGAAGTACTGACAGCTGTTCTCTGTTGCAGGCGTTTGAAGAACAGTAAGACGGCCACCGAGGCTCCTCGATACCTGTTTCGGGGTCGAATCAATACAGAGGTTATGGAGGTGGAGAATGTGGATGATGGAACAGGTGTGTTTATTGAAACGAGAGAATCGCAGCCTTTTTCATAACTCAATGTGTCGCTGCAAAACTTCGCTATCCTCTGAGTAGCTGTTTTTTATATATAAATCGGTCTGTTTTCTATAAATACACAGATTAGTTTTCTCTTTGCTTGGGCGTATGATGAACTTCTTTCTGAACTGACAAAATGTAGGAAAACTGTGATAAATTATGTTTTGTTTTGGCCGAGTTTTGGCACCCTGTAGCTTATATTTCTACAGATACGCTGCTTCAAAATGTGTGGGCTTTGCCTCTAACTACTTTAACAGCTAAAGGTTAGAAAAAATGCCATTTTCTGGGCAGGATGACAAGTTGGAGGCCAGTGACTGGATGAACTGTGAATGCAGTGTGTTTTGGCCGAGGTGAAGCGCTGATTATCAGTTATATTTGTAGAAGCAATCATTTGCTCCCTGGCGGACCTAATATCTGGCTGCTCTGGTGACGGATAGGTTTCAATCCACACAATCTAAACAAAGTCAATTCCACCACATTTGCTTGTGAGTGTTTTCTCATTCTCCCTATAATGGCTCCATTTTACGGTAAATCCAGACATAAATTATTATTGGGACGTAATGAGAACCGTGAGAGTGATCTTCTGGTGCGTGGCTACAAGAGTGCTTTCCGAGTGTCTCTTTCATTTGCCGTTTTTCATTGTTTAGATGAAAGAAATATGGTGCAGGTAAAAGCATGGGGTTTATTATTAAATTAATTATAAGTTCAAGAACTTGTTTGAAAATGGATGAATTGCTCTCAATGTGTAAAAGTTGAGAGCAATTGTGAAATTGACTCAAAGGAAGACGTTGCCTGTGGGGGTGTGTTATCACCCGTGCTAAAGATCGATGCCCGGCTTTCTCTGAAACGGAGATGTAATTTGTCCAATTCCTGTGCTGACTTGAGAGGCACAATCATTGTAACACTTGTGCCAGTGGGGGAAAGAAAACACAATTGTTTAGATTAAATGATTAGAGTGTGAAAGATTGGTTTCTAATGCATAAAAAAGTTACACTTTACTTACACAATAGCAATTTTTTCACATTAAATGCAATAATGTTACAGTAAATGCATTAGCTAACATCAACTAACAATATAGTTTTTTCAGCTGTTATAAATCCTTGTTGATGTTAGTTTATATCAAAACAATTGTCCATGTTAGTTCCCTGTGCATTGTTAAAGGTCCAGTGTGTAATGTTTTGGAGGATTTATTGACTCAATGCAATATAATATTCATAACTGTCTTCAGGGGGTGTATAAAGACCTTACCTAATGAAGCGTTATGTTTTTATTATCTTAGAATGAGCTATTTCTGTCTACATACATCGCACGTTCCCTTACTTATAATTCACCATGTTTTTCTACAGTAGCCCTATACGGACTAACAGCTCAACAAAGCGCATTCTGTAAACACGTTATCTCATCCGACAAAGAAGCAAAAACGTGGCGATTTCTTAGTCCTGTGTCAGCCACCGTAGTGCTTAAATAGAGGGGTGGAGTGGGTCGATGGTTGCAATTTGTAACCATCTAGATGGCGCTACATTTTAAACACTGGACCTTTAATGTATTGATAAAATTTTCACTTAAGTTAGTGTAGGATATATTGAGTGCCTCCGAGTCATCTCAAATAGCCAGTAGCTTTAAGTTTACCTCATAACCTGGTACTATGCACATTAAAATAATTGGTCCATATTGGCAAAAGTGAGAGACTGCTTATATTACAACATATGGTTATAGTATATTCACATTTAAAGTCATAAACTTCAATTTTGATTTTGAAGGTGTATGTACAGTAAGTAACATTAAGTGATAATAACAAAACAGATCATTCAATTATGTAATCACAGTTGTTGTACGACAGTTTATCGTCCTTATTCTCACAATCCTACTCTCTTTGCACATTTTATAGAGCCGCAATTGGAAAAAAATCAACAAAAGTTCCTTTGAAAAAAAAAAACCCCACGATACCGATTTTTGGCACCTTATAGATTATATTTCTACAGATTCGCTGCTTCAAAATGTGTGGGCTTTGCCTCTAACTACTTTAACAGCTAAGGTTTAGAAAAAAAGGAAAAGTTCCTTTGCAAAAAGAGAACCCACATGATACGTGTAAAACAACACCACACAGCAAACTTTTTGTCATTTTCTGTATGTTCCAAAAATGATGTTGATTTCTCATAACCTTCAAATAAGAGCTATTAACATAAACAAATCCTCTGCCTGAAATTTCCCTCCCAGGCGTTTTAGTACATTGCCTCTTTTATGTGGCAAATGTTTCATTTGCCCTGGACTTTCAGCTCTCTTTTCAGTTCACACTGCATTGTTTATTGCCAAGAACATCTATTTTGTCATCCGGGCTGCTTGATAGATAGTTCAACATACAAATGTGGTGGCAAGGCAGGAATGCAAAGCCGAGAAGATCGTTGGCCGTTCCACATGTAGGCAAACACAGGCAGTACAGAAAATATGTTTTGGAAAATGTGAGGAAGTGGCTTACGAGGGCTATAAAAGGCATCTGAAAGGCAGACATTGATTATTTGTCCACGTTCTTCCACAGCGGATTACCACAGCAGCGGGAACATCGTGAACAACGGCTGGAAGATCCACAACACGGCGAAGAACAAGTGGTTCGTTTGCATGGCGAAGACACCGGAGGAGAAGCACGAGTGGCTGGAGGCCATTTTGAAAGAGAGGGAACGTCGAAAAAGTGAGTAGCGAATGTCACTTCTGTAAATGTAAAGCTATACCTGGCCTAAAAAATATAACGCACGGTCCTAAAACTCTCCCTTCTATTTGTTCTCTCAGCGCTGAGACTGGGCATGGAGCAGGACACCTGGGTCATGATCTCTGAGAAGGGCGAGAAGCTTTATAACCTCTTGAGCAAACAGGGCCACCTCATTAAGGACCGCAAGCGCAAACTCACCACCTTCCCCAAGTGCTTCCTCGGAAGGTAGGTCAGCGATGTGTGGCTCTGATGGACTCCAGGAGAGATCACATCAGGGTTCATGACCCGTGGTATCATGGGAGAGAGATAGTGGGATGTTGAGAATGATAGTGTGAGGTTGTGTGAGATTGGAATGAAGGTGGGAAATATCATGAAACTTGGAAGGATCAGCTGCTGTTTTACTGCCTGAACATGACTTTAATGGATTTCACCCTGAAAAATATGAGCTGTTTACAAAACTTAATTAAAAAAATGCAAATGAAAACTGCCTTTATTTCAATTTCAATTCATCATGATTTTTTTGCAATATTTACTTTATTAAATGTAATTTTGCAGTGCACACTTCTTCCATACATGTGCCTTCAATGTGGCCCTTTTCCTTAAGAAGCATGAAATCCATCTGTCTCTTATTGTTTGTGTTCTTTGAAATGATTTGTCTTTTGTATAAGGAAATCAAATCCAGGCGTAATTTGCTGATTCTTCTTTTAAGATCGTTGGTTGGATGTTTGTAGGCATGGTTCCTATTTAGCAGAGTAAATCGAGCCTGTTTTATGTAAATGGTACCCAGAGCGGCCAGCAGAACACCATCTTATGCTCAGAAACAACACAGAGAGAACTACCGCAGAGAGATTGTTATCTTCTCACATTAGACGGCAATATAACGTCCACAATGAATGAGACCGATGGATTGAACTCTGCCGAATACCAAGATGCCGTTCAGATGTTAGCCACTCTGATGTTGCATAACAGAGGGTATTTTGCTGTGGGTTGGCTGTGATGTAGGGCTTGTAGACTTATTGATTTAAAACACAAAACACTTAAAATGCATTTTCTGCAAGAGTGATGAAATAAAACGAAACAAGACCTTTTAAAGTCACCATGCAATCAAACAGGAAGTGTTTTACACAGTGTTGCAGTGATTGTTATAAGCTCCTCTCCTTCGCAACAACAACTCTTCACCACATGGCGTCAGCAACAAAAATGAGGAAGGACTATACTGACTGTCCGATGGCAAGGCATTTTTTGCCCTCCCCTCCAGGCCCAACTTACAACAAACCAATATAAAAGGTTGGGAAAAATAAAGCCCCGCCCTACATTTATTTCTAATTTCAGAAGCCGTTTCACTCGAATACATGTCACGATACGGAAAAGAAATCAATCGCAACTTCCGTTTCATGGTTTCCGTTTAATGTTTGTCCTGGGTAATAGAAAGGTCAAGAGCGAACGTCTTTCTGCATTATGTTATGAATGTTCCAAGATGTGTTGGGTTTTTCATGCTCTGATGTCTTTTGTTTTAAGTGTGGTTGATAAATTCACAGAAACAGCTCGGATGAACGCGGCTCAGCTCGCAATCTTAAATTTAGAATTTAAAACATCTGAAGATGTTTACCATACACTACAAAGAGACTCACGCTGTAACACTCAACCCACAAAAGAGACTTTTAGTGTCTGTCTTTATAAAGAATCGTTTTGGTTCAAAGGTATTGAAAGCATCCTCAAAAGCTGGCAACATATAGTTGTGGTCAGATTACACAGCAGCGTCTCTACTTCCTCCCCAAACTGAGAAAGCAAGATCCCCAGCCCCAACAAGTAAAACTTTCTCCTCATTGTGTCCATACAACACAAAGACATGAGTGGATTTATTAAAGGCACAGTTCACCCAAAAATACTCACTGTCGAGTTGTTCCAAATCTGTATAAATGTCTTGGTTTGATGAACACAGAGAAAGATATTTGGGAGAATGCTTGTAACCAAACCATCATTGACTACCATAGAAGGAACAATTACAATGGTAGTCAAAAGTGACTCAGAACTGTTTGCTTTCCTACATTCTTTAAACTATCTTTTTTGTGTTCAACAGAACAAAGACATTTATTAAGCAGTTTTTTCCACTATGGTAGTCATTGGTGGCCAAGAAATGTTTGGTAACAAACATTCTTCCAAGTATCTTTCTCCGTGTTCATCAGAACAAAGAAATTTATACAGATTTAGAAAAAGGGTGAGTAAATGATGACAGAATTTTCATTTTGGGGTGTACTGTTCCTTTAAGAGAAGAGATCACAGATGTTTGTCTCAAGAAATTCAGGTAGAAACAAGAACAATTTGAGAGCAAAACCTGTCAAATCAACCTGTGTTGGTGAGGGTTCACTTCTCAAAGACTAAAGTGATAATAGTGTGATGTACAAAGTAAACTTTGAAGCAATTACTAAAATGATAACAGCCGCATGATTTTCTCCCTTTTATTTTTCACTCATTTTTTTTTTATTCTCATGCGATCTCGTGTCACACTTTTAATTAAAACATTCTGTCATTCGGTTCTGTTCTGTTTCTGTTCCTTACTTTGTTTCATCAAGCTGTTTTTTGTAATCATCGTCATCTGTCTACTGTCTGCGTTTTATGTACATAACTGATGTAAGCTCAACACAGTCTCAGAGGTTTTAGGTCTGCTGAAGTCTGAGATGTTTTAAACGCTGCATCACCTCCGGGCTCCATAAACTCTGGAAAGAACCACAGAATTACACTGGTGGAACTGGGCATGTTCGTTTTGGTTTTGCGGAAGCAGGGATGGATGGAGGTGGGGGGAGGGAATGAGATATTCTTCTCTGAGCCAGTGGTTTTGCCCAGGAAAATTACAAAATTATACAGGGCAGTCAGTTTAATCTTGTCAAGAGAGACGAGAGAGAGAAAGAGAGAGGGGGAGAGAGAAAGCCTGAGCGAGACAGAAGGGAAAGACGTGAACATTTTGACAAGGAAAGTTCAACAAGACAATTTTTCAGCCTTTCTCAAGCCAACAGTCAGTTTATCAGCCGAAAAAGGTTTGAAGTTTGATGGTTTGAAGATCTATTCAGTTTTGAGGGTTTGAGACATGCAGACATACATGAGGTTTTTAGCTCAAATTCTCTCCTTAGCCTTGTTCCGTTACCAATTTAATAAAGGTCATGTTATGAAAACTACATTACAGCAGCATTTAGAGGAGTGTGTGGATTTCTCTCTAACCTCCGCTGCACAGCACAGGAACACTATTAATTATTGACCGCCTCTCTGTGGTGCGATCACTCACTTTTCATGGATTTTGTTGACAGTCATTCATCTAATTTGTGGATCCCTTGTTGCTCTTCCTCACATTATTTATCTGTTTCCTGGCTCTCTGTTCACAGCGAGTTTGTGTCGTGGCTGATGGAAATCGGAGAGACCAATAACCCTGAGGAGGGGGTGCACTTGGGCCAAGCTCTACTAGAGAATGGCATCATCCACCATGGTTAGTCCTCTCTATACTGTCATCTTTCATCCCAGTCTAACATATTCCGGCTTTCTAAATGCAACTTTTGTCGAAAACGTTCTGTGGTAGCAATGTTTTATACAAACAGAGATGTAGAATTTGAGGATAAGTGTACACAAAAAATATTTTAGTAACTGTGTGGTTTCATTTTTCCGTCCCCCTATAATATAACTTTTATTTTGTAATTTCCTAATATACTTGAATTAACTAATATACTTTCATTAACTAGAGGTTTATTTTTTGTTATATTGTGTTTTCTTTATTCTATTTTCTTTATAAATATTTTTTTATTAAATTTTATTTTATTATTTCATTATTTTATTTTATTGTCAAATTTACACTCTATTAATGATATAATACAGATGGCTGGATCTCTTAATATTTCAGGAGCCTTTACATCATCATTGTTCTTGGGCCTGAGGAACTCTCGGAGTATCTGAGAGCAGCTGGCTTTTTATAACTCTGTGTTTATATAAGGCATTACAAATATTCGCTCCTTCACACCCCGCTGTTTGTTTAATAGTATGAGAAATAGTTGGTCCTCTGCCTGCTATTTCTTTGTCATTTGTTTGGGTGTCGAGGACAAGTTCTGCTCAATACACGCTCACCAAATAGACGTTTTTTCTTAAATAAGGCTGACTGGCCGCTAGCCAGAAGTTCACGCTAAATCACTTCTCACTTCAACGCTTCCTAACAGGGAGAAATAAATTTGAGCATTAGGGCTCCCTGTCCGCCCACTTGCGTTTATGGGATCGGGGAGAAATACGTTTGGGCTTTGCAGAGTGTTCGCTGAGGTGGATGAATTCATTTGACGATAAACAGAAGGATTAGTTTTCATAAGCATGTTAACTTTACTTACATTTGCTCTTCCACATAGTGCTGAAAGCCTTCCAGTTCCTTTTAACAGATTATTTTCAATAGCAACAAAGAATATTTAGGGCCTTAGGGATAGTTCACCAAAAATACAAATTCTTTCATCATTAACTTATGCTCATGTCAACCTGTATGACTTTCTTTCTTCTGCAGAACTCAAATTAAGATATTTTGAAGAACGCTGGTAACCAAACAACATTGGCCCCCATTGACTTCCAAAACCACTGAGACATTTCTCATAATATCTTCTTTTGTGTCCTACAGATGAAAGTCATACAGTCATTCCAAAGCTTATGAAAGCTAAACAACACATGTACAGTATGAACTCTATGTATGTATGCATATATGCGACCTTAAAATATTTTTTTAGAACGATGTGTATATTAACAACTCTAGATGCCTTTTTGTAAGTTGAAAGAAGAAAAACAAATTTTACCATAAACTTGATTTTACTTGTGTAGTTTCAAACAAATTAGTTTTTGCAGTTATTTTTCAGATGTACAGAAAATATGATTATGATACACCTCTAAAATAAGTTTGTCTGTCTGACATAAAGGTGAACAAATGATGCAAGAATTTTCATTTTTGGGTGAACTGTTCGTTTTGGTACTTGTTACTACTTGTAGAATAAACCATAACAGGGCATAACTCAGATTATAACTGTATTTACATGTAATAAATAAACCCATGTTACAGCATACATCTTATTTGATAAAAAAATAAAATAAAATGTAATATACTAATCTACCGAAACTCATTCCAGTTACAGACAAGCACCAGTTTAAGCCTGAACCAGTTCTCTACAGGTTTCGCTATGATGACGGCACATACCACCCTCGCAGTGACATGCACGATATCATCTCCAAGGTAACTCAGCTGGCTCCTGCTATGCTAAACTGGCACAGTTTTTATAGAAACTAACAGTTTTCTCTTCTCCTCTTCAGGGTGTGAGACTCTTCTGCCGACTTCACAGTTTATTCACCCCAGTGGTAAGGTAAGGGCTAAAGTGTTAGTTCCGGCTCATTACAGCTGTGCCATGTCGCATAGTTCTGCCAGGTGTGTTCATACCAACCGGTGTTTCTATTTCCTGTCTAAAGATAGCACATTCTGGAAACCAATGAGTTTCAAGTACTTCCTTTTTTTCAACAACACAAAAGAAGATGTTTTGAAGAATGTTGGTAAAACTTGACTTCCATTGCATGGACATAAAACCACTGTGATATTTCTCAAAGTACCTTCTTTCGCGTTTCACTGAATAAAGAGTTTTTTGAATGACATGAGGGTGAATAAATGATGACAGAATGTTTATATTTAGGTGAACTATCCTAGACCTAAAGTCAGATAAGCCTACAATGATTTTTTTTCTCTCCACTATCTGGTTTGAACATTATTTAGTGAAGATCTATATTCTGTCCATAGGTGTTGTTTTAGTGCTTGGTTATGGAGTTGGACACGATGACAACTGAAAGAAACCATCTTGACACTAGGTTATCTGTGTCTGTCTCTCTCTCAGCCTGTCTTCTGTCAGTTGAGGTGTATAGACATGCTCCTGTGTGACCAATCAGAGTCAAGCCTGCACTGCAAATGAGCCAACGGGCTTAAATGTGAACCAGGTGCAATTTAAGAGTTTGTCAACTGACCCGTCCACAGGCCATTAAATTCCTGTCAGCAAACACAAAGCTAATGGATTCAGAGGGGACGTTTTCTTGTTCAAGTGATGGCTCCTTTTGAAAATTCTTTACTAAATTTTACCTTAATTGTTGAGTTTCAACGTATTTTATGGAAGGTAAAATGTATAAATCGTGGCTCTCCTTCAAGTCCATTACACTAGTGCTTTCAGACTTTTGGTGTGTTGCATATTATGCGTGTTGGAATGCTAATACCAATGGCATACCACGTTTTTCATTTCTTAGTTATAATTGAAGAATCCATCTCTGGTTTAATTGTCTGGTATTTCCTGCTTGGTTGGGGGGCTCTGGAGAGATTTGATGCCCCTGCTTACCCATATTATCCTCCCTTAAATCCAAGGTTCGAAACAATCCTGGTATACTTTATAACAGCAATACTGTATATATGAAACTGGGCAAAAGTTTAGATACACTAATTATATGTATAAGTGTAATATTATATTATATTAAGTCATATAAGATTACATAGTTTAAAGGGATAATTTTATCGAAAATTTAATTTTGGCATAATTATTCATCCTCATGTCATTTAAAACCTGTGTGACGTTTGTTCTTCTTTGGAACACAAAAGAAGATATTTTCAAAAACGTCTTAGTGGTTTTGTGCCCATACAATGAAAGTCAATGGGGGTCAATGTTCTTTGGTTACCAACATTCTTCAAAATATCTCCTTTTGTGTTGCGCAGAAGAAAGTCATACAAGTTTGGAATGGCATGAGGGTGAGTGAATGTTGAAAGAATTTATTATCATAAACTCTCTTCAAACAAAAAAGGTTTGTTTAAAATGACAAAAGAATAGACGAGGAGAAGAAAGTTTTGTTTGGCCTGCAGACGTTTGTCCTTCAAATTGGTCTGCTCTTGTGCCAGGCATATGGGTGCCCGCAGTTACGCTGTTTACCCCCATTTGTCACAGTGACAGTCTGGGTACATCTACAGAGGAAAGAACTAGCTCCGTGTCTGTAGCGGTTAAACCATGGCATGGCCTGTCCAGTCTCCAGCTTCTGGTCCATGTAAAAAACCCATTGTATAATGAAATAGCCTTCACGCAACATTATACAATTAGACATCGAGACAGTTTCGTGGGATTCTTTTGAGAGAACCAAGCACGATTCCTGTCATCTGGAGGTGTTTGGTTATGTAAAACTTTGAATTCTGTGAATTCGAAACAGCTAAGTTTAGCTTTGTGTGTGTGTGTGTGTGTGTGTGTGTACGTGTGAGAGTGTCAGGGTGTGGGCCTCCCAGAGCCCGAGCCCTCTGGCCTAACACAGCGTGTGTCCCTCTGGAGACCCCTGGCTTCATGGGAAAATCTTTGCTCCATTTCATTCCCGTGATTTCCCGTGGTCTGGCCCCAGCCACAAAACATTTGGCCCACTACAGCCTCTGTAGCCAGATTGCAGTGGGATGAAAGACTTGTGCTGGAGTGGAAAAGCGGGTTTTGTAACCTGGACGCAGTCTCGCTCATTAACCAAACTTTGGTTGTTAGTGTGGTCCAAGAACATTGCTCAGTACAGAACATACTTGTAGAGATTTGCCTGGATTGGGAATATTGCAAAAAACCCTTTTAATGTCTGATTGAGTCTTAAAGAGACAGTTCAATCAAAAATGGAAATTCCATTTCCATTCCTGTCATCATTTAGTCATCCTCTTGTCATTTCAAACCTGTATGACTTTCATTCCTCCACAGAACACAAAAGAAGATATTTTGAAAAATGTTGTTGGTAACCGAACAACAGCCGAGCCCATTCACTTGCATTGGTTTCACCTCCATGCAATAGATGTGAATGGGTAGCACTGTTGTTCGGTTACCAACAGTAAAAAAAAATATCTTTGTTTTCTGCAGAGGCAAGAGTCGTACGGTTTTAAATGACGAGGATGAGTAAACGATGGTAGAATTTTCATTTTTGTGAACTATTTAAGGATACCCCTGAGTTTGAAAGCAGCTAGAGAAAGCACAATAAAATGAAAATGAACGCACAAATTGCAGTGTTTGTGGAGAGTTCCTGAAAACCAGCACAACAGCTCAGCTTGTGTCTTTTACTATAGGAAAGTCAACAAGACAAGAATATGGGTAAAGGAACTTTATTGAGTTAAAAATGGCAGTGTTAAACTCTAAAGGACAGGACTTCCTTTTGAAAAACCAGGCGACAATTGTCACGTGAAAGCTGAGAACAGCTCTCGGGAGGTTTGGCAAGCCGATGTAGTGAAAGGAAAGGTTAAAGGTTGAAGTTGAAATACGTGTCGCTTGCAATCTGTGTCTGTTGAGTCTACTGTAGAACAGAGAGCACATTAAATGTTTCAAATGTTTCTTGTGTTCACACAGGGATAAAGATTATCATCTAAGAACATATAAATCGGTGGTGATGGCTAACAAGCTGATCGACTGGCTCATAGCACAGGTAAGATTCCAGTAATGATCATTTGTCCATTAATTGACAATTATGCCCAAATGTGTCACACTCATGGGGAAGAAAAAGTTAAAACTCATTCTTGACAGGAAAGCTGTTTTGGTGGCTATTTTTTACACAATCTCCAATGAATGTGGCAAGAGCATGCGATCTGTAACAATAAACCTGCATCTTGCAACCGAGTCTTGTTCTAGTTTTGTACAAAAAGAGAACAGTCACCATAAGGAGATGGCAGATTGGGATTAGACTTGAAGTGTGGTTTTGAGATTGAGGGGCAGCCCTCGCAGTCATGCGATGAGATGATGTATTGTGTATGACAACAAAATTATTGCCAGGCAGTCAAGTGACCGTTTAGTGTTGTTGCTTTGTGGTGACTGCACCACAGTAGCGTTTATGTGATTTAAAGGTGGTTTTCTGGGAGGGTGTGTGACATTTTGACCCGCTGACAGAGAATGGATCTTGTCTTCTTGCTTTTAAGGGGGACTGCCGGACCAGAGAAGAGGCGCTGATTTTGGGGGTGGAGCTGTGTGACAACAGATTCATGCATCATGGTATGAAAGAGTTTTTTTGTTCTCATCTGATTCTACCTGTTCTTTTCCTCTTTCCTCTTTATTTAATTTACACTGCGAAAAATGACATTGCTACAAAGCGTTTTTGTCTTGTTGTTTCTAGTAAAAATATCTAAAACTTCTTAAATCAATATACAATTACTTGACAAGAAAAGTGAGGTTTGTTTTATGAAAAATATTTCATAAATTTATATTTAAATGTAAATGTAAAAATGAAAATAAAAAAAATAAATGTAACTTTTATATAAATAAAAATAAAAAAGTGAAACAAGCAAAAAAATCTGCCATTGGGGTGAGGAAGAATAAAAAAAATGTCTCTCCCCATTGGCTGATTGTTTTGCTTGTTTTTACCATAAACTTACTTGATTCTTATATTTTTCTCCTGTAAAAGAGACTAAATATCTTAGGTCACTTTTCTTGTCAAGTAATTGCATCTTGATTTAAGAATGTGTAGATGTTTGTAGTACAAAACAAGACAAAAACACTAAGAATGTACTTTTTTGCAGTGTAATTGAGCATGTTTTATTAATGTTATTATTACATTTTATTTTACTAACAGAAAATAGAACCAAAATTAAGCTAATAACCCACATTTTGTCATGTCTTAGAATGAACCATTGCTAAATGTCAACTATTTTTACAATTTTTCAAGATCCTTAAAAGTGTGCCAGACTAAAATCACCATTTTATGGGTGGGGTGCTGATGGCTTTTACATTATGCGTGTTCCTGAAAAAGTTTCAGATCAGTTCACTGAGGATTCTGCACATTTTGTTTTCTGGACAAGTGTTTTGACCTTCCGCACAGTCCAAGTATGACTGGCTGGTCGTCATGTCAACCGATTGTTTGTAGGGCTCAGGGCTGTTTTTCTGGCCACTGCATTCCAAAATCATTGCTCGTGTGTCTCATTTATCGTCTATCATTATGCACAAGATGGGTCGCTCCCAACAATTTGCAATTACACTTCATGTGCACCAAACTTCCAAGAGATTTGTGTAATAATGTAATGTAATGTAATAACTTGACTGGCCATACTTTTGTTTTGGCCCCGAATTTAGTCGCAGCGTTCATCCAGATGAGCTAGTTCACTTGGTTATGTGATCATTAGAGCTAGTTCAGCTGTATCCAAATCTCAGTGTGGAGAACACTCGACCTCTTTTCTCATTGGGGGTATTTTCTTACTACAAAAGTGAAGGGATTGTTTGGAGCCGTGTTGCCCTGGTGACAGATTGAAATTCTGGTCTGGGGTATTCATGGAAGCCACTTTCCACAGAAAGGACATTTTAAAAGTTTCTCATCTCTAAACTGATCTTGTCGTTCTAGAACATTGTGATCCATTTGAGTCTAATGGGTGGTACACAGTCAGTTTACACATCAGTTTGCTCTTCAACCGATGTATAAAAAGCAGAACATTTTCTATACAATGTATATATTATGTCAAATAATTTGAAAACAAAATAACACAATTTATTTCAATATTCATTTTGAAACGTAATATATTAATGAATATAAAGATAAAAAAACAACAGAATATAATGAAATATCAAAATTTTAGCACTCTTAAACTTTAACACTGTGAATGAAGATTAAGCTTGAATTTGACCTTACACTGGATTACTTTTATCTTTTCACAGTTCTGGAAAAGAGTGAATTCAAGGACGAGCCTCTTCTGTTTCGCTTCTTCGCCGATGAGGAGATGGAGGGTTCCAACACCAAACACAAGCTCATAAAGCACGACCTAAAAATAGTGGAGAATGTCATCGCCAAGTCGCTGCTGGTGAGAGATGTCGTCTGTAATCGCCTACAGCTGATGGCACTCGCAATAGCGCGGGCTGGCACGAGCATATGAGCTTCCCGCGCGTTTTGCTTCGGCACGTACGGGGCTCTGAACTCAGGCCAGCTCTGACTCTAGAGTCTTCACAAGTAATCATGCTTGACTGTTCCTAGACCAGCCTCTTGTTACGCATGAATATGAAGCCATTTGGGTTGACAGCGTTGCCCCATAGGAGACTTAAGAGTGATCAGTATTGAAGTTCTGATTGTAGGAGCGGTTCCAATGCACTTAACATAAGGGAACGTTTATTGCATGACAAAAGAAAGCGCTGCGTTTATCCATTTTGTTTATCCAACCACCATAATGTCATTAGAACCCTGAAATGTTTATGGGGTGCAAATAATGGGAGGGGGTTTTAATTTTGCAAGTTAGATTTTAACAGCTCATGAAATGTAAGATTATAAGTGTATAATATTACAATGATATATTTCCACAGGTAACTTGCTACTGGCTATTCATACTTAATACATAACATTGCCTGTGGGTCAATATAAAAATGCCCAAAAATGGAGTGCATTATTTGAAAGCATAATGTAATGTTTTTGAAACTTTATGCTTGGTCTTGTTATTTGAGTCTTTGTAATGATGAAACTTGTACAATGTGAAACTGATCTGTTTATTAAAGCTGCATATTTTAATTCAAGAAAATGACTACAAAAGTAACATTACACGGAGTGTTCTGAAGCGTTGTTCTTGTTTCAGATAAAGCCAAGTGAGAGTGGTTATGGGTTCACGCTAGAAGATCGGAATCGAGTTCCTATTGTCAAATCAGTGGAGAAAGGCTCCCATGCTGAGGTTTGTTTTACACTGTTTTTGGTAGTTCACCCAAAAATGAAAATTATGTCATTTACTCACCCTCATGTCATTTCAAACCTGTATGACTTTCTTTCTTCCGTGGAACACAAAAGAAGATATTTTAAAGAATGTTGGTAACCAAACCACATCAGACCTCATTGACTTCCACTGTATGGACACAAAACCATTGAGACATTTCTCAAGATATCTTCTTCAGTCAAGTCACGCTATTATACATGAGTTATATCCCCAAACCTTGATACTACATCAACAATGATTACTCTCAGTTTGAACTCTTCTTACAGTAATGTACAATTTTTAATCTGGTCTGTCTGGCTACTGTCTGGTCTGTCTGGCTACTGTTAGATCAAACCCAAGTAAATGTGAGAAACAGGATCAGTTGGGACATTGTGAGTACTGCTGGCGTGGCGTGCGTCACAGGATGAGCTTCATGTGGCACTGCATGTGGAACAGTCTTTAAAAAAAGAAAGAGACAATAAAATCCAGCTGTGCATTAACATAGATGAAGGGCCTCGTAAAAATAAAGAAATGAGACTCTTGTGACTGTAATAAAACAAGAGAGGCAATTACAAAAAGAGTTAAAAAGTCAAAAGTGAATGAGGGAGAAACCAAATAAAAGAGGGAAATGCTCTGTTTGTCTGAATGCTGAATCTGCATGATGCGGAAACGGTGGACTGTGCTTTTTTTGTAAAAGAATGGTTATATTGATAGCAGTCAAGAGACGCGTCCAATTCATTCAATAAAGTCCAGAGTGAATGAATTAGATTCACTCAAAGCAGGATGTTGCACATATGGATGAAAGAATAAGCATTCCAAAGGTTAAATTAATATTTCATAACTTTCTGAATGTTATCAATTCATATAATGACTATTAATATTGAACATCAATTTGGTGATGTTTCCAAACATTCATTCAGAAATTCATTGCATTTGCCTGTCCTCCTTTGATTGACAGGACGCTTTGGCCCTAATGATCGGTTGTTTTTAAACTATTAGCCGATGGTATGAAAAATCACTTTTATAGACCGATACCGATTATTGACACTTATTAGACACTTTTTCACACAAACTGCTGCGTGAACATAATCCCTTAAAAGACTCAATAGCATATGTTTACATGCTTGCACTACAAATCATCTTGCACTTTTCTTTAGCAAGCTGACTGACTTATAATGTGTTCAATGTTCTCCTTGCACATGTACAGTATTTATTTGTTGCATTTGCATTTACATGTAGTATATTGATAGTGTCTCTCTCGTAAATTAGTAGTTTAGTTTGTGTAGGTTAGTTTGTGTTTGTGTTTGTTTTTGTTTTACTCCACTGTTGTGTGTATTTATGTAGCACTCTGGTCCTGTGAGGCACGACATTTCATTCCACTGAATGTTCCCACATGTACCAGAATGACAATAAAGCTCAACTTGAACTTATTGGTCGATATATCGGTGCATCTCTAGTATACGTTTAGGACAATATGCAGAATCTATGTTGATATCTATATTGATTGCTTATCTGATATTCCTGTGTGGGATTGATGCAGATGGCTGGACTTGAAGTTGGGAAGAAGATCTTTGCCATTAATGGTGACCTGGTGTTCTTAAGGCCATTCCAGGAGGTGGAGAACTTCTTGAAGCAGTGCTTCCATAACAAAGGTCCTTTGAGAGTACTGGTCAGCACCAAACCCAGAGAGTGAGTGAAGAACTTCTCATGATCTTCGAGTGTTTGCATTCTAGCCGATCTGCATTGCATTGTCTGAAATCAATTAAACAAAGAACAATGCCAGATAAACATCCTTTGATTCATTTACTGCAGATCTATATTTAAACAGCTCAAAGAAATTCAGAACACACCGCACTTGGATCAAGGATTGGACTGAATTGACGTCTGTGTGTCTGTCTGCTTCACAGGACCGTCAAGATTCCAGACTCGGCGGACGGATTAGGCTTTCAGATACGGGGCTTCGGTCCATCTGTGGTGCACGCGGTTGGCAGAGGTGAGATCTCTGGAAAGACAAACGAAAGAGAGAAAAGCTAAAGGATGTTAGTTTCTCGTACCCTTTATCCTTCTGTGTTTTTGAACCTCAGCTGGATCACAGCTGGAGCTGTAGATACATGACTGGACTAGAGACAGGCCGAGAGGTTCTTCGCATGTACTGTATAAAGCTAGACAGGCTCGTATTACCCGCTGTGCCCTGAGCAGCACTCTCATCAAAACTTGGTGAAAGATGAGTGGAAAAGACAAACAGTGCAGTCTGAACTGGCACTTCTGAAGAGAAGGAAAAATAGCCAGAGATAGAAGTCAGACAGGAGCAGAGAGAGGAGCTAAGGGGGGTCTCTTCACACGGATGTGTAATTTAAAGGCCCTTCACTCACACAATAAATAAAAGATGCATAGCAGTGTCTAAATCAGTGTTTGTATTGTTTTATATCAAATATTTAAACACTCAGTACAACCCCTACCCCTTTTAAATTATTTGTTGTTTGTTTACAGCACAAATCTAACAACATGGGTTAGTTCAGGACATATTTTTTAAACTTTTCTTGTTGTCTCATTACATATATTGTTTTGCTTTTCAAGTAAATTTTACTTTAATTTTACTATTTAATGATTGTGCAAAACCACAAAATGACTATAAAAAATCTTTAATCATTTCCTCACCCTCATGTCTTTCCATAACTGTATGACTTTCTTTAGCAGAACACAAAAGAAGATGTTTTGAAGAATGTCGGTAACCAAACAACATTGGCCCCCATTGACTTCCACTGTATGGACACAAAATCATTGAGACATTTCTTAAAATATCTTCTTTCATGTTCAACTGAATAAAGAGGGATATACACGTTTTGAATGATATGAGGATAAATAAATGACAGAAATTGTATCAATTCAGTTATCTCTTCCTACATTTCTTGCTTCTGTAGATCTATCTCCCACCTTTTGTATGTGAAGTTTTTGTGCAGTGGTACTTGTTGTTTAGGATAGGTAGCACTATCACACGCACGCACGCACACACACTTTCACACCCTGCTGAGTAGAGGTCACTGGCAGACTTTTTCATCATCTCTCTTATGTTTAACTCAGCAGGTGTCGTCACCACAGATACTGTAGTCGTGCTACTTACTGAGGCTGTATTCATAACACTCTCTCCAAGACCTCCTATTTAGACTATTTGTTTAGACCACTGAACAAATGATTATACTTCCTCGAAGATGCCTAATAAACTACCAGTGTTTTGGATGCTGGTTTCTTATATAATCTGCTGTATATGACTCTTCTGAGGAACATAAAGGAAGATATTTTGAGAATTGTTTGAGTGGTTTTGTGTCCATACAATGAAGTCAATGGGGACCAATATTGTTTGGTTACCAACGTTCTTCAAACTTTATTTAGGAAAGTAAATACGGCGTAAAATTCCCGAGCATGAAATGTGATTTAAAAACACAGGAACCTATATATCGATTAAAGTTGTTATTTTGGTTTTGTTTCGCACATAAAGTATTCTCGTCGCTTCAAAGAAATTCAATTGAGCCACTATGAGCGGATGGACCAATTTAAATAATGTCTTTAGTACTTTTCTGGTTGTAGTGGAGTGATGAGTAATTGTGAATTGTGCGCACACGGGCTCGAATCACGTAGGAGATTAATATAAAAGGAACGAGCGACCGGACCGTCACGGAGAGAGGACCGGGCCCGAACATGTATTTATATTATGTTTGTGTTGCCGGCAGTCGTCCGTGAGGGGCTGCCGGCTGTTATTTACTTTGTTATGATTTGATTAATGTTTAAATGTTTGCCGGTTCCTGCCTCCTTCCTTCCCTTTTATTGAGATTTGTTACAGTGGTGCCGAAACCCGGGAGGAAGGAGAGACATGCTGTCGGAGAGTCCTCGCCGCCGAGTGGCCTCGCGGTGCCGGAGAGTTCGGGCAGCGCGGACGAAGGGCGTCCGCCAGTGGCTGCCCGAACAAACGGAAGTGCACAGTGTGGCCACCGCCAAAGCTTCGGTGCGACGGCGACCTTTGCTTGGGTCGAAGCGGGAGCGGGGGAGTTGCCGCCGTCCGCCAGAGGCCGGAGCCTGCGTCGTTGCCAGAATCCGTACTCGCCGCCGACTTTCGATCGAAGGATGTTTGTCGGGGAACCGGACTATTTTTTTTGCTCCTCTTCCCCTCTCTCTTTCCGGTCGGATTCTCCGTTGTCTCGTCTCGTCGCTACATACCCCCAGGGGAAAGGTACTCCGAGACTGGGAGACCCCCGAGGGAGGGGGGGCGCAAGCACAGTCTCGGGGGTAAGCGATGGGGGTATGTAGGAGTAGGCGGGGCGAGACCGTGGTTCGAGACCGGTGAGTAATGAATAAGCGCCAGCTGTGCGCACACCGGGCTCGAATCACGTAGGAGATTGGGAGAATATAAAAGGAACGAGCGACCGGACCGTCGAACATGTTTGTATTTATATTTATGTTTGTGTTGGCAGTCGTCCGTGATGCTGTTATTTCTTGTTATGATTTTTAAATGTTTAAATGTTTGCCGGTTCCTGCCTCCTTCCTTCCCTTTTATTGAGATTTGTTACACTGGTCTTTTACAATAACTATAACCATGATGTCAATAAGGAGGCCTGGAAATCTCTCGGATGTCACCTAAAATATCTTTATTTGTGTTCTGAAGACGCCAGGAGACGCCGGGAGGTCTTAAAACATGTTGAACGTCATGTGGTTGAGTAAAAAATAACACAATTTTGATTTTGAGGTGAACTTTTCCTTTAATGTTGAGAGATATTTTGTTTCTCCTTGTGTTTAAGAGATTAGGCAAATAAACTGGTTATTTAGTCTGAAAGGCATTTTCCCCAAGTGATTAATTCTAAAACTTCAAATGTCCCATTGGCCTTCGGACAGCTTTTATAGGAACCACACATCATTTACAGACAAACAGCTCTGGATCTTTCTCTTGTGTGTTTTGCTTTTCGGAAAACAAAACGCAAACCCACTTGGTTTGGTTTACAGTCTATTACCTGCTGTAATGCAAAGATTGGAGCCTTACCCAAAGGGTTTGTCTATGTTAGAGAGGCCCTAAGTTGGGTTTCCCAAACCGCTTATGTGCGATTTGGTTTGCAAACTGGCATTCGGTCATGAATTTTCCAACCACAAAGACATCATGTGGGTCATTTCTCATGTCTTATGCATAGACTACAGCTATTTATGCGTCTGCTTGTATAAATCCTTATAGACAGATTGTTTGTTTAGTAGATTTGTTTTGATAGGCCACAAACAAGGACTATCACTCTCCTCATTCTCACCGTCTCATTGTGTACACACACTTATTAGATCTGTTTTAAAACCTAGGTAACGGCCTCAATGGGTACGTTTACATGCACCCTCATAATGCGATTAGAATAGGATTTGGGCAATATTGCGATTACGCTTTACCTCATGTTAATGCAATGATTCGATCTAAATAATGCAATTAAGCTTATAATCGCGGTAAGCATAATCAGAGTAACATATGTGGTGCAAGGTGGTTTTAATCGCAATGAGACGGCATGTAAACACTTCATCGCATTTATGCTGCTCTGACCAAAGTGCGCATGTGGTTCTTAAGCGCAAATTTAATGTAACGTTAAACATGAAAGTCTGAAGTTTTACCGTCAACACAACTCACTGTGAGCAGTCTCTGCTCCTTATATTCTCACAAAAAACAACGCGAACGCGATGACAGCGAACACCACATGTGCGGCACAGAGGCATTTTCCTTATTATATATTATATTTCTATATTGATCATGCCATACCTCCACATAACAGTGTTGTGCATTTGACGGGAATATATTAAAAGTATAGCCAGCATCACACACCTACTGTATCTGAGATCATTTTGTTTGTGTTGTGTATTATAGCAAATAATCTGAATAAAAAAACGTTCATGTACATGGGAGCAAGGTATTCTCATGTCATGTAAACATGTTACTTCATACTCCGATTATTGAAATAATCGCATTATTGATGCATATTTAAATGTAGTCGATGCTGCCTGAATTGGTGCTAATCTCACTTATGCTAACATTATCCTAAGCTAAATGTGTGATAAAATAAATATGCATAGAACTCACAATAATTGCAATCCTTTTCGCTTGCACTTTATTATTTTTTATCGAAACTTTTCAGTAATAGTAAAATAGTATTCACTTAGCTAGTTCTAAACTAGCTTCTTCCCAAAGTAGCCTTTGCTTTGCTATCTTAGATTTGTCCAAACAAAAGTATAATTTAAGGAGTGTTTCCAGATCATTTACTTACCGTAATCCAAGGTGTGACACTTTTTTTATAGTCCACTTTAGACAATATACTAACTCTACTATAAGTAACTTTGTAACTACTTGTCAACTAACTCTCAAAAAAGTGTTTGCAGATATTAGAGAGACAGTCTACTAATACTATTCTGACTGGTAGTTGACAAGAAGCTGCAAAGTTGCTTATAATTTGTAAAATATCTGAACTGGATTATCAAAATAAAGTGATACCAACTTGATTTTTTCAGTTGAACACAGATGAATATGTATGTTAGAATGCCGTTACCCAAATAGCACAGCTACATCTGTAAGATGTCCGATAAAGATCTGGAAAGCATCTGTTGTGTAAAAACATCTGATAAATGTCTTAGAGAAGTTAGTTTTACTAACATCTTCTAGGTGTCTATATGATATCTGACAGGAAACATCTCAGAAAGACTTTCTTGGGCAACATAACATACTGTCTTTTGGCTAATTTTACCTCTCTCTCTTTCCTGAAAGGCACTGTGGCGGCCGTCGCTGGCCTTCACCCAGGTCAGTGCATCATTAAAGTGAACGGCATCAACGTGAGCAAAGAGAGCCATGCAAGTGTCATTGCCCATGTCACGGCCTGCAGGAAGTTCCGGCGACCCACGCAGGTAAGACTCCCTGTGCCTTTGCTCCCAAGTGCTCTATTCCTGACCTCTCTATAAACTAAATCTCACCACAAAGAACATAAGAGAACCCTTTGTGATCCAGTCTGGACCATTACCCAGTAATAATAGCAGTTATGGCTCCTTTTGGCGGTACAGGCCAGGGAAGAGGGCCAGAAAGCCGGTTGGGGGTGGGTGGGTTATTATGGGTTAAGAAATGAGGCCAGGCAAGGCTGTGATGGAGTGTAATAAAGGATAGAGGATTGAGCCAGGCTTGGCACGGACTGGTAGGGCGCAGCCTGGACTCTGGTTTCCATCAGTTCTGGAAAAGAAGAGCGGGGGGGATGCCCGCCCTCCTGCTGAGCAGGGATTTGTGGCCCACCATCCAAACCAGTCTCAGTATCTGAGCACAGCAGGAGAGACCGAGTCGGAAAACAGAGGTGGGAGATGCTGGGGAGTCGTGCACAGAAGCAGTGATATGGGGTGGGTGTGTGTCGGTCTTCAAAACGTAGCATTGACAGCCATGTTGTTGTTCGCCCCCAACCACAGCATTACACTAAACTCAGGCAAATGCTTCGGTTAGATCATGCAGTGCTTGTTAAAGCTAAAAAACGTTATAAAACTCAATAAATCTCTAAAAGGCTCTAACCTTCAGAGAGCGATTTTATTGCTCAGAGATTGCGGATTCATTCCGCAGGATATCGTAATGGAGTTTCATTTAACTAAATAAAATGATTAGGACAAATGAAAAATGACACAATTAAGTCAATTGGTTACATACAGTAAGAGCTATTGAATGAATATGGATGGCATAGTCTCGATAATAGGGTCTTATTTGATGTCAAAGTAAAGTCTCAGATGTTTGATTGCAGACTTTATCTTGGCAAATCTGAACACATTGTTGACATTGTTGAAATATCTTCTAAAACTCCAGAGGAGACTAATAGGGTCTCTCTCTCTCTATTTGTTCCACCTTTAGTCTCATTACTCTCTAAAGAAAACAACATTTTGAGAGAGCTTTTAAATGTGTTTATGTAGCTCAACTGGAAGGGCATCGCATCGATTGAATCGCTTGGGATAAAAATGTCCGGCAAAATACATAAATGCAAACGAGATTGTGAAGAATGCCCTTTGAAAAGTGAAACATCTACATTTAAACAAAGACCCTTGAGTCTAAAAGGTTTTATCATTGTTCTTTATTTTAGCAAGAATCCATTAAATGGGTGTACAACAACAGTGAGAGTGCACAGGAAGACCACCAGAGGACCAATCAGAAGCCCACCGCAGAGGAGAATGGAGATGTGTTTGAGTGTAAAGTTGAAGGTGCCGTTACACAAACAGACACACACTTCAGCGTTGACATATTTTACTCTCTTTGCCATCATGAGACACCACAGGTCTCACTATAGCTCTCTCAGAACTCAAAGAAAACGGAAACAACTCATGGATTATTGAAAGTGTTGATTTAAAACATTTGTTTTTCAAATCAGTCAGTGTTTACTGTGTTGTTAAACATAAAATTATTAGTAGATAGCCTAATATTTTATCGAACAGAAATGTGCAGAATGATAACAGACCATATTGCAACTAAATCTACATCGTAATTTGTGACTTCCTGACAGTCCTACTTAACCTTTTCCTCGCATTGTTTATGCATTGTTAAAGCTAAATTTTGTATTTTTATGCATGTCGAAATGCAAAAATGCAAACCTTTTCCTATCTTAAAATTCAGGTTTAACCTTACAGTTACAGTATATTTAAAAAATGTAGACAATGAGAATACACTGACAACCTTGAGTCTGTAGTTGTAAGTGAGAACTTTCCATTATTAGCTCAGTTAGGGGGAAGTAAATATCCACATTTGGCGAGAGACTTTGTGCTGTATCATCAAACATAAAAATACAGTAGATTTGTACTTTCTAGGCGACAGAAACAGGTCTTGCTATAACTAACATTAAGCTTTTTTTACATGAAACATTAGTTTTGTCTACATCAGTCTTTTCAGACTAGTTTTAATAAAAATTACATGGATTGTATGTGTGCCTAACAGAGGTCATGGATAAATTCAACACCATCGCCATAATGGATGGCAAAAAAGATCATGTTAGCCTGACGGTGGATAATGTGTATCTGGAGTACGGCGTCATGTACGAATACGACAGCACGGCCGGGATGAAGTGCCACGTTCTGGAAAAAATGGTGGAACCCAAAGGCTTTTTCAGCCTCACGGCCAAGGTTAGAGTCACATCTTACCCAAGACACACACACCAGCCATCGTCTCTGTGGGGGCCCAGTAATGTTATTCTTACAAAAGCAGAAGAGTTAAGAGAGATTATTTTTTACTTTAGCATTGTGGGGCAAATCAACGTTCACTTAGTACACTCAACCACTGATAGAAGAAGTGTGTGTGACGAATAAAAGTCGTCTTTATGACCCCCTGCTGTGGAATAAAAGGATAAACACTTTCTCACAGAGCTTGTTGCTGTGTGGAAAGGAAAGTCAAAATATTAAAGTTATAACAAGTCAAGTCTGATGTTAATATATGTTTGCTTGAATATACTGCGCCATCATTCAAAGTGTGACCCCAGCCACTTTCAATCACGACCATCGCGCTTGTTTACAAACAGACCAGTCATATTTCTTTCCCTAAAAAATTGTTCCCTACGATTTACAATCTCCATTGAGAAGCAACAGCTGTCGGGCAAGACCCGATGTTGTGCTGACAAGCGCGGGCAGAATCGCAGCATGATGGTGACGTTACAACAGTGCTCTCTAATGTGACTCTAATATATTACATGTTCTACGTATTAAGAAACTCTTTCGTGTTTAATTCCCTTAACTGCCAACAATTTTTGCTTTATTACAAACATCTGCTTGGGTAGGTCTGCACTTCCTCTGAGGCAACTCTCTACAGATGATTTTTAATATCGCAGTGCTGGTAAGCACATTATACGTACATTAAAAGGTCTCTGTGTGCTTTAAAATTTCTTGACTCTTCTGTTGTCTTAACGGCTCTATGGAGAAAATATGTCTATCGTCATGTGTGAATGTTCACTTTGATTAGCACGGCATTGGGCTTTGTTAAGGACTTTCTGATTGTATGACGAAAACAAAAGGAGATCTTAAAGGGACAGTTTACCCAAAAATAAAAGTTCTGTCTTCATTTATCTAACCAAACAGTTCTTGGCCACCATTGACTACCATAGTAGGAAAAATGTCGTTTTGATACAGATTTGGAACAACTTGAGAGTGTAAATGATAACAAAATTTTTACTTTGGGTGAACTGTCCCTTTATGTAGAATTGTGACATTGCTATTTTTCTTACAATGAAAGTAAATGGCGACCAGGGACTGTCGAGCTTCATAAAAGCATAATATAGGAATTAAGACATCATTTTATCTTTTCGATGAACTGTTCCTTTAATAAAACAACGGTTAAATAACTACAAGGGAACAACAACAAAGTTCTGTGTATCTGTTTTGGGTAATCCACGCACAGGTTTTCAGTCCCCATTGACTCTCAGCTGTTTTGAGATCTTTGCTTTCATTACACCAGATGTGAGTTTGTCATTCCTTTTGATAATGCGACTCAAGCGCTGTGTTCTGCCAGTTCTCGTGCTTTATGTCTCTTTTGTGTTCGTTGTCAGATTTTAGAAGCCCTGGCCAGGAATGACGAGCAGCTGTTACAGACCTGCAGTCGACTGAGCTCCAGCACAGAGCTCATCCCTGAGGACCTGCAGACCAAGTTCAGGGCTATGTGTGGAGAGAGACTGGAGCACATCAATCGCCGAATCACCAATTACAGGAAGGTGAGCGAACATGTGCCGCTTAGATGCTGGAAGTTATCAAGGACGAAAATGTGTCCAAAGTTTTGCTAGTTATAAAAAGTCAAATGGAGACCCCGGCGCACCCCATGCTGTTGACCACCATCATTTGTTGGTGCTGCCATGAAAAACATAAAAAAGTTTTTTTTTGCTTGGCCTTTGGATGGCTGCTGCTGAGAAAGCTTAGCTCATCTCGCACCGCTTCTATTTAGGTTAGAGAACAGGAAACCGTTCCCACCCTGTCCTTTTTTAACACCAGCTGGCCTTGATTGATGAAGTATGCAAGTCCACCAGCACCCGGGGAAACGGGCTTGTGCGAAATGTCATTTTTAATTTCCATCAGCTGCTCTTATTTGGAGCAAGAAAAGAAAAATATGTCTGTCAGCATATTTCGGTTTCCTTTGTGTTGTTTTTTCTTGTGATCTGATTCAGCATTACGCTGCAGCATTGGATTAATTAGCTCTTGCTACACTGGCTATAAATAGCTCCGAACATCCCGTTCCATTGCGTAATTTCCCTCTGCGACGTTCTCAGTGAGGCCCCGTGTGAGGTCTGGCAGGGTCCGATCCCCGGACGTTAAAGCTGCCGGTTGGCCAGGAATGTGGGAAGTTTAGTCCCAGAGGAGGCCGCGTGTCTGCTGGTTTTAGTGTAGCCCGGACCACGGCTGTAGTCGGAGAGGCCGGCGACATCATGAGATTGTTGGACAAAGGCGAGGTTTAAATGTATGCACAGTACCATCGCTGTTCTCAGGGGACTTTGAGGTCTTGTCAGCCTGTAACTGATTCAATTATATGCTTCTGTGCCTGAAGTGGAAACTTTGAATTCAAAGAGTTCACATTGTATGTACTATATGGATCTTCTCACAATCCAGTTTTGTTAATAAATGAATATTAGTTTTTTCTACACGTGAAGTGCAGTGTTGGACACTGTTGATCAACTTTTTCTACAGATGAAGGATAGCTTAGGTCAGCTCGAATTTTTATGCTGGATCAGAGTTTTTAAAGGAAAATAAAAATTCTGTCATAATTTACTCACACTGGAGTTGTTTCAAATCTGTAAACATTTCTTTGTTCTGATGAAAACAGAGAAAGATATTTGGAAGAATGCTTGTAACCAAACAGTTCTTGGCCACCACCGACTAACATAGTAGGAAACATTACAATGGTAGTCAAAAGTGTCCCAGAACTGTCTGCTTTTCTACATTCTTCAAAATATCTTCTTTTGTGTTCAACAGAACAAAGAAATATATAAAGAAATGTTTCCTACTATGGCAGTGAATGGTGGTTTCAATTTTTTTTTAAACTGCAATCCATAACTTTTGACATTCTGTCGCCATCTCTTTTTGAAACATAATGCGGCAAGTTACTTTATTTGTGTGGGTTGGGGTGTGTTGATTGGTTTCGTTCTGGAAAATACCAAATTGTACACCAAATTTTCTTTTTATTTGATAATAAATTTCATTCAAGGATCCATTTTCGCTCAGGTTTCAACGTTTTTATTAATGATATGCTATTGTTCATGTTCTGACCCACTAATCTCTCCCTGCTCCCAGTTTTCGCGGGTTTTGAAGAACAGAGCCTGGCCCACGTTCAAGCAGGCAAAGACCAAGGTTTCTCCTCTGCACAGCAGTGACTTCTGCCCCACCAACTGCCACATCAACGTAATGGAGGTGTCTTATCCCAAGACCACCACTTCCCTAGGAAGCGCCCTCGGAGTCCAGTTAGACAACAGGAAAAACACTCTGGAAAAAGGAAGCCGCAATTCAGAGCTGGGTGAGTCAGGATACACGCTCAATTTAAATGCTTTTCATTGTTACGACATAACTTATTTATTCAAGTATATGTAAACTAATGTTTATATAATACTTTTTCGTACTGGAACCTGGTTGGTTGGTGTGAACAGGCAAACTGAACCCTATGGTGTACGTCCAGCATAGTATCACCAGCATGGCCGCTCCATCAGGACACAGTCTGAACAGAGCGGAAGGTCACGGCCTGCGTTTTCTTCTACGGGAGGATGACCTGCTCCTCCTGGACGCCTATCACAAACTTCTCACCAAACTCACAACCGTCGTCAAAGAGATGGAGTGCTACGCCGCACAGATTGACGAGTGAGTCTGATGTACATGTTTCAGAATTAGAAAACTGTTTAATTCCAAGTTTAAATAAAATGTTGAATCACAAATTTTCAATGTGGTCTTAGACTTGGGAACCCCACTGAGATTAAATGAACGTGAATTATGAGGCAATTTTTAGAAAGAAACATTACGACTTCAGGGTAAAATATGATATTAAAATATGTTTTTAGTTGTTTTGCTTAGTTGAACATTTAATGCTGGTTGTTAGGTTAACGTTGTTTAAATCCTAGTTTTGGCTTGTTGATCAATTCTATTAAACATTTAATCGTGCACATTTAAGTGCGGTATTTATTGAACTCTCCTCTGAATGTGAGCAAGACATTTATTCAAATGCAGAACCAAATAACGTCAGAATTTGCGTAAATGTTCTAAGACGTGACAATTTGTAGAACTTTGTGAGTCTCAACGGAGCAATTTTGTAATCCTCGAGCATTTCACATGACCTAGCATCTGGAATTTGCATTGAGGTCCTAATCATTGTTATTGCTCTAACATCTGTGAGCGTTTGTGTGAGAAAGAGGGGGTGGGCTACTTCCTGTCTGAGCTGAGCTGTTGATGGCTTCATTTTGTGGAAGCCAATTAACACCTTGATGAAAATGGGACACTGAGGTCAGCCTCCGCTTTGAAAATGGAAATAAAAATCGCAGAAAGAGCGCAGAACTGTCGTTGAGTTGTGTAGCAATGTAGCTAAACAACAAGGCCATTCAAATGAATAGATTACAAATGTCCCCTCTTTCACTTTTTCTGTTCCTGCCTAACTTCAAACTCCATTTATACCCTTTGATTAAAAACTCATTATAAAGACATCTCGCAGTCAAATTTCTCCATAGGCATGCTGGCAATTACAGCTGGGCTTGATCTGAGTTGGGGGCGGAGTCTTTCTCTGCTTTTGCCATATGCTTGTCAGTGCCAATTGCTCTCTGCAGGTCTAGGGTGTGCTTATTGGCAGGGTCGTCCTTGATCTGGTGGGGAGATAATGATCTTCCTCACAGCCCGGGGCGAGAGAGAGTGCCGTAATGGCTGCCTGGAGGCGGTTGTCAGACAGTCATCCCTATCATTGGGCAATAATAATGGGGCAAATAGCAGAAGAGTAGCTCACCGCAGCCACCTCTAGAAGCTGTACTGTTGGAAAAGAAAGGGGTGTTTTGGCAAATATGCCTTTTCTTTTAAACATTTAGTATGAAACTTGAATTCTGCTTCAGTCATGCCTAGTTTTCACTGCAAAATGTCACACTTAACAGTGTTGGAATGTACCGATATTGACAATAAGTGTGATATAAATATTAGTATTAATCTAACATGATTGTTGATTTTGTGTTAATACTAGACATATGATAATATTGTAAAATTGTGAAATTCAGTGCCAGTATCGGGTTGACATAGTAGGTGGTGGTATTGCACCCATTTCATATTTTGTTGAAAGAGCCAAAATGGTTTCAAACACACTCTCCTCCCACCCACTCTTGTATTTTGAGTGAGAGTCAGTGGCTAAAAAAAAACAAAATTTAGGAAAAAATATGATTTTGAATAGTAGCATTTTTATTATAATAATAATTATCATTATTATTATTGTTTGTTTACTTAATTGTTATTATTATTATTGGTTTGTTTGTTTACCTAATTATTATTATTATTAATAAAATGTTTTTTATATAGATTTTACGATAATGTATTGTGACAGCCCTATTTTACACCAGCCATGAAGGAGTTTCTATTTTATTTTTAGTTAAAAACTTGTTTCTATGACAACAGAATTGTTGAGCTATTTTTTTCTTTTCAATATTGTCATATTTATGACAAATGGAAAGCACAGGTGAATTGTCATTCTGGGCTAGCAAGTCTCTTGGTAAAACTGCTCCTGTCACAACGTCACATGTGTTGCCTCATTCATTTGTGGAGAAAATAATAACTTTTGGCATCTTATATAAACTTAGTAAACTTGAAACTCAGTAAATGTCATTTTCTGAGTATATAAGTTGTTGGAAGACACAGAGGTTGCCACAGTTTTTTAGTAGTCAGTTGTCTTTTGATTTGAATGAGCGTCAGACTATCCAAAGAATTGACATACAGTAAAGATAAATAGTAGAGATGTATGAATTCAAACAGCTTTAAGAAATTGTTCAAGTTTTAGCATTTACAAAAGTTATTTGCTTGACATTATTTTTGCAATAATAACTATAATCAGCCCACTGCGACCATTGAGAAACAAAAGATAATAGAACACATCAAACATTACATCCTTGCTTGTTTGTTTACTAAGTTCCTGTTTACCATGTTTTCTTCCCTTGCTTTGATATATACATGCATATGCCATGAAGTCATAAAGTATGTCTCTGTCTAACTGTCTGTTACCCTTTGGCTCTTTGTATATCACACTGCTCGTTCATGCAGATGTTTCTCTTTTGTATTTGAAAAGAGGAAAGTGTGATTTGAACTCAAGTCAGATTCTCATTATAGTTGAAAGTGCAGAGTCAGCTGTATGATGTTAGCTGAATGTAAAGCGCGATTGAACCTCACATGTCACATGAAAGCGCTCGTGTATAAAGGACTGTAGGCAGAGAGACCCGTGGACCCAACCCGAGATCTTCCCTGCGGAGGCTCCTTGTTGTTCCCATCCTCCACCTCTTCTTGCTTTGATTTTCTGTGCCCCTCGAGGCCCCACACTGTGCACACTTCCTTATTAAATTCCAGCCAATAGCAACCCGGGGTTCTCTTTTCCACGGTGACCACATGGCACGCGATGGCGGCGACCCGTCTCTGCAGGGGACGGCAGGGAGGGACGGTGTTCTAGAACTGCAAGGCTGGAGAATGAGGGTGTCAGGAGTCTTCTGAGCACTCGCAAAAGAAGTGCCTTTGGAAACTTTACTGTGTTTCTTACTTGAAGAATTGGTTTGGGTTGGAGTTAAGCTTTCATTGAGGTTTTGTTTATTGTTGGGATGAGAATTTGAGTTTAGAATTAGGGTTTGTGTCTCTCCATGAAAGGAGTTCCCGTCATTAAAAGAACCAAGAGGGGCACTGTCTGAATCTGTTGTGCGAGAAGTTGTGTACAGTATAAGGCGGTTTCCCATACAGAAATCTGATACATGGTAAAATATATTAAACACAAATAAAATATTCATGCCTTTACTTACATTTCTGCGAACAATTTGGATTAGTTTTATCAGATAATATGAATGTTTATATTAGATAATGGAATATAAACAGTTTTATATATATTTTTTGTTGTTGTTGTTCTTTGTTTTGTTTTCTAATGACAGAAATTGATATGTTGGCACAATAGACAAAAATATTATTGTGCCAACATATTAAAATCTTTAGAAAACATTTTTTTTTACTTTTGACAGTAATATATATTTACATATGAAGAGTTTGGTCCCTAAAAAAAATCATGTTTTTTTTATTGTGCATTCCAATTAATATCAATCAAACTGCAGTTTGTTTGTTTTGATTTAAGCCATAATAACTCAAGAAATACAGCTAACTAACACCATAAACATAATAAAAAAATGTTTTTTGAAAAATGTTAAAAACGGAGTTATCTCATTTTGGAACCAAACTCTTCATTTATATACGTATATATATATATATATATAGTAAAATATATTGAAAATAATAACTATATGAACTATAACCACTTCGTAAAATGTAAACACTGCCTACTTCCAGTTTTATTTATTTTATTAGTTTTTTTATCTTAAATACTTAATAAATCTTAAATATATTTAATTATTTTGAATTGTTCATAAATATATTTTGGTTGTATTTTGTTCAAACATTTTTGTAGTGTTAAAAACTAAAACCGGAAGTTCTTTTGGAACAGCGTTGAACCAGCAATGTTTACTAGTGCTATAAAGCACTTAAAGTGGTTCTTAGCTCGTAATCATAAGGGAACCACTTTTTGTGCTATATAGAACCAAATTTTCTTTGGGATGACTGAGGTGATATATAGAATTGACTGAAGAAGCATACAGGGGCTTAACAGGTTCTTTATACGGAAACAGTGCTATATAGCACCTTGGCCACCCCAAAGAACCTCTGAAGAACCACTGAAGTACCAAAATATGATGCTATATAGCACTAAAAGTGGTTCCCCTATGATTACGAGCAAAGAACCAATTTAAGTGCTATATTGCACCATTTTATTTTAGAGTGAAGTGTTTTTGTAATTTTTATATATGTCCAAACACGGTGTCTTTTTAAACATTTTCCTCACCTTCTCCAGAAGAGGAACTGATTTCGTGCAGAGTTATGATTGTTGATACAGCTGTGTGCTTGTTTTGAAGTTATTCATATTTGTAGGACCTCTAACTTCCTCATGTTGTTGTGTGGAAGTCAAACACAAACAGGTTCTGATTTTGTTTGGCTCTGGTCATCCTCGCACGCCACACATCTTGATGATATTACAGCTCTGTGGCCAGTCCTCCCAAAATGGTTTTTCATGTAGAGTAAATGTTAGTATGCTTGGAGGGTGAGATGGGTTTAAGATGTGGCAGGGTGTTTGTGTTGCTTGGGCCGCAGGGTCATAATGTCAAATATCTTTCCCAACGTTTATGTGAGTCATAAGCAGGCATTTCTGGAGGCTTTCATTTTTATTTTGCATAGATTAATCTGTGATAAGTCTCACGTTGCCTGATCTTTGACTATCAGCAAAGGTTTTTTGGTGAAGAACTAAAGAAATAAAGCAAACCATTCAGATCGAAGATTGCTGTTTGAGAAAGATCGTGCCATTTATTTGTGCAACAGGCAATCGGTTGGTGGGAGGTCTTTTGAAGCTGAATGGAATTTGTATGAACTGCCTTTTGTTTTATCATGTCTCTTTCTCACACTCTTCCTCTCTGTCTGTCTCACAATCTGTCTCTCTCACAGTTTACTCTCGTCCATCACACATCCCACTGGCTCCGAAGGGAAGCCCAGCGAGAGCTACATCTCTGCTGAAAGCGAGAGCGAGAAAAGCGAACGCAATGGCAAGAAAGTGTGTTTCAATGTGGCTGGAGATGAGCAGGAGGACTCGGGTCATGACACCATCAGCAACAGAGACTCCTACAGGTGTTTTATTTATAGTCACATTAATGAAAACTAAATAAAATCAGATAACAGAACCAAACAAATATAAAGATGTATTACATAAAATTGTGAGAATTCCCTTTGTGATGGAAAATATGTTATTTTTAAGAAGTTACTATTAAAAAGTTATTATCAGGCAATTTTAAAGTTGTGGTTTCCGGGCCTTAAAAAGATAAAATATTTTCTTAATAAATTAGTAAATTACTTAAAATTAAAAACAAAATAGAAAAAAAAATGGATTAATAAAAATGGATTAATCATATTCATAAAGTAAATTACTAAAAATTAAAACAAAATGGAAAGAAAATAAGTCATGGTACTTTCTACATTGCATATGTAGTATAAACATATATTGTGTAAATATATGTAGTTTAGTGTAATTTTCATAGTATGTTAATATATATTTGTCTGTTGTTCTACAAATGTCCCCTCATGGTTTTTGATTTAATTTTTTCTACCAGTCTGATTTCTACCCGTTATTTCTACCATATCATCCATGTAAAAAATATATATATATATTTCCAATTTTGACCATTTTTAAGTAGTCTTTTTACTTTATATATACTTCATAGTACAATATATAAAAAAAGTGATAAATGTTCTTACATATAAACATATAAACTTTATCTAATTTTCATGTTTCTACTAAGGCTGTCAAAAGATTAATCGCGATTAATCGCATCCAGAATAAAAGTTTGTGTTTACATAATATATGTCTATGTACTGTGCATATTAATTATGTTTTTATAAATACAAACACATACAGATGTATACATATTCAGGAAAATTTTAAAGGTATTTATTTATATTTACCAATGATTGAAATTATATATAAATGTTTAATACTTTTTCTTAAATATATGCATGAATGTGTATGTGTTAATAAATACAAAATTATTATGCACAGCACACATATATATTATGTAAACACAAACTTATATTCTGGATGCGATTAATCGCGATTAATCTTTTGCCAGCCCTAGTTTCTACTTGACTGTATATCAGTGTTCTGTATGGGTCCAAACACATGTGTCTCTATAAACATTTTCTTAGTGTAGATATTTGAAGTAAATTACTAAAATGAAAAAAAAAAAATAGTAAAAATAAATAAATCAAAAGTTACATTTTTTTAGATGGAAATTTCTACAATAATTATGTAGTATAAAATAGTGTAAAAAAACATGTAGTGTAACAATTTCATATAGTATGTTATTTTTTCTGCTGTTCCACAAATGTCACCGAAAACATAATGGTTTTGTGATTTTATTTTCTCTACCAGTCTGAGTAAAAAAAAAACTAATCTCAAAAACAAAATCTGTCATTAAACAAATGTTAGTTTCCAGTGTAAAATAGGTCCACATGAATGCTTTGTTTTGATTCAGCCTCTTGTTTGCGACTATTATTTGCGGTTATGTGAATAGGCCTAATTGTTGCAGATTGTCGAGATAAAGCTCGCAGATTTGTTTACAGAAGCTTCGACTTGATTGAAACTCCACAGCAGCACTTAGGAATCTGGTCTGATGGTTAGATTTTTTGTTAGTAACATGTCAATGTTTGGCTGTTTGTTTACAGTGACTGTAACAGCAACAGGAACTCCATCGCTTCCTTCACCAGCATCTGCAGCAGTCATTGCAGCTCTTACGTGCACAGTGACGAGATGGACTCGGGTAATTCAAACAAACATCATCTCGCACGCACGCTGCCATCATGACCCTGCTAGTCCTCTCCCCCGATAAACCCTCCAAAACACAGAGGAACGGGACTATAATCACATTTGGCATGGGTTTATATATGGCTTTAAAATGGATTTTCATCTCTTTTCACTGTGTATTACATGCACATTTCCCACTTAGTTCCCACTCTGGCAGTACCTGTCAAAACATAGTCCAGGACAAATTGACGGCCATTTAATGCTAACTGCAGAACAGATGGAAGGAAAGAAAGACTGGAGAGTTTGTGGAATGCTGTTTGGGGAGATACTTGAGCTTTATCACAAATTGTACATCACTACACTAATAAAATAGGTTATGAATGACTTCAGTATGTGAATTTTTGTCTAAAAGAAAATGTCTCGAATTCACTTATGCAGGAGATGAGCTTCCAGCCAGCGTGTGGATTAATCACGACAAACAGAAGAAACTACACGGCTTCCTGGAGCATCTGTTCAGTCAGGTGTGTGTATGTTTATTGTCAAAGCCAACAAAACCATTTACATCCTGTTTTACATTTTTTGCAGTTCCTTTATAAACTGTATTTCTAATGTGAGAGGTAACTTCAGTAACTTTTGAAACATAAAATCGTATGTTATTTTACAGAAATATCTTTACGTGTTTCAAAGTCAGATGACGTCTAAATCGCACCTGACATCTTAACTTTCAATCATTATTATAAGCATGGATTTGCAAATCAGCATAATGTTTTTAACTCTGATTTTTGTCTAGTCGTTTAATAAAAAAAGGTGTTCGTTTTAACTGGAAAAAAGTTACAGAGTGCAGCTTTAGGTTTAGTTGGTTTTGATAGTTTCATTATTTTGGATTGAAAGCCTCTGTACCATTAATAAATAATTCATAAGTTACTTCACCCTTGACCTTTCTAACGCCTCAGAAACCGAACCAGGTTAAAGGGGAAGTTCACCCAAAAATGAAAATTCTGACATCAATTTCTCACATCAATTTCTCAAGTTGTTCCAAACCTGTGTAAATGTCTTTGCTCTGTTGAACCGAAAAGAAAACATTTGGAAGAATGTTATCAATTGAGATTTCTGGGGCAGCATTGACTACATACATAGTAGAAAGAATTATTCAAACATTTTTGGTTCTGTTGAACACAACAGAAAATATTTTGAAGAATTTAGGAAAACAATTAGTTCGGGGGCACCTTTGACAACCATTTTAAAGGAAGTCAATGGCGCCCCATAAATCTCAGTTGCTAACATTCTAGCAAATATCATTCTTTGTGTTCATCTGAACAAAGACATTTATACAGGTTTGGAACAAGGGTTAAGGTAATTCATGACAGAATTTTCATTTTTGGGTAAACTATCCCTTTCAAGCTCCTTGAATGAGGCACAACTGCTAATGTCTTTATCTCAAGACTGTTCAATAGGGGCGTCTCAATCCAGTAAACCAGAGAATGTGCTCTCTGGGTCCTCTTCGGCTGCCGTTTTTATAGCATTCTGGTTTCCGGGGGCGTGACACTCCCAGTTCACATGCAACACAAATGTTTTCTAGTTTACAGGGTGGGAGTTCAAGTTTTGTGTTTGCTTTCTTAATCGCTTTAGGTCTTCTATTGCCTCTGGGAATATTTTGAAACTGAATTCTTTTAGAGTCATTTTGCTTGCTCAGCTATTTAAAGATGTGGACTGACACCCACGTTCATTTCCTGTGGTGTTTTGGGACTGAGCATTGCTTTTTTTCCTTAATGCAGGTGGAGTCCATCACCAGTTTGTTAAAAGGGGCGACTGTTGCACGAGCATTCGAGCAGACTAAATGTTTCACTCCAGGACGAGGACTTCAAGGTATTATTTCCTTTCGTTTTACAGTTGCATCTGTCATTTGCACCTAGACTCAACTGTTTTACATGTTACCAGTGCACTACTGTACAGAAAACCCAAAGGCTAATGTTCACGAGCCTTATTTTTCTTACACGTCTCAGAAACCAAGATGTGTGGCTAGTCCATCATGCTCTACGGGAGTGACATAAATCTATGCCTGTGTTTTACATCTCAAGGGTGGTTGGTACAGTATAAGGATGTGTGGCTAGAGGTGGGGGTTTCCTCCTGGCTGTGTGATTAACTGCCTCAACCTCAGCTTTGTCCTTTACGTTGAATCGTCCTAATCAAATCTGTTCAATTCATTTTATCTGGACTATTGGAGATACCTGTAGTCTAGGACACTTCCTCTCCAAAGACACTGGAGGATTAGATTCGTTGTGATCGTCTAGGACACTTTCTATCTCGGATTTAAAGACATTACGATGTTAGATTATCCAGATCGACCTGGTCACTTTGGCACTTAAATTCAGAGACACAAGGACGTTTGAATCTTCAAGATTGTCTAGGATTCAAACACATAAGAACATTAGATTCATGAAGATCCGGGTCATATTTATAGTCTGATTTTTTTTATATCATTGTGTCAAATACCATCACCCTACTTAGGACATTCAATAGTCATTCAGGATGCACAAAACACATGGAAGACATTTGTGTTCATTTACATTTTACATTTAGTCATTTAACAGACGGTTTTATCCAAAGCGACTTATAAAATCAGGTAAACAATAGAAGCAATTGGAATAACATAAGGACAACAAAAAGCATAAGCGCAGTAAAAACTGGTCTCATATAGCCCACCACAGTATACGAAGCCAAGTTTTTTTTTAAAGTAGAAAAGAAATAGAAGTCAGTACTAATTGGCCAGGTGTTGACGGAAGGTGCTATATTTAGATTTGATCTCCACCCAGATTAAACCATGCAGAAGTATTTAGGCTATAACCTTGACTGAATGTATTCACTAGTACATGACTGCATATATTATAATATGTATCCATTTTGATATTACAGTATCGTTATTCAGATAGCATATACATTACAGTACTGTATAGACAATGTAGGTATTATGATTTTCATACCGTACAGTACTGCACATATACAGTAATATTCTATTTTAAAATGGCAGTTTTTTACTCTGTCCTTGAAATCCATTTATCATCATCATTGATCTCATCTTACTCTGTGTGGCAAATTCCTGAACATATTTCACATCACCACTGAGAGCTCCAAGGAAATGATTACATAATCTCTTAAGTGAATGAAATGATGTAATATCAAGTCATCACCCTTCATCCTTTTCCTCGAAAGGAAACAGATAGGTGTGTGAGAAAGATCATGTGTGTATCTCTGAACCGAATCACGCCGTTTTGTCATCGCCGTGGTGACGAGCATTAACACTTTTACAATCTGTGCCGTCTGCTGTAAAGAATTCATATAAATGTTTATAAACATATTAGAAATATCATATAAATCAAACAATACTTCCGTTGTAAAATAAGACAAAAGTATATCAGGACACCTGTTTAAACTGAATAAATACACCAAAAATGACCTTTTGACAAGGTGCATTGAAATTTTAATATTTTAAAGTATTCTAGTTTTTCATGGCGTTTCTCAGTTGTAATACAGACGGCAGTTATCTGTTTGTCTTTGATGGCGATGTTTGTTTGACCGCCGCTGTGCGCGTTTGAGTCGAACCGTTCTGTTATCGTTTTTGGACAGAGTTCCACCTGGACATGGAGCCCAAACTCAACTGCACCATGAAACTGCGGCTTCACGTCAAGCAGGATCCATGGAATCTGCCCAGCAGCGTCCAAGCTCTCACACACTCCATCGCCAAGTTTGCGGAAGGTCAGTGGTCCCAAAACAGACACGCACAAACATACGCAAGCCCGGCCAAAAACAACCGCTGTTGAGCGGCTCTCGATAGTGCTAGAAGCGCTGGTGGAAGGAATCATTTAAGCACACGCTGCTAAAGTTTATGGAGGGGAGAGGATGAACATTCAGCTATTCGGTCTGTTGCCAGCAATGGCTGAAAAAAATGCATTTCAACACTTTGCTGTCTGTATATAAAGTATAATTCAGTCTTGAAGTTGTAAAATGTAAAGTAGCATCATATTAATTAAAGGAATCCCCACACCACACCAAAGCAAATGTGAGGAGACGGATTTGATGGTTTTCATTCATTTTGCTGTCCGTATTTTTCCAGAGGTGAAAACCCGGCTGGTTTTGGTGTTACTGCAGTACACAGGTGGGTGTCAATTATACCGCGTTCACCTCCAGATTGCACATATTATGCACTTTAAATAAATACTATAAATACACACAAAGCATATGGAATAGGCATCATTTACAGTCTTTTTCCCCACGCTCTTATTCAAAGCTTATGTGCTGTAATCTGTCACACCGAACAGTGGGCAGTCTTTTGAGGTCACCCTGAATAAATTACACTCAATTCAGAATTCCGCCACACAGCACTTCTGTCGCACCTGCACAAGCTGCCCGGCATCTTTCTGGGAAAAATGATCTACGTGAACAGTCTTCAGAGCCTTGTGTAGTCCCCTTAAGGAAACATAAATGTAATGAAAAGCCAGCGTTTTTCAAGGTTATGATGAGAAAATGCAAATAACATTCAGCCGGGGAAAAAACTAAGCCACGAGCTTATTGGGAAATGAGAAGGTAGTTTGATGTGCCTTTGGATGGTTTTATGATGGATTTTACTTAATAGTTCTGCATCAAAGATTTTTAGACCATCGCTTAGAGGGACAATTCATCCAAAAATGTAGCTTCTGTCATCATTTACTCATCCTCTTGTTATTTAAAACCTGTATTACTTTTGCACAACACAAAAGAACATATTTTGAGGTATGTTGGTAACCAAACAACCAGGGAACCCATTGACTTGGATTGATTTTGTGTCCCTACAATAGAAGTCAATGGGGACCCCCATTGTTTGTTTATCAACATTCTTCAAAATATCTTCTTAAGAGGGTTAGTACTGAGGAAGAAATTGTTTTCATTTTGGGTGAACTGTCCCTTTAACGCTGTACTTCCGCTTGGAAGTAAAAGGATACGTGGTATTATAACTTCGACAGCATTATTCTTCAACAAGAAAGTCACATTCACTCAGGATGCCTTGACGGTGAGTAATACGTGGGGAAATTTTGATTCATGCCTGAAGTATCACTTCAACATGGTCATAACTAAACATAATGTGGATTCACAAAGTCAGAGATATTTAAAAGAGTTTCATTGACTATGAATGAGATGACACTAGGTTAAGAGCTTTTCGAAAGCTAATTCAATAGATGTAACCTCACCGTACACTAATTGAACTCTCTTCCTCTCTCTCAGATTCAGAGATCCAGTTGAGGAGAGACATGGTGTTCAGTCAGAGTCTAGTAGCAGCGGTTTGTTCTTTCTCAGAGCAGTTGTTGGCTGTGTTGAATCAGTCCCTCAGTGCTGAGAGCGATGGCCAGGAGGCCAGTCGCCGCTGGCTGGAGCAGATTTCCTCCGCTGGTTTGCTCTTTCATTTCCAATCACTGCTCTCACCAAATTTGGTAAGTACCTGCCTCGGCCAATCAGCTGGAGGCGAAACTTCCCAGCATAAACAAAAGTCCATTATCTTAACTGTAGTCTGTTTACTGCTTCTGCATAACCATAAAATTCAACTGATGAGGTGTGTGTGTGTTTCTCTCTCTAATGGTCCAATCCAGTTAGATTTTCGAGTCATTGAATTCTTTTTTAATGTGATGATGACCTTCTTTAAAGAAGCATTGATGAGATTTTAGCGGCATCTAGTGGTGAGCTTGCGAATTGCAACCAAAGGCTCACTCCCCCCTCCCTCCTGAAGCACTACGGTGGCTGACACAAGACTAACATGTCGTCACGTTTTTCTTCTTTGAAGAAGGAGATAACGTATTTACGAAATGCGCTCTGTAGAGCAGTTTGTCCGTTTAGACTTCCATGTAAAGAGACCCGCAGTGTATGTAGATAGAAATACCTCATTCTAAGATAATAAAAACATAACGCTTCATTATGTGTGGTCCTTACACACCTCAGTTATGTATATTATATTTCATTTCTGTCAATAGATCCTCCTTAATATTTCACACGACACCTTTAATGAAGGAATCGCTAACATTTGACCTGAATTTCATTATTTCCCGCACTTCTACTGTAATAAGCGAGATAACACCTGTACATTACACAGAAAACACCCCCGAGCTTTCACACGCCGTATACTGCATTGTGAATTTCTTTCTTTGTTTTACTGTCCAGCTCCCTGCAGATTACATCTGCTTGTGTTTACCGCAACCAGACGCAAGGTCAAAGCCGCGTCTGTGCATTGGGACTGTCGAGTTTATTGTCTTACTGAATTGATGACTATGGCTATGCGTGTCTTCCTCATACACTTGCGATTTGGCTGAGAGACCCAGGAATGATGCTGGATTGTCATGTCTTGTGAAGTTTATTTGGCTGTAACTCTTGATCAGATTTTGTTTCTAGATTACGTTTGTTCAGTTGTCTGCCTGGGATGGTTTTTTATATAAAAGATGTATTTCCACTCAGTTTATGAATGGAAAATGAATATATTTCTTAGTTGGATTTTCTTAAGGCAAGAAGGTGCTTTGAAGGAAGCGTGTGATGCAGAGTTTAGCATTTAACGTGTTAGCAGCTGTGTCAAAAATTCGCTTGACCACCTTCAGCTGGTATTGTATGACCAGCTGATTTGTTTACAGGTCAGAGATGGTCTACAAGCTAAATGACCGGCTACCAACCATCTAATATGTTTCAACATATTTCCTGAATTTCCCAGCAGGGTTAGACGCACATTAAATCAAGCATGTAGTTAATCTGTGCACAGTAAAGCTGGGAGTCATATAAACTAAACCTGCATGTAATTTGAACATTCCCATCGTTTGAGGCCTCAGTCTTATCTCCTCAATACTGATGCTCTGCCCCCTCCACCTCTGAATACACTCACAGGAGGCAGAACAGCCAGCTGAGAGCAACCCGGAGGTAATTTCTTGATATGATACGCCTTGGCAGCTTTGTAGGCCCCCAGATGAAAGGATTGTGGCATCTGGCACATGGGAATCTCAGAGACAGTCAGCCCACGTGTGAGATGGAGGTGTTGCTTTCAGATGAGGAGTGGTCCCACGATTCCCACAGCAGACTTGTTCTGATTTGTCTGCGGATGGTTCTCAGCCATGGGCGTACTGTGTGTATGTCTGTGTGTGCGCGGGCAGATGAACTTCAGAATGGATGAAACAAGAGGGCAAAGCATAAAGAAATTTTGAATCTCTTTGCTTGGTCCCCCCAACTGGAAGCTGTAATTGTATTCTATATACAGTATTCCTGAACACATCAAACTATTGATGACAACTTTGTTAGTCCTAATTTCATACCTACAACATACTTTATACACACATACACTCATTTCTTAAGTATTTAATTAGTAGACTGTAGGTATTTACTAGGTATATATTGCGCTCTCATAAAGCAACTAGGTAGGTACAAGCCTTTGGATAAAATGTTTTTCACATCTTCCATGTGACTAATGTATACATTGAGGCGCATATCATTTTATAATAGAGCTATGGGTATAACAGTCTGAATACAATATTATACATTTTTACAGTTAGTAGTTCTAATATACATCATGGATTTTTAATACCATGTTTTTTTTATCATTTTCATGTTTTTTATACATATTTTTTTTCTTCTTCCGTCTCTAAGGATGTGTATCTGCAGTAAAGCAAAACTGTGAAAAGTGCCGTAGACGCAAATATGAATATAATTTGAATTTGGGGTCAGTTTTGTTTTAGTAACTTTTTGTTGCTTTTGTACTTTTCTTTTATCCTTTAGACGGATGAACAGGCAATGCTGGAAGATACACAGGTGGCTCTCATAGACTTGGAAAAGGTCACCTTCTATTTCCGACAGTTTGAAGGAGAGCCGCTTGTTGCTAGTAAGTTCCCATTTTTACTGTATTTTACAGTAACAGTGCATGCAAAATATAACAGTTAACCTAAAAACTGGGAGTCTGTAAGTATTTCACTTATATATACTTGCCAGACAAAAAAAAAAAAACTTTTCTCTCAACAGGTATTGGTCTAGCTTTTGTTGAAACCAGTAACTTTGTATTGGCACTTAATGTATTATGAACCCTGTATGACATATCGCTTATTGCACCTAAACTCTTTGTAAGTCGCTTTGGATAAAAGCGTCTGCTAAATGTAAATGTATATATACATACGGTTTCATCAGATGAAGTTAACTTCCGGTCGGTGTTTGGTTATAATATAACCTTTCATTGTAAATTGAATTTATATTAAATTATATTAATATTTTATTGTATATTAATTGTATTCAATTAAATTAAAACTACTCAGTTATTGATTCTTTGCACAGGTCCGGACGTTAAGTTTGGGCCACATAATGTAGTTGCCGCTGAAACTGTCAATATCTGTGTTTAAGTCTTAAAAAGTTTAAATCATATGATATCATATTATATATGATATTATTCTAATAGTGTATGCATTCTTAACTTTAGTATTCAGAAAGTCACTTCAGGCCCAAGACTTGGCAGAAAATATTTTATTAATAGACCCATCTCCATCTCCCTCATACTGATGGCTTTGTCTTTTTCTCCCCAGACATGCCCATCTCGTATCAAGTCGAGGGCACGCGTCAGGCTTTGAAAGTCTGTTTTTACCTGGAGGCATTTTACTTCCAGCAGTTACCCCAGAGGCTGAGACGGTGGCAACTTTAAAATCTACCCCGTCCTGTTCACCCAGGGTAAGCTTTGTTTGTGGTTAGCTTGATGCATACCAAAGAAATGCAGAATTTTGCTCTTGTCATTGAACCATGCTCTTCTATATTGAATAATGTGGCCAATAACTGTTGTGTTAATAAATGTATGAAGAGAAAACCCAAAGCTTTACATCATGTTTCTTTTGTAGCTTTGGAGAGCATGGAGGGATACTACTATCGAGACAGTGTGTCAGTAGAGGAGTATCAGGCCCAAATCAATGCTGGATCTCTAGAGAAGGTCAAGCAGTACTACAAGAGACTGCGGTAAGCCCACTTTACCTGTCAATCAAACTTCAGCTCGACCCGCTTTCTCTCCTACACAGTGAAGTGTAAAGTTGTTGTATTTCCTGATGAGGCGTCAGAGGAGAATTCTGGGAGATGTTAAGAAATGTCGGAAACCATTGACTGTTTTCCTTAGGAATAACCAAATAGTCTTTTGATTGGTCTAAGCAAAAGTCTGCTTCTCACTGGCGATAGAGTTTTTTGTTGATAAACTGTTCAATAAATAGACAGTTTCAGATCTCAAACTGTAACTTTTTTTTCAGTTTTCACTCGCGTCATGTTTCTGTGTTTTATTATTGTAGTTTAAGTCTTTCAGGGGTTTTGGTTGGATTGGCCAAGGTCTGCCATGTTTCATTGTGTTCCTCTAGTAACGTTTGACATTGGGATAAATGACTGTTGGGATTTAAATGAAAGCAAGCCTGTGGTGTACTGGCTTATGAGAAGTTATCACATCTACAAGAGTTATAGTCTCATTATGTGCTAACCATGTTCAGTTTATGCTTGCCAATATCATGCTGACTTGTCTGCGCTCTTAGACGTATTGACATTTCTTATACGTCTCTATATCGTCCATTAAGAACGCCATCCTCCAGAAACCCTTTCCTGGCCCTTTGCTAACTAAGCATTAATATTGGCATTTTAAGCCATTCGTATTGACTGAATGTGAAATGTGGCCGCTGAGCGAGAAATGGCAAATCCGCTTGGTTTTCAAAATGTCATTGGAGACGGCATTGATATGACAATGAGACAGTTCCAAGTCTTTATAATGCTAACCATGTTTCATTTGTACCTTCTTTTATTAATAACCATTATTGTAAAACAGAACATTTAATTGTTGTGGAAAGAGAGAGAGGAATTCCTGCTGTTAAAAACCAGCTTGAACCAGCCTAAGCTGGATTGCTGGTCTTGGCTGGTCTCTCAATTTTGTCAGGTTGGTCCATCTAAACCAACTAAGGACCAGACTGGGCAACCAGCTAAAACCAGACTGGAAGACCTCAACCTTGAAAAAGCATGTTGTCTTGGTATGAAGCATGCTTTCATAGATGGAACAATCTCCAGGATGTTTTATTCGGTAGGATTGGATGTGTGTGTGTGCATACAGTGTATGCGCGTGTGTGTTGACAACAAATACTGCTATGGACAATAAGTCAGAAAGTTTGAGAACCACTGCTCAAGTGAGACACACTGGGTAATAAAGCAGACTGTGTGGTTTTTGTGCCTCGGTCTCAACTGCCAGTGTTGAGTTTGGTATTTTACATAATCAATCCTGAAACTTTCTGAAATCATTGAAATGCAGAATTGAATCAATACTGCTATAGAGCTATTTAGAGCAATCAAGGGTTACGTGCCTTGCTTGAGGGTACATTGGAGACAGCTTAAGGATAAGCCTTTAAAGGCTTTGAACCTGCAACCTTTCATTTACTAGCCCAGATCATTTACCATTACATCAAACCAGGGTTTCTTTTGACAAAGACCAGACCCTTAATCCTGGCCATTTTTTATACCCAGTTGGCTCAGTATGCAGCCTCTGTGTCTCCACCATTTGTAGACTACGTATATACAGTACATAAGTATAAAGTGATCCATGTCCACCTACACTCAAGACCTAAACATGCACTTATACAACCTGATATAGCTCCCCCATAATCACCCAAATGAACTGATAAGCAGCTGACACTGTGCAGAAGATGCTTGGCCGACCTTTGGTTGTTCAGCATCATTTTGATATAAGTATGCTTACATACATAAAACTCTATTCGGATGAAATTACTTGTGTGTTACTGTACACCCGTTATATCCAGTACATTACTTCTGACGTGACTGTTCATGCTTATCAGAACAAAGCCAGAAGATTGTTTCAGTGGTCTTGCCACAAAATCCCAGCATCCAGCCTTCCAAAACACATTTAAAGCACATGCAACCACATATTGTTGTATCTCTGTGCATGTCTAATATGTCAAAATGGTGTGATTTTAGAAGTGATCTATTATCTGTAGATCTTTGTTAAATGTGTCTCTCATGTATGATGAGGTCCCTTAAACCATGCCATAACATAAAAGCAGCATAGACCAAACTGCGAATACCATGCTTACTTACACAAGAGACTGTACGAACAGCTCCATCTGACATCACCAACACTGTCCTCCAAGAGCATGTAGGAGATAAATGCCCTACGTAATGTCAGAATCGTGTCAGCTGTATAATGTAACCCCTTTCAGAGTTTGAACCAGCAACCTTTCATTTATAAGATCACTAACTGCTGAGAGAGCTACGTCACCCAGAAGATTGATTTTGATGAAGACCAGACCAATAATTCCTGGCCAGTTTCTTTATTGAATTGGCTAAGTGTACAGCTTCTAGACCTAAAAAGACCTAAAAATCATGCAGAAGTTATATAGTATGTTTATCGTTATTTATGTCTTCCTGTGGCATGTTGTCGGAGGATTGAGAGGGCAACAAAACACCTTATGAGAGGGAGAGAGAGAGAGACCCTGCTTAAAGGGGTTTCAGAGTTGTAGTATTTATTTTCCATTTTTATTGTAGTTTTATTGACATTTTGGATTAGTTTTGGATTAACTTATTTATTTTAGTTTTATTGTGTATTTAATTAAGGTTGAACTATTTTGTTATGTTATTTTGTTATTTTATTATTTATATAAATTATTTTTAATAGATTACTATTATGATCTATATAGTTTATTTTGATATTGCAATGTAAATTTAAATGATTTCAAGGTCAGTTTTGGTTTTTATTTATATTCAGTTAATAATTTTACTGCCTTAACTTCTGTGTATTGTAGAGTCAACATTTCTCATTCTTGTTGTAGTTTTTCCGAATTATATTTATTATGATTTAATTTAACAAAAATTATCTAATAGTTTTAGTTTTAAGGGCAGTTCACGTATTGATAATATATAACGTTACTATAACTATATTTGCATCCACACCAGCGGACAATAACAAATAACTTTGTTTACTTTAAGTTTGCTCGCTGCTTTGTTCCCAATCACTTAAATAAATATACTGTACATGACCTGTCGCTGATGTTTTTGTATTAATTCACCGAATGTTTTCTCTCAAAAATATTAATTTCCGATCGCTACAGACTTTTCAGACATAAAACCCACTTTGCGATCGTCAATGGCTAAACATTAGAGGTCCGCCTTTATTGTTCATCAGCTGGAAAAATTTGTTCTGAAAGTGATCCCAAAGATATCGTTCTCTGTATCTTTATCGTTATAGTTGTGATGTGAACCTCACTATTCTCCTAAATGAAGAACGATTTTTAAAATGTATTTACAGTCATAGGTACCATTATAATGTGAACGCCCCTTTAGTCTTAGAAAACTACAGTAATCTTGTTTCCCACAGAGGACAGAGGGGGACTAGAAATGAGCCATTTTAACCCTATTTCAAACTTGCAATCTCAAACAATAACTCCCAATTTAATGGTTCAGTGTTGCTTTTATGAAGGCACTGTTTTCCTCTATGTATGTGCTATCCAGTTCTACATTAGTGCACATTAACAGCACACAGCCCTGCAAACAGAATTTCTGGTGCCTACCATGTAAATGTGGTCTTCGTTGAGATGATGTCAATTCCAGTTCGCTCCTTACACCAAGATCTTTTTGGAGAAGAACCCGCAACTTGACCAAACTACTTTTTATGTGGAACATACATTAGAGCTGTTAGACTATAGTTGGCACGTTTAATCAGTTCAATGACCATCTGCTAGTGTTTTTTAAGCTGTTTTCCAAGTCAAGTTTATGTCCAGTTCATGTCAAGTTCGTCTTCTGTATCCCTACATAAAACTTGAAAGTGTAGCATAAAACATCTCTAATACAATACACAGTAAAAGACTTAAAGCCTTGATGTGGGGTGAGATCTGTTGATGAAGCTTGATGAATTTCTTAGAAAACAAGCTTCCAACTAGCCAGTTTCAAATTGCTCAGGCTTTGTTTCCAGTTCTCTAAATTGATTAATCTGACATGTTTGCATACTAAAAATACACTTGGTGGTGAGTTTTTTTTCTGGTTTGCCTGTAAAAGCCAGTACTACGTTTTTCAGATCTAAGCTCCACAAACCCGAGGGTTCTTTGTTTTTTATGCAGTTATTGGAGTTTTTTTTTTGTAGTGGTCTCTGCGGTGCGAGTCATGTGGATGTGGTGTTGTTTGATACAGATGGATAACTTGTTCAAGCTCTTTGAGTCTGCTCGACTAATCACACATCCAGAAGTCGCTGTAGGACCTGGAATTGGTTGAGGGATCTGTGGGAAGGCCACAAAAATGCTGAAAATGTGTTTGTTGTTGGACTTGTGTTGAATTTAAATTAGCACGCTCTCATGCCAGCGGGGAGCTAGTATGACATCATGTTTGTGAATCTGTAATTAGTCGCGGTTTGTTGAGGTCATGCATTGGGTCATGGTGGCGGTTAAGGCCTATTTGGAGATTTATTGGTCCGTTTTGGGGCATGATGGTCTGGCAGCCTTGATAATGGCAGTGATGCATTGCTGAAGCTGAGAGAAACCAAATGAAACAACAAACTAAACTGACAGATGGCCGCTATGTCAGCCAAACTAGACTATGGACTTTCAGTGATAGCATTGCTTCACATTCAATGAGAATATTAAAGTTAAGACTTTCACAAAGTGACATCGCTCGGATCAAATTAGATGCATAGCAACACCCTAGCAAACAAGGACAAAGCATTGTGGCGAGTTTAGCAAAGACACGTACCACTCACTTTCTCTTCTAAAAATGTCATAGGCAAACTTAGTGTGCTGGACATAGCAGTATTTTTTATTTTAACATATATGCGTGTTGGCAATTCCAGTGTTATGGTTGTGACATTTTCAGTCAAAACTTGCAATATAAATTCTCAGTGAATGTATTTATTGCCAAGACATTGAATCATCTGTTTATATTTGAACAAACCCTTGATGATAGAGTCCAGACATTAGAAAAATCTCAGCCTATACAGAAGTTTTAAAAGAGAGAAAAATTCATGTGTTATGGATGTGACAAAAAAGGATTTACGATTTTGAGAGACAACATTCTTTGTAGTATTTCTATACATATACATATTACATATATAATAATACCCAACAAATGAAAATGGGATGGTTCTTTATAGAACATAAAGTATATTTAAAATTGTATGTGCCCATTTATGAGCAATATATACTGTTATGGATGTGACAATCACTTACCGGACTCAACAAGGGTTCAAAAACAAAAAATGTTTAAAAACCTTAAGAGAGACTTCACATGAGTTTATAAACCACCAAATATTGACATCTGACCTATCAGTATGGTGAAAACCTTTGGTAAACACTTGTTTTTTTCATCTTAAGGTTAACATTTGCATGTCATTTCCCATGTATGTATGTAGATTGTACACAGCGTGGCTGAGGCCGAATAGAAAATAGCTTGCGATTCAGCAAATGCTCTTATATACATCATTCCTGAACACCCCAAAGCACTCTGGGTAATGTTTCTGAAATAGGGAAAAAAGTGATGTTTTTCTTGGGTTTTAAGATGAAAAATCGAGGTTTAAGATGAAAAGCTGCAATTTGCTTTAAGGCCCAGAGAAGAGAGGCAGAGCGAGATTGGCCCATCCTTGGATCCCATCCAGCATTTCCATTAAAGTTTCACATAAGTGCCCGTAGAGAAAACACAGACCATCAGTTACTGCTCAGTATGCCTGAAAGGAAAGACCACTGCTGAGTTACGACTCCCAGGGTCCCACATTCACCACACACAGTTAAATACACAAAAGGACATTTTAATATAGATAACACTTTTGTCTGTTTTTAATAGATTAAATGAGTCTGCTCGAATAGTGGCGCATAATCATAGAAAAGCCCACCAGAACCAGAAATCCAGCCGATTGACAGAGTGGGGGGTTTTGTTTTGTTTTACTTTGACTGCAATTTCAGGCTGATTGACAAAGAAAGTATGACATATTATTTATTTTCATTTTTTCTTTCCTTCTTGTTCGTAACAATGTCACCATTTGATGACATCACTGTCCTATGGTACAGCAACACTGTAAAGGTACTGGTAAACTTAGTTCTTGAAGAAGAGATGTTGAAAACTGTAAATTTGTTGTTCAAATCAGAATTTGCTCTCTTGCTTCTCCACATGCACACTACCTCGGTGGAGTGTGTGTTTTTCAGCTGAACAGTCCTGGTGTGAGCTCTCGTTTCTGCTGTGAAACAGAACAGCGGATGGTCGATTGATCCGCTGACATAAATCTTCAACTCCATCTGGTGCTGCCTGAGCCAGCCAGGCGTGGCTGTTTGGTTTTGTGATGCGTGAAAGGCTGGTAAGCCCGTCTGGTACGTGGTACTTTGTGGAGCACAGCGGACTATTGTTTTAAACTAGTGGACTATTTAGTCACACTGTAAGAATGAGGGGCGCGCTACATGAAACTGTTCTCCTTTCCATATGAGAACTGTTACACACATGCATTTTGTTTTGAACTGTTTACATTTGTTAAAACTGTGGCAGCAGGGCCATTTTGTCACGTATTTTGAGTTTATGTCATCGCGTTATGACGCAATTGCTTATTTTTAACACAAATTGTCCGCTAAATTCCCACTCAAGCGCAGTGGATTCTGTGCAGCGCCCTGCTGCGACCCATCTTTCCAGAGCACCATTAACATTGTTTAACAAATATTATATAATATTTGTTCAAAATCTTCGTTAATGTAAATACCGACTTCGATCACCCAATTGGTATTTTCCTGAGCTTCATTCATGTTCAGGTCTTATTGTTGAGACCTGTGCATGGCGGGCTACCAGGTGCACCACGTTGGAGACCACTGCTGTAGATAATAGCGTAGGCTAATAATAAATAACAATGGTGTAGTTCACCCAAAAAATTTTACAACAAAAGGGTCATTTTTGTGAATAAAAAAAAATCCAAATCCATTTTTTCAAACTCTAAAGTGTAAAACTAAAAAGCTCCATATTGTCTATATAACTCAGCTTTTGAAGTTGTAAGATTTATATGAGAAACAACATTTCAATAGCACCTCATAATAAATTGCATTTTATATATATATAACTTATTTTTTTTTTATTTTTTTATTTAATCTGATGTGTGATCACATAGTCCTGGGATACATCCAAACCTTTCTGCTTCTATAAAAATGGTCTTTTCTCACTAGTCTGTGCCACAGTCTAAGTGCCAAGTCAAGTAAGACAGTAAGAGCTTTTACAGAGCAAGTTTTAAATCCCACTCTTAAAAGAACACATCAAAGACACCAGAAGACTTGCTCAGCATGTAGGGCTTATGGATGTGGTCTCAAGCAAGTTACCCTTGGATCCTTTAAGACACTTACAGTGACTCTTCACATAAATGATCAACAAGCCTGTAGAGAACTGCTGAACTGTGAAAATTGTGTCCCAAGTTTAAGAGGCGTTTGCTTTCCCCACCGAAATTACAGGATTCATTGTTGTTCTTTTAACTTGTTTCACTGCATAACTCTTTGTAGTGAGGTCGTGTAAGAAAAAACACAGACTTGTTAGATTCTAACGGGATTTGAAGTCACAAAATGCATCTGAGACAAATTTTCCTAACTTTCTCAGGGAAGACTACGGCAAAGTAACTTACTACCATGGCTTAGATTTTATGGAATTTATTTGTTTGCATAGTATTGCCCGGTTTCACAGACAAGGCTTAAAACTAGTCCCAGACTAAAATGAATGTTTGAGCTTTCTAAACTTAAAATAGCCCGCCCTTACACATCTTAAAATATGCCTGTGCCATTGTTTTGTTTCAAGATGCACACCAGAAATGTTTAAATATCTTAGTTTATCCTGGCTTAAGCTAACCTTTGTCTGTGAAACCGGGCCTTTGTGTATCAAATGAATGAAATGGTTAAAATATCTCCATATGTATTCATAAAGTCCACAGCAATAGGATCAAATGTGCACGTCAGTGGATGTTTTTTGAGACAATTAACCTCAAAAAGTGTTTGTTTACACCTTGCTGGAGGTGTTGGGTGCTTCTTAGTGAAATAAAGATGAAAATGCTTTTGTAAATCAGTGGAATGAGTGTGGAATTAGCTTTTATTGCCTTAAGCTGATAGCCTCCGGGCGTTCATAAGGAACTTCCCTCAATGCATCCTATTACACTAATGTCAGAGTTTTCTCATTACAATGCAGGATGTGGATCTTATGAAGATGCTCTGCTAGAAGTGTAGGTCTGTGTGGGTTTCTTTGTCCGGCTTTTTTTAGAAAGCTGTTTCTGTGATTGATTGAGAGAGAGAGAGAGAGAGAGAGAGAGAGGGAGAGAACCTGAGACTGCATTTGTAAACATCATTTGATTTTATTAATAGCATCAGGCATCTCCCCGTTTTACATCTCCATATCATCTGGCCCTACCGCGACGGATTAACATCTTTGACTAATTAACGGTAATATTAATATTGCGTCAGTGGAGGATATCATCATAATAAATATCTCCCCAGATGGTGGATTAATTTACCTGACAATGAACGTGTGTTGCAATATGCCTCTCTGCTGACACTACAGAAAGTGCCGCAGTGTCTGAGGGGATTGCACTGAATGTGTGATATAACACAGGATTGAAGGGATTTTTTTTTGTTTCGGCACGACTAGCAGACTGTAAACTTTGTAATTTAAGTGGTTTTATGTTACCATTGACATAATTAATTAGATAAGAGATAATAGTGCTTTCTACAATGAAATTGCACAGCATGTCATCGAATTCTTGCAACTTCTCTACCGCACCCTGTGGCAGATGTTGGTACTGCATTGATACCTTTCAAATCCCAAAATAAATGTGTTGGTTGTTTTCAAATAATTTCAGAGTGCTTTATCTGAAGACTGAAGTTTCTTTTTTCATAAAAGTCATAGATCAAATCTCAAATATAATTATTCTGCACTCATCCTCTGCTAATTCTGTATGCAGGAATTTGTCTGTATGTTTATTGCTCACGCTAACACCTTTATATTATTCCTTCACAGGGCCTTTTATCTGGATAAATCAAACCTTTCCCCCAGCTCTGCTCCCAAAGCAGCCTTTATAGACAAGGTGTGTGTCATCACTCAATATTCTATCTGCAGGGGCTCATGGGAAATCTCTGTTTATGAGTGTGCAGGGAAGGATTTATTTATTTTATGCATTCATTGTCATTTGGAAGTTCCAGAAAATGAATAAAAGAAGCAAACAGGACATTATTCATATTTATGAGTTTTCTTAATGGTTGGGTTGAGCCAGAAGTTCATATTTTTATAGAAAAATATTATAAAAATATAAATTGGTATATATATAATATTTTATTACATTATAATATATTAGACACAAATATTATATAAAAATATTTAACCAATTTATATTATGTTATGTTATGTTATGTTATGTTATGTTATGTTGTTATGTTATGTTATGTTATTATGTTATTATGTTATGTTATGTTATGTTATGTTATGTTATGTTATGTTATGTTATGTTATGTTATGTTATGTTATGTTATGTTATGTTATGTTATGTTATGTTATGTTATGTTATATTACCAATTTATATTATTATATATAATATTATATTATCTCTTTATTTCTCTAGCTGATGCGTCCTCTCAATGCTCTGGATGAGCTATACAGACTGATGGAAAGTTTCATCTCGTGTCGGAGGACGGCCGCATGTCAATTCACAGCCTGCGGAGCGTCTGGAGTCGGTCTGCTCTCCGTGGCCTCAGAGCTGTGCTGTCGTCTGGGAGCGTGTCACATCGTCATGTGTAACAGTGGAGTACATCGGTTAGCTCGAGTTATACACGCATACACACTGACTCTGTCTTTCCCTTCTCTCAGCCTCTCTCTCAAGGGGCTTAGAAACCCTTCTTTTTTTCCTCTTGGTCTGTAGCTCAGAGCAATTTACTTCCTGTCGTTTATATATCCTTTTCCTTGTTTTGTACTCTGCAGAGTAAACCTTCCCTCTTGAGTTTAACTTGATCATTTCTTCTCTACTTTTACTTTTCTCTGCTTCTCATGCCATCTAATATTCAATTTCCTCCTTGGCATGAATATATAATAAACCTCATTACATGGCCATGCCTCATTCCATAAATACACCTTTCTCGCATTAAATATTAATTCTGTGTGATTATGAATCTGCTGTGTCTGAGCTCTACTATTAGAAGTTTTGTGTCGATCGTCATTTTTGAGATGATCATAACGGCTCCATTTCTCTGAAGGTTCATCATCACTGATGTATTTTGTCCATTAACATTATGAAATCAAGAGTTCTTGATCTTTTTGTGTGTTCTTACAATGAACATAAAAGTATTCATGCCCTTGAATCACAATGAAGCAGTGGATTTTCCCCAAACATTATTTATAATGCTTTTAAATTACTTTGTGGGAACATCTTGACATTGAAATTTGTTCCAACTTTTCTTCGTATGTTGGATGAAAACAGGAAGTGTGTAAAATTTGTGAGTGGGCAATTCCAGCGTTATGGACTGGACATTTTGCGTTATGGACGTGACATAAAAATGCTCAGGGAATAAATTTGTTACAAATATATTGAACAATCAGTTTATATTTTTCTAAACCCTTGTTGATAGAGTCTAAACATAAAAACATGTCAGTCTATGAACAATTCTCTATTTAAAAAAGGGAAATAAACATGCGTTATGGATGTGACAAAAAAGGACGCGTTTTTTGGGAGACGACAAACTTTGTAGGATTTCTGTGAAATAAAATGCACAATCCTGAAGCAATAATACCCAATTAATGGAGAAGGGATGGCTCTTTATAGAACATAAAATAGTGTCCATGTGTCCATTTATGAGGAATATGTAGCGTTATGGATGTGACAATCCTGAAAATGGCACTTACCTGACTATGATAAATCATACTCTTTAAATTTGTAAAGCATTTGTTTTATTTTTAGAGAGATCTCACATGGGTATTTGAACCACCAAATGCTAATATCTGTGCTGTTGCCAAAGTAAAAACCATTGGTAAAAACTTTTTCAGGGTATGGTTGACATTTTAATGGAATTGCCCAAATGTTGAATAGGATTTGAGATGTTTAGTCTTGTTGGTTCATAGCCCATAGACTGTGGCTATTGCCATATGCTGTGTGTTTATATTGTTCAATTAAAAGTTTTTTTTTATTTTTTTATTTTTTATTTAAAGGGCCGCAATCAGTTTTCTGCAATGTAAAAATAGTCATGTGTCTTTCAAATTTCAGCTCAAAATACATCACATATCTTTCATAACAAGATGTTGAACATGACCATTTGTGGCTGCAATGGAAAACGCGTCGTTTTTTTGTGTGTGTCTTTAAATGCAAATGAGCTTCTGCTCCCTCCCCGTATGCAAAATAGGAGGTAGAGCGCTTACACATGTGCTTTGGATGACATCAAGACAAGCAATATAGCGGAAAGCGCAGTTATGTCTGTAGTGCCCTTTCCAACCAAAACCATACACTAACTGCAATAAAAATCACCTTAATGTCTTGTTCATAAATACGAATTAAATGGAAAATACAAAAACATAGATAGAACAACATATGCTGACCATTTGCAGATTTTTTTTTGGTGAAACCTATGCTGTACTGACAAGCATTGACTTGCCGCGACCCCGGGAGCCGGAGATTAATTCGCCGGAAGGCGACTGGCCGGAGCCCGACCTAGGGGTCGCATCGACTCGCGGTCAGCGTCGTTCGAATGCCCTGGCGAAGACCTTTCCAATGAGTCCTGGCTCGTTTCTGTAAGTCTTTCCGGACCGGAGAATGTTGGTTTGCCGATCCGACAAAAGTGCTTCTTCCCCGGACGCAGAGTTCTCGGCTTCCCCCCCGTGACTTTCGTTAATAACTCCGGCCGCCAAGGTTTCAGCGGGACGAACCCAGGCTCGTCGTAAAGGTCTCCTCCCGGCCTCCTTTTTAAGTTCCATTTTACATCCAACAACAGCACACATTTGTTGTTTCTTAGACATTTTTGTCGCTGGCTAGTGGCTACATCTGCTCTTGCCTGAAAATGGCTGGGATCTACGCACTCATAAGACAGAGTCTGTGAGCGGTCATGGGCAGGCGTAAACAATGTGACATCAGATTGTTAGGGTTTCCCCAACAGCCTGTTTTTTGTCATGTTGTGTTCAGACCAAACGCGAATGGCGCGAATGAATCGTGCTATTCGCGTGTAGTTGGACGCTTGATCATTTTGAGTTTACTCGCTTCATTCGCGCGTCAGATTCGCTTCATTCGCGCGTAAAAATCACTTCATTCGCGCGTCAAATTCGCTTCATCCGCGTCATGGGAGGGGGCTTCTGGCAGGCGGCTCCAGTCTCATTTCGAAATGGCGGACATGTTTTTTGTTGAGAGGGTAGCTGCGCTTTATGTGCTATGGAAGGCTGAAAAAATAGCTCAAATTGAGTAAAGAGCGTTTTTACCACTTACCAGATTATCCGACCTCCTCACTCACTTTCTTTCAAACAAGATCCTTTTTATTCCTGTTCCAATAAAAGAAAAAGATCATACAGCTCCGGTTGTCCACAAACAGCAACGATCAATTTGTCCTCCATTTTGTCCTCCAGTTTCGGATTTCTGCCTACGTCGTCTAATTACCTCACTACTAGAGCAAGCTCCTGATTGGTTAACGCGGCGCGAATTTTCGCCAAAGTTCAGATTTTTCAACTTGCGCGAAACGCGCGTATCGCGCGAATCACGCGAACGCTCAATTCGCGCGATTCGCGTCATTTCGCGCAATTCGCGCCGCCTCATTCGCGCGATTCACGCCATTCGCGCCGCCTCATTCGCGCGATTCGCGCCGCAAGTAGGTCTATCGCGTCTTTGCATTGACTTAACATGTAAATCACTCGCGCTTGACGCGCCATTCGCGTTTGGTCTGAACACAACATCAGTGTTGTGGTTTAAAGGAGATTACAAAAAGAAGAACAGATGGATTTGTATAATTACAGGGTGTTTCTGCACACACGCTGGCGACTAAATTTCTGGTAGATAAACATTTAAAAGTGCATTTTCTGGGATTGCGACCCTTTAAGAATTCAATTTATTACAGTTTACTTTCCTTGAAACATTCCGTTTAGTTCAATTTTTTTAATCTGGTCCAAGAATGCCTCTGTCGCCATGTGTTACCGTAGGGATAGTGGTCTCAGTGTGGTGCCAAACATAGCACTTCATATTGAATCTCAAAAATGTTTAATTGATCTCATCAGAGAATCTTTCCATATTGAGTCACATGCCTTTGAGCAGACAAACTGACTTATTTTCTTCCTGCCACCATTCATATGAGCCAGGTTTATTATGCTGTTGTATTCTCGTGCACAGTTCCATCTCTGTCATGAAGGACTGTATCACCTTACAGTTGCTGTAGGCCTCTTGGTGGCATTACATACCGTATTGCAACTCTTTTTGACCGGAGACCGGAGTTTTGGAGGACGGCCAGTTCTGGGTAGATTTACATTCGGTTCACGTTTTCTCACATTTTTATTGTGGAGTTCTACTCTGCTTGGAGGTAAACTCATTGACTTTGTGTCCTTGCCCTGACTGGGAATCCCTTGTCACAAATCAACTTAATTTAAATAAATGTCTGTTTGCCAATAATTTAAAAGACCAGAAGTGTGCACACATTTATTCAGTGGTGCCTACTATTTAAGTATTAAACTCATCCTGTATCGTTTATCCGACAGACTTGGGATGAATCAAAAATCATATGGTTTGTTACAGACGTTGTGTAAATGAAGTTATAAAATGTGTTTGATGTGTATTAGCACTTAATGTTGCAGGAACAGTATTTCAGTCTCAATTTCAAGGCTTTACACATTTTCAGTTTCTAAACATGGAAGCAAACACATAGACACACTTGTTGTATTAATATTTCACTTTGATGCAGTGTTTCAAAACCGGCATGAATAAACCGGCATGAATTTTCAGTGCCATTGTTGGGTACATGTGTATTTGTTGGTTTGAGTCCGACTAACTCAGATTTGTACGCCGGTGCAATTACAGTCCACATGCACTTTTAGTAAAGCAGCAGGTGCTCAGACCTGCCACAGACATGGTTAATAGTGTTCTGTTTACCTCTCTAAACATGCCTGAATCAAACACCTCTCTCTCTCTCTCTCTCTCTTCATTAATATTAATATTAACTAAGTTTGCCTTTAACAAAGTGATAGTTCCGGATAATTCTGTGTTGAACATTGTTTTTCATATGTACAGCATGTTTTAGAAAATAATGTTAATAGAAGTTAAAATGGGTTTTTCACAGGAAATGTGTTTCATTTTATTGCTTTAAGAGGGATGTCAGGACCCTGGGTGTGGAATTAAGTGGAAATAAATCCACTATGAAGAATAAATCAAAGAATTTGGATTTAGGTGTGGTTAACCTGGCATGCTCAAAAAGCCTGTATTTGCATGATACAGGATGTCTCCTAAATAATAGCTAAAATATACCAGTCCCTTCCCTGCTTTCAATGAAATGAAATAGTTGGACGTGACAAATGTGGGTGAAGTTAAGTGTGATCTGATGTTCATGTTATTTTTTTAATGCCAAGATGTTCATAACCAAGTTTGTTTGGGTCTTTGTTCTTAAAGGTATAATTCACCCAAAAACGAAAATTCTGTCATCATGTACTTACCCTCTTGTCATTGGCAGAACACAAAAAATATATATATTTTGAGGAAAGTTGGTAAATGAAAACCGTTGGTCCCCATTGACTTGCATTGATTTTGTGTTCATACAATAGAAGTCAATGGGGATCAACGGTACATTCTTCAGAATATCTTTTTTTGTGTTTTGCAAATGAAAGAAAGTAATAAAGGTTAAAATGTCAAGAGGGTAAGTAAATGATGAAATATTTTTTGTTTTTGGGTGAATTACTCCTTTATTGAGAACTAATGAAAACTGGCTCGTCCTTAGATTTCACAACTTTCTGAGGTGGATAAGTTAACATTAAAAATGATGTTCAGATACTTGGCACATCTAGTCAAACTGAAGCAATAACAATAAACAATAATATCATTGTTCTTAAACGCCAGAAGAACTAGCTAGGTCTATTCTTGACTGTGTGAGCACCGATCCTCTGAAGCAGTTCTGACTGTATTAAACCCCAACGCAGAGGGCCTGAAAAATGGTCATGAGAAACGAAATGATGCCTATTTTAAGAAAAAAAACCTTAGGGCAGAAATGAATAAAAAATGTATGATATGGCCCCTTTTGAACTCAGTCTCGTTCTTTCTTTAGTGTGCTACGGCCATCTATCTTGGACCAATTTTGGGAATATAAATAATCCTTTGAAACACTCATGACTCTCTTCAGACCTTTAAAACATAAATAATATAATCTCCAGCTAAGGTTATTTTCAGTTACACGTCCAGTATGTGCATTCTCTCCATCTGTTATCTCACTGTCCATCTGTCTCTTCTCAAAGTTACAGAAGAGCGTTTAGATCAGATATTCACATCTGCTGGAATATCACTCAAACAAGAGCAAAACAGGAATATCAGTCATGTTTGATGATTCTTTCCCTCTCTTGTGTTTTGTTCATTGTGGAAAAGGAAAGCTCAACCATTTTTCACAGTGCTTACTGTATAAAGAACCCATAAGCACCTTCATACAGTTCTTGCCTCCGGCCAGTTGGCTCAGCATTAAGCTGACTTTGATTTTTCACAGCTGACATTACACAACGGTATGCAGATGCTGCTGTTGCTTCCACCTCCACTCACTGTGATGGCAAGGCAGCTCTGATCTTGTAATTGTGCCTTGATATTAAGAGGCAAAGTACTACGTTACATAAATACATTTGGCAGAAGCTTTTATTCAAAGCGACTAACGAAACATAACACTATACATTTTGTTTTGAATTATGTGCAATCCCTGGGATCGAACCCATGACCTTGACGTTGTTACACCATGCTCTAACCACTGAGCTACATTACAGTATTAACCATGTAAGCTTCATAAGCAAAGTATGAATGACATTTATGGAGGATATCACTAAGTATTTACTAGTCTCTAGTGTTTTAGAACCTAATTGTCGAAAGGAATTATGTAAATTATGCAAAAATGAAGCCGTCAACAGATTTTAAATGGTGCATTAGCGATCTTGTTTTCTCAATGTTTGCAATGCGATGTTTGTGCATTTCCTTATAATTCAGACACACACATCATATATGCATCTTGTAAATATAAAACTGTAGTTTCACTTCACAATAATCATGGGGAAAATAGTTTACAATATTATAGATAATCCTGATATGTATTGGAATGTTTGATGTACAACAATATGATATACAACAAATAATGCTGGTAACACTTTACTAATGTAAACAAATACAACCTTTTTGTAAACACATTAGCTAACATGAACTAACAATGAGCATTTTATCTTATTATCTTTGTAAGTGTTGGTAAATGGCCATCCCATTATCCATGTTAGTTCATAGGGCTTTTGATATTTTAAATGTGTGTGAAATGAACATGAATTAAGATGAATTAATGCTATAGAAGTATTGCTTATTGTTGGTTCAACCTTGTTGTATAGTGTTGCATAATGCTATCAATCAAATTCATCTTTAATTTGTTTATTTTGTGTTTTCTGTTGTTTTTTTGGGGGGGGCGGCAATGAATCACACAAAAATATGAGTGTAGGCAGGCAGAGAGAGAGTCTTAAGACAAAACTTTCAAAGGTTGATTATAATATTATATGTGAGAATTTACCACAATATCGATAATCGTGGTTTTTAATATCACGGTTGTCAATACCAGTACATTGTGATACCCCTAATTTCAAATTAGCTCGATGTGAACTTTTTTATTATTTTATCTTTCCTACTTCCCCTGTTTATTGTCATTTTAATCTGCCTCAGTTGTGCGTCACTTTGAGTAAAAGTGACTGCTAAATGTTTAAATCTATATGTTAATCTTCTCACTTTTTTACTTCCATCTTGAAGCCCTGATGCCAGTCATGTGAACGGTCTGTTAACCTTGCGTATGAACATTATTCCCGAGCGATTAGATAACAGTAGGAAAGCTTTAGCTTTGAAAGTCACAGGTTAATTAGCTGTAAAACACAGAGGGATCAATATTGCAGTGTAGTTTGCTTTAGTGAGGAGGTTTAACAGTGCCTTTGATATCCACAATTGGATTCTATATTTGTGTGTTTTTGAGCATAACAGAAAGCCCTGAATCAACCCACATGTTATACACACAGCATTCTATATTTGCTGCATCATCACGTCCTTGAAGTTATAAATGACTGTGAATGGGTGAGACCAGCCGCTCTAGAGCCAATGTGATTTAACTTTTTTTATCATGCGTTTTCTCTTTTTTAAATCAACAGGATCAATTTTTTAAACACACAAGAAGCCGTTGAAGGTAAACTACACTTTAGCGTCAGGTGTATTTTTGCATAGTTAGCAGTTTGCAGAAAGAAATTAATTTGTTGCCAAGTCCAAACAGACAGAGAGAAAGAAGGATTAACTTGAGATGCATTTTTCACAAAGACAAAACAGCCACTGAAAACAAATCTGTCTTCCACTAAGTTTGATGAATTTTAGTCTGGCAAAGTTTTTTGTATATCAGCATAAAGCCTTGTTCATTTTTAGAGCTGTTTCTGAGTATGTAGGCTACTTAAGACTATTGACTTTTCATCAGAGATTATTGAACAACATGAATGAACTAACCACAGTTCATTGTTTTTAAGTACCATTTGAAGAAAGGTTGATCTTAAATAGTTGTTTCCGGTCTGTTATTGTGGTGTAAAAATGCACAATTACCAGAAAGGACCAATCCAGTGATTCCTCAAATGTGAATGGAGGAAGATAATTGGGTTAAACTTTAGTACCTTGCAAACACTATTTTCATGGCCGATTCTCTGAAGTTGTGTAGAAGTCAACCACACACAAAACTGTACATTAGACTGTCCGTAAGAGTATTCAGTAGGGTGAAAAAACACCCAGATTGTCTTCTATTTTATGTCCGAATGCAAATGAAAACTTGCATAGAGCATCAGACACAGGTTACGAAGAAGTGTTTATTATTTATGGACAAGCTTTTAAAAAACCTGTAAGATGCTTTATGGTGTTACAGCGCACTAGTTTTAAAGCACTTTCACACAATCATATTAAGTTATCAGCTCAGTGTGTTATTGACTTCTTCATGATTGCTTCTTTGTCCATCAGCTATTCCCTTATGTGCCCGGTCATCTAAAATCGGTTCAGCATCTTCACTCTTTATAGTCAGCTTTTTGACCGGCCATAGGTCTTATTGACTCAGAAGATACTCATTGACTTTGTCTATAGTGGTTGCTCATAAAGTTAATTGGTCTCTCGACTGAAAAAAGAGATTAAAATTTTCCCTGATCTTTCAAAAGTTCCATGAAGTAGGCTACATTGTTAAAAAAAATTCAACTAAAAGGCATATTAAAGGAGGCTTTATCTTAAAGTTAGCTTTCAAACTAAAGTTTTTAAGTTCAATCTCTAGCTAAATCTCTTGAATTTAAATTATAGATCACATTGCAGGATGTAAACACTGGTCCAGAAGCACTTCTGGTTTCAGTTTTTTTAAATCTCACATATATAATTAAATCTAATTGACTATATAATAAAATATATTTGTTTAACATTTTGATTTACAGTAGTTTTAAATGGTCTGTTATTTTGTTGTTATTTGTGTCAACTGAAACAGAAAGTTCTTCTGGACCAATATTCCTACATTGTTTACGTCTTACGAAATGGTCTATATTAAACGTCTTATAAAACGAAGAAGAAATTGGTTAAAATATACATTTTTAAGTAATATGAAATTCATTCATACAACTAGAGTTTTTAAGAAAGTTTAATATAATTTAAGTGACATATTACATAACCTTACATTTTTAGTATATTTTGAACGGAAATTTTTTTCATTGTATAATGTAACTTTCAGAACCCAAGAATTCCTCATTTATAATATTTTGTTATTCATTTATTGAATGCATACAGTATTATGTCATCGGGCTATCTCATGTTTAAGCACCGCAAAAAAATGACTTTCTTACTTAGTATGCTTGTCCTGTTTTCCAGTACAAATGTCTAAAAATTCTTGAATCAAGATGCATTTTCTTGATGAGCAAAATTACCCTAGAAAATAAGTCTTGTTTTTAGAACAAACGTATGAAATTTCAGTGAATTTGTACTTAAAACATGCAAAAAAAATCTGCCAATAGGGTAACAAAAATAGTCTTGAATTTAGTGAAAAATGTAAAACATGTAAACCTTAATTCAAGATTATTTTTCTTACCCCATTGGCAGATTGATTTCATACTTATGTTAAAAAAAAGACTTATTTTCTGATTTTTTACTGGAAAAAGGGGAAACAAATACTAAGTTAGAAAGTCATTTTTTGCAGTGAGGATCTTTCTTGATAAGGTGTTTTTTGGCTCAGTCACTCTCTTATCGACTTTGTCCAGTTGTAGCTCCTAAAGTAGTTTGTCTTCTCCACTGGGTTAGTATCAGAGTATATAGTATCTTACTCTTATTTTCTCTATTCCCACTTACATCAGCTCTGTCGTTCTGCATCTGTGCTTACAGTCAAGGGTTTCGTTTACCATATAAATGCTCATAGCTCACCTCAGGGGATATTTATTGCACTCTGGGGACCTTTGTCTTTTAAATCCACAATCTGGGTGTTTCACACCTGTTTGGTCACGCTGGCGTTTGACTGTCCGTTCAGATGTTAGCGGGGTGTGAGTGGCAGACTTCACGCTGGAATTACCGCGCACGCTGTATGACAGGTCTTGTTATCCCTGGCTCTGGGTCTTAAAGTCATGTTTAGGGTGTCCAGAATCAGCCCACTTTAGTCAGAATTCAACGGTATTTGTTTAGCCGCCTCTCTGTTTTAAGTAAATTATTAATTAATCAGAATTAATTCAATGACAGATGGCTAGGGGAAAGGAACATAGAGAATAATTAAAAGCTAATGAAAAGGTGCCTCAAGTGTAATTTTTCTTATTATTATTTGTTATTTTAACAAGTATAGAGTATTTAACAAGTATTTCTAAGTATAGAAATACTTAATGCATAAACACTTATGTTTGGGTAAGCCCTTGTTACCCAGTATGATACTAATCTGTACATCCTCTCCTGTCTTGTAGTTGCACACTGAGTGTCACGCTGGAACAGGCCATTCTTCTGGCCCGAAATCACGGCTTGCCTCCGAGATGCATCATGCAGGCCACTGATGTCATGAGGAAGCAGGTATGATCTGTTATTATGTACACCCAACATTCAATTGACGTGGTTTGGTTTTGAAATATCATATCCGTATTACATGAGCTAATACTCACCTCTGTGCATTTGTCAGACCCAGTTAGTTTATTGGGCATTGTATTTGCAAAAAAACTATATTAGGCCACGTTCAATTTGTGGCAGATTTATTTTTATCAAAGGCATCTGTTAATTATTTTAGGAATGGTAACAAGATTAATTGCCTGGTTCAGATTCTTTCATTTCATTTTTCTTTTTTTGCATGGCTATTAGCATAAGCTCCAGTCTCGGGTTAACAAGCCTGGAAGCAGGAGAGGAGACGCTTGTGAAATGAAGGAGATGTGTGAATACTTTTGTGTGCTGTTCATTTACTGAAGAAGCAAAAGATCATTAGTCACTTTTTCTGCCTGTTCTCACACTAGCCTTGAAGTGTCCTTCATGAGGTTATGGATGAAACTGAGCGGGTCTGGACTGTTTTATCATTAAGAACTCTGAGACTTGTTTAAAAGAAGGCCAGGTTGGTGGGCACAGGAGCTAAGAAGAAATGGAACGTAACTCAAGGCGATGCGGAGTACTTGAAAGAAACCTTTTTTCATTCTGAACTTTTGAACATGTTTTTTGGGGAATAGTTATTAGAACTGATTGAAATTATTTAACTTTTTTTAAGTTACAAATTTATATATCTTTCTTATCATATTATTTTACATTCTCTACTTAATTGAATATTCTATCATTATTTACTATCCCTCAAATCTGTGAAAATTTATTCTTTTCTTGTCACAATTTTAAAGAGAATTTTAAGGGGACAGTTCACCAAAAAATAACAATTCGGTCATCATTTACTCACCCTTGTGTTGTTACAAATCTGCATAAATGTCTTTGTTCTTGAACACAGAGCAAGATATTTGTAAGAATGCTTGTAACCAAACAGTTCTTGGCCACCATTGACTACCATAGTAGGAACAATGACAATGGTAGTCTAAAGTGCCCCAAAACGGTTTGCTTTCCTACATTCTTCAAAATATCTTCTTTTGTGTTCAACAGAACACAGATATTTATAAAGCAGTTTTTCCTACTATGGTTGTCAATGGTGGAATTTTCATTTTTGTTTATATACTGTTCCTTTAAGAATCTTAATTTTTTATAGTACTTAATAATTCTTATAGGGTTAGTTCACCCAAAATGGAAAATATTTTCATCATTTATTGTCATGTCACTCCAGACCTGTATGACTTTCTTTCTTCTGCAGAACACAAAAGAAGATATTTTGAAGAATGTTGGTAACGAAACAACATTGGCCCCCATTGACTTCCATTGTATGGACACAAAACCATAGACACATTTCTCAAAATATCTTCTTTTGTGTTCTACAGGGAAGAAAAGAGTATTATACAGGTTTCGAGCGTGTATTAAAGATAAAGGATGAAAAAAAGGTTATAACAAGATTATACGATTTTTCTCTTAAGCATTTTCAATACTACACCAATCCATAGAAGTCCATTGAGCTCCATTATAATCACTATTTAAAGGAGTAGTTCACTTCAATTTAAGCCCCCACTGACTTTCCATATCAATTTTTATTCCTACTATGGAAAGTCAAAGGGGGCTTATTTTTAACTGAAATACTCCTTTAACATTATATTACAAAATTAAGTTGTTATTGCAATGAGCTTTTGATTTAACTACTTTTCCTCTGGATCATTGAGTCAGTGAAGCGTCTGACATACAGTTTGTGGCATTTCTAGAGTTAACATCTGACTGGAGGGCATATTGTGTTCGGTTTGTCACACAACTCTGTCATATGGCTTCATACTTGAACATCAAGAGGGTGTGGATGATGTTCGAGTGAACTGTTTCTTTTCAAACCACAAAATTTACATTGCAAACTGGTCCAGGACCATTTTTATGTGCTGGACTGCCTGTGGGTGATGACTGCACCGGTCAGGATTCGGAAATGACTTCATGAATATAAATATGAGAGCTCCCCCTGGCTGACTATTTATTATTATTCACCGTGAAACAGACCTCACAGCGAGACTTAAGAGAGACTCATCTATCATAACGCCTGGAACTCAATGAGTACAAATAAGAGGCGATGACAGCGTGCGTGTCCACGTTTTGTTCATGTATAAAAAATAATGTTTATGTAAGTAAATTTTTTTTTAGAAAGGAATCAGTTAAGAAGGTTATCAAGAGATCAGATTATCGTCTCTGCGTGAGAATACAAAGTCTGGTACACTGATATTCTTCACTCCGTGTTCCTCGTCCTCATATCGCTATCTCCTCTCCAAACAGCTGTGCCGGGAAGCTAGTAAGGCCACAGTTTTGCACGATTTGGATGCCTGACTCTGATGCGCATGCCGTAATTGCTGATGTTATCATGTCACAATAGGAAACTACACAGCCCTGGCCATATCGCTGGCCTTACAAGATACACTTACCAGTCAGCGGTCCCTAAAGAGCAGGATGAGAGTACCTGTTCAGTGATGGAGACTGAAATTGCATTTTCCTCTCCACAATCACAGCTGACTTCCCCTGGCAGTGTTTATGCTGCACTGAAGCCCCCCGCTGCTGATACAGCCCGCTTCAGACCTGCACCTGCCCCAGACAACATGCGTCGAAGCAACCTGAGATAGCAAAGCTATTTGTGGAAACTGCTAACATTTGGGAAATGTGCAAGATGTACGTTTTTATTCTTGCGTCATGGAGCGTGTAGCTATTTTTCTTTTTGTCACAATAAGCTGTTCGGTACGCAGGGCTATGATTCATTTGATGTGGGATGTTAGGACCCCTGGAACTCTCGGGATGTTCTACTAACAAATTTGACAAGGCCAGTGCTCTGGAACTACAGATTCACGTCAGATTCAGGTATCGGTCAGGTAGACCGATAATCGATATTTTGAACCGATATATATGTCTGGTGTAAAAAAATCGAATTAATATAAAAATAAAGAACAACACAGGCTCTGAAACATTTTTAATTCTGACTCTGACTGAGAAATAATGATTATAACATGAATATTAATAGTAACAAAAAAGTGAGGGAGCACCCAGCAGAGTTCTGTGAACATTTTGTAAAAAACATCAACACAGTAAACACCAACAAGCAAGAAATAATTGTAATAGGTTACTTCAATAGCCTATTCCTTAAGTGTATAGTCTCCAAGACAGGCATGTTTTAAGCATACCCGTGTGTGTATCTGAACATTTATGTGATCTTAAATGAAGTACGCATTCGCATGCGAGACATCAAAAAGGCGGAGAATGCGTCTTACTAAATAAGTTGCGAAAAATAACTCAATCTGACACACTTGTTGCAACTTCAGTGTAATGGATTGTGATTTATTGCAACATCGGATGCTTCTTTAACTCGGAGAACATGAATGCGAAGCCGCTCCAGCTAGCAAGTGCTTTCGGTTAGAGAGTGCAAAACTTTAAGTGCCTCCAGTCTCCCGCGTTGACTGGTCGGACTCGTGACTCCTAGCAAATCCGATGGGCGGTGAGCGGGCATTACTCTAGACTAGAGTGGCCTGTTGTTCCGTTCCGACGGCTTTCACTCTCTGCATTAGAGCCAAATAGCGCATTTCAAAATTAAATTACTTGATCGGCAAATCGGCTTTTAAAATGACCGATGTCGATAATCGACAAAATGCTTAATATCGACGTCGATAATCGGCCAGTTCGATAATCGGTCGACCCCTAATCAGAATCATAGCCTCTCTGAATGACGACACTTCTCCGTATTGACCTACTGGAAACAGAATATGTTCATGATTATTTAAAGCATGAGTGTTTTGACAGACCTTCTGCATTTCATTTATAATTTTGGCTCTTTTTAGGGAGCAAGAGTGCAGAACTCAGCCAAGAACCTGGGCGTGAGAGAGACCGCACCCCATCAACAGTGCCAAGGTAAACAGAGCGGTCCTCAATGACTTCATAAACTCTTTCCTTCGCATTTACACTGTGGTCTGGACTAACCCTCCTTGATGATCTATGAAATCAACCTAAATTTGATAAACATGTGTTGAGGTAAAAATTACTTTTGGTTTAGTGGATTGCCGTGAGTCTCTAAGCCGAAATATTAAACTTCTATCATTGATGTTGCCTGGCCTGCTTAACCCATAAACTCTTTTTGAACTTTGTAGATAATTTCAGTCTCATGTATGCTATACATTTTTGGTAAACGCTTCTTAATACTTTAAGATTTCAAGTTTAAATTAAAACAACCTTTCTTAAGTGACTACTTTTTTACTGTTACATAATATTTGCATGCGTTTAAACTTTGCATTGGCATGCGACCTGGATCTAGATGTTGTTGACATTGAAAGGGCAAGTGTATATGTGTCTCAGTGTAATGTAAAAGCAATCCAGCCGTCATATCTGCATTCACAAGTCGATGTCACACAAACCCCCTCCTCTTTCTGAAGGCTGTCAGAAAATGTGGAGAACGTCAAGCAATAGAGTAGATTGCATAAACTGTATACGCCTTCGGAATGGCACCGCCATTCATTTTCTGAAAAAAAAGCATACTTTTTTCCATCACCTGGATGAATTCGAGATTGTGGCATATATACAATATTTTCAACCTCCTTATTTTATTTTAGATTTGAAATATGTGACTGAAATTAGCAAACATATATCACTTTACTTTGATTTAGCATCATGGTCATTTTTCCACTAGAGACTTGATTCCAATGTGGAGCATAAAACAGAGATCCAGTCAGATATCCGGATACAGAAGCCACTTGATGTTGAGAAGTGCGAGCAAGCACGCTGTGTCCTGATTGGCTGATGATCAATCTGCACAGTGATCGCATGTTAATGCCATTTGTAAATGCAGCCTGTGTGTCGAGCGTGTTTAGCCTTGTTTACACCAAACCAAAGCCTAAAACCTACATATACTGAAAACTTTTCAAAAATGTATTTGAATTTTTTTCAGACATAATAAATTGCAGTAATTAGTGGCCCACAGTTTTTTATTTTGAACAGATGCTGCTGTTCAGCATTTATTCTTCAGATAAATCCCTGCAGTACTGCCACGTAAACAAAAAAAATCAAACTTTCTTGCAATATGCTCAAAATGTTGCGTTCATCATAACATTTAAAATTAAATTGAAGAGAACCCAGTGCGTAAAACTCATAAAGCACGTTGAGTTTATCACAAATTTAGCTTCAAGCGAATGTTCTCTAGTAGGACGTTCGTCTGCAGGTGTGTGCGTGTGTGTGTTCAAGAGCACTATTTCCTGCAGTAAAATAACTATTTAAAAGCTATTTAAGTCATTTCACTCAGAGATTTACTGCATACGCTCCATTATTATCTATAGGGGCTGTCTCTATAATTTTTTATCTGCGATATTTAAATTGTATTTCATTCCATTAACAGATTGTACAAACTGTGTCAGCCTCCACCTCCCGATGGTGACCCCTGAATCCACATGTCTATAACAGATCTGGAGCAGCTCTTGTCCAACCCTGTGACAACACTTTCCATTTAAGGAGAATGTCTGGACGTTCATCCTCACTCCTGCGTAGAGGCATCTGTCACCGCTCAACTCAAACATAATATATATTGGCTTTTGTCATATTGTAGGCACCTTTTTTATATTATTCTGTGCTATGGTGCGTCTCGTTTTAGACCGAAGATCAAACAAACAGGAAGCTGCTGTCAAGTCATTATTTTTAAATAGAAAGTGTCAATCAAAACCTGATTCAGATTACTTTTTGTGTTTATGTAAAAAGTTTGCACAGTGCTTTAGTCTCTGTATCTTGTGTTAAGACATAGCATTTGTTAATAGTTTCTATTTGTTTGTATTACGTTTAAACAGAATTGGCCTCAAATCCAGAGGCTGTATTTCAGCTGTTTTCTTGCCTTAAAAAAACGTGTATGTCATTTATTCGTATATGATCCAATCCATGGCATTTTGAACGCATGCATAGGTTTGCCTCATCATTTATAAGTCTGAGTTTATAGTTTATTAACACCGTAGTGTATTAAGCTAATGTTGCAGGACCAGTTCTGCACTCTCAGTGAATCTAAAGTGACATACTGGAAAGTTCATGTACACAACATGTATATCAGTGTTATCCGTGTTTTATTTTACATCACACTTAGGTATATACTGTATATGTATCATTTTGTCTCCACAAATAAAACACATTCAGTACTCAGGAGTTATTGTTACATGTAATCTTAGTGTTACTTAAAATAACAAATTAATCTTCATTCCTATGCAATATTGCTCTAAACAGGAAATGTTTCTTAACTACATAAGTTCCGTTTTTAAAGAGAAAATAAGATTTATTCAAGATATTTTTATGTTATACAAAGTGTCTGTTTCAATTAATATGCTCTTGATTGAAGCTGTCACGTTGAAAAATAAATTCATTTGAAGATATTACTGTAAAAACGACAGTTATTTATTTTATCATAAAACTAACCCATTTTCCAAATGCATGTTCTATCTCCCCAACCTGAAAACTAGGTTGATTTTCCTGTTATTATGTCAAATTGTAATTAAATAAAATGTTTTAAAGGAAATTAAAATTTTATATCGTTCAGCTTTTTTCGAATTTATTGCACCTGCATGCACCACACACACACAACTGCTTCATGTGCTGCACTTACCGTCATCCATCACATGTGCAGTCAGAATGAGGACGCTTATACTCGTGTGAAATCTTGCTAATGGCCTCTGCATGCAGGCAAAAGTCTTAGACGAACATTACCTGTCATAGTTTTCATGGCCTTACTGTCACTTACAGTACAGCTTCAAGGCAACAAATGTTTTCAGGCTTCGTACTGTAGGTGTCTCCTTAAAGAGACAGTTCACCCAAAAATGAAAATTGTGTCATAATTTTCCCACCCTGATCTCATTACAAACCTGTACGACAAAAGAAGCTATTTTGAAGAATGTTGTTAACCAAACAATGTCTGTACCCATTTGCTTCTATTGTATAGACACAAAACCAATGCAAGTCAATGGGTCATAGTATCATTCTTCAAAATATCTTCCTTTTGTGTTCTGCAGAAGAATGTCGTAATTGTTTTAAATGACGAGTGGGTGAGTAAATGATGACAAAATTGTCTTTTTTGTGCACTATTAATTTAAATTGTAGCCTCTGAAAATCATTGTATTTAGAGTTTAATTATAATATTTTTGATGTGATATTAATAAACATATAAAATAGTACATAAACAGTTTTTAACTCATTCACGATTACACTTTTCAAGAGTCTAATGCATTGTACAACACAACACATGACATTTTGTGTCAATCGTGTTTTAATGCATTATACATTACGGACCGTACATGTAACGCTCATACTCACTCCGAGTAAACAGCGAGGGCGGGTCCTTCAGACCAAGGGAAAAAACTGAACAGCCAATAAATAAAAGATTGATCCAGTGATCTTTCTCATTGGCTTTGGAAGAAAGCCGTCGCCAGCTACTCTGCCGAGACCGGAGGAGGGATAGTCCCATCAGATAGTAACCAAAGCCAAACCTGGACACTTTCAGCATGTGCTTGAACACACGCCGGAGTCTCAGCTCTGGATATCCGCTCGCGCTCTGCCGCAAGCCGTTTGGTGATCGATCCTCGGTTTGAAGATGCGTGCCAATATTTAGCGATATCTTATTCGATTTCCTAATGCAAGACATTCATATGGCGTCTCTACAGCAGTCAAGAATACAGTCATACCTGGAGAAGAATCAAATCGGAGCCTTGTTTGAGGTACGCGGCTCATTTTCCACAACTTTTAAACGATCGAAATGGCAAAGCTTTTCATGAGCCATCTCAGACATTTGCTTCAACGCAATGAGATTGAATAGGAAGTGAACACGTCGACGCAAATTTCTCCGAGAAATAGTTTATCTGTCATGTAAAGAATGCGTAACATCTTTATTTCATTGCATTTATGTCATTTCAACTGCATGAATTTGTGCAAAGACGTTTGTCCTTATGGGGGCAATCCAACGTCCTGCATTCACTTGCTTTAGTCCAATGTAAGCTGTTAAAAAGTAGGAATGTTGTCTTGTTGGACATGATTTAAAGCGAATTGTGCACTAAATAAGATACGTAAGCATGATAGCCTGCATCGTAAAAATGATATGAGGGAAAATGAGGTGAATTGTTTTTTGCTGACTGGACGCTTTTTATCAGTAACCGAAACTGCTGTATTCCATTGCTTCTCTACCGCAACCTGAGGTATATTTTGAGTATGTATTATTAAGTCATTTCCAGTCAATATAGGTCCCTTTTATATACGTTCTTACATGTGTACTGTGTCATTTTTAATCAGATATATAGCCTATTGGTGCACATGTTACACTGTAAACGTGTATAGTGGCATATGACTTTTGCGGTCAGGTTGGGAATGTGATGGACTAACCTCAATCCAATGCAACAGATTTAAAGAAACACAAAAAGGACCGAACAGTCACCTTGAGAAAAATGACTTTTTCTGCTCCGTGACATAATGAACCAAAATAGCGTAGTCATCCACCACTGAGGCTCGTGTAGTATGGAGCACATAGTCTATAAGAGTCAAACTGCTGATGTATCAACTGTCTTGTAGCAGGGATTACGTGCATGAACTGAATATTAAACAGCAATAAAGCTAAAAGCAGCGCGGTTGTGACCCAGTACCATGGACAGCGGCGTCGCGCAGAGATCTGTCACGTGAACGCGCGGGCGCTGTTAGTGGGCTGAGCTCGAGGAGCTGAATAGACGCTCTGCCTTCTATCTTACCGTTTTTATGAACTGTGTTATAGTATTTGAGAAGGGCATGGATGTTAATCTGTAAGAATGGTTTTCAAAAATTCACTTACATTTCTGACGTTGGTAAATTGGTAGTCTAAATCTGGTTATACTTTACATATACAATGTAAATACAAGATGCTTTAAAACGTAATGGTACAAGATGAAGGTTAGACTAGGATTTTATCTTTTGTTTGTTTGATTGTAGTTACATACAGTATTTTGGCTTCATAAAAACTTTCTCCTAGTTGCCCAACTACAATCACATCATTGTTAGAGATAACTCTCATCTGTGTGACGATTTCTCCCCCATATCTTCTTTTTTGTTGTACGGTATTTGATAGTAATGTAACCAGAATACTGTACTGCAAAGTGACTCTAAATATAGCTTTATTTGCACAGTACCTTTATATCCACAGGCACTTAGCATCGCTGTTATTTTATATCACCGCAAACAGTTTAAATAGAGCTAGTGTTATTTACACATCATAACTATTTTCTTTATGACTGCATTGTGTCCACACCAGATGCAACTTTTAAAAGAAAAGACCATTAATATATAGCCTAGAATTTATTGTTGTTCGTCCCATATCTCCGGCAAGGCTAATGTTGACAAATCTCTAAATAAATGGAAAAGATACATTTTCGAATGTGTTGCGACATCACATCTGTGTCAAAATGATGTTAGTTTCTTCCAAACATGGACTTTATTTTCCGCACAAGAGGAAAAATCTTGACTATTAATGTTAATGTTTTACATACAATGGAAATGAGTAGTGATTGAGGCTGTCAGTGTCAACAAAGAAACAAAATCATGATAATTTGTTACAATTTGTAACATCTGTAACATTTGTAACATTGTAACATTCTCCTAAAAGCACAGTATAAATATAATATAGAGCTACACCTGCAGCATACTTCTTTGTCTTCAAATTAGAATCTCTCACCATATTAAAAGCTTTACTGTATTATTTTCCAGCAGACTGACACGCTGTGTGGGGGCTGAGACTTAGGAAGCTGTATAGATTAGTGTTTACAGCCTTGCATGAATGCACACTCTTCAGCACTAATTAATGGAGAGATCTTTGTTTATATCAGTTTGGGATTGCGTGGAGCTTAACTTTTTTTAGACTCTCGGTTGTGCTTTTTAATGATGGTAATGATGATAATTAGTCTCATTTATAGATTTAAAATCCAGTAATCAAGCTAGAAAACGACTAAATGAAGTTGTAAAAAAACATCTTGGAGACATAAGGGTTTAAAATAATGTACGTTTTGATTTTCTCATAATAATATGACTCAACAAGACGGTATGCAGAACTTGCTCACCACAGGTTTTGCTAAAATACTGCCATCAATCATTACTGAAATTTTATGGACCAAGTAGAGGATTGCATTGTGCATCCAATGGTGCTGGAAGATAAAACAATGTTACATTTAGTACCATTATTTATACACTCTCATAAATTAAAACATTTCTGTGAAAATCTATAATTTACATCCGGTCTGTATAACGTACTGAATGTGTAATTGCATCTCCATAAAAGTCAGCCGAGCTCATGGGCCTCTAGGCAACTGCAGTGCTGATCTGCTCCATTCAGCTGTGATAAGTGCAAATTTAGAGCAGGAAGAGGAAATCAGGTTATCAATAGCCAATCAAAGATCACCATACAAAGTCAAATGGTTGGAAACAGGGTAATAAACGCGGTAAAACATTTGGAATCAGCAGCGTAATGGATCTCTGTTGTGAGCATTGTGTGTTCACCCACACAATATGGTGAAGCTGGAGCAGATGGAGGTCTGATTAGTAGACAGTACATTCTAATGAATTCAGCCTATAAAACCACAGGCATCAACACTCAAGTAGTTTCAGGATTTGAAACATATGCCATTAGCATATTTTTCTCTTGGCTAGTGTATGTGTTTATATGTACTGGATGCGTATTGTTATGGCTGGAGGTTGAATGTGCAATCTCAGCATCTGTCACATGCGCTACTTTCACTGTACAGAGCCATAGAAAATCCTGGCCGGGGACCTTTTAGCTTTATTGGTCCTGCTCTCTGGTATTTTAAGAAGATTCTTTGCTCCCCTTACGGTGGGAAAGCATTTGTTGCTTAGGTGGTCAATAGATCCTTAAGACTTTTGTTGACTGAGATCATGGCATACATTACATTTGGACTGACTGTTGTGTTCATGGGGTTTGGTGTAAATGCAATGCTTTTTGTCGACTCAAACTTCACTTTATGGTTCTTGCTATTACAGTACAAATCAATTAAAAAGATGAGCTGTATCCTGCTATGCCATGTTTCATTTAATGGGGTCAAATGGCAGGAATACGTGTTTTTCTGTGTCTTTGGAATTTTATAAGTTGCCAATGAATGTATTAGACGCGTAAAATTGCAAAAATTAAAGTGTCGGAACAAAAGGTGCATTCTATCTAAAAGCGAATGCTCACCCAGACCTGCCTGAAACGCCTCGTGTAACCACACCCCCACGAATCTACGTCAATTCGTGGTTTGATTTGACTAAGACCGCCCTGTCAGCAAAATTGCTTTGGAACCTGATAAGAGTTAAGAGGCGGTAAGAGGCGTGACATTTCCGTCACACGCTTGCAATATTCGACTAATCACTATGCACTGGTTAGCTGGCCAATCATAGCACACCTCGCTTTTCAGAGCGATGAGCTTTGTAAAAAATCTGTGCGTTTCAGGGAGGTGGGGGGCAAAGAGAAGATACAACCATGCACGGTATGTGGAGAAATACTGCGTTTTTTAACCATAAATCGGGTAAACACATTGCATTACATCTAAAACAAACGATAATATTTGTTTAAGACGTGTCATATGACCCCTTTAAAAATAATATAATTCGCCTAGATTGTAATATTAGATCCAAGACAATATTAGATTTTTTATGCAGTTTCATTTATGTCCATTAAAACAGGTCAGCCCAGCCAAGCAATATGAAATATGGCTGATTTTAAAGGTGCCGTGTGAAATTTTTCGGAGGATCAATAGACAGAAATGCAATATAATATACATAACTATATCTTCAGAGGTATATAAAGACCTTACATAATGAAGTGTTATGTTTTTATTACCTTAGAATTAGCTTTTTCTATCTACATACGCTGGGCGTCTCCTTACATGCATTCGCCATGTTGTTTCTACAGTAGCCCTAAACGGAAAAACTGCTCTACAGAGCGTGTTACGTACATATGTTATCTCCTCCAGCAAAGAAGCAAAAACGTAGTTCTGTGTCAGCCACCATAGTGCATCGAAAGGGAGGGGTCTAGTGAGACATTGGTTTCAATTCCCAACCTCACCGCTAGATGCCGCTACATTTTACACACTGGATCTTAAATATCTATACATTGGCAGAGAGTGATTTAAGTAAACATCTACACATTTAGTCACCAAAAGTCTGAGGCCATAACATGTTTTTCTTATGTTGTTTTCTGTATATATAGCACAAGGATGTTTAATATTCGTTGTATGTATAATCACCAGACAGAATCTGTGAGCTTTCTCTGTTTAATGAATACAACCGTCCCAACACTTTAACTCTGGTCTCACTTCATCCAAAGTCAAGGGTACATTGACCCAGAGCTCCGGAAAACTCAGACAGCGTTCAGAGCAATTTGTGTGGCTCAGCTTTTCCAACCCTCTATTCCTACAAAAGGATTACAGCCGAGACCTTTCTGAAATAGTGTCAGCTAATGTGCATTGAACTCATGGTGTGAGGGAACAAAGGCTAAAAAGGTTGTTTTGTCATTTCTGCTTGCCGTCTTGCCATATACCTGAAACTTAAAGCCATTTGCGTCATCAAATAAAAGTTTTAAACAGGTTGACAAAATCACCTGGCATTGGTCAGACAGATAGTCCTGCCCTAAAATAGCATTACAATGACTTTATGAATACAACGGAAGAATTCATTTTATTCGTGCTTGTTTTACACATTTTGCTCACAGCTTTGTTTTATTATGACTTGCCAACATTTTCAGACGTGTAAGCTCCTCAGCGCTGGATTTGTTGAGCTCATACTCTCATTACGGAGCTCCTCAACATCTCACAAGTGACAAATTGAATGGGAATATCGATAAAATCAATTGGATTGAGAATCATCGCATTTCCCGTTTGTAATTGAAGCTGACAGCCACCACAGGCAATTGAAATCTCAAGCGCTGTGCAGTCTGGGTTGGTATAAATTGTCTCAGCCAGTAGAAAACACAAACTCTATCATAAGTTTCAGCCAGATAGGCTGGGTGTTAATGAGGTGTGTGTGTGTGGCGTTGGGTCACTTTCTGTCCTGTTATAGTCAACCTTTAAATGAAGTCAATGAGAGAGAATAATAATAAGGCTATGTGGGTCTTGTTGAGACATGGCTTATTACTCTAGTGGTGCCACACACACACACAGGGCTGGTTCAGATACAGAGACTTCCCTTGTCTTTATTTATAGCGGTTTCTTGGCGGTCTACAGTAATTAACGTAGAAGTGACCTCCTGCAGACACCCGAGGCGTCGATGCAGTGTGAGTTCCCCTCTGTTGAGCACACACCCTGTTTACGAGACAAGCTCACCTGACAGTCTGAAACAGAATAATAACTTCACAAGATGGATCTCCTGCTCAAATCTTGACAGTCTGTGGAAGCTGTGCTCTAATATCTTGTTCCTTTTAATCCTAAATTTACTGGCTAGAAACATGCTTTCAACGACGCTGTATGTAAAATGTTGTTTTTGGCTGGGGTTGCCTTTTAAAAGGGTTGTAATGTTAAACAATAGTCAGTGTTGAGTGTGTGTATCTCTGCGGCTGTAACACTCCTTTATTCCACCTCTTGTCTCAAGGGCTGGATCTCATCCAAATCTCTGTCCCAGTGTTCATTCAGCGTCTGCCTGCTGTGACGCGAGATATGAATGATGGCATCAGAGGGAAAACAAGAGCACTGATCAAAATTTCTCCTTCTGATCAGTAATATCAACAGTGGCAGCAAAATATTGTATTTCCCCTACAGTATACAAACAACTTTGGTTTTATAATAGTAAAAGTGTATTGTAGTTGTGTTAACACAGTTTTACTGTTACACTAGTTAAACTATGGTTACCGCAGTAAAATCATTGTAAGCTCTTTCGTAATTGTAGGATTTCCAATGATAAAATATAATTATCATTATTATCTATGATGATTTTTTTTTTGGGGGGGCACGGTGGCTTAGTGGTTAGCACGTTCGCCTCACACCTCCAGGGTTGGGGGTTCGATTCCCGCTTCCGACTTGTGTGTGTGGAGTTTGCATGTTCTCCCCGTGCCTCGGGGGTTTCCTCCGGGTACTCCGGTTTCCTCCCCTGGTCCAAAGACATGCATGGTAGGTTGATTGGCATCTCTGGAAAAATTGTCCGTAGGGTGTGAGTGCGTGAGTGAATGAGTGAGTGTGTGTGCCCTGCGATGGGTTGGCACTCCATCCAGGGTGTATCCTGCCTTGATGCCCGATGACTCCTGAGATAGGCGCAGGCTCCCCGTGACCCGAGGTAGTTCGGACAAGCGGTAGAAAATGGATGGATGGATCTATGATTTTTCAGATTTTCAAATTATGTTGATTCTTTTTTCATGCAGTTATTTACTTATACTTTCGTAGAAGTTTTAATGGGCGAATTGTACACATGATTCATTGCTGACTTCCGAGAGAAGTTAATCATTTTATTTATAAAAACAAGAATAAAGCCTATTTAGTGTTTCAGTTTGCCTAATAAATTATATCAAATTTAAAGTTTTAAATTAATTTGTTAAGCACTGTTTTGAAAAGAGCTGCCTGATTTCAGACGCTTGGACAGTAAACTTATCTCCTGTTCATTAGACACATGGTTGCATTAACAGAGCCTGTTTGCTGCTTATATTTCGAACGAAAGTGCTGATTTAATGTTGTATACTATATGTAAATATTTAGCTTTATTATAAGACAGAGACGATTGATTGAAAGTTTACTGTTACAAGCTTAGTTAGTTGCTTCTATTGTCTCACACGGCTGTAATTCACAGCTTACACAGGCATCAGTGATGCTCTTGGATTTACTGTATTAACTTGCCACAATACAGCTTCAAAGTCAATAACAGAACATAAGTCATGCGGAGAATGTATTTTAAAAAGTGTATGAAACCATGCACATGATGCAGGAATAATCAAAAAGTTTTTTTTTTCATTATTTGCATAAATTTGCATCATTCGGTTTTTATCTTAAAAAGCAAAATTCATTTTGTCTTTCATTTTCTATTCAGCTTTGTTTAAAACTGTCATAATATCTGGTGTCTTGGGTCTTATCTAATACTAATTCAAGAAAGAGATTGTTGATACCATAACCAGTTCATTTATTTATAATTGTCCAAATGACAGGACAAGATGTATTTTTCAGTGTAATTTGCTATGTACTGTACATTGCAGCAGATGTTGTAAATCACCAGGGTGGAAAATCTTCATATTGTAAACAGCATACATAACATTTAGTGCCTGTGATAGAAGTAAAGTCCATAGTGATGGGAATTATTTTTGCATACTTTTGCATACCAATGAAACTAGCCCTTGGGCTAATTTGGGCACATTTACATTACATTGATGAATGTACATTGTTCTTAATGTAAATATATAAATAAATACGGGCAGGTCCCATAGGGTTCTTTTGTGCCTGTTTGACATGACGGTCTAGCCTGTCAATCTCACTAGGACTGTTAGATCACTAGTAGATATGGTGCCTATCATAGCTTTATTTGGCTAAAAACACTATAAGATTTAAAGATGCTGTGCTTTTTTAGATTAAAAGATAATTTGTGTTAAAGCACTGTTTATGTTTTGGTGAGGGCAGGTCATAGAATGGCATGTTTTACATAAGGTTACATAAGGAGATTTCACCAACTGCACAATCTTAGTGTTCAATTAATATAAGATGCTCAAAAAAGATTTTTTTAGAGGGATCAAAAACCATATTAATACTGTGCGTAACATACAGAATTTGCAAAAGAGATTTAAAAGAGACAGAAATGAGGGGGCCTTATAGCTGTTTATATATTGTTATTTGTTTATTATTTTAAGCACTGTATATTATAGACTTAATCATACTCTAGACTTGATTATATCTCACGAAGCCGATCTAACCAATATCGATATTATACCTCAAAGCGACGATGTCACTGATCACCATCTTATAACATGTACACTGCGCACTGCAGAAATCAGTCGTATAGCTCGTTATCGACATGGTAGAACAATCACCTCATCTACTAAAGATAGTTTCGTTAAGAATCTGCCAGATCTGACTCCCTTAATAACTTTGCCAATTAATACAGAATCGCTCGATGACATGACCAGCACCATGGGAACTATTTTCTCTAATACATTAGAAGCGGTCACGCCTATGAAGTCAAAAAAGATTAACGAGAAGATCAAAGCACCATGGTACAATAGCACCACTCGCGGCCTAAAAAGAGAAACGCGTAAACTGGAACGCAAATGGAAACAAACCCATTTAGAGGTCTTTAAAATTGCGTGGATAGAGAGTGCAAACTGTTATAAAAAGGCACTAAAAGCCTCAAAAACCGAGCACCTCCGTAACCTCATAGAAACTAATAAAAACAATCCAAGGTTTTTATTTAGTACAATTGCTAAACTAACAAACAAACAGACTTCTCTCCTGACCTGGCTATTCCGCCACACCTTGGTAGCAATGAATTCATGACATTTTTTACAGAAAAAATCGAAAAAATACGAGACGACGTAGTTAAAATCCAACCTCCAACTGTGTCTGATGAATTAGTACCAACCATCACCCAAAAAGAAAAGCTAGAGTGTTTTTCACCTATAAAACAGGAAGATTTAATTAAACTTATTGCAACATCCAAACCGACAACATGCTTATTAGATCCCATTCCAACTAAATTACTAAAAGAGTTACTACCTGTTGCAATTGAGCCCATTTATAACATTATCAACTCGTCAATTAATCTAGGCCATGTCCCAGGACCCTTTAAGCTGGCTGTGATTAAGCCTCTTATCAAAAAAAAAAAACTTAGACCCCAGTGAACTTGGAAGCTATAGACCGATTTCAAATCTCCCGTACTTGTCTAAAATACTAGAAAAAGTAGTGTCCACTCAGTTGTGCTCTTTCCTACAGAATAATGACATGCACGAAAAATTTCAGTCTGGCTTTAGACCGCATCATAGCACCGAAACTGCGCTCGTTAAAATTACAAACGATCTACTTATGGCATCTGATAAAGGTAACATCTCACTCCTAGTCCTGCTTGACCTTAGTGCTGCGTTCGATACTGTAGACCATAAAATACTTTTAGATCGTTTACAAAATTATACCGGTATTCAGGGACAGGCACTAAAATGGTTCCGATCTTACTTATCTGACAGATATCAATATGTCCATTTAAATGGGGAATCGTCTAATCTAACGCAAGTAAACTATGGATTACCTCAGGGATCGGTTTTAGGACCCTTGCTTTTCTCCATATACATGCTGCCCCTGGGCAACATTATTAGAAAACATGGAATTAGCTTCCACTGTTATGCAGATGATACTCAGCTATATATCTCTTCAAGACCAGATGATTCCTTCAAGCTATCCAAACTGGCAGAGTGCATCAAAGATATGAAACATTGGATGACTAGTAATTTCCTTCTTTTAAACTCTAACAAAACAGAAATATTACTTATAGCACCAAAGACTCGTAAACAGAATATATCAGATTATAACCTACAAATCGAAGGCTGCACTGTTACTCCGACAAATACAGTTAAAGACCTAGGCGTTATATTAGACAGCAACCTGTCATTTAAAAATCATATCTCAAATGTCACAAAAACAGCCTTCTTCCACCTTCGAAATGTTGCCAAATTACGAAATGTTTTATGTGTTTGCTGACGCAGAAACTCTTATTCATGCATTTGTGACCTCAAGACTTGACTACTGTAATGCTCTTCTTAGTGGTTGTCCTGCATCTTCAATAAACAAACTACAGTTAGTCCAAAATGCAGCCGCCAGAGTCCTAACCAGGTCAAGAAAATACGATCATATTACCCCAATTTTATCATCTCTTCACTGGTTGCCCATTAGGTATCGTATTGATTTTAAAATTCTTTTAATTACTTATAAAGCCTTAAAGGGTTTAGCCCCTACTTACTTAACTGAGCTTCTATCACATTACAACCCATCACGCTCTCTAAGATCGCAAAACTCAGGACTTTTGATAACACCTAGAATAACTAAATCTACAAAAGGGGGGTCGAGCTTTCTCATACGTAGCACCTAAACTCTGGAATAGCCTTCCCGATACTATTCGAGGGTCAGACACACTCTCCCAATTTAAATCTAGATTAAAGACACATCTTTTCACCCAAGCTTTCACTAATGCATAGTAAATGAACAGCAGCTACGCTAATTATTTTCTTTCTGCCTTCGCCTCGGGATGCCCATCTCGAGGTAGGGAAAGCTCTGCCAGGCCCAGATGGACATCATATGCCCATCCCGACTTAGAGACTACGCCAGCTGCGGACTGACTGACCATCCCAGCTCCATCTAAGGCAACTCCATTTCCACCCAACAGAAAGGCGACCATCCCAGCTCAGACCATTCTATCCCCAACCGAGAGCAAAGATGGAATACTTGTCACATTAATGCTAAAAGTTACAATGCTTGGTATTAAATGCTAAACTACATCACATGTCAGCAGTTTGAAGTTATAGCTGAGTTCAGTGGCCCTGATTGGGGGTTGCTGGGCTGATGTTCATAGGGGGTGGGGGGGGGGCTCGTTGGTTGTGGTTGGGGGGATTCTATTTGTTGGGGCTGTGTGGGTCTGGATGGTCTTGCTTTGTGGTCGATGTCAGACAGCGGAGTGGGACCGGGCTGGACGTGCATGGTTTCGGCGAGTGGGATTGCCTGGGTCGCGGGCGGTGGGCTCTCCCCCCCTTCCTCGGGGATGTTGCTCGGTGACTTGGTCGGGGTCACTGAGAGCAGCTATGACACGTCAGAGGGGATCTGGCCCTCCCGGCTGAGCCTGGTTTCTCCCGAGGTTTTTTTCTCCATCAATCAATAAGGGAGTTTTGGTTCCTCGCCACAGCAGGGCAGTGTTGGCTTGCTCACCGGGAGACTGCATCTATTTATCTATTTATTAATTTATTAGATATTATCTATTAGAATGATCTTGCTTGTTCTATAAACAATATGCACTGTGCTGTGTTTTACCTCTGTGTTTTCTTATTTTGCTTCTGTAAAGCTGCTTTGGAACAATGCACATTGTGAAAAGCGCTATATAAATAAACTTGAATTGAATTGAATATATTGCAGAAAACATATAGTAGTATGGTTGTATTTGTTTCCATTCCAATAGCCATAAAACAGTAGAAAACTTTCTTTTGACACGTGAGAGACACGTATGCATTCACCAGCTGTTCTACTTTAGTGTTGGTACTGAACCTGGCGAGGAGTCAGTTTGTCTTTTAGAGAGGCTGAAATTGTGTACACTGCCAATTTTCCCAGTCTGTCACTTTGATCGAGAGATCCTGTTTTTTTCTGCATCCCGATGTAAAAGAATCCATCAAGAAGCTTATTTCTATTCAGGGACTTTGACCTAAATATAAGTATGTCTGCGTGGTCTCCATCATGGATCTTAAACAACAAACAGCTCAACCTCATTAAGCAAAAATCTAATTTCACTGACACTTTTTTTCAGTCAGGCTGTGGCTTTTAATAGTGATATCACTCGATTGATATCTGCATTAAAGAGGTCAGTGCCGGAAGCTGGAAAAAACCCTTTTTGATGATAGTCAAACAGTACATTGAGGCTAATCCACATAGTGCTTTACTTTTTACCGCAAGGGTAATTACACACTGGGGAGTGTTGGGTAGTTAACACAGACTTGTTTAATTTACTTCCTGCTAAAACCACAAATTACAGCTCTCTTTATGCACCACCTGTTGTTAGGTTAGTGGAATTATCCAGTGAGGCTTATGTCTGGTAATTACAGCATTTACATCTCACATCTTTGATGATTTATTTGTGATTTTCTGGCTTGTACCACAAAACTCAAGCTGGTGAAGCCTGATATACCATCTTGGACCTGAACCAAACCAACTATTACGGTGATCAAGCAGCTAATGACCAGCTAGAAACCTGCTACTTCTTTTCTTTATCTAAACCTTTGAAGCTGAGCTTTATCAAACTTTTGTGTTTTAAATTTAGCTTTGGCTTTTTCTCCCGCACTTTTATAACCATTTTCATGGAGTGTATGGATTTCTTTTTATACCTGAGGAGAGCCTAACACATTTAAAATTTCATCTGAGGATCCCAGCCAGCATTAGACATCTTTAAAAATTGGATTTCAAAAACTGTATCTCTAATTTTAGGGTTTAATTTTAGCACATAGCCTTCCATCATGAAAACATGTATTTCTTAGCTTGGCAATAATTTCCTCTATTCTGTAATATCGGTGTGTAAATATTTCTTTGACCTACAACTTAATCAGTTTTCTGATGGTGGATGCTGGCCGAAGCTATGCTGCTGATTCCAGTTAGCATAACACAAGCTGGCTTAACAAGGTGCATAAGTTAACACATTGACGATTTAAGCACAAGTCGCATAGACTGCTATCAAAGGCGATTCGTGGATGTAAATGTAAATATGAGTGCAAAATTTAAGAGATTATTCTATATTTTTGTTTGGCACACGAGGGGATGTGCATGGGTTCAAATCCCAATCCAAGATTCTGCAGAACACAAAAAAAGATATTTTGAAGAACGTTGTTAGCCCCATTGGCTTTCATTGTATGGACCATAATTATCGAAATATCTTTTTCATATAAAGGTTCTGAACAAAATGAGGGTGAATAAACTATGACAGAATTTTTGTTTTTGCCTGAACAGTCCCTTTAAGAAGAGTGACCTAAGGGTGGTAGATAATAATTTCCTTCACTTTTAATAATTCATAATAACTTAATCAAAGATTAAAATAAAATCAAGTTGAAAGTCCATGAAACTTGGGTTTGTACAGTACATCTATGACTGTGTGTTTGTCCTCTGACCACCTTTTGTTTGGCTCTCATAGGAGATGATGACCAAGCTAATAACTGAGACACCAGACCACCCCATTCCGTTCCTCATCGGCCATCTGCAGACCAAGCAGGAGAGTCCAGGAAGGATTCAGAGAACTCTGTCGGGTTCTGCTGCTCTGTGGGCCGATAGCTCCTCGGGTGGGTTTAGTTCAGTGCCCTGCAAGCTGTTTGGCTGGACTAAGTGCACCAGAACATTGATGTCATGCTTTCCTGTTCTAGACGAATGAGCAGTTTTCCATCTCTCATCTCTCTGTAGAATACAAAGGCACAAGACGGGACTCCAGGGGCTATGAGAAACCCTGGCAGATCCACCCCAAAAAGCCAAAGAAATCTAAGAGCGACCTGGCCGTATCCAACATCTCCCCACCTTCTCCGGAGTCTAAATCATGTGAGTATTACTGATATAGAGATGTTTACTATCAGTTTTAACACATCTGAGATGAGAAGACACATCCTGTATGAACAACTCCATCCAAATATAGAGTTGTGTTATGTAGGCTATGTGCGAGAGAGAGTTCTGGAAAGGTTTTTATTGCTGTGGGAATGAGTTGTATCAGAAGCATGGGTTACAGTCTTTAATAATTGAATATGATGCTATTTTACTGACAGCAGCGGCTCTATTTCTGCCTCAGCTGAGGCTGTCGGCCAGTTTTGTTGGAAATGGCACCAATGTTGACAGCAAGCTTTTCGGTTTAAACTGTGAATGTGTCTGTGTTCATCTTGTTGATTTAAGTTCAATGTCTGGGCTAGGATTAGGTGAATAAGAATAAGTAATGATACACATTATGAGTCCAGAGGTTACTGTGCATCGCATGCAAAATAAACATGGGTTGATTTACACAGGAAACAAGCTGCTCAGGGGTATGAATAGCGTTTTTTCCATGCAAAGCAATATCAGTTTTTTTTTGTTTACCCAACATATTGTCGATTTGATACAGTATTATGATTCATGCTTAAATGCACATGCACAGCGTATGTTACAAAATAGTTTTTCTCAGTGCTTTATAATAGTTCATTGAACGGTCATCCAGATTTCCAGATGTGGAGTTGGTTCACATTTTATGACTATTTTATCTGGAAAAAAACGCATACTGTCACCGTCTCATTGAATTCCCCTCACATGAGTTACTTTTTCGTCACATGTATTCCAAGGGTTCTACGTGGAACTTTACTGGGAATTTACACAAAAATGTTTCACACGTGACTACGTTTTGCACATGTAAAATGCATGTGTCATTTTTCTAAGAGTGATGCTTTTAGCAGCTTAAAGTGACCAGTAACCCTACGCGTAGCCAGGAAGTAAAGGAATCAAAGTTTTGTTTTTAATTTATGGATGGGGTTTTCAGAGATATATCCCCAAAAAATGACTACTCCCTCGAGCAGTTGTGCTGAAAACACACTGGAAACAGCTGAAATATATACTGTATATAAAGGCTGGGACTATGCTTTCCTAAAATGTTTTTTGTCAAAATGCCAAATCATTGCAAAGAGGAGACAACTCCTGACAGCACAGTCTTAAAGCCTGGCCACGATGCTGTCTCTCAGTATTCTGAACAATAAGAGAAGCTTGAAGAATGTGGACGAGAAAACCCTTAGAAATCACTTGTACTACAAGCACCACGCTGAAAATTGATGCCTTGCAAGCGCATTTAGTCTGACGTTGCAACCTTCTAAATTATTCAGTGTTACACTTTTACTGCAAGTGCTCTCACAGATATAATGCGTATATCTGACAATCCGTGCATGACTGAATTTTTGCACTGGCTGTGAACTGTGCAAAGGTTAAAACAAACGAGAGAGTGATGGGCAAAGTAACAGTTTAGAATGATCATGAACTTTAACAGATACTGAAGTCAGTGACTGCTGTGTGTTTGATGATGAAGTTGAAATGGTGTTTTGTGCCCTTGAAAGACACTGCGGGAGGGGGACAACACACAAACAGTGATTGCATATAAAGACAAAACATTGCTTTTTACCTTTCACACTTTAATTTATTTCTCATGATTGCAACTGTTCACTTCACAATTCTGTATTATAACTTTATATTTTTATAAATCCGAAGTGACTTACAAAAAAAGTGTATCAAAGGTCTGCGGTGAATCTTCTCATCCATTGTACAGTGGTGAATAGTGGCAGAGGTGAAAAACGCTCCCTAGGGCAAGATTTTCTGCACACAGCTGCTCTTTCTCTCATTTGCACCACTTTACAGGAGTGGGCTGCTCATTGTAAATGAATTGTCTTCTCCTTCCGAGCATTTCCCTGTGCTGTTCTTGCTTCTCTGCATTGGAAAATATCACATGAATCATAGCCCTCCGCCAACTGCACAGCTCTCAGTATGATTTTTTATTGTGTAATTGCGCTATTTGAATACATTGTTTTCAATATATATATATATATTATTTCAATGTCATTTATTATTGGTACACTTTTAGGTTATACAGTAGGCTATAAAATAAACTGGAGGCTCCTGACAGTAAGAGGCCTCAGGAGCCCCGCTGGCTTGGCCTGTAATCCATCTTAATTCTATATTTAAAACCTACTGCATTAAAATTTTACATTAAATTCTGTAATTTCAATAGTTTTGAATGTTTGTTTTTTTAAAGTATTTGTTGTTGCTTGTATTTTGAAGTACCTCGTTCAATACTACGTCCCACCTGGGACTGGAGAACCAAATCTGAGAGTCGAGAATTTTGATGAGCTCAACCACATACTTCTGGAGAGTAAGAAACTTGGCAAGGCTTTGGAGAACCTGTCCCGCAGTAAGTGACAGCTGTCAGTCTAGTGCAATCCATATACCATGCATGAAAACCATAGTTTTTTATATTTTTGTAATTTTTATCATTATTGTGTTGTGGGTCAGTGCTTCTCAACTGGTTGGTGACACCAAAATGGGTCTAGGATCTAGTAGGGTCACAGATATTGTTGTATGTAAATAAAAAGTGCAACAAGCCATATTAAAGCGTTCAATAAAAAATGTTAATGGGACAAGAACACTCTTTACATATCTATTTTGTTCCGTTTAAATGCTGTGCATTTCAACAACAAACAAAAAAATCTACATTATTTTGGCACAAATTCCCATTGAGTGCTCTCATCCTCAAAAATTGTTATTGCAAATGATAAAAGGTCAAAGTTGTATTATCTAGGCTACTCTACATTAAATGCAGGTTATACTTGGCATTTACTGACATGAATGATTTTCTCTGTGCAGGCATTGCAGTTTCTGATGACTTTGATCTGGTATGATGTTTATTATTTCTTTTAATCTGTTTGATGAATCTGTTTTATATTGTAGATGAACGCCATATTAGTGTTGTGTGTGAGAAGTCAATTAGAAAATAAAAGATGGAGAAAGAACATTCACCCTCAATCAAACATCTGTGTTTGTCATCTTTCTCTTAAGGCTCTACAGACTTCTCTTGAATAGTCGCTGTGTCTTTTTGGCTGTTTTCCCAGGCTTCCCTTGCTTCCAATTTGCATTTTAATGAATATTAAAACATTTAACCATTAATCCAAATCTTCTTTCTTACTCTAAATTAGCCTTATTGCAGATAAACTGTAATCTGAAAACTGAAAAAAACATCAGTCACACATGATACATGTGCTTAACCACAAATTGTTTCTTGTTTAATTTTAAACGTACTTTGACTTATTTATCTCGTCCTCCTCTTCCAAATTTTACTCCTTGCACTTCTTGAAGGATCCCCGGGCGTATAACTCTGTGTTGAGGCCACGAGTGGTGGGAGAGTGGGTGGGGCCGTGAGGAAGACGATTCTGACCCACTTGCGGCTGAGATGTTACAGCTCCCCGTCCCCAGAGCCAAGACTGAGGGGTGGACAAGCAAAGACAACAGTCCTGTTGGAAGGTAGGTCACCAAACTTTGGTATTTACACTTGACTTGATGAAATTGGTCTTTCTTAAAAATCTCAGATATTGACAGACAGTCCCTAGCCATACTTTATTGAGGAGTATGAATATCAGATAGACTTGGATGGGATTTTTCGATTACGGTTCAGCTACAATCATATTATAATATCTAAGCAACCATCCAGAACACCCTAGCAACACCGTATGAAACATCAGAACACCTTAGCAACAGCGTATGGACTACTCGTAAAGTTATGAGGCCAACTCTAAACATTTTGGGGTTGAGTTTGGACAAGCAAAAAACTAAAAGATTGTGTTGTGTGACATATGGTATAATAATAAAACCTGTATCATGCTCTCTGCTAGCACCATATAAATCATTTATAAGGAGACATTCTTCAAACATACTGTATGCTAAGCTCAAGCAGCAATTTCAGCTCTACGACCCCTTAACTGTCACAGCCCTTTTTGAGCCTACACATGAAAACACACGGCTGGAACTAAATCGGCTGTAACTTATATATGCTTTGGAATACAGACCTACGGTTGGTCTTGTTTGAAAGAAGAAAATTGCATATTATTGCTAAAATAAGAAGTGTTTTTGTTATGTTTAATGTAATAAAAAACTATAAAAAGTTCATGTTTTTCTTTTATATAAAATACATTAAAAAAATTATGGATCAGCTCCAAAAAGTCCCAAGGGTCACCAAATGTTGTATCAAATTTGTACCTTATACACCAAATTTTTAGGTGTCTTTAGTTTTTTTCTACCACCAAAATCCACTAGGGGGCCCATAGGCTTCCATTGGTTTTAACACTTGATCTGAAATTTGACCACAACAGACATTGAGATCCTTTTTGCCTTTTTTTACGGTGACAGTTTTAAAGACGTTACCAGGGTGATTTTAATTGGCCGGTGTTTCAGTAGAGGGTAGAGGCTGGCCGGCGAGAACGCTGCTAATTAGAAAGGATCAGATATTATAATAAATCATATTCTGGGCCCGGCTGACAGAAGAGACTCCATTCCAATAAAATATTCTCTCACTTGATTACAGTAAATTGTGGAGCCTCGGGTCGATTCCGCAGGCGTCTCCAGAGCACATAGATGTACAGGCGATGGCAGATATTTTCATTACAGAGAAAGAGAGAAATATGCTTTTATGATCTTAAGCCTTAAACACTAAAAAATAAAGGTGCTTTACGATGCCTTAGAATAACCTTTTTTGTCTAAATGGTTCCATAAAGAACCTTTAACATCTGAAGAACCTTTCTGTTTCAAAAAAGGTTCATTGTGGTGAAAAAAGGTTGCTTCACAGTGATGCCATAGAAGAACCATTTTTTTTAAGGGTTCTTTAAAATACCATCTCTTTCTTTTTCTTTTTATAATCTGAAGAACCTTTTTTGAAACAGAAAGATTTCTTTATGGAGCCAAAAGGTTCTTCTGTGGCATCAAAGAACCATTTAAAGCACCAATTTTTCTGTGAGCAGCCACTCTGGGTTGCACCAACAGGGATTGGTCTTAAATCTAAATAAGAAAAGGTTTATGGATAACCTTTAAACCTTAAATAATATAATTGCATGTAAATGTTTTAAATTATACACGTTACAGTTTTACTTCGTCATTTGTTGTTCATGATTAAAATTAACTGGTGCAACACTAGTCGGATTAAAATAAATCCAGGATCAACAAACTCAAGATTTTTGTAATTCTATACAAATCCATATTTGTTTAGCACGTCTGTATCTTTTAAAACATACTATGTCAATCAAGTTTTGAACCCCATGAGTACAAGAGACAAATCTTTCCAATAGCCATTCTCACGTGCTGAAAAACAGCGTGGTTGTTTCCAACACCTGATCTATAATTTCAACTATAGAGGAAGAAACCAGCACCCGCTCTGTATAATGACCACCGCCTTCCGTCTTCTGGAACAAAACCGTGCTTTTTTTCTCTCTCTAACCTCAATGGTTGAACAGCTAGCCTCTCCTTAGCTGTCAGTCTTTGAGTAGAGGACGTTTGGGAGAGTGCCGAGGCTGCTGGGAAATTAGGTGAAGGCAGAGGTGGATGCTGGGAAGGGTTACTGTGACTGATTATATGATAAAACCTGAGTGTGGGATTCTCCTCCCATTCCCTTTCCGCACGGGCAACATACAAAGCCGCATAAACCCTATCTTTCTCTCCTCTCCCGTTTTACTCCTACGCTTTAAATCTGTCTTATATTCATAAAAACCTCCATCAGCCCACTCGTGCTGCAGCGATGCAGTTGAAGGCATTTTAGGGGGTTTAAAGGCTCATTATGGGATGTACAGTATTCCAGAGTTTGTCTTACAGTATATGCCCCCCCCACAGCCTGTCATAAAGATAAGTAGCGCTTCATGAACACCGAACTCGTGACTCTGTTAAAGGTGCTGTGTGTATTTTTTTGAAGTAGTAAAAAGGAGTAGAAATGCAATATAATATACATAATTATGTGTTCAGAGGTGTGTAAAGATCTTGCATAATGAAGCGTTATGTTCTTATTATCTTAGAATGAGCTATTTCTGTCTACATACAGCGTGGGTCCACTTCCACTCTGAACGGACAAACTGCTCTATAGAGCACGTTTCATAAATAAGTTATTTTCTTCGGCAAAGAAACAAAAACGTGATGACATCTTAGTTCTGTGTCAGCCACCGTAGTGCTTCGAAAGAGGAGGGGTGGAGTGTGCCATTGGTTGCAATTCGCAACCTTACCACTAGATGCCGGTAAATTTCACAGACTGGACCCTTAAATCATATTATGCTAAATATGATTCCATCGTTTTGTTTCACTAATTCTTGTAGGTCACTTACCATCCTTTCTCCATTCCTACTGGACGAGCTCCAGCCGATCTGTTGAATTTACATCATGGTTGTTTCATATTACTTCATTTGTAGCTTTGGTTTTGTGGTATAGTTATTATCAGTAAGTGATACATTCTGTTCTGCTAGAAGAATGCCGTAGAGATTTTTTCAGTCCCACAGGAACCAGACAGCAGTACAACTTTAGTTCTGTGACTGTCTAACAAGGCTTCTTGTCACCATACCGACCCGCACCAGGCTATAGACGGTCTTACATTTCACTAAATTGCATTCATACAAAGCAATTTACTTTCATTTTATTTAAGTTGTCTGGTCTGAGATTTCTGAAACCGTATTTTGTACTCATTTAAACGCTGGTCAGGTTCTATCTGAGAGACAAGGTCTTCTGCATGACAGGATCAAAAATGAGCAAATTGAATGTTTTCATTTAGGAGCTGGTTCCTAAATCATTATTTGTGTCAGTTGTGGTTGACTGCTCCCTTATTAGGGGAAACGACGGGACAAATCGGGTCACTAATTCTTCCTCTGTGTAATTAAGCCAAGCTGCAGTACGTGACATGTTACTAAAGAAACGTTTGTATATTTAAGAGCGCATCTGTTTTGAATCTGGATTAAAAAATTGCTTGTTCGCAATCATTGTGTATACTTTCTATTGAATGCTAATGTCAGATCAATTTCATTCTTGTTTTTTTTGTTGTTGTTCTTTCCAAGCACGAAACAATTAATTTAATGCCATTGAGGTTTTGTGGAGTGATAAACTCATACAGCGCTCTATGCCCACGGAATGAAAAGCTTATTTGTTTTCATTGTCCCTGCCGACCTGTTCTTTCACTGAGATGTTAGCATTGACTGAGGGATTCTCAAGCGATATCAGTTTTCATCAGTATTTCATTTGTACAAGTTAACACACGTTCAGGTATGATATGCCCAAAAGCTGTGATTGTTACAATCGATTTAAAAGTAAAACTCATTTAAAGTTAAAGTTCCTCCTGTAATATCGGTTTTACTTATGGGAACTTTACTTCTGAGAAACACAAAAGAAGATATTTTGAGAAACGATTCATTAGTATTGTGTCCATGCAATGGATGTCAATAAGGCACAATGTTGTTAGGTTACCAACGTTCTTCAAAATATCTTCTTTCGTTTTATTCAGATAAAGAAAGCCACACAGTTTTGGAATGCATATGTCAATGTTATATTGTAGGCCTAAACGATAATAGAAAATTAATTTTTGGTTGAACTATCCCTACAAAATGTGTGTTTGATTTTTGGGATGATTGCTTAGCATTGCTGGCACTGTAGTACACTACAGGATTGGGAATGGCAAAGACCGAATTAAAAAGAAAGATGCTATATGAGGGACAAGCAGTATGAGCATACTCATTAGCATATAGTAATGTTCAGCGCAGGATATTAAAACAGCTCTGCCTCAGCCTGAACATTTAGATTATCTGCGCATTGTATCATTCCAATATAATTCTGAGAAGATAACACTTGAATCAAATTCAAGGCTTTTTTATCTGTATTTATCAACGGCACATGGAAATAATTTAGCCAATTTAGCTGTACGTGTGAAATGAAGCATATGCTCCTAATTCATTCAATTAAATCCTCTCTCAATTTGCTCCAAATTGAATACCGTGGTATTTATAGTTCTGCAGTGAACTACAACCTCCATTAATGTATTTCATATACTTTATATTTCTAATGCAGATTAAAAATGTACTTTTACATTTTTGTATCTGGCATGACATGACCCCCTCAAATTGCATGTTACACACAATTATTAGATCTGACCTTAAATTGAAATTTGGTCAGTTTTAATGAAAAAGTGTTGACTGGATTATGAAGAGCAAGACAAGTCATGCTTCAATTAAAGAGCATTGTGTTAATAAGCACAGCTGGTGGATGTAGATTTTAGTAGATATCGAGAGTGCAGCGTGAAAACATGTTTACGTCAAACAATCCCGGCACAGATGAGATGCCAAGCTGAATCTTAACTTAAAATTATTTCATATAGACGGTTTCAAAGCACCAACATAAACAAACGTTACTTGCATTCGCACGTTTGTGGACGTAACATAACTTCCTCTACACATCCGCAAACATAGAGTGCCTGTAGATTATTTCTGACAAAACAAGCTAAATAAGAACAAGAACCTTTACTTGGCCAAACTTGCCTCTCCAACACTTTGAATTTAGACTGCAATACCAAGCTCGGCCACTAAATATCAACGTCCCATAGATTTTCTATTAATGCGTCAAAATAAATTGTTTATTTAATAAAATCAACATACAACAAAATTCAATCTTTTATTTAATACACGTATTATATAATAAAATAAATAAATATTAATATAAATGAATTTAAAGCTGCGGTCTAATGGCTATGTCCCTGCCATCATGTTGAGTCATTCTGCTGCCTCTGTCAACCAAAACATAGCAGCCTAGTCAAAACTGATAAAAAAATGTATATTTGTATTTAGGTGCTACGACGGCATCCTAAAGCTACTTCTTTTTCTCCCTGCAGCTTGAAAATGGAAGCAAAGACTAAAGGCTTAAAACAGCAGCAACAGAACCATAAGAAACTGTTAGCAGCCATGTTGTCCCAGGATTCGTTTGACTCCATGCCTGACTCTTCAGTCACTGAAGATGAGATGGAAGATGAGGATGATGCCATGGAGCTGCTGGGTAATAAACACGCACACATATGTTGATGTTACTGTGCTGTTGAACCTTTAGACATTGTTTTGTGTGTTTATTAGGTTTTAGGAATAGTTGGGAATTTTTCACAATGCCAATGGACGATCACTTTCATCCGCATAATGCAGCCGCAAAATATTGAGCTTGTTTCGCACGTATTTCTTTAACATAAGGACATGATTTAAAGCACTCAGACATTCCTCGACACAATTACATGTCTCAGGCTTATATCTCCACTGATTTGAAGCACCGTTTGCAATCTGATTTCTTCTGAATGCATTTTGATTGCTGAAGCACATTGCAGCACTATTTAAAAAGCATCTCCATCTACATTGTAGTAACAAAATGTTGTGCATTCCTAAAGAGACATCTTACATACTGTATCATAACCTATTCTCTATTATATATATAGCTGTAAAAGTTATTTTTCCCAGTTAATAATCACTTTTGTTTGTTTCTAATTTAACTTAGTATGCATATGTCAAATGAGTAAAACATTCATAAATAATGTGAAAAAGATAAATACTGTGTAGTGCATTAAAAAGATGTTTTGACCTATACAAATCTTTCAGCATTTTTCACCAGCCAGACACAGCAGATCTTTTCGGTTATCATAGTGGTGCAACATTACGGTCAAACTTTCAATATGATCAGACGTTGTTGACAGATTCGGAGCTAACAGAAGCAAACCAAATCATCTTGATCCTTACTTAAAATCCTGCTAGACAGTCAGGGTCATGCTTTGTTTTATAGTAGTCTCAATAGATTGTTACATTTAGATCCTCATGAATCACGATGATTTATCCACGCTGCTCTCGTGATCACACGAGCGTGACATCGTAATCTCTCTTTCTGTGTTGGTGCCAGACCACCCAACAGGTACCAGAGCTTTGTAGCAGTTTAGCCCTGAGCAGGCTGGTTTCGCATGGGTGTAAGACGTAAACCAACACCTCCCACCCAAAACACGGACGTGTGTACTTTTTACAGTACTTTTTGATGTACTGTTCCTTTAAATAAACTTTTCAAGGTTTTTTGCTTGTGTTCTTTTTGCATCTATCTGAGGGTAAAGAGTTTGCCTTCTCTCCTGACACTTAACAAAGAACTGTATGATGTTTTGTGAGGAGATGATTTAGTCTTTGTTCTCTTTGTGGGACAGAGTGTGCCCTAAGTGTCTTTCAGCAGAGACCCAGTGAGCTGAACTGCTGCACTGAGGGTTTTGTCCTGCAGAGGATGCTGGGAGATAATGAGATCTTCTTTTCCCGGTGGGCAACGGTAGAACAGGCAAGCAGTGCTGGGGCATTGAGGGGGAATACTTTTCATTTCATTTCTTAAATCTTTGACAGTGATTGCTCATTAAATGTGCCTTGGTAATTTGTTCCTCATTGAAAAAGTTTTAAACATAAAAAAGAGTAATACTGTACTTTTAAAATGATGATACTCACTTGAGATGAAAAGTCCAGGCAGAAAAATTGGGTTCTGGTAGATGTTGGTGCTAGCAGCAGGAAATCCCAGAGAACACACACATTGAGCAAAATGTGTACCTTAAGGAAATAAGGTCAATTCTGTCATTTACACACCCACTTGTCATTTCCAACCTATGTGACTTTTCTTTCTTCTGCAGAACTAAAAAGAAGATATTTTGAAAAATGTCAGTAACAGAAAACCGTTGGTCCCCATTGACTTGCATTGGTTTTGAGTCCATACAATAGAGGTCAATGGCGACCAATGGTTTTTGGTTACCATAATTTTTCAAAATATCGTCTATTGTGTTTTGCAGAAGAAAGCAAATCACAGAGGTTTAAAATGACAACAGAGTAAGTACATGATGACAGAATTTTCAATTTGTATTTGAATAGGTTTAACTAATCGATTAAATGTATCCCTTAAAGGGACAGTTCACCTAAAAATAAACATTTGGTCATCATTTACTCACCTATGAGTTAGTAGTGAGTAAATAAGACCAAATTTTCATTCTTGGGTGAACTGTTCCTTTAAATTTGCTTTGGGAAAACACATCCGCTGAATGCATATAGATGAAATGTAAATTCAGACTAATTTAATTCAGTTTGCCCTTCCTATCCTTCATGCATTTTTGACCAAGAGACCATGTTATAGAGCTATTATAGAGAGATATTTAGGAAACGTTTGTACATGTCTTCATTAAAGAACTTCTTGTGTGTCTTTTATGAAGCCCATCAGCCGAAATGAACTCCCAATTAGAGTAGCCTATTAGAGAGAGAGAGAGAGAGAGAGAGAGAGAGAGAGAGAGAGAGAGATTGAGAGAGAGAGATTATTTACTGACCGTCAGAGATCCTTCAGTCTGTTGGTAGGGAAGACTGAACACTTATATTGAGCATCCTGTCAGACAAAGACAGACACTGGGGAGATGGGCGAGAGACTTAGAGATGATGGACGGAGAGACAGTATAACTTTTCTTATTACTTATATCAGTCATGTGCTCCCTACTGGCTTGAAACAGACAAGAGTCTCATTAAAGCATCAATACAAAAGCTCTAAAGGTCGCAACAACAGTCTTGTGCTTAATTAATCCCTTTTAAAATAAAAGCGAAAAATTAGAAAGCTTTATTCATATAGCTTTAGTCGAATTAATTCAGCTCTTTATGGTATCGTTCATAACTCTTTAAAATCTTAAATGTATCTTGGAAATATCTATTCTTATTTCTACAGAAATAGTGAAAGCTGAAGTTTTTATATGTTGATACTGACCTCTAGTGGTGGTGGTGCAGAAAAACAGATAGGCCTTTATTTGGGTTCTGCCCTGTCAACGTTTTATTCAGTGAAGGAGAAAAACTAAGTCCTAGCATTTCTATCATACTTGCATGAAAATCAAATTCTTTTCCCCGTTCATCTCTTTTCCTCTTTCACACGTTTACCATAGGATTAGGTTGATCTATTCATCCGCTCATAAGTCACTGATAAAAATGTGATGTAGCTGTTCATAAACCTTTCCTCACATGCTGAATGTGCTGTCGTGAAGTGATCTCAATTAAAGAGAGTATAATTATGTTAATAAAGAAACTGCATGTGTCTAATGTCCTCAGCCCACTCTTTGTTCTCAGTTTATCATGTATTCAGCAGAGGTGTGCTGCTACAGCTGGCCGGTTCTCAGACTGTTTACTGAACATATTGACCGGGCACTTGAGGGAAACAAGCGCTGTGTTGCTCTAATTATCTTGCTCCTCTGGAAAAAAAGGGTTTAGTTTCATTGAACTGCATTTAAAGGGGTCATATGACACGGCTAAAATGAATATTATCGTTTGTTTTAGATGTAATGCATATGAATACACGATTTAAGGTTCAAAAACGCTGTATTTTCCACATACCGTCCATGTTTGTATCTCCTTTTTGCCCCGCCTCATTGAAACGCACAGATTTTTTACAAAGCTCATCACTCTGAAAAGCGAGGTGTGCTATGATTGGCCAGTTGACCAGTGCGTAGTGATTGGTCGAATACTGCAAGTGTGTGACGGAAATGTCACGCCTCTTTCCATATTTCCAAATCAATTGTACTGACAGGTACGCCCACCTTACTTGTGTATACATTTGGGCGGTCTTAGTGAAATCATACCATGAACTGACGTGGATTTGTGGGGGTGTGGTTACATGAGGCGTTTCAGGCAGGTCTGGGTGAGCATTCGCTTTTAGAAAAAAATTTTTTTTTTCCAACACTTTATTTTTTGCAATTTTAAGTGTCTAATACATGCATGGGCAACTTGTAACACACCAAAGACACAGAAAAACACGTATTCGCGCCATATGACCCCTTTATAGCTCATCTCCAGGGAGCTTCTGGAGCATCTGCTTCCAAAGGTTGTATTTTTATACATTTTCTATTATATATTTCAGTATATGTACACACACAATCTAAATTTAAAATAGAAAATGTATAAAATAAAACTTTACATGGAATAGAACTTAGGTTTTTAGAAAGAAATGCCTATATAGAGTACAGTATATTCTTGATCTGTTCTCGGTGTATTCAGTTTATTTATATTTTAGTTAATAGTATATTTTAGTAATTAGTCATTCCTTTTCTTTGTTCCCTCAGTATTTTGCCACTAAGAATTTGGCTGCAATACCAGATGTCTACCACTAGAGGGGAAAAAGTTGTTCTCCTTTATTCGCACAGATTGAATTATTAAAGCAAAATACACAGAGTGCTATGCTGAAATAGATCAATAGACCAATCACAGTTTATTTTTAAATGGTTACAAAAATATTAAATTTTGATCATTAGATAAAACAATAGTCATAAAAATGTTGTCAATAAAATGTCTCCCTTTATTTGAGTATTGTGATATTTGAGTCCAAGACAAAATACAAGGAATGAATTAAGAGAGAAAATAGTCTCAGTGGAAATGACTCAGTTATGTCTACATGGGGTCACTCTACATATTATCTCAGTCACTACACAGTCAACCACAGTTAAAAACTCTGACGTGTTTTAGAAGCAATACCTATTATTGAAAGAAATGTGTTGAATTTTGGTTAGTTGTACAAATAACATAGAGGAACAGTTTCCCTGTTTACTTTCATTCATTTCAGTGCAGCACTTTATCTTTATTTCTGTGACCTTACTACCAGAAAAAAACACAAATTACACATTTAAAATGAATGAAAGTCATTGGGAGGCTGGTTGCTTCATTTGCTGTGTTAGTCCATAGCAATAACTGATACCAGGTGACACTAATAAAAAACCGCATTGTCACTTTGTTTTTGCCATTACGTGAGATGATTTTAATTTTTTCTTTAGCGTTTCAGATTTTGCGGCAGTGACAAAAGTTTAGAAAGAGTCAGGTCAGAGCCAAAGTTCTTCCATACATGACAAAAAGATTAATGAAGGAGTGTACATCTGGAGGAAAAGGAGTTGATAAATGGTGCCCTTGGCTTCTTCTTGAGTTGTAATTGTCTGGAGGGTGGTGCACACATGTGAGGATCAGCTCTCAGCTCTGGAGGGGTGTTGTGGGAAAAGAAGATCTCTTGAACTAAATGCCACCCATATTGCAAATGCTGAGACATCCAATATGAGCTCTTCTCAAAGAGCCTCGGATGACAAGATAGCTGTAAATCTCTCCTATGTGATTTGTTGGTTTAGGCTGGCAATAAAAGCATTTAAATGTGACCATAGATGCCAATTCATGAGGAGGTATTGAAGTGCTCTTACTCATTTCTGTAACTTTGAAAAGTTAAAGGGATACTTCACCCAAAAATGAAAATCCTCCCATCATTTACCCAGCTCTTTAGATTGTTCCAAACCGGTATAAATGTCTTTGTTCTGCTGAACACACGTGAAGATATGTGGAAGATTGTCAAATCTCACCCCCCTTTGACTCCCATAGTATTTATTTTCCTTACTATGGCAGTAAATAGTGGATGAGATCTGACATTTTTCCAAATTTCTTCCTGAGTGTTCAGTAAAACAAAGAAATGTTTAAAGGTTTGAAACAATCTTAGGGTAAGTAAATGATGACAGAATTTTCATTTTCGGGTGAAGTATCCCTTTAATAAACGTGATCAATTTTAAGATTTCCCTATTTTACACCATTGTGGTTCTCTTCTCACTAACATTTTGTGCACGATTTTTTGCAGTATAAGACTTGCAGATTGAGTCTGGGGTATATAAAGGTATTTTAGCAGCAAAAATAACTTAAAAGGCTTATGTAAGCAACTTTAAAGATCGCGTGGATCATTAAAGCTGATCATGGCAAATGGTATCATTTTCCACCAAGGGCACGGTTCCATCAAGTTTCGGGTTATCGCTGTGATCTGTTTCATTTAAGCCCCGCAGATGATTCTGACTATTATATTTTATAGATGTGGTCTGATCGGATTAAACGATCAGGGCGCTTTTCGTTTGTGATGTCATGACTGCCTGTCTTGGCAGCCACCACCAGGCTCTGCTTTTCCCAGACGCCAAGCGCTCTCCCCGGGATGCGGAGACACAACAGTTGCCCTGGCGACAGAGTAAACAAACAACAGAGATGCATCCCTGTACCCAGTATGCTATGCACACTGTTTTTTGGGGCATGCTTGTGTTGTAAATGACGGGGATCTTTCTCTCCACGGAGTCCTGGCAAAACTGTGGTATCTTTGATACGCTGATAAGAGCATAAAAAGTCCCTGGTGAAAAATGATTGCTTATTATATGCCTTTAACCGCACTCTTGAAGATGGATTACCTAAATGCGTGGTTGTGCCAAGCCGCAGCTCAAAGATTGATTCTGTAGGCCACAGCGAGCCGTTTATTCAAGTTGAAAGACAGCTGAAAAGATCTTGTGAGGGTGTAATGTAACCCTCAGAGCCTTAGCGGTTAAGCAGAACCCTTGAAAATATGATGTATTTGTAAGAATAAACGCATAAAATGAAAACCAAACAACCTAAGAACAAACATATCACAAAGCAGTATCAATCTCAGCGATTTATATCTCCTGGGCAGATTATTCTTTGAAGACAAATACAGCAATGTTAAAGAATGAATTTACGTCATGCCTTGTGATAAAGTTACGCTTCAGACAATAAACAAAAGAGTTTTTGTTTATCACAGATCCGTTTCTCGTCTTCTGTCCATGCCCTGCTGTGATAACAGGAACATCACCCGTGCTATCATTCAGGCATTTTTGCAGAGATTACGAACCTTGTAATCGGAAAGGAAATGCGAAATCTGATTATCAAGATCTTTGCGATCACAATTAAGTTTATTTTTCTTCAATGTAAAAACAAACTTATTCTTGTAGAGAGCGAGGAGAATAACGCGACCAGCAGGTGGCAGCGTTGTACGTAGTCAACATGCGCTCGTCGGATGCTTTATAAACGTTTTTAAACACATCCATTGAATATGGGAAATCACCTAAAGACATTTTAAAGGATAACAGAACGTCTTTGACACATCAGCACCTCGTATAGTTTAAAGTGGTTTTCGGCGTCAGGGTTAACTCTACTTAATCCCGTCTTTCGTTCAAATACATATACACGTGGAGGGATCATTCATCATCGCCAGCCACGACAGACGTGAATTACCGCCGCGCGGGAGGGAGGGCGAGTGTATTTTTACACAACGACTGGATCTGTAATTATAAACGCAGTTCAAATGTTGTTTTTATTACAAAGCAAAACAAAACATGCTTTCACTTCAAAGCGGCGTATGTGAGGACTCAACCACTGCAATGGAGCGTAGTGTTTTAGTTTTAATGAAACGCAAATGCGGAAAGTGTGCAGAGACGCTTGCGTCGGAACGTCTGTGTGTCTCGGCCGATTATAAGAGCGAAATGTGTCAATTATCCTCTTCAGAAAATGACGAGCTCGAGATGAAACATGAACCCGTGGGGAACTTTGAAGTAAATGCGCATGTCTGGCCGCCGAGTCTGCTTCTGTGATCTTTCACTGTGTGACATGATGCGCGATTATGCTGTTGCACGTATATGAAATGTTTTAGGGAAAGATTGCAAGAATTAGCTTCTGGTGAGCGTTGTGTATCATTCAAGACCAGTATTTCACATTTTATCTATATATTGTGTTATTTGTATTTTATTAGATTTACCCCATAGCTTGTCTACCCTGCTGAAGAAAACAACATTGGCTACATAGAAATTCTAATTATTTTCAAGACAAATACCATAATGATCAGTTATAATATATATATATATTTTTGTACTTTTTCTAGAAGGATGTTATGTTTGTTCTTGCTTTATCTGTCAGATAACATCCCAGCAATAGTCCAGCATATAGAACTCACTGAGACCATTATAATTCCCAAAACCAGTACAATTCCCAATATAGATGGTTTCTTTAGGCACATGCCTGGCCCCCACATAAACTTCCGGTTTTGTGTTTGGTTATGATATAAGTATTTATTTTATATTAGGCGTAATATTAATTTGTGTTAATATTTTATTGTATATTTATTGTTTAAATTAAATTAAAACTACTCAACATTTATTTATTCTTTGCAGAATTTGTCTACCGGAAGTTAAGTTTGAGCCACATAATGTTTATTTTGTTGCTGCTGAAACCATCTATAACCATTAAGTCCGTAGAATCCAATTTTTGTGATGTTTCTATTGTTTTTTTTTCTAGTGAGCATTTTTAAAACTTGCAGCCTAGTGTATCAGTCGCAGGCATTACTTTAGATTTTTATTTATATATTGTTTTATTTACAGGTTACTCCACATATTTTAGAAATTTTAACCATTTCAGATACAATTTTACATTTTTGCAATAAGCAATGTAGAGAAAAGGGGACCAAAAAATACAAAGAAACCTATCGGAGACAGAGAAACACCTAAGAGACAAAGAACATTCTCCCCAAATAATGTGTACAATATGAATTATCCCCAATAAAGTACCTGATATAAATTAATACCATTAGATTTTCGTTACCAGTGACTGTAGGTGCATTAAAACAGGGCATGCAGACTCTGTCCTGACGCTTCGGTTTGTGTGAATAATGCAGGCAGAATTCCTTGTCATCACTCCAGAATTTGTTTGGATAATACTTTCCACCTTACACCAGGAGATCCGCATCTCAGATGATTTATTTCACTGAAAGCAGGCAGTGGCACTATAGTAACGCATGACTGCTACAAACACGCTCACATGTAGACGCATAGACGCATACATACGCTGTGTTCAGGAGCTTGTTTTGTCTAGATGGGGCTCTCTTTTCAGTGTTATCAAGTGCTCCCTGAACTGTGAGATTAGAATAAACAACCCTGCTGAAAGGTGATAGCTGTGTTTTGGAACATGGCAGTTGGTTCATTAACTAGATAATCAATCTTCATTCTAACAACATTACAAAACCAGATACCAGCTGGTAATGACATTTAAAGATTGTCAGGATGGTGTTAAAACATGGTTCATGGTCAACAATCCAATCTAATGACCACAAAATAACTAGCTGTACATTTCTTTCTTTGTCTGATGGCTTCTCTTTTTGTATTGAGTTTTAGTGTACTGTAGTAACATTTTAATGCAATGGGGTGTTAAGCCACACGTTTTGTTCACATTGCACAACTGGTTAAAGGATTTAGAATGCATTAGACTGAATTGAACCCAATGTTAACAAGATCACTGTCCAAGCCTCGCCACCCTCTCTGTCTAATGTCACAGACAGACTTTAAATTCTCAGAGCAAATCACTGGTGACATTATGTTATGTCTCATTTTGTAGCTCACTGCATCTGTCGTCCTGGCAGATTTCTAAAGGAACGGCAGTGTAGCGTTTAAAGAGCCTACAGACACCTTTGTTTCCTTTTACGTCTGTTCATTCCTAATGGAATGGAAGAAAAGCTCACTCTACAGTCTCTCGCTTTACTGTGGCATGAGTTCAGATTCCTGTCAGGACGATGAAGGACCGCTCCAAGTCTGAAAGTCCACTTCTGGCCCGAGCTTAGCGCATTTGTGGAACAAGCGGCTTTAAGCCCACATAAAAGAAAAATTAGCCAAAGCACTGTGGGAAAACACTTACAGAAAGGCGTCCGTTGGAAGACCAATTAATTAGGACGCGATTTTACGGGCACAGTCAGTAACTTGCACGCTGACCCCCTTATGGAAAAGTGCTCAGGGAACGCGCATCGATAATATCAGCCAATGATTTTTCAGTGTTTCCCGTCAAAGTGGGACGGTGTAATTTGTTGATGTCAATTCAAGGGTGGAATATGTAACGGGAAGAGAGAGAATAGGAAGGGTTTCGGTTCAACGCGAAGACGTCATGTGAAACTCAAATGGGTTTAAGGAATCTGTAAATGGCCAGTGTATAAAAATTAGCGGCACCTAGTGGTGAGGTTGCGAATCGCAACTCACTTCTCACTCCAACCCTGCCCCCTCCATTTAAAAAAAACTACGGTGACTGACACAGGACTAAGATGTTGTCACGTTTTTGCTTCTTTGCCAAAGGACATAACTTATTTACGAAACGCACTTTGTAGAGTTTTTCCTCTGATGACATAGTAGTTATGTATTTTATATATAATTTCTGTCAATAGATCCTCCACAAAAATGACACAATGGACCTTTAAGTGCTGTCTGTTGTGAAATTAGTTTTTGTGTTTACTTTTTACTTTTGTGTTTTTTTTGTGTCAGTGTTGGGAAATGCTACGATTTTTATTATGATTTGGAGGAAATAAATGTGAAATGGAATACATGAAAAAGGATGTAATTTGGAGACTGGAAAGCATGTCTTCCATTTTCTCTTTTACAATAACTAGAATTGAAACCCAAAAAATCTGCAGACAATGTCAGTTTGATGTCATTTGTCCTAGAGAAGAGACCTGAAGTTACCTGCATTTTATGTTTTAAACAGGGATGGCGCTAGAGAGGCAGACACTTTTATAGATTGCAGGGAAAGTTCACCCAAAAATGAAAACTTTACATTATTTTTTCAAAAGATCATATTTTGAAGAATCTTAGTAACCGAACCAAAACTGATGAGGGAACACCGCTGAGACATTTTTCAAAATATCTTCTTTTGTGTTCCACAAACAACAGCATAAAAGCGTATAACTGATGACAGAATATTTATTTCGGGTGAACTGTCCCTTTAAGAAAGGTTTTGCTATTGAAAAACCCATATTGATCGACAAATATTAACCTCAAACATATGAATACATGCCTCGAAGTCTGTGGTGGTTCCAGTCTTTCTTGTAAGATGTTCCCCTGACATAAATGCGTAAATTGGCCATACGGTCTGAGCCAACTTCATGGAGGCGATACACGTCTAACATTAAACGTTGCCATATTGCCACGCTGTCTGGCAGTGACTTTACCCCTCAGCACTGAATCACAGCTGAACCACACACCCTGCAGCCCTGTTAGAAAACAGAGACTTTCCCACGGACGACAGCTGTGTTCTCATGTACGGTGTGTATGTGTATTAGGTGGCCTCTGGCGATTTCTCTCTCTCTCTCTCAGCTGGATCAGACCTGTGATGATGAATGAGGCATGTAATATCACCACGCTCGTTGGTGTTTCACGAACAAGGCAGTGTCTGCATTCCACTGCCAAGTGGACCTCCCTTTTCACGGACACACGCACACAATCGCACGTTCCGTTCCAGCCGCATGAGAGAAATCTCATATTGTCTCCTCTCTGACAGCGTTGGACAAGCCGGACTATTTTTAATCTGACAGATTGTCGGACAATTACTCAACTAGTCGACTTCATGACCGGTTTTATAGGCTTGTAATTGCAGTTGATAAGTTATTTCCCATCAGGACCCTTCCCACACTAGCAGCTTAAACAAAAAAGACAAGGCGACTGACAGATGCTTTTGTAAAGCGAGTAGATTGTAGATTCTTACAGATGAATAGCCCAAGACTAATCCCTGCCATTAGTTCCACTGCCTTGTTTTACACGGTGTTGTTTTTCTGTTTTGTCCCTCCACGCTCGAGTTGTCATGCCATATCAACATAAATTGTACAGCTGGTTTAATGTAACATCTCTGGCCACAGGCACAGGTGTAAGATAGGGACCTCGAGGAACAGAGATCACTTTACCCCCGCTGCTCTTCACTGGACATTCTTGCTGGATCATGATGTTTGACAGGAAAATGAAACACCCTGTGAGAAAAATGCTTTTGTTTAGAGCTGTCAAAAGGACATCATGAAACAGAGAGTTGTGGGTTTGAAATAGATTTGGATGAGTCATACTCAGAGCCACAGCAACTGTACATCAGTTGATTTTAAATTTATACTTATTAATAATGATAAAAAATAGATGATATAAAAACACGCTGGTGGGTTAGAAAAAACAAATTTAGATACAAATTGGAATATGATTTATTGTCTAAATATTAAAAGGAACTCGCTTAGACTGCTACAACAACTAACGTAGATATGCATGTTTACTTTTTTAATAAGTGGCTTTTAAAAATCGTCGCAGTTTTTTTCGAAACCTTGTATGTCCAGATTCACAGATTTTCTTTTGAAATGATTAAATACTGTGTTGTGAAAGTTGACAAGCACTTTTTAAGACTTTTATTGTTTAGAATTTTGTAAAAACCCAGTGACAAACATAAAGAATGACTAATAATAATAATGTGTGATAAATTCGATCACAAGATTCATGGTTTATGAAGGATAGCAGTAATATGCATTTGTATTTTTTATAGGTGTTTTTTATTTAATAAACAGTCATGCTTGTTAGGAAGTGGTACTTTAATGCTGCAATCTGTAACTGTTTTTTGGTTTTAAAATAAACAAAATTCATTACTAAAGTTAATAAACAACCCATGTTCAAAACTGTTACTTTACCTTCCACCCATTCACCACTGTAAGCTTATTTTAATGATTTATTATTTGAGTCGCTGGGTTCGATCTCACGGAAAATGACCAGTTAAAGTCATACTCCAACATTTAACGACACTGTATGTATGTTAAGTAATCTGCAATTTTTATTTTTCAGCAGAAATTATATGATATAGAGGCAAACGTTACAAATTGCAGCTTTAATATAATGAACTTTAAAGGTTAGCTTGAATACAAAACCAAAAAAGCCAGTTAGACTAGAACATGTTAGATTTTCGGGGCTGAAGATCTGTTTATTGTTATTATTAAAATCTAGATATTTCATTCGATGTATTGGTGTTTTTCTTTAATAAATTTGTACTTTGTCTACTGGTAAACTGGGGGGGGGGCAGTGCATAAAATCTATAATACATACATATGAACATATGAATTCAATATGAATGGCCCTGTCTGTGAAAACCAGTCTAAAGTCTCAAAATCTAATTATGAGATTATGAGCATCAATATTTGATTTCAACCATTCGTTTTGTTATGATTTCAATCTTTGACATGGCCTCACTCAGGCCAGATATCAAGATTATATTTTCACAAACTTTTTTATATAGAAAACAGTAAAGCGCAAAAAATAACTTTAGCTAGGTTTTCACAGGCAGGGTCACAAATATCAAAGTCCATTTTTTTAAGGAGACGCAACCAAACACGAAGTGTTCTCTTTATATCCATTAAAAACCCAGTCAGCTCTTACTCATATAATTGAGTTAGAAACTCTGGGCAGCGACCCAGCTTTAACCCAGCGGCCCTGTTGCGTGCTGAAGAGCGGTGTTGTAGCCGAACAGATGTAGTGTGAAGTGAATCGCTTCCCTGTGATCCAGCCCTCTGCTCTCCGCACCTGTTAGCTGGGTGCAGGCGACCATGCTGTGAGCATATGCTGTGAGGGAGTCACCGGTGACCTCCGAGAGTATTGAGTTGCCCATCTCAGTGCTCTTTATCTCTCTCCATGTATTTTCACTTTTCTTGTCTCTGTGCTTATAATGTCAGTGATCAGACAGTACCGCTGCAATTACAGCCTCTGTGAGAGAGTGGAGAGGGTTGGATGAGGATGTGGGATGTGTTTTTTCCAGCCTTTAACTCTCTGCTATAGAACTGTTCATCACATAACATAGAACAGATCACAGCATGAGATAGTGCCGGACCTTAAACTTGTGAGCTTTCTTTCCTCTGCAGAACACAAAAGAAGATATTTGGAAGAATGTCGGTAACCTACAACATTGGACCCCGTTGACTTCCATTGTATGGACGCAAAACCGCTGTGACATTTCTCAACATATCTTCTTTTATGTTCCACAAAAGAAAAGTCATACAGGTTTTGACATGAGGGTGAAAAAATGATGTCAGAATTTTTATTATGGACAAAATTTCACCTCAATGCATGTTTTTTTTTTCAACAGAGAACATGCTGCCGCTATCTCTTCAGTTGAATTACAATTTTCTCTCTCTGTCTCTTTTAGAGGATCTGGACGACCTACGCATGGAGGGGGTCACTGGCCTGGTGCCGTCCGGCAGTAAGTTCAGCCAGGGCCGAAGCTCGTACTCTTCAGAGCCACAGGCCAAAGTCACTCTGAACATCTGCTCAAGGTGTGCAAGGTAAATATTGATACAGTGACCAACCGGCTCTAATCGACTCAATGACTTCACCTCTAACCACTAGATTCTCCCTTCACCACCTCGGCAAACCTCCATTTAACAACTCAAGCGGTACGGACAATGTGAACAATGTTATCATTAGATCCCCAATAGAATGTACTGCCATACGTCTTAGTCAAGACACGATTCACGAACGCTGACCTCTGTTTGCTGAGAAGCTGCGACCGAACCCCTTTCAGCCAGGATATGAGGGCCACACATCGCATTCCATCTAAAGTTAAACGCAGAGCTGAAAGGGAAAGATTACACGCTAAGGGAAACCTTTGCATTTATCACACTTACAGTAGGTGACTATGATGTGTGCACTTATCTGTATGTACCTGCAGATCTAACACGGCTATCTTAAGAGCGCTGCAGAAATCTGCTTGTAGTCACAAGACAGTGATAGGCTTCATTGTCACTTGTTTTATCATCACACGCTTCCTGTTTTGTAGTTTGCGTCTATGCAGAACGATCACATTTCCCACCGCCAGCTCTGATTGGCCGACGCATCGCTTGCATCCGATGCCAGGTTGTGATAAGACAAAATCTGTTGGGTCAGATGGCTGGCACACTCCTACATCCATTCCGTTTTCTTTTGTTCAGCTCTTTCTTCTCCTTGCTTTTCTGGCTTTTATCAGATCCACTGCGGACACATTAAACATTCTTTGCAGTCTACGAGATTCTAAACACATCTAGATGAATGTTTATCGCATGTTTGTTTGTTAACTGTTTATCACATCGATGTGGAAGTACATTTGTTTATACCGTGGGTTGAACGCTTAGGATTGTGGATGTGACCCAACCCGGATAGTTATCTAGGACAGAGCTGAGGTTCCTTCTGCTTCTCCTTTACCATGTGAAATGATTGAATTTTTCTCCAATACGCCACATCACTGCAGTGCCAATTTGTAAATGCTTAATCGTCATTGTTGGCTACGCCCTCACCTTTGGTGAGTGGCGCAACTTGAAGCTAATGGTTGGACGTGAAAGTGGGCCTTGATACAGATTTCTCCTTTGAGTTCTGGATGCACAATGGTGCTAGAGTAATCACGCTGAGATGTCCTCACCGATGGAAAAGATGATTGCGGGTTGTTTGGCAGAGAATGGATTGCATCACTCAAGAAAAGCGAAGAGCGAGATGCACAGTGGCGCTTTTCAGAGTCGACACTCTTGCGTGACGTCCTGGTGAATGCTTCCATGTGAATGAGTGGCTCTCTCAACACAGTAACTTACTGTCTGAGAGCCAACACGCAAGGTTGTCTGACCTTTCACAATAGGCCTGAGTAGAGATGAGGGTAAACACGAAACAGGGTGAACACATAGTACAGTGGTGGGCAGATGTATTTGCTTATAATGCACAGTCAGGTTAGATTAAAGGGATAGTTCACCGCATAATGAAAATGTATTTACTCACGCTCATGTCACTTCAAACCTGGCTTTCTTTCTTCTGTAGAACACAAAAGAAGATATTTTGAAGAATGTTGGTTACCAAACAGCACTGCCCACCATTGACTTCCATTATATGGACACAAAATGGTGACAGATATTTTTTTGAGTAATCTGTCCCTTTAAACTATCAAAATATGAAGTGTTTGGTACAAAATGGAAAAAACTTGAAATGGTATTTATTTTTACAAACCTATTTAGTGAAAAGGCAATCTTGTGTTGGTTCCTTGTTTTTTTTCTAAGACTCCTTAAATTCTTCTCAAAGCTGTTCGAAATTCAGTTTACATTCCAAGTACTATGCAACATGCATACAAAATCAATTTGGCCACTATTGTAAATTTGTATTGCTCTTTTATAGCTAAGAAATATAGGTTTTTTAAGAGAGACTAAAGCAGAAGTCTTCGTTTGTTGCTCTTTAGGAAAACATTTGGAGTGATGGGAACAGAGGACTTGAACAGGTTTTTCGTTTACACATACTCAACACTTTCTCTGCCTGTTGTTTTCTCTAACTGACCCTGGGTGTTTGTTCGGACACCTGGAGCCTCTTCAGTACTGTATCACACCGACCTTCCTGCAACGACAGCAGCTAAAGAACATGCCAGAAATGATGCCTATTTTGTTTTTCTTTTTTTTTACTTTGTTTGCCTGGGCATGTGGCTACCGGACAAACATTTTCCACATTTCCTAAGGCTCAGGTGGAGAATCCTTTTATCTGGTCATTTGTTATCTCAAGTGGTCAATGAGTGAAGAACACGGTTCTTAACAGTCTGGAAAAGTTGGGTATTCGAATCAGTATTCTGACTATAGGTCTTTTTTTAAATAAATACAATTAGTCGTTATAGATTTTTTGTATTATATAGTTTTAGCAATTTTTCATAAGATTGCAGTCCAGACAGCTACTAATATCAAAACGTAAATACATTAGATTTGTTACCAGATGGACTGCAGTATATATACAAACATATTTCACAATGAATTATGAAATGTAAACTTATGGTTTGTAATGTATTCTCAGCCATACTAAATCTCCAGCAGGGATACGTTGACTTATAATACACTATTGTAGAAAGGTCATGGGATTTATTCCTTATCTGCCAGAGTCTGTCGTCTTCACATAATGAATGAGGTGGCAGATGACAACCACACATGCTTAAAACAACAGTTTATGTGGAAGTACCACAATGATAGATGTTACATTGCTGACCACAGGAGGGCATGGGGGAATCACTTTAATAAAAAAAACTACAAAACACATTTAGCACACATTAGCTTGGTTTTGGGTGGTTATGTTTAGATTTACATTGTGCCTTGTTGTGGGCGCTTTTATCTCAGCATTTAATGGACATGTGCATTTCGAATCAAACCCATGACTTTGGAGTTGCTAGACTCTTCACGATGGTGCTTCACGATGCCATGGAAGACCCATTTTTGGATAAATCGCTCCAAAAAGATCCTTTAACATCTGATAAACATTCTGCTTTACAAAAGTAAGTTTCTTTAGATTATAAAAAATAAAGAAATTCGGCGCTTTCCGACCGGATAAGTTCAGGAACAAAGTTCCGAATCGAGTAAAGAAAGCTGTCCTATAATATGAAGTAAATTTTCCCTCAGGCCATTTCCCCGATCACATTCGTACAGGCAAAAATAACTATTTAGTGACGTAAGCTGTTCCACAGCAACGTCATTTAAGCGCGTCTGTCGAACATCGACTAACAACAGATTGATGGAGGATGCTTTGATCGGTGCTGTGTTCAGCCAGTCAGCGTTTGCTTACGTCACAGGTCGTTCCTATCCTGCTGGATTAGACCCTTCCAGGGGCGTTGCTAGACCTAAAGCTCTACTGGAACATAGGCCCCCATAACTTTTTCTATCACTTTTTTTCTTAAAACCTGCTGTGTGCAAGAAGTCCAGGTTCTTGGACTGTCCAGACTGGACTACTGCAATGCATTACTGGCTGGACGTCCAGCTTGCACAACCAAACCTCAACAATGATCCAGAATGCAGCGGTAAGGGTGGTCTTCAATGAACCGAAGAGAGCACACGTCACTCCTCTCTTCATTAAGTTACATTGGCTCCCTATAGTCGCTCGCATCAAATTCAAGACTCTGCTCCTGGCCTACAAGACCACCGCTGATTTGGCATCCCCTTATCTTCACTCGCTAATGCAGACTTATGTACCCGCCAGATCCCTACGCTCTGAAAATCAGCAGATTCTGTGGCCATCTTTAAGAACCGCCTGAAAACACATCTCTTCCGTCAACACCTGAACGATCAGTTCTGACCTCTATCTCTTTTCTACTCTTAAAAAAAAAAACGTTCCTCTGTATACTGTGGTAGGCTGTATGAGACCAGTTTTTTTTTGCACTTATGCTTTTTGTTGTCCTTAGGGTGTTCCAATTGCTTCCATTGTTTAACTCATCTGTAAGTCGCTTTGGATAAAAGCGTCTGCTACATGAATAAATGTAAGCATGCAACACAATGCACTATACAAACTTCCCTTGCTTAAACCAAGTAATCCTATAGTGCAACAATACTAGGGAATGTAAACATTATGTTTAAAAAAATATATATCAGTCGCGTGTTGTCACCCTTGCGTGCCTGCGTTCGCCTGCGCAACTGCGTACTTTGCAGTTGTTGGAAGGAAACCCACAGACGCACATGGACAGATTTCTGCGAGAAGATACAGCACGAGTTTGTGTTTTCGGACCGGAAGTGCACGACTGCGTTGCTTTTACAAGAGTGAATTAGGTTACTACGTTGCATATAGATCATTTTTTGTCGCTGTTATCAATTTAAATGATTACACTGACAAATAAAATAAATTGTTCAAACTTAAACTTGAAGTTCATACTGGGGCACCGACGCCACTTGACCCTTCCTCAGAGAAGAAGCTAAAGTGTTCCTCCAAAAAGGTTGTTTCAAACTAAAGTTGGGTCTGGTTCCTGCGGTGCGAACTCAACAAAAAAAGGGTACTTCCGGCAAATCGTCCTGAAACTATGAAATCGTTCCTGCGGTGTCCTGGTTGTCCTTACAGGAACCTCTGAGTTAAATGGTTCTTTAGGGAACCAAACATTATTCGTTTATGGCATCACTGTCAAATCCCATATCAAAAACACAACAATTTGTTACTGTTTTATGACTATGAGATGGATAATTCATATAAATTCCTCTCAACGTTTGTTTAAGTACGATTTGCTTCATGCCAGCGACGGTTATGTTTAAGTGCAAGGTTATTGGGCTTTTGTTTTTCTACTAATCGTACGTTTCTGTGCAATTCACATCATACAGATTCATGTGAATTATCCACCTCATACAATGGGTGAATGAATAGCATTGAGATCAGGCTGAAAAATTGAGTTAGCGATTAAATAAGCTGGTTTTCGCGACGATATATTACATGCAAAACTAGCACGGCTGTTAAGTGAAATGTTGATGTTGGGCTAATAGAGCAGCTCCGGCTATTCTCATCAGCTCCTCTACATAGAAAAGGAGAAAAATATATAAGAGGCTGGATAGAGAGACAGAAAATGATTTAATTATCAATCGTGCAGTGAAACACTGTAGGACGTCAGGCAGTGTATTTGGTGTGTCATAAAAGAGGTGTTGTTCGTATTTTTGTCATTGTGTGTAATAGCTGGCCTCATTGCGTACAGGAAAAGGCACGCAATGGCAAATGCGAGAAATGTGAAATGAAACAAGCCTATCATTTGCTAAGTGTAGCATTTGGTGATTTACAGTTCTGAAGGAAAACCGCTCCGAAATAACAGTTTAAGAACAGAGGGCTGTTGAGAAATAAGGTAGGATTTAACATGCTTTGGGTCTACATTTTCCAGACTGGAACATTTTAATTGGTTTAATTGATTCTGCACAGATCACCTTCACACATTTTGATGTTGAATTGTCTCTTTTTTCACTGATATGCACATAAATGACTGATTCCTCTATATGACAGCTCCTGATCACTATTCTTTCATTATATTATAAAGGGCACCATCAATATTAATACGATATAATGTGAAACCTCTGTGAGCAACACCTTTCTAGACAAGATCTTAATCCCAATTTTATCCTTTAGAATATGACATCATAAATGTTCTGTGTTTATAACAGCTACATTGTCACACGTTTAGTACAGTGTTGTCAAATCTTAAGCGTTCCCCTGTTAGCCTTGTCTACATTCCAGCCTGCTCATATCCTCATCTTTCCCCGATAGTGATAAGACAAATGGAGTGCTTTGACTCGGTCTCATTACATTTGACGAATAAAGACTCGCTCTCTCCACTTGTTCTCATCCGGCAAAGACACTGGGCAGAAAGAGAGATTTTATTAGATACCCATCTTATACACAGAGTTCTTTCATAACCTCAGCTGAGAGTTTATTCTGAAGGAAGAACACGATAGGATTTTCACTGTTATCTTTCACAGCTATCATAACTGTGGGGAGAAATGCAAGGCGCTCGGATGAAATGAAAACGGTCTTTCTTACAATGATGCTTAGTTTTTTGTGTGTTTTTTAGGCTTCAAGGGGATAGCCTCACTCCTGGAAGACCAGAGGAGGAATCAGCACCTCATGTAGCAGAGCAAGCTGTGCCAGAAATACCATGTAAGTTGCCAAGGGCTGTGGCTTTAATTTTTAGGGGCTGGGAAAAGACTTTTATGGACGCCCTGAAATGATGATATGGGGATGTGAAGCTTTACAAAAGTATACAATAGAACAAAAGAATTCATACTACTATTTTATTTTGTTAAATATATATTTTTCTGTTATAATTTGTTTTGTTTATTATTTTTTATAATTTTCTTTATGGCATGTCATGCTTTATTTTATTTTATTTTTTGTTGTATTTTGTTTGGTTTATTATTTTATTTAGTGCTTTTGTTTTGTTAAGTTTAAACTGAACTTGATAAGAATCTTATTGGGCCCCGTCTCATCACAGGGGTCAGGACAATTTTTCCGGAGGCCTCCCAAGCAGTACCAAAGACATCTCCTCCTGCCCGTTCCCTTTATTGTCTTGCACGATCCCCTTAAATCATATCATATACAAACAGATCAGATTTATGTGAGTACTGTATCATGTTATGTTGTCTGCTGCGAGGGCCTGGCACTTTGTGTGCGAGTCAATCATTCATACCGTACCGAAATTTAATCTCTCCATTGTCTCTCTTGGGGCCCCTCAAGTGCCGTCACCAGAGTGTGGGAGCGTACTGTGAGCGTGTGTGCGTGTGGTAATGGCCTCTATGTGCTTTTTGTTTCTGGAACAGGTCCATTACCCGCGGTGACAGAAACACTAACAGCAGTAGAAGATCTACAGACGGCCTCTCAGGTGACAGGGCAGGTAGGTGATGCTCACCCAGCCAAACTGTTTATTATATCACTTTCCCCAAGTCATTATGATCTACAGTATAGCATCATCTCCTTTATGAACGCTGTCAAAGAGACTTAGATCATTTTTCTGGAAAGACGGCGCCCAGTGTGACTTGACTGTTTGTGCTTGTCAACCTGGAGGGGACGTTCCCCTAGCTAGCAAAACAATGAATAAGACATTACCGTGCACTACGATGCCTCTGATTAAGCTTGTGCAGGGTTTGGATGAACGCAGTTTTGGCTGTTTACTAGGAAAGCACAGAACGCACGCAAGAACCGTGTCCTCCTCACGGAGTATCATGTTGTTGATGGGATAGTGTTCGTTTACATTCGAGAGAGGGGTCAGCGAGGACACCTGTGCTTTAGAAATCCCCCATTTCATCAAACCTGTCAACAAAAGCCGCCAAGAGACCAGAACAAATTTCCAACGTGGAACATAATAATAAGACTCTCACTGCACTCTGACGTAGCAGAAAAACACTTTGAAAACCTCACAGGAATTTAACTGTATACTGGTTTCTGTCATTGTACTGTAGCAACCTCAAGCTCCATCTTACTCATCGTGAAGTGGTTATTTTTCTATCAGCACTGAGAGCAGTTGTAATTACAGAGGAGAAGTGTTGGAAAAATCTTTATGGAATTGTTGGCTGAGTGTGGAAGCTTATGGGCTGGGAAATCCAGACAGACTGGCAACAACAGGCGTGTGAGGCTTCTTCATTTCTTTATTGGGAACATGCTCCACTTTGTCTTTACCAAAATTTCCCAAGAAACCGCTCTACAGAATAAACAGTGCCATCCAGACATCACACAGAGCATACTTGGGCAAACTATGGCCTGCTAACCCGGGCATATGAGTCATTTATTTTTGTCCGAAAAAATGACACAGTGGACTACACAAATAGACGTTGTAATTGAATAATATATACATATTATAACACACCTGCAAACTTGTCGCTTTTTGGCGAAATTCGCGGTTTAGAATGCCATTCTTGTGAATCGTATAGGTGCACTTCTCTGAAAACGCAAACAAATAAATATAATTTAAGATGTTTACTTCCGACTCATTATGCCAGCAGCATGGGTCTCATTTGCGTATAAGCTACACCTAGGTCATACTTCCTAGGTGTCATGTGGTGCACTTGAAAAACTTGTGCAGGCCAAAAGACTAAAGAAATCAATTTTACCAGCAATTTGTGGCTGGTGTGACAATTTTTTTTTAATTGAAGCAAATATTCTCTTTTTTCTTGTCAGAGTGTGCCAGAAAGCACAATTTATATGTTAATATTAGAAAAAGATCTTATGGGGAGGATGCCCCCATACCCATCGCACCGCCCCCAACAACCCCCCACCCCTTTGATATGTCAGTCACCTGTTTCACCTTTTCCGCGTTTGCAGGTCTTTTACAAAGAGTGGTCAAATTAAAGTATATAAATAATGTAACACATTGTGTAAATAAAGAAATTATTATCATTATTATTTCAAAGCTCCTTTTTTCTTAATTCCACCCAATGTTTGCGCAGTTACTCAATCTGGCAACCTACCTCCCCAGGTATTGATTAAATAGTTGATGAGTGAATGATAGAGTCGTAAAAGACAAATTGATAACTATACTATTTCAGTAACCATTTTCAAATTTTTATTGGCTATTCACACAACCATACAGGCAAAATACAGGGTGAATAGTCCCCTTATCCACAGTTATATTCAAGAAAAATGTGAAACTCTGGCAACCATGGGCACGCCGTGTCACTTCTTAGAAAAGGTGGTGATGTAAAAACTGAAAGATAGAGACTGTTAAGAATAAAAAGATAAACTCTTTTGAATTGTATATTGCCTGTTATATATAAATACAAGAAAAATAGTCTCACTTTTCACAATTATGCTCAATAAAATTTTAAAGCAGAACATTGTACACCAAAAGTAATTACGCTAATTATAATATGTTGCCTCTTGTGTACTATTTACCAGCCAGTGTGGCCCCCGTGCCAAAACTTTGCCCACCCTGGTATAGGGCCTCATGCACCCTCAACTCTTCTTTCTCCTCCACACAGAAAGACTCTTTACTTTAGCGTGCATTCTGTAAGACCAGTCTCTCTTCCTAAAAGCAAAGAAGCGAGAGAGAGAAAGAAAGAAAGTTTAAAAGGGGGCCCCATCGTCTATAGATTAAACCGTGCCAGTGAGCTCAAAGCAAGACGACTAATGTTTCCCACATGGAGCGGCAAGTGTGAAAGGATCAGATCACCTACTGCAGCTTTTTAAAGCCTGATATGGTTGTTTTCTGTTTAATTGCTTATTTTGGGCTCTATTTGAAAGGCGAATACGATTTGTCTTCCTAATAGTTAATTGCTTTAACAGGTCCTTGGAGGTTCTCTCCCCTCGCCGCCCAGAATGGCACAGAAAACAAAACGTAATGCAGTTATGAGCTGAGTCACTTCTTTTGACAACAATAGTCAAGGGGGCTGTATCTGCGCGGATCTCTTCCAAGCTGTAACTCATGTTCTTAGCACTGTAAATGATGCTCATGATGGGCGGAGAGGCTCATGCGCTCCAGATTGCATAAAGCGTCTTGGGAAATTTGGCCTTTGGACAACCTGTGTTTATTCAGATGTTTTTATGATCTGTATTGTGTGCTTTTGCTGTCATGTAGAATAGTGTACAATTAAATCATATTAATACTCATATTAAATAGGACTGCCAAACAATTAATCGTGATTTATCGCATCCAGAATAAAAGTTTGTGTTTACATAATACATGTCTGTACTGTGCATATTTATTTTGTATTTTTTAAAACATACACATGCATATATTTAGGAAAAATTTTAAATGTATAAGCATTTAAATATCATTTCAAATATTGATAAATATAAACAAATACATGTAAATATTTTCAAAATACGTATACATGTATGTTTATGTGTACGTGTTTATGAATACAAAATGAATATGTACAGCAGACTGACATATATTATGTAAACACAAACTTTTATTCTGGATGCCAATAATCACGATAACTCGTTTGACAGCCCTTATAAAAAATAGATAATAATTAAACTGACAAACAAAAATTATAGGTGAATTTCTGAAAACAAACTGTATATAACATTTACTTCAAAAATTACATGTACTGTAGATGTTATGTATGTCATTTTACAACTGAGATGCAAATTTGAAGTGAATTTAACAATTTGGGATTTTCAAAAATACGGGAAAATTCTGTAAAATAAAACAGTAAAATGCAATAACATTACAGTTTTTAACAGTCTATGAAAATACTCAAATAATTTAACAAATTTTGTCTCAACTCAAGCAGCATATGTGCTATAGAGAATCCCCAAATTGGCCCAACAAAGGTCAATATACAGCTTAGAGTCACACTGATTAAAAGTGTACACATTGAATCCACTGAAATTCACTTTGGATCAAAGCATCTGCCAAATGCATAAATGCAACAAGTTACACTGACAGCCCTATTCATTCAGCTATTCAGTAGTTCAGTGTGGAATGTAAAAAGTCAGAAAATGTTACTGTTAGTTGTTAATTATTCATTCCGTCTGGTGCCAGATTTGCTTCATATGAATCAGATAATACTTAAGTAGTTCTCTAATCAGCCCTGTGGTTAAACGTAATGAAATATCAGCTTTGCTTTCATGATGTAATTGAATGAGCCCTTGTGTGCCTGTTACTTTATTAAAGTGAAGTGTTTGATATTTCTCTGCATACATTGATTATGCCTTTGTAACATAATGTCTACATGCTAAAAGATTTGTTTGTGTAAGGCTGGAAAATGAGGATATGGGATTTTATTTAACAATGTTTGTTGTCACAACCTCCCAACTTCGCTGATCTGAAATATATCAACTTCAACCTTTTCTATTAAAAGTGGCCTTTCTTTGTAATATAAGCCATGGCACATTCATGGGTTTCTCTCATGTGGTTTCCGGTCTTGATTGTTTTAGTTCTGGGGTGATATTGAGAAAATAGCCCTGTGGTGAGTTTGCTTTAACTGTGAGATCTCTGTGCGGACCAAAGAAGATTTTTGAAACTGATATTTCTGATTAGTCTACTAATTCTTGACTTATTGCCTTAATATTGCTTAGACGATATGCAATATTACATCAGTAGAAATCATTGTGTTCATAGAATAAATAGTGGTAGAATACACTTTTGGAGTTGCAGTTCAATGAAAACAACATGTCCTCATCTCTACATTTGTATTACGTAGTAACTTCAATATTCATACTGTAGGCATAAGCAAACATGCATGCCCACATGCAACCAACCACAGATCTCAATAACATGGCCCGGCATGCAACTCAATATTCTGTTGATTACAAAGCAGCAAAAAAATCATTTTTTGTTTCAGATATCCCGTGGAATAAAATCATCAGACAAACAAAGCAAATGACTCACCTTCCACAGGCCTCAAAAACAAAGCATTTTCGAAAGATGTCGTGTACTCTGGTATTTTTTCGGCTTGTCTCATCCATTGGTGCTAATATGTTTCGATTAAGTTTTAAGGGAGAACGTCTGTTTGTCGGTTATTGATTGCGATCCTCATTATCATTCAATATGTACAGGTCCCTTTGTATAAAAAACATTTCTTACGCATCCTCAGCGTATTGTTATGACAAGAATTCTAACCCAAAACAGTGCGTTTATTTGGAGTTTGATACTATGATCATTTTTGTGTTATAGCCTACCCCAAAATAGCTGTTGTTTTCAACATATGGTTGGGTAAAAAAAACACTTTAACAATGTTAAATGTTCTCTTAAAATAAACTCTCATTGAACTTCTAGAACAAAGGAATTTGCAGACAAACATCACAAAGACCACAATCTTCACTCTTTTCTGTTCTCCGTGTTCATGGTTGTGTTCAGCATGATCCATATGTTAGACTGTGTTTAAACCCATCTATTCAGAATATAACTGGTTGAAAGAAGTCATTTGAGTGGATTGCATGTGGTTTGTTTGACTTTTGCAGGTGCAGACATTATGTGATGCTGTAGGGCTCTTCTCCTACGCTTCAGAGTTTAATCAGATAATACGTTTGTTATTGTCTATTTCCCATTTTCTTTTGGCACCATGCCATCGAACATACATTAGGTGATTATACACACTGCCAACACGAGTAGATTTAATAAACCTTTGTGTCGAGACTTCGTTTCCGTCTGTCGTGCACTTATCCGGAGCACCAGAGGGCAGGTGGAGCCTGGTAAAGGATCTCTCGTGTAGTATTTGCTATTCAATTGTATATGGATTTAATCTGCTAGTAGCTGAAATTACATTTGATTTTCTTAATGGACGTCTAAAGCGAACTGCAAATTAAATATACACAGATGTTGGACGACAGTCTGTGCGTGCTTGTACGAAATGTCACATTTAATGCCATTATCCGCTTCAAGTGGCTTTTAAGACGTGCATCTCTTAAGTTTTAGTTTTTTTTACATTAACAAATGTGAAATGGCAAATCTGAAAAGTATTTTTTCAGAATTAACTTCAGACATCACTTCTTTTCTCTAAAGTGGCGATGGCATGGAACACGTGTCGTGAATCGTGGGGAAGAACCCATTTACATTTACATTTAGACATTTAGCTGACGCTTTTATCCAAAGCGACTTACAAAGAGTTTAGGAGCAATAAACGATATGTCATACAGGAGCCATACAGTAGGTGCCAATATAAAGTTACTGGTTTCAACAAAAGCTAGACCAATACCTGTTTTTGTTTTTATTTGTCTGTCAAGTATTCACAGAAGAGATGGGTTTTAAGTCGTTTTTTAAATGTTGTGAGAGATGTGGTTGACCGGACAGAGTTAGGAAGAATGTTCCACCAGGAAGGAGTTGTGAATGAATTTGCATTTGCATTTGAAGGCAGCAGGGATTACAGGGGTTAACAAAAAGGATTTATTAAACAAAGAACAAAGCAAAAAACCACATGATGGGGTATAACACAACAAACAGGATAATAAAGAGGACGTAGACTAACTAACACTAAACTAAACTAAACAACACTTGACATAAACTAAACTAAACAACACTTGACATAAACTAAACTAAACACTTACTAGACTTGATTTGACTTGACTTGACTTGAGTAATCCACATAGGAAAAAGCACACAGGCACACGAGCATAGAATACACACATGAATACACAACGCACTGCAACAAGACAGTAAACACAAGGGCATTATATAGGGATCTAAATCAGGAGGGAACAGGTGCGGGGCATGAACTAATTAACATTCAATAATGAAGAGACGAAAGGGCGGGAACAGAGACGAGACCAGAGAGAGCATATGGAAGACCAGAAGGGTCAAAATGTCTCTCTCCACACAAAACAAGGGATCCTGCCCTGATTCTGCCACAAGAAATACCTGACATGATGAGGCAGAATCATGACAACACGAGTTGCTACATCAAACACGCAAAAGCGTTTAATACGTTACTTCCTCACAGCAACTCAATGAAACGGGTGTAAAAGCAAAGAAAAAGAACCTCGCATTTCATCCCTCTCTCTCCCTCACAAACCTAGCAAACAAACAGTGGAAGAAGCTTTCAACTGGTTTTAAAAGCCCAGTCTGGAGGGACTGAGGTAATGTGGTTAGTGGTATTTTATTCCTCGCGCCAGGGCCGGCTGCCATTCTTTATTGCGCTTGTGGCAGGTCGGTGTGGGCAGAACTCTCCGTGTACAGGCTAAACATCGCTGTGGCTTGAGCCTGTAAAGATCCAAAACGCGTAGATGTGACAGCAGGCAATGAGCCAAGGCAATGTTGTCCCTATGTGGTAAATAGAACGAGGCCAATTATGTTTTTGAATTGCCACCGAATGCAAATCTCTGACGATGCAAATCTCCGACTTTCTCTTGTGGTTTCTGAACCTGCTTCCAATGAACTGGACTTTGTCTGAGCGATTCCAGTGGCGGTGTGTGGGGCTTGACGGGCATAAGAGAAACCCCACAGTTATAATAGCCTGTTAAATGTGCTTTGAGAAAAAAAATGTTGTGATTTCCCAGAGAGCATTGAAGTGAATGGGGGGTTGGTTGCCAGTGGTTCGGCACACAAGCACATAGTCTCTGGTCCACAGACGCTGTAGAGTACTTCAGATGTGGACAGTTGCTTTGTGGTCTCTTATTTATCCTCATTGTGGATTTTATTACTGAAGCAATTGGATCCATGTTTGTAGAAAGTGGTCGCAATCTCCAGCTTTGTTAGACTAGTTGGTGAACACGCATTGCAAGCGTCAAACAGCTTGTTTGGATAGTAAACGGTTAAGTTAACCCATTTATCCTCTGAATATGAATGATTACAAACATCTCTTGGCAGCAGCTCATAATTTCTAAAATACTTTATATACACTCTCGTACATATTTATTTGTTGTTTCTGTAAATGCAGACGCTTGTATAGAAAAATGTTAAAACACTAGTAGAAGAGATCTCTTCCCGGCATGTTTATGAACGTCACATTAAGCGGTGGCTGCTTCCCGATTTAGTGTGTTTGTATGCGTCCCCTTCTTGTTGGTCCTGACTTGACTTCTGCCTTCTGGAAATTCAAGGCCTTAAAGCCGGAATTAGATGTGGTTTTATTTGTGTATTCGTCTTGGGGTGTGTGGTTATATACGTGTGTACAGTATGCTTGTGTTTTAGAGGCCGTTTACACAAGACCGTTTTCAACGAAAAACGTTTGATGTATTTTGGCTGAAAACACATACTTTTGAAAACGGGTCTCAAAGTGCACGTTTTTGAAAACGACGGCATTGTCGTCTCCATGTAAACTCTAAAAGCAGCGTTTTCCAAAAACGATGACGTCATACACATGTGTATTATGCGTTCAGCCTGTCGGCATGCGCAAGTATTTCCAAAACAATGGCAGCCTTCCTGCTATATGTTTGTGCTACGTGACATACTTGTTAACATTTTTCCAGCAAAATGGGGATTTACTACACCACTACGACCAGTGGAGGCATATTATTTATATACACAAACTATAAACACACATACACCCTGACAAAGTGCATTAAAAGCGATTTTAGCTGTAAACAGGGTAGGCGTATGTGGGCAGGCATGTAGTGTTTCTTTACACCGCAACATCGCCATCCACTGTCCTGCATGCATAATGCAGAGTTTTTATTCGTTTTCCCGGATCAGTGTAAATGCAGATTGTTTTGAAAACGCTGTCATGTGATGTGAAACTTTTTAAAAACGTAAAGGAAAAATGTATCTTGTTTTTTATCGTGTGAACGTACTCTAAGTGCTCCAGATGGCTGGTTGAAATGTTAATGAAAGACAACATGTTGCATTTTACACACTCTCAATCCATCTGCTCTCCTCAGGGCTTTAAGGATCTTTATAAAAACCATTAAAAGTTAATGCCTGTACGTTTTGCTGTGGGAGCAAACGGTCAAAGCAGGAGATATGGAGAGCAACAAAGGTCTGAATGTAGGAGGTTTTCATAACTGTGTAGTATCTCGACTTGCCCTCAGTAATATTCTGTATGACACATATTTCTTGGCCAGGGTGAGTGGATGTGTTTACTGGTACGTATGATGCTGTTTGTGGCCTGGCATTAGATGTGATGAGCTTACGCTGTCCCTTGTTACTGAATATATTGCTTTATGTAATGCTTGGACAGAGATGATGCTCTTTGTGCTCAACCCTTGCATGCTAACTTTGTTGCTTTTTTAGGGGAAAACGTTTTTGTATGAAATTTTAGCTTGACAGTTGACAGCCCCTACACCAGCCAATTGGAAATGGATCCCATTACTCGGTTTACCAAAAATATAGAAAAAATCTAGAGATAGATCACCCAAATTGATGTTCAAATTACTTTTTCTACTGTGGAACACAGAACACTGGAAGACAATTTGAGAAATGTGTTCATAAAATGGAAGTCGATGGGAGCCGAGGTTGTTTGGTTACCAACATTCTTCACAAAATCTTCTTTTGTGTTCTACAGAAGAAAGAAAATCATAGAGGTTTGAAATGACGAGAGGTTGAGTAAATAATGAATGAATGTTTTTCTTTTGGGTGAACTATCCCTTTAAATTCTCAAAGCTTATTAAGCTGGTTTGATTTGTTTGGTTCTACACCAGTTTGGTCAGGCACAAAGACCAGCTAGCTCAACTTAAACCAGTTATTCACTAGCAAACCCTAAACTGTTTTATTCATTAGAATTACCAGTGCCAGTCCAGTAATAAGACTCATAATTGAAATAAAAGCACAACTTCTTTACGTTGTCGCGCAAGTATGCATGTTATAAATAAACGAAATCATTACAAACCAATGTGATTTTAATTTTCATGAAAATCTGTATTTTTCATACAGTACATCATCAAAGTTTATTCTCCAAAGTTTTCTTAATCCCTGAAAACCACCAAATTTATTATGGTGAAATATAGTGATTGCAGGATCGTGCCGTCATTCGTTTTTGGATCCCCAGAGTTTATTGATTGTTACTTCAAAATCTTGTAACCACTACTGAACGCAGCGCAGTGTTCACAAATAAAACCTCAGCCTTTGCCGCCACGCAGACTTTCATCCCGAAGCGCTGTGGTTTCCAGTGTTTTTCTAATTTCTCTTAAAAAAATAATTGGCCCTCATTATAACAGATATGGCACAGCGTTGTAACTATAAGAAGCATGTAAAAAAGAGTGTAATTCAAAGCTCCCAGTTCCTCTAACGTGACTCTCCGCTGTCTCATGTGTGTGCTGTAGCGTCACCCAGTCTGGGCATCGGATGTGAAGCCGATCAGAGGCACAAGCCCCCAGACGGCCAGACGTGCTGTGCAACTCCAGGACTCCCTCTTCTCTAAAGAACTGGAGAACATGGGCAAACATCTTGCGGGTAGGTTTTTGGCACACAAACACCCACACGCACATAAAACGGGCCGTACCTTTCTATTACTGCCCGACACTGTCAGAGGCCACACATCTGAAAGTCTCCGCCGCGCTCCCGTCTGCATGTGAACACGAGGGAAAAGGTGCACGATTGGCTAATTAAAAGCTGATCCACCTATTAAAATATGCCAGCCATCTTTTATTCATTTAATATCGCCACCACCGCAGTCGCGAGCTTTTTAGCGACGCTGTGAAGTGACAAATCACTGTCTGCAGATGATCAAACTCAGTCGGTGGTTTTTATCGGGTTTGATCTCGCAGACCTTTGTGTGACATGGTGTTCCAAAACCAGAGGCAGCACCGGCACCCAGAGCCAAGAACTCCGGCATGTGTCGCGCAGTTGTTTGTTTATGTATGTTTTGTATGCTTTTTATTTCAGTTGCCATTGTGCGTTTGCAACATAAAGGCGATTATGGTAAACCATCAGGGCACCAGTGTGTGCGTGAATGTGGGTGTTATCTTCACAAACTTGACATAAAACTTAGCTATACATTTTTTTTTATCTCATATGGTGCGATTATATTACTGTATACTTTATACAGGTTATTTTTATAAAAGGAGTGATTGTTTTTGTGAAAAAAAAAGAGACTTCAAACTGAAATTCACCCAGTGACTTTGTTCAGACAGACAAAAATGTATTTCTTGGCTCATCCAGCCTTTATCCATTTTTTTTTGTAGTCTGAGAGTCAAAAAACCACATGAATCCCATGTTTACAAACACAATGAATCCAGACAACATCCACATGTGGTTTGAAATGAGATAATCAGATTTTTTGGAATATGTTGCAACGGTTGGATTTTAAGTATTTCTTTTTTGATTTGCCTTGATGTTAAGTGTGCGATATTGTTTGGGAATATATTGGAGTACACAATTGTTCCCTCATATCACAAAATATGAAGTGAATAGTAAATAAATACAAATCTGATTTATGAGCCGTGTACACAAAGCCTCCAAAATCATTATTTTGAGTGTCATACAAATAATTAGACTTTTTGTTATTTTCCAGATGACAAGACTAGATGTTATTCTCACAGTTTCTCACAGTGTAGAGACAGGAATGGATGACTGTGCGTGTGGGAAGTGTTTACCTTTGCTGGTTCGAATGTTGCGTGCTTGTTATTCCGTGACCGAGTCAAACTGATTGTGACATTACTTCACAGGAAAAGTCACCCCTCCTCTCAGATGGCATTCATTTAAAGCCATTTGTCTGTTGAGTTATATCTGAATAGAGACATCCCGGCAAGGCCAGGAACTTAGACTCCTTCAACAGCCTAACTTAGCCCTTTCATGCTTTTATTAGCTGTTAACGTACTCCACGTTGAAAGCCAGGCTTCTACTTTTATCTCATCATTACCTCAATTATGTGGTCAACTAAATCTGCCTTTTCATTTACGATCAGTCTGCATTGCTTTGTTTAAGGAATTTAAAAGCTTGGTATTCGACTTGTTCCCAAAGGACAATGTTATTGGCAATTTCGTAACAGAGGAGAACAGATTTCAGAGGAATCCTACATCGTTTTCAGCTGCCTGAGTTTTATTTCTCAGATCTTCCGATCTTTTCCTCTTTGAGATGAGTTGTGAAATCTTTAGTTATTTAGGAAGAAAAGGTCCGGAATCAATAAGGTTGCATATGTTCTAAATGATGGGTTTGCGTGCTTGAGGATCGTAGGCTTGTGGGAAGCTTTTTTTGATCTAGAACTGTTTATAATAGATTAGATCTGCTGCTTCTAGTTAACTTTCCCTTTCTTCCTCTCTCGATCACCCTGCATCCTCTTATTTCTTTACGTCTTTTTTGGTCTCGAGGTTATTAAAGTTGCTATACATCATCAGTAGCAGTAACTTCTTATGGCTGAATATAATAAGGGCAATGATGAATTCTGTCAAAATGGGCGATACACATAAGAATATCAGATAATTATGATCTAATTTTAAGAATCTAAAATAAAAAGGTTTCCTGGAAACATGTCCGACAAAAAAATAATTGTACAAGGGATGCATCATGTCTTATTAATTTGATAGTTTTAGTTGTGTTGCTTAAATTCGCATCATCAGACATGGTTGGTGCAATAATATTTTAAGTGATAGTTCACCCAAAAATGAAAATTCTGTCATCATTTCCTCACCCTCTTATCATTTCAGACCTGTATGAGTTTATTTCTTCTGCAGAACACAAAAAAAGATAAATTGAAGAATGTTGTTAACCAAACTGCGACAGCACCCATCGACTTGCATAGTTTTTTTGGTCTATATAATAGTACCGTTGCTGTTCGGTTACCAACATTCTTCAAAATATCTCTTTTGTGTTCTGCAGAAGAAAGAAGTCAAACAGGTTTGAAATGTCAAGAGGGTGAGCAAATGATGACAGAATTTTATTTTTGTGTGAACTATCACTGTTTTTGGGCATCTCACAGCACAAGCGTGAAGTTTTTAAGATAGCGTGTTAAATTATCAACTGTTCCGCTTTTAAAAATGTGCCTTGGGACCCTTTGGTTCCATTGCTTGATTTCCTTAATATGCTATTGTTTGCCTACATCACAAATGATTGATGTTCATATAATATTTTAACAAGGAATTCTTTCCGTCACATGTGTTTTTCTGAAAAATCATTGGATCGAGTTCCTGTATAGCATCTAAATGGGAGTTCAGGGGTTTGTGATTACTTCTGATTGAATACAGACACAACAATCTGATTATCCATTTACCAAATTAGATATATCATATGCCGAAAAAGCTGTGTGCACAACAGTCTGGAATGGATTCTGTAAAGGGAATTAATTTCAAGAGCTGTGTCATGACATCACATTCTGCAGTTACGTATTTAGATTAGTAATCTGGAAAACAATGTGTTTTACATTTCAGAGTGAAAATATTCCCTTGTACTTTCTCACAAGGATTCTGAAAGGCATATCAAGCTAGTACACCCTTTTTATAATATCTCACCTTGTTTTCTCAGCATATACTGTATATTTGTATATAAACCACTTGAATGATTATGTGCTCAGTTTTGTGTAAATACATGGCACAGTTCCTCTTCTCCGAACATTGGCTGATCGTTGGCCAGATGTTCCATCTGAAAATGTGCAGCGTTTCATAACAAAGCTACCAACAAAGCTAACAAATATGTTGACATGAACCGGCTCTATTAAATAGCTGATGTACTCACACAGAGTAGACATGCCATCCAATTTACGGTTTACAGCTGACTGTAAAAACTGCTGCCCATGACGGTTAAAATAAAGCAACAAACTTCAGGAAATGATTTTGGTGGTTTTGTTACCCGGAATCTATGAGTTGTTAATACTACACGTCAATACGCGGATGTGTTTTAAGCCTGTTATTGGCAAATGAGGTTACCAAAACACATGCTTTCAATAGTCTCTTCTTCCAAGACCTTTTCTAAATAATGGTTGAATTAGTTATTAACATCGGATGTAACTCTCTGTTTTTGTTATGTGAGTATTACGGGAAGTTTTGTAATCCAAGGATGCATTTAGCTTCAATTATGATATTCAAGAGTTATGATATTCAGTTAAACAAAAGAGGAAAATAAAATGCAGCAGTCACAGATATGAAGTTGAAGATTTTTTTTACCGAAAGATTTAGATTTTGTTTATTAATTTAGATTGACTTAAGACTGCACTGTAAGATGTTTTCGGTGCGTTAAGTTTAAAATTTTAAAGTGGCTTTAGAAGTTATTTAAACGTATTGTCGTTAAATGTAAAAACGAACCCATCAAAATCTAAACTTACTTTTATAAGTTACAGCACCTCAGCATTGGTCAAAAATGAAAATAATAAGTTGTGAGGACTTGTAAAGGTAACTTGATTGGACCAAAAAATCTAAGGCAACAATGTCTATAAATTTGACTCTATATCACCATCTCTGTTTGAATCATAAAATTGCAGATTACTTTTCTTTTAAGTATGTCAAAGGAATACCACCCCCCCAATTTTTTTTAAATTCTGCCATGAATTACTCCCTGGGAATTTCTTTCTTCTGTTGAACACAAAAGAAAGATATTTTGAAAAATATTAGCACCTGACATTTCTGTTATCATTAACTAACATGGTAGTCTCATTTTATTTTCAACAGAACAAAAAATGTATACAATTATTTTTCCTACTATGGTTGTCAATGGTGTCCCAGAAATGTCAGTTGCTAACATTTTTCAGATATCTTTCTCTGTATTCACCAGAACAAAGAAATGTATACAGGTTTTGAATAATTTGAGGGTAAGTAAAAGATGACAGAATTTTCACTTTTGGATGAACTACCCCTTTAAAATCAAATGACATCAAATCGACACTTTCAGCAAAATCGTGCCTGACAGCTCAAATTATAAATCATTATTAGTATACTTTTGTGAATCTGGGTAACTAAGGCCAGTTTTAAACCCTGATTTCTAATGTACTTGCTCAATAACTGATTTTGTTTATTTTTAAAGTTACGGATTACATCTTTAATTCAGATAGAAACAGTAAATAATCTGCTGATAGTAGGTTACGTTTTCCTTCCTTTTTACTTGTGTGAGGAAAGCACAGACACGTCTGTAAAACACACATTTACCTAACCTCCCCCGAGAAACCATTGAAACCATTCCCATCATTATAGGGCTGAAGTCATGTAAAGCCACATCAGCGAGCCGTGCTCTTTATTATCCCCCCGTTGGTAATTCCATGCTTTTGTTGTCTTCATTTTTCAGAGGTGGAGAAAGACTTGGCCAAGCTGGCAGAGCAAGGGAAGCTGAACCGAAGTCCAAACAGCCCTCACAGGAGCTTGCTTCTAACCCCCCTCTTCCACACCACCAACACCCTGCCTGTTCTCGGACAGACGTCCAGACCGCAGTCTCCCAGTAGCCTTTCCACAAAGACCACAGGCCTGCCCCTGCACAACACCCAGCCCACCACACTGGTAATGGGCCGCACGTCTCCCAGCAACCCCAGCAGTCGTGTGCAGATCCCTAGCGTAGCACGGACTCCGAGCAGACCCATGACCCCCAACAGTCTCATGATGCGATCGTTTACTTCTGGGGGCCATGGAAACACGGAGCGCGTGTATGGACGTTCAAGAAGCAGACCCGTCACGCCGACGGGACAGATAACCAGGCCAATCCTCACACCGCCAGGCCTGAGCACTACAGATTTATATGGAGGTCTGTGGAGCACACTAACCGAGGTATACATAAATACATTACATTATGACATACAGTATGGCGGACGCTTTTATCCATGATGTTGTGAATAGGCCTTTAACCTGTTTTAATGAATAGCCTCTTCATGGAAACTAAATGGAGTCAAGTCTCAAGATTTGAGAAGTTGGCCGGTCAGGTGGGGATTATTAAAACTCACCTTTGGGTAACCCCATAAACCTCAGGTCAATGAGTTCAAAATCCCACATGCTCGCTGTTATTGTACCGGTTAGCTCGTAAAAGCTGTGGACCGTCTAATATTCTATTGTCCATGTCTGTCTATGGTCTATTCACTATATGCACTATTGATAAAGAACAACAAGATCTAGCGGAAAAGGGTGGAGATATTTGCGAACAGCCGCTCTTGGATAAAATGTGTCATCCGTTTTTGTAGGTATTTTATAAGAGTAGTACCTCTCAAAAAATCCAAATCTCTTTAAAAGCCACAAACAGGAATGTTATTGCTCATATCCTTATTACCGTTGCCTTGTCTCGATTATTAAAACATAAACACATTTGAGTTGTTATAGCAGTTCAGTCTTTGAAAAAGATCAGCGATATCCACCTGCACATCTCATTCGGCTCTAAATGTGATACACAGGAACAGAGATGTCAGATGATTTGTTCCTCTTTTCTGTTTTTTCATACAGTGAAATGCACCGTAGATGCACGAGAGCTTCCTGCCTGGCCTGCACTTCCAACACTTAAAAGAGTGAAAAATAGGAACGCATAAAATGTCTTTAGAAGAGAACAGGGGGCAATTTATATATTAGAAGTGGACTCAGAGGATTTGACCCTGGGGTGTAGTTATTTGAAAAGAAAAGAAAACCATCTGTAGAGTGAATGAGTCTGACATGCACGTTCAGCAGGTTTTAAGCATCTTAAGTTTCGAAGTCACAAAGAATTTTACTGCCTCTCTCATGAAGCCTTTCAACACAGGCATAAGCACATTTCCCTGTAAACCTATAAAACCGTATTCTGGAGAGAAATCTGTGCAGATTTCTGATGTATATTATGATGTATAATCTTATAAAATTCAGATCATTTTAGAATTATCCTTGTGTAAGATTGATCCCAGGACACAAAAGAAGATATTTTGAAGAAAGTTTGTAACCAAACAGCGGTGGCACCCATTCACTGCCATTGTGCCATCGCTGTTCGGTTTACAACATTCTTCAAAATATCATCTTTTGTGCTTTAACAAGATGGTGAGTAAATGATGATAGAATTTTCATTTTGGGTGAACTATACCTTTAAGAGATATTAAACAAAAAATTTACCCAAATATACTTTACTTTAAAAACATGAAATGTCCTTTTTTAGTTTGTTTGTTCAGAAAGGACATCTGAATAGTTCAAAGGTGATTCAACCTTGGAGTGTGGGCCAAGCAGAGAGTACTGATTTTTGACAACAGAGGAAACAATAGCTTGTAGAGAATGTATTGTTCTTTATCAACTCCAATATGATTTTGAAAATATTTTAATTTCCAAAAAAAATTACAAGGCGTGAAAAGTTTTAGATGTGGTTATGTTTCAGCTTTATGAATGAAATTTCTTGTCTTGTTCGATCATTTGGGTTTCTAGGATGAGTTTTACCAGCAGTTGCAGGCAGTCAGGAAGCCCTGGCGAATCCCTAGTGACACGGATAGTGATTGTCTAGAACCACCTGAGCAGGACAAATGTGAGTATTGAATACTAAAGATTTCAGTGTCATTTTTACTTTACACTAACACTTTTTTAGGTGTTAAAAGATCTTTTTCACTGTAAAGGATACTTTGATTGAATTATGTGGTAATTCTTATGAATATATAGTCAACGTTTATGGGTTGGCAAAGCTGAGATTCTATTGAGATGTATTAATGGGAATATCTGATTTCTAGTTCCTTGGAAACAAATGAGTCAGGTCGAGGGAGCTATTCCAAACGCTTAAAGGAGAATTATTATGGCTTCCCTGTTTCAAAGTCGTCTCGATATACAAGACAGCAGCATGTGTGGCTTTAAAGTTTGTAAAATATTAGACACTTTCATTATGTTGATATGGTCCCATGAACATATCTTGGATTTCCATTTCAACGGAGGCTTGAAAGATTTAAACAGTCATTCGAGAATTATTATTTGTCCAAATCATCCTCCGTCATCACTAATAAATACTTTTGGCCTCATTTTTCACTCTTTGAACGTGACATGGCCAGAATCTTAGTTTCCCTTAAGAGTCATTAGTCTGTTAAATGATCTCAGTATTCTACCATATCAAAGCTTTAGCCCGGTTAGAGAGTCCCTGAGTGAATGACTTGTGTATGTGAATGATAAAAAAAATTGTCAGCGTGAGGACAGTTGTCTGTTTCTTATTCTAATGTAGACCTTTATTCGCAAAAACAAAACATTGAAATGCTTGCTTGCAGCGCTTTTGATTAAGATGAAAACTACAAAATTCTGCACTAAATTCCTTTTCCACTTAAACTCGAAAACACTCTTTAGAATAGTAAATATTTGTTATAGATCCTGTATAATATTTCTTTGGTAAACAAGTGATTTTGACACATGTTTGGAACGCAAAACGAACTGCGCAGGGAAATGTTTATCCAAGTTTTAAATGAAAATCACAGGGAAAGATTTGTAGACAAGCAAAACATTGCAAATACAATCCAAGCCCTGATATCAAATACAAGTAACTATACGTGACAGTCTACTCCAAGACTCTCAGTTTTGCCAAGAAAATATCTAGCAGAAATAAGTGTATTTTGCTAAAGGTCTTTACTTGCTTGCTGGAACTGCCATGCCAGCCCAGCTATTTAAAGGAACATGAGGCACAGTGTTTTAGCGAGAAAAGCCTGGCATTGCCAACCGCAAGATGTGACAAAATGCCACTTGGCATACAGAGCATTGGTGATTGGCTGCTGCTATAACTGTTGACACTGTCTGCTGGAGTTTGGCCTGTGCCAACATAGATTTATGAATAGACAGCAAGTGCGTGCCATAACAATTTCCTGTTATTGCAAAAACTTCCACAATGCGGTAACCTCTAACGCTTAAAAAAGCTAAGTCGGTGCTCCATCGCTTCTGAATTGAATGCCTGCGATATAACGCCTCCATCCAAATACAAATTGTTTGCTCTGGTTTCTGACCAGTAAATAAGTTTTATTACAGGAATAAAAGTAAAATCTAAGATTCTACTGCTTGTGTTATTTAAACAATAAACGTCTTAAAAGCAGATGACTCACTTTCCTGTTTTTAGATGTCAGGGTTCAAATAATGCGTTGATTTTGGATTTTGAGTTTTATCAAATGCCAGATATGAAACGGTTTACTAGTTTTTCCTGTGTTTTTGGCACTTTTTAGGTAATCCAAGCAGAGCGCGAGACAGCAGCAAGAGATCAGTGTTTTCAGGTAAGCATTCCAACACATGACCCAGAGCTGTGGCCACTGAAGCTCAGTGCAACAAAAGCATGATGAAGTGCCTGTAGTTAAATGACACATCCTTGGAAAATGGACTGTTAATGTCTATCAATGACTTCATTTTCCCTAAACCGTTGAATGTTTGCCCGAAAAGTGACTCAGACCTCATTTATGCATTCACAAATAGAATAGAATAGAATAGAATAGAATAGAATAGAATAGAATAGAATGTACACACAAATACAAAATATTTGTAAATAGATAAATATGTAAATAAATTAGTGCTGTTAAAACAATTAATCATGATTAATAAATTCCAAAATAAATGTCGATGTGTATGGCATATATACTGTATATAAATACACAGACAAACATGCTTATAGTTAGGAAATATGAGTAATATCCTGTATATTTATATTTACACACATTGTAAATTATATTTAACTGTAAATATATAATATATGTGTGTGTGTGTGTGTAAATATTTGTTATATATACAAAAATGTATGTGTGTGCATTTATATACATATAAATATACACGTCACACACATATAAACACAAATATTTATTTTGGAATCGATTCATCGCACTAAAATAAATCAACAATTGTTGTGCAATTTTTAAAATAGCTTCTCCAATACACTGGAATAAGATTCATAGCAGGTCAAATCTCAGGCCCTTGTGTTTTGGAAAGGGGCTGTCCAATGGTCGTTTCTATTGACTTAGCTGGGTGCCACTCAAGCATGTGGCCGTTCAATGTAATGACGATAGTGTCTCCTCTGTGGTTTGACTTGTTGAGCCCAGCTTTGAGGTTTTACAGTTGAAAAGGGACGACTGGCCTTATACAGTCAAAGGCAGCCAATAAGCTTTGTGGTAGACTGGGCTAACCTACCCAAAACTGGGTGCCGAATCTTCTGACCTCATTCATACACACACCCATGTATATACACCATGAAACGAGTGGCCACCGAGACACCAGCTCATTTTCCATTCTCACATATATCTTTGACATGTTTGAATATTAAAGCATGTTTTAATGGTAATTATTGAGGGTTATTATGCTTATTAGTGGTTAGATGGGACTGATGTCTGTTTCCAGGCAACTGATGTTTTTTTCTGTGCTTTCCGCAGGATTGTAATGATGTGTACGGAAGACACAGAGCCAATCAAACATTTATGCAATTTAAATGGGTATTTCAATATTGTCAGTCTGCAAGAGACACTTATTTTTTAAAATTTTGACCAAATAGAAAGATTGTGTACTTTTTCCACAAATACAAATATTTCTTAGAACTAAACGTGTGTTATACAACTAAACGTGTGTTGTACAGTACATTACAACCATTTGAAATGATCGAATGTATTATATGTTTATCAACAAAAGATAAGCCTGCACTTAAATTTTTGTCTGTTAGCATGCTTGTTGTTTGTTCATTGAAATTAAAGTATTTATTGCTGCCTTGCATAAACACAATTTATCACTTTATGTGCCAAATCGATAGTTGATAAAGGGATTTTTGATCAACCTTTTCAATAAACAACAAAGGATGTTTGCCAAGGCATTATCAGAGTGTATGAATGTTACACACGTTCCTGTATGTACTGTATAATGTTGGATATGCACAGCACTGCCCCACCTGACCTCAGCATGACACTTTCTCATTCCCAAGAGCAATGTGTGTCTTTAACTGATAAGGACACATTTCTAAAAATATACATTTACTTTGACTTTTATACCCATATAAAATATGTAGCCTGTTATACATGTTATATCATTGTATAATGCAAAATAAAAACATTTGTATAACGTTTCCTTCTGAATTATGTATCTGTGCAAGTTCTCTTTATTTATTCTCCTCCCATTTTTCATCTAGTCCATTCTCTCCCGTCATGTTGTTTCACGCTTGGTCTTTTTCTTGTTATTGTCTTTAATCTCTTTAATCTAATACATTTCCAAAGAGACTTTATTTTGTGAAGCATAATGCATTGAATGCCAATGTGCTACCTGCTGGTTTCTTTAATCATTTTTGTAAAAAAAAAAGTGTTTGGTATATAATGGACTTTCCTCACTAGCATGGAGACGTTTGGCAGACTTCATGTGTTTGGTTTAAGGGCATAAATTTGAGTGGAAAAGACCCATATCTCCTTCAGATCTCATTGGATTAGAACCCAGAGACAGATGTGACTCGATGGTGACATACTTCAAAACAACTACATTTCTATGACATTTACTGTAATCTCTGGAAATCTTTTACCACCTATGGTTTATTAAACTCCACATTTTCCCCATCAGCTTGACAAATGATGTTTTCAAAGCTGACGGTACTGAGAAATCGCCAGCCCTCATTTTATGGTTCATGCTTCAAGTGTTTCAAGTTGGTGATGTTGGCAGGTGTGAAAGATGGGCAGTGGTTTCTTGTCTCCTTTATGGCAGATTATCACATTTATAAGTGGGATCCAGCCATTCCACTCTCTTCTTAAAACAATACGAATAAAGAGATTGACCCGAAGCCATTCAGGGTTGGTAATCTACATTCAAATCTGGTGGTGGTGTGCTGAGTTGTATTTGTTGCTCACAAATGGGGGTCAGGAAATAATATGCTGCTGGCTGAAGGATTAAATCTAATGTAAACATCGGATTTGTATTTCTTCATGATCTGTGAGATACTTTAAGCAGCCACACCCTAAGTATCTGATCGCTGGGGTCTTTACCCTTTGCCAAACCTCAAACCCTTTTTCACACTCGACTTTTAAACAGGATGTGGTTTGTCAAAGGGCTTTGTCTCCGTAGCTGCAAAAAGAGCAAATCGGAGCAATCAGTTTCCTGTATAAAATTAAAGATTTTATAAGATGTCGTATTTGTGCCATCTCATTGCGATATTTCCCCACAATCCCACAATAGGAGCCAGGAATACGGGATGTGGTTTGACGGAAACATGACTCAAACTTGCCATAACAAAAGGGTAAAAAATAAGGGTATTAGAGAACATATTTCAGTTTTGAGATCACAACTTGTAAATGTTAGCATGTGTTTTATCCTGACAGGAGACTCGTATTGCTTTAAATGACATCATGTTCTTCAGTGGTCCACTGTAAACATTATTTTTGGCTTTCGATAAACGGATATCAGTTGGATATGCCTTTAACAATATAATGGTTATTTTTATGGTAAACCCATAACTGCATCTGAGTTTTCTTTTTCAAAATAAAAAAATCTGTTGTTTAAAGTTGCACAAAATTTGGGACACAAAATTGCTTACCAGACCATATTCGAAAGCCTTAAAAATACTTTTTTTTTATATCACCATGTACTGCAAATATAAAAAGAGTATATATTATATGCAAATATTTAAAGAGTTATGGTCAGTAAAGTTTTTTGAATTACTTTTATTCAAGAACTTTGCTACCTTGTTTGTTTCCCACAAACTGTTAAAGTCCTCAGGCCACCCAAGAGCATCATGTATTTCCACTCATCCTCTCTCACCCGAAGGTTTAGACCACCGCCAGTGGTCAGCTGACTGGCCTCTGCTTTTTATTTATAAGTCATATTAATCCTGACATAAAGCACAAATAAATCTATGGTCGGGTACAAGTATGCTTTGAAGCTTTATACACAACAGAAAGTTTCTACTCTTCCCATAGTGTGTGGATTCAGTTGAGTTGTTTTCAAAGCCCAAGGAGCTCTCATAACTGTGGAACTTCATTAGGAAGCGGTCCAGTTTCTTCATCTTTGGAGAGCCAGCTGTTCCCTCAGAAGACATATACTTAAAAGTCACTAGTTTACTTTGTAGTAATGAGACACCGTTTGACATACAAAACGAATTATTTGCTAAATATTAGCATAATCGAAAAAGTGTGTTAAAGTATGGATGGCAAAGGCGCCTGCACTTCAGTAACAAGTCAAACATCAATACAAAAATATGTGTGTATTTACAGAAAGCTTCTTACGTCATAAAATAAAGTTTATTTAATATTTTTCTGCCTATATTTGTCTCGTCTCAGTGTCACTCCTTACAGCATTTAAGAGGAAATTCCTGATACCGAACTTTTCAATCAGTTGGGGGTGTGGTCAGATTGCATAATAGTTAGGGGCGGAGTCAGTACTTAACGTGATAGCAGGTGGCAGGTTCGATTGATAGTTAGTGAGGTGAATTTAAAATACCGTATTTTCACTTTAATTAATCCATATTTTGGAAGTGTTTATAGTTTTTCACGGTGTTGTATATATCATTATTCGTCAAGCCAGAAAAAATAACCTTCTTTTTATTGCAAATATTGAGACCAAACGGCTGACAAATTTTTAATCTCCAGCCCCAAATAATTTAAGGTGAGTCAAACTTTACACAACATCTTGGAGAAAGGGAGGACGTTTTAGTTAATCTCTCGTACCCTTATTGTTGGTTTGCGCTAGCCATGGCTGGCTAGATGTTGTTTATAAGCTTGATGGTGTGGAGGTGAATGAACTGTCGGCTATTTGTGCGTTGACGCAGCCTACTTTCTTTACCAATTTAGTTGATTGTTTTATGTTATTGTCAACTACATTTCTCAGCCAAATTAAAAATACAGTATGTTTGGTATTGTAAGAATTACCACAGTGTACAGTCGGGCCCAACTGTTTAAAAGTATTCGGATTTAGCTTTCGTTTTACAAAGAAATGTTATTATCTAAAAACTGTTTTTATAAATAAATAAGCCTTGTTTTGTTGTTTTCAAATAAGTCATGTTTGCTTGCTGGTTTGTATTGAAATGTACCACAAGACACCGTAACCTAGCTGTGTCCCAAATGACATACTATGCACTCAACCACTATAGAGTATACATTTCAGAAGAGTAGTATCGTCCCAAATAGAATACTAAACGGTTTTATACCAACCGGAAGTATATCGGTTTGCTAGACGAGCGAAAATGACGTCAATCGCACGGCAAAATGCTTGTTAATAAAAATCAACTTGTATATTGTACAATCAATGTAGTTTTCATGTGTTTTGCCCGCCATTACTTCTCACAGTAATGTCAGATTGAAGCGTTATCACCCTGCAGGAGAGTTTTGCTCGAGCAGCGTCTGATAGCCCCGCCTCCCTTCCGCTACGTAAGTGAAACTGCGACCGTTGAGTGCGTGAAGTGTCCACGGTTGTTGCTAGAAGGGTAACAGCTACGGCCGGAAGTGGTGCAAAACCGCGCCATATAATTACAAAACATTACATTAGCAACGCATACACCTCTAAACCTAACCTTACAGTAAAAAAATATATTAATCAACTGTAAACAACGTGACAAAAACTATTGAAGTGCGCAGGCCTATTAGGGTAGTTGTATCCCTTCTTGTCAAAACCCAGTTCCACACTTCATGTTTTCGGTTGAAAAATGTGAACGCACTACTCACACTATTTATACTACATAATGGTAGAAGAGTGCAGAAGAAGAGTGCATGAGTGCGTGTTTGGGACGCAGCTGTGTGTTCACGCCAGCAGCGCATCATTGAAGCCAAAGACCTAACATAATAGTAACCATCGTCATGTTCAACACTTAAAGAGTTTGACTGAGAAAGTTTATTGTTTATTTATTGAACAAATATAATTTAATTACAAAAAGTGTAACAGTAGCACTTTTGCGAGGATGTAAATTATACAGTAACGTATAAATAAAGATACTAAATCAATTCGTGCTTGAAAGGGTTTATCCTTAAAAGTTCTCAATCAAATTATGTTTCGGGAATTTGTTAACATCTGATACTGAGGGTTTTGAACAAGCAATGAACGTAGTCATCTGAACTGTGCATGACTGGTCACATTGACGCACAGATTTGTTCAAGACAAGGGCAACATGAGGCTAGCAGAGGTCAGAAAAAGTATATCAACATCCCAGGCATATTCTCACAGAGTTGTCAGGCCAGGAGAAACTTTTGAGGTGTGACTTTGTGGTCAGCAGGTCAACATGAACTTTTTTGGTATGAGAGACGAGGTTCTAGCTCCAGTGCATGGCTGTGTAGCAGGAGCATGTGACTTTATGGGGTTGTGTTTGTTTTGGCAGCTGGCAGTGTTTTTTTTTTATCCTTTTTTAATCCTTTTTTTTTTTTTAAGAACAGTGTCTGGTCAAATGAAGAACCAACAGCACTTCATCCTGCAGGCGAGGAACAACTGATCTTATCTTTCAAGTAGACAGATTAAGGGTTATTTGTGCGGCCCTGTGTATTATTGAGCTGTTTTCTTTTTGGTATTTCTTCTTACCTCATTTGTATGGCCTTGAAATAACACATAATGGCAAAAAACAACACTCTTGGTGGATGTGGTGATGTTTCTATTGAATGTAAAATATAAAGGACTGATGGGGGAATAATCATTTCTCTCACGCACACGCATGTTTAAAGCCCTCTAGCTAGAAGTGCTTTGTGCTAAGCTGAAAATCATACTGCGGGATGTTCTTGAACGTAAAGTGCACATCTGGATTTTTATTTGTGAAACGGGCTCAAAGGGTTTTATTCTGCTTCTAGTTTTTGTGCCTCTTCCAGGGTTCGAGACCCCTTGCTTACTCAACTTAGCCTCGCATCGCAGTTTGTCTGTACACTTGGTCACAGTTAATCTGTCCGCGGGAGAACAGGCCGTATTAAAGGGCGATGGAATTATTTTCTCTGGCTGTGTTCTTCCTGAATGCAAACTCTGGTCAGTTTAAGGCAAAGTCCAGATTTTATTTACAGTGAGTTTGTGTCTTTCAGTTATTTACCTTAACTGTGAAAACAAGACCAGCAAATGAGAAAAGTGCATTTACATTTATGATTTTGGCGGATCCTTTTATCCATATTTACTTTATTTTTTTAAGTTGTGCATTGGCTAGCTCTTAAGCCCATGTCCTTGGCTTAAAATACAGCAGTGTCATGCAGACAAAGTGCCATAAAACAGGATTTATAATGCTTACTAGAATGAATAAACACTTGTTATTTGTCAGGCTTAAAGTTCCAGTGTGTAGTTCTTTGGAGGATTTATTGACAGAAATGCAATATAAAATACATAACTATGTCTTCAGAGGTGTATAAAAGACCTTACATGAAGCGTTTTGTTTTTATTACCTTAGAATGAGCTTTTTCTGTCCACATACACCGCGGTTCCCCTTGCATTGGATTCACCATGTTGTTTCTACATTAGCCCTAAACAGACAAACTGCTCTACATGGCCTGTTTCATAAATATGTTATCTCCTTCGGCAAAGAAGCGGAAACGTAACAACATCTTAGTTCTGTGCAGCCGCCGACGAGCTTCAAAAAGGTGGGGAGGAGTGAGCCGTTGGTTGCAATTCACAGCTTCACCGCTAGATGCTGCTAAACGGATAGTTCACCCCAAAATTCTGTCATTCACCCTCAAGTTGCTCTTAACCTGTCTAAATTTCTTTGTTTGGTTTCCCACATTCTTTTGTGTTTAACAGTTATGGGGCACCATTAGTAGTTTTTCCTACTATGGTAGTCAATGGTCCCCCAGAAATGCTTGGTTACAAATATTTTTCAAAACATCTTTCTTTGTCTTTAGCAGAACAAATAAATGTATACAGGTTTGGAACAACTTAATGTTAAGTACATGAGGATGATGCCGACTAAATGTTCAGATAATGGCTTTTAGGATGCCAGAAATGTTAATGGTTTCACAAACAATTGATCTGACATGCTTAGGATTGTTTTTATGATGGTAAAATAATTTCATTCATTGCTGTCCCAACATGTACTGTCAACATTCTACTCAGTTAACATGCCACATTCTAAACTGGGCTGTATGTCCAGTGGTTCAGAGGATTAATTGATTAAGAGATTAAACATTTCTGCACATGTATTACTGTAAAATTTAGTGTGCTGAATGGAAAAAGTGTTTTATTATAAGATGACTCTATTATAGAGTATGGAAATGGATTGACCCAATGTCTTGACGCCTATGAGGTGGCTGTACACAAACTCCATGAATGGGCTTGTTTACTAACCACAAGTGCTTCCACTCACCAAAACCATAACAGCACAGCACACAACAAGGGTGTAGTTGACTTTTTACAGCTTCCTGGTGGTAAAGAGCTTTCAGCTGCTCAGCACCTGCAGTGCTTTAAGGCTGTAGTGTGCGTTGGCTTGAACTATCTGTTTTTTCATATAGTTTTAAGCTTTTAAGATTATTCTATATCAAATGGATGAATTGGCTGTGAAACTTTACTGACAGACTTTCAAATGATTCTGTCAGTCTGACTCCACGCTTTTAGCTTCCAAGACAAAGTGACAATGGCGTCTGGGCGTGTAGTTCCCTCCGTTCTCGTGTAGCCTTTGCAGACTGTCAAAGCGAATAATAAAAATGGTTATGTGTTGGGTGTGCTGAGGTTTTCCTGCCTTTTCATTTCCCCTAAATGAAATCTGACAATGTCAAAAACATCTGTCCTTGCTGATCCCCTCCTCCGAGGCCACCCAGAGGCGTGTTTGGCCTTTTCCCTTTGATTTATTCCTGCACAAAGCACAAAAACGTAATTGTTTTACATCAGTTAATGTCCTACGGTATTCAGCTGTTCATCTGGGACGTGAGGGCCGCCTAGTTATAAGGTTGAAGATGGGACAGAGGGAATTTGATTGGGGTGAGGTCTTTTTGAACAGATCCTGAGAGACACTTGACCGAGTCAAAGTACACATGGATCAAAAGTTTCACTTGATTCGTGTATTCACAAGGTGCAGAAGGATCCCTCTATCCTGAGCTCACGATTAGTCACCTGAAAGCAGGCCAAGGAGTGAGTTAAAGCCAAACTGGTAAATATCCAAATGTTTTTAGGGAGCAGCACAGCTCGAGTGATTTGCCAAGCTATCAGGCAACGCTGAACACGTGTATCTTTAATTTCATAATTAGTTCTAACAAAACATGACAGGTGTAATTTATGTGTCAATAACATGTCTTTTTTTTATTCTGTTGGCTTGGGTGGGACATAAGCCTGTAATTTTACTGATCATTTACTTTTCTATTTAATTGCTTTGACTCTGGCATCAAATTTGATGTCCTGCTCTTGGCGCCCATTGTAACCCCCTCGCAGATTTATGGTTTTGCTGACAGCATCCTGCGTTTTGCTGCTCGCTGGTATGTAGATCTTGGGTGTTTCTCTTAAACGAATAGTCTACCCAAAAAGGAAAATTCTGTCATCTTTACTCACCCTCAGATTGTTCCAAACATGTATATATTTCATGTTCCTTTTGAACACAAAGGAAGATATTTGGAAGAATGTCAGCAACCAAACAGGTCTCCCATAGTATTTATTTTCATTTCTGGGTGAACTATCCCTTTAAGGCAGCGAGTTACATAATTACTTTAATACTGTTTATGTATTATTTATTACATTACTTTATCACTGTTAATATATCCAAAACGAGCTTGAATATTATCTGTTTAGCGAAAACTGCTGGTTTCAGTTTTACAGATTGAGAGTGATTATTGACATTTTTGCATTGACTTATTCTAACTACTATTTAATGTTTGCAGAAATGTTGTTTTTAGCGCAATGCACGGATCAGAGATGCTGCTTTGTGGTCCCACGTGTACAATTCTCAAATCTTATATAAATTCTTAGTGGCTTACTGAGTAAATACAAATGTCTTAATTTGATTTAACCAGTGGACAACTTTCATTATGAACAACAGTTTTGCATTTTACTTTAATGCATTTGTCAGCCCCTTTTATCCAAAGCGACTTACATTGCATTATACTATGCATTTGAGTATATTCACATGAGTATGTGCAATCCCTGGGATCGAACCCATGACCTTGATCTAACCACTGAGCTACAGGAAAGCTTGACACTCATATTGGTGGCTGAAACAAAAGAAAAACATTTAACAACCACTTAAAATGCCTTCATATCCTGAAGTAGTTCCTTACACCCCATAAAGATGCTCTTGTGTTTGTCGGATGATTGTCAGAACCATTTGTTTAAAAGTGAAGAAAATATGCTTCTCCAGGTCTCGCATTTGGACCGTAAAAGATTTTATTTGAGTTCTGTTGCTCTCCCTTCATTGCCAAGCTAATTGATACCCAGGCCAAGAGGAGCAGGGTAAACAGGAGACAGCTGCATTACCAGCCTTCCCATAATGCTCTTCCTGTCAGGCCACATCATAGGCCAGGAGATTGGCACACAAAGGCAATGTTTGCTCAATCTATCCAAGCGAGGATGCTCAATTGGGAAAGTGAACTTTCCCATCACTGGTGTCATTTCCTTTTACTCTACTAAGCATTTAAGAGAATGTGTTTTTGATGCTAATCTTTTTGATGTAATAGTACTTTTTTCTTTTTTGAGGAAATTGTTCCTTTCGGATTGTGGACTGGATCAACTTGAAACATTTTTGCAGCAGTAATTAAGTAAAATTTCAACATGGTTTCACTAAGAAATGGTGTTGCTCTAATTCAGTGCATATTTCACCATGTGTTTATTCAAATTGCAAATTGGATTTGGCTTTTCTTATATCCCACATTTGAAGAATTAAAGAATATCATTTTAAATGTTACTGGAACCCATTTATCTATGGTCGCTATGTTCCAACAAACTCTTCTCGGTTAACAAAATGTCTGAGATTCTTAAGTATATTTGCTCTCACATACCAAGTAGTTTCTGTGTGTTTTTTCCTCTAGTTCAGCACAACTAGCTTAAATGTCTGAATGTAGGACCCACAATGGTCATTTTCTGAATTTAAGGATATAAAGGGGGCATAGAACTGTGATTTCAGTATGGCTGCCCAAAGAGTTGCTAAGCTATGAGAATGGATTGTTTGCTCATGTCGAACCCAGCTAAATAAATGAGGGCAACAGTGGGCGAACGTATTGACCCGACTCTTCTTTGTCTTATTCTGTCCATATTTGAAGAGTCGTGGCAACCTTGCAGATGGATAAAGGCTGTGTTTTTGTGGGGGTAAAGTTTAGAAAACAAAAGAGTGAGGTCTATTGGTAAGAATGAGGTCATTGTAGCGTTCCTCGAATGTAGAACCTGTTTTTGTAAGAGGTCAGTTTGGAAGTATAGAGTAAAGCTAGTATTTCTAGGACGTTTGGTCACTTGGAAATTGTGCCTTGTGCAGCTGGCTTTGTACTTTTGTTTCTGTTTTCACAGTTCTTATTATTATTGTTGTATTGTAAATATGTATTATATTTTTTGTTAAACAGTGGTTTGTTTCTAATACTGTAATTACATTATAATTTTTGCAGATGCAAATTTAATGTTTCAGAATCAACACTTGCAGTGCTATAAACAAGGAATCGCACACATGGATTGCATAATGTGCTTTTGATATGTGATTTCATCAGTGAGTCTGTTGTGGAGCTTTTTTAGATATGTAAACAGCCAGACACATGTTTGAGAGACTCTAGTGTTCTATCGGTTGGAGTTTCCAGGGCTGGAGGACTATAAAATCTAAACGGAACTGGGCGTGTTGATACAGAATACTTCACAAAGTGTACTTCACAGTTCACAAACTGCAATACGTTTTCGTAGGGAGACAAAAATTAATTTACTTGGAAAAGTTGAAAGTAAATACTAATCTTTTTAACCCAAAACACATTTGCAGATTTGTTTGTTCTGAACCCCAATTTTTTATACATATTTGCCTATTGTAGGCTGTAGACCATTTAAAATGGTACAACAAAATGTACCTCTAAGGGTGGTCCTGGGCTTAAGATGAGACCTTCTTTTGGATCCGTTTATCATGCCTTACTTATGGAATGCTATTAATAAGAAAGATTGACTCAATGTTACAAGCCATAGCTTATAAATCCAATTTGCCAGGCTGTGTCTTTGTTCATTTATCCTTTAAAGGATTAATAGTAGGTAAAGCATCTTTTTTTTAAGGCCTGCTTTAGGGTTTTATTAATATGGGGTTAAACTAACAGTGACTTGTGTCCAAGCGACTAAGCTTATTCATTGTGGAATTACTGTCGCAGTCTGTAATATACTAACTCTTCATAAATCACTTTGTTTTATTCACCCCACTAGCTTTGATCAGTATCTAGAAGAATAAAATAATAATTTGAGCTGTTTGAATACACATTACTGGCTCTTTTTTCCTTGTTTCCAAATAAAGGATTTGTTAGTGTTTGTTAGGCTTGGCCACGGAAGTGTGGGAAACATCTTTGTATGTGGTAACACTGACCTAAACACCTTCACCTCCATGTGTCTGAATCATCTAGCGTTATCATCACTGTTTACATGTACTTTGTTAATGTTTACTTGTACTCGCATGGTAAAAGTAAGGAGTGATGGATTGTGGGCGGATTGGTCTCTTTAAAACTTCCAGCATGACTCAGTGTTGTTTTTAAAGTGAGGAAGTTGATGAAACAGGAAGGACACCTCCATAATCCATGACATCAACTGTGGGCGGTTGCAGCGACAGCCTTTAAACTAAATATTTAGGCAGTTATGGATTTACGGTTTTATTAAAAGGCTCTAAAATGATACTGGTGAACATCAGATTGTATTTATGGTTTTAATGTCCAGAATAGATTCGACGAGGTTGGACATTTGGTCGAACAGCTAAATGCTACTGGTAATGTCTATCTTTTCCCTACATTGTAGCTATTACAGGTTACATTTATTCTGCTTTCAGTCTTCTTTAAGCTGCGGTCTTTAAGGGCGGTTTCACATTAGCACTTTTGTTGTGCACCTGGATTCGATTAACGTCAGAGTTCGTTTCGTTTGGATGATGTGAACGCTGTCTTCAGAACCCGGATGCGCACCCGTGAACTGTGCCCGAGTCCGCTTATAAATGGAATGTGAACTCCTGTACACTTCGCTGCTTAAATGTACGTTATGTACTAAAGCTTTGGAAACAAAACTAACTGTTCAAATGAGGAGAAAAAGTGAAGCGTGCAACGTTATGAATTTTGTCCCATTCTCCTGCGTCGTCGTTACAAGCGACAGAGTAAACAGCTGCAGGCTTGATGATGCAAAGAACCTGCGGTTCGGACCCCTTAAAAATAATATGAATGCAGGGGGAGGGGGTTGCAATTGAACTATGGTTCGGAACGAGACGATTGAACTAAATGTGAAACCACCCTAAATTAAGTGGTCAGTTTATGGCCAGTCAGTACAAATTTAGTTGAACGTATTTATGGCTTTACCTATAAAGTTAAATTTGGAAAGTTTTTGAGTGGTGTAGGGCGCATGAACAAAAGCATGTTGTTTTGAGTCTTTAGCTCTACCTGTCTCTATTTATAAACATTATGTAGTTCCTATTAAATGCTTTATATAATCTTTAAAATGCTTTTAAACCTGCCTGACGTGACTCGTATATTCTTTTATTTCTTTCACATTAGCATTGCTTTCTAACTTGGCACAAACAATGATGACTGCCATTAAGGATATTGGCATCATCCTGTAGCATCTTCTCACTTCCACTGCTCCCCCTGACTGTGTTTTATTACCTGACCCTCCTCCTGTAGCCACTGCCACTAAAATGCTAATGAGTCCTAACTGCGAGAACTTGAGTGAATGCAGATTATAGAAGAACCAGTTTGTTCAGATGCACATGAGCTTCAGCATGCTTTCAACTCTTAAACTCTTTAACCGTGTGATCAGACTTCTTCGGATATATAAGAATAGCTTTACAATATCATTTGCATTTAAAATAAATGGGGTTCATTTTGATTCCTTGAAAATTTTGTCATTTTAGGTTTTCATTAAAAGACTAGAGGCCTGTGTCTGATTTATTTTTCTGGTCTGCATTAGCCATTTCAGAATTTCCTACTGGCATATTTGTTCATTGAACTGACTTGGAAGCGTCCGAATGCGTCAGAGGAAATTCTGAGTTACCGTATCTACACGGTTAACAGCAGTCATTATTTAACGTACGAGGAAAGTTTTATTAACCACCCCACAGACAACAACGACCCATTGACGTCTAGAGGGTTAATTTGCAGCCTTTCAATAGTGGCGTAAACAAACTATGCCTTACGACTCGCAGTGAAGGTGATTTACCTGTCTGCTGTGTATACGCCCACTCTTAAATCGACTGCTGCGAAATTTAAGTGGCCATAAAGTTGTTGCCACAAGCAGCCGGTCAGTTTATACCTTGGGGAGGTCCAAAAATAAACCTACTTTACACACCCTTTTCCCCTGGTGATCCATATATAGTCTGGTCCAAGTCAACGTTGAAGTGCTATTGTGTCCCCTGCTGTCCTTTAAAATGTTGGTATTAAAATGACAGACCAACATTTGTTTGGATATGGTCTGGGTTTATTTAACTGCTGTGTGACGTAGTGTCATCCAAACATGTGGTGGTATTTCATACATGGTCAGCGGTGATGTAAACATCTAGACATCTGTTGGCTAATTCATAATGGCAGTATGAAACTCGTGCTGGAAAGACGACCACGGGCATTAACACTTTGTCTCGCAGCAGGATACTTTTTAAAGGACGATTAAGTTCACCGAAGCAGACACGAAAGTAGGATCAGTTAAATGCGTAGTTTGCCCAAAAGTAAATTTTATTTTATTTACTCGCCTTGCGTCGTTCCAAACCATTTGCCTCACTGACTTCCACTGGATAACAAATTGTATGTCCTGGTCAGATATATATTTTTGTATGTATAATAAAATGGAATGACGTTTTAAATGGGCTCCCTTACGCTAGAAAATTATAGAAATGAATTATAGTCGTTCATATGACTAACACTGTATGATGCAATAGGATGTGACTCCTAATAAGATTCTCATGACTTCAACAATGTCTCATTTTACATTTAATGGAATTTCTGTTTGTAAACTTGTAGTTTCTCCTCATTTTTGATGATTAATATTCATGAGGTGCAAAACTTCAGTGAGGGTGGAGCTGAAATGGAAACTGTTTCTAAATTAGAATCTGTTGTTGCGTATAGTTTCGGCAGGTTAGGACAAAATCTTTGATTTACATAGGAAAGATACCTTTTATCATGTGTCTTGACGTCACGTCTAGTTAGTTATTGCTTTGTGTGGAATCTAACACATTTTTTATTGAAAGCTGTACAGTTTAAGGAACTGACATGTAAATTGTACACTTTAAATTCTGGGTGAACTATTCATTTTTAGATATATAATTGTGTGAAGGAAGATTCTAATTGGAAACCTTTGTAAATTGCTTGATTTATGAAAGCAATTTGACATGTTATAGTTAGTGATTTAGTTAGACTAGTTTTAGATCAGCTGTGCACACACTAAGTGTTGAAAACCCTCCATAACTGTCTTTTAAAAGACCTTTCACCCTGGTGCCAAAAGTACCGGATTAGCTCTGTACTGATGTAGACCCTCTGATAAGCCCATTATATGCCAGCAGTTATTGCAGGTTCTTCACAGACTGTCATTTCCTCCCTCACAAGTCTCCTCTTAAACGCACGCTAACGTAATGTTTACTAGCCTGTTAGCACACGCTGGCCCAATTACTGCAGCCCTAATGGAGGTGCCATGACAGGTGTGTCGAGTGGTTTACAGTTGGAAAAATATCTTTATTGCCTACTCTTAAAATGGGTTTTAAAGCGGTGCTTCTCAAATGGGAGAATTGCTGGGAAATGGCTGGTTAAACGGCTCCAGTGTTGATGTTGGTAAGTTAGATTATACACTGCGAATCTTACCATCAACAGCCACTGTGTTTACGTCTCCCCTCTTATGGTTTCATAGCCCGACTTCGGTGTTTGGAGAGCCTTGTTTCTCTTGTTCAGAGATCAGAGGTGTGGGCAGAGCCCATGGATGGGGGTTTAGGAATCCACCAGCACAATGTGCGTGACACTGCAGAGCCATAATAAACCAAACAAATAGAGGGTTGCTAACGGTGTGTGCTAGCCAGGGTGGAGGGCTGCTGGGAGTCGTCAAAAGTCTGGCGCTCTCGGAAAAAGCTTGAATAGTCAGACGCCACAGTCTGGAGACACTCCGGAGATCCAGTTTATTTCGACGCTCATCGAAGCATATTGTCTTGAGTGGGAAGAGACAGCTTGGCTATTTAATAGTTTTTGTATTTGCCACTGCCACCCTTCACCCTTCACCATGCAATATTCCGTTTTTATAATCCATAACATAAACTCCAGGCCGGTTTCATGGAATGTTGCCCTTTACAATACCCTCGCCAGTTTCAAATCACTAGATATAACATGTCTGCGTCGAGCCGAAATCTGATTGCATCAGACGTTGCACAGGGGATGCTTTTGAGCACGCACCCATGCACTTTTTCAAAATAAACCCCCATGTTTATAGTACCGATGGGACAGAGGAATGTAGGAAATGTATCCAATCTCGATGCTCACTGTACGCTATACTTTTGTTTGTAAACCGCCCTCAGGGACCATTTACTTGCAGGGTAAATTCTTTGATAAAGAAAATGACTTTGCTTTCTTTGTTGAGAGAACACACTTTCAGGCCTATTGTTTGGAAAAAACTCTTAAAAGAAAAAACAAAATAATGAATCAATACCAATTTTCCAGTTGATGTGAATGTTAAATCATGCAGTATATTGAGGAGAGGTGTGCTATTTCTTTTCTATAATGATAATAATAGTCTGGCAAAAGTCTGACTTATATTAAAGGGACCGTAGCCACATCTAGACAAGTATTTCCTAGGGACTTTCGGGTGGGCTCTTTAGACCTAGGCCAGTGAGCAACCATCCAGAACACCCTAGCAGCCTCTTATAACGTTTTAGATCTGCAAACCGCTGCCCTGGCAACCAGCCGCAGCATCGTGGAGGCACCACTTACTTTTTATTAAAATCTCGCTCTTGCTCAAATATTAGACTGAGGCACTGCGGTAGCGATGCCAAGGTCATGGGTGTGATTCCCAAGGATCGTATGTACTGTTAAAAGAAAACTGAATGCACTTAATATTTTATTAAATTCATATTTGATTCACTTTTTTTTTTGCAATTTCAAGTTTCTTTTTACCTGTCATCTTTCAGTTTTTGTTTTTGCCAGTCACTTAGAATAGATTTGTTTTTGTTAATCTGTATCAAATATTGGCCAGTGGTCTCCAATTTTAAGCATGCATTTTACACACAACGTAAAATGTAATGTGCTTTGGCATACGTGCAGTATGTCAGCGGTTCCTCACTCATAAATTCCTCACAAGCATGGCAGCACTTTTCAGGGGTGTAGCGGTGGTCCGATTCCCTCAGAAACCACTGGGATGTGTTTCCCCCACCGGCAGTAGTCACAGAGCCCTCTGTGTCCACTCTCTTATCCAGACCTTGGCTGGGAGCTCCTCTAATTTATGGCTTGTTTCCTAAACAAAATATTGAGTTTCAGGTTTAAGCGTTCGTATCAGTATACCTAGTGGAGCGGGGGTTTACAATGCTTTGCTTTGGGGCTGATCGAGGCAATAACTGGACTGACAGATCAGACTTAAATTAATAGAGCCTTTATGACAGAAGCTCACATCTGGAGGGTGATGCAGAGCGCAGACACCTGAGCCCGGCGGCCACAGTCTTACCATGCACTGAAGCTGCAGCCGTGAGGTCACAAGGCTGAGAAGACGAGAACTTTGCTTATTTTCACCAGACAAAATAGCGTACTGAATGTGCATGAGTGAGAGAGAGAAATGTATGCACAGAAGAGAAAGTGAACGAGTGTTTGTCAGCAAAATGCCAAGCTTGAGTTTCATCCAGTGTGGTTTTTGGTAACGCAGGCATGAGGGATCGGAATGGCACACGCCCCAATGAATTTATGATCTGTGGAAAGTGCAGCTGCTCTCAAATTTAACAAGTTCTACCAAAATTAAATGCTGTATACACAGGTGAAAATTTCAGTTGGCATGTTTTTATTTATATATTTTTTTTCACTAGTGTGTCTGACTGCTTAGGTGTGTCAAATGTAACTTATGAATGGGCATATTTTTGTGCCTTTCAGGAACTCTGCAAATAAAAATGTTTGACATGAGGGTACGATTCAGTAGTGACATTTATACTTGTTTGCATTATGTGACATTCCAACAGAACTTCTGCAGTCAAGCCAGCCATCACCTTTTAGGTTGTGAAATCTGTTGCTTAGCTTGGAAGTTACAACCTATTATTTTAATATATACATAATACGCCTGGTGCTAAAATACTAGAGGTCTTGCGCTAGTACGACACCATAAAGGTTTCCATGTGTTTTTGGATGACAACTGGTCCTATTTCTGTGTGCTTTAATTTCTGTGTTGATACAAGTCTTTCCTGTTTTCACACTGTAATGTCCAGCGGTAATATCTACTAGTATTCTGCTTCAGTCTGGTTAATTGGGGAGCCAGTGTAAACAGAAGTGAACTAACTGTAGAGGTCATATATTTGAGGGAAGAAGGGATAGATTAATGTGGTGGTAAAATTTGGAGTGTCTTGCTCTCCTCCACTCCTGTCTCCCCACAGAAGTGCTCAGATGTCTCTATCCCAAGGCTATGAAAACAAACACTTCAGTGTGTCTAAGCCGGTGTCTGTTACTGCTTACACACTGATCATGACTGAGACGTCTATAGAGTTATAAGTGAAACAGATGCATATTACATCTGTTTTAAAACATTTTTTACATTGCATTGGCCTATTACTGACAAAAGTAATTTGGTAAATATTGAAGGTCTTGAAAATGTTTTTGATGCCTGGGTTGTTTTTGATGCCTGGGTTTTTAATGATGATGAACGGAAAATAAATTGTTGAAGCCAAGTGAGTTAATGTGCTGCTTAAACTAAGGATGTGCACGAATGTTCAAATTTTCGATCCGCAAAAACTATTAGAAAATTAAAATGCTATTCTCAGGGCTCCAGACTGCACCTAAAACGGTCGCATTTGTGACCAAAAATATTGAAGGGGTGATATGACACGGCTAAAATGAATGTTATCATTTGTTTTAGATGTAATGCAATGTGTATACTAGGGGTGGGAATCTTTTGGTATCTCACGATTCGATTCATATCGATTCTTGGGGTCACAATTCGATTAAAAAATCGGTTCATGTTTTTTTTTAATAATGATTCTTCCTCAAAATTTGATGTGATATATGTTTAGATTTTATTCCATTTTGCTGGAATGATGGCGTTCGATGTGAGTCTTTATGTTTAGTGTTTTCCAAATACTTCATCTTCGCTTTACAAACCTTGCATATTGCATACGTCTTGTCAAGCTCCTTCTTACCATAGAGTATTTCCAAAAACCTGCCCTCGCCAAAAATGGGACCGGGTGTACAGCAGTCGCGATTTCTTTAAGACTGCAAGGGAAGCTCAGCTTCCCCTATAATTGTCAAAAAATAAATGGTCAAATATATGTACTATTATGTTAACATTTTATTGACTAAAAATGCGTTACACACGTTCATCTCGAACGAAAACAATTTCGTTCAGAATCAGCTACTTTCCTTCTCATTCATTCCCGTAGCGTACAGTGCATTACTCTGTTGAAGCCCAGCGTCCATTGACTTCAATGGGGCTGCTTTAAACAGTTTTTTTCGGTGCTTAGAAACAAGACGGTCATTGGATAATGCTGCGATTATGTCCCGCCCACGGACGCTCAGCGTCTCTGGGATGAATGGAGGAGTGGGCTGGCCCGGACTCCGAGCGTCTGCGTGATGATTGGAGGGTCTGTCATCTCTTTTTAATCCACTTTTATGTCCTAAAACGCTCGTTTTTTGGGGTCGACAGCTTATAAAAACGTATTTCTTGTTTTTTTTTTAGCTTGTTTGCTATACAAATTGTCACATATCAGCTTTTAGACATTGTTTTTTTTGTTATAAATCATAAATGACAAGGAGGCGGCAGCTTCTCGCAATGCAAAGAGACGGTTGGTGTGGGCGTGGTCTTCAGATTATGACGCGTATCACTCTGTGTCTCCATTTCCAACTCAGTCCCATCGCGGATTTTGCATGTGTAGTCGAAAGACAAACTGCTGCAACCTTCATCGTATATTTCACACAATTTCACACCACATTCATTGTTTCAGTTTAACATAATTCCCACATTTCCTCCCGTTGAGTTAAATATATATATATATATATTAGATCGTTTGTTCATTAATTCATATAGTCTGAACTAGCCAGCTAGCAAACTGCACACGATGGCAGACAGTGCTAATATTGTCGACCTGGTTTTGGCAAAGCCATTAGAAAGTCTTCCTTACGAGGAGAAACTTAGAATTAAACAGCAGGGCAGATCAACACCTAAGATTGATTTAATGCAAAAGATAGGGAAAAGTAACAGGTCTTTTCAGCTCTCCTGCTATGACAAAGTTAGCTGGCTGACTGGAAGTGCTGTGAAAAAGAAAATGTACTGCTGGCCATGTCTCTTGATGAAACCATCTCATGGATGTGTTGTTTGGTCAAAATTGGGGTTTGGAGATCTGTCAAACTTTGACAGGGCATATAAAAGGCATGAAAATAGCAATGAACATGTGAGTGCATGTGCAAGATTAAGTTGCATGGGCAGGATCAGGGTTGAGCATGCAATCAATGAAGGTGCTCGCATTCAAGTGGCTAAACATAATGAAACTGTTAAACAAAACAGGGCCTTCCTAAACCGCCTTACTTGGTGTTCCTTAAAGACATGGAGTTGGACAGTGCAATGCCTCAGCTTTACAAACTGTTCTCATTAGTGGCAACAATTGGAGCTACATCTGCAGGTGTAGAAAGGAGCTTCTCCTGTTTAAAGCGGCTCAAGTCCTACACCCGTAACACAATGGGCCAAGGCCGTTTAAGCAGCCTAGCTCTGCTGGCCATTGAGAGGACACTGGTCAAGTCACTGGAAAAGACGCCTAGTTGGTACGACAGGGTTACAGAGCATTTTCTTGAAAAGGAACGTAGGGCAGAATTTACATATAAATAAATGGACAATTTTTATGATTTAGGCCGAAAATGAGCTTCCCCTCTTTAAAAGATCAGCAGCCGCCACTGGTGTACAGGGCTCCAGACTAACTTTTTTTACTAGGAGCACTGTAGCCCCAGACTGAAATTTTTAGGAGCGCAAGCGAAAAATTTTGGGGTTTAAATCAATCAGCAATGAATTTATTCACATTTTCCCCAAAATAACTGTATTACTGATACTGAAAAATAAGTTGATGACAGCAGATTTGGTTCTGCTTATTTAAAAACAGGCAATGTCAGCGCAGCTTCGTTATTGATTAGTTCTAAATAGAGTCTGGAATCTGAATTCATTTGAACCAACAGAAATTGTGCTTCTCTCTAAAGTGATAAACATTCGTTCTGGCTGTGAACGGATTTGGAATTATTCAGCGATGTCTTTCAAGTAATCCACAGATAAATGACGTTTCCTGAACTCCTCCGCGGTAAGTTTTGTTTTAACCGTCTCCTATATAAAAATGTTTGTCTGCGGGCTCAAGAAATCAGTTCCCGCAAGCAGCAACTCTTAGTAATAGGCTCGCTTTTGTGTGTAAACTTGTTAATGAGGATCTGGATTGTGCGCGTCCGTGGCAGCGGGAAACATCAGTGACATGCGAGTGACCCATGCACTGATGCGCAGTTGACTATCACACACAGCCTGCACTGGTGGCTGGCTGGTGTTTCTTCTCGTCTTTCAACATGAAATGAAAACTAGAAGAAATTCAAAATTTGCAGGTCGCACATGCGCGAGAACTTATGCTTTGCTGTCTTTAAAACATTTCGCAGTCTGGAGCCCTGGTGTATTTCTTTTACCCCCACCATCGCTGTTGCGGAGCTGAAGCTGTGCTGTCTCTCGACTGTGCAGGTGCCGCACCACCCTCGCAATCTGCATGATTTTGTCCAATAACATCAACAATTGTTATATTAACTAGAAAATCATTTTTTGACGGAAGTGTAACACCTCTTACAATATTTGGAATATCAGGTTCCAAAGCAATTGTACTGACGGGCACGTATTACTTGCGCATACATTTGGGCGGTCTTGGTCAAATCATACCACAAACTGACGTTGATCTGTGGGGGTGTGGTTACACAAGGCGTTTCGGGCAGGTCTGGTGAGCATTTGCTTTTAGGTAGAATGCATCTTTTGTTCCGACACTTTCTTTTTTTTGCAATTTTACATGTCTAATACATGCATGGGCAACTTGTAACACACCAAAGACACAGAAACACATATTTGTGCCATATGACCCCTTTAATTTGTGAGAGATTTTTTTGCAGAGACCATGCAAATGTAGACCTACTTGTTTTTATAGTGTAAAAGCGCCACACTTTAAAAAAAAAACAGCAGGCTAGCAAAGAGAGAGAGAGCTGTGCAGGTCTCAGGGAAGGTGCACTTCCCGACCTCAAGGGGTGCTCTACCGGCAGACGGGGGTGGGAAGTACATTTACTTGAGTACTGTACTTAAGTACACATTTTGAGTATCTGTAGTATATTCTAATATTATATTATAATTTTTTCTGGATACTTTTTTATGTACTTCACTACATACATTTGAATGACAAATATCTCACTTTTCATGCCACAAAAAAAAAGATTTCCTTGGCCAACCATCCCCTCCCTCCCACGTTTAGGAGTGACTATTGTCAGCTGCTTCTAATATGACACACCTGAGTCAACTCATCAGCCTTGGTGTGTTAATTAGTGGGACATCCACAACATTTTTGGAGCAATAATGAGTTAAGTTGTGTATACTTTTCCCATCTCTGATTTAGTTATACCAAAAGATCTAATGAAGCTTTTTATCCGATTAATCGGAAAAAGAATCGTCCAACTAATCGATTATCAAAATAATCGTTAGTTGCAACCCTACCAGACACTTTTACTGCAACTTCTGGCCGAGATGCTACAGTAGGGAGGATGTGCCATTAACTCCAAGACGAATTTTACATACAGAAGGCTTAAGCATTAACAAAGCTATATAAAAAAGGCTGTCTCATGACCCAAAAAAAGAGCACCATAAACACTCCACCACCAGACACTTTTTTTTTATCTTCGACAAAAGCTTAGAGATGAGAAGCAGAACCCTTTCAGTGTACACCACTACTAAAAACAGGACAGCGTGAGCAGACAGAGGGGCTCCAATCCAGCAGGGCGGCCCACCTGTTACTGCAGTGGTGACACAAGACTCCTCAAGGAGAACAAAGTGGTGGGCTGGAGAACGCTTTAAGATTCTGGTTTAAAGTCAAAGACACTAGCAGGCATCTGAAAAGATCATTCACTCCCTCTTTCTAACACGGCATTTAGAGTCCACATCATATCTACCATTTAATATGCACAGCTCCGAACATCTGGATTCTCGGGGGTGTGTATGGGGGGGGTTAAAAATGCATTTTAAAAAGCCATGGAGGCTTTTTATTTTCACAATTAATCTCTATCATCTGTCATTAATACACTTAGGTTGAGTGGGGTTAGTTATTTGTAACATTGTTTGATTTAGAGGGTCATGGTCGTGTTCTAGTGCCAGAGACGTGTGGGTTTTCAAAAAAGCTCTGACATTCCAGAAAGAGTGTTTAATGTGCTTAAAACACTGCCTGCATTTAAGGGATGCACAGTCATTCAGTGTTTCCCATTCATTGATGAGAATATGGTGGCCCGCCATATTTTGTTTAGTTCCTTTATTAGGTTAGTTCAGAAAAATGTTTTGAGTATTTTTGTTTGTTGCTCAGGCACAGAACGCAGTTTGATTCCCGGGAAGGCGTCCAGGGGGCATCCGGAAAAGATGCCCGAGCCACCTCAGCTGGCCCCTCTCGATGTGGAGGAGCAGCGGATCTACTCTGAGCTCCTCCCGAGTGACCGAGCTTCTCACCCTATCTTTAAGGGATCGCCCAGCCACCCTGCGGAGAATGCTCATTCCGGCCGCCTGTATCCGGGATCTTGTCCTTTCGGTCATGACCCACAGCTCATGACCATAGGTGAGAGTAGGAACGTAGATTGACCGGTAAATCGAGAGCTTCGCCTTGCGACTCAGCTCCTTCTTCACCACGACAGACCGGTACAGCGACCGCATTACTGCAGAAGCTGCACCGATCCGTCTGTCAATCTCCCGTAGTTGGAACATTATTACTGATTATTAGGACTTATGTTGTCTTATTTCACGTTGCGCAAACACACAACAAACTCAACCCCCGTTAGTTCATTGCAAAGTCTTTTACAATTAAAATATACTTATGGGCTGTGAATCTGAAGCGCCAGACTGTCATCTTGAAGTTTTAATGGTTGGAATGGCCCCACTTTTTAACCAAACCTTTCGTGCGTAGCCTGTCTTAAACTCTCTCCTACGTTCGTGAAGCAATCGTCGGTGAAATGCGCGTCTAAAACACAGCGTCTCCGCGACATGGCTGCGGCGGTGACGATACAATGGACTTACAAGTACGCCCACTGTACTTGCATTTAGATTTGGGCGGTCTTAGTCAAATCATGTTACGAAGTGACGTACATTCGCCGAGGTGTGGTTACACGAGGCGTTTCAGGCAGGTCTGGGTGAGTATTTGCTTTTCGATAGAATGCATCTTTTGTCCGACACTTTCATTTTTGCATTTTACGTGTCTAATACATGCATGGGTAACTTCTAACACATAAAAACACGAGTGTGCGCTGTTCTTACGGGATCACTCTAAACAGTCTCTGCATCATAATAATGTATGCATGCTCTGGTCCGGATAGTAAAGTGATACTGCCATGTGGGGGAGTGGGACAATGGCACTGGGAAAAAGGCCCAATGCCCGGCCCGCGTATTAATATATGGTAAAAAATGAATTAGTTCAACTGGTAAACACTTTTTTGCTTCATATTTTTGTGGCTCATGCTCTACATGTTCTGACCGTTTGTGAACTACCATTTTACCATGTGTTGTGCCCTGTTATCCCCATATATATCTATGGAGCCAATGATTAAATTACTAGTATAGCATTATATTCTTGTAGATTGAGTCACTTAATTTTGCTCTTAAAATACACCAGATTGCAGCATTTACCTTTAAAATTTTAAATCGCATGCTTCAGTGGTTAGCGCATGGCACTAGCAAAGCCAAGGTCATGGGTTTGATCCCAGTAATTGGCTGCACATACTTAGAATGTATAGTAAAATGCAATGTAAGTCGCTTTGGATAAAAGCGTCGGCCTAATGCAAATGCAATGCATTTGCACAACAAGTTGAACTTATTGACAGCCTTTAATTACCATAAAAAATTATTAAAGAATTAGCTTTTGCTTTAATGATAACTCATTCTGAAGTCTTTTCAGACTGGGGTCACCGATCAAGGCAATTAGATTTCCTGTGATTTTTCTCTTTCAATTTAAAAGTTATGACACAGGATTTTCTCAGGGTTGCATTCAAGGTCGAAGAATTTAACCAAATCTGTTGTGAATTAAGTCTATTGATGCCAGCGGCTCATGCATGACATCAGTTGTTGGCACATTTGGGTGTGTAATCATTGTTCTAACTTAGTTTCAAACGATTATTTTCTCTTTTATTTTGCCTGCATTATTTCCCAAATAACTCTTAAACATGATGTTCTGGGATGAATGTCAGATAATTGTAATTGCAGCAATTTATGTTTTAATTTGTTTGCATAGAAACTGTGATAATTCACCTGGCATAAAGCAGAATGTTGTAAGTGTATTGATGGTATCAAACTGTGCACGGTAGGGTTCTAAAGACTGTTAGGTTTAGGGTTAGGTGAGGTGTTTTTGAAGTTATTCCTGTTTGCATATTTTCTGAAATGTGCTTGGTAACTTGTGATAAAGCACAGGATACAGAAATGTACCATAGTTTCTCTGGAGTAACTAGTTTAACCATGATGTAGTTAAACTATGGTAATACAAATTGTAATAATCAGACAAATCATGGTTGCTGTGTATATATACACAAAACAGTGCTCATAAAAAAATATATTGTATATATATTTTTAGATATTAGGTAATATCTTAATGTTTTACTTCAACTGTGGAATCGAAACTGTGAATCAAAATCGATAAGCGGTATCGGATTCCGAATCAAATAAAATTGAAAGACATTTTTTGTTTAAATCTGTTTTTTTTATTTTCAACAGAATTTTAATCTGTTGAGCTGTTCAATCATATTTTGTCTCTCACTTAGTTTTTTTTAATAATCTTTAGTTCTTGGCATTCAGAAAGTCTAATTCCAAAAGCAAATCGTAACCATTCTTGTTACCTTGTTTTCTTGATTTTACCTCTGACACATGCAACCACTTTATCTTTAGCTTATGGGCACATTCTTTCGTTCAACAAATGTGTTTACTGTACATCACAAGTTTAATGATAATTAGAATCATATAGTGATGTCATATCTGAAACAATGTGGTTCTTTGGCATTTGAAGTGGTTCAGACAATATCTTGCACTATATCTCGTGGCGAACGTGTTTGATTAATGATCTCGGGCGTCTATAAACGGCATCTGCTGCGCTGATCTCACCCTCTACCGCCGTGCTAAAAGAACCTCAGAGCTCAGGCTTTGACGGATCACATCTCCAACTGTCATTACGATCGTCGGCTGGCTTTGTGTTTGGTGGGTCTTGACTGCCTCAAGACAAACAGTCTAAATCGCACCGTTATGTTGTGAGAGCCGTGTGGCATCCTAATGGGTGGTTGAGCGTCTTGACGTCTCCCTCCACCCTCCAACACACACACTTACATTTTCAACAATGTGAAGCAGAGGGATTTGGCTGCAGCGGTCTGGGGGGAAACGTCTGAAGCAAGCACGAGTCTGCCCCTTGAAATCCCGCCTTTATTGTTCTGGCAGAATTTCTGTTATCACTTATGGAAAAATATGGTCGTACATGACGTGGGTGATGCTTTTGGTGTGGTTATTGCCATGAAAACTGGCAAGTCTCATATAAGTTAAAAAACATTACATACTCTATTTTGATTATGTCTGCGCTTTAATCACATAGCAACAGACCCCTTTAAGCGGGCTCTCTGGGTGACTTTTATCCCTTAAAATCAAAGCGTGTTTTTGAACTTGCAGTTTAGTCGGTTAGTTATTGCTGAAATACTGGACTTTCACTTATGATGATACTTATTTGAGCGTAATAGACTTAGAGTGGTCTGTGTTGGTCATGTATGTGGTTTTGTTGGGTAAAGCTTGAAAATAGAACTATGTCTGTTGAATATCAGATATGAGCCAGTGTTGTAGGAACAAAGCTTTCTGAAGATTAAAGTACACCACAAAAAACTTCTGCTTCAATGTCAAATAACAAATGAAGCGGAACGATACAAATGTTTGTCCTTTGAACTGTAATGACAAAATAGAAATATTATATTCGCTATTATTTAAAAAACCTACGCATTTAGCAGTACCTTGAGAGGATTTTGTATCCATTCTCTAAATTGAGATCTTATGCTGTCCAAACATTGAATGAAACATTACTTCATGCTTTTTACTTGTGTCCATCTCTACTGAATGACTAATACTTGGCCAGATCTCAAGCAGATGAAATAAGTCTTAATGATCAAAGGCTAAAGAAACAAACTTGGCAAAAAGAGTTTGCCATCATCTCAGTTTTGGCCGTCAGTCATTTTACCCAATTGTTGCCATTCTAACATTTTTAAATAATCTCTATTTAATGGGGTTGTTTTTCATGAAATGTGTTGGGTTAGATGGCTGCTGTTGGATTTGTCAATACATGCACAAGTGAATGGTTTTGTTGAAAGGTTCCTGCACATTGTCCAACTGTTGAAGATGTACACAATGTTCTGCCAATGCTTAATTGTTTTTAGTATGAACTTCATGAATGTCACAAGCAGTTTATTAGCCTAGAATTTTCAAGTTATATGACAGAATTAGTGGTTTTGGGTGAACTGTTCTTTTTGAAGTTGTTTTTCATGTCATTATAAACCTGACGGGCAACATGCAAAATTAATCTGGAAACACACAATATCTGGAAGAAATCTTGGATGTGGGCTAGGGCCATTACATTTTAATTAAATTCTATTTAAAAATATCATAGTATGTGGACAGTTGTTTTGTTTCTGATGGTAGATACCATTTTGGCATGCCGCTGTGTTCAACAACTACAATAAAAGGCTACACTAGAATGGACCTAAGGATTTTGCTGCAGGCTCCCTATGGTTGCTTCACAATTTCAGTATGTGACTAATAAAAGCAATATTTCCCTTCATGCCTCAGAGATGGCCATCTTTATTAAATGATTATATCTATTATAAAACAAAACTCTGAAAATAATAAGCTGGCCAATCAGAAACGCGATACTGAGAAGCAGTACACAAGTGTCCCCTGTGACGCCTTGTGGCTAAACGAAGACGTGATGACGTACTTCTACTAAAATCTCAGCCAGCTAAGCCACTTCCGCTCTCATAGCGCTGAGGTAATCGATCACTAAGCGATAACGATATATTTACTAAAAAAAAAAACATTTAAAGCACTACAGCTGAGCTTTGTTGAGGGACTCTATGATCAAGCCTCGAGTCAAGTGTACTTAATGTTTTTCATATTTGTGTATGTAGCTTCATTTGAAGCTTTTCCCCTTTTTGATGGTCGATGTATGATGTAGTGTTTAGATAATGTGATATACGTCGTTGATTTTAATCCTATGTGCATCTTGAAGCGACTGAGTGGAAAAACTTCATTGTTCCCTATATGTGCGCCGGATGTTACTGAGATGGCTGAGACAAAACGTGGAAGCGATCGTGCATAGTGTCTTTCATTAGTATGTGGTAAAATGTATTACCTTGGCATGCAAAGTTTGCACGTGTGAGGATTCCTGCAGGAGCTCTGCTGACTTGGTTGTGGTGGGACTTGCTCTTCAGCTTGAAGCTTTTGCTGTCCAACCTAAAGGGTGTGAATTGTTTGCTGATGCACAATTTAACATTCCAACTTTAGGGCTTTTGAAATGACCTGAAATTAGGGGTTCTGAATCCCCTTTCTGCACCTTTGATCTTCTGTTCTGATATGTTGAACTTTGACCTACTCTCTCTCTCTCTCTATTTACTTGTTTTTTTCTCTCATTTTCCTTTATTAGCAGAACTTTGGATTTGTACAAGCATATTGGGGGTGTTGAAGTTTGAATAAAGATGATGATTTATCGGTACTGATCTCTAAATACATACTTTTTTTACTTTAGAGTGACTTACGGCTGATTGTTAAACTAAGTTTTTTCCCTTGCTTGTATGAGGGGTTTTTTATGCAGGTATGAAAGAGCCTTTTACCATAGGTCTAGGAATGAAGGTAGTGGTATTTTGGTAGGCCCCCTGACTGAAAATTGTCCTTTTGAAGTTTCCTCTACATATTTTTCTGGTTGACAGATCAGAGTCACTAAGCAGAAATTAGACAAATGTACAAGTGCTTTGATGCTCTATGCATGTCAAAATTTTCATCCCATTTTCTAATAATTTCAACATGTAACTTTGCAGGCTTGCCATATTGTTTTTTTATTTTGAAACTTTAGTAAGCATTGATATGCTGAAACATTAACACATGATGTCAAATACATATTTGCCAAGATAAATAAAACCTAAATAGACCGTTCACATAAACTGTCTGCAGTTCACATTTTAAACAGATCATGCAAAAGTGTGATGGTTGGATTTCAAATGTGGTTATTTCAAATAACAATTCCGCATGATACACAGTTAAATATTTTTTGGGCCCTAGAGTAGAATGGCACTTCTGGAATAGTTTATGGGATTCCTGAACACCAACTGTGAGGCGCTTTTCATTTTGTTCTTCCGTAAACACGGACGCCTGAAGGATAAGACACGCTCAATTTAGCAAAGTGCGCGTTCCCCCATTCCCTCACTGTCTTCAAGAAACATCTCCCATTGTGTTGCCACTTGGATTAGCCTATCATGCTCTAACATTAAACGTATTGCAAACTTTCCATAATTAAATTTTCCAGTGCCTAGAGTTGCAAAAACCCATATGTTGGCTTGCAGAAATATAGTTCATGAAGATTTTGGAACAATGAAGGCACATTTTGGATACTTTCTGTAATAGGCTTAAGTATATTACATAAAGTCATATTATATGGTCATTAGAATAATCCAGTGGGTCAAAATACAGGTTTCTTAAATTGTCGAAACTTTTAACTAAGCCAATGGAAAAATGCCAATGGACATACTCTGCCTATACCCCACCTCCAGAAACAAAGGTACGTTGGGATGTTCGAAAACAGTATACCGTCTCTCAGTATTTTTAAGCTTCATTTTACCTCCAAACGCAGAGCGAAAACCCAATGCGCTCAGACTATGCCGGGCCTTTAACATTATAAATTAAAACTAAAATATGCTGTGTATAGTGCCTTCAAAGATCTTAAATGTCCACCCTTTTTCATGTTAAACTATGTTGTGACATCATGGTTATTAAAAATAAACATTCCTGATCACAGATGCTGCTGCTATCTAATGTAGTGTAGCATCTAATGTAATGTAGCCTGCGATTGACACATTCCAGCTGCCACAGTTATGTTACTCGTGCTACCCTACTCTTAAGCAGTTAAAAGTGTCATTAGGGGGTTTATGTCTAGTGGAAAGATGCTTTTATAAATCCCTGCTCTTTGCCACTTGCATGCGGAAGCCACTGACAAGCCCCTTTGTTTGCAATAGATCGCCTGAAGCACTGAAACCTTCTTTTAACAACAAACATGACATGGTTGTCTAAGGATGAAGATCTCCTCAGGCCGAAGTGAAAGGTAGTGTCCATTGCTTAAACCTCATACATCTTCACCTTACAAGCTAACTGACCAGTTCCATTAGGGGGCTGAACTCCACAGCTGTAGAGATGCCTCGCAAAGAGGAACGTCCGCCTCCCTAATTTCAAAATGTCCTATTTATCAGTCCAATTGCACATACTTTGGACAGTGTATTTTCTTAACGCTGATATGTATATCCACATATCCTGTAGGGCCTCCGATGGGCAGTGTTAAAGTTTGGATTATCTTATCTCGTGAGTGTCCTGTGAGTGTTGGATCTATTCAGGAACTCCCTGACGAAGCCTAGAGCAAACATTCCAGCGCAAATGCAAGCCGTGAATCCTGAGAAGGTTATTCACCTCCTTGACGCTTCACAGCTCATCTCATCTTGACTTAGCAATTTTGTTTGCTTATTGTAAATTGCAAGTGGCATCTTGCCTTAAAGGTGCTTTTTGTACATTAAGGCTTTCACTTTTTCAGTATAATCTTTCCTGGGAGTTCAATTGAGCAACATGCATAGATAGCATAGAGAAGTGATATGCCTTTTGACTAAATAAATGTGTTTTTGGCATGCCCTATAAAAATAATTTTAGTTGATCATGACTAAACTTGCCCCAGTTTCCTGAACTGCTGGTGTCTTAACTCGGCAGTCAAGAACTTCTATTATGAGTAGACCTGTAAAACGTCACAACAGTGTGGAACTCCTGACAACTTTCTTAATAACAATGGCTAAGCTGGGTAGCATTGACAGACTAATGGTATGTTGGAAAATATGAGCCCCGTGTGACGTTGTGTTAAAAATAGCAGTCGTTTACGCAGCGTACTATCAACAAGCTTTCTAGACAGACGTTGAAGAGGCGTTGATTAATGAAGACCTTGTCTGTTTGACATCCTTTTTTCTTTCACACTTCACAGACTGAGCCCACAACACCTCAGGACCATTGCCTTCCCAGCATTCAACAGGACAGAGAGATTAATGTAAAAAATGGATTGAGGTTGACCGATATGGGTTTTTCTCTGGCCAATGTCGATATTTAGAAATGAGGCCAGCCAATGGCCGATATATGAGGCCGATTTTCTTTTTCCCACCTTCATCTCATAAAATCTTACAGTTAAGTAATAAGAAGTGATACAGAATTTTGCTTAAACATTTATTGCTTAAATTAAACATTTATTGAAGAAATGTCTCTTCAAATTAGTGCACTGGTTGAGAAAGCTTGATTATTGCAGGGTACAAGATAGTAATAGTAGTAGTAGCCTAATTCATAGTTATAATACATTGCTTAAAACTATTAAGCACCTTCTCAAATTGTTCTGAAGCATGCGTTTTGTTTGTTTGTTTGTTTGTTGGCAGACACTGCTATAGTCAAATGGTCATAATCTAAGTGAAAAACACACTCGTATTACACAGCATGCTGCTTATACTTACTGCGTTTTTACATTTAGGTTTAGTTGAACTTTGTCTGAAGTAGGGCTGAACAATTTTGGTTCGATTTTATTTTGCAATAGCGATAAATATTGCGATTTAATATGAGATTATTTTTATCTTCTGTATTATAAAATTAAACAAGCAATGACCATTGCATAGTATGATTAACACAATATTAGACAGATTAAACTGTTCTTTTCTGTAGGCCAGGCCTATATGTTAGGTTGAAATTATGTGATGCATGCCATGAATCACATGTTTATTTAACTTCTTCACTTAACTTAAACCGCAGTAGTAGTATCACTTCCACACTTGTAAATAATTGTAGCCTTGTAAACATGCAATAATTGACAAATAACAAATAAGCCAGGTGTAAATATTAACATTAAACTACGTAACAAATCACACAAATTAAAGTGCAAAATGCAAATACAGTTCTGCATATCCACTTTTGCTGGTTTTAAGGAGAGCGGGTGCAAGTCATTATATTCCCTCCAGTGCTAAACGGATGCTCTGAGGGGGAACATGTGGCTGGTACACAAATGTAGCTCGGGTATAGCGACCCGTATAGAATATGCGCGTGAGGGAATGCTGTGCTGCTAATCCAGTGTATTTATCAAAGCCGTAAACCCGAGCTTGGTCACTGCTAGGGCTGCAACGATAAATCAACATTTTTTATTGTCGACAAATCATTTTGTTGTCGAGTAGTCATTTGATTTCACATGATATATTGTAAGGGCCCGCAATAATGTGCTTTGACCTGTGGGGCGCTGTAGCGCGACTACCCTTCAAGAGGCAACGCAATAGAAGAACCCACCTTCAGTCGGTTTATTGAAAGGCATGTGTGTAATGTAATGTGACAGGAGTGCATCCTTACTGTTAATTTAAAATGCATCGAGTTGCAGAGCGAGCGTTTTGCAGTAAGGGGTGAGGAAATATACTGCAAACTCTTACTTGACCCCCCCAACGTTGATTAAACGTCCCGGCTGAATAAACGATAGAACCCTGCCCAAAATACCTAAGAAAATGTAATGGATTATGGTAATTGAATTGGTTTTATTGGAAACTATAATGGTCTAATGTCTATTGGTACATGATGAATTCTATTGGTGATATACAGTTTTAATTAAATAAGTTTATGGTTTATAATACTATTTCAATGGAAACCATTCAAATTTCTTTGATGGGTTCTATTGGGTTTCTATTGTTATTTTCCAGCTGGGGTAGCCTATATGTATCTTAAATAAATCTTGTAATTGATCAGTCTTAAGAATCATTAGTTATTATTATAACATCATTATTTTCAAATGTAATTGCGCAATTGCGGTTACAAATTATAATCTGTGTTTTGAGTCTGTTGAATACACGCAGCACTTTTTGTAAAGACACAAGACATCATTTATGGCCGGGAGTCTCCCGTTTGTTTATTTATCATGGAAACTCTTGTAACATTTGAGACCCGCAATCACAGGTCTCAAATGCTGACAGGTATGGTCATATATCATTGAACGCCATACAACTATAGGTTATACTATACGCAAAGCCTTGCCATCACATCTGGGAAATAAGTCAGTAAATTTGAGTAAAATCACAGGCTTCACTTATCCCGTGCGAATGTGCCACATGAAATACAGATTTGGGGAGGTAATTTCTAAATCACACGGGGTCCCCAGATAATACAAATTCTGTACGAATAGGGCTAATGTTTAACCTAACATTACGTGTCTAACCAAATTCACCGAAGGCTCCAACTACGTTTACTACGCAAACTGCTATCCAATCATAGCAGTGGGCGTTTACTTAAAGTCTTCAATGCGTCACCATTAAAACTGTGCCTTTGTCGAGCCGGCCTCAAAACCTGGGTAGAAAATTGTCTATTACTTATTAATTTTGATCTATTTGAATGTAAAACCATGCAGACGGTTTACTGACGAAAAACGTACCAAGCAGAATGTTTTCTCTCCATTTCACACTCGCAGTGTTCAGTGTGTCTCGCGGCTGTCAGAGCAGAAATAAAAAACGCTTCTCTCTGTATGTTTATCTTCCCTGGTCGCATTCATATGTAAACTGTGTGCACTTAGTATAAGTATATTTGTGGATTGTACATATGCATTAGGATTAGTGCATTTGTAAATAGAGCGCATGTGGATTGCTGTTTATGTGTGGATCTCTCGCAAGCATTTGTGAATTACAGTGGTGAGTCACTTTGGATCGCTCGCGTGAATTTGTGATTTACAGTGTGTGAATGTGGATCTTTTACGTGTATTTGTGGAAGGTTTTGATACTGTTTTCTCCCCATAGAAATTCTCCAGTACAGAAACATTATTGATAAGTATTGTCAAGGTTTATCTAGCTATACAACGTCGACTAATAGCCGCTGGGCTCTTAACCAGGTTTTTGTACCCGTGCATACATGACACACAGTGTTATTCCGGTGGTAATCTGTTTGCCGCAAGAGGCAGTGTCGCGTGTTCCTCTACAACACTTGACTGCTCACAGATGCACCTGCCTGTTAATCGGCCTAATTTGCAGCACAATTGTGTTACTCTAGTAATGGACACGGAGGGTTTTCCATGCTAGTTTTTAAAATACGTGGTAGCACACACGTTATACATTTTTTATCCATCATATATTACACACAGGCCTCTTTAAAATCTTCATACCAAGCACAGACTTGCGCCTGAAATCGGTTTCAAAGTCGGATAGTGTGATCCAGCCTTAAATCTCAGACACACTGGCTGAAAAGCTTAGCCACCTCTCTAAGATGTTTTTTTTCTCCTCAGCCACCTTTAGATGTTGAATATTTTCTGCTTCTAAAATGCCCATTTGAAGCTGCTATTTGGTGTACTGTTTCCTAAAATACCCATGTTGAGGAATCGCACATCTGTGCACCAACTGATAAATGATGTGAGGTCGAATGAATTCGTGCTGTAATGCGAAAGCGAAAGCAGCGTTTGTGCGTGAGAAAGGGCAATAATGATTTTCTGTTGGTCACGCGCAAAGAAAACTGTACAAATAAAAAGCAGAATTGTAACCGCTATTACCGTTTACTGACTTTTCACAAGACACCTCCCTAATAACTGTGATCCCTGGGTTATTTTCTCATTCAATCGTCTTCAGATCTGATTACTTTGACAACGAGGGGCCAGAACAAACTTGCAAATTATGGCTGGTATGTGTTGATTTTTTTCATACATGGGACTACTAGTAAAATGTATAAACAATTGGGTCACTGTGACCTACCTGACCATGTTTTGCTGATTGTTTTTCTTCAACTGCTAATGCGACTTTTTTACACCACAGACTGAACAAAATTAAGCATTGCTTGGTTATTGGTTGTCCTAAATAAATATATTTTTATTATTATAAGTATTATCTCATTGTGGACCTAAATTTAACAGCTGACAGCTATTCAACATACTTCACTGTACTGAGAACCTTTACTACACTAAGGCATAAGCAAATTAATAGGGTTTGTGTAACTTTGTTCTTTTCAGAAGCTCCTTATTTGCCTTGGTCTTCCCAGTTAGAAGATTCCTCGGTTTAGCCTCAGTTTACATGTGCTCTCAGCACTCTTCAGCACCAGGCCTCCTGTGCAACTCAAAACTCCCATCTCCATTACCTGCAGTGACTCTCAACAAACCAAATTTCGCTCTGTTTCTTTTAGTCACCTTAGTGCTAATTCCTGTTAATGCCCCCATTTGGGTCAGAAGTGCTTTTCCTATACTAAATACTGCCAGAGGATATTTTTCTTTCCCAGTCATAAACAATGACATTCAAAGGGGGTCTGCACTTTTGCCATATGTGCATTTACATGTCTGAGGTTTTTTATGTGATGAAAGAACTTGACCACTTTTTATTGACTTATTTATTTTAAATAACATGAAGTGACTTTGTTTACAATAGTCTGTATGGTCAAGTCACCAAGATGAGGTGACGTTTAATGGCAAACATTTCTCATATCGCTGCTGTCCTCCCAAAACCTGGTATCTCCATATTTTGGGATTTTATTTTTTTGCCATAAATCATTATTATTGGATAACCTTTTATGTTTGTCACTGGGTCTTGCAAAAATCTTAGCAATACAAAAATTATGAAAAAGTTCTTGTCAACTTTGTACTTTTTAAATGATTATATGAGTTGTCAGTGTTTTTTCCATTTCCTGAAAAACAGCGAGTTTGGACATACGAGGTTTCGGAAGGACATCGACGATATTCTTTATCTTGCATGTTATCTCCTCAATTGAGAAGTGAGGTAGGCACTTGCACACTTGAGTTTACAAGGTAATGTGTATGATTTGTTTTGAGTCTGTTGAAAGATGTGTCCACCATAGGGAATTCTGTATTACTGACCAACGTTTGGTCACATGACTATGCATCACTTTAACAAACCCTTTCATTTTCAGTCCGTTTATGCAAGTTGAGGCGCCATTATGCTTCTCTGTAGTTAAGTGACTTAATTGAAGCCATTTTTTGTTGAGAAAAAGCTGAACATATTTGTCTTTGTCCTTAATGTGAAGCTGAGCTCGGACTGATAAGAGTCAAGATAGATGGGTGTTCTCGATTTAGTCTCAAGTAGAACATTAAGGGCCGAGACTGACTTATCTCCTTGCTGCACAAATGCAAGGTCAAAGGTCACTCGAACTTCTCTCAGCTCTGATGATGATGTCATTTCAAAATAAGAACCCATTGACTTAATGGTGAAATTCAACCGAGAGAGATGCCACAACAATCTGAAACACCTTGTTTGAGCTCTGCATCACCACAAGGGCACATGCAGTTCTACTTATAGCTCTATTAATGATCATTATGCTCCTTTCCAGATGTTCCTCTTGTTTAATGTTGCATGCACATGACAATTGACTCCACCAGCTTGGCTTGGATGCAGACCAACCTTGTATGTTTTGGGTTGCCTTTGTCTTTCCACACCAGTGCTAAAACCTGCAAGTGATTGAGTATATTGGCCTTGTCAGTCAACGCAGAGCAATGCATGCCTCGGTTTAGTTAGTTCATGCTTTGGCATTAATCTGCACGGTCTCTGGATGGGAGATCCAAACGCAAGAAGAGTCGTGTGCCTGCAGATGAACGATGAAGGAAGTTGGCTCCAGTATTTGGTCTGGATCGTGTTGGCAGTGATGCCTGGTGGACTGTCCTGACTGGCAATGTGTTTGGAGATGTTTAGGATGGGAGTAGTCGTTGTCGTAAGATTGTGATGTCTAAAGGGGTTGAAGGAGAAATGCTGGTCTGGAACTTTGCCTGCTGTCAGCGCCCCACGGTTTTGGCAGTGTGGTGATGTGAAGCCAGCTGGCCCCGGTTTGCGCTGTGAGTGAAGGGAACCATTTGGGTCCTTTGAGGATACAGTCACACACTAGAAATCCAGTCTAAAAGCTGGTTGGTCGCTTATTTGCTGTTCAGTTTATATTCTGCTTTGAAACGGTCATCTTATCAAGTCGGTCTAGAGTAAACTGCATGACTGGTTTGGTGAATCTCTTGGTAGGGTATCATTTCCTGTGAATCCAGTTCAGTTTTATGATAAAAGTTTAAGATAAGTAGTGCAATTTTGCAATGCATCTATCGTTGTTTACAATACTCACGTTAATCTTTACTAATACTTATTTTGGGCTTAAAAGTTCATTTATATGATTAATATTCATCTATATAGAACTGTATATGTTTGTATTACACACATTGTGAACTGAAGTCCTAATCCCTTACACTGAACTGTAAAAAAAATGTATCCAATATTTATGTATTTGGCTGATGCCTCCTTGATGGTAAGCAAAGTGCATTAGTATAACCGATGTCCAAATAATTACTGAAGCTGACATGTTGCAACAACAACAGTAAGATTGTAAATTTGACGTTTTCTCCGCGTACTTGGATTCAGACGGATGGGTAAGCCATCTGTAGCCTTTAGCAAACAGGATGTGAGGTGCAAAAAAAATCAGCTGCATTATACGGAGATATGAAAACACTGACAGAGCTATGTTTTCTTTTGCTTAGAATTCTGATCCATGTGGGTGGCAGAAAGTCTTTTTCTTGGCCTCAACAAGTGCACTTGAGGTAGACTTGAAGATTGTGTATTTGAGAGATTGTCAGACACCGATCGAAAGCACGGTATAATAGACTTCAGTAAGAAAAAAACTACGCTTTTTATTTGAGGTTTTGAATTTCAAAGCTTTTCTATTTCCTTCACAGTGTTCTTATGGGTAATTTCACAATGAGAGCTCACCAGGTGCTTCACACCACTAAAGTATTTTTTATTAAGAGAGATTTGCTAATGGGTTAATAACCTTATAAGGTTCCCACTGGGATGAACATTTGAAGCCCTTTCTTTAAACTTGGAAGAGCATAGCACAAACAAACATCTCATGTCCTGTGTTAGATTGGACAATAAGCCGTGGTTGATAGAAGAAGAAAATAAAGAATTTACGATGTCAGTGTGTGGATACAGAGAGGATAGTTTTAATCTTCTTCTATTTTTGCATACATTCAGTTGTAGACTTTCTGTTTTTATAATATAGTTTAGCTGAGTTTGTGTAGAGCAAGTAAAAGTTCAAATAAAGTTCGCCAAGTGGCCCAAAAGTCACTGTTTAGGCTCAGGGCCCCATGACAATCTTTGAGTCGATTCAGTATGAAAAATGACATGTTACAGTGTGCAGGGCAGCCTGCTTTTAATCTCAAACTATTGTCCCAATAGATCTGTGACCTCTGTGTTCTGAACTCTCCCCCACCCATGTTGGGATGGACAATAAACCACAGTTGGACATCCTGAATTCCTCACTGTTTTCCCCTCGACTCTGTGGTGTATCAATGTCCAGTATGAGGAGAAGGGTTTTATTCAGTTTAGGCCTTTGTGATTCCTATGATTCTTGGGCAATGTGTCCAAACATGCAGATTGTGAATCAAGCCTCCACATCAAGGGGAGGAATTCACCTGGAAAGCGAGTGTTCTGGCTGACAGCTATCTGCAACAGAATGAAAGCAAACAAGGCTGATAGTAGGCCGGAGAGGAAGAAAAGGTAGATTTATCGGTTTTTCACTGTATGGCTGAAGACACTGGGCATCAAGATGTCTTTTAGAGGAAGTTGGCTTGTAAAACAAGGGACCATTTATACAGTCTACTTTTGTTAAGTTTGGTATCTGTAATGAGATTGTGAGAGTAGGGTTTTGGATAATCTTGAGTAAAATGACAACACCACATGTGCATGTATGGTGGTAATTTTGCTTAAATTTTTTTATCTAAAATGATAGATATAGAGTAGTTTGTAGAAAATTGATCTGAAGTAGTTTAACTTTATATTAAACTACAATGATCATGTTTAATTAAGGAATTAGACATTTATTTTGAAGCAAATGATGTACAGTGTATATACAGTATAAGCAAAAAACTTGACCTTCTATTCAAAATCTCATCACAAGTGGTGACAGATGTATTTGAGATGCATGTCACCAGCAGATGTCTCGGCTGACCATTTGCAATTGAATCGCAAATAACAGATCTTAATGGCAGGTGTAAACCGGGAAGTCAAGAACCACCCTTCATATTGTCTTTGGAACACCCAAAGTCCTCATTAGAGCTGAGAAATGTCCTCCTGTTCGGGTCGAGTGCCGAGTTTGACTCTGTGCAGCAGGGGTGAAGCCGGACCGTTCTTTCCTCCATGCATATGCAAGCACATCCTGAGAAAGAAGCTTGGCCGAGTGTCAGGGGAGCACTACAAAAGATTGGTGCCTGACAAGAGGCTGAGCTCCCTGCCAGCCGAGAGGGTTACAAAGTGGAACCGAGGGCCTCAGTAATGTTTGCTAAGATCTAAAGCTGTTCTCCATAGCACTGTTTACATTTCATTCACTTGCACAGCTGAAAAGTACATAGTCTCTTTTTCTACCTTCCCCATCCACTGTCATTTCGTTTTCTTTCTTTTTGACTCTGAAAGTTGTATTCTGCCATTTGGTCAAAGAATGTGTACCAGAGGATATTATGTGGTCTAATGGGATTATTAGTTGGTTTGTTCTGCAGGGCAAAATCACCCCCGCGGGTTTATTCACTTGGAGAAGGACAGGGTTTATTCACTTGGAGAAGGACAGGGTTTCATTGGACTGTCCGTTTGGCTGGCAGAGCTTTGCTGCAACTCACAGTTCTGTTTTTGCACAAGACATTTCCAGCATCAGCCATGTGCATTATTTTGAGAGTTTTGGAGGGTTGCCTTTGCGTAAATAAACTCCAGCTGAGAATACGGGATGTTATGACAACTGTTAAAGATTGTTGTGATTTTACTGGGGCACAAGTGGATTTTATTTTACATTTAGAGGAATGTGTTTTTGGTTCAGGTTACATCACACATTCTTTCTGATTTCCCCCACCACATTTGCATAAATGTTCATGGATGTTTTCGGAGAAAGATTTATGAACAGAAGTCTTATTGCTGAGATGAACCTAGTTCAGGTCAGGCTTTCATTTCTGGTTGGTGTTTATACTTGTCAACTTTTTCAGATTTTTTAGAGCATTGACACTTGATCTTTTTAATAATCGGACATCTAATATACATTTGAGACTGATAACAACCTCAATAAACAATACACAACCTCCGTAGGGATACAGTAGGGTTGTTCAGTTTGTAAATGTCCTTTTTCCAGTGGACCTATGAACATGCACGAGCGAGCAATGGTTGAGCGTTAGCCTAGCATTAGCATCATCAGAAAGCTCTGTTTTATTTTTAAGTAGCAAGGGACCAGTATGTGTTATGTGAGGACATATCTTTGTCCGAGTGTAAATGAAATGTTCGAACCGGATCGGACTGGATTTGATTAAGATGCATGAAGTGACCAATACATGTGTGATGTTTTATGTTTGTGGGGGATTGTGGCTATCAGTGGGGGTTAGAAGAGGATTTCTTGTTCCCCTCACAAACTGTCTTTTTTATGGCTGTCAAGATGTTCCTCTTTAGTCATTGTTTACTGCTTTTGTTTAAATGGGCACCCAATTAGCACAGAGACGACAGCAAAGCCCCACCAGTACCGTTCAGGATGTAGTGGGCTTCCTGCTCTTAGATGGACACACAAAGGCAGGCTAAAATAACCCTGGCCTCTTAGTCACATAGCGTTTAACATCAAGCTGTGAATTATGGGTAAAGCGTGCTGAAACAGAAGGCACAGAGTTATACCTGTCCTAAATGTAGGCTGCTTATCACCTGACCAGTGCCACAGCTCTGATACAAGCACAATACTGCCAAACACAGAGGTATTACTGGAATTTGCACCTGTTGCAGGACAAGCCCATCCCATGTAATGGCCGCCCTAAATGATGACTGTTGCACATTTGGTATTAAAAGTAACAGTAGGGGAGAGAGGTGCAGACGTTTGTGTCATGGCTAACCTATTGTTTTTTCTTTTTTGTCTTTATTGCTATTGCTGTTTGAACCTACATGGTATCATGCGGTTTATGTTCTTTTTATACTGTCTTGTTTGAAAAATTTATTTATTTATTTGTATTTATTTTTTTATTGTATTTATTCAATGTGTTTTATTTATTGAATGCATTTTATTATTTATTTTACCTAATCCAATTTTTTAATTGGTTATATTTTTTATTTATTTACATACACATTTATTTTATTTAGGGATGTTAAAGCATGCGCAATTTTTTTTTCTCAGATTAACGCGTTAAAATATTTAACGGCATTAACGCAGCATCCGTTTATTTGTTTAAACATGCGGGGGGAGGGGTAGGCTGACCTAAAGCACATGCACCCATTCCCAACAAAACACAGACATCAGTTTTACTCGCCACCGCATGCAGTTTATGTCCGACATCTTTTAGCACTGGGACGGCTCCATATCAGTTTGAAACGATCTCCAAAACCAGCGTTATATCCACCGTTTATATAACATTCATCATCCAAATGCAGTGAACAAACAAACACCTGAACATCGCGAACGTATGCTCGCTCTCTCTCCTGCACAGAAGTGAAAGTGATTAATGTCTGCACATGCTGCTTCTCCTGCTCTCCTTGCTGCCGTGTTTTTTTCCGGGAGAATTGTCCAATAAGGGACTAAGAAAAATTTCGAAATGTTCGAAAAAAACTTTCCGAAACCTGTACGATCGCTGGGGGAGTGTCTCGAGCACAGAAATACTACGTAATACGCACAACTCGTTTTTTGACAAGTTGACCATGTTAAGCATGAGAGTACAGTACGTTTAACATTGTAAAGTCAGAATGCATGAATTTCCATTGCAGGGCCGCTTTAAAGGTCCATGCACTGAAATCTAGCTGCAAGGTTGCGAATTGCAACCAACTGCTAACTCCACCCCTCCCTTTCGAAACACTATGACGGCTGACAGAACATGGTGAATTACATGCAAGGGGACCCGGCACCGCCATTCCGCGCCTGTCGGCGGCGCTATGCTACAATTTCATGGTTTTCTGCAGTGAAAAAACGCGCCACGCTTAATTTAAATTTAAATTAGATGTTCTTTGACTGAAATCATCTTTAATGTACACACTGACTTCACCATAAGCTGCAAGATGTATTTTTCTGTTTGGGAATAACAGAAAAACAGCGCATTAATACAGAAAACCTCTCGATTCTACCACATTACTAGCAGAGTTGTCCTAGATGCGACGCTGCGCTTCCGCATCCGGTGTGCGACCCCCTTTAGAGTTATTTAGTGGCATTACCTTCCTTTATACATACACTTTAGACATCTAGATTACATTCAAGACATTTTGTTTGTGTTTGTGAAAAAATATTATATTACGTAAAAGGCGGCAGTATAAACATTTCAGTAATTCAGTGTGGGATAACATGAAATAATGTTGGGTGGGGTGGTTGGTCAACTAGCAGACTTTTTGCACATTGTGACAAGGACCCTTCAGCGTGGTCATTCTCAGCGCAGCAGCTGCATCCATTCTCTGAGAGGCTTGGGTGCAGACTTCCTTTATTGTAGCACGGGGCCATAATGTCCCCTTTCAACTGGCCCTTCATAAACAGCCAGGTGTGAGCACTGTGAGAGGGGAAAGCGAGAGAAGGCAGGAGGGGTCTGCTGCTACTCTGCACTTCTATTTTTAAATCGAATGCCCCCTCATGTTCATCAGAAGAGAGAGGTCTCATAAACATTATAAATAACCAGCAATTGGATAAAGCCCTGTGCTTGAATCAGTTGTTTTTTAGCGATTGTGCTGTGTGGTAATTATTTCCTCTGAGAAATGGAAGAGGTGCAGTAGGCTAAATTAAAGAGCTCATTGCTCTTGTGCCAATCACAAATCGCCAGGCCCTTGTTGCTTCCTCTCCTTGAAGGCTGAAATTAGAATTAAAAAGCCATAATTGATTTTTTCCCACCACCCGGGGATGGGTTCTGCACAAAGAGAAATGTGCTTTTATAATTGTGTGCATGCTGCTTGTGTGAGGTCCCCGACACACATACACTTGTCCAACTGCATACTTGAATACATGGAAAGGATTTACATGCACAATGATATTTGAATACCTAAGGTTTCATAGAAAAATATTTTTGAAGTGCATGACTTGGACTGATTCATTTGTGTAATAGTGTACAGGTATATTACAAAAGCACTCATGAATGTGATGGAAGATGGCACAAACCATTAAACTATTATCTGCTTATTAGCTGTCAAGCCTTAGTGATGCATTTAGCCGCAGTGTTTTCACATCTTCTCCTTATCACTGCCCCAAGCCACCTCTAGGGTCGTACAGGGGGTGAGCACTATCAAGATGACTTTGCACCCAACACACCCCAAACATTAATTCTGTCTCTCAACGACCTTCTGGCGGCATGCTTTCAGGGATTATACTCAACCAGCCATTTCAGGATGCTGGAGAGACGGGGCCTCCTCGCATGAGGATTTGCCTTTCTGTCTTGTTCTTGCTTTTCACCTCTGGGCCTGAGAGGATTAAACTGAGCTTCCTGACAGAGAGCTTTATTTGCCCAAGATGAGAGTCCGAGGAAATAACTGCTATCTAAGGATTCCTGGAGGTGAAAAAAGGAATCTGATGGGGCTTTGAAAACATGAAGTTTTAAGTTCATCCTGTGTAAAACTGTTTAACGAATTATTCTCATCAGTAAGATTGCAAAAAGCAGAATCTGTTTGCCCCAAACAGGCATATTTGTTTTGTTTGATTGTCAGTAATTAAATTAGTAAATGATTATCTGTGAATAATAAGCTCAATGTGGGATAGGCTTATGGAGAGCCATGTAAAGAAATATTATAAAAAGGAATTGTGGGTCATTAGTCCTGAATCCATTAGCCCAGTGTCAGGATTGCCAACCTGCTAAAGTGCGAATTTGCACAAAGTGGCAAAGCTTGGAAATGTTTTTTTTTCTTCGGTTTCCTGCCGCCTCTCTGGGGGTATGACTCAAACTTTTTGTCTGTCATAAGTGCTGGGTTTGTGCTGTTGCGGTCTGGTTTTTAGCTGAACCCCTTGAGCGGCGCCAGAAATCAGATCGGGACTTTGAACTTGTCGTTTTCTATTTAAGTGAGCTTAAGTCTATCCCTGATGGATTTGGGCTGTAAGTTGCTAAAGTAAATTTTTGCAATGTTGTATGTTTTTTATGTAAGAATGCCAGCCCTTTTTAACATATTAATAATACTGAATAGATTTCATTCCATTTATATCTTTGGGCGTTAAAATTCTCAATTGCCACGTATTTTTTTCCATTAACTCTGTTTCATCTTGCGATACGTTTAGATCAGGGCTGGATTATAAAATCACCATGTACCCAGGGGCCACAGACTTTTAGGGGCCTACAGCCTTGGGCTACATTGCCATGGACTGCTAAAAGAAGTTAAAGGGGTAGTTCACCCAAAAATAAAACTTCTGTCATTTATTCACCCTCATGCCGTTTAAAACCTGTTCAAACAGCATGAGTTTTTAAACCTGTTATAAAAAATAGGAAATGTAAGAAATTACTCATTGTTTTGTGTCCATACAAGGATGTCAATGGCTGACAGCTGACAGCATTCTTCAAAAATATTTTTTGTGTTCTTCTGAACACATCGTGTTTCCAGAGCTCATCACGTGGTACAGGTTTAACATGAGGATGAGTAAATTATTAATTTTGGGTGAATCCTTTAAACACCAGGGTCCTCTGTGCATTTTAGCCAACCAAAATGCATGTTTTCTCATAGTTATTGGCCAAATCTCCCTTGTCACCAAACAGAAAAGGGTCTGCCATTCATGGTCGTGAAGAGTTGGGGGCTTCCAAACTTTTTGTCTAGGGGCTTCACAAGACCATGATCTGGCCTGTATGTATTGATCTAGTTTTCAAGGGTTGTTACTCACTCCTAAAACCTTAAAGCGTTGGAGTCTTTTTGCCCTGAAGGAATTCCTTTTGCTCTGTCCGCTCTGACAATGCACCGATTGAAAAGCCTGCTCTGTAGGAGATAGTGATTCACACTAATGACCCTCACTTGAGGTGCCTTTTCTGCAGCGGAGGAATGTTTTAGTGTCTCCGTCGCAGCTGCTCCCCATCTGCTACAAATGCACGATTAGTATCGCTTTATTCTTACATGTGGGACTCCCACGGGCTAATAATTTACACATGCTGTCATGCCACACTGTGCTTTACTGTTTCTGAGTGCTGAGATGCTGAGCAGGGACAGGGCCTGAGGGCACCGAGGGATCATGGGATTCCTGTGTGCCACCAAGCATACTGGGATACACAAACCCCAGGACAGTCTGGTCGAGAAGATAGGCCACCCCTTCCACTTAATACATCACTGTCATCGTTTATCAAGACAATAGCTTTCATATGTCACTTTGGTGTGTAGGTGAGTCGACCCAGTCTGCTAAAACCTTTTAGGAGTGCTGCACAAATAATGGATAATAGCATTCGCTTTACCCACAAAGTACCTCACGCTGTTGCCTTTGTGTCTGTTTTTGGCTTCGGTTTTTGATTTATAGCATTATACACTTTTTATAGAAATTACCCCTGTGGGTCATCTAGTCTCCTGGATTGCAGATGTGCAGTTCTGCCAAACTTTTAAGGAAAAGTCATGTTATAAACAGATTTACACGGTTTGGCTGTGGTAATGTTTCAGCGATGCCAATATACTTAACCATGCAGAAAGTTTCTGGCCTGATGTGACGGAGGGGCCCGTACTGCAGAACAGATGATGGTTCTGATAAAGACTGCGAAGGAAATTACTTCTATATTCAGTTTCACGCTCTACAGGCAATGAGGTCCTATGAAACCAATATAGTGTTCGAAGCGTTGGTCAGTATTGGCCCATGCATTGCCTTTGCCTAAATAATACCCATGACAGCCACGCAACTTAGGAGCTAAAGTAACACTCTCCTTTGAGTTGTTTAAGCTTCAAACGTATTGCTTGGGATCTGGAGGCATTTATAGAGATCCTTTTGTCCAAGAATGTACTTGACAAATGCTCTCAATTCAACTATAGAGAAAATAGCCGTCCGTGGAGCGGTCAGTTCTACATGTGCTGGCAATTAGCTTGACGTTGGCTGCCCCCAATCTTAAATGCAAGGTTGTTTTGTCAAGAATTAAAAATGTGAAATTCAGTGCAATTTAGTCTTAGCAAAGCAGTTTAGCTGCTATTAGTCAATGTAAGTCTATGTTAGTACATCTGTTATTGGTGGTTATTCAGTTCCAGTTAGGCATGAATTCTCTCTCCTCTGCTCTATGTAAAAATGATCAAGACAGATATGCATGTAGTGTTTTAACGTCATTTTGACAGTAGGTAAACATAACCGCTTTGTATTTTCAGGTTGGAATTACTTTGTAATTCTCAATGATTGATGTTCCTCCCCATATTTATTGGTTGATTAGAGGCATTTCCACATGACACTTCTCTGTATTGTGTTAATTGCGTTAACTAGCTGCTAGCTTTGATGTATAGTCTCAAAGAACCGCCTTGATGAGGCTGACAATGGGGACCGTGTCTGAGAAATCAAAATGCTGGAATGCAATTAGCACGCCATTAGATGGCTTGTTTACCTTTTTGATCTGTGTGAAACTGAGGCTGATGAATGGCGTTCCTGAATGGTTGTGTAAAATTGTGTTCCATTTAAAGTGCAAACTGCATTGTGATTCGTTCTGTGTTCAACGCCTAATCTTAGCTGTTGCATGTGTATCGATGATGAAAACATGGATATTTCAGGACGGTGATGAGGTCAAAGCATTAAGCAGCTGACGCTCTTTGATCCAGAGCACTGCACTGCACACGTGCTGTTGGCACTCAAAACCATGGAAGATAACACCATGAATGTCATTTATGTTCGGAGTTGTAGAGCTTTCTCTCTCACACACACTTGCTGGTGTTCTTTCTCTCTCTCTTTGGGCTAAAGACACCAGATCTCATCCAAGCGTATGAAATGAGACAAATGAAGCAAGTAAGCCCCCTTGCCGATGTACACACACAAGGTTCTCACTGCACCTGTGAGCCTCATTTAGTCTTGTAGATGGGAGAGGCCCCTTGCAGGTGTTAATTCTTGTTGGGATTGTCCCCCGTGTCCTTCACTCTCCTCTCTTTTGTGTGTTGGAAGGGGGAACCCTTTTAGGTTTGGCTCTGTACAGCCTAAGTGACCTCCTGCAGGGTCTTTAGGTTTATTTGACAGAAGAGCTCATAGAGTCCTATTCTGAAGACCTGGAAAACTTCTTTCTTTCTTTCGCAACAATGCAAAATTGTTAATTTAAGTCAGTTTACTAAATCTTTTATTTCCCATGTTTTATTAACCAATTCTAGAATTCGCATTTAAAGTTAGTCATTTTAAACACACAATACTTCACCCTGATTTAAAGTAAATTTTTATATTTGCGTAGTAAAAAATGGTGCAGTGAATTTAAGACCTTTCCAAAGCTATTTTTCCAAAAGCTATTAATCCATAGATAAAAAAGAATCTATTTATTTTGCTCATAGGGCTTTAGCTGAAGTGTCTTAACTCCTAGATTATCTACATTTTCTAAAACTATACCTGCTCTTGTACCTTAAGCTTTTTTTACCAGTGTTCAATAAAGTCCGTCAAAGCATACGGTGGGTTTACTGCTGCCCACCCTCAAAGGCCTTTTAGAAATGTCTGTTGGTGGTGCTTTGGGGGGTGCTGGGTATGGGGTTTGAGGAGCAGCACGTACCGAGTTGCAAGGGGGTGGGGTCGCACTTTCTGAGTTCAGTCAATCTAATTTCAGCTCTTCCCCTCAAGCCCTTGTCCCTGCTCCCCGTGTCAACCTCATGTGAACCAAAACCAGGGGTTTCACTGGCCCCTGATGAAAACAGCCTTTGTTGTTTTTAATCTAATATCCTGTGCATTTAAACAGCAGTGAAAATGAATAACCTGTTCAAAAAGTGGAAGTATCTTTTTTCAGCCTGTATTTCCGCTGAATGTGCCGGCCGGAAAATGAATCCGAGCATGCTGAACGAGAGCGTGCAAATGGCGTTAAGACATGATGAATGAATTTGATGGAAGTTTGTGACTTGTATAGGCAATCGTTTAAAATTAGGTTTGATTACTCGCTGGATGGGTAAAAGGAAAAAAGCGTGTGATGTGTTGTGTTATCAAACTAGAGTCACCCTATTCTTTCCATTGGGAGTATCAAGTGAATGCTAATGGACATGTTAATATATATTGCCAGCAGTTTCCCTGAAACTGTCACCCGTGTGCTTCCAAGATTGACATAATGAGTGTCAGAAAGGTAAAACAGATTTGGTTTATGGCATTAATGGATAAAAAGGGTGTCTAATCTACTTAACCGCGGCTTCCAGGGAAGGGTAAGTGATGACTAGCTCACTGCGTTTGTTAGATTTTTGGACCGCCGAGGGGTTTGTCACGGGTGAAGATTGATCAGTGTTTGAGTTTGGTCTGGTCTAACAGAAACTTTTACCAGGTGTGAAAGCAGCTTTAAAGAATGCTAATAGGTCACTTAGCGGCCTTTGTTTTCATTTCCTCAACTGATGAACTTAGTCGCTAAGATAGCACAGAGCCCGGGTTCCAATGTTTATTGAGGCACAGGTTTGATAGAAGACAAGTGGCTTTCTTGTTGACGTTCGACTAACACGAAGATGAAATGATTAGTCCTCTCCATTGTCAGCGTGTCAAAACATGAGCTGGTTTTCCAAAGACTTGATGGCTAAAGCTAATGTTTCTGTGGAAACGTTATTAAGAGTGAATTATTTTGTCTAGTTTTTTGGATAACTATATACATCACATGGATGGGAGGTCACTAAAATAAATGAAACGAAATTGAGCTAATAATCATGGTTCCAAATCCTTATCTCTGGAAAATCTCTGTCTTGACTTACTTAAGGCAATGGATTACGAAGGACAGGAATGCTGCTTGGACAGCTGAAGATTTATAATAGGGAGGTGTGAATTGCAGATGTAACGGCAAAGTGCAAACAGCACTACTTTCAGCCTTTTATCAACCTTTTTATTTGACCGCTCAAAAACAGGCAAGATTAAGTGCCTACGACTCTGTGTTAAATGAACCACTGATCTCTAAAGAACCCCAGGTTGCTTGTATGGGATTCCTGGGAGCTACAAGTGGTAACAAAACTGTTCAGAGGCACAGGCCCCTCCCACCCTCCTCTAAACTTACAAACGCATACCGGCTCGCATTCTCTGTCCCCTCCCTCCCCTCCCCTCATCTTCTCCTCCCTCTCCCGCTCTCTCTAAATCTCAGGTTACTGTGACTGGAGGTTTTAGACATCTCTGCTAGTGTTTCCCTTATGTCCTGATCCCTGCCTCCAGCCTGGGAAGAGCCACCCAGTGCCCCCTCTGATTGGACTGGGTAGTTTGTCTTGACGCACCACTGTGCTGAGTGCTGGAAGACGTGTTTCAACAGATGGTTGGGGTTAGTGTGTGTCATCACATCGGAGAAGGATTAGAGGAAGAAGGTTGTCTTCCAGGAGCAGTGTGGTCCTCACAAACACTCTGTTGACTTCAGGAGCTCAGGAGAGAACAACACACTGAGATAGATCAACTGCATGAACAAGACTGACACTCTGTTATTCAGGTAGTAACTTTATTTTTTTAACTTTCCTCTGTTGATTGTTTTTTTTTACTGAGGATCTTGTATTTTTAGTTCCTCCGGGTTACATGTTTTTGGCTGTCTCTTATGTAAACTGAAGTGTGCTGTCAGGTTTTCTGAATGAGAGATTGTGGTGTAGTCGGTGTAAGTGTGGACCTGCGCTGTGTTGTGTGGCTGTCAATTTTCTGTGACTGACAGGATTTATTTTGGCTTTTTGGAAGTTGTGCTAGTTTTCAATTAACCATGGAATTGGATGTTGGCAAAACATGGTGGTTTCACCCTTGTTCCCAAACATCCATTCATTTTTCTCTCATGCTGCAAAGTTGAACATTTTCCTGAATGTCTTGCCAGTTTGGTTCTCATTCACTGACCTTTAAATTGTAAATTTTCTGAAATTCTCTTTGACGGTAATAGAAAAGCTTCCTCGATCATTCCTCTTTAGATGTATATTAAGTCTCAAATTCAGTTTGAGAATAAGCCTACATATGTTGACATACTCAAGTTAATGCAAGATGCAAATAATTTAAACAGCTATCCATAACTCTTTATTTTGGTTTAAAATAAAGAAAAATCAGTTTTTGAGCAAGTACATACAATTCAGTGTTCAAAACTGAATACTTCATTTGCAATGGTAAGTTTATAATGAAGATTTGTAAATTGAGCTGTTGGGTCAGATTTTGTGAGTAATTTCAGTTAGACATAATTTGACTTCAACAAACATAGATAAGTGTGTAAAAACATTTGATCAAATATGGCAATAAATGTGCAAAAGTTAGGAATGACAGCTTTAAATGACTGATGTGCATTTAATGCATTAACACAAACACTGTCTGCACATTAGGCTAATGGGGCATTAAAGAACATCTCCCGCAGCAGCTGTCTGAGTTGTGACATGCATGCGAGTGAAGGGGCGACTCCAAAGAAGTCATGCCACAAGTTTCACTCAACTCCAGTCAACCAAAAACAGGGAGATCTGCCAATGAAGCGGCAAGACTAGATGTCTAGTATTAATGTGTTGCTGCTGGGCTTGCAAGGTGTTTGCTGTGCGGCTGTAAGGGTGATGCCAGGAATGACACAAAGACAGAGTTGTGTGAATGATGTTTATTTACACACATTAATCAGCCATGTCAACATCACTCACTCGCTCTCTCACTCACATGCTGAAATTCATTTGAGAAAACCACAAATACATCAGCACCAGTGTTGAGATTTTACAATGAGGGCAGTCATTGCTAGCGACGGCTACACGATTATGAAGGGACGTGAGTTTCAGAACTGACAGATTTTATATTTTCATTAAATGTTTTCATTACTGTAGATGTACAGTAGAGCTTTTTGCTCTAACTTCATTAGCGTGTGATAAATCGTTTGAAGCAAAAATGCTGTTCGTTGAATACATTTTATGCACTAGCTATTGCATCAGTTTGCGTATACTTGCACATAAGTAATTGAAGGCTACATGTAATTGGCTGCTATGGATGAACTTGAGGAGCTCTGAATTGACGTCTGTTTGTGTTCTCAAAGCTTTAAGTTGAAAAGCAGACAATGCCTTTGACACGTTCTTGCATTGTTAACCGTAACCTTGTTAATTAAATTATTCATCAATCACTTCAGTGTACATGAGTGCTTTTCATTTCTGCGGACTGTGTTTTAAGGTTATGGAAAGCAGGCTCGCCTCAAATATGAAAGCCACACAATCCTTATCCCATCATCTTTGTGATATCGGCTCAGGTTTGTGTCAAAATATAAACAGTTGAAGCAGCTGTTGTGAATAATTTGCAGTTCCAGATTTGGATCTGCCAACACTAATATTGTTTCAGTAGCTGTTTGGTCTTTTCGAGAGTTTGACCGGGGATCAGCTGAACTGTGAGAATGAGACCACAAGAGAATAGGCAAGATAAACTCAAAACTATGTGTGTGAGGTGATGTTAAAAAGATATTCGGATACATTCCGCCTTTGGAGTGAAAAGAACAGGTTATTATCATTTTTAATTTAGATATCGGTGCTGTCAATGAGAATTTCGTCCCCCTGATTTAATATCCTGTGCGGCTTCCCTTTCCCTGTAGCTTTGGACATGTGTTAAGTATTTCACCCCCTGCCATTCGTATTCACTTACCAACTCAAATCAAAAGCAGCGGGGATTCTGCGCCGCAGCCCCGCGCGCCTCTAGTGCTGTTTATAAAATGCCTCCTTGCCTTTAACTAGTTGCATGCGTTTGCTGCCGTCCTGTCAAACAAATCACAGTTGCCAGGGTGCTGGACATTTAGCAGCTCGTATGTACAGTCATTTCTGTCAAGTGCTGGAAAAACGACAGCATATGGAGGTGGCCACCAGGACCAGCTGTTCCAAAGTTCCTTGGAGGTTTTCGTCTGTGTGCCGTTGTGGTGGTGGCACATCTATTCCCACCGTAAAAGGCATGATTTTATAGAGGAAATTGAGCCACACTCTGTAGTGGCTGTTTATCTCTGCTTAATAATAGTGTTTCTGTAGGAAGTGAGGTGGTAATTTAAAAGGGAAGGGTTGGTGACATCATGGCTGTAATGGAGAGTTGGCCTTGTTTAAGAATGATGTTGTCTTATCTGTGGTTTGTAGTCCTCCACTGTGGATCTGGGGTTTGTAATTGCACTGACTCAATGAGGTCTCCATATGGAGAGCAGTCACGGTCTAGAAATGACAGATTCTTATGGGAAACATGGTCTCATTTGTTAATATCCTGCTTTGATGGAGCTCTCAATAGCACCCCCAAGTGTTTGAAAAACTTTAGATTGTTACTTCAAGGCCACAGCAGTCAAGTCTCAAACACTTTAAGAATTTAAAGATGCGTTGATAACGTCTAGTGAAGCTTTTGGATAACCTTTGGGCAGCCTGCAAAAAATTGGCATGTTTGGCACCATTTTTGGCTCTATGCGGTTCCTTAAAGAACCTTTAACATCCACCGAAACGTTCTGTTGTAGAAACATTTTTATAGTGGAAAGGGGTTAGACGGATTATAAAGGTAAGAAAGAAATAGTTCATATAAGAACCTTTGACTTCAAATTAAAGGTTCCTAACGGGTGGTTCTTCACATTGATAAAAAAATGTGGTTCTCCAAAACCTTTTTTATGTGTAGTCTAGTTGGTCTAGTGTTTAGCTCGAGTTCCTGCAGACCACAATATCTCCCATAACATCTTACTACCTCATACAATCCAGTGCCAATCACTTGTTCTCACCTATAATTGTGTTTCGAGCAGCCAATCCAATCTATGGTTGAAAGAAAAAATGCCCTGCCCATATTATGTACAATTAAGCATCAATCATGATGCACTGGAGTGAGAGAGGCACAAAAAAAGGCAGCCAGGGGGTGATGCTTTCATCGCCCGCTGATGTAGAATAGAAAATAGAGAACAATCTGGAGGGAAAGAAAAGGCATGGTCTGCCGACAGCCTGCCTTATAAAAGACAGCATGCAACGCTTTTAAACCCGTAACCCCGTACCCATCCCCTCTCTCTCCCCCTCTTGTTTTTGTGTTTGTTTGTTAAACCGCTGCCCAAAATGCATTGAGCTGTGATGTCCAAACCAGGCCATTAGTGTCCCAGTCAAACCTATTCCATTGCTGCATGACGTGACTTTCATATGACTCTTGTCTTTACCATGGGGATATGAATCTGACCTCTACTGTGGCTTTTTTCTGAGTGGAATGTCTATAAACCTTTCATTGCCTGGGTTCGTCTCGCCAAAGCCCGACACGCAAGCCGCTGGAGAGCCTAACCATCCAGATGCAGCGGTCCTGCGGTTTTCCTTTTTGATGCAGTGGTGTGATCAATGTGGTAGTGAAGAAATCAGACTCGAGAGAAAGGAAATTGCATCTGGTTGCTCTTTTTTTATAGAGTACACTTTGCCCAAAATGTTGTTTTTTGTTTAACTGCTGTTCCATGACAAAGCAATTGGAGCAAAAAGATCAGTTTGGTGTGTAAATGGCATTCTGGCACTCTTGTGGCTGTTCAAATGAATCTTGCTATTGGGAAGATCATACAGTCTGTGGATGAGGCGTGACCTGTAAGTACAGGTGTCAGAAAAATGCCAGCACACTCCGTTAATTACATTACAAATGATCCGATCGCACGCTTTAAACAAAAAAAAGCCACACGCATTCACGCCCCGAGCGCTGGCTGGGAAAGCATGGGTGTACAAATTACAGGTTGCTTTTCTACGTGTCTGTGTGCTTGAAACGCATAACAAAGTTTTTTTTTTTCTTTTTATGAGTGACATCTCGACGGTGTCCGTATCAGCGGTGAGTGACGGTTAGGGTTACAGATGGGTTTTCTTGTAGTCTGTGTCTTTCTGCAGAGTTTTTGTCCGTACATGCCCCACATTCTGAAAGTGTACCGTTTCACACCAGGGCAGAAATGTCTTGAAGGGGGACCTGCTAACAGAACCCTCTATCCATCCCCACCCCTCCTAAAAGCGGCTGTCTGGAATTTGTTCCTAAGCGCCCCGAGTACCATTTTGTATCCTTCAGAACGTACAGTTAGAGTCTCATGAACGTGCCTTAGACATGCCGGTTTAGCCAGTGTCGAGTTCTGTCTGAGCCTTTACATGCTTGTCAAACGGGTCAGTGATGTGCACTTCTCTGGGATCTTTCTGAGGTGCAGCCGCTTAATCCCATACTTTGCTGTTCTTGATGAAATAAGCGCAAGTTGTAAGTTGATCCTGCAGTTAAATAGAGTAACGCTGTCTCACTCTCTCCTCTTTCAGACGGGCCATATGTTCCAGCGGTGAGGCTTGCTGTGCATGCTTGCCGGCAGACCAAGTATTTATATTAGAGGTTTGAACACAATTCTCTTTGGCTCATTAATATAGCAAGAGTGAGTCAAGAGAATCACTGTCTAATTTGGTTTGTTCAAGCTTTTTTTAACCTGTGCCCTTGTGTGACTTCTAAATATGGCTGAATCTCTCAGAATCAACTTTGTAAAAGCATACAAGTGCACGCTTTCTACTTTAAATTAGCGCACAGTGTGCAAATTTGTTACAAAAAGGTGCTCGGTTGTTTCACAAGTAGTCCGTTGGGTGTATTCGTTAATCATAAGCAGATCTCCATGGGTTGTTACATGTTTGTACCTCTGAAGCCAGGTCTTCACCCGGCCGTGTCAATGATTCACCAGCCCTCCAATAGACGGAACCCCCGTAATACACATGACTCAACGACAGGCTTCCCAATGTTCCACTCAAAGAAAGCCGATGCCTGTAAACGAGAGGATTTATGTTTCGAAAGCTTGTAATGGTGCCACGTGTCTTCAGTCGGGGCCGGCACGTATAACATTAGGATCACTTAAGTGGCGAAAATACTCCAACTCAAACAGATTTGCTTGGCTCCCTCATTTTTTTTATGTAGGAGCTGACCGCTTGTTTAATGGAAACGACATTAATTAATTTAGAACAGTTACGTCAATGGAAATTCACAGAAGTGATTTGAATATTTTCTTTATGTGGCATTTTAATGTGTTTGGTGTATTTGCCATTGTGGCGAGAGAAAGCTTCTTTAATGAAAATAAAAGGTGAATTTGGGAGGTTCTTTCTTTGGTTTTACACTGGCATCCTGGTAGACATTTATTTTTCTCCTCTTAATGGTGTATGTGATTATGAACCAAACAGGCTTTGTAAGAAGAACATTTTTCAAGACAAAGAAATACATTTATTATGGTTTGGCTGGTTGGAGCTGTAATGAAATTTTCCTCCTCCCCCCGCAAAACCCCGTAAAATGCTTTTACTATGTCTGTACGTCTGTTATTTGTCATATACAGAGTTGATCAAAGGCCAAATGTTTGACATGGCCTTCCTTACTTTCCCTCCGTCTTGCTGTCTTCAGAGATCTGCTTTTTTGCTTCTTTCATAAACCACACACTTAAAGCAATGGGCTGGAAATCACTAAACATCTACGGCGAGACCTCCCTGCTGACCCTGAGGGGCAAAAATTACTTGCCTCAGATGCTTCAACTTGAGCAAAAACGCCAACGAGGATCTCCTGCCGGGCTTCACTAGAACGATGCCAGATTTGTTCCGAGTTTGGTTTCAACCTTACCTAGCAATCTCACCCGATTATACTTTTCTTTAAGCGGCAGGGTAAGTAGCCGGAGACTGTTGAGAAGCTTGGGTTATGCCGTGCCGACTGTGCTGGTGGCTAATGAGCCGGGCCTTCATAAGAGAGGGCTAATCTCTCCCAAAGCCAAGCCGAGGAGGAGCTGAATGGAATTTGCTTAGCACTGAATTCGGTACAGTGTGTATTTAAGCCTGTGAGCTGCGCTCTCTCCCACTGCGACTGAGATGCTGCATGGCGTCGATGGGCGCTCCTTAACTTGATCTGGATCTTGGCGGCAGAAATATGCCACTACAAATCACTCCCAGTGCCACCATCGGTCTCACACAGTGTTACTTAAGGGGGTCTTTGTAGTACTAGAATATTGGATTATGGAATGAAATCATAAAATGTACTGATGTGGCTTAGTCTGGAGATCAGAGGGGTGTTTTGGGTGGGCTTTAAAGGTGTGAGTGAAGCTTGCCTGTTACATGTCACTGGAGAACCTGCTGTTAATGTGAGCTGGCATGGCAAAGCAACTTGGCAGCCTGGGGGAACTAATGGGGCAGCATCAATGTTTCCCAGTTTGGTGGCTTACAGGTGGTCTTACTCTGTCCATACAGGTTCACAGAGGATAAATGCCTTGCTATTATTCAAACCTTTATCTATCAAGGTATTCAAAAGACACCTGTTCTATATTGATCTTTTTACATGGGGCTACCAAAAAGTATCCCTACAAGAGCGAAATCTCATTTGTTTTGGATGGAATTTAACACGGCATTTGTCATGTGAATACCAATGTATTAGCATACAGTACACGCACACAAAGTAAACCGAGTACCCGCTTTTTAATTATTTTACTCTTAGCTTCTCCATCCACCATTTCCCAACAGGGCACCTGGTGCCACAATGAAACATGACTTTGAAGTCTGTGGGAGCCAGATTATATTAGTGATATATATATATGCATTTATAATCAATGAGGTGGGTCCTGGCAGCTAAGAGAACAAAAGCCCCTCTTCATTTAAAAGAGATTAGCATAAGACTACTTTCCTTTGTTTTCACTGCTCAAACCAGAACTTGAATCTGTCAGAGCCTTAACACTATTCACATACTGGTTACCTAACAAATAGGCCTATACCTAATCTTGTAATTCGTAAAATACTGTCACCACTAGAATGTGGTTGTTTTAGTCTATTTCCAGTAGATAACAGCCTTACGCAAACTTTGCACGCTGCAGTATGTGCTCATATTTGGACAGTATAGGGTTTTTATGCTGGCATCATGCGGCTGATGCTTTTGATTTGATTTTGGATGTTCGCTTGGCCTTTTTTCAGATAGGAAAGCTTCAATTCTTTCAGCGTGAGTCAAAGCCTCTAGATACACACACAAACAAGGTTGAAAATCAAACCAGGAACATCAATGGGTTTAAGTATGCCTTGCATTTGAAAGATCTCCTCCCTGGATGGTTGTTTGATTTCCATGGTAAAGAAGTTATCAGTTGTGTGTTTAATGGCCTTTGTTATGGAACTGCTGTGGTCATTTAAAAAGCGATAATGCTGAAATTCACTATTCTGGTTTCCCAAGCTAGAGTTCAGTTGATCCAAAGTGTGACTTGCTAAAAGTCTTCAAAAAACCCCGTAAAGTCATCAAAACGGCAATCCAAACCAGATAACCACAAATCAGCTCACACTTGTTCATTTCAGCAACTATAAAACGTTTTTAAAAAGGTTTATTTTCCTCTGTTTGCTTGTAAATGCCTGAAAACTCAGTTGCATGTGGTTTTCACATTGGAAAAGGTGTTTTCCTGCGAGTTTGTGCATTGGCACGTCCGTTATTCATGCGACTGCAGTGTATCCGTTCTCATTGCAGTGATTAAGCGGAATGGTCCAGTGGCATGAGAACAAAGTCAAACCACTTCAGTCGGATTCCAAATTCTTCTTCTCCCCACATAATCTCAAGTCACTTCCATCACCGAGAACGAAACGAGAAGAGCATCATTATGCTACACTATTTCTATACATGCACATTCTAAAAATTGTCACATCGCCCTATTGTCACTGACCTTCAGTGCCCTTGTGTGGGTGGACAAGACGTTCGCTGACACAGGCTTTGTGCCCCGGCCGCAGCATGTTTGCGTTGACGCTATGACAGCTCGGTGTGGACTCCTCGCACACGGCTGAAACCACAAAATCCTGGTTTATTTAAAAAAAACTAAGTTTGCGAAATCCAAACCTCAGCATTCTCAATTTCTGCGACTAGGTAGTCATTTCTCCCCCAATGGGAATAATTACCATACAAAAATATGCAAACAGCGTCTGCTGAAATAGTCATCACCTCTTCAAGACCTCTGCTTTTATTGCGCAACCCATCCATTGGTCTGTAAAACTGCCTGTGCATTATTGAAGTAAAAATAAATCATGATTTTGAAGCTTTTGGTAATTAAAACGAAACTGTCCTGATGAATCAAGTTTGACGTGTTCTTATTTCTGATTGTTCTTGGCTCATCTTGTGGAGAGCACGGAGTTGAGGTCTTTACGGTGAGGGAATGGAAAGGGGGATTAGCCCTCGAGACGGTCTTTGTCTATGGAAACCTTGCATTTATGAATGGTTGACTCACTATTTTGCTGTGCCATCTGGTTTGATTTATACTAGATCTTGGCTACGTAACAAGGGACTCTCATTTGCAATAAAGATGCACATGAAAACAAACTTGCCATGGTGGTGAACCCGTTCTAGCAGTGACCCTGGTGCATTGCTTTAAGGAATTATTTCAAGCTGATACTGAATTTGGTAGGTGACCAATTTAATATCAAAGATTTTTGAAAGGGATCTAGAAGCCAGCTCGAGCTGATTACACATCATCATCTGCCTTGGCGTTTGGACCAGAGATTGACACAAAGCAGACTATTTCAGATTCAGACTAGATATTATAAAAACCAGTGTGGTCGGAAGGAATGTGCTGGGTCGTGACATTCTGATCTCATTTTTATGTGGCCTCTTTCTCAGGAACTCAGGACCTGTCCTTACCTGTTGAGTTTGTGAATGTCAGCGGCCTGTATTTTGGAGACCATATTGAGAGTCCAGGTGCTTGAGGTTTGGGTTAACCACCCCGCATTACCACATGGGTCAAAGGGGGTTCAGGGCACATGAGAGTATGTGGTCTGGGACTACACCGCAAGCAGCAGCAGTGGCTTTTTGCTTGCCAAGAACGTCTCCACTGCTGTCTCTGATAGCACTGCATGTTAGAAGTGTGGTTGGGAGGAAGGAGGAGCTTGATGCCTTTGGTATACATGGCTATTTCTGTGGGTAAATATGTGGGGGGGGGGAGAGCATGGCAAAATCATTAAAGTACGGATTCTGGATCGTACTGAAGGTTTCGGGTCCCGTCATCCATTAATCTGAAAATTGCCCCTCTTTCACAGGGGGATTTTTATGGCAGCTGCGTATCAGGCCGAAGTCTAATAGTAGCCTTTTTGTTTTGCTCCTTTGATCTTCCAGGACCTTTTTTTTCAATAAATCCCAAATATTATTCCATCAGCTTAATACAGAAGAGGCTCATTTACTGGCTCATTTGTTCTAATCCTGAAAACAATAAGGGCTGAAAGACAATGCTTTCACTGAAGCCCATTCTGTAGCTCCGATGAAAGCACTTGTGTTCTTCAGTGATCTACAAAGCCAAGGCTTTTAGCAGATGTGCACAGCGGTCAGAGTAAATATGTACCAAAAGTCAAATGATCTTTATTCCTTGCCAGGTGATAATGTGCCTTACGCTGTTTTTCCAAAGAAAAAGCCCTTAGTACAGATCGCCAAATAGAAAATGTGCACAAATTTATATTGTGCCAATAAATTATTCATTTTAATTTGTAGCCGATTGATTAATTTCCAACGCGCAGATGAAGCCATAATACTTTAATATAACAGCACGACTTAAGTACATTAATATTCCGTCAACACACATTAGTTTGAATAACTCAGCCAGAGGTTTTCATTTGAAGTATTCAGACACAAACATCACATTATATTCATCGCATACCAGCCCGGTGCTGATTCAGTGTTAGTGTCGTGGATGCTTTTGTTTCCCATTACTCATGGAAACGGTGAATAGAGGATCGCAGGTCTGTTTTTCTTAGTCAAAGGGTCATTGGAGGACTCGTGCATCAGAGAGAGGAGAAGCAGCGGTTTGTTACCGCCAGCGCCTACAGACTGAAACGTGTTTTCACGGTAATGAGGGTAATTAAAATGAAATTATAATTCACAACCCCCTTTCTCTCTAGGGTAGAAAGTACAAGAGCTATTTTGAGACGACTGTATTCTAAAATTACAGTGCTGGAATGGGGGTAAATGTGTCATCTTTGAGTGAAGAGGCGGTTTAATTTAGGGTTGCTCGAGGAACACATGATCGCGCTGAATAGGCCGCTGTTGGCTCTTCGTTTTATATCTGGTCTTTTGGGCAGAGTTAATTAAGTTAGCTGGAGTTGCTGGAGGCACATCACACGCAAGTGTTCATTGTAGTGTCACATGAGAAGGTCAATGCAAGGATTCATTTAGCACTTTAAATTGAATACTGATGTTGAGAAGTCAATCTAATTTTCCTATTGAAAGAGCCAGCATAGCTTACCATCAGTAGATGTTGTGTTCAGGCTTCTTAAAGGGATAGTTTACCGAAACATTAAAATGTATTCATCCACATGTCGTTCAAAAGCTGTATATGTAGAACACAATAAAAAAGCTAATTTGAGAAATGTCTCTGTGGTTTTGTGTCCAACAGTGGAGTTCAGTTGGGACATTGTTGTTGGGTTACCAATGTTCTTAAAAATACCTTTTGTGTTTTGCAGAAGAAAAAAAGTCATACAGTTTTGAAATAAAGTAAATGATGAAAGAATAGCAATGCGTGCTTACATATTTTTTAGCAGGGTTGCACCAGTTCACGAAGGGACTCAGGTCTGCATAAGCCTGCATTGTATGTTAAAAACTGTTATGTATTTCTGTGTGTGCTTTTGAAATTGAGCTCTAAGCAAGTTGTGAAAGTCATAGTTTGTGTGAATGTGTGTGGACCCTGCCATCCCCTGCACCACGGGTTTTCCAAGCCCCTCTGTGTTTGCACAGTGCTGTCGGGCTGTGTTGACTGGGAAGCCTTCATACTGCCTGTCTAAAATCCACTCTGTCCAAAAAAGCACTTAGAGCCCATCCGAGTGGCAGTCCATCATGAACGAAAGCACACGTGCTTTTCTATTCAGCAAGAGTTCCTCTTATCAGACAACTCATTAGATGTATAGATCTACGTGGAGCAACTTTGTCCCGTGTTAATGGCTCATTTGATCAAGTCACTGGTGTTGATGGGATTTTCGTACCTCTCAAGTAGTGTCATTATGTGGTTGTGCTGGCAAAGAAAAGTATCCAGACAAACGACTGGCATTAGACATGTCTCAGGTGTGCAAATGCCAGTGTTGTTTAACAGCTCATTGATCCGAGACAAAGATCTGCATGGGGGCCAGAGGCGATACAGTCCTCCATAATGTTCGCACGACAAACCTTTCGGACCGACTGAACGGGTGAATCAATCAAACCCACTTTCACACATGCTGCTGCTGGGCATCCGGTAAATTAAAACACTTCACCTCCGTACAAGACTAGTACTCAATACATGGCGTTAAGTAAATTAAACATATATAAACCATTTAAGCAGCTACACAAGATCTCATTGAGACACTGTTGGCTTGCCGATCGGTAGGTGTTTTTTCCTCCATTTGACGCGTAGAGCAACTGCGGGGGTGCAGAGTAAACGGGGTCAGTGTGAATCTGTGACTGGCGACCGCAGCACAAGGGTTAATGTAGCGGAACTTTCTCCCCCCTGTGCTGCCTCCGCTTTTGCCACCGGGTGTCCGCCAGGGGTCACAAGCTCTGGGCCCTGTGACTGACAACCCTGAGATAAAACGTGATTGGCTGGGCGTGTGCTGGTGCAGCCCCTAATGGCCAATAGCAAAGCCTCAATAGCACTGAAGGAGGGTGACTGATGGAGAGAAAGAAGTGGCTTGTGTGCGCACACGAAGGGAGAGTTTGCTGCGAGGCCTTTCTGACTTTAGGAAAGTGTCTTGAAATATGTATGTGGGTTTGCTGGATGCATGACGCTGCATTGCTGAGAGCGGCTCAGGTAGGGTTTGGGGTATTTCTGGGATGTCTAATGTTTATTAAATAGCAATTGTTTGGAACAACCTTGTGCTGTTTTCGTTTAAAAGTGCATTTCTGCATTTCCTACGAATTTAACTGCAAGCTTCTTAAGGTGACGTTTTTAATGCTGAGGTTTAAATCAATGGTTCATGTTTTATGGTCGGTTCCTCTTCTTAAGGATTGAATGTGAAAACAAACGATTTGAAGTTCAAAAGCAGATGCAAATTATTCCAATTAATGAAGTTTCTGACAGCGACCTGGACATGTAGCTTTGAAGAAGGAAAGTCTTTCATTTTAAGTCCAACCAATTTCTGTAACCCAATATATTTGTTTTGACCTCTTAAAAAATGCCACCCGCACAATTGTCACAATGTATTATACAAACATTTTTAACCTTTTCTCTCTTTTCCATACAGGCTATTTTCCACGATTCCGGTCTTCTGAGTGTTCGTGTGCCCCCATTTACAATCCCATCATGCAGCTGGTGAGTCTGGCTTGGGTAATAGCCCTGGCCACCCCACTGGTCTGCTATGGCTTTACCACCCGCGGTCAGGGCCTGCGTGGGAGGATACAAGGAGACCGGCGGAACATCAGACCCAACATCATACTCATTATGACGGATGACCAGGACGTGGAGTTGGGTGAGCATACCAGATGCGTCTTATCGTTAATGGCCCATCTGTTATGCAGACAAATGAGGGGAAGACCTCATCTGCCGCTCATGAGGGTCCTGTCGGTGTTCAGCACGCAGCGAGTAGTCTGGAAAGTTGCTTTAGAGATCACTGCATATGATAATGTTGCTCACAAAACATGAGTTTGGAAGTGTAGACAGAATAGAAACTTTATTATTGAACAGTCTGCATATGCACTCGTTACTTACTTTTATTTTATGTTGAGTTTAGATTTTTTAGATTTATGCTAAGATGAACATGTAATCTATTTCCTATACAGTTTCTTACTTTTCTTTAGTTAGTGGAGCTTTCCATTAGCAGTGCAAATATTCTGAGTTTGAATCTGTACATTTTAAATAAATAAATGAAAAAAGTTAAAAGTCAGGATAAAAGCATCTGGAACATGCTTAAAGGGATAGTTTACCCCCCCAAAATTCTGTCATTACCCACCCTCGGATTGTTCCAATCCCATATAAATTACTTTGTTCTGCTTAACACAAAGGCAGATATTTGGAAGAATGTCCGTAGCCAAACCGATTTCATAACACATTGACTCCCATGGTATTTATTTTCCCCACTGTGGCAGTAAATGGGGATGAGATCTGTTTGGTTACTGACATTTTTCCAAACATCTCTCTTTGTGTTCAGCAAAACAAAGAAATGTATACGGGTTTGGAACAATCTGAGGGTGATTAAATGATGACAGAATTTTTATTTTGGGTTGAACTATCCCTTTAAATGCAAGCAAGTTTAGACATTATGGAATTACTGCAAAAACGTATTACACAATGAATACACGCTTTAGTCTTCTTGGACTTAGGGGCAATGTTCTGGAAGCATTAGCTTGCTTGTTGTCCTTAGCCCTCTTGAGCCGCCACTCAAAACCCTGCGCTGATTTCGGTCCCATTGCAGCTTTGTCAGACACGTATGGTAAGCCTTACTGTTATCACTGGATCAGGTTCTTTCCTCTGAGAGCCCAACATCCAATAGGTCTCAGTCTGTCATCACACATTTGACTTATTTCCTTTTTTAATATTTAACGGCTTTGCTCAGACATTCGAGAGGCCGGGGGCCGTAGTCCACCAACCACAGCCAATAGTTGCATTGACGCAGAACCTGCAGGGAACCTCCACCCCAGATTTTTCAATGGATTCCTATGACAGCATGACGTATATTAAGATCCATTTGAGTTCTGATGTTCTCAAGCTTGGTACTGAACGTTTATATGGGTTTATTTGGTGTGGCAGGTTCATTGCAGGTTATGAACAAAACCCGTAAGATCATGGAGGATGGGGGTACGTCATTCATGAATGCCTTCGTCACCACGCCTATGTGCTGTCCGTCACGCTCCTCTATGCTGACTGGGAAGTACGTCCATAACCACAACACGTACACCAACAATGAGAACTGTTCCTCACCTTCCTGGCAAGCCCAGCATGAGCCACGTACCTTTGCCGTTTACCTGAACAACACTGGATACAGAACAGGTGAGAGAACTGTGTATGATAACATTTTGACATAAATGATCATGTTTTGAAACTTTTTTCCTCATAAGTTTGCATGTTGTCTTTGTCCATCAGGTTTCTTTGGGAAGTACCTTAACGAATACAACGGCAGCTACATCCCACCTGGGTGGCGCGAATGGGTGGGGCTGATCAAAAATTCCCGTTTCTATAATTACACCGTCTGTCGGAATGGGAACAAGGAGAAGCACGGAGCGGAGTATGCCAAGGTATGTGCATTCTGGTCATGTAAGTTCATGGCTCTGTCACCATGCTAAAGGCTTCCTTTAGTTCATGCTCAATTGTAAGGTCTGTTCTCAACTAATTTCAGGCCTCTAATTGCACATAAAACTGGTTGACTCCACATGGAATGTGGCTAGATTAAAGGGGGAGGTAAACGCAGAATAAGGACACCGGTGTCTTCTATATCATCAAATTGTTACACTGAATTATACTGAAGATGATGCCCTAAGGATAGTTTCCTTTATACACTGCTGCATACTACTATGCTACATAGGATGCACGTTTTCTGTATGTATACATACCACAATCTCTGTCATGTATATACTACTAATAGCAGTTGCCTACTATTGTATTACAAACATGTTAAAGAGAAAATGACAAAAAATACAACATGTTACCATCCTTGTGCAAGACCAACAATGTGAGCAAAGTGATAAAATCTGTGTTTAAAAAGTTAAATTTGACATGGCCTCCTTCCATCCCCAGAGTATGTTTTGGAGCTGCTGTCAAACGTTTTTGGCTTCTCTCATTGCAGTCTTATAGGTAGCACATTTTTGGGGAATGTGTGCAGTGGTTTCATGGTTTGGGCGCAAATGGACCTGGATTTTTTTTTTACAAGGTAGTCTAGGGGATGAGCAAATAGATGTTTGGACTGTTCTTCGGATGCCATTAACCTTCTTGTTGAATCGGATAGAGGTGTTAAGTTACCCTCAAGTGGAGAGCCGTTAGAGGCCGAAGGTTTCTCCAATGAGGGCTGGTGAAATTTTGTGGCTAGGTGCTCAAGTGGTTTTTGAAAATCCCATGAAATGCAAAATTTCTGTATGAAGATTGATACTTAAGGCTTATAGGCAGAAATGGGAATGGCCGATATTTACAGACGTAACTGTAGTTGGGCATATGTATAATATTGTTAAACCATAGATGTATACCACTATATGTTTGGAATTTGCATATCATTTGGAGGCTGTTTCATTGATAAAGAAATCCTTTACATTTTGATGAGGAACATCGTCCCCACCCCTAAAATTCACGTCCTGGACTCCTTCCCACTGTGTGCCCCCTATTTCCAACCCTGCTTATTGGGGTTTTAAAGATATTTCTAATTGTAAACGTTTGAGTGCTCAAAACATCTTGGGTAGGAATGTTCTCCACAGTTTGTATACCAAATGACCCTGCAGTGATTCTCATTATTGAAGAATGCCACACGTTTCAAATTAGCTATAGTTAACTTTAGTCAACAAGTAAATCAACAAGTAAAGAATTTGTCTTGAATGTGCCTCAGAGGTTTCAGAACATTTTGTGCCTTGAGTTAGTCCAAGCAAAACAGTCCAAGCTGGTTTTTTTTAGATTCTCATATGTAATTGTCAGGTAAGACACATTCAGATCTCTGGGACAGTATACTATTATTCAATGTTGGACACTATGCTGAAAGTTTCAAATTGTTTGAACTGACAGGTACATTTATAGCTGCAGAGATGTTTCATGAAGTGATTTGTACACACCAAAAATGTTGGATTTTTAACTGAGGATGAAGTGAACTCAACCACTGGGTTGTTTTAACCCAAAGCTGTTAAAATTCTCCCTTTTTTGACCCAACGGCACCATTTTTTTTATAGTGCGAGTGCAATGGGAATTTTTATAGTACATTCTCTCCCACGGATGCCAGTAGCTGCGTGTTTTAGCAATGGGAAAGATTGGGGGGGGTTTGGGAGTTGATGCTTTCCCACAACCATACCAGACCCTGAAGGGGCTTACAGCTTCAGCGTCACATGTTTTTTTTCCCTCAAGCCCTCGTGCACATTCCTGCTGAGCCTCATAGCAATGAGTTTGAGACCTCACTATTTCCATAACAGCCGCCCTATGGAGGCTTTGACCCTTTCTTAGCACTGAGCAAAGGTGTCAACACCCTTGTCATTTTCAGTACAGGGTTACGGCATCACGGCGTGGTTCTGTAAGCAAACATGGACTTGGCAGCAGGTTTTGTGCTGTGTGGAATAAAGCTTGTGCATGATTTTGTATTTGCTGGAGTTACATATTTTGTCTTGTCCATTCCAGGACTACTTCACGGATTTGATTACCAACGACAGCATCAACTTCTTCCGAATGTCCAAGCGCATGTACCCGCATCGGCCAGTGATGATGGTGATCAGCCACGCAGCACCTCACGGCCCGGAAGATTCAGCCCCGCAGTATTCAGAGCTCTTTCCAAATGCTTCCCAGCACATGTAAGTGACTCCAGAACGTTCAGCTACATTCTGCAAGTGGTAACAACTGTCAACTACACCCATTATATTCTGAACGAGAGCCAAGATGCCTGAAATAGGCACTGGCATTGGAATCGTTGAGTCTAGATTGTTATTGTTTTGTATGTATTTAAAATAGGATATTCCAAGGGACACATGAGGGCCCATATTTCAGAAGAACAGTGGCATGTCTAGTAGATAATTTTTTTCCTATAAATTTTAAACCATTATAATTTGGCTTGCAGGTAAATATAAGTTTGTAGCCTTTGGAATTTTTGTGGCTTCGTATTTACGGATACTCCGTTAAGATTCCAACTGATGACAGCCCACTAAAATCCCGTGTCAACTGATGACAGCCCACTAAAATCCAGTGTCATTCACACACGACACTACCACCATGAAGCCCAAATGATTTATTATCTAAGTAAAGTTCTAGCACATGCCAAGCATGATGATGAGGGGATGAGATTTTTATGGACCTCGCTCACTAGTGCCAAGACCTTGACGGGTTCACGGTGCTATCATCAGTTATGCTCTTATTCCAGACTCAGTGTCATGGCAACAGGACAGCATCCCAAGCATTTTGCAGTCGTGTTAAGGACAACATCCCACTTTTGTCCCTCTGGCCTATCCATTTCTTCCTACTTTTCCACAGTTTTCAGCCTGTCTTCCTACACAACTTCTTAGTCCTTTTTCATATCAATCATGTCATTGACTCTGTAGGTTTAGGGATGTGTGGAATGCATTGTCTTAGAAGACCCTTTGTGTTATTAATATATTTTTAAGCGCATGCTTTAGGATCTCAGTAGCTCACACTTGGATACCCAAGAGTCACGTTGTCCGACAGGTTGCCGATGCTGAAAGTGTTGCCCGGCAAGTTGTGCCAAATGAATAAAACAGATGGCAGGCCCAGGTTGCATTGTGGGATGTCGCAGCAGGGTTTCATGCACTACTGTTGGGCCATTCAAAAGACAAAGTAGACCAGTGAAATTTGTATTTGTTATGATGGCCATGCATACTTTTATGTTTATGCTTTTGGTTTATTTTTGATGTGCACAAAAAGAATGTTGTGCTCTGTGACCCAGCCACGTTTACAATGCCAAAGTTCAATAAAGCTACAGCACATTCAAGTGCCAGTCTGGAATAGAAAATCTGCTTTGATCCGTGTGCTTTTTGGTGTGGTTACTGATACAAATAATCTAAAGTGCCCAAGGGCTGCTCTTGCAAAAAAATTAACCCGTTTATGAAATAAATCGATCAGGAATGAGGTGTAACCTCATTACTGTGAAATTGACATTACTACTCTACAAAAGTTTAGTTTCAAGTCCCATTCAGCAAATTCAGTCAAGCGGTAGTCCTTGCTGTCTATATAAATACAAAATGACTAAACTAAGCTGCCAGATCATGCAATTTCATTATAAGGACCATCCTGCTTTGTGACGGGTGTCGAATTCAGACTAAGCCATCCATTGACCTTGAAATACCCGGTGGCTTGCTGCCGATACCCTACCTACGCATAGAGACAGGTTCCTTTTGTGTGTTATATTAGTATGCCTCACCGTGTGCTCTGTGACCTCTTCACCCAGTCAAAGACAGACTGAGGAGAAGAGGGCAAAAGCCATCCGCTCCGAACAGAGCTTTCCTGTGGCCATCATTCACTGATACCCGGCGCGAGCGTCTGCCTGGAAACCTACAGTAAGGCTTCTCTACCGCACAATCCCTCAGCTGTGGAAAGAGCCCAGATGCAATCAACAGGTGGCCATCTCTAGCCTTAGCTCAACAAATAAGTCCACAGCCTCCTGTTTGCCCAGCTTTTTATTCTCCACTTCAAATGCAAATGAGTTATGGCTCTGTCGTTGCTGGACTTATTACAAACTTTATTTTGGGCCCGAAGGCTGGGGAAGCTATTATTTTTCTTATGCATGTGCCAACCCTCAAACGATTAAACCCTGCCAAGAAACTCCAAGACCCTCAGCTTGGTGTGAGAAGCGATGGTGCGGGAAACCAAGAAAAACATAGGGCGAAGAGAATTAGTACATTTCCGTGGAGGGCGTGTGGGGCGGAGGGGGGTATTGCTCCATTATTGATGCTCGTCAAGAATGTCATACAACAGACAGGTCCATCAACCACAAGTGCTTGGGAAATAGCAGACAGGTGCATGTTTCGCTAACAGTAGTGTTGTGTTCTTCTGCGCAGAACACCCAGTTATAACTATGCACCAAACATGGACAAGCATTGGATCATGCAGTACACGGGCCCCATGAAGCCAATTCACATGGACTTCACCAACTATCTGCACAGGAAGAGGCTTCAGACGCTGATGTCTGTAGATGATTCTGTAGAAAAGGTTAGTGGTTTTGTCTTTCTCACTTCTGGATATTCAAAAGATGTAGGACCAGAAAGGCAATGTGTGTTTGTGTCTCTTTCAGATATACAATACTCTGGTCGAGACCGGGGAACTCGACAATACCTACATTATTTACACAGCTGACCATGGGTACCATATTGGACAGTTTGGACTTGTTAAGGGGAAGTCCATGCCGTATGATTTTGACATCAGGGTACCGTTCTTCGTTAGAGGTCCTAATGTGGAGCCAGGGGCAAGGTAACTTCAACTTGATGTTTATTTGAACACACATTGCACAATTTTATAAAGATGTATTCATTAAAGGTCTACATTTGTTTTGTTTTTTCTTAAAGGAACAATCATCTTGTGCTAAACATAGATCTAGCACCCACAATCTTGGACATAGCCGGCCTGGACACTCCATCTGACATGGATGGAAAATCTATCCTGAAACTTCTGGAGCAGGAAAAGACTGGGAATAGGTGAGATAAATCCCCTGCGTAACAAACGCGATATACCCAGCAAGAAACATGTGGTCGCATAGTATCTCATTGTATATTTAATTCGAGTCATATTTACCCGACTCAAAGGATTTGTGAACATTTGGGGTTTATTTACAAAGGGTTTCTGTCAGTGAAAGAATGCTGTAAACGCTTTGGGGTTACTGCCACTCCTGATGGCAAGAAACGTCGAGCAGATTAAGGTGTCGTAATGCAGGCCAAACTAAACAGCTGCTTATGGCACGCACATAACTAGAATACTGAGAAAGGATTTAAATATTAGCATTTTCGTTTTGCAGATTCAAACCCAACCGGAAACCTAAAGTCTGGAGGGACACATTCCTCGTGGAGCGGGGGTAAGACAAACATCATTCCCTCTCTTCTCAATCATACTGTAAAATCAATGGCCAACGTGCAAAATAAATTTGAATTGATTTATTTCCGACGGGAGGCTCAGTGTGTACAATGCAAATCATTGTTTTCCAGTATTTTGATAAGAAACGGCCAAAAGATAAAATAAAGAATTTATGATTTCGCTGTGCAAACATCATTCCAGGTTGATGTGTCTTGGTTAAAGTTATAAAGTTAAAAAAATATTTTTGTTATATGGTCAAGTAGCCATGTAAAAACGAAAAACTTTGAAGGTTAAGTTAGCATTATTAGCATTAAAAAGTTTGCATTATTTAATCTGATGCCTGCTCAAGGAGCTTAGCTATTAGATCAGATCATGTCATTCTTAGATGCGTTTCAGTATAAAAGAATGCTCACGACAGAAACAAATCATTCCTCAGGGAAATATCTGATATTGAGGTATCTGTGTTAAACTTGATATGCGTGCAAAGCGTTACCCATGATTTCTGTGATGAGGTGAGGAATGCAGGTAGGGTGTTGAGATTACTCTATTTAACTCCCCTTGCCTGAGAGCAATTGTTGGATATCCACTGCGTCTGTTGATACTTTCTCACGACACGGATCCAAAAAGTGTTTCCAAGACCCTTCTATCTATAACTGCGTGAGACGATCTAGGGGTCCAGTTTAAACGTGTGGTTTTGAAACCCGCTGCGGGCATTCGCTGTGTGTGGTAAGTGTGGCCATGGTCATGCTGCTGTCTCTGTCTAACATTCCACGTGTCGCTCAGAAGAGGCTGTCAGTCTGTTTAAAGCCACACAGCCTTGAGCAGAAACAAAGCGTGGGTTTAATAAGTGAACGAAGATTTTTCTCAGAATGCCGCAATCTCGATTGATTAGTGCCGGCTGTTGCTTCCGTGACTAAGTAAGTGTTGCGCGTGAAGCCAGACCACTGGCTCTCAATGTGTTTACACCAAAATGCCATTAATTAAACCTGTTTTGCTCAATCACGACAGTTACATTTAAGGGATGTCAGATTTCCCACTTCATTAATCTGCTCTGGTGAAATCATGTTGAGCGTTCATTTACACTAAAGAGATTATTTCTAATGCTTTGTTTATTTTTTATAACTAGCTATTTGCAACATCCCTACATTTATGAGTCAGAAGTACAATATAACAGAGACAGAAATCATTATTTACTTTCTAGGAGACCGTGTGGTTATATTTGTGCTGTTAATTTAGATTCAGGGTTGCATGTTCATGTTAAAGGAACAGTTGACCTAAAAGGAAGATTCTGTCTTTATTTACTCACCCTCGATTTTTTCCAAATCGGTATACATTTCTTTGTTCTGATAAACACAGAGAAATATGTTTGGAAGAATGCTTGTAACCGAGCATTTCTTGGCCTCCATTAACTACCATAGTAGAAAAATGACTTTATAAATTTCTTGAAAAATATCCGAAAGCAAACAGATCTGGGACACTTGACTACCATTTTCATTTTTCCTACTGTCAATGGTGACCAAGAACTGTTTGGTTTCAAGCATTTTTCCAATTTTTTTCTCTGTGTTCATCCAAACAAAGAAATTTACACACAACTCATGGATTTTTAAATTTTGGGGTTAACTGTGCCTTTAAATTCAGTGGCAGACAGTCAAGTGACTGCTGTAGGATTTTTATGTGACCCAATGCTGCCGGCTATGAAACGCAAGCCAGCAACTCACCGAAATGCGTTTTGTAATTGCAGCAAAATCCTGCGCAAGAAAGAAGACTCAAGTGGCAGCGTGAACACCCAACATTCAAACAGTCTGCCCAAGTACAAGAAGGTGAAGGAGGTGTGTCAGCAAGCCGAGTTTCAGACGCCCTGCGAACAACCAGGACAGGTATTGACTCACAAACACAGTATGAAGGCAGAAGCCCATTAGCTCTTGGGCCGGCTCTTGGCCCTTACTTGTTCATCTATTGTTGACCTAAGCTGTTTTTATTGCTTGGTTACACGGACACTTTCCGCACTAATATCTCAAGTTTAGAAGTGATTAAAGGCATTCATTTGCACCTTTAATTTGGAGGTTTAAGCCAGTGCCGCTCTAGTCTAAACAACATATTTAAATCAAATTAAGAGTTAGTGGAGGTTGTGTGCATAGCGCTGATGAAAGAAACTACAAGCGGTGCTCCTGGACCACCAGACCCTCTGTGGTATGGCAATGAATCTTAGAGAGCTGAACATTACAAATTGGTACAATTTCAAGTAGCGTAAATGCAGACGGTATTTCAAGGACTGTGCTAATGCAAACCAGATTTTCTTTATAGTCAGGTTAAGTGTTTGCCCGCAACACTTTGTCTGGGAATGTGATTGAACGCAGAAAAGTCGTTTGCGTGTGCTTGAAATAATCCGCAAAAATTCATCGCAGTCCAGTTACCTGCAGGAACAAAGCTGAAGTGTTAGAGAAACTTGCCATATTTTTATGCACCCAGAGAATACAGAAGTCTTTGTTTATTTCATTAGAAGTACATAGTTTCTAATAGGAATGTGACGATAAAGCCATGCAAAGACTGCATTAGCGCAATACTTAAACCACTCTGCATTGGGGTCAATGAGGCCAGTGTGATTGAAAGTTTATGACGGTGTACATTTCTCAGTGTGTTTCTTCCTGAGTTTGAGTTGTGTCTCTGTCATTCAAGTAGTAAAGTAGTGAGCCTTTGCATAGTTGGCTGTAGCTCTGTTTGCTTATGTCTGTTTGACTAGTGGCTATTTGGAGCCAGTCTGCGAGTGTGGATGTGAGATTCAGGCAATGCGCAATCTATGTTGTGTGTGTGCTTTTTCCTGCTGTATATCTGTCTGGATGAGTCAAAATGCTCATGCTAGCTTTGGCTGACTGCTCTTTTGGTTTATTGCCTTGCAAACAAACGTTTGTCTGCTGTCCATGCTCGCAAACTTGCATACAGATATAACAGCTTGCAGTGACGGGAATCTAGAGCTTTAGAGGAACACAAACCGAGGACGTAGACATTGTTTGGATATGGTTTCTCGTAGCACATGTCTCGGTTGTGGTCGGCATCGGGTGTCTGCAGTGCAAGCTACGGCCAATAAGAAAATGGGGTTTGTTTTGTCTTCTGATTTGTTGCATTGTGGGAAAGACTTGGGAGAGTGGGCCTTTCCTCCGTTTGATTGTGAATTAATGGGATTACTCTACGGATTTAAATGTTTGACCGCTTAACACTCCTTTTCACCATTCACAGACATGGATTATTTTCATTCATAAAGACAGCCCTGGTCATGCAAATGAAGTGGTTTCTTGGACACGGAGCGGTTAGCCAGACAAAAATGTCTCTAATGCTGAATTCCGTGTTAAAAGTCCAACTTCCAACTTGTTTATTGATAGGCTCTGTTTTCTTTGTAGAAATGGCACTGTGTTGAGGAGGTCACCGGGAAGTGGCGCATGCAGAAGTGCAAGGGGTCTCTGAAGGAGGGATCCAAGAAGAGGACGAGAAGTCTTCGCTCTCGAAGCTACGACAATCGGGAGAGAGACTGCCACTGCGGAGACAGACCTTACAAAACGGCCAAGGCGGAGCGGCGGGCACACAGACAGTTCGGCCAGAGTGGCAATCCACGTAAGCTTAGGTTTTAACCTGGACCACAATACCAGTCATAAGTAGCATGGTTATATTTGTAGCAATAGCTAACAAAACATTATATTGGTCAAAGTTTTCATTTTATTTATTCCAAAAATCATTAGGATATTAAGTAAAGATCATGTTCCATAACGATATTTGTATATTTCCTACTTTAAATATATAAAAACTTTATTTTTGTGAGTGGATGCAGCAAAATCGCTAACAAAAATGGCTGTAAATGCCTACAAACTTCGCTTACTGCTGCTCGCTCTTCTGGAATTACCCACTCAAGTTTTGTATCTATGTGAAGCTTAGAATTTCTGCTTTTGGGTTCATCTGCTCTCCACAACCTCATTACAGTGGTAAGCCAAGAGTGTTAAAACAAACCTGTTTCTTCTTAGCAACGGCGTGCTACATCACCTCTGATGGACAACTTCAAAGGCGATTTTCTCAATATTTGAAATCCCCCCTTAGATTCCAGATTTTCTAATAGTTTTGTCTCAACCAAATATTGTGTTATGCTAACAAAATCAGCTTTCATATGATTTATAAACCTCAATAAAAATAATTTACCCTTATGACTGGTTTGAAGCAGTGGAGGGCAATACAATATTGGATAGAAATGTTAAACTAAATAATATTTTATGTATTTTGTGGTATTTCTTGTCCTAAGGTTGATAAATTCTAAATAAATCCAAAATATTTTTTAATACTTTCTAGCAATTTAAAAACACACATACCTGTATATTGAATAAAAAAACATAGCTTATGTAAATTCACGGTATAGAAAATAACATAATACAATAATAAGTAGTATTGTCATTTTTTATATTCAATATACATTTAATTTTTTAATTTAAATTATTTATCTTAGATACAGTTTTCCTATAAATTCATATATAACATTTAGTTATTTTTGGATAGTATGGATCCCAAAACATAGTTTTGTAAAGTATCTAATAAATTAAAACAAGGATTTTATGCTATAAATGCTTTCTGGATATCTATTGGACGCCACCTACTGGTGCATCAATGTATTTGACTCAAAATCTCTTAAAATCCATTCAATAGAAGAGCCAGTTCTCACTTCAAACAGACAGTAAGACAAACAAACAAATTTACTTCAATAATACAGTATGTGTGTAGATATTCAAGTATTTATGATGTCTGTTCCCAGGCTACAGACCTCGCTTTGTGCACACACGACCTGCCAGATCTCTGTCAGTGGAATTCGAGGGCGAGATCTATGATGTGGACCTGCAGGCTGATGACAAAACCCCCCTTGAGCCTCGACAAATCAGCAAAAGGCACTTTGAGCCGGAGGGAGGCTTTGATTCAGACTTCGGGCTGGAGTCTGAGGACGGCTCGGAGGAGATGCAGTCCGATGACACTAATGCTGTGGGCTACCCCAATTCTCTCAAAGTCACACATAAGTAAGAGCTCACGGCTGTTAAACTTAGAATAACATGTTCTGTGCTCAGTTTTCCAAAGATCTTCTCTTTTTGTAGTATGCGGTTTGTCAAAATTGTGTTATTCATGTGTATTTGGTATAACAGGTGTTTTATATTAACGAACGACACTGTGCGCTGTGAAAGAGAGATTTACCAGTCCTCCAGAGCATGGAAAGACCACAAGAACTTTGTGGACCAGGAGGTAAGGACCGTAACAACGTCTGGTGTTTGTTTGAAAGCTTGTTCCCCTGTCATACACTGACTGTAAGATTAATGCTGTATAAACAACATCAAACAATGTTTGATGTGCTTGTCCCACAGATTGAACTTCTACAGGATAAAATGAAGAAACTGCGGGAGGTCAGAGGTCATCTCAAAAGGAGGAGACCAGATGAATGTGACTGTGGAAAAAAGAGGTCAGTGACGGTCTTGAAATCACAGACGTTATTAATCGATCGCTTGTGTCGTGTGACTTGAATCAGTGTGGAAACTCTTGAGTGGACTATGGAAACTTGATTGATCAGTTACATTCCCTAAACATCTTGCTGTCTTGTTCCTTGAGTTTATGTAATGAAGATTGTGGAGTAGTTTATCATTTCTAACGATTTGTGGTTCTATTGGATGGGCTTGGTGCAATACTGACATATGAATCTCTAAATTCAGTTGGAATGCCAAATGATTTGTTTTAAATCTGAACTGGTCTGAATCAGATGAATCCCACTGAGTTTGAAGATGTTCCAGCATAGACTGAAGTCATTGAATTTAGTGCTGTTCTCTCCTCATTATAACCAGCTATTATAGCAAAGTGAGAGAGCAGAAAAACAAAGCCGAGCGATTGAAGAATAGGAACGACCACCTCCATCCCTTTAAGTGAGTGATTTGTGTGTTTGTGTGTGTGGCCTGAGCCTTGTCCGCAACTCCGCATGTGTGTCCTCGGTAGTGGATTTAACATCTGGGCAATTCCAGCTTAATGGATATGACATTTGCAGTCAAAACCTGAAATGTAAACTTTCAGAAAATGGATTTATAATTATATATTTAAATTTAATATTTTACTAAACCCCTGTTGATAGAGTCTAGACATCAGAAAAATGCCCATGCATGCGTTTCCGGTATTAAAAAGGGCAATACACATGCGTTATGGATGTGACAAAAAAGGATCCCGTCATTGAGCTATTACATACTTTGTAGGATTTGGAGGAATTAAAATCTACAAACCAGAAACAATAATATCCAACAAATAGAGCAAATATGGCTCTTAATAGAATATAAATGGGTAGTATATTTTAATATAGTATTAATAATGTGCATAATATGCATATTTATAAGGATAACTTATGGAATTCTGGAAGCAGAAAAAATGTTTTAAAAACTTTTTCATGGTTAGGTTGACATTGCCCATCTATTTGCGTTTGGTGTCTCTATCACACTTTCGCCTTGTATTCAGTTAGTTTAGAGGAGAAATGTTGGAAGAAGTCATTCAGAAGAACTTCACATATCTACATGTGTGAATTCTGCATGCTTGTATGGATTATTTACGATTGCAGCCACACTTGTACATAAAAATGAAACACTGGTCTGCAGCAAGGATGTGAAGTCTGAAAATGGGACAGGGGATCAGTTCCATCTTCTCATGACCTCTGACTCCCTCAGCGTGTGCATTGCCTGGTCTGCCTCCTCCCATCTCATTGTATAATCCACCTGGGGATGGAGTTCTCTTTCACTCGGGATCTAATGTTTCCTTCATTTGTGCCACAGAGAGGCCATGCAGGAAGTGGACAACAAGGCTCAACTCTACAATGAGATCCGCCGCAGGAAGAAAGAGAGGAAGGAGAGGAAGAGGCAGAAGAAGGGTGATGACTGCAGTTTTCCTGGCCTCACCTGCTTCACGCATAATAATGACCATTGGCAGACCGCCCCCTTCTGGAACTGTAAGGAAATTACCTCATTATTGTTGTGGACTTTTCATCTACTTATGCTGTTTGGAATAAAATGATTTCTCTGTTTCTGTAGTGGGCAGCTTTTGTGCCTGCACAAGCTCCAACAACAACACTTACTGGTGTCTGAGAACTATCAATGACACTCACAACACGCTCTTCTGTGAATTTGCAACTGGGTTCCTGGAGTACTTTGACCTAAATAGTGACCCGTACCAGGTGAGGATGTGCAGTGTGGTTTTAGTTGCATTTTAAAACTCCTTTTGTTAAACACAATCAGTGAGTTTATAATTGTATTCTTTTGTAATTATAGTTATATATTAATTATTAGTTTTTTATTATTTTGTGGTTATAAAATGACCGTATAATTTATTAGAATTCAATTTAGTATCACATTTAATGAATTCATATTTACATTACAACCTGCATTAACTCACAAGCGCATTGTATGTTTTTGCAGTTAACCAACGCTGTATATACTGTTGAGAGGGACGTCTTGAGTCGACTACATCAACAGCTGATGGAAATGAGAAGCTGTCAGGGTCACAAGCAGTGTAACCCCAGACCTAAGGGCCAAGATACAGGTAGATCTCCTGTCTTTGAGTGTGAAATGTGGAAATGCTACAAACGTGCTAGCATCAATTGTGTGCATTCTTGCAGATCTTAGAATAGATTTCAATTTGAGGAGACACCATTTTTAAGTCAAGAGTCTCCAAAAATGCAGTTGAACTTCATGCCTGTAGTGTGTGAGAAGTGCTGGATGATTGTCTAGCATGTCTTATGGTCTGATCTTGGCATGATGCATGAACGGGGTAAATCACGTGATGCTGTGTGGCGTGATCTGTAATGGTGAATGACGGACTGCTCACTAAGTCTGTACTTGGATCTGTATTTTTCATTGATATTTCCATTTTATTCCCTCACCAGGGTACTGTGCTCTGATTCCAGCAGTTAACATTCACATCCTCTCATTCTTTTGTATTTTTCGTTGTTCTTAGTGGACATCAGTGTAGTATATCGCCTCAAAGTATTATATCAAGAAAGATGTATAGTGTTATTTGTATATGTGAAAATGTGTCTTCTGTGTAAATTATTTCCAACAACTAAGATTATAAAGATATATACTGACAGTCCTTTTTGGCTTTTTTCTTATATTGTTTCACAATCCAACTGTGGTTGGGAAATTACGTTTTCTGGTGGGAGTGTCAATCTCTGTTCTCAGTACTGGGATGTTTGGCAGTTTATGAGATTGAGCTTTTCAGTGTTCTGAAATCTGTTCATAATTTCCTGTGTGGAGAGATTGACTCATCCTGATGACATCACAATTGCACAAAGTGTAATCCTAGAAACCAATCATAACAGCTGCTGTGACAATATGCGTTATTGAATATTTTCATTTTTAAACAAGTTGTCATAACTGTGTTGAAAGACTAAAATTGAATAATGTGGCCAGATCCTGTGTTATGGAAACATAAATAATGAACTGTCATTGTAAAAAAGTGGAAGCATATTCTATAAGGATAGTTTACCCAGAAATTACATTTTTGTCATCATTTATTGAACCTTGAAGGTTTTTTGTTTCTTCTATTGAACACGAACAGATGGATTGCATTTGTCCTAAGTAGTAAAAAATGTATAGTGTCCACATTCTGCTAAATCGTTTTATTAGAGAAAATCAAAGAATGTCATTCAGGTTTGGGCGAGTAACCAATACCGGATTTTTTTTATTTTGAGTGAACGTTTTGCACACGCATCCATACTAGCATCCATGGTGGGATTGGAAAGAATAACTAGTTCTTAGCACTTAGTAATGCAACACACTATTGAAAACATGCATGATAATAGCTATTAGTGTGCATGAATAACATTCATGTTCGTAATTGCCGTCATGTCACGTTCATTCTATTCTTAACACTACACTTCCTTACCATCTGACAAATGCTTCTTCATTTAAACAGTCCTACAGAAACCCATTCATCTCAGTTTCTCCATCTTTCATCACATTTCTTCGTCATATCTATAATCTAAAAGTACTTCTCCTCAGGAACTACGGGTTATGCATGAAGAACTGCAATGTGAATGTTTCTGTTATTTTTCGTGGTCATAAGACGTATAACATTGAATTGCTTTTATTTTCCTGATCAGGGAGTAAAGACGGAGGAAGCTTTGATCAACACAGGTATCCATACTTTTTAAATCCCTCATTGGCTTTTGAAATAACTGCATGGGCAGCTTGTATCCACTAATACGCCATTTGTGTCATTGAGCTAAGTGTGTGGTTGCATGTTGGGTTGAGCTAACATGAATTCAGGTGCATTTTTCAATCACAGGATTTAAAAAAAGTAATGATACGTTTAATTCAGACTTTACTTTATTTGTTGTTTTTGTGCCATGATTATTCATTTTTAGGTTCCAATTTAAAAATGAAATAAAATTACACTTGTAAAGCAATAACATGCATTATCCAATCGTTTTTAATTGATATTATCTCATATAAATTTAGTAAAAACACTGTTCTTGCAATTTTGGTAAATGATTTGCAATGGCCCACTTCAGTTCAGATGTAGCATTTACAGCATCTCATACACATCTCAAAACACAGAACATCATTGATTCCACCACTTCAGTAGATCAGACTTTCTAATGATTTTTTCTGACTCACGTCCGTTTTGACAACTCTGTTTTTGGCTTTACCTGCTTACCAGGCAACAGCATCATCGAAAATGGTCAAAGTTGAGGAGGCCAAGCCTTTCATTCCTGTGAGTCTTTGAGACTATATGTACCTGTTTCTGTCCTCATTCCACTCTTAAGTAGCTCTCCACACCGCGCAGCACATATCCGCAAACCCCGAGCCGAGCGGCAGTTCTGGTTCAGTGCAGCAGGAGTGCACAGATCATCAGCTACTGCCTGACCCGCTCTGGGTACTCTCATTCCATCCAAGCTTCTGTCTCTCGCCCTCCTTAAACACGCTTTTGTTTTGCAGATTTTCGTTTTCCACCTCTTGCCCACCCTGTCTTGTTAATGGGTTGCTGAATTCTTGGTTCCGGGTTGCCTGGATTTTCCATACTTTCTTTCTAAACATTGTTGGACATTTTATCTTTGATCCTCATCGCTTAGATTTTCAGTTTTTCATGCACTATCGCATTGGATTTGGGTGTTCTGTTTGGATGCACAGAATGTTTACTTGCCATTCATGCTTCTTTTCTGCATTGAAGTTAAAAGCTTTCTGTTGGTCTAGGGCTTATGTTGCAGTGGTGTGTGGGGCACTAATTCAAAGCAACTAAGACCAGGCGTATTTGCATGATGTAGACACCTTCCAAACAAATGCTTTTGTCAGACCTAAATCATTTTTTTTTCCTTTTTTCTCCAGAACACAGCCAGCCTGGGACGGACACAAAGCTTAAGCTGCCCAATTTCACAGAGGACGTTGCCTGGCAAGGACTGGAAGATTTGTACAGTGTACAGGAAGGTCTGTATGAATACAGACACAACTACAGTCCTAGCCTGGAAGACTGGACGAACTTTTGGAAGGATGTAGATAGTATGTTTGCACTGCTGAGAAATTTTAAGAAACTCAACCAAACCGATAAGCTTGACCCCCTGGCTGAGCTGGGCTCCGGGGTCCTGGAAGAGGCCAGCGGTGCTGGAACCCCTTTGCAAGAGGAATGGCCCCGTGTGGTCACTCCGAGCCCTGTCACCACAAGTCCCCAAAGCCCGACTCTAAAAATGCTTCAAAAGTCTCTCAATGATCTCCCAGAGGGGCATCCAACCAAACTGAACGGTCTTCTGAGAGGAGCATCCTGGGTTCAACAGCTGGAAAATGAGCTGGACGATGATGGTATGACATTTAGTGGCAACGGTGTCACCGAGCTGGAAACCCACCATGACTTCCTGTTGCGCAGCTCCAAAACCCTGCAGGGTAAACTGGATCTCCAAGCACCAGATCACCAGCAGGAGGAGGAAGAGGACATTTTTCAGGCTCAAGGATACCTTCCGCTTGCCCCGCAGCCAGCCAAACCTCTAGAGAACAATGGGGAGACAACTCCCCCCCAACCTGACACCGCGCAGAAGAAGTGGAACGAAAGCGTCAGACCTTTGACCCACAAGCCCGGGGACTTTCAGGACTCAGAGGGTAGCGCTTTAGGCCCAACCTTTGAGAAAAGACTGCTGCCGTGCACTGTGAAGCGAAATAACTCCGAGACACTAACCCCACAGGTCATGGACTGCTCTCCTGTATGAATCATCTAATGAATTATTTTATTTTATACAGGTGCTTCCATTTATTAGAAAACAGTGTTATGTATTTTGTAAAAAAAGTATATATATAAAAAAAATTATAGGTATCGGATGCATCTTAAATGTTGGGTGTGTTTTAAATTTTCAAGTTGGGAAACACCATTGAAGTAAGGTTTTAATATATTTTATTAGAAAACTGGTTAAAATGGTGAAACCATTGCATTTAGTCTCTTTAGAATTTACCACACGCAGATTGTTTCCCCAAGATACGATGCACTTTTACACGTTTCTTAACCTTGTTGTATCCCAATGTTTCATGTATACAAAAACAATTTCATATGGATACTTTGACGGAAGATATTTAAGGTCTTTAAAATATCACAACAATGGTGTCCTTATTTCTATCTTAACAGCTACCTTTCACTTTTTTTATTGATATGTAATGGTTATTGTTCTCGTTTACAGCTTATTTGGTTTAGTACACTGTTGTTTACATTATAAAACACTGCTTTTTTACACTTTGAATTGTGGGTTTAATGGTTAAACTGGTTGGTGAAATGTTTTTTTTTTGCAACACATTAAAATGTTTGATAGTTCAGCTGCATATAATGAAAGAAGGGTGTTCACAGTAAGTGCTTTTATTATAAGCCTTAAGATGGAAGAGACCACCTTTAACATTTTACTTCAACTAACTCATTTGTTCAAGGTTCCTGTCACTCTGTGCCTGACCATTCTGTACTTAGAAATAAAGTGTGTTTAAATTCATTTTTGAAATAAAATTGTTTAAATATAATGTGACCTGCCAAATTTACAAATTACATTCTTTTTAACCAATGGTGTTGGAACAATTCTGGCTTCTGGAAAGCCTTGAAGCTGTTGTAAATAAAAATCTGCTAATTATTTGTCTCGCCTTCTTTGCGGCTGTTAAACATAAAAAAGCTGGATTTTGGATTGACTTTTACAATTATAATTTTCTTTTCATGTATTAATTTTCACTCAAATTGACTAATTAAAACGAATTCTTAACTAACTTCAAGAATAGCAAAACAATTATATTAGATGGTGAGAGACTGAATAAGAGTCACAATATTTTATTGTAGGAGTTTTGTACTTGACAAAAGCCACTAGAGGGCAGCACGCTTCCTTGGCTTGTATTAACCGTCATCATATTTCTGTACACACGACTTCTGTCTCCGCCCGGTTTCACAGACGGGGCTTGACTATACCTTTGCCTTAAATTAGGTACATTTATTCACTTTTATAAAAATGCCTTCGATCAAAACATTACTGATATGCATCTTGAGACAAAACTATGGCTCTGATATATTTTAAGATATGACGGGCCAAGTTATTTTCTTGTAAGAAAGTTCAAACATAAATTTTAGTCTGGGACTTTAAACCCGGTCCTTAACTGTCCCTAATTTCTTATATAGCCGAAAAGGAACTAAGCAAAATTACATCATAATTTGATCTGCCTCAACAAATGTATACTGTATGTGCTTATACAAATACTCTAATTAATGATATGATAAAACCGTAGTTTATGACTACACTTGTGTACGACTACAATTATACACAGTGGTGTATAGTTTAGGATGACGATGAGCTATCTGACCACCAGGTATCGCTGTTGTTCTCTTTTCTCTTATCCGGTCACTTGCGCTGCTTCGTGAGGATGGACAAAAGTTTAAAGCGGTGGTTTGCTGACCATAATGGAAAAGACCAGACCTAGACGTGAATCGGGGTAGACAAAAAATCCATTATTCCTGGAAGGGTCCCTTACAAATTGTGGTTCGACAAAATTACAACATACGTTGATACACAAATGTAGTAATGCACACAATTTAAACTGAACACTGGGCTCAAAGTTGTGGGACTAGTTTTGTTTTAAACTAAACTATTTTAAAGTAGGCATATATTTAAGTTTAAAAGCTTCTCACAAGAAACAAGTAATGTTTACTGTAAGAAATCAATGTACGTTTCTGAATCAGATCAAACACAACGCTGTCACTGTAGCGGGGTCACTGTGTAACTGTGCCACGGACATGCTTTTACTGAATTGACCATTGTAACACACAAAACTAACACTTTGTTTCTTTGCATTCACATTTTATAAGTTTGGGTTTACTTGAAACAACATTGTGGTATCTTTGCAGTCCATACGTTATTTGACAGTCATCATTTATCATTATATATCCGAGCTAGATTCATTATTCACTAGTGGACGTACGCAACAGCCTCAACGTTCACTACAATAAAGTTCAAAAGTCTTTATCTCAAGTAAGTCTAAATGTATCCTGCTTTGTCGCAGAACACAATTGCATTAACGACAACTACATATCCCAGTATGCACTGGGGAGCGCTCCGTCACCCCTTCATCAAATCCGCAATCTCATTCACTCGCTGTCCGTGTCGAGGACAACAACTCACTACCTCTGCCCGTGTAAGTACACTAACCAGTATTGTATTCTGTATTCCGATCTATAGTCATTGATGTAATGTGAGTTTCAGTAACTCTAAGGATCGACCTCTACGATTTATTTCAAATGCACAGATCAGTGTTTAGACTTATTAAATTGTACAGGATTTTGTGAATTGTCTTCATGTATAAAGTCGTGCCTTCGTTAACGATATTCCAGAAACTATTTGTAATATATCAATAAACTATCGCGACGGATTGACACCATTTTATTGTTTTTAACAGTTTTTTTGTCAGGGGTCGCGCGCACGTTTCTCGGTATTCTTTGTCTGACAGGACCACCGATGTACAGCAGCGTGACTTCAAAACAAATGACAGCATTTCTAACGCTGTTTATATTGATAGTTGGAGTGTTGGTAAACAAAACACAAACAATAACGTTTGTTTCTATGTTGTCATTGTCTTCAGCTTCAGGATTCTGCGCAGCCGATACTTCGGATTTCATCTGATACCTGCAACAAAGAGTCACTTCAGCACCACGAGTTCAATCCATCCTGTCTAAAATGACTCGCATATTTATGTAATAAATAACACTTACAAATAAGGTGGAATTAAACAATAGGCAGCTACAGCAGGTGGACTTTATCTTGTCTTATCTTTGCCATGTGACCATGACACTTTTTACATGAAGAATAAATAGAAAGACATAGTTAAGTGATACCTATATAATGATATGCTTGGAGTGTCTTTGCTGTCTTTTTTGCCAATGATGTCTAATATCTAGTCCAACTGTCAACTTTTTACTTTATTGTTAAATACTCATACTTGCATTTACCGCAAGCGTACCATTCGGCCAAAATGACTCTGTCTTATAATAACGATACAAAGAGTGACATATCAGAATCCCTTGAGGTCTGCGAATTCCAGGGTCCGTACGGAGATTCAGATGGTTACTACAAAACCAGAAGTTTGCCGGCTCTCAACGGCGGCTGTCCCGTTATTCAAGAGACGTTGGAACCGAGGCAGTTACACACTGACCACTATTCTGTATTCAATGATCTGCATCCCAAAACAGACTCTTGTGACTTGGTTTCACCTACGAGGACTGACTTCTCCCCCTCTGTGTCCAGCACGGTGGGGCTTAGTTGCTCTTTGAGAACTGAGACCAATCGAACAGGTGGCAAAAAAGTAGGCTTTTCGTTTGTCAGATTCCTTCGTTTTCCTGTTAGGAAATATATCAGGGTGATTTTTTCTGACTCTAGGTGTTTCTTATTCTGTATGTGTTACTTGACGTTCATCCAGTCGTTGATGGTTTCGGGGTATCTAAGTAGTGTCATCACCACCATAGAGAAGAGGTACAGTCTTAGAAGCTCTGAGTCTGGACTGCTGGTTAGCTGTTTTGACATCGGGAGTCTGCTTGTGGTGGTCTTCATCAGTTATTTCGGGGGACGGGGACAGAGACCCCGCTGGCTGGCGGTCGGTGGGGTGTTCATCTCCGTGGGAGCGGCTCTGTTCTCCCTTCCGCACTTCATCTCACCGCCCTATCAAATCCAGGAGGTCAACTCCTCTATGGGGAACGAGGGCCTGTGCCTGAATGGCAACGGAAGTAGAAGGGACTCCATGGATGTGTCGTCCTGTCCGCGGGACCAAGAGGGCAACGATCATTCCGTTTACGTGGCCCTGTTTATCTGCGCCCAGATCCTGGTGGGCATGGGCTCAACTCCCATCTACACACTGGGACCGACGTATCTGGATGATAATGTGAAAAAGGAGAATGCATCTCTCTACCTTGGTAAGAATTTTATCTTTATTTGTGTGTCATTACATTTGTATGGTTCATTCTTTAATATATGTTTCTTCTTTTCCTACTTGTTTAATGTTGATAAATTGGTATATAGATATATTAGTTTTAACACCCAGTCCCATATTTTTTGGTGTTTTGTGTACACCTACTTTGTGGAATGTTAATGGAAATATTATGTAGATCTTATACTAATATATAATCCTTGTGCCAAACAAGTCAAAGGGAAATAATACATATTCACATGATCTTCACGTCTTTCATCTCATTTTATTGAACACACACTGATCAGTACGAATCCATTATGGGTCATGCTTGTGTTGTTTTAGATTGATTTGTGATGCTGAAATTGTTCCAAGCTTCTACCTCTTAAGGTGCCATCAGTCTTAGATAATCCCCTTGTTTTGATTATATTCAGCATCTCGCTATTATCAAAGTGTTAAGTCATAACCATGGCAACCGTGAAAGTATGCAGAGCGTATGCATAGTGACTTGAACAAAGCAAAGCTGCTTTGCTCTATGATTGATTTAGAGTTTAGACGGGCCACTGATTTTGACAGAATTCTTTTTTGTACATACAGCTTGGTGAGTAAGTGGGGCAATGACGGACCCTCAGTCTGGGGCTCCGACCTAATGTAACCCCGAACTGTACACACTTCCATCTGGTTAAAGAGCAGCCCAGGGCTGATAAAGAGTATGGTGGGGTTGTTGTGAAGGGTGAGACTGCATCAGTGAACATCAACACACCCTCTTTGGAATAAAGAGCCGGCCATTATACAGTATATAAGCTACAGCCTTAAAGTCAATGTATTGACTGCTCACATCACCTGAACTCACTGTGCAGTAAAGGAGATAAAGATGACTCGCTTGAGAGCTTTTTGGGTTTGCAAAGGCTTCTTTAGCTTTTATACGCATTTAAAACATATTAAACGGATTGGTTCAAAGTGTTTGCAATAGCCTTTTTGTATTGTGAAATGACCTTAATTTTCTTTTCATTTTCCTTTATGTGCTCATATAAAAGAATGTAATTCTAGTAAATTGATTAATTATATATTAATTATATAGCAGCCCATTTTTCTTGTATTTCCCTCTTTAAATTATTTCAAATCCCTTAACAATTTGTAAAAGCTCTTGGGGCAAGAAAAGACAAGTGAAATTTTGATGTACAGTTTAATATTTGCTTTTTCTCAGTGTTTGCCTTTTTTGTGCCAGGGATGTTCTGCAAGTTAGTTTTCGACATGTTTTACTACATTTGTGAGAACATGTACATAAATACAAATGGTTTCTTAGTTGGTGATGACATTTGTATTAGAAATGCTTATGATGTAGCATCTCTTGATTAACATCGTACCGGTCCTTAAATACTAACCCTTTTACTGAATAATCTTTCTATCTATTTGAACAACAGACCTGACCCCCATCAGCACCATTCTATTTTCTCGTAAGTAGCGATTTATTAATAAAGTGGGGTCCAACGTGTTTCTCTGACTGCTTTATGGGCCGGCGATTTTCTAAGTGTGGTGCTCACGTCTTATAGAGTGAAGTGAACTGAACGGGTGATTTGAGTTGATTGGTGATGTCTCAGAATTTCTGTTTATGTGTTTGAACTTGTGCCTGTATTTTAGTTTTTCGCCAATGAAGAATGGAGTAATAATGCTCCAGCAGTTTTTCAACTTTAAACTCTGACACTGTAATAACTAAGCATCTGCATTATTCCTTTTCCGGCTGATGCACTTTCCAGATCAGAGATAGTTGATCATAAAGCCCCGACGACTCCCTAGTGGGTGAGTGGTTTTATTTGCGGGCGTAATTGAGGAATACTGCGAAATGGATGGAGTCTGTGTTACATTGTCTTCACAGTATAAGGCCGCCTGGTGCAAACACATCAACTGTTCTGCTTCTGTTAAATTTGGAAGGGGAAAACAGCTGCCACGCGTGTGTGTGTAAAGAGGAAAGAGATTTTGACTTGACTGTGGTCTCTAATTCTAAAGCCTTGTTCTTTGTGCATTTAGAGCATTATTTATTTTCTAGCACAGAAACAGGATCTCAGTTTTGGATTGCTGCACTAAACAAATTGAAACATAATAAATTACATTACACTAAATATAAAACGCTATAATTTATACGTGAGTGAAAGTGTAATGACCAACATCACCATTTGGTATATATATATTTATTTTGTGTATTTCACAAACAGTGTAAAATGACTTGCAGATGTCTTCGTGAAGCTTATTATATTTAAATAAAATAATGTATTTATTATTTGTATTCATTTAATTAATTATTTACAATAATGAATTGAAATAAAATGAAATATAAATTTAAATAATGTAAATATTATTTGAACAACTGGAAATTTTGCCTTAGTAATAAACTGAAACAAGCATAACTTAAATTATAAACTGAAAATAAATAAAAAGTGACACACCAAAGACACAGTAAAACATGTATTCGCGCCATATGACCCACTTTAACAAGTTACAATTAAAAATATTATTAAAATTGCAACAAACTCAAAACAAAACTTTAATAACTCTGATCTACATAGGAATGATTCATACATCTGAATGGTTCGTTTGGTATCGTACCTGAACTTTTGCATTAAAATCAACTCTCAGCAAACTCTCTGAATTGAACTACTCACTAAAATGAATTATAGATATACATCGTTATGAAAAAGCTTCTGTAACACTATAGGCTATATGCATGCGTGACATCCGCGTTCCACGTTCAGAACCCTCGGCAGTTTCCGGTTGGGAGACTTAAAGCAGAGAGAAATGGAAAAATGAGAACGTAGTTAAATTTAGCAGATGCTGTACATTGCGGCACACAGCAGTGGTATATAGAAGTGCTGTTCTACTGTGTTTGAAATGACTTTCATAAATAAACTTTTCGTTATAACATTCAAATACGGTAGAACAGCACTTCTATTTAACACTGCTGTGTGCCGCAATCTACAGCATCTGCTGTAATTATCTTTTTTTCATTTTTCCATTTCTCTCTGCTTTTAGTCTCCCCAACCAGAAACTGCCGAACGTTCTGAATGTGAAACGCGGAAGTCACGCATGCCTAGAGCCCATTAACAACTCTATTAAGTAGTTATAGTGCTACTTTTAGTTATCCAGCATTGTTTCTAAAGTTATCATGATGCACACACACACGGCTTAATGCATTGCCTTCTCCTCCTCCCAAGTTGAATATTTATCCCACCACGTTCTGCCCATTATGTACGGTCACGCTCCCAGAACTTCCAGTGCATTTGTGTAGTCCTAAAGAACATTTGCACCCGTGTCACAGCATTGATGGTGTCGTCTGACTTTGTAACGCTCACCTCTAACTAGGCCACTGGGTTTGGTTACACATTAGGGTTACTCAGCAGATAGTGACTTTAGTAAGTGCGCAGTGAGCATTTACCGTCCTCCGTCACGTCACTGCTCTACTTTACTCTTCAGAATGTAAACACGGCTTGTCGCACTTTCAGCAGACGCCGACTGTCAGAAGAGATTTATGCGCTGTGTCACCCGACATGAACGCTGTCTATAATTAGATGTCTGTCTTTTGTTTCCGTACACTAAATTATTTTCTTGAAGCAGAACGTTCTGAGGGGTTTGTTGGCGTGAAGTTTACAGGTTGTTTGTGAAAGTCTCACGAAATTGGTATTTCTCGCTCTCGGCTGGTTTGAAACAGTTGTCTTAAATCAACATAATCTAGTTTATATATCGGGCGATTTGAATAATTTCTACATTTTTCTTCATATTATGTGACTTGAATGACATGAAGTGATTTTGCATTGTTTTATATGACTTACGCCTTACAAATGGGGCCATTATACCCATGTGCGTGTGAGCAGCCAGATTGGCTCTGACAGATGTCACATCGGGTTTAAAATGGGATCAGAAGACTTGTTATGGCATTAATCATAAAAAGTGTCTGTCCGCAGGGGTTGCGAACAATGTATGTCACTTTGAACAACTCAAATGATCTTATTCCGCAAATTAACCCCAATTACAGATCCCCGGATTGTCACTAAATAATAGCGGGTTGAACCAAATTATTATGGATCGCTTTATTAATTGCTTTAACCTTTCAGGCTTTGAAAAAGTGGTTGTTAAAACTACAAAAGCATAGGGTTAAATATAATTCATTCAGAGGTATTGTATAGATTTAACATTTTCCTACTACTGTCTTTGTTGTGTTGAACACAAAAGAAGATATTTTGAAGAATGTAGGAAAGCAAACAGTTCTGGGGCACTATTGACTACCATTGTAATTTTTCCTCCTATGGTAGTCAATGGTGACCAAGAACTGTTTGGTAACAAGCATTCTTCCAAACATCTTTCTCTGTATTCATCAGAAAAAAAATCATTTATAAAGATTTGGAACAACTCGAGGATGAATAACTGATGAAAGAATTTTTATTTTTGGGTGAACTGTCCCTTTAAATAGATTGCTTTTCTGTTTTTGGTCATATTTAAAGCTTTACAGTTTTTGGTCACTGTTCAGTATTATTTTATGGCAATGAACAGCATCAAGGTCAGCATGAAGAAGTTTCTAACATTTCTGGCAGAAATTTCACTCTTTGTGTGGATTTGGAAACTACTTTAATTTAACCTTGGTCTGAAAGACACCTACTGTCTGTCTCTGTTGATCTCTGTTCTCAAAAGACTTCTTGCTTCTTCTTGTTGACACAGCGGATTTGTGAAACGGTATTGAATGTGAAAGCACCACCTCAGCAGCTGTTATTCTGTGTGATAAAATAAAGTAAATCCATCCATCTTGTCGATAAAGCCTGTTGTTTTGCTATAAATACATTGCAAGGTGATGAAATCCACCCTCCCCGTGCGTTCACCAGGGTTTCAGATGTGACTTTGTCTTATCTCATGACCTTCCCTCAGTATATAGCTCTTGCTAAACTGAAAAAAAGGGATTCAGTCCCAGCCCAGGGGCTATGGGAAAATACCTTTTCAGATTTACTTTGCGAGTTTTGCATAACATATGCATGTACAAGAATTCAGCATTTCGTCTTTGTGTTTGGTATTTGGAAAGTCAGCGTTAAAAAATGATCATAAAAGGTCACTTCTGATATGCAGTTTGTCCAGTCAGGTTTTCATCTTATGTTTTAATATGTTTGAGTTCTCCATTCGTATGCTAATCTCATTTAAAGACGTCTGAACGTGGATGTGGCAGCTGCTGAGGAGGTCTGGACGTCCTCCAGTGGTGTGTTTAGAGTATTGATTTATAACAGGTTCTAATAGTTATGTGTGATCGCGAAGAAATCAGCAGAAACATCGAATGCTATAGTCAGAGTTTCTCAGGTAAATATCCATTGACCCATTCTCTGCACCTGACTATGCTGACCGGTCATCGAGGTCGATGTGGAAGAGCTGCGTGTCCATGCACACTCACAAAAGATTGGGTGCCCATCTCGCTGCCCCCTTCCCCCATTGGGCCCTCATTGTCTGTGGCCACTCGTGGATAAATACAGTGTGCTCGACCCAGATGGCTCTTTCAAAAAGAATGTGCAATGGGATCATCTGTCACTGGTCCAGAATACTGGGTCATGGCGGAGGCATTTCTAAAGCTCATGCAATCGGTGCAAAGCCAGTTTGTAATACAGTGTGAGGAGGAAACGCAGACGTGCACTCTGATGCCTGATGCACGTCTCCTCTGTCTAGCTCATTTAAGGAAATGTTTGTCATTTCATTAGTGTAACAAGAGGTGACATGAAATATGACACATGATGATTTTCTAATAGTTTTTCCAGAGTTGAGCCTGTTTGAGATGAAGATTTCCCCACATCTTTCATTTTATTGTAGTTTTAATTTAATGTTTAACGCTCTCGTTTAACTTTCACTTTCTCCTCATCTGTTCTTTTCTTTCCTTGTCCTCCATATTTGCACGTCATTTGATTTTTCATTTGGATAAATAAGTCATTTAGTTTTAGTAATTCAGTGGTTTAGGTCTTATTTGTGTTTTGTAATTATTCGTTTATGAAAGGTGATTAGAAAGTTGAATTGCGGCAAAGTGTATCCGTTAAAACCACCTGATTAAAATGATCCCGTGAATAATTATCATGTATTTTGTAATACAGTATCTTGAGTTTAAAAATAATATTTAAGCAATATATAATATTGTAAAGGTCAAATATACATATAAAACACAAATAAACTCAATGTTAATGCTTCGTATTTCAATCCTATGAATTAAAATATGCACAATATAAAACACTGTCAATTTAAGAACTAAGCAAGGTCAATGTAAATGATACATTAGCATTACAATAATTAACAACATGTTTAATTGTACAAGAAAGTCGGCTGAGACTTTTGCGGGCTGTGCGTGGTATTCTGTCCCGTGGGCTCATGGGATATAGAGCATCTCAAGTATCCGTCGCTGAGTACTTCTAAATCTGGGCGTAACCAGTAAGCCATGCGGGAATTTCTCACCTACTCATTTATGAATACTGTCTATTCGAACATACTAATCTGTTAAGTACTGTTTTCTTCTACTACATAGTAGGTAAGTAGGCGTATTCGGACGCAACATTTGTATACACACGTCCAAATCTCATGAGAAATAGACCGCCACTAGGGTATTGCTCGCCTACTGTTTTGTGAATACTGACGATTCGAACATATTATTTGTTCGCCTACTGCTTTTTGCCTACTATATAGTACGGAAGTATGCCGTTTCGGATTCAGCCTTAGTGATGCATGGCAACACTCTCCCTCACTCTCACTCAACTTTATTTATATAGCGCTTTTTACCATTTTAATTGTTACAAAGCAGCTGTCCATGAAACAATTTGACTATAAGCAAAACATTTAAAGTTACACAAGTAAAAACAAAAAGGTGAAAACACAGAAGACAGATAGCACACACAGGTTAAAACACACCCACATACAAAACACGGACTCACAACTCCACACATATAAAATACACACGTACTAATAAAAACTGTAAATTAAACTGTAAAGTTGAAATATAGTAATAAGTACACTATTTAGTCAATAATTTTACATAATTACATAATAAACTATTATTACACAAATAATATTTTACATAATATAGTAGAGAGAAAGACTGAGATCTCAGAGTGGATAGGATTAGGAGACAGTGAACATCTGACCTCACGGTGAGCAAGCTGACGCGCAGGCTGGCGAGGACAGAGGTACAAAGGGATTAGCAACTTTTTCTTTGGGTGGCTCCTCGTAATAACATTCCTGTACTAAAGCCTTTTAATGAGCGCAGTGCCTTTGATCGCCGGGTCACATGGAGGTGGTGCTCAGTGTGTGCATGGAGCGGTTCTGGCACCAGCAGATGTGACTTTTTCAATGCAATATTTCTATCTTTACCTCTTGTGAAACTGGAATCTCTGCCCACAGAATTACATTCCGCTAAAGCTCCAATGAGGTCCTCAGAAATCATTCGCAAAGTTCTGCACGTCCTTGCTGATATGCTCGCTAATTTTGTAGAGCTTTCAGCAACCGATAAGAATTCAGTGAATCACAATAGATAAATAAATATGAAAGACAAACCTAAATGTCTTGATAGAGACACAGTGTTTTTTTGTCAGTGGTGGAGAAAAATCATTTACCAGTGTGAGATTGAAACTGGAGCAGTGTGACAGTCATGGATGAGGATTCATTAGGTCTGTTTTCTCAGACGTCACCCACAGACACCACAAAGCTTCGCCCCATTTATAGTTCCACAGTATTGTTTATTTAAGGAGTATTTTACAAAATAGCTCAGTTATTTACAGTACCAAATAGATTAGTTGGTCAAACAAAACTATTGTATGATTATTGTTCTGTGTATTGAAGACTCATGCAAACACAAAAAAATGACCTTTTGAAAGCTGTCCACTGGAAAAATAGAACTATGCCAGTTAACTTCTTAAATGTGCTGACAATTGTTTAAGAAATGTGCGTCACTGTAAGTTCCAAGAAATGTTTGCAAAGCTTCAGAGATGGTATTCACTGACAACCTTAGGGCAATTTCCATGTGCCCATTTATGAGGAATATGTACCGTGATGAATGTGACAATCCTGCAAGCACTTACCTGACAACAACAAATCATGCACTAAAAATAAAACGAATGCTTTAAAAACTTGAGGAGAGACCTGACATGGGTATTTGAACAGCCAAACATTAATACCTGTGCTGTTAGTAGAGTATCAACCTTTGGTAAAAAACTTTCTTTTTTCATGGTGAGTTTGTCATTTTCAAGGAATTGCCCAAACATAATATATGTCGTTTAACTTCATAAGTCGTTCTGTTCATTTGCATGTGATGCAGGTAACTTGTCCATTTACACCTTTTTCTCTTGCATGGTCTGTCCTGCCGTACAGGAGATAAGTCCCATGTGCACTATTTAGAAGCCAATAAAACCAAAGCAGCGAATAGCATTAAGATGGCAATTAGTCTGTGGAACATAAGGGCAGGTCCAAGAGGAGAACGTCAGCAGTTTTAGCGCCACCTCAGGATGTACGAGGGAGAGCAGAGGTCCCTTAAAGCTTATCTGGTGAGATCCCCAGCTTGAGAAAACCACAGTCGACAGCACCTCTGCTCCCACAAACCTCCTTTCATTATTGTTAATATCTATTTTGAGAATACACTGAGAGCATTTAGCAAGTGCAACTATGAGCATGTAGCAGTTTAATTGTGTGATTTAAACAAAATTATTTTAATTAAATGTACATTTGTTTTACATAATATTCAAGTGCAATTCAAATGGCATATCAAATCTCAAATGTGGCCACTATTTGACTGTCTAGAAAAAAAATTATACCAACAAATATTTGTTTAAGAGTTTCTGAGACAGCAGTTGCCGTCGTATTCCCAAAGTCCAAAGCATTTTTAATGAAGGGCGATTCCTGCCTCGGTTTTTACTTTAGGGTGGAACTTGGAACATCAGCATTGGTGAAGGAGATTTGTAGTGAATGTTGCTGTCAGCATCGGTTGGAGTTCCACACGCTTGCATCAGGATCAGCAGAAACCGTGCAGGCAGTCAGCAGTGCGGCTCGGAGCCCAGAGGAGACCCACTGGTTCAGCAAAAAAATTCGCTTTATAAGAGTGAAATGTTACGGCTGTTCAGGGCGTTCTCCTAAACAAACCACTTGTTGAGTGAGATGTTTTTAATGGACTGAAGAGTCTTGCAATTTACCACTGTGCATTTACTAAGCGACTTACATTGCATTATACTATTCATTTGTTTCTTAGTATGTGCAATCCCTGGGTTCGAACCCATGACCTTGGCGTTGCTAGCACCATGCTCTTACCACTGAGCTACAGGGAAACAAATTGCACAGATCCGAAAAGTTTATAGTTGAAGCTTAGAAACTTAGAAAGTGCATAAGAATGGCTGTTGTCAATATTTAACATTGCAAGACATTGCAAATTTTCATTTAATGAGCATTTCTCATGAATGTGGTCATTCCAGTCCAGTGTCTTTTGAATTTCAACAAAATCAAACCTGAGTGACATAAAGTCATCCAACAGCAACGTGAAAGGCTTTTTTTTTACTTTTCTAAATGTAAATGTACATTGCTTAAAAGTGAATACAAACTTGTTTTCATTGCAGTATTTGAGGTCTGAAAAAATACAGAGCATCATCTTGACCTGTTTCTCCAGAATTTATTTGCTGCAAATAAATGCAAATAGAAACAAAAATGTAATTTGAAATTTGGGAGAAATATTGTTCGAAGTTCACAGAGTGAAACAAAAATGTTCATTTTACCACTAAATAGTAAATTCAGAAAAACTGAAAATAATTCTGAAATGATCTCTTAATTCATCTTTGTGGCTGAACCTAATGAAGCAGCTAATGGTGACATTTTATGCTATTAAAACAATATTTCATAAGCGGTCCCATTGGAGATACAACTGAAACTGTTTTGCAAGCATCTCACTCATTTGCATGTAGGAATCGGTCATGTTGACTTCGTTTTTTCTTCCTAGTTTCATTGCGGATGAGCTCTAAATCAACAATACACATTGATTTCAAAGAGAGGGCATGTTAAGCACTATATCCATCAGATGTGGCTGGAGGGGCTGTCAGCCGTAATGTGAACAGGTGCACACATTTACCAGCTTGCTTTGAAAAGGTTAGGGTAAAGGGCATATATATCTTCACAGGTCCTCAGGCACAGCCTGAAGGTGACAGCTTTTGGAATTAGATCTGGTGTTATGAAGACTGTCCTGAATGTGTCTTGTGTAGTAATGCATGACCTAGTTCAATGTGGTTTGGCTGTAGCAGAGAAGTTTTATGAGACTGTTAAATTATCATAAGCGCAAAAACTCTAGTCAAACGGGGCTAGTTTTCCCTTGGGAGTGTCTGTTTCACAGACATACTTTGTGATTTTACTTTTGTTTGTTTCTAAACTTTTGTTTGTAACCTTACTATGAATTTAGACCTATCTGTAAACTTTCTATCTAAAATAACTGTTGGTGCTTCAAGTATTGCTGACATCTTATGTAACATATAAAGAGAATTAAATCAATGAGGAGAGCTTGACAGACAGGAGCTGACAGTAGTTATCTTTAAGGAACTTCTGTTTCTGCTATCATCTCTGTGGTGTTATTGCTTTAGATGTGACTAACAACATAAGAACATAGTATGATGTCAAAGAGCCACTGAATCAGTCACAAGATGTTGATTTAATGTGACAGTGACCTCATCTGACTCTGAGGTCTCTCTGCAACTAACAGGAGATAAAGGCCACATCCAGTGGAAGCCATTGATTTGTCATAACTGCCTTTCCAAAGCATGTCTCTCTAAAGGGTTTTCTTTGTTTCATTGTACGATCTACTGGACAAATTGAATTTGTCTATTCCGTCAGTTAAAGGGATAGTTCAACTAAACCTGAAAATGATGTCCACATTTATTCACCCTCAGGATGTTCCAAACCGTCGTTGGTCTACTAAACACTAGGAAAGGTATTTGGAAAAAATAACCAATCAGATCTCATCTCCCATTTACTCTGAGTTTGTAAGTTGTGAAGGAAAGCTACTTAGTTGTGCTGAATGAAGCACAGTTTGAGTCTCTCTCTCTCTCTCTCTCTCTCTCTCTCTCTCTCTCTCTCTCTCTCGACGCGCGCTCGCGCGCTCTATCTATTCTACGAGCTATCGATCGATCGATCTATCGATCGATGTCGATCTATCTCTCTCTCGATCTTCTCTCTCTCTCTCTCTCTCTCTCGCTCTCGCTCGCTCGCTCGCTCGCTCGCTCTCTATCTATCTATCAGCTATATATCTATCTCTCTGCTCTCTATCTCTCTCTATGCTCTCTGCTCTATCTCTCGCTCTCTCTCTCTCTCTCTCTCTCTCGCTCTCTCGCTATCTCGCTCGCTCGCTCGCTAGCTCGCTCTCTCATCTATAGCTATCTCTCTCATTTAGGCTATATCGCTCGCTCTCTCTCTCTCGCTCGCTCGCTTCTATCTCTCTCTCTCTCTCTCTCTATCTCTCGTCTCTCTCGCGCTCGCTCAGCGAGTATCTCTCTCTCTCTCTCTCTCTCGCTCGCTCGCTCGCTCTCGCTCTCTATCTATCTCTATCTCTCTCTTTATCTCTATCTCTCTCACGCTCGCTCTCTCGCTCGCTCTTTATCTCATCTCTCTCTCTCTCCCCGCTCGCTCTCTCAGCTCGCTCTCTATCCTACTCAACTCTCTATCTATCTATCTCTCTCTCGCTCGCCTTCTCTATCTCTTCTCTATCTATCGCTTCTCTCTCTCTCTCTCTCTCTCTCTCTCTCCGCTCGCTAGCTCGCTCGCTCGCTCGCTCGCTCGCGCTCTATCTCTCTCTCTCTCTCGCTCGCGTCGCTCTCATCTATATCTTTATCGCTATCTCTCTCTCTCTTCGCTCGACTCTTCTCGCTAGTCTCTCTCGCTCTCGCTCGCTATAATCTATCTCTATTCTCTCTATCTCTATCTATCTCTCTCTCTCGCTCGCTCTCTCGCTCGCTCGCTCTCTCTCGCTCTGTATCTCTATCTATCTCTCTCTCTCGCTCGCTCTCTCTCTCTCCTCTCTCTCTCTCTCTCTCTTTCTCTCTGTCTTGGCGGGAGTTTGTGGTGTGTGAGTGTCTCAAGGAGTAGAGCAATATTTAAGTTTTTTTTTTCTCGTTTTTGATATATGGTCTTTCCTTTTTTTGTCATTAAGTTTCCTTTTTTTTTTTTTCTTGTTGTTTGTTTGTTAGTGTCTGTATTTTCGGTGAGTGTTTTTCGTTTTTGGCCTCGTGGGGGGTGTTTGAGATGGAGCCTCACTCAGGTGAGTGTGACTCCGCTCTCTCGCTCCGTCATGGCGTTAGATGTGTAACGGAAGCCGGCGTCTCAGTCGAAGACGTGCTTGTGGCAATAGGCGAACAGGTGGGGTATAGCAACGTTGTTTCGGCCTCACGGATGAACAAGGCTGTAGTGATTTTTCTAAAAGAACGGAACTTTACCAGTCGGTTGATTGAGAGCGGCATTTTGGTAAGTGGCGTTTTTACAGTTGTTTCTCCGCTGGTGGCTCAATCGAGCCGTATAACAATCTCGAATTGTCCCCCTTTTATACCAAATCCTGACATTGAAAGGGAATTGTTGAGATTTGGGAAAATCGCTAGTGGAATCAAAATGGTTCCACTAGGATGTAAAAGCGAGTCATTGAAACACATTACATCTTTTAGACGTCAAGTGTTTATGTTTTTGGATTCAGAGGTTCTTGACATCTCCTTTCGAGTTATGCACGAGGGCAAGTCCTACATGCTTAATGCAAGTACTGGAAGTTTAAAATGTTTTGAATGTGGTGAAATAGGTCACAAGAAAAATGCGTGCCCTCATAAAACGAACACTGAGAATAACGAGTTGGATAATGAAACGGCGGGACCGAGTGGTTTAAATGAAATGGCAAGACCGGGCAAGCCAAAAGAGAGTGATGACAGGAAAAGAAAGAGTTCAGAGAAAACTGAAAGGAAGGGAGATAAAACAGAAAACAAACAATCACAGAAGAATCAGGATAAAAGTGAAAATGTTGAAATAAGTGATTCTGTTTGCGAGAACGTTAAGAAAAATAAGGTGAACGGGTTTCAACGTGAAGATGAAACTGGAAACAGTGATGAACATAATGCTAAGGCTGTTGATAGAGATGGTGATGATGATGATGAGGAGGAGATAGCTGATGATACTGAAAGTCTTTCAGGAATGTCTGACATATTTTCTCAGAGTGGTGATGATCAGTTATATACAGTGAAAGAAATTAATGAGTTCCTTGATAAAACTTTTGGAAAAACTTACGACATTCAGACGTTTTTTCCTGATGTTGAAAGATTCTTGAGGTCGGCAGTAAAAGTACAAAGGAGTGTAGGATTGGATGAACTGAGCCGGAGGAAAAGATTTAGACTGAGAAAAATCGTGACGAATATACGAAAAGAAAGGAGAATAGCTAAAAAGTAATTTAATGATCATGTCACAAAGGTTGTTTTTTTCCTTTCCTGGTCTTTTTCTACTGTCTTGTCTTTCTATTTTTTTACTTCTTATGGAGAGCATAAAAATGGGGACAATAAACATTAATGGGGGAAGAAATTACAGAAAAAGGGCTGCCTTGTATGAATTAATAAAAAATAAACATTTGGACATTACCTTTTTACAGGAAACCCATAGTGATTTAAGCAATGAAATAGAATGGAAAATGTGGTGGAGGGGAAGATTTTTCTAAGTCATGGCTCCAATTTAAGTGGAGGTGTTGCAATTCTTTTTTCCCAAAAGCTCAATATGACTAGTATATCCTCCTATGAGATAGTTAAAGGTAGAATTTTGGTTGTAAAAGCAGAGGTAATGGGGTTTATTATTTTTTTTATTAATATCTACTCGCCAAACAATGGAACAAAAAGAGCTGATGTTTTTAAAAAATTATCTAGTGCTCTAAAAAATAATGATGATGATGTATGTATAGTTCTTGGGGGAGACTGGAATTGTACTTTAGATTTCACATTAGACCGAAATAGCGACGAACCGTATCCCCAGTCTGCTAATTTGTTAAGCAGCATTATAAAGAATTTTGACTTGTTTGATGTTTGGAGGGTAAAACACCCAACAGTGAAGCAATATACATGGGTTAAAGCTTCTCATGACCACATAAGTGCTGCAAGGTTGGATAGGATCTATATAAGTAAAACATTTTCTAATAGAGCTTTAAAAGCCAATATTTGTCCAAATGGTTTTTCTGATCATCATTTGTGTATGATAGAAATGAGTTTAAAAAAGTCACAGCACTGTAGCTATTACTGGCATTTTAATCAAAAATTATTACATGACTCTGGTTTTTGCGACAAGTTTGGGCTATTTTGGTCTAGATGGCAAGAACAAAAAAACGAATATGAAGATTTAGTGCAATGGTGGGATGTTGGAAAAGCACAAATAAGAATCTTTTGTCAGAATTACACAGCTAACTCAAATAGACTCTTAAAGGACACAATTAAAACACTTGAGAGAGAAATCACTGAAATTGAAGGAGGAATCATTGAAGAAAATTCAGAAGAAGTGGAAAAATTAAAGGGGAAAAAGACTGTGCTGGCGTCTCTGTTCAATGAAAGAGCAAAAGGAGCTCTGATAAGAGCCCGTTTTTCTTCAATACGAGAAGTAGATGCGCCAAGTTCATACTTCTTCAATTTGGAGAAGAAAGAAGGTGGAAGAAAACTAATGGTACATTTGAAACTACCAGATGGGACTTTAATAACCAATCCGAAAGAAATGAGAAACCATGCAAAAGACTTCTACACTGATCTATTCAAAGCAAGAGACTGTGATACTAATTGTATGGACGACCTTCTTAGAGATTTGCCAAAGCTCACAGACGAGCAGAGACAATGGCTTGATGCCGATATTCAAGTAGATGAAATATCAGAGGCTGTCAAAAAACTCTCTAACGGTCGGTCTCCTGGCATTGATGGACTTCCGTCTGAGTTTTATAAACAATTCTGGACTCTTTTAAAAGAAGACTTACTTGAGGTTTTTAGATTTTCTCATAAAAAACAGGAACTGCCAACAAGTTGTAGAAGAGCAGTTTTATCTTTATTACCAAAAAAAGGTGATCTTGGCCTGCTAAAGAACTGGAGACCTGTAGCCTTACTGTGTACTGATTATAAAATCCTTGCAAAATGTCTTTCAAATAGATTAAAAAAATGTTTGGAATATGTTATCAATGAATTTCAAACGTATTGTGTACCGGAAAGAACTATAATGGATAATCTTTTTCTTGTGCGTGATGTAATGGATCTGGCAAATGCCAGTAATGAGGATGTAGGTTTTCTGTCCATTGATCAAGAGAAAGCATTTGATAAAGTTGATCACTCTTATTTATTTAAAACCCTGAATGCATTTGGTATTGGTGAGATTTTTATTTCTTGGATAAAACTGCTGTACACGGGAGCTTCTGCATTGCTAAAGGTTGGAGGGGGGCTAAGCTATCCAGTGTCAGTTCATAGAGGCATAAGGCAAGGCTGTCCTTTATCAGGACAGTTATACGTGTTGGCCATTGAACCTTTATTATATAAACTGAAAGAGAAATTGCAGGGGTTTAAGATAGATGGCTGTGAAAATAGACCAATTATTTTTTCTGCCTATGCTGATGATATAACTGTTTTTATAAGAAGTGAGATAGATGTTCTGAGTTTAACAAAAGTTTTAAACACTTATGAAAAAGCTTCGTCAGCCAGAGTGAATTGGGAAAAGAGCGAGGGATACTTGTCAGGAGATTGGCAGGGAAAGCCCCCTCCTGTTCTTCCAGGGGGACTTAAATGGGGCAGAGAAGGTCTGAAGATGTTGGGAGTGTATTTAGGAACAAAGAAATTTAGGGAAAAAAATTGGGAGGGTATGGTGGGGAAAATGAGTGATCGGTTGTCTCGATGGTCGTGGGTGCTACCTCAGTTATCTTACAGGGGCAGGGTGTTGGTCACAAACAATCTGGCTGCTTCTGCGTTATGGCACAAAATGAATGTTATGGACCCACCAGAAAGTGTTGTTAAAGAGCTACAAAGGAAGTTAATTGACTTTTTCTGGGATGGACAGCATTGGAAAAAATCTGCTGTAATTTTTTTACCCATTCAAGAGGGAGGACAAGGCCTGATAGACATTGAGAACAGGATAAAGACGTTCAGGCTTCAAGCAGCTCAAAGATTGTTGTATGCGGAACCATGCTGGGCTGATGCAGCTTGTGCGGTGTTGAAAAAAATGAACAATTTTAAGTATGATACACAATTATTTTTAATTAAACTTACTAACATGGATTTGGGGGTTTTTTCCCCTTTCTACAAAACTGTTTTGAGAGCATGGACCTGTTTTTTCAAAGTCAAGAGAGATCTTTCAAACATTGGACTTTGGATGGAGAATGAACCTATTTTTAATAATCCGATGGTACAAGTACAGGCACTGGAGTCCAGGAGCATACAGAACGCAATGGCGACAGCAGGCTGCACAAGAATTGGGGACTTAAAGAATGGTGCAAACTGGAAAAGTCCAGAAGAAATGTGCAACACAACAGGTGTCAAGTCTATAAGGATTATGAAGGGAATAATGGATGGAATTGTCTCAGCTCTACCTTCTGCCTTTGGACAAAGCCCGGAGGAGGAGGAAGTTCCTGAACCAAACAGAGAGAGACACTTTCCCTTAGTGGAAATTTCAGCAGCGATTGATGAGGAGCCAGTGGAAGGATCCATTCTAAAATTCAGGACTCCTGTGCTTGATGTTTTTGAGACTGCTTCAAAAAAGGCGCTCTATAATATTTGTGTGAAAGTGTCACACTATAACGCACTAAAAGACTGCAAAGAGACAAAATGGTCAGAATTGTTTGGGCCAGATTCATCCCCTAGTGGCTGTTGGAGGTCCCTGTATAAACTCCCTATTGAGAAACGCACTGCGGATCTCCAGTGGAGAATTATACATTGGGCAATAGCTACAAACAGACACATGGCACACATTGACCCCACCGTAGGGAAAGAATGTCTTTTTTGTGGTAATGATGAGTCAATAGATCATTTGTTTTTAAATTGTTCAAGGTTAAGAGGATTGTTTCAGATCTTGGAAGAGTGTGTTAGGAATTTGGGGGCAGTGTTTGATAATTAACTTTTCATCTTTGGGCCAAAATATGTGGTATCTGATAGAAAAAAAATCTCGCTAATTAATTTTGTAATAGGAGGGGCAAAAATGGCAATATGGCTAACACGGAAAAGGAAATTAAAGGGAGAAGGGGAAGTAGGTCCTGAGGTGGTCTATAAGGCCCCTTATAGCAAATAGAATCAAAGCAGAATTTGCATTTTTTAAACTGACAAATAACTTGAATGGATTTAAAGAAATTTGGGCTCTGAATGATGTGTTGTGCACAGTGAATGATGAAAATGAATTGTTTTTAAATTAAAAATGAGGTTCTGTGACAGTAAAACGTGTTTAAATTAAGAATGTAATTAAAGTTATTGTATGGGGATATATGTAAAAAACAAATTCCCCCCTTTTATTTTTTTTTTATTTTTATTATTTTTTTGTTACAAGAAAACAAGTGTGAAGGAATGTTGACTACAATGTTTTTTTAAATAAAAGTCTGTTAAAGGTCTCTCTTTCTCTCTCTCGCTTTCTCTGTCTCTCTCTCTCTCTCTGACTCTTCTGTGTCGGCTCCATTGCCCTTTTTGTCTGATGGATCTTTGCTGCTCTGTGCCCTCTGAGGCCCCTCCGCACCTCATTAGCCTCAAAGTTATACCTGCCCCGGGGAAACAAACGCCCTCTGAAAACGCTTTGGTTCCCATTGCATTCACACATTTGTGTCCGAGGTATCTCCCATTGAGGTGAATTATAGCTTTGCTGTGCTTTGCTTTTTCAGAAGGGTTTCACCACAATGAGCGTCTCCTCGGGGCCAATCCCATTTTAACACACGTAACAGCCACTATGAATCCGAGTGATGCCTGGACTGATCCGGCAGCATAGGCCGGTAAGGGGACAGTTGTGTCAGGCCATTCTGATTGGGGCTCTGTGGGATGAGATATAAGGTACGAACTTGTAAGAAGACACTGCTGCATCAGCAAGTTGCCATGACAATGTCATTCACCGTTTCATTGTCTTTTACCCCTGTCTGCCGGAAAAGATACAGGGACAAGACAACCACAGAGACCCAATGTTGTACACTTACATCATAAGTGGGGTTATTTTTTACCCTGAATTCCACATTTCATTAGTTTCATCACTGCCTTAACAACAGAGAGTTGGGAGCGTTTTTTTTAAACCACTCCATGTTTTTTGGCTTCAGCTCACTGAAAGTAGCATGATGAATTGCATTATATTGTGCCGGTGTCGTGCTTTAAGGCACAATTCTCCTGGGGTATGAGGCGTCATTAGAGCCCTTTGAGAGATGCAATATTTAATCAGCTTCGTGCAACACAACAAGTCTTGAAGTCTCGCAGTGAACCCCTACAGGGTGCAGTCGGTGACATTCGGGGACGCAACTATGTGTAGTTTGCTTTAAGCTTCACGCTCAGGTGTGTTTTAGGGCTGCTACGGGCCATTAATTATTTCTAGTTATGTGAAGTTCACCTTGCGCCACCTTTATTGCGAATTGGTGCTGGATTTCATTTTTTGTGCGCAATAAATCCGTTTATTCATCTTGCCTCATTATTTTCGGGGACTGGGTTCATTTAGCATGAAAGGTGCTCGTGTCACAGTTTACTGTCTTGTATAAAGATGACAGGATCTCGGGAGCATTTCACTGTCTGTCGTGAGCTGTGTGGTATGGGGGAGGAGAAAGGATGACCCTGGGACAAGATCATCTCTGCATCCCTCACACGTGGGGAAAGGGAATACACGCATTCACACCTCCACAGTGACGTCCTTGAGTGACATTGAGGCGTGATGCAGTATTCTGTGGTTGCGGTATGCATGCATGACTGCAGAATGTCCTTCAAATAGCATGGCTGATGATGCTTTATTCAGTTTTTGAACACTGATTGGATCCTTTGATTATTTTTCGCAAAGACCACATTGCCAACGCTGCATTTGTGTTGACTGACCACCTCATTCTGCAACACATCTGCCGTGCAAGTTACAATTCAAAGGGTGATTTGAATTCTCTAAGCGTGCTGTTGTGACGTCGGTTGTTGACGTTGAAAACAACAGTACGGTATTTCATAGCCACCCTGTTTTTAACCTTAGCAAGTAACTTCTCTGTTCATTCTCAGAAATGAAAGGACGCGTGCTGTGGAGAGCTAGAATCTAGACTGGATTTCTGCCAGGCAACAGGGATCTTTGAAGGCTGTCCAACTATATGACTCTCCTTCACCTTCCGTTCATGCATAACACTATTTACAAGATAAAATGAGCCACCGTTGCACAGTTGAGGAAGATGAAATATGTGTAGAGTCACCTGTGAGATGTTTGAGGTGAACCCTCTCAATGATATTGAGGCTGAAATTGATGGATGTTATATTGACTTTGACTTCATACTAACAAATACACCACTTAAACTAACTCAGTGACGTGCCTCCACGACTTCCGTATTACGTAATCACGTTGGAAAGGTTGCACTTGACTTAATTCAATTAAATTGATTTATATAACGCTTTTCACACTGTGCATTGTTCCAAAGCAGCTTTTCTGGAGCAAATAAGAAAAACAGAAAAACACAGAAAGGTAAAACACAGCACAGTGCATGGTGTTTATAGAACAAGCAAGATCATTCTAATAATTCATATCTGATAAATAAATAAATAGATGCAGTCTCCCGGTGAGCAAGCCAACACTCCTGCACTGACTTAGAATTCAAAAGATTTAAACATCACAGATACGCACATGAACAGACCATTTTAAACAATTATCTTGCACAAAGACATATAATATGTGCCATTCAACATCGAAGAACCATTGAACGTTCTTCCTTCTCCGCACTTAAACACGGGGTCGGTACTTCCACCTACGTCACATGTGACCTTTCCAACGTGATTATGTAATACGGAAGTTGTGGACGTGCATCACGGAGTGTATTTGTGGTTAAAAAATATTTAAAAAAATTCATTTTCTTTGAAAATGACCATTCGAATCTCTATACAAAACCCTTATTAGTCAGCTGGTGTCGTGTAGAGCCTTTGAAGCTGCGATGAAACTGAAATTTAGACCTTGAAGTCTATTATACTGTATGGAGAAAAATCCTGAAAGGTTTTCTTCGTTAACTTTCTTTTCGACTGAAGAGAATAAAGACATGGACATCTCAGATGACATGGGCCTAAGTAAATTGTCAGGAAATATGAATTCTGACATGAACTACTCTTTGACCATGTCAAAGAATTCAAAACTCGCTCACCTCAAAGGTTTTGACTCAACATTCCCTGATAAGAGATAAGCTGTTATGCTGCATATTTAACCGCAGCATATTTGCCCCCTATGTCAAGGTTATTTCTGGCATTTGTAGACCCATAAATGTGATGTGAGGTTATTATTGAATTGGTTTAATGCGATCTGCATGTGCTGATGGTTCATTCAGGGACGCCAGGTCTGGGTCCCGTCTCTGGAGTTTTGTTCCGTTTCCACAGTTTTCAAAGGAAAGAAAATTACGCCTGATTGCTAGTTTCTCAATTAGCTGACATTGAAATCGATAAAGATTAAATTTTATTAAGGAGCTCTTTACGTGGCTCTTCTATTCTTTAGCAATTCTCATTATATACTGAATGCTTGTTATTCTTAAAGTGGATTAGCATTGAAGCATTAATGTAATGGGCTGCTGCACATGCGCACATGTCTTTACGTGTCATTTATAAATGTTTTCATCTGCTTATTTCTCTTGCACAGACACACTATAGACGGTTCGAATTATTAAAGGTGCCGTGTGTATTTTTTTGGAGGATCAATTGACAGAAATGCAATATAATATACATAACTATGTCTTCAGAGGTGTATAAAGACCTTACATTATGAATCGTTATGTTTTTATTACCTTTGATTGAGCTATTTTTCATCTACATACATTGCGGGTCCCCTTACATGGAATTCGCCATGTTGTTTCTACAGTAGCCCTAAACTGACAAGAGCAGAGCGTTTCGTAAATATGTATCCTCTCCGGCAAAAAAACGAAAATGTGACAACATCTTAGTCCTGTGTCAGCCACCAGTGCAATTCGCAACCTCACCCCTAGATGCCGCTACATTTTATACACTGCACCTTTAATTAGTTTGTTTGATGACTAATGTTACAGATGAGCAGCTTCTCACAGCAGATGAATTCTCCCGGGGTGTTTATTCTTTGCTGTATGAAAGACTGTCTGGTAAAGGTAGCGCACACATTCTGTTTGTGAGATGTGGGCACAGCATTTTGTCATGTGCAATGGGCACTTCTGTTTTGGGCCAATAAGAAGATTTACCAGTGGCTTACCAGTTTAGGAACAGTTTATCTCCTCTTCCGTAACCCTCGTGGGTATTAAGCACTGTCCTGTTATTTAATTAGAATGTAGATACTGGTGATTGAATGTTTAAGAAGTCAAAATTAGACGAGACCCTCGTGAACTAGTGTTTGTAAAAAAGGATCTCGTGTGAATAAGTGAAATTCATTATGGGAAAAAATCTGCAGCATTTTTTTGTTGCAACGTTGGCTTTGATAACACTACAAAAGTAAAATCTTCCTTTGTTGAATTTGTAGGAGTTGGAGGCAGCGTGAAATGTTGTAAAACACCCAGCTCTAAATTTGTCTCAAAGTGTAAAACATCTCCAGATGTCATGTAACTCTCTTATAGATTGTGTGAATACGTGTGTATGCTAGAATTGGCTCATCCTTTCGGGGAACACAGCCAATGAAGGTCTCGGTTATGGATGAGAGTCTGGTCAACGTAGTTTTGTTTACATCAAATAAATGTGACTTATCTGTCCACCCCAACGTGTTTGTGCTGGTGTTATGTAACCTGGCAGGCCGTCGGCCAAACCTTCTCCCGCACAGAGACTGAGATTAAAGATTAGGTCTGATCATGCACCTGTCTCAATGCTGTGTGAGATTCTGGTTGGATCAGAACCAGCTTGGCTCACATTGGCCATGTGGACGTCCGCTGTTGCTTTCTGTGAACTGGCTCAAACAGATAACTGTAGGACAAACAATGTGGGTGTATTTTCCAACAGTGCAAAACACACACTCAGAAAGACTGCGATGTAATAAAGAACAAACTCATTATTTTTGGATCTTCTCCATTCTGGCCTCTGTTATAAGCAAAATTTTAAGTTCAGTGATATTTATTCATGCTGTTCCCCCACAAGACAAGCGTGACGCATTGTGCATGTTTAGCCCTTCATATTTTTCATCATTTCAGCCTGGGTGACTCAGTCACTCTGTGAGTCAAGAGCTCATTGGGCCGTAAAAGTGGAAAGAACATTAGAAGCCTTAATCATGTTCTGTTTGATATGAACAACAGATATACGTAGGCGATGCAGAGGGTGTTTTGTAACGTGTGGTTGTGTGCTTTGCAGCTATTATGTACGTCATGGGGGCACTGGGACCAGCTGCAGGATACCTGCTAGGAGGAGTCCTGATCGGTTTCTATGTAGATCCCAAAACCATTATCAAAATTGACCAAAGGACCCACGCTTTATTGGCAACTGGTAAGAATTTTCTCTATGGTCAATTATTGTCAAATTTCATCAGAATCCTCTGACTTGTTTGTAGTGACTGTTCTGTATGTCTTTTCTGTGGAAGAAACATTAACCAACGATTCATTTACATTTATGAATTTTGCAGATGCTTTTATTTAAAGTGACCTGAGTGCATTGAAGGTTGTTTTATGGGAATCGAACCCATGATTTTTGTGCTAATGCAACGCTCTTCCAATTGAGTTAAAGGACCATCATTCATCCATATGGTTATTTTTATAGGTGGAGTGGGTTCCTGCTCTGTGCTTTTGCCATGCTGTTGGTCATCTTCCCCATGTTCACCTTCCCCAAGAAACTGCCCCCTCGCCAGAAGAAAAAGAATGGAGCGGACAACACCTCCAATGACGACGACGTCCTGAAAGAGAAATCCAATAGCAAGGGCCAAACAGTCGCGTCCTCCATGGGCTTTGGAAAAGACATCAAAGGTGCGTCTCTGATGAATGGATGCCCAAAGGTCATGTGGTGATTTACACTACGGGACTCATGTGTTTAAATTCTTGAATACTGTTACCTTTTTTCACCATTTGGCTTTTTAATCAAAGCGATTCAGCACGTTTTAAGAAAACCTTAGATCATCAAAAATAAATGCTGTGTTTGTCCAATAGAGAAATGTGCTCAAAGGGCTCTAGACTAACATTTGAGAGAGGTGGCACTGGTGCTACCAAGTTATCAGTTGGTGGCATCAGCCCTTAATTTGGTAGCACCAGAGTCATGGGGTGAGGTAAGAAAAAAATATCATTAAATCTTTATTCAAATGTGTTTAATACATTAATAAATCAATAAGAAATTAAATAAATCAATTAGAAATTAATACAAATCATTGTTTATGATTTAATTATTTTTTGTATATGTAAACTCTCTTTCAAAACTTAACCATATTTAAAGCACATCTTTCTTAAAGCTACTTTCTTCCTTTATTTATTGTGAACAACTCGTATAAGAAAACACCTTTCCTTTCATATCATTGAGTGTTTTTGGGCCCGTCCTTTGTTTGTTTGATGAGCATTATAAACGGAGATCTTTATTATGCTGCTGCCCCTTTAAGAGCTTGCGCACTATACACACATGCGTTTTGTTCCCAACTGTTTGTTCACGAAACTGACTACTTTTACAAGGATTCTTGTTAATATGGGAATTTTGCAGTAATTTTGTATTTATATGTCCGTTTCAGAGTAAGAAGGCTTGAAAGAGAACTCAGTTTAGTATCTTGTGCTGTGACTCTGGGCGCGCGCATATCTCAAACAACCCTGATTATACAATACACGCAACACATTAAGAAGAGTTATAAAAGAATTAGATATAGGCACTTTAACACTTCAATGCCTCTCTATCTGGTGTTTTCTGAATATGGATTTTCGAATGTTTTATATAAGTTAACTTTGTATTTTAACCAGCGGCCTCCAAGGTTTTTAAGTGGTTTTGTTCCTATATAGTCGTGGATTTATTATCATCTGATATTACAGGTTATGTCTGAGGACTGCATAAGATAGCTGAAGTTGCTTTTTCAGTATTCACCTGGGAAAAGCATTATTGACAATTCTGCCACTCTCACCGCTAATATACTTTCTCCCACCTATGACTATATTGCTGCTGGGAAATGTAGCTTTGAACAATTTGTCCTCGAAAATTGTACTGTATACTTGTAGTTGGAAAGATCACATTGCCTGGCCAACAAATGAAAGAAGTGAATACTTTTTAAGGAAATAATAAAGCAGAAATGGTGTATTTTACTAGTTCTCTGTTTACCTTTAAAACTATAGGTTTATGATGTACGGTTTGTGTAGACAGAACTTGCATCAGTATTGTATACAGTGAATTTGCATTCATGCATTTGATCACCGCCACGCAATATAGGACGGTATCATATGAGGCACATAAAAAAATAGCTTTGACTATAAAAAAAGTTAAATAAATAGTGCTTGACAATAAAGTCGAGCAATAAAAGTCATACAATACATTTAATTTCTTTCTTTCTTCCTTCTGTTTTTAAATTATAACTTGTGCTAATTTATTTGTATTAGCCTGGAGAGGCTTTTGTCCTGATACACATTACAATCACGTACTATAAACCCATTGTAACCTACTTCCATTCCCCCCTAGACTGCATGTGTTTGCATTAGGCTTACAATAACTGTTCAACATTGCCTACAGTAGAGTAAAGTGTTAGTGTAACAGAGAGTTTATGAACGTTTAAAGAAGAGAGATGCTCTCATTTTATTAAAGCATTTAATTATTAAAGCATCTCATCTGGTTGTTCCATATCCCTGCAGTCCCATGGATGCTCCGAGGGGTCAGAGTTCAATATGCAGGAGAAAATTAGTGTTTGGTTATTGCCAGTTGCCATGGAAATGATGCTTAATCCCTGACCTGCTAATTAAAAGTTGCCTGCATCGGCCATGATGAAGCATTCAGCTGAAAGCTCAGTAGTTAAACAGATTATCTGATAAACCAAGAGGAGCTGTGGACACACCGTGTATGGGTTTAGCTGTCTGTAGCCTGTTAGAAACATCTGTTAGTGTGGATTATAAGGATTATGTGTTGAGGTGATGCCTACATACGGGTCACATTTGCTGGCCATAATGTTAACCAGTTAATGAAAACAATTCAAATCCACAATGTTATTTGTTTATTATATAGTTTAGTATATCCTGCTACAATTTTGTGTCTAGTAAACAATCATTGTCTTTGCATCCAGTGTCTACAAATCTTACAGAAATAATAAATTAAATTATAATTATAAATAATAATAATCGAATTATAATGATCAATTATAAAAATTCAATAAATGCATTAACAAATAATGAAAAAAAAAGTATTCTTTTATTTAATTAAAATAAATAAATGCATTAACAAATAATGGAAGTGGAAGATAAATTAGTTTATTAAATTATACAAATTTAATAAATGCATTAACAAATAAAAGAAAAAGGAAAACAAATTAGTTTCATAAATTAAATAAAGGCATTAACAAATAATGGAAATGGAAGATAAATTAGTTTATTAAATTATAAAAAATTAATAAATGCATTAACAAATAATGGAAAATAAATTAGTTTATTAAATTATAAAATTTGTATAAATGCATTAACAAATAAAAAAAAGGAAAATGAATTAGTTTTAAGTCGCACTGCCAGACAACCCACTTTGCCCCAATGCCCATCTAAGAACCCCCACAGATGGCATGGATTGCTAATGCTGTTGTTTTTGTACTTTTGTGAGCAGACCTCCCAAAGGCAGCTATACGGATCCTCAGCAACATGACGTTCCTGTTTGTGAGTCTGTCCTACACGGCCGAGAGCGCCATCGTCACGGCGTTCATCACCTTCATACCCAAGTTCATCGAGTCACAGTTTGGAATCCCCGCCTCTAGTGCCAGTATTTACACAGGTACACGAACATCAGTTTTATGACGTCTGTGATAATTAAATCTTGACACTTCTTCTGTCATAGCACGCGTTTCTACATAATTTACACTTTGTCTTCATCGCTTTAAGAACATGTGTTAGGAAAGATGTGTGAGGACACGTGTGATATAGCTTTTTCTCACAGCTGCCACTCTTCTATTTCTGGAGACATGTTTGATTGCTGTTATATAAAGCTGACAGTATTGCCTATATAACCAAATGGCGCCTCTTGAGTGCGTATCGCTGGCTATATGTCAAGATATTGTATTGGACGCGCCGCAGTGACTTCTGGGACTTCAAGCGGATTCCGTAGGCGCGCAAGGCTGCATACGATGCATCCTTGATATCGAGAACACATCCGGGTACTTTCATGGGTTCTCTGTTCTTGAGTATTGGAACCGGACATTGAAGGTTATCGATGACGTAGAGCGAGAACAAGAGGACACAAGACCGCTGAAGAACGTATGTGGAGAAACGGACATTATTTTTGCCCCTAGGCTTGTTGCCAGGATACAGGGAGAGAAACAAATTGGCCGTATAGTTGCTTTGTCGACTCTCAGCTATGCTCATCTGTTCTTATATTATAACAGGAAAGCAACTTCTTTACTTGAGCCGTCAGACTGTAACCTCCGCTAGACATCTTGTTCCTCATGGACAAAGTCTCTGCTTCAAACAGAAGTGCATAAAACATGTCCGCAGCAGATTGACATCCCTGATGAAGTCAGTGCATTCACACAGACAGGCCTGAATGCTTTACACATCAATAGACGCAGATGCAATTTGTCGTTTTTGTGCTGTTCCCTCAGTTGTGGCTGCCAAGAGTCGGTTGAGTCTGTAAGATGTGCAGCTGCAAACCACATACTAAAGACTGATAGTGGACCATAAAACACGGAAGTGAAGCCAGATTTACATTTTGTACAATTGAAATGCAGGGTGCTGTCAGTCACAGCATGAATAGGTATAAACAATAAGAGATTACCTATATGAAAACCGCTCTGCAGAAATGTGAATAAATGTTTTTTGGGCATCTGTTCAATATCAAACAGTAGGCAAATATGCAAGTGTGCTCTTTAGTGTATTTTACCATGGTTAAGGGTTAGGTGTGACACCAATAACAATATGAACAATGAACGAGATGAACAATATGATGTTCAATAAATGATTCAATGATATATTTGTCACAAGCGTAGTTATAAGGTGTACAACTGAACTTGTATTGAAATGAAATGTGACCATCTCTATAGACTGTGCAATACTCTACATTTCAACTCTAAATATTAAAATACAAGATAAAACATAAAAATAAGGGAAAAGGCGGAGCTAATGCATATATAAAACTATAGATAAAACTAAATCATATTTTTATACCCAAGGAAAGAAAAAGAAAATAACTATTCAATTATATTTAATTTTCTCCACTACTACCTATTTTATTTTATTTTATTAGCCAGAAACAGTTTTTCTTTTATTCATTATAAATAGTTTATTATTGAAACTGTTTGTAGCTGCCAATAGTTTTGTGCATTAATATAGAATTTAATCAAAATGCTGTCGCATGTGTGTTTACATCAAGTGGTATTTTCATGACATTTTAGTTGGTAGTTTATTGATAGATATTTTTCTAGGGGGCTTATCCATACAGAGTCTCAAATAACTTTTTATAAATAACTGTATTATAAATAGTACATCCTTTAAGTCCAGGAACTAAGTTTTGATCAACTTCAGTAGTGTGACGTTTTTCCAGGTGAAACGTAATATTGAATGAGAAAAATCGAGGATGTGGTTTGTTTTTTTCCGTAATGACTTGGTATAGAAAAGTATGAATTTCATTCAGAAATGAGGATGGCAGCAGGTTGACAGCTAGAGGGGTGGAGTTTATGATCGTTCTGCCCAAATCCGTCAAACTGACGTCATCAGAGAAGGATCGGCACTCCAGACCAGAAGTACATTTTCAGATTTTGAAGAAAGATTATGAAAGCTCACGAAGAATAATGCCTCGCGCGGATAAATGGTTTATAATAAACACTGCAATATTCCATTTGAATTTCATGGTGACTTCGAAGTTTGTACCATACATCTAATATCCTCAAGGCGTGGTTGGGTTACATCACCAAATAGTTTTAATTTTTCGTATTACAGAGTTCTCTCATGTCTGCATCACACTGTGTCTCCAAGTGCACCACTGACAGTGTTATGAGACAGAGCGTACAGTGATGCTCTATGGTCATTAACACCCTGCTCTACTTCAGCTTGTGGCCTTGAGGAATCTTTGTACTTAGTCTCTGTCTGTCCCTCACTACCCCAACACACACGCAGCGGTGTGCCAGCTGTGCACCAACCGAGCTGAATCTCCCAGGGTGATCGCTCATGAAGACTTCCCTTGAATAACTCCCCTCCTCTCCTTCTAGATACACAGAGGGGCTGTTAGAATATTTCCCTTTTCTCCATCTCCTCTGATCGCAGGGAGGTGTTCCTGACGCACCACTGGCTAAATATAGCCCAAAGGAACACATTATTGGCTTCACACAGCCTTTGGTTGTCTCATGAATGGGCGTTCATACCACCTTGTCAGATCGGAGGGCTGCGTGTGTTTATGTGTGTGTGGGTGAACTAACATTTGGCGGAGCGTAGACGTCTAGCCGAGTTCAGTGAAGCGGGCTGTCTACACAGAACTGTTTTCTAGTTAGATGGTTGGTTTTTGTTTTGGTGATGTTTGGACAGTTTGGTGTGATGAATTCAGTCATACATACAGTTCATATGCTGATTCAGTTATATATTCCGATTATTTTGAATTATATTTTAAGACGCCATTTAATAAAGTTCCTTTTTATTTACATTTGTTTGGTTATATAAAAATTACCTTCTTCCTTCTGCAAGTTTCAAAGTGAATTATGTTCATACTTGCAGTGAAATGTAACAAAGCGTCGCTACCCTTTTTAAAAATGCATGAGTTTGTTTTTGACCAGACTGTGCTTTCCTTTGCCACCCGATGGATTTACACATTGACCTCTGACTGCCAGCAGTCAGCTTTGACTTTCAAATCCCAAGCTGTGCTGTAGCACGTGTGCGTCCCTGATGGAGGCCGCTCTCCGCTCGTGTCCTCAGACATCACATTTACTCACTGTTGTACTGCCAGTCTGTGATGCCTGTCTGTGTATTTGTGTCTCCTTTGCCCGCGATGACTCTAGTCTAGACCTAAAGCTTGACCTCTGTCAATAAGGTCTGATGTCTGAAGTCACAAGGTTCTTCGAGAGCTGTTGCGTCTCGTCTGTGATGATCCTTTGAACCCTATTCAGGATGTTCACATTCCTTTAGGTCTTTGTGCAAACTTCCAGGTATAGAATTTGTGGAAATTCCTGGCTTGTCAGGTTTCGGTTAAAGTCTACATAAAGTTGACCTAAAATTATTTTACCTACTTGATACACATTCACATGCTTATCCTATATGTGATAAATCAGAGCACGTTATTGGAACAAAAAATCTTAGTATTGCTTCATCATATTTACTTTCTTTGGTCGATTTATATTACAGTGTAATCGGTTTCTGATTTGGATTTTTTTGTTATTTATCGTGTTTCAAACAGAAACACAGTGTAGAAGAAATGTTTCTGAAATTGTTTTCTAGAAATAAATACTAGAGATGACCCGATATTACAATTCTCCACTGATAGCTGATTATTTAAAGTGCCGATACCAATTCTGAAGATTAAATGATTAATTTCTCGACTTTCTGAATGTTTTTGATTCATATTGTGACCATTAATATTGAACATCAAACTGGTTTCTAAATACAGAGCACAAATTCATTGCATTTTCCTGTCGTCTTTTGATTGACAGGATATGCAGACAGTGTGAAAAATTGCTTTTATCGACCGATACCAATTATTGGATATATTGACATATCTCTAGTAAATACTGTTGCGTTTCAACTTCTGTGATTTTTATTATGAAATTTGGATCTCTGGTCAACAGTCCGCAAAATAGACAAAACTAAAAACAGCTAAAAAGAAAAAAGATTTGAATAGAATTGTGTTCAGCTTTACAGTAAACGGAGCAAATAAAGTGTCCGTACCCTTAATTTTCCCTACAATTCAAAAATGTATGAATTGATCATGCTTTCCTACATCAAATTGTGATTTTATTTTACATAACACTTGATTCTTTGGTCAATTAGTTAACTAAAAAGAAAGATTAAATTATCGAATTGTGGGTCTCCGCTCTGTATAACTTTTCTCTCTCATTTTTATCTTTAGGGGTGATCATCGTGCCCAGCGCAGGGGTGGGCATCGTACTCGGCGGCTACATCATAAAGAAACTAAAGCTCGGAGCTCGCGAATCCGCCAAGCTGGCCATGATCTGCAGCGGAGTGTCTCTGCTGTGCTTCTCTACTCTCTTCATCGTGGGCTGCGAGAGCATAAACCTGGGCGGCATTAATATTCCTTACACCACAGGGTAAGTAAATTACTCACCCATTAAATCTTTCACTGTTTCCTCTTGAGTGATCCCACCAGTCCTGTTTATGTTTTGTGGCAGGTTTAAAACCTCAGACTATATGTCCTGTTGGAAGCAAACTGTATGTTGTTCAGCAGATGGTGATGTGTCTTGCGTCATAGCACATATGGTCTGAAAGGTTTATGATGATGCAGCATCACAACCCCCAAATCCCCCATCCCCGTTTTGTATCTTTGGGGTTCCTTGTCTTTTACCTTACAAGGCAGCTATTGAGTGATATAAAAGGGGTCTTGTGTTGAAGTCTGAAGTACTGGAGTTAACATTGCTCTGACCAGCGACACAGTGTGTTTGTGGAAGACATGGCACAGAAGTGTGAGGCCTTTTGAACAGACAGAGTTGTCCTGCAAGAAAAAGACGTGGCATTAAAAGAAGTCTTTGCTTAAAGTAATGAGTCAACACTGACATTCCACGTCCAAGCGAACGTCCAGTTCTCAAGCCTTTCTCAGCCGTTGTTGTGGATGACCTTGAAGACAACACTGAAGCCACTGGCTAAGCTTAAAACAAGTTTGGGGACATAATGGCTGCTCATATATTGAAAGTGAATTAGGACCGTTACGTTTCAAAAGGACTAAACACCAGATTCAATTTCATCATACAAAAGAATAGCCAGTACAATCTTCAGCGTTTGTCCTTTTGTATTCTAAGTTTTGGTACGGATCATTTTTTGTTATCTTTAGATAGTCATCTTTAAACAGTTTCAGTCACAAGGATGTGAGTTTAACAGCAGACACCATCATTTTTTTATGGTGTCTGCTGGGGTCTGTCTCATTCTTCACAAAAAGAAGCGAAAATTCCGATCCCTGCTGTTTCCGTCTATTTTGCCGGCCGTGTTATGGCGCGATTTATCTCCTCATTCTGCTGTACATCTGTGAGGATAAGGCAAAGTCAACCAGAAGGGTTTCTGGTTGCTGTGTGTTTAATGTGGGAAAGCGTTCTGTTTGAATTCGTCGGCGGTTCCCACAACATTAAAATAACTGTTTGTTCAGGATCTCTCACTTTATTTCTTTTTGTGTCTATTTCCCCTCTCTCTTTCACATTCCCAGAGGTGAGAGTTTGTTAACCGTGCCTGTGTAAGTCATCTAGTTTATACAGCGCAACAAGGAAGGATACAGTAATGTTTGTATTGTTTTTGTTTTAGCATTTTTTACATAGTCTGTATAGTATAATTTCTTTTTTAAATATGTTATTATTAGTAGAATTTGATTCCTCCGAAGAGTTTATTTTATGTAATCCATTTTATTGTTAAATTGTCATCCGGTCTCTTTTTTTTCTCAGGCCGACCCTCACGCTGACCCATAGAAACCTGACAGGGGGCTGTAATGTGAACTGTGGCTGTCGGATCAACGAGTATGCTCCTGTTTGTGGCTCTGATGGAATCACATATTTCAACCCCTGTCTGGCGGGATGCAGCACAGTTGGCAATGACAGCACTGGGGTGAGACTGGATGTCTTTCTGATCCATATTTAAGCCATAATTGCACATTATTTTAGCATAAAACACCAGTCGTTCATATTAACACATTAATCATTTTCTAAATGATTTTCTGGCTTTGGTTTATGCATCAGGTCCGAGGGGATTTTTTATATATCTTCAGACCTAATGATATGAAATAGACATGTTTGTATCTTTTTTATGAATATGTCAATTTGAGACTGTTGAACGCCTGAATTGATATTTTCTTTCATTTTTAGCAGATCAGAAACTACACCGACTGTGCGTGTGTGCAAAGCAGACAGGTTATAACTCCGCCCACCATCGGCCAGGGTAACCAGCTCCAGCTTGTCATCGTGAAAACCTACCTGAACGAAAACGGATTCGCTGTGTCAGGGAAGTGTGACCGCACCTGCAACACGCTTATCCCCTTCCTCATCTTCCTCTTCATCGTCACGCTCATCACAGCTTGTGCGCAGCCCTCCGCCATCATTGTCACTCTCAGGTAACACACAAACCAAAGCCAATACGTTTAAATATGTATAATAGAGATGTAACAATATTATCGATATTGTGCTATCACAATTGTCTCAATATAATCGTGATCACGTGACTGCATGAAACGATCTGTCTTCCTGGCCTAACATAGAGAAATATAATAGATGTTACCTTTGGCAAGGGCCATCTGGTGCAATTCTTTTATTTTATAAAAGGCATTTTTAGGTAATTTGACCATCTCATACTATACCTCATACCTCTAAGCAACAGTTATGATTAGAGGATAAAGAAAAGTGGATGCTTATGGCACGTTTCCAAGTCATCCTTTGTCATTTTAAATATTGCAATAAATATCATACCGTGGACTATATAACGAGGTATTATCGTAAAGTGAGATTTTGATATTGTTACATCCCTTATGTATGAGGCACAGACTTTATGTTAAATGACAATAAATTACAATGGACAATCTGAAATAATATTATTTTCTTTTTTATAATATTAAAAATGTGTGAGAAGCTTTGAATAAGAATTTTGCATACTTTTTAAATGATTCAACACTATGTTGTCAAAGTTGACAAGCACTTTTGAATACTTATTATTGGTTAAATATTTGCAAACTCCAGTGACAAACATAAAGGGTGACTAATAATAATGATTTATGGCACAAAAAAAATGTATGAAATAAAGAGAAAAGGTTTCAGATGGACAGCAGCGAGATATTAATTCTATTGTGAGGTGTATACTATAACTTATAATCTTTTTCTTTTGTAGGTCAGTAGAGGAACAAGAAAGACCATTTGCTTTAGGAATGCAATTTGTGCTGCTAAGAACTCTGGGTAAGTCACAAACGCTGCAAGGGTTCACTCTTGGAATGCTGAGATAAGTCTTATCCGACCTCAAAAGCACTGCTTGAGTTATTTACACTACAGGGACTTTGTTTTTCTCAACTCAAATATGTCTCTGCTGGAGATTATTACATTTTTTGTAGTTTGAAAACAAACTGTACTGGAAATCTCAAACTTAGCCACCTCATCACAGATCTTTTCAAACAGTACCACCTGGTGTTCAATAAGGGTATATTACACCTTTATGTCTACCATTAAGGGAATAGTTCACCCCCCCAAAAAATTGTGCTCAGCCTCATGTCGTTCCAGACCTGTATGGCTTTCTTCTGAGGAACACAAAAAATATATATTTTGAAGAATGTTGATAATCAAACAACATTGTCCTGCATTGACTTCCATTGTATGAAAAGAAACGACTGAGGCATTTCTCAAAATATCTCCTTTGGTGTTCGACAGAAGAAAGAGTAACGTACAGGTTTGTAACGACACGAGGATGAATAAATGACGACTGAATACATTTTGTGTCATCTATCCCTTTAAGCACTTAATATTTGAGGCAGTTAAAATGAAAGAGCTGTCAAGTCAAGACATAAATAATTATTTTTTCTCCTGTTTATTTGCAGCCTACATCCCCACACCCATCTACTTCGGGGCCGTGATTGACACCACCTGCATGCTCTGGCAGCAAGACTGTGGCGTTCACGGCTCATGCTGGGAGTATGATGTCACTTCCTTCCGCTTTGTCTACTTCGGCCTGGCAGCCAGCCTCAAGTTTGTGGGCTTCATCTTCATCTTCCTCACCTGGTATTCTATTAAATACAAAGAGGATCGCTTGGAGCGCTGGCAGCAGCATCTCCCCCCGCTGGGCACAGTTAGCGAACTCATCTGCCACGCTGGAGGCCAGAAGAGCCACGCTCGCACCCGCTCCTGCCCCGTCTTCACCCCCCGTCCCGAACCTCCCGACCAGCCGCCTCTCAAGCGCGGACACTGCAGCCAGAGCTGCCCAGGAAATGCCCTCAAAGCAATAACCCCGCCCCCTCGCTCCCTGCAGGCCATGCACTGTCACATTTAAAGACATGCCCTGATTCGTCGCTCCATCTGCCTCCATGTGCCTTCCTTTCAGGTGTAATGATGGGACTGACCTCCACCTGTTTCTCCGCTTGTCCCCGCGTAGCTTCAGGGGCTCGCCGTGCTTACGCAGAGAATTGTGTCTCTGTAACACGCCCGGTACAACTCGCAGAGTGCTTGCTGTAGAGGTGTGTGGAAGACATGTTTTGGTGCTAAATTGCCTAATAAGGGAGGACTTTATTTTCTGTATCCTTGATGATTATATCAAAGATGTTCCAACAAGCACAAATGGAAATCAGGACTATGCAAAGCTGTACGACACGACAGCCTCGAGGATTTCGCTTTCTACTTAATTATTTCCATCCAGAACAGTGGGTTCTGCAGCAAGACCGTTCTCTATGAATGTTACTGCGAGATCTGTGAAAAATGTAGGTCTACGCTGGAGTTAAAAACTCACTTCTGGATAGGTTTGGAGCTGTCCCCTCTCTACTCATCACATAGTGCTATATTTTCAAAACAGTGCCTGAAACTGCAGTGAGGTCTGCTGGATAACAGAGCACTGAGTGGACGGCTGAATTGCATTTTGGAGACGGAGCTAGCATCATCTTCCTGTTTATGATCTTCGTAGTCATTTTGTTTGTCTGCAAATGTCATTGTTATGAAAGTTAACGTCAGTGTTGACTCGTGGTTTTGTAATACAGAGCAAACAATGCATACTGTAGAACAAGATACTAGCATGTTTTTGCTGTCTGTATTTTGGTGGTCTAACATCAGGGGCCTCATTTATAAAACGCGCGTACGCACAGGTTTGATCGTAAAGCGTGGGGGGCAAAAATCCACGGCAACGTTCATATTTATAAAAGGGACTTTGACGTGGAAAAGTGCTGAGCAGACGTATGCACTTTTGCCTGTCCGAGTGCTGCAGGTTTTTGGAAAATTCAAGTCATTCTTGCCGCTCGTAAAGGATTTGGACGTTGACAGGCGCTCTTTCATATATCAATGACATTATTTAGACATCATTAAAAGGCGGAAATCTGAAACTGTTCAGCTTCGTGCAATTTCACGATCATTTGCGATTTATAGATTTCACATCTGATTGAGAGGCGTACACGCGTTGAATCTATGAATCACACATATGCACTTTTAGAAATGATCAGAAAATCTCATTTAGGACGGTTTCTTCATTTTATAAATGAGGCCCCAGATTTTGAAAGCTTGGGATGTGTTTAAAGAGGAAGATCCGAGTCAAATTTGTTTGTTTAAATAATGTAAACTGCAAAAAAAAAGAACTGTAAATGTATTAAGCGGATTCACACCAGATCCACAATTGGTTTGACGTTCAAATTAAAATCTGATAATTTGGAATATGTCTCAGTTTGACCGATCAGATCAGATTTTAAAGGAACAGGTCACCCAAACATTAACATTCTGTCATCATTTACTCAGCCTCAGGTCTTTCCAAATATGTATAAATGTCTTTGTTCTGATGAACACAGAGAAAGATATTTGGAAAATTGCTTATTACCAAGCGGTTCTTGGCCACCATTGACTACCATAGTAGGAAAAAATGCTTTATAAATTTCTTTGATCTTTTGACCACAAAAGAAAATATTTTAACAGTTCTGGGGTACTTTTGACTTCCTTTGTTGTTTTTCATACTATGGTACTACGATAAGCATTCTTCCAAACAACTCCCAACAGAACAAAGACATTTATACAGAATTGGAAGTACTCGAAGGTGAGTAAATGATGACAGAATATATATTTTGGGGGAAACTGTCCCTTTAAGTAGTTTATTCCTCATTCAAAAAATGGAAACATGCAACATTGTGCATTGCATTTAGTCTGACACTATTACTAGTAACATAGTTATGTAGATACTAATTTTAACTAAACTGTCTGAAATGCAAAATTACTTAGATTTTCTTATTTAAAAGCAAATCAGTGCACAATGTAAACAAAGTCACATCTGGTCAGAATTCAATGCTGCTGTTAGCATCTGCTAAATTCAAGTACCTGAGCATGCCTGAGCAGCTTCAATAAAAGCATCTGTAAAGCCATGATAGCATTTGCAATGCCACAGCAAACTCAGAGTCCTTTGATACTACATCTTGAGTTTGGGTGCTAATGTACCTGTATACCAGCTGATGTATCTGCAAAAGCATGTGCTCTGGCTAAAGCATAATCCTCAAGCATATTTTTAAGCACCAACTATATTATAATGAAAGCTCTACCTAATATGCAAACCTCAAATTGTTTGTGGCCAAGTTTATCATTAGACACTAGACACCAGTCAGCATTTTCCGTCAGCATTGCTGTTTTATATTAGAGTCTGGTTCAGTTATGATATATTCACCAAATTTATGCAGGAGGACTACTATGGTTGTTAGATTAGTTAGAGCTTAGCAAACCAACAACATACTCACTGAACAAAATTGAGCCCATGCTGTAATAATTTTATATTTATATATATCTTCACATTAAGACACTTTTGTAAACGACTCTCAGAACCACATGATGAGTTCGTACTTTTTTCAAACCAATAGAATTTGTTTACTGTCAACGTGTTTTTCTTGAAAGCTATGTATTTAAAATGCTGACTCCAGTATTTCAATGTGAAATTTAAGCTTGGGCTGTAAGAAATCAACGTCAGGTATTGTTTCAAGTTGAAATTGAGTCTTCATGTTTGTGAAATATAAGGACTATGGTGAAAGTCTGTACTCTTTAGAATTATTATGACTTCCAACAATAGCTTAATAGTATAATGTGAGCCATTCATAGATGATCTGATTAAAACCAATGTTGAATGAAAACCTTTGCTGCCATACAATAGCAAAACGCAGTAGGCCTACCTACACAACACTGGAATGTGCACATAAACACAGCTGTGATGGATCTGTGATTATTGAAGACGTGCATTAGGCCTATTGTATTTCATTTTCAGATTTTCTATATCTGTTATCTGTATTATCTTTAATGAACAAGCTATAAAGCTCAAATTTGAGGGGGCAATAGGCACGACTGATTTCAGGTCAGTGTTGAATGCCAGATGTAAGTCAGTTTGTCTGTCAGTGCAATCAATCAATCGTCATGGGATTAAGTGTGAGGCACGAGATGTCCAGGGGCCTTATTTATAAAACGTGCGTTTATCGTAAAATCTATATTTAGACGGTTTCTACGCAACATTCTATAAATGAGGCCCCTGGACTGTCATGTAGACACTTTAATTCTCTCTTGGTTCTCCAATATTTTATCAATATGTATTTATTGAAATAAAGAATTAAAGTGCTTGTTCCTCAGAAACAAAGGCAGTTTTCTTTACAAACATCTTGGATAGTACATTTTAAAAAAAGAGCAAAAACATGTTTTCCATAATGTCATTACTTGTACCTAATGTCTGTCTATATGCACTGGTGAAATAGAATGCTGTACTTTAAAAAATGCTAACAGTGATGAAAAAATATCAGGAACGTTTCGTAAAATTCCTTTGATTTACAAGGCGTGAGGTTAATCTGATCATAACTGACAAGCATATAAGATGCAAATAAGACGCACTTTTGAACATTTATATGTAAAATAATCAAACGTTATATGAAAATATAGGCAAAAGTTAAAAATAGGGTACTTGAATTTAAAGTGTTACTTCACCCCCAAAATATCTGTGATCATTTACTCATCTTTGAGTTGTTCCAAATCTGTTTGAATGTCTTTGTTCTGATGAACACAGAGAAAGATATTTGGAAGAATGCTTATAACCAAACAGATCTTGGCCCCCATTGACTCCCATAGTAGGACAAATTACTTTTTTTGTTTTGTTCTGTTGAACACAAAAGAAGACATTTTGAAGAATGTAGGACAGCAAACACTTCTGGGGCACTTTTGACAACCTTTGTATTTTTTCTACTATGTTAGTCAATGGGGGGCAAAATCTGTCCGTTACAGATTAGAAACAACTCTCAGGTGAATAAATGATGACAGCATTTTCTTTTTTGGGCGAAGTATCCCTTTAAGAATTAGTTTTTTCCTCAATCACGGACATGAAAGAACAGGGCAAACAACGATTTAACAAAAAGCTGGACTTTTATTTTGAAGGAACAAACTACCGTCAAATGACATGAAATGAACAGCTTGAAACTGTTAAGCGTGAAAATATATAATATAAAATAACTGCTTGGTTTTCGTCTTCATGTAAGCAGAAACTATATACAACAAAAAGGCAGAAGTAAGAAACACTTTGCAAAGCGTCAGAGATCAAAACATACACCAGTCATGACTAATAAATACCATAATTTCCATCGTGATGAGGTGATGCATCTTTACAAGGGAATAAACTGGACTTCGATGAATGAAGCCATGCCCACTTGGCCATGGATATGAATCTATCGATTTCAAGAACAACACATGAAGGCAAAAAAGCGAATACATTTCTGATTGTGCATTTCTGCTCTCTAAACATGTAGTATGGAGACGAATGTATAAACAGATTTGGCATGCAAATGCTCTTATTAGGTCAAATAAGGCTGATCCAACAGCTAAAGTCTGGATGGTCAGATATGTACATTAGCTCAGTTCCTTCGAACTCATTCAGAAACATACAAATCTTTATCGGTCTTCATTTTGAAGTGGAAACAATATGGGCAACACAAATGCATTTTCTTTGCATAATATGGTACATGATGCATAATATATGCAGGCTTAATCCACAGAACGTTTTTGAAACGACTAATTTATACCCACAATTCATGTTGACAGTTGTGTCTGCCCAACCGTTCGGAGTAATTTAGCTTGATAAATTCATTTAGGTAGTTACATTGTACAGACACTATTTCTGTGCCCGTGTTCTTACTATGCAAACACCTGCCTTATGCCTGGCATTAATAACCTGCTCAGGCATAAACTTAGCTCTATTCATATATTACAAATGTTTCCATATTTGAAGAACATTGTGGATTTCCTTAATAAAATAATTTGTCATTAATACAGATTAGAATTCTCTCAAATCTACATAGTTACAAAATGTTAATTCTCTATATCGTAGGCAAGAGACCCCCAATTGAATCAATAGGTAGGTTATACAGCATCAGCTATTAAAGAATCTTGTTAGTTAAACCGCGGCGTCTCCTTGTGTTAAACAGGCACAAAGAATCAATATTTTTACTAAACACACCATCATCTTTTATTGCCCAAACAATGAATAAATTAAGTCCCGCTGAAATGCTAGCTGTGAAATAATTTAACCAAAGTGTTACTTCATAGTAATAGTAATAGAATAGATAATTAAATACTTTGCAACTGGTGCCCCGTTCTCCACAGCTACAAACATTATTAAAGGACATAAAGATGTGCTTCACACAGGTTAATGTATTAAAGGTGGGAAGTGTGACCTTTTTTTTAAAAGCTGCATTATTTCCACTTCTCCAGAGCACAGTGTGGCTCAGATATATGTAGCTGGCATTCAAGGAAAAAACAAAAATAAATAACTCTGCAAGAATAAATAAAAGCAATGGTCAATAGATATCACAGTTATATTATGCTTTTCCATATTGAATACGATTTACAACTGAGATATCTGTGGTGTGTGTAATAAATTAGAAACAACGCTCGCTTTCTTTGTGCTGATGATAAACACCACAAGTTGTATGAAAATAATCTTAAACTCAAAGACAACAGGGCAAAACGAGACTGACCCATCTGTTGTCTGATTGGTTCGTTTTCTTTCACAGATAAAGTGCTAACTGAGGAGCCTCGGGGGGGATTCGTGTACCATTAAAAATCCCAAGGAGCCGTTTGTAGAACAGGAGTTTCCTCTAGCTTTGCAATAAAGTACAGACCACCATATAGTCCAAAAGCAACAGAGACCTCCCAAAGGGGCCATTAAATGCTGTTTTGTGTTTTGGTGGAAATTCTCAGAAAAAGCCAAATAAGATTCATAACAGCGATGGTCAAATTGGATTGCTTCCGAAAGCTAGAAAAAGTCCCTGAGATACATAATCAGCACTACTTCAAGACTCCCATCTGTGCCCCTTTTCAATTCATATAAATAACTTGAGCAATAATAATAATAGTAATAGATAATAGATAATACCAACAATGTGGGTGAGAAACTCTTCACCTTCCGGGCCACTTCCAAAATTTCAGTTGGCCAGACTTTTTTTTAACTGAAATGTTAGCTGCCACTAGTATGGCAATACAAATAATGATGATAAAGATTGTTATAATAACTTAATGCTTTGCTAACATCTTAAAGGCAGATAATGCAAATATTAGCGCTGGAGAGCTGTTCAAGGACAAAAGAAGATGGAATTCATTTACAACCCCCCCATTGTTCATTCAAAAACAGCGTCCCCTAGACTTTGACAGATTCCATAACAGACAGTTTCATGGCGTCCTCCAGCATCTGATTGTCCGTGAAGGTGGCAGGGGGTTCTGGGACAGAATCTGACAAGCCTATCAGAGACTCCAGGAAACAGGTGCCCTGGTCGGCAGCTTGAGGAAGGCTGGGGTAACTAGGCAACTGGAACTGAAAGAAGTTGTCCACATGCTCGTACTCCTTCAATGAGTTGTACAGCGAGCTTGGTCCCAGACAAGGAAACTCATCAAAGAATTCCAGGTCTGACTCTGAAGAGAGGCTTAGGTCCATATAGCTGGCCGAACGGTCTATGGAGGGCGAGGGGGTGTGCGGTACGGACCCGGTGTGGAATAGACCGTTGCCTTGATTAGCGTTCTCGTCCAAAAGCTCGGACATGGTTGTACGACTGTTATTCGTGCTAGAGTCCATTTGCAATGCGCCGAGTTTGTTGTCGGCTGTGCTAAAGATCCCGTAACCCACCGACTCACTCCTTTGCTGCTGGTTATCATTGTGACTTTTGATGTCTCCATCCCTACCAGAAAAATCCTCGTCGGTGTCGCTAAAGCTTAAAATTCTCGTCAGTCCATTTTCATCGACATCCAGCGAAGATTGCTCGCTCCGACAGCTTTCGACACCTTCAGAGTCTTCGCTTTGTCCTGAAGATCTAGACGAATCGGTCATGTCGCTGCTACAGCTGTTCTCACCCGCAGCCATAAGCTCTGAATTAAAGTGGAAAGTCGGCCTCTCAGGTACGGTGCCGCCCTCTGCTGGACATGCTGGGGAAGTGCAGTCAGGCTGATCTTGGGAGACCTCAGTCGCGTGCTCCTCCAGACGCTTCTCCAGCTCTAGCTTCATGATAGTGTGGATGTAGTGGGTTTGAACTCGGCTAGAGTTAAACTCGATGCGGCCCTGCGTGTTCCCACACCCGTCTTTAGTGCAGCCACAGGGGAAGGATGAGTGGTCCATCTGTGAAGCCAAAAATCTAATTACATTAGTGTATTTGGTAAGCGATACCTGTAAATATTGCTTGTAAGTTCAGTTGGGATTTGATGTTTAATGGCTGAAGGAAGCCCTCACCTGACATTTGATCCCAGCCAGACTACAGCTGCAGGTTTCTGGCTCACAGAAGCCCTGACAGTCGCACCCGCAGTCCTCCCTCGACATACGCAGCTCGTGCAATTGGCGCTTCTCCTCCTTATCGATTTTCTTCACGCCAGCTGCTTTCAGAATAGCGTGCCTTTTCTTTGAGGGGTAGGGATGGAGGAAGGACCCGTCCCCCAGGTTGACGCCGCTGAGGTCGATTTCTTCCTCGGGGATGTCATCCACAGTCAACTTGTCAGCTTCTTCTGATTCTTGGGTACCGTTTTTAGTAAGCTGAGAAGTAAAGAATATTGCAAGGGTTAACATTTTCTACACTACAAGTTTGCTAATACTATTTTTCCAATCAAGTTGGAATTAAGTTGGAAAAAAGCAAACCAAATTTAAATGATCAGAAACTTTTATACTCCATTGTATGTTTCATTTATTCAACTTCAGACTATATTTATTTTATATCATTTATTCAATACCTTCAGCTTGAGAGCTTCCAGTTTCTCCTCCTTCATTCTGTTTTTAAGTTTCTCCCTCCGTAGGTGGCGCTGTTCTACAGCAAACTCAGCCAGCGTGTAGCATTGTTTCGCGCTGTGTCTCTGCACCATACCGAGGGTACAGCCTCCCCGGCTGGGCACGCTGGTGAAGCCCTGGCAGCGCGGGAAGAAGAAAACCGTCACCTGGTCGAACTGCACGTTTCCTCGCCGCGTGCGCTTGGCTTTCTTCAGAATGGACGTGGCTGGAAAAGAGGAAAAACGTAAGGTGTTTTCTTCATGACAGGGTTTCATGTTTCCCCTATTGGTTTAGCGGAAAACACTGGGCAAACACAGTCGTGGAATGGAGTTTCATAATGGAAAAACAAGTGTGCTGAAAGAGGAAAAAATGCCTGCTTTTTTGAGTATCTCATTGGGGAGTATTTGAGTAGGAAGTGTGCCAGGCCTAATGGGAAGACTTGGAGTGGCTGAGTCTCTTGTGTAAACATCGAGATCACATAAACGTTTCGCTGTTGTGCTAAATGGCCAATAGGTGGCAGAACGCACATAGCAAATCACTAGATAGGCACGCATCAGAACAGAAGCACAGCTAACAGTCCGTAAAATATTTTTCTCAAGAATCCATTGTGAAGACAACTGCATTCCTCATAACTCATGTCTGACAAACAATCCACACAGGAATTTCCCCTTGGCACTGAAGTGTGCAAAGACAGCCTAGCCTCCAAAATCGGATCTGGAACTTTGAGGCTCCTACAAAAACTTAAGGTACTAAAGCTTACAGAGCGGAGTAGCTTTTTATAAAACACACCCCATCTTTTTATAAGACATGCCCATCTTTACGCTCCCATCGCCCCTGCAAATAGCTCCTACAGCCGGCTAAAATCAACAGTCAGACTTCAGTCAAATGTCACAGGTCATAGAGTCTCGCTTTTTAAAGGGGACTTTTCTTCATACCGTATGCATGAAAACCATATGGACAAACCACATGTGGAAATGGGCAGTTTGTATTTTTTCCCCATTTATTCTTTTGCGGGAATTGTTAACCTCTGTGTGAGCAGAGAGCATTTTTCCCTCAAGGCTGCCAGCAAACCGATTGTTATCAAAGGGGATGGATCCTACTGTCCCCACAGCCGGTTTACATTACACGTGCAATCTGGTGGGAATCCAACCATGAACAATTTCCCTATCAGAAGCTTGTGCAAATATGTTTTCTCATCTAACAGGAAGATTGGAACAAAAGAAACCTCAAACATTTGAGACTGTTTTAATACTTTTTATTGTTCTCCAGTAATGACCTTCCTGTTTTAATGCGCTCTATGGAACAGAGTCATTGTTTAGTATAAAAATTAAGCTGTGAAAAAGAATATGGTCCCGATCAAATACAGTGCAGGCAACCCATCAAATATGACATCTACATGGACTCGGGCCTATTCTGCCACTTTCTCCGTTTCGTAAACCCCAGACAATATAATTTCCCTTCCTCTTCTCTTCCTGCACACCCTCTTTGTCTTTCTCTCAGCACCTGTGCTGGGTTTGTGCACAGTACTCAGACAAAGCTGTGTTCACACTAGCTGGCTCGCTGCCCTGCCGTCCTGGGAAACTCACAACTGCTTGCCTTCCCTCCTTCACCCCTACCCAATATGTAGCATAGTACCGTCAGCCTCCTGAACAGACAGACTGGTTAAATGTGCTATGGATCAAAACAAAGTTATCCGTGTAATTGGTTTCATCCAGAACCCTGACTGCCAGGCAAGACTCTTTATCCCATATCTCAATAACGTCTTATCAGGTAGGACCTTATGCATGTTACAGCAAGCATGGAGGGCCATGTCATGTGCTATAAAAAAAAAAATCAATGGGGTCCAAATAAGAATTTTGCATCGTCGAGGTTTGTACTCAGGGGGTGAAACTCACTGTTAAATGTTGTTGCTGGAGAGTTCGGATTGCTGGGGGTTGAATCCAGGGTGTCCGAGTAGCAGCTCTCCCCGCCTGAGTCCCACTCCGAGTAGGCGGAGGAGGAGAGAGAGGAGGGGGAGGAGGAGGAATAGCATGGGTCCTCCTCCACCTCCTCATACTTCCTCTTGAGAACCCCGCTCATGGCGCTAGTGTCGATGATCTGCGAGACACAAGAAGACAGAAAAGCATTATTAGAGTGTTAACACAATAAGCCGAGCCATCAGCGTATGTTCTAGTAAACAAATACGATCATTTACATGAATACAAAGGGATATCCTGAGAGTACATTGCAAAGGCTGTACATTGCACATCCGATCCGCCCTTGGGCGAAGGCTAATTTGTTTTTCTATGGAAAACGCTGTATCTATATTGAAAGCGGTGCACATGAGCAGATAACATCTGAGGCGTTCTCTTTGTCCTTATAGCAACCAACATCCATGCTGTTTTTAATACTGGCTGTTTCTCTCTCAACCAGCTGACCGCTTTATGCCGTCTCGGAGCGATGAGGAAAACAGGAAGCAATCAATCAAGTCCCTCCGGTGCTAGTCAACAATTACCAAGCCCTTCACTCACTCCACAATCCAATCAGCTAGACAAACTCATTGATTGGGGGGGTGATTAAATACATAGCCACATCACCAAGAGGTGCAAGGATTTCGATGACACCCACTAAAAACATATACCCACCTGTAGGCCGGTCGAGACCATTACACGGCTGCTAGATTCATTTTATTAGACTCTGCAATAAATGTGTGTACAGCTTGCCATAGTAAACAAATTTGTAACGTAAGCCCAGAATGCATGTCACTGCTCCTGCTATAGCTTATTGGGCAATAAAAGCGATCAATCCATTGGCAGGAGGAGACTAGCCGGTGCGCACCCTTTTTCAAAGTCAGCGCCACAAGGCATCATTTACACCATCATCTGATACCGCCGGCTATGGACTGTTGTTTCTCTGCCCTGAGATAAACCCCATCAGCTAGTTCACCTCAGCTTCTGCCTCTCAGACACGCACACTCATGCTGAAACCGGCAGAATGGAAGAAAGGAAGGAAAGGGTTTGATTTAAAGATTAGTTTCACTGCTGCTTGGGTAAACCGACAAAAAACTGAACTTCAGTAAACTAGTCCATTCTAGAAATGACCTGTACAAAGTGCAGCTGACGCTTCTTTTCTGTGAGCTGGTTTTTCCTCCCACAAGTCGGATTGTGAGTGATAATACATACGTAAAGCAAAAAGCTTGTTCTTAAGTCACTTCAGAAAAATGTGGCAGACAACGTAATTGGCAGATTACAGAGCTCATCTCACACTGGAATGTGTCATCCAAAACTAATTAGATATCCAATGACATCTTTATTTCTCCCGTACAGAATGAGTAAAATACTGACTTGCATCATCTTTGAAATATTCATTATATTTTCTGATGTCATTGCTATTAAATGTACCTTAAAAAAGCGAAGATGGCAATATCACACATTTAAATGAAGTGACAACCTGAAGGACAAATACATAGAAGTACAACTTAACTACCCTGGCTAACAACCAGCACAATACATTATTGTACCATTAACAATATGATGTCAATTATGTTTCAATTAAAGACACATTTGCAGGCCAAACGAACAAATGTAAATGTGAAGGAAATGAGAAAATATGATCTTTCGGCTAGACAGTATAGAAAGCCTCTCTTTCCCACAGGTTTCTGCGTTTCACACTTTAGTGCTGTCATCGTAAACGTGCCAGACGACGAGGGCTGTACCGTCTGCACATTTAGCCACGGCTTCTGCGCCAAATGTCACTGCCAACATGCGCGAGGCAGGTCTCATCTGTGTCTATACCTGACAATAACTTCAGACGACCAACCGTGGCAGCCTGCTTGCGTCCCTAAACGTATTGGCTCGTGCAACACCAGCCAAAAGCACCTTGCAAACAGTATTTGAACTGCACGGGCACTCCAAAAGTCAAACACTTTTTATTGCTCGGTGGAAAATTATGCAACAGTCGGCATGTGATAGCAATCGGACATGCAGCTGACGGGGTTTTTAAACAGACAAACTGGGGTAAACATTCCAAAATTCACACTAGAGACTGAAGATATCTATTTTTACTGAGAACAGTTTGTGTCCAGATCAGTCCTCATTTGCATGTAAACAGATCCAGCACAGAGCTCAAACCCTTACAAGCTACATCTTGCTTGAAAACAAGCAGGCTTTCTGTACAGACAAGCCTTTGGGCCATCAGAGGTCCTGATGAAAGAAGTCTTTTCATTTAAACAGCAAAACACTTAACGATGGCGATACTCTAACCACACGTAGAGAACACAACAAAATGACAAAGAATTCACCCTAATCTACTCATTTGACTAGGAAATTGGCTGTCGCCTTTTCATTGCACGCCATTTGTAGACAATCTACCGCGTGTGTCTCGAGAGAACACCTGCACACAGCACCTAGTGCTTTACGGGCCGCGGTTCTGTCTCACACAGAGTTTTAGCAGAGGAAAGATTTAAGACCAAACACAAAAGCATCAGCATTCCCTGAGAAAGCCATGCAGTTTTAATTACGGAGAGAGGGGGAAACGGCACAGGACAGATGAGAGATAGCGGGGGCGCGAGCAGGACCTGGGTGTCTCTTTACAGCGGTCTACCTGACACATTGATTTGTTAATCTTGCTTAACAGGCAGAAACAATGGTGACGGGCTAATCCCAGGAACAAGCGGGAGGGGGGATACACGGGGGATGGAGAGCTCATTTGGAAGTCAATCTAGTGCTAGTCCTGTTGCACTCAACACACTGGCAATGACAAAATATATTAGTGATATCTGAGAAAATCTTGAAATGAAAATAAAGATGAGCAGCCAACCCATAAATCCAACACAGGACAGATGTGGAGAAAGCAATGGCAGGAGCTGTCACCAGCGGTGTATCCCAGACACTTGGATGAGACGGAGCAGGTAAGATATTTGCACTTGATCATAAATTGTGCAGAGCTGCCATTCCAATAGCAACAGTGCCCCGATGAGGTATTCTCCGTGTTGTCGTCACCGTGTAAATCTAGTGCACTAGAGGGACATCAAGAATGCAGAAGACTGCTGAATTATAAACTGTCAGCAGAGGGATGAGACAGTTTGAGAAACAATACACACAAACCAGCTTCATTAAAACTCACCAGCACTTGGAGTCCTTGTATAGTGTACAAACAACTCAAATCACCTTGCAACCTGCTTGAACTGCTAACTTCTCCGCTCACGCAGACAAACAGTGGAATCCTGACCTGTTCTTATGCAAGAGAGTTGACTTTGTCCCTCCAGCTCACAGCACCTTCACAAAAGATAACCAAGCAAGCAGCATGTAGCTCAGGGCTATTTAACTCCAGTCCTGAAGACCTTGGGTAGTTGTCCAGGTGTGTTTGATGAGAGCTGGATCTTAACTCTGGAGGTGTTGAATATAGTCCTCATGTGCCCGTTCTTGACGGCCAAGCAAGCCAGAGAGGAAAATATTTATACCGGTCTAAAAGCATGCACCAGTATGTCCCAGGATAATCTCAAGGGGATCGCTGCTGCTGTATTGGTTTAAAGGTGTAAAAATCACTGGCACAATAACTGAAATCGAGTTGAAATAATACAGCAACAAACAGTTGCCAAAATTACACCACAATCTAGATAAGATAAACGATAAAACAGAAGACCTCCTCCTACTGGTGAGCCGTAGGAACTGCAGGTAAGGGGAGGAGGGAGAAACGTGTGGTGTTGGTCATCAGAAGTCTGGATGCTCAACTATGCCAGAGACATTCTGTTCCTGAACCGCAACCCGTGCAGAGAACACATTCATCCCCAATAGGAACGTACACTGATGTGGGAGGAGGGTAGCTGGCGAGAACTTTAAACATATAAATAATGTGATGTCTCCAGCCCACAGGAATTCTCCCGTAGCACTGTGACACATTCTGTAATAGAGGAAGATGGCTTTCTATCCCAGACGTGTCTGTGCAGTCCAAACCACTATTGCCAAAGAGGATCTATCTCAGACAGGGATACCCATAAAAACACCCGATGAGGCGATTAAAACATGCATCATCAAAGATTACGTTATAAGGGTGAAGATGAGGATTCACATGCCTCTTAATAAAAGCTGAATGGACGCTCTCTTACACTGTGTTTCGAAGTCTGCCAATTTACAGTTAAACAGAGATTGTGGATGCCACAAACACATCCAAACAAGAGAATAAAAGTCTGAAGATGTGGAAACATTTATTGTGTTAAATGACAGTTATATGCCAACTTTAATAACTTCTAAGTAGTCAAAAACAATGAAGTCTCTGAAAGCGAGTAAACAACACCAGACAGATGTTTTGAACAAATTGCTCCTCACGTTTCACAAGTCAACGAGTGGAAAACGTGACAACTCAGGAAAATACCCAAAGTAAGAGATTTTCCATCACACACTGAACAATTTGCATCAATATCCGAAATGCAAACTTCCAACAGTGTGCGTAAAGTTATACTTCCCTGAGAAGACAGGGACTTGCTGGGGGTTTTCTCAAGCAAAACAAATAGAAATGTCTATGAGACTCCCAAGAGAGAGTGTGAGAGGGTTTCTAGGGTGGGGGAGCTCAGGGGTCAATTCATGTCTGGGGCACTCACTGGTACCTCACTAGCCAAGATGAATGCTAGAGTGACAAAACAGATGGGGTCCCTCTGTTTTAGAGACATCAAGACCACCACCTCCCCCAATCACAAATGCACCACACAAAATACATAAAAGAGGGACACCCACCTTGTTAATATGATAACATGATGTGTCCACTAATGACACAGATATCAGTTAAAGGTCTATGACTGGTTAAGATCAATTATCATCTTAAAGATTATGAAAAGAAACAAGAAAACGCATCAACAAACGTACTGGTGCCACTTACATCAGTTAAATGACTCATTCATAGTTAATGCTCACAGCTGGTGGACTGCCCACAATACACGTGCAGGTTTACACATTCCAATCCCAGAAGTGTAAAAAACAAATCACGTCTCTTATCACGTGAGTTCATTTAACTTTATTAATCCGATTCAAAACAACAATGTGCATGTGCAACATAGTTGTCTTTCTACCGATATACCAAATTGAGTGGCAATTAAAATGACAGATATAAAAAATAAAAATGTTGTAACTGAAAAGGAAAAAAGATATTCATCAGTCCCACAAACAGTCCAAGTGAGGTCGCGCGCGAGACAGCCACAGCATACTGATACACAGGAATCTGCGCTCGCGCACAAAGAAACAAGCCAAAAACAACATTAAACTCGACTTACTCCATTACCAAACAGACACGAAAACTAAACTAAAAATCATAATAATCACTGCTATTTTCAAAACATAACCAGACGCGAGTTTACAAGCGAGCTCATTAATAAACGCCGTAACTTTTCCCTATAAACAAATATCATTCAAGAATGCCTAAAACACTGATGTCGTACCAAAAAGATAAAGGAACACAATAAACATCCAATGAATATTTAATCAGTCGACAAACCGATGCGAAACGAGAACATTAGGTAAAATAATCCCTTTCAATTATTCCAATCACGCAACGCGTTGGTGGTTGATGACCTGATCATCTCTTCCCCTCGTGATTGACTGATGTCAATCAAATGATAAATAGGGTCTGGCCGCAGACGTGTGGGTCAACCTCGCATGCACTCGTGACATCACAAAGAGGACAGAAAGTGCACATGAGGCTGAGCGCAGGTCTGCAGGCACGCTCGATTGAAATGATACGGTGTGGCACCTTAAGGAGTCGCTCTCGCTTCAGAAGACACACCACCACTATAAACGCGAACGAGGAATTCACTCAACACACACACACACCAGCAATTACGGCTTATTGGATAACGTTACACTTAAGGTCCACTATGGTGGAATTCCGCGCCAAATGATCCAACTCAGAACCGTCAACAGCTGGAATGATCATTTAATCAAGACTACAACCATTTAAAATCTGCGATTGGGATTTAATCTGAACACACGCGCCTCTATTGTCACAGTTAACATACACTAAAACAAACAAATAAACAAACACACAGATACAATTTAAAATCAGAGTTTTCTACTGAAATATAAATCACAGAATGTGTGTGTGCTACAACGTTACATTGACTAACATCAAGACAATGTAACGTTAGCGTAAACTTTAGTTGTTCTTTTTACGCCAACAACAAATGTCCTTTAACTTCTCTACTTAAAATCGTTACAAAATATATGTTCTCATCTGTTTACACTTACGGGAGAAAAGGACGTTTAAACTATTTGGCTGCACTCCAGTAACGTTACCGATTGGCTATACGACAGATTACAAGTGTAACGTTAAACAACAGCGATCTCCGCTACTCACCAATAACGTATCCGATCAGCATTAGTGATAACGATGGCCACGAACCGGTAATAATCCAAACATACAATCGGGATTTTATCCGTACAGAGATCCCCGTGTACTGTGTGTGGCTATTGTGCGCTCGGCGTGCGGCCGCTGGAGCTGTTCCTCTTGTCTGAAGCAGACGGCGGAGCGGCGCAGTCTTTTCGTCAGTGGAAAACTCCCTCCTGGCGTGTGACGCAGGCGGTGACAGAGGGAGAGACTGCCCACGCGCCGCTTCCGCGCGGAGCGACACTCCTCCTGGCGCGCTCGCATCCTGACAGAAAATCACTATAGTAACATTATCGAGAAAGCACCGGAATACAATAAGCGCAGGTTATGGGAACCGTAAATCTTTCATTACCATGAGAAAATGCGCCCTGGTAACCATAGTTTACGTCCAAATACAGTCATTGTTAATACAGTAAATCATATTAGTACATCACGTTTAGAGAGAGAGAAAGAGTTTTTAGTCTTTGTGCTGGTTTGTTTTATGTAGTTGTTATGATCTGCAATAATTAAGTTGTATTACACAATTTAAAATGCTGCTTAGTGAATAAATAAAATTAATAATAAAATACTAATTTTAAATACTTGTCATGTACATAATTAGTTTGTAATATTACACTTCATATACATTAAATATGCCATATTAACTGTATATTTGACCATTCTATTTGATGTTGTTATTCATAGGATGCTGAATCAACCTCCACTGAACTAATGAGTCTCATAACTTGGAAATATGTTGCATCATTTAGTGATAAATTTTGTAAGGCTGTTGTAACATATAGAACTAAACTATTGCCTTATTCATTGGTAATACTGATGTGACTATATGCTATATTGACTTTAACCCTCGAACATCCTGAATTAGGAACTTTTTAATAATTCGGTAAGAGTCGGGAAGAAAGGACGTTCACTTTGGGTTCACATCAGGCGCTGTGTTTGATTCACAAATCCTGGCAGGATCCTTTTCTACTGTATACACGGGTAACACTACGTCATGTTTTCTCTTGCTTAAACCATCACTGCCATGTTTCAGTTTTCCTATCAGTATCATCATTAGTAACAGCCCACACCTGCATGACACTAAACTCCACTAATGTAGTATTATGAAAATGGTGTGAAGTGGAGGGGTAGGTGGAGTTTACTTTCGTTTTCTGAGGAAAAGGGTGTGCTGCTTATGTAAACACAGGTGTAAAATACAACTAAAGTGTTTGGGTGGTGCCTACAAAAGATTGGATTTGTTTGCGTGGTTAAATACCGGATCATAGATGGTCCTCATTTTAAAGGACTTAGGTTCTTAGGGTCTCATAAAAGGCATTTAGTTTCGTTATCCACAAAGTAATTACAGTCAGCTAAGCAGGTCTGGTGTCATGCTGGGAACTGCAGTTCTGCTGTTGTTGTAATACACAAATCAAACTGTTAGCAACAGGCAAATCCATGTAACAATAAAAATGCTTGAGTGCATTCTGAAATCACATCAGTGGTATCTTTACGTTCATCTTTACCAGGGGTGTGTTTACACGTTCAGTGTAAATGTTAGTGTGATTTATCAATGTTGCTTTAAAAATTAGGAGGTGTATTAAGATTCAAAGTCTTTGAAAAGTGTTATCAAGTATCTGAGAGTGTAGATCAATGTCCTGTATTGCCTGTCATGCTTTTAAACACGGTCTGGAAGTCACAAGACTCTGTCATGTAGTTTTCCTCGTGGAAAACTCCCCCACTCACCTCTCGCCAGCAAACCCCGAATATCTGTTTAGCCAGTGAAGAACACGGTGGTTGAGTTAATGTTTGTCATTGTAGGAAGAGAAACACAATTTTAGTTTTTGTTGTTACTTAATTTTGAAACCATACTATTGATAAATACACACGAAAGAAATTCCTGGCTGGGAAAGGAATCGCCTCTTTTAATAAAGCAGAGGGAACGCAACTCACAAATGTTTGTCTTCTCTTCCAAGAAAAGAAGTCTCCATGGGGGAGGGGAATGCTTTTGCCAGGGCCACTGGCTCAGTCCTGCATACATTACCCACTATGTCTTTAAAAGTGTGCCAGAGACTTTACTGCGGAGGACGTCCTACAACGAGAACAATAATGGCCCTCAATGCTTACCATCTGCAGGAAGAAAAAAGCCATCGCTGCACGTGTTCAAAGCTGCACCTCCCATGAACTGACTCACGTAACACGCATTACTAAACCAGGTTCAGTGCATACAAGTGCACATCAAAGTTTGATCTTCTACACAGAAAAAAATTAAATCAAGTTCTTAAAAAAAGCTCTCAAAAAATGCTTGTCGAATGGAGAAAAAACAGACGTCCTCACAGGATTGAAAACATTGATAGTGTCCAAGCCAGGAGTCATGGTGAAGTGCAGGTTTTGGGAACAGATTGATGGCTCCAGCTGTCCCAAGGAGCGAAAACAAAACTGGGCAGCTGGTCACCTGTAGCCGAGACAAGTGCTGATACTGCAGATCTGGATTTGCTAGGAGTCTAATTATTGCCCCATTGTCCCCTGTATTCTCACTGCTACCTATTATAAAGCACAATAAACTACCTATAACTTTTTAAGTACTACAGAATGATATATGCTGTCAGCAGAATAATAAACCTAAAAGTTTATAGTCTCTTCTCTGCAAAATGTCCAGAGCTGAATGGAAAATTCCAGCCGCAAACGTTTCACCTCTGATCTGTAATTAAATGGCTCGGCACAGCAGTGGCACGTCTGTTAACATGTAGCCTGATCTAAGGAACACAATATGAAACATACACAACAACATACAAATCATAAAGAACTCACATAACACGCATGATTAAACTTTACATTAGTGTTCAAAGACACCAGACTTTGAGAAACTAATGCTGAGTTCAATACAGGGGTTAATCTTCAGGCAGAACAGATACACCCTTCCCCCAACCGACTGCCAACCAATTACTACACAGAGACTTTGCCTCACTCACAGACAGAAGGATCCAGCCAGTTATATGACATCATCAGATGCCCATTAAAGGAGTCTACTTCTGTTTTCTCTCTTGCTCTCTCTCTCTCTTTCTAAAGAAGAGCTGAAAAACGTGAAGCCTATTTTCCTTCCGGAACTTTGTCACGGGTTCAAAGACAAAGAACTGTTTGTTTTTAAGACATGGGAACTTTTTTATACTTTTATGAGAGTTTGCTATTGTTATTTCTGACATTTGACAAACAACGTGAAGCCTGTGTTACTTTTGGGAAATGTACCTTAAGTGACTAAATACAACTAAATAACATCCTTTCATTTTGGGAGTTTAACACTGTTTTCTTTGTAATCTGAATACGACATGCTTCTAAATTTATTTTATGACATGTTCAGAAATACGATTCATACTTCTAAATATAATGTATTGGTGTTCAGAGTCTGCGTTGGTATTTTCATGGTCACATCTGCGGCACGACACTCAGTAATTCCAATAGTCCCTTTCAGTCCCAACAAACACTCATTATGTTTCCCTGTACGTGTGTTTTTTTCCCTCTCAGAGTTACTGAGCACGTCTTTGGCAGCTGAGAGAGAAAAAAAAGCGAAAGAAAAGACTCAACTGGTTTTGTTTACGTAGCAACATTGCAGGGCTGTCAGGGTAATGCCTTCGCTGTTTGTCTCGAGGGATTTTATTCAATAGCGCTAACATTGATTTACAGTTTGTTATAGACTATGCATATATAAATATTGATTTGCTGATTAGAGTCTGACAGATATCAGGTTATACTATAAACAATATTTCTATTAAACGTGGTAGCCAATAATGCGCTATGAGTTTAACATGTTGTGGATTCAAGTGTATAAAAAAGTTCATTTCAACAATTAATGATCAAAAAGCAGGTTCATTTTTCAAAGCATATACCTCAGACAAACTTCTGCATGAAAACCGCTCGTCTCCGCAAAGGAACGGAAGAAAGTGAACGAAGGGCCATGAATTTAGAGCTGCAAAGGTTAATGATGAGTGACAAGTGGATTAAAATGGCTGTAGAGCCAGACAGCGGCTGGCAACCCCCACCACGCCCACCCCCCATCCAGCCAGTGTTAAAGATCTTTGTAGTTTCACAACAGTGTCTGATCTCCTCTCCGATCATCCATCAATGTTCAAAATCTTAGCAGAGGCATCAGAACAGAGGCCTATCTGTGTTATAGGTTGTCTTTGTAACATGCTGACAGACATGTATAGATAATTTAAGTGTTTGCAGGACAAACAATGAATTGAAATCTTGGAATCTTTATTTCTTTCTATTTAAAAGAAAATCACTAACTTAAAACAATTTCATTTTTTATTTTATTAAATTATTTATTATAAGTATATCAATGCAAATCTGCAGGTTGTGCACAAAGCTTTTAAAAAATATATATTAGCAAGATTTTTTATATACGTATTCATTACACAATGTAACACATTTTTTTTAAGAGTTGTGTTTCGCTTAAAGCGTTTGTTTGTTTATGAAGTTTAACATGCTGGATACGATAATCACATATTTTTTTTACCATTGACGGTATTCACACGGTATATTTTTTTCATAAGTTTATACATTTCGGTATTATTACTCGTACGCAGAAATTACAAGGTACTGGCGTAACACTGAGCTCAAAACAACAGATTAACATAACAGTTACTAAAAATGAGTCATCCAAAACTTCAGAAGTGTACATTAGATTGTTTTTGTCTTTTATGACTAAATACAGTCATTTTACAGAAGTAGTCGATTATCATCGCTTCATCTCACCTTCCAAGTGGTACAGAAATTTCTAGAATTTTCTGACAGTGAAAATTGGAAAATATATTTTTTTATTTGTACAGTTTTTGTTTATTTGCAATGCCGATATAATGTTATTAATTATATAAACTCAAAATTTACTTGAGCTAAATATACACTAAAACATGATGCTACACAAAACAAAAATGTGTTACACTGTGTTATTTACATCGTTTGTTTTATTTACTTTCTTGCAATTCTATACTTGAAGGAAGAATCATTTGCATTTTCCAAACATCTTGATTAGGTTCTTCAGCATATCTTAAAGAGCAACGCAGATAAGCCAGCAGAAGTCAAACACAGTCGAGTGTGTGTCAGGTCATGTCAGCAGGGCTGCAGAACTTCCTCATTGCAATGTTTACATGCTGCACACGTGCTTTCCAAGTCTCTTCTGAGAGCTGCTGAAGAAGTCGTCTTTTGTCAGTAAGATGGGCGGTTTTCACAATGCTGATAACTACGCCTTGCATATTTGTGTTTGAAAACTTCCAAAATAACAAGGGGAGAATGTTGGTGCATTGTTTTGCATGTTCTCAGATATCACACGCAGACACATAATTGATGAGTGTGCATTTTGTGTTTTTACTTCTGAAACTAAATATTGTTTATAATCTGTGGGAAAAAAACAGTTACTGTATATATTATGTCTGTTTTCATCTTATGTGCACGCTCTAAGAAATCTGTTATGTTTGTGTAACTTCTATTTTAATTCCACTTTTCTATTGACTTACCTTTTATTTTATTTTCGTCTTTCTCATAAAGTGAGAAAGTGCTTCCTCGCTATATGGAGAAGGGTTTTTCCACGTCACTTTCCCAAAGCTAAATATCAGTTTCCACCTAAATAGGAGGAGTAAACAGACAGTGACCGAAACCTCTATGAGACGTCACACTCTACCTCTGAGAAAGGGAAACTTAAGACACTGCAAAGTTTCCTGTAAAACCAGAGTACTTCCTTATTACCGACACACTTGCAAAGCATGTTTGTCCCTTTAAATAGACACTGGAATAACAAGCTGTGTTTGAACATCTCACTATAGCTGGATAATTATCCATTCCATGCTCACACAGAAGCTGTAAAACAGGAATCTGACTTTCTTACTTATAAACTGATACGTGCATATTTAGCTCTGGTTGACTAACTGAAATGACACGAATCACACCTTTAAGAAGCAATAAGATCTAATTCTTTATGATTATAGCATTACATTAACCATTTCTTATTCTTGTTTAAGAACATTGACTAGATACTTTTATCTAAAGAGAAAACAGTGAGGAAAACAATGAAGAATTTACATTGATGTAATCCATATGCAATGCACTCCATATATGTATTTATCATATATGAGTGGCTTTATAAATTGATTTATAAAATAGCAAGTATATAGTGTAAATAATGTGAACAGACGAACATGTCACAGGCCTTCCTTTTTTTGTCCTGTAGGTTTTCTTCATAGATGTGAAAAAGCACCACAGTATATAGGGCTGATAAAATCAAACCATTCAAATGTGCGCTTAACCGCACAGCAATCTTTACCAATTAACATAGATTATGAAACATTTACCAGAAAAATCCAGCTTGTAAAAGAGATCTGCCAAACTGAAAAGTTCTTGCAAGGCCTGTACCTTAATAACCAGCAACACAAAACAAGTAAGATGTCACCGGGCATGTTGTCACAAAAGGTGTATCACAAATAGTTTTTCTCTCGAATGCTCAGCGGAATAGCTGTTTAGCAACCAATACCTAGAGCTATGTGGGAATAAAGAAAACTACTTGAACAAAAATAAATAAATAAACAACCTAAGAAATATTCGCTAAAGTATAAGGTGTGACCACTAATCGCAGTTTTCCTTACTACATCTAGCATAAACTGAATACCTTCTAATGTCTAAATTATTATAAATAGAAACCTATTTCACACTTTATGTACCCGACCACAAACACGCAACTCAACAGGGTACTGTGACTTCTACATGCTATTTAATTTGCACTTGGTTTACCTTTTGCACAGGGCTCCGGGGAAACTATGTGTGTGAAAGAGCGAGAGGACTGAGTTTGGCAGGACCTCAGCACTGTGTTGTAACCAAGGCTACAACAACGTGCAGGCCAACCGCAGGTGCCGCGGCAACAACAGTGTTTCCCAATTAGGGACCCTGAAAGAGGCCCAATGATGAAATGTGCCCCTGGGCTGCGCTGGGTTAACTAAATGGATCCACAGTCATTTAAAGTTAACAAAAGGCTGACTCGGGAGGCAATTGAATGGCCTGCGAAAGAAGTGCTCGCCCACCCCCGTCTCCATGTCTCGCTCTCATTTATATTGCATAGTAGAGGACGTGGTTTAATACAGGGCGGCCGATTGAAAATAACGTTGCCCCCCCACAAGGCAAATCTATCACTGATGGTTAACAGTTTTCAACAGGACACTGACACCGCAATGAGATTAAATACATCCAGGGGGAAGAAGACACTGTCACTTTGTCTAAAGACATTAATTTTTAAGGCTAAAAAGCACACAGGTGAAAACTCAACTAGAAGCTTACGCACAAATACACTCACACTAAAACTAGCTTTGCCCTCAGAGCCTGAGAAAGGAACCGAGTTGTCCTGTTTGCCGAGGGCCGGTGTCCACACATCCGTTTCTACAAAGGACCTTTTGAGAGTGCACCCAGGTTAAAGTCTGTTTGAAAACCCTGTGTAAAAGGACAAAAAAAGGCACAGCCCGGACTGAGACTAAAACCAGCAGGCTTTACACTGCCCGCTTCACTGCCAGCCTCAACGCACATACAGGCTGTTGTGCTGACACTTTCTTTTTCTCCCTCTCCCTTCCTGGTGAACAATATGTAGGGAGGTGCAGGAGAGGAAGTAGCCAGGCAGGGTGGTGAGCCGGAGGGAGGAGCGGCCCCCTCTTTCCCATGTGAAGGACAAGTCTGTTTGAGCGTCAGTCTGGGGCCGTGATTGTGTTCGGCGCCTGGTTGCGTCTCACAGAAGACCCCCATTAATCACTGAAGCAGGTCTCTCTCTCTTTCTCTCTCTGCCCTTACGCAATCCACTACCTACATCCAGGACCCCACACACAGATGAGGCACGCATGCTCACATTTGGCACACTTTAAAATGCAAACACACAGTAGCTTATTGGGTAAACAGCCAGTTTGCATTTTTAAAATAGCACTGTGATCTGACGATTTACGCTAAATAAGTGTCATTATAAAACAAAAAGGCCAAAAAAACATTGCGTCATTTTTGTTTAGAGATGCAGTCATCTCTGTATCCTTCACTCAGCTCAGACCTGCCGGAATTGCACCGTGCAAACTGCGTCTGCGCAGATATTGTAGGCGCGTTTCCACCATAACCTTATTTGCATAATTCCTTTAGTGAATCGGCACTAAAGCATTGCAGACAAATAAATGGTAACTCCAGCGGGCGCCATTCATTCTTTGTGAATACCCCCATAGGATACACCTCGTTCATACACGCATACTTGAAACACAACACACAAACATAAAAAACATCCTTCATACACTGACATTGCTTTTGGCTTCGAGTTTCCCTCCCTTTCTCTCTTGCACACACAGAGGTTCATTCCCACAATCATTTTATTTTCTGGACATGTGCGGGTAAACAGCTTGTAAAAGCATTTCATGAATGCAATAAAAACCAAGCGTACTGTAAATACTGTTTAGAAAAGCTGCAATGTTCTTTTAATCCTCTTGGAATGAGGTGGAGACTGTCAAATAGCTGGCAATCCAACTTGATGAGGGCACTTGAATTGTTGGTGTGTTCATATGAGGATTGTTTACTTACTAAAAGCTGGATGCAGACTCCTCGTCCTAAAACAACGGAATGTTTGCTAATTCTCACCAGTTCTGAAAACAATATGGATTAGTCACATCTCATGATAAAGCAATGTATTGCAATATCACATATATTTGCTTAATATTTTTTAACTTTGTTGTTTTGGTAGTTGATACACATTAGCTTTTGTATCACCATCACAAGTTTGGTTATATTTTTTTGGAAGTCATTTTACTCATTTTAATCAGCTTCCTGTCTCCACCAGCTCGGTAATTTCTAATGGTCCTGTGGTGACAAATGCATTTTATTAAGTATAAATATTGCATGTACAGCCTGGGAATTAATAGACTCTAAATTAATAGTTTAAAATAGTTTTAGATGGAGCATAACACGTATAACCTAAGGGCATGCCATATTTTCAAAGCATTTCATTTCAACTACACATTTTTAATGTGGAATGTAGCAGTAAGTAAAATGTTACTGCACCTTAGAATCAATTCAGATCTGGACTCAAACAGGCAGCGTGACTTCAAATACCACAGAACCACCAGATCATCCCAGCACCAGCAGTGATGTGCCAATGTTTTCCAACTCATTTGGTGGAGAAATGTGTGGTGTTTCCTTTCGTGGCGGCCAACCCTTCTGTGCATACAAACAAGCTGTACGAGGACACGGCTGAGGTCATTTTCTTTATTTAAATAGTAAACTCATCCCTGATTCTTCACACACAGGATGATGTTGGTTTGCTAAACTACAATAAAAATGCGTATTTTTTACATCGCACAACTTGTCTGTTATCTCTTGTTTAAGCAATGCCACAAAAACACGGATGGAGAATTGACTTTAGATAAGCACGAGGAGCACATTTTACCACTAACTTCCTGTCACTCACCTACCCTCATCCAGCTCTCTAATGATAATTTATAGACCATTGTCTAGCAGAGAGAGAGAGGGGGTGGTGCATTATGTCAATGGCTTTCCACAGCATATAAACCCTCTTGTAATGAGCAATATTTGTAAAGCATCATGGTGACAGTGTCTCTTGAGTCGAGCATCATGTCCTCTTCATAAATTCTGACAGTGCTTACATTGCACACACAACACTTCATACGAGTACACATCTCATATATTTGTCATTTTCCAGGAGCGGATATTAATACTTAAAGGCAAATATCATGAGACATTTTTTTAAAGGGATGGTTTACCATGTATTCATGTCATGTATTCACCCTCGTGCAATTCCAAATCTGTATGACTTTCTTATTTCTTCGAAACACTAAAGAAGATATTTTGAAGAATGTCAGTAAGCAACCAACATTGATGTCCATTGACGTCCATTGTATGGACACATAACAACTGAGACATTTCTCAAAATATATTTTGTGTTCAGCAGTGAAAAAGAAAGTCATACAGGGTTTGAATGACATGAGGGTGAATATAGGGCATTATATAATTCTATAATATGAAACAGCCTGAAAAAGACAGGAAGTGACGACTCAATTTGATCATAATGCTCACGCAATGCACAAGAGCAAAAAGTATTCAAAAAATAAGTAATATGCTATAAAATATTTACAACATATTGGATGTATTAAATATAATATAATGTAAAGAAAGACATTGTAAACATTTAGGAATGCACAGAGTTTCTGTAATTGTGTCTGTTTTCAGGATTGTAACAATCCTTTAGAAACAAACAAAACACAAAAGTGGCATAAACAAGACAGGGAGACTAATGTCTCTCTGTTGTTCCTAGGCATGAAAAACATGTTTTCACATCATGTTTCAAGTCATCATGTCAAACCAGATTATGGGAATTGGAATGATAATCCATAAGTACAGTATTAATTTGCTCAGCATTAAAATCTCTTTCTGTACAGGAACATTTTGTTTTCAAAACATTATGTTATTTTATTCCATTTCATTAAAAAAAATATTTCGTGTTTAATACTGAAGCATAAAATGAATATTGGTGAAACATTTAATACATTTCAATATTTTAAACCTTTCTATAACAGTGCAGTATTTTAAATGTAAAAAATGTAAGTATTAGTTTTGTGTAAATGCATGTATTCCCCTTTAAGCAACATCAAACATGCTGCATCTGATCTACCTTTGTAGTGTAAAGACAGCATGAAATGTGATCATTTGCTAACAGTTGTTCAGTCCCATCAAAAACATAATCGACAAGGAAAAATGGGCTTTTTGATAGTCAGAGAATAACTTTGTAAGCAGGCCTATACGGGTTGAGTGTGTGCATTCTGGGTGTCTATGTGAGGTCACTAATGGGTGTGAGGATATATTGCTGTGTCAGCTTAATGAAACTGCCTCTGGAAGCAATCCATCCATCTGCGGTGATTAATCAAACCATCAGAGGCTGTTCATCATGCAAACAATACACAGATCACAGACGCAGACATGCATCCATAACGGCTTATATACAAGCAATAAAAACATCAAACAGACACTGATCTGTTCAATTCCATAATAAATCATTAAACACACAATTTCTTTTTTGCGTTTGTTTAAAATATTGTTTAATTTTTATTTAAACATACCAAGAATATTTAGGATGAACTTAAACCTATACATTTAGAAATCCATATTGTAGCCCTGTAATGATCTAATGGGTCAGGAAAATGGCATTGTAACAAAACAGATTCAAGAAAGTGGTATAATACTATTTGCTGTTATTAAGTGTTTTAGAAGAAAATTAAATTAAAAGTGCCAGGGAGCCATTATCCCCATAGCCCCAACTCTATATGTACAAGTGATTTAGCAGAACTGATTTACACAGATTAAAGTATGCTCAACAGAGCATTAATCTGTCAGTGATTTAATATTCAGTGATGAAAGTGCAAATCATTGTGTTGTAACAAGATCATATCATCTATACAATGTTTTGTTTAACAAGTAGGCTATTCTTGATCGATGTTTTTCACATACTTAAATTAAGATGATTAACATCATGTAAAGAAAAATACATTTAACAATAAAAAAAGTGTTGTGCTACTTAGTAGAAATGATGTATCTCTATGAAGTTGTAAGCAAATAATACATTTGTTTTCCATCTTATTATGTATCCTTAACAGATGTAGAGCGGATAATCTTGATAAATCAATTCCTCTGTCTGTTTTTCTCTGTTTGCGGCTTTGCATTTAAATCTAGCAGACTGGTCTCTTTTAAAAACTAGACCCGAAGTGAACATTAACAGGACAACGTATTTCATCAATATGTTTACAAGGTTCCTTCTTTGTGTTTGACACAGACATTCTTTATTTTACGATGCAGAACCTGGACTGCCATGAACTTCTTCCTGAACTTTTAATGAGGACATTTCAAATAGCATTTCATTTTTTACAATGCAAGAAGCATTTGTTTAAAGACACCATTTAGGTCTTGTTTTCCAGTTGAACATCGAAACGTAAGCAAAATTGGATGAGATGTTCAGATTTAGAGGGATAGTTCAGCCAAAAATTACCCCTCATGTCATTTGAAACCTGTATGTGACTCTAAGAAGATATTTTGAGAAAGTCTCAGTGGTTTTGTGTCCATACAATGGAAGTCAATAGAGGCCAATGTTGTTCGGCTACCAGTGTTCTTGAAAATATCTTTGTGTTCTGCAGAAGGATGAAAGTCACACCGGTTTGGAATGACATGAGTAAATAATGAAAGAGTTTTCACTTTTAGGTGAACTATTCCTTTAAGATATTCAGATATTTTTTTAATTTATATTTTCTTGATATATACATTTCTTCAAAATGCAGATCAATGTATGCTTAAAAGGATATACTCTCTAATCATACACAATTTTATTTACTAAATTAAGTAAATAGTCTTGTTGTTGAGACGTTTCAATATGTTTATTCTAAAACTAAATACTAATTAAGATTTTTTACTTTTTGCAGTGTATACATCAGTCTCCTCCGACCCAACTATCCGTGAATGCTGATCTTGTATTTTCATCTCATTGATTAACGTAAAGCCGGCTGCATTCCGTCAGACCCGGGAAGCTGCTATTTTTTTCAACCTTAACCACATGTTTGATCTCAAAAGATGACTCATGGTTTTTGTATTTGTTGCACAACCCTGACTCGAGTGTTTTTACTGGCACCTCACAGCTGTACGAAGGGGGTGTTTTATTTTTCCGCTGAAACAGTGCTCTCTTTGACCCCCTTCTCTCTCTTTCCTGGCCGCAGAATGATGAGATATGAGCGTGGGGTAATAAATTAGAACAACGGGCAGTTTTCCACTGCACATACAAGAGGTGCTAATTTAGGCAATGTGGTCAACACAGAGGGTTGGGTGTGTCCCACCCTTCATAACCGTAGCCCTGTGCAAGCTGCAAACTCTGGCAGATGGCTGTTTGCAGGGCAGCCAGATAATGATGGAGGATTAAACGCCTGACTATCTAACCACATTCCCCTCCTGCATGTGTTTGTGTTCCCTCTTTAGTGAGAATTTATGTGCTCTGCGCCGCAAAGATAGATTGCCAGAAAAAAGCCTCGCAGAAAAATGCACTAATCTGCCAGCGATAATTCCCATTCAAGTGAGTGATTCTGGATTAATAAAAATGCTAATTCATAGAAATGGAATGGAGCGGATCCCAGCGAGGAGGACTTGCGGCATGTTTGCCCCTCGACTCCATTAAAAAGAAAGACACCGGTATCAAAAAGATGGATCTGTGTGGGTGGTTTTTGACAAGCAGCTACGTATCTCAAATATATAAATAATATCATCGGGTGAGGGGCACGCTCACCTGGGAATAAATTGAAAAAGATGATTAACGTCTGCCAGGGCATGTTTACACCTGGTAAACAGTCTCGAGTGATTCGCAAGGGGGTCATTTAGATATGTGTTGTTTAGACCTGGTGGTATCACCCGTCACAGATGTGTCTAAACTTTAGTTCTGCATTCTTGACGTGAAATAGATGTTCAGTCAAATCTGAGATTGAAGTCTTGTGCAATGTTTTAAATATGTAATATATTTTTTACACGGTAAAGAAACTACATAGGCTTTTCCAAAATGTGTTTCTTTTCCTTTTTTCCACGTGACAACTGTTGACACACAAGAAACAATAAAACGTTTACTCAATAAATGCACAAAGTATAGGCCAGCAAGTGTGTTGCAAGGGACTGAAAACGATTATTTTTGCCACACGATACAGTAAATCTAAGCACCTTAAGAAATACTGATGTGTGAAGAAACTATTTCATCACATTTTAAATTCAGAGCGACTTTTGACATTCTGGGTAAGAAGCAAAACTAAGCGGAAGACCTGCTAGCGGAAACGCAATTACCAGAAAAAGATGTGTTGGCTAAAATGAACTTCACTTTCCACCAGCATGTCACACTTGACCCGGGATTCCAATTTCAACCTGAGGAATCCTTGATCTCACCTGGGCATTCACTGGAAACATTATCCCATTACCAGCAGCCAAAGGTGATCGCTCACGGACAACATCCCACTATCCGAAATTGCTTGAGTTAAATATGAAGACGGCAGAGAATTCATCTGTATGGCCAGACTGTTCTTTTCTCACAGCACACAAACTCCTCCATACTCAGTATTCCAGAAATAAAGCAGGCCGGATCATTAGTCTCGGCACATAACCGCATAACTCATTCATTGCCCCTATGAATATTTCGGGAACATGATTTGTGAGCCAAACTGTCTGCCTAAGTTCTGTTTATTTAGAGTCAGTTTGGCTGAGACAGTACAGAGATCACTTAAAATAACACATGTACAGTCTGTTATTTAAGACGGTGTAAGTATGTGATAGGAGCCAGTCCTAAAAACAAAGGATGGATGGTCTGTGTCCATCCAGACAATCGGTTTTCTGTTTGGACAAAAATGCATTCTGTTTTATTTCACCATTTGTTCGGTTTCAGCGTCATTTTATCATTAGCTGTGTTAGCGCTGGAGTTTAAATGAGGACAACGGGTGTATAGATTTTTTAACGTGCACGAGCTCCTTGCAACATATGGTATGAGTGACATTTATAGTCGTGCTGTAAGTCTGGTTCATGATCACGTTGCATACACAATCATGTTTTGTGCTCCTTTATCTGTTCAGAACGGCTCCCCGTGGAAAGTTTTTATGATGTATCACGCTGATGTCATAAGTCATGTTGGCGTTGAAGACAAATGCCGTCTTTGTTTCCTGTGAACCGCAGTTCTCACCTGCAACCAGACCGGGGCTGGCCAGCTGCCAGGGTTGTTCTTGGCGGAGTATACCGTGAACCAGGACCCTGTGTTCTGCTGCTGGGTTCCTGGGAGATGAGGCCCCAGAGGAGGATTTGTGGACCTGATAGGATTAGACTCCCTTTCTTTACACAACATTGATGAGGATAAGGAATCCGTAGAGCACTCAAGCACTCCAAAGCTTACCTAACGCAAAGCATCACATGCCTTCACTATGACGATTCTTCGCTTTTACCCACAAACATATATATCAACAGCAGCTGGTCAGGATACAAAGAATTTACAAGACACCGTTTTGGTACATATACACAACAACAGCGTGGAGGCAAACTGGACGCTTTTGAAAACGACGCCGTTATTGTTTCTGTGAAAACTATGAAAGCGTGTATGTGCGAAAATGGTGACGTCATGCACATTACATAGACATTGTGTGATTATACAACCAAAACAACAATACAGAATATTATGTTTGTGTTAGTTGTGGCAACTATTTTGAGGCTAATTTACAGGAATTCGTACGATCTTGTTCATACATTTTAGTCAGATCAGATTTGACACAAATTACATCAGGTTTAGGGGCGGGGTTTCGGGTGGTGCGTCATTATTTCCTTTTTATTTGCACTGAAAAAACAACTAGTGGTTTTGTACAACTAACTTTTTTACAGTGCGTATGAATTTCTATGAATTGGCCACCTCATAAAGTAGTTACAAATTCCTGTGAGATCTGACTGAAGTGACACATGCTGAAAAAAAGTAAGTTACAAAAAAGCATTATATTGACACATTAACACTTTCATTACAATTTCATTCACCCAACATACACAACAGAATTGCTTACAGGATCACAGATAACATTACCGTCTACAGTATATTAAAAAACTATACCAATCATTTGATATGAATCAATCAATATATATAACAATATGACATCGTCTCAATTGAAAGTGCATTAAGAAAAGAGAGAGAGAGACATTGATTATTATCTATACAGTAAGCATTTTTCCGGCTGAAAAAAGCCAGGCATCTCTGAGCGGCATCTAGAACCACTCGATGTTAAAATGCAAAGAGGGAGCACAGTTTTGTTCTTGGCCGTAGCCAAAGGTGAAACCTTGGTCTTGAAAGCGCTGCTGAAATATATGCCGTTTTTAGAGCACTTCTTCAAAGGTTCAAAGAAGCAGGAAAAGGACTGTAATCAGGTCAGAAAGGGGCCATTTGAGGCCCAGAGAGCCCCAGCTCAGCACTGAGGAGCATGGAGCTGTTTAAGACAGTTATGTACTCCTGTCAGATAAGGTATGTGTCCCTTTTTGATCTTTCCTCCCAGCTTTGATCAGTGGCTTTGCATGTGAGTGTGTGGTGTTCATTTAGGCAGCAGGGCAAATGGAATAGACGGAAAGTTGAGAACGGGACATTCAGATCTCCCTTTGGTCTTGCTGTAGTGCACTGATCCTGGAACTAAATGTCACAAATATGTCACCTGGTGTGATTTCAATTAGACATACACATTTATGACAATTTATGACTAGAAAAAATCTGAAATAAATAAAACTTATATTTTAGCATCTTCAAAGCAGCCTTTTACCTAGAATTTGTAAAAATGTTCTTGTGGGATTTTGAGTTGAAACAATTTGAGGCTCTTACTGACTTCATTATTTGTTCCAAGTCATTATTTTCAAAAACATGGTTTAATAAAACGTTTGTTTCGAAGTGAAAGAAATGAAATTCATTTTAAACATTGGGCAATATTTTTTCCGATCAAAAGGTTTTTTAAGATGTAGAAATATAAAATATGCAATATGGTTCTAAATGAGCAATACAAGGATTACTCCTGACGTTTGCAATTTAACACCAAATAAACTGGTAATAAACTTCCATCCAAAATCCTTATGTCCATTACAAATTCCAATTTTCATGCCACCGATGCAGCTGTCGGTTGCACACTGCTGATCTGTTGCATCCCTTTGAAAGAGATTTTGGGAATCGTGAGCAAACTCCACTGAGCTAAATCTTCTCTGATTATGTGTGGCTGTCTGCCTCCTCTGATAAAAAAACCTCTCTCCTTCCTCTCTGCCCAGCCCCCATCACGACATACTGTACCAGGATAACACAAAGAAACATTTCTCCTTGGAGTTAAAAGAAGAGAGATACCTATACTCTATTAATCTAGTTTTCTTAAAACTGTACTTAATCCAAAATGGAGCTGGATATTCACATATAGCATTCAGTTATTGCAGTTTTTGTTATGAAAACCAAAGATTGAGCTTTTAAATTAGCTCTTTTAATGAGGAGGTTTGCAAGATCCCATTGGGAGTTTAGACTAAATCTTTTAGTCTAGAGGTTATGGGTTTCCAGATTAGCAAGAGAAATGAAGGATCTTAAAACAAAGAGTAGTTACAAATCCAGATTTGCGGGAAGAGCCCATTAAAGCGAACAGAGCAGAGCTGAGCATTGACCTCACTACCAGGGCAAAAGGATATCTCTGACTTCAGGAACATGATTTAGTCTCAGTCCATTCCTTAACCATCTAATTCATATCCGTCACAAAACTGTAATGTTATTTTGCAAGCTCTAATCTCATTGGTTGACTTTACCGACTTCCAGAGTTAAGGACACCAAGGGATGTTGCATTATGTCACACAATGTCGTCTAAGTTCTTGTACACAAATGACTTAAAATTATAATACATTTCTTGTCCTTCCTCTTTTTATGTAGGCCTACACAGTTTCTTTCTCTGTATACATTGGCATGGTTTTACCTTCCTGTTCTGCACTTTCTGTCTCAGATTTGACTAAAAACACGAATAATTGTTTCTTGCATGGCTTAAACGCCACATTGTGCAACATATAAACACAATACACTTACAAAGTACTTCGCTCTCTTTGCGGTCGTAATCTGAATTCACATTGTTATAATACCATACACGATAAAAAAACTGAATTCCCCATGAACAGAAAAACATCTAGCAATCTACTGACAGAATCGATGTACTGCAGTGAATTCTTAATCTGTTGTCCAAAGAGTTGATGATCCACGGTGAAACAATCAAAGAAAGAAAGCTGCTTAAAGCGCTAAGAAAAGGAGCACATAATGAACCTTAGAAAAGATGGACAATAAATTAAGTGTCGTGCAAATGAGCGGAATGGCCATCATTCAGGACGCACTAAGAAGAGGTTCGAGGAGTCCATCAAATGCTTTAAAACCATAGATCTTATCAGGTGTTAAAAGGGATAGAGAACAAAAGCACTCATTCTCTCACGTTCCTCCAACATCCAAACCTTGAGAAGATGGACTAAAGAGTGTTTAGTGCAGGTTTACAAGATCGCAGAACTGCAAACTTCATCCACAGCATTGTGTTTGTGTTAAATAGCATCATTAAGACATTTGTGGTATGGCCCCAACAGTGCCTACGATTTATTTATCACAATGTCTAAATATTTGCATAATTTACACAATGTAAATGTTTGAATTGCTTAACAATTCATAAATACAAATAAATAAACCTTAAAAATAGTTAACATTAAATGGCATATTTTTTCTTTAAATGTAATTTCCAATGCAAACAAAAAACAGAATTGAATATGTGGAGGCATAAAAACAGATTTAGAAATACAAACAAAGACCCTTTGAAAAGTTAATGACAGTGGTCACCATTCAGATCCCTGTGACCCAACGACTGCTTGATGACTTAACAACCATCCCAAACTTCAGAAGCTCTGCAGGAGACGTGTGTAATGGAAGGCGAATCCTTCCCTGTGGAGGTGAGGAGAACTTAGGGTGCTTCCTTTGGAGCCTGCTTGTTTATTGTTATGAACAGGGAGGAGGAAACTTTAAATCAATCCAGTTCTCAGGCTCTTTAAAAGCAAAACTGGGGCTGCCAGCAAGAGGAAGTGCATCTGTCATGATCAATTACATCCAGGGTATGAATGTTTCCAAGTGGTTACGGGGTGATCTTTATCTGTTTTGTGTATGTTTCTTGTTTACTAGAATAGACTAGAAGAGTAGAAAAAAATAGAGAGGGTTTTAGTGTTTCTGACTTCTGCAGGCATTTTAGATGTTTTCATTCGATGCAGCGTCAATAAAATATTACATCAGCGTCCTGAAGAACATCATTAATATCCCATCATTAATGGGTTACCCATTAAAAACCCATTAAATCAAATTCAAACCTCTATATCGGTCACCTACAGTATAGACTTGTGTTATGAGTGATAAGGGTGATGGTGATCGAGATGGTGGGGGGTGTCACTAATTACCTCACATGAACCAACAAGTGCATAAGCGAGCAGTTATCTGTCCATCCCCGAGCAACTTAAGTGGCGCTTTAAAACACAGAGTGCCTGAGAAGATTTATTCAGTTTAACTCCCAGTGCTCCCTCAGAGTGAGGGTGCTTTCTGCTTCAACGGTCTTCACTTACAGGGACAAATCAGACCGTCAGTTGACTCGGCAGATTGCCAGGTCACAGAGAGAGAGCAAGAACAAAAAGAGACCTTACCACCACGGGCTGTCATATATCTTTATACATTTCCTGTCATATGTCATACATCCATTTGAAAAGTGATAAAGTGGATAGTCACTGACTACTGCAAAGGATACCGGCTCGGCAGATTTCTTTATTGGAATGCTTGTCCTTCACAAACTCTCCACCCCTTACGTGTTTATAATACATTTTTAGGTAATTTGATCATTTTTTAGCCAGTGGTTCTCAAACTGGCTGTAAGGCCCCCTTTGTTTGATTGCATAACATTGATGCTCAATCTTTATATTTTGGGTATATAGCAACCTATAAATGAATGGTATTCTTCATGTTTTGAACATAAAATAAAATAAAATAAATAATAAATGAAATGAAATGAAATGAAATGAAATAATAAAAATAATAATAATAATAAATAAAATAAAATAAAATAAAATAAAAATAAATAAATAATCAAATAAAATAAATAAAATAAAATACTAAAATAAATTAAATTAAAATCAAATAAAATAAAATCAATAATAAAGTAAAGTAAAGTAAAGCAAAGCAAAGCAAAGTAAAGTAAAAACTGTACTATGAATCCTCATCTTACCAGTTAAATTTAATTTAATGTAATTTTTTATTTTTGGATAAAATTAAAAGTTATAATTAAAAAAATAATTAAATTAAACTAAACTGGTAATATATGGATTCATAGTGAAATATTCTAGGAGGGAGCTGAGACAAAAAGAAAGAGACAGTGAAAGACACCTAAATTTGTGTTCCAGAGTATAAAGAACCACTACAATGCACCTACAATGAAAATGTGAGCAAATAAAACTGTACAAGAGCATGAAAAAAGCATGAAAAAATAATTTCCAGAACATCTTATTGTCAAGGTCATTTTCATGTGGCATGTTGGCTTACTGAAAACACAGAACATATGCCTTAATTCTCAGCCTTCCTATTAGCCAATGGGTAAAGGAAGAGAGAGGCAGAGAGAGAGAGAGAGAGAGTCAATGCGAGGAAGCCTGTGTGTCGAGTGAGATGAGGCCAGTCTGCATATTGATTGGGAGGCTGTTTTGCCAATGTTCCCTTAATATGTAGGTCAGCGAAGCTCCAGACTTCAGATTCACAAGCATGTTAAATTCTGTTATTTGGGTCACACCTCAATTACCAGCTCCGGTCCCGATAAGAAGCTCACAGATGATGTGTAAGGAGAATTTCATTTGAGCAATTTAACAATCTCTAAGAAATGATGTTCAGATGTTATTTGGTGGGTCTCAGCGAGGATTACAGAGCAACAGGCGTACGCGACCGGCTCCTGCGGCTGAGAGGTAGAGGGAGACAAATAAACGCCTTTGTGTGTCGCCTATGCAAATGACAAGACCACCCATGTTCAACATTCCCAGTCACTCAAATTTAATTTACCGGGTTTCAGAATCATCAAGAGAAAAGAAAAGCACCACTTCTGAAACAATAGTATCACTGGGTACCAAGCAAGTCCTTTCAAATCTGTGCAGAGATGTAGCAACCGAGGTTGGCTGCAGTGTGCGATTGGTCTTGGTGCAACCAATGGCAGGTTGAGCTGCGAACCTCCAATCAGAATTAGACGGTTTTGAACAAAGGAATGTTGCACTGCATTTGATTATTCGAGAGCTGAGAGACTTCAAGAAAAAGATTCTCCCAGGGCACATGTTGAGAACTATTCAAGGTGCACATTTCCAGTAGAAGAAACAGCAATGGAGCGTTCTTTGTTTTAATTTCAAAGCTTTAATGATTAATCATGTGCTTTACTGCTCCAAAGGATGTCCCATAGAGAAAAACTAGCTACACATTCAATTAATACTCAACACACCCTCGGCATGGGGTCAGTGTTAAGCCCCAACACTAAAGTCCTTTTCTCCGTATGGGGGGAGGGAAGATGACAAGCTCAGGGATTCCAACCTCACACACATTATTCCAGAGAGATTAATGAAATGAATTTTGGAGATATAATAAAGGCAAGGAGCAGACACATTTTTCAGCCAGAAGACAAGAAAGCAGAATATGACAGAGACTGTCAGTCATTTTAAAGGGGTGGAGAAAATTCTCTTTACCCTCACATTGGTGATTCGGGTGACATATTGCAATGAGTGGAAATGCTCTAATTGGGAATAAATGGAATTTATTTCTCACAGTCGCCACGTAAACTGTGCTCTTTTGTAAGTGAAGCCTGGGTGTTAACATGAACCATTTACATAGATTTGAACACAGGTTGATGCTGCTAAATGGGATCATATGAAATGTTTACCTATAATCAAAAACTAACATGTTTACTTTTATAATAGACGTTCCTGATCTTATTGTGTTGGATAGATTAAGCACTCCACATTATTTTAAAGGACATTTTTTCTTTAAAATCAGATAAGTGAATTAGTAAATCTCAAGCTTTGCTATTGTTTATTCTTAACTATTTATTCTAAACAGTCTCAAATGACAATGTAAAGATTCTACTCTACTCTACTCTACTCTACTACCGGCCTACCGGACTATACTATACTGTATATAATATATGTTATTCTGTTAAAAATGTATATTAAAAATGAATCTGTACATTTCAGTAATTTTTGTGAATTATTTAAGTTTTTGATATATTATCGAAGGGTCTGCTAATGGTGGTGGCCTTATGGTTTAGGTAAATTATCACACTGCCTAAATAAGTGATTATGTGTGTGATGAGGAAATAGAATAAGTTGGTAGTAATGATCATGCTGTAGTTATTTCTACAGTATTTTGTCCAGTGTGTAAAACTTCAACAAAATGTTTTTTTTTTCACTGAAATAAATGTTTACAGAGAGTAAAGGGCTGGAAAAAGTTACCTTTTCGTACAGGCACCGAATTCCAGGTACTGTACCGGTACTGGTTAAAATGTAAACGTACCCAACCTTAACTCTAGTCTACTCTAGTGTGCTCTACTCTACTCTACTCCTCCACTCTAGCCTTATCTCCCAGCATTGTCAACAACAATATTTTAAGGCCCTCTACTAAAAAATGTTACCTAGTTTCATTATTTATTTAAAGCTTGGTAAAATAAAAAAGGTTTTTGAGACTTCTTAGTGGACCCCTGCCCCCTGGTTGAGAAACACTGATCAAGATGACTTTAAAGTCATAGGGATAGTTTGCACAAACATAAAAACATTATTTCATCTACTCAACCCCTTTCCAAACCTTAATGACTTTATTCTGCAGAACACGAAAAAGAAAATGAAATGTTTACTTCCATTGTATGGGCACAAAACCACTGAGACATTTCTTTATGTCTCACATGAGTCATATTCTGATTGCGAACAACATAAGGGTGAATAAATGATGCAAGAATGTTCATCTTTTGCGTGAACTATCCCTTAAATGCTACTAATACACATTTTAACATTTTGTAGTTGCAGGGAGGAAACTGAGCTAAACCGCACACATATGATCCAGGTAGCTTGTAGGTGTGGTTTTGCTGTTTTCTCTCAATAGGGTACGCTGACAGTAATGGTAGGGGTCCTCTATAGCGTCCCACCATGACTGACACTGGTAAACACCCTCCGTTACCCAAAAACCAGCCACATCTGTCATGAGAACCTGTTGGTGCTCCTTCGTTAGCACACTAATTACCTGTACAGGTGTATGATTACAATCACCTTCTAGACAAAAAGAACACAGGCCAGGACGTTGCTGTCATCTCTATTATGAAGAAGACAGTGTGTAATATGTATGTATTCATTAAGCTGCCAAACTCTATTATACAGGATTAGGCTTTATCTACTGTAAGGCTTTGTTTAAGCTTATCATGCTTATCTAAATGAATTAATTTATCAAGAGCAAGTATGAAGATTTCGTTTACCAACTTAAAAATATTTTTTAGTTGATCTTTCATTGCATTTTGGTGCAAAAGCTATTTTTCTTTTTTTTTTAATCATTGAACATTTTTTTTTAGGAGACTCCAGAGGATGATACATAAGGAAAAATCTTTTGATTTAACCTAAGATTGACTTTCCAGCACACACTGCAACGAGTTTTTTTCAACTTTACATCCTTTCCAAAGTATGCCACAAATGCACAAAGAGTTCCCGACCTTCCTCCAAAAGTCCCTCAGTAACCAACATAGATCATTTTACCATGAGAACCGGACTTAGAGTCTCCTCAGCTTTAACGCATTACACATGCCTGCTTTCAGCATCTAACGTTTGCATTTAGATTCTTAGTGATTTTTCCTTTTTTAAAGATTTTAAAACATTCAACAACTTCCTGAGCATTGTTCGGGTCGAAAAGACCTTTAGCTAAAGTCTTCAAGGTTGTGCCTGTGAAGGACAATAAAGGGTTTCTTACCAATATTTCATTAAATCTTTCTAGATTATTACTAGATATAGGTTATAACTAGATCTATTCACCGCTGCTGGTATATCACAGCAATAGATGAGACTTTATCCCACAGGAATTCATGGGGAAAATGGTGAGAAATGTATTATCGGCAGTGTAATTATCTTGGAGTGTCATTTAAGCCTTTTGCAATCTCTGAAAGTACGACCGGAGCGTGTGATTAATGCACATTTCAGGTCTGAAAAAGTGATACGACCAAAACAAACAGAACAAAAAAAGATGAATAAAAACGTAAATTAAAATGATTTTTTAATCACGAAGAGGAGTTCAGATTTTTCTCTGTGGAGAGTGATTTTCGTGTGGAAAGTGCACTATGAGAGTGACTGGAAACGGAAAATGTGAGCTCGACCTTACAGAGTTGAGAAGGGTGGACGAGAGGGTGGGGTTGCCTGAGGATCGCTCACATGTTTTTATTGTTGCTGTGTGGAAACTTCAAAGAACTCTGCGGCTGCAAAAAAAAACCTTTTTTTCCCACTTGCAACTAGTCAACTTGGCTGTGGGCCAAGGAGTTATAACAAAAGGAAAAATTTCTCAGGGTTTACATGAATAGTGTTTTATCTACCACTTCTCTTTTTTTGTGCTCTTATGTTAGAACAGGTACTTGGTTGGTGTCCAGTGGGAGAACCCTGTCATAATCGTCCTGCCTTTCTGATGTCATCAGCGGCAAACTATGACATAGCTGATATACCATAATGCCCCCAATAAACATGACAGATTATAAACAACTTTTTTAGGAGCTATATACACATTTTGAGTAAAGTCACCTGACCTGTATTTTTCCTCAAAATGCACTTAATTAAAAGATTTTACATGCAAATAAAATGTTTTTGTAGACCAATATGGAAAATAGTGTCACCGTTCATCACCTTTAAAGGAACAGTTCACCTAAAAATAAAAAGTATTACATCATTTAATCACCCTCAATTTGTTCCAAATCTGTATAAATGTCTTTGTTCTGATGAACACAGAGAAAGATATTTGGAAGAATGCTTGTAACCAAACAGTTCTTGCCCACCATTGACTACCATAGTAGGTAAAAAGGCTTTATAAATTTCTTTTTTCTGTTGAACACAAACGAAGATACTTTGAAGAATCTAGCCAACACTACTCTTGACCACTATTGTATTTTTTTCTACTATGGTAGTCAATGATGGCAAGAACTGTCTGGTTACAAGCATTCTTCTAAATATCTTTCTCTCTGTTCATCAAAACAAATAAATGTTTACAGATTTAGAACAACTCGAGGTGAGTATATGATTATTATGATTTTTTGTGAACTGTCCCTTTAAAAAAAGTTCTGTCCTCACTGTTTTAGGTCAAGAAGTAAAAATACCTAGCAGATTTATCACAAAGTCTGAACTTTGAGAGGGGGAGAGTTTTCACCGCCTGCCAAGTGCTTCAGTCCAAAGTACATCGAGTGAAATGACTAATTCCTTCTCTAATTTCATTGTTATTTGAGGATTTATTCTACTGTTTATGTCAGCAGAAGCAAATACAGAACAGAACATTTGTTTTACAGCCCAAAGTAGTAAGACATTGAGTGCGTTTACATGCACAAAATAAACGGATATCTATCAAAAATCAGCTTACAAAGAAACCTGTTTTCACGTGTTTACATGCGTAGTAATAAACCGGCTATGCAGAAAACCACATTTACATGGAAGTTTGAGACTTGCCGGGTTTCTCGCGCGAGTGCAGTGACGTCATCGTCGATAGTCTGTATAGTAATAAAAAATGCAGCGGGAAAACGGCCAGAAGCTGTTTTTTTATATCTCTTGTCATGTACCTGCATATGCAACATTAGTTCTTCATTTTGACGTTTCTAGAGGGGACTCGAGAGGGGGACTTTTATATGTTATTTTACTATTACTTCCGTTTGGGACTTTTACTACTGCGCTTTCAGACATGCGCACATAAACAAAACTGAGAAAAAGCGCAAAATCGGAGTAATGGGCAAAAAAACCCTCGGTTTTTGCTAAAGCCGTTTATGACCTTTCCCCGATAAAATAAAACCGTTTTAGGTGTTTACACGACCTTACATATATCATCTTATTAAGCATAATCGTTGTTAGACTGTGCATGAGAAGCGCTCATTGTGTAAGTGCAGGAGAAAGACACCACAGGGAAAATGTAAATAAATAGGGGAATCCCGTGTACTTAAACCTTTTTCCTATAGTGACCACAGTAAAACTATAGCCAGCACGGTGGAATTCAAATATAGGGATCACATGCAAAAAAGAACGAACCTGAGTGTTCAGTAAAATGCTGCATTCAAATATCAGGAAGCTGAATGATGGGTGAGTATAAATGTTGCCATAAAACAGGCAGAGTTTAAATTCACACTTCCATAAAATATCTCTACAATGTGGCCTTAAGCTAATTTATGCAAAACCTCGTCTTTCACAGGAGATCTCGCAACCATAAACGCTGTCTGTCCCTTTGATGCTGCTCTGTTCATATGATCAAAGAACACATAGCACTGCCAGGACGTCTTATTGCAGATGACAGTAGAGACACCTGCTTTGCGGCTCTTGGCAGAAATAATGCAGATTCTACCCACACAACATGTCTCTGACTCTTTTTGTACATGGTCTTGTTGTCTCAATGCAAGTGTTTTTCTGACAAATTTTAGATACTAGGAAATTAACCGGATTATTGCTTTCTGGTCCATATATTGAAGCAATTTCATATGACTGTTGCCTAGAGAGTGTTTTATTTAAGTATCAGATGTTACTCTTAAAATTGCTTAGGAAAGGCAAAAATAGAAACAAAAGACACAATTTAATATATTAAGTGTAGAAAGCTATAATGAGTGTAGATACAATAATCTGGATTTGGGGTAAATTTGAGGAGTTCATATTGTAATCTTTAATATTATTGACTTTTGATTCCAGACTTGGCGAATCCGAGCTGAGTTGATGACATTGTTGACATCTTTTCTGGAATTCTAACGTTTTTTTTTTGTCTGAAGAAATATCGGACATGCAGAAGACATGCTTTCCATGTCCTCTTATTGATTTCTAGGAGACATAATTAAGATATTAAAGAGAGATCTGATTTCTTATTAATTCACAACAATTAGTTCAGGCCCTCTATTTTCATTGGTTAAGTGTCAACTGTTTGCATCACTTTTGTCTGATGCTTTGGCTTATATTGAATCATTTTAGTTGACTTGGTTTATTTTCACAAATGAGAGTTTACGTCCTACCTCGCTTCAGCGCACATGGTTGTTTTATTCAAAATAAGACCTTTATGGTTCAGGTGTGTTCAATTAGGGTTGAGACTAAATTGAGCAAGACGCCGGCCCTCCATGGATTCTGACATCTGTGTTACATACAACTAATCCAGAGAGCTGATATTCAGTAAAAAGCAAATCACGTTGTACAAAAATATCTGGTGTGCGCTCGTCCATGCCATACAGAAACAAAGGTCACTGCTTCAAAATTACACAATCCCGTGCTATTACACAGCTTACTTAACATTTATCAGAAGAAGAGGTATGTTTCCACATGGGCACCGTTATATAATATCATTTAATTACACTAAAGCTGATCCTCAGAATTGATCCCATCAGGTATCAGGATCTAATTTGACAAATCGCTCAAACATTTGTCAAACGCATGTAAGCAAATCAGGCGTAAAAAAGGCCAACGTTTTGACTTCTGGACAGTTAACAGTGTTCCGGTGAAGTGTCTCTCAGACCTGTGTGTGATAAGATATGATCGCACTCACTGTGTCAAGCTACAGGTCCCTGTAGCTCAAGTGTTGACAGGAGGGTGTGTGCTCGTGTCAGCGGTCCGGGGATTGGGTTGGCCACACTGCTGCCCTTTTCCTGTTTGACAGGACTTTGACATTCCGGAGAGGCGTCACACATAGGCTTCCCTTTCATGCTGCTGTATGAGAATGTTTTTGTACTCGGAGGCTTCCTGGGAATAGCGCTAGTAACAGCGTGTCCTCGGAAAAGGCACATGCGCGTACTTTTCAGCGAGTGGCCGAGTGCTCAACATGTGAGACAAAGACAAACTTTTTGTTTGCTTACAATGTGTGAAGAACTTTGAAGACCCAAAAAAGGAAGGGCTCACAAAAATGGCTCTATTTATGCAATCTCATGTTTCTCTATACCTGTATGTTTTTATTTTTTTGTAGAACTTTTTAAAGAATTACTCCGCTCATTTTGAACATGAATGGGGTAAGCTCAAAACATCCAAACTGCAAAAAAAGCAGTAAGCTACTCTAAAATAACATGTTTTTCAAATAAATTGCAAGTTATTTGATGGTTTTGACCGTATTTCAAAAACTCTAGAAATATCTGTTTTGTTTTACAGTGCACCAAAAGCACCATGAAAGGTTCATATGACTTTATATGTGACGCTATACATTATATTGCTTTATATATTCTGAAAAAATATTAAAGTTTTGCATAATGAACAAAAAAGTATTATTTACTGATGTCCACCACAGAAACGTTTTTTTTAGAAGAAAAACTAAATCTTTTCCTAAAACAAGTCTATATGATATAGCTGAGATGGGTCTACGGTGTTTTCGGATCTTGACAAATCAAATTTGGTCAAACAGATTCTAATCAACATAACATGTCATTTTTATATGAATTATCCCATCAATTTCCTAAATTTCCAAAATTCTCTTCTAGCATTCGTATGCAGACAGTAACAAGAAACCCACATCCTTTTGTTTTGTCTCGCTATGAAGATGGAAGCTCAACAATTTTATTTATTTATCATCTCTTTTCTTCGGTCTTCCAGCATCCTAAAGAAGAACAAAACGCTTCCACCGAATCAGAGATGCAGCAGGTCTGCCGAGCCCCTCCGTGTGCATGTCCATGTCTTTGGGGGAGAGATCTTTTGAAGCCTGGAGCTCCGTGGCAATCCCTAACGGCCCCGTCTTTGTTTCTGTGCCTCCCCGGAGCTGGTGCGAAGCGCAGGGCAGGAGGGAGCCCCAGTTGGCACGGGAGGATGAAACGCGGCAGCGCGTCGGCTCCCCAGTGCTCGAGCCTGCCCCACTAACTGAGTTTTTAATAAATAATGAGGCGCGGTATAAATAAACTACGAAGTTCTGCTACTGCCAAAGGGGTGTAAGATACCAAGGTAACAGCACAGGGGAAGAGATAAATAAGTAAACAGAGACTCGTTATCACTTACTAGTGATTCTGTGTTTGTAAAAAAACCACATTAACCAACACCTCAGATTGGGGTAGATGTGTTTTAGATGTTTTCTGGCAAAACAGAAAAGTGGAAGACGAAAAATGGAGCATCTTTTAATTATCATGTTAGAATCAGAGTAGCAGAAGTTCCACAAAGCAGGGGGTCCTCTGTTATGTCTGAATGCTGTTTTAAATTAGCCGGAAAATAGGTGCAATGTGCCAGTGTGCATACATTACTTCAAAGCGGTTATCACAGAATTTATGAAACGCATTATTAGACGGAGGCAGAAATACCACTGTGGATTTTCATTGAATTACAAATTAGAAAATGCACAAAGGGGTACATTAACAAATGAGATCTTTGTTTTTTCTTTATATTTTTTTTAGACAGCAACGAAAAAAATGTAGGATGTCGAATAACTGTCGAATCGTCCTATAGATTATTTTACTTAAACAGCCCAGTATTCTAACATATCGCTGCTTTCCTTCATTAACATTGTCTTCCAAATTTACATTTTTGTCATAAATCATTATTATAAGTCACTGTTTATGTTTGTTACCGGGTTTTGCAAATATCTAACCAATAAAAAGTATAAAAAAGTGCTTGTCAACTTTAACAACATAGTATTTAATTATTTAAAAAGTACAGTGTTAAAAAGTACAAAAAAAGTACCGTTTTTTCTATTTCCAGGAAAACAGCGAATTCAAACAAAGTTTCGGAACAGCGACAATATGTCACCTTGAGTTTAAGATGAGAACTCAAAAGAGGCCCCAAATAAACTTCTGGACGGTATTTGGTTATAATTTCATTAACATTAATATTAACTAATATTTTATTGTATATCAATATGATTAAATTAAATTAAAACTACTCAACCGTCGCTGATTCTTTGTGGATGTCTACCGGAAGTTTGGGCCAAATCATGTTTGTTTATTTTGTTGTTAATATCATTTTTTTAATATAAACATACTATAATATATTTTTTTCATCAAATTATTGCAAGATAAAATAATCGAGCCGTTGTGTGCATTCATTTTTATAACTCTATAATTTTACTGTATGTCAACAGTTGTCTAAATTTGGTCATTTATCTAAACAAGTTCATGGGAATTATCCTTGACAATATTCATATTTAAACAAAACATAAGAACTCCATTCTCCTGTTCAAAGAGCAACATCTTTATAAAGAAACAGACAATAGAATCTTGCTCTATAAAATGCAATGTTCCAGATAAATAAATAAATAAATAAAATGAAATAAATAAATACAACAAAAGTGACCTTTAGAGACAGACCAGCAGATGCATCATGTTCTGATGGTCTCTGTTCTATTCTCAGCCACCCCTGTATCACACACCTATGGTAATACATCACCTCCACAGTCCACTGACAGCGGATGGGGGGGAGAAAATAGGATTGCAAATAACCAAACAACAATCACACTGAACTCACACTCTCAAGTCGCTCATTTTATGTAAGTCTGTCACCCAATATCGAGGTCATACGTCCCTTAATCTTTGACCTACTCTTATGAATCTGCAGCTAGATTGCATAATGTGATATTAAAGTGCATTCTGTCCGGGTTTTACTGCTCCATTTTTGATGCTCCAGGTGAATGACCTAAATGCTCAAGTTCAAAAGTTACCTACGGCTGAAAGTGCATGTCAAACGGCTACGTTGTTTTCTATATGCACACAAAATAATACAGAAGGCAGAATTAAGCTACACTCACGTATATGAACACATAGGTGCAAAGATAAACACCTCCGATGAGTTCTCACCAAACTGATTTAAGTACATAAAATGGACATGCCACAGTCTTTAAGACCCAGAGATGAAAAGACAGTGATGACATATTAAAAAAGCAGAGACCAGAGGACAGATAATAGATGGTAAATGAGAAGCAGTGTAAGGGATTCGGGATAGGCAAAGCATGAAAAATGATGAAAGCACAATGTACAGAATGAATGAGAAGCTGGCCGGGTGGAAGCTTCTTTAAATCTTCTTCATTTCATCAAAGTGACTGTTGCAGGCACTTAACAGCTTTCATATTAAAATGATTAAGCACCTTTTGAAGCAGCGAGGGGCGGATCGGGCATCGCTCTGTTGGAGAGCAGAAGTGAGGGACCTCAGAGACTGAAACCGAATGATGTCTGAATGTCAAAACAGTCATCCCCAACAGAACTGCAGATGCACACGAAGCAATCATCTGTTGCACAGAACTCATTAAAACTATAGGCTTCCAAATTAAGAATTTTCATTGAAAATGAGCTTGATTTAAAAGCAACAGACATCAAGTTCAAGGACCGTCCTGTTTTTCCAAACAAGAAAATACTCCCTTTTCGCTTGTAATTTTACGGCACAGTTAAGCTCACTGACACGCTGCAGGAGATTATCCTCAATGCACCGCCTTCAAAACATGTGCTTTTGTTTTCATGGGAGGAAAGCGTCTCTGGCCTTGACCATAATCTCTCATTACACAAGGCAATGTTATCTAGTATCAATGAGTAGCCAAAACGTGTGCAATAGTATGTTAAAGTTGAATTTTTTTTATGATTTGAGATTGGAAAATTTAAGACAAATGTATCACTTATAGCTCAACTCTCTCTCTCAGCCTGTATTGTAAAATAAGACTCCTAACAGATGCTGGTAACAGGTAAGGCCTCTCAATCAATCATCAATCGAGTCACGAGCATCTCTCAGCAATAACCGCCTCCTTTCTTTCACACTGTTATCAAACAGCACAGCAGTTCATTTACCGCATGCCTGAAAACAGCCATTGCTCATTTCTGAAATCGATAGGATTTGCTGATCGATCATAGTACAAAGGATTTTATCTGAAGTGGGATATTCAACATCTCCCCGCTGTTAAAGCAACAAAACAGCCTGTATTGATTAACTGATCATTTAGTGAATTTGATGATACCCGTGGAATCGTTCAATGTTAAACTCGGTAAACAGATGCTAGAACAATCTGCGCTAGTTTCCAAGCTCTGGCCCTGAGGGACATGATGTCACATGATCTGTGACTAAAGAGAATATGAAAGAGATCTGACCTCTAGAAATGGCCTCACGACCTTGTGACAAGAGAATGTATTCAAAGAGTTTGATGTGCCATCAGCCAGACTTAGATACGCGTTCTTTCGCTTGCACGTCTGCGAGTTTTGGCGGGAGAAATCTTGTCGAACTCTCGCATTTCCTAACCTCCTGACCCTGTCTATTGTATCTGAATGCCAGACAAAGCTCGTACTTAAACATTCACAATAAGATCAAAGCCCTGAGGGAAACATCAGCAGGGTGCGGCTTCAGACAATTACCACTTCAGAACTCATCAATTAAAAAAAGAAATTAATTAAAAGGTCTCTTGAAAAGAAGGTGTGCCGACATTACTGTTGGAGGCCTCATTATGTTGAAATAACAAAAATTATATTGCTGGAGAAGACACTTAACTTTTCCAGATTGGGTTGTGGACCTTGCCCCAGGGCAGTACAGGAGCGCCATAACCCCGTGTGTACTTTACATGAAAGTTGTTCTCTACTTGTACAGACCGACGTACAGCCAAGCAGCTGGCCTTCAGCGCTCCATATGTCTAACTAGTGGAGTGTGTCCCAATTTTACCCGAGCATACGGCTGCAGTTCTGCTTGAATAACGTGTTTGAGGATTTAATACTTGTGTGGATTTGATCCTAATGCTGACGGCAAGCGGCAGAAATAAGATTCCCATTCCTACATGCAAACACATGTAAACACATGTCGACTCTCACCGAGCAGACTGCTAAATCAGGTGGGCATTAAAGGGTTTGTTTATCCCCAAAATAAATGTTGTATTAAAACCTGTATGAGTTTTTTTTCTTGGAATACAAAAGAAGATATTTTGAGAAATGTCTCAGTGGTTTTGTGTCCATATAATGGAAGCGAATAAATAGGGGACAATGTTGTTTGGTTAACAGTGTTCTTCAAAATATATTTTGTGTTCTGCATAATAAAGAAAGTCATACAGGTTTGGAACAACATGAGAGTGAGCAAATGATGAAATACTTTTCAATTTTGGGGGAACTGTCCCTTTAAGACATAAAACTGACATGATGTGTCACCGCATTTTGCATTTGCCCGATTCCAAAGCAAACACTCATATCTACTTTTTATACAATTACTAGATACTTCACCCAAAAATATAAATTTTGTCATAATTTCCTCAAGTTGTTTCAAACCTGTATACATTTTATTGTTCCACCGAACACAAAAGAAGATATTTGGAAGACTGTTTGTAACCAAACAGTTCTGGGACACCATTGACTTTCATAGAAGGAAACTAAACTACTATGGTAGTCAATGGTGCCCCACAACGGTTTGGTTTCCTGCATTTTTCGAAATATCTTCTTTTCTGTTCAATAGAACAAAGTCATTTATACAGATTTAAAACATGAGGGTGACTACATTTTTGGGTGAACGATCTCTTTAAGACATGCTAACAAAGAAAAACATGTAGGTCCTTGAGTTGGTTTTATAAAAAAAATCAGTTTTATAAAAAAAATACAATATAAAGATTTCATTTTATAAAAATTAACAAAATTAACATAATGACAAATATTAAAAAGAGTTTCAACAGACAGTAAAGTTGCTGACATCAAAGTCATTCTCTTATGAAAGTGCTTATGAATCCTCCTGTACTCACAAGCGTATATCCAAATAATCGTCCAATTAAATGTGTGAGAACTTTCCCGCGTAATATCACCCACCTCCATATAAAAACATCCAATCATGTACATTACAAGCTATTGGCTGTGTAAAACAAAGTGTCCAAACCCTTTAATAAATCCCGTCCCAACTTCCAACTTTTTTCGTTTTAGCACATTAGGGAACAGATACTTAACGCTTTGTACCGTTCACAGTTAACAAAAGCTAGTGTCTGCAAGTCTCTCAATGTTCCGCCGTTGTCTCGAGGCGACGCGAGGATCCTCTAACGTACCTTATTAATTCTCTGTTCTTATCTCCTGAAGCTGGCTATCATTACAGTTCTATATATAGAGTCACAGTGGGACTGAGGAAAGATGCACACACACATTAACATTAATGGCTTTGGGCTGTTCTCTGCTCGGGCGTACTGTACAAGTCGACAGCACACACAGATACGAGATCTACACGCGGATAACACAAAGGCTATGTGCGCCTAATACAAGCGTTCTGAGGCAATTAATTTCAAATTAAAAATGCTAATTACAGAAATAAAAAGGTCATTTCTGTTTTCGAAGCTGAACTTAATCTACAACATTTTTGGAGGATTTCGTTTGTTCATCATTTTTTTATTTGAAAGTTCCATGAATATAAAAGTCTATTTTGCTTTTCTTTTGGAAATGAATGGCCGTCTACAGAGATCTTAAGGTGCGAATGTAAACTCCCACTGAGTTTGCTAATGAACAATCACCAGGGACTCTCTGATGGGTATTGTGCGAGAGCAGCTCCTGACGGTAATGTGAATGCGGGATTACAGCGAGCCCTTTGTTACATTATATCCTCCATCTCCTCAATATACATCTTAACCCTCCTTTACATTTGTGATATTTACTAATCACGCACGACTTTTTACTTTTATCCACCACAGCCCATCTAGATTTACAAGTTACTTTTGTTCAGCTATGCCTGACAAGCACGAGATGTTTTTATGGAGCCACTCACAAGCATCCCTGCTCACTCGGGTCTTTAATTGAATACTCCCCTCATCACCGGCCCTCCCTCTGGGTGGCTCCGTAGAGGGGCAGCATATGGAGCTCACCGAGGCAGCGATTTGTTCGCCAGGGCCCTCGAGGGGTTATTTCAGTGCGGGACAAACTATAGAGGCCCGTGTCAGAATGTGACCTCTCCTGCTACCCCTGGGGCTGGACATGCTCATCCATGTGAAAAGCAAAGACAAGTCCAAATCCATTTTACCGGGCTGCTGGACAGATTGGTCGATTCGGAGCAATTTGGTGCGTGCAACTTCACGAGAGCTCTGATCGATTGAGTACGCATGTGTGCATTAAGGTTTAATCATTACATCTACAGTGCGCAAGAGGGATGCTGGAAAGATAAGTGTAAATATGTGTAATACATTTATAGGTTGGTTTTAAACTGTCTGAGAAAAAACTCACGTTTCGTTTAGACAGCACTGCACCGTTTTTAAATCAAATTTGTACGAGAAACAGAGACAGAATGCATCGGCTTTCTGCACCTGCTTGAAGTCAGATAATGTTTTTAAAAGTTAGAATATTAAAACAATATCTTCTGCTATTCCAAATTAACTTGTAACTGTAACGGTTTTGTTGTGCTTTTTAAAGTTATTAAAATTTATAAAAATTAAAACTAAAAAATATTTCTGTTTATTGAAATAAATAAAATATTGGCCTTAAAAATTATCGGAAAAACTCTCAGATATAAACTGAAATAAGTTTAAGGCACGAAAATTATAATAATAATAATACTAAACTAAAGGTAAAGAATCAATAATAATACAAATAATAAGTTACTCTAATATAGCAACGTAAAAAAATTACAAATAAATAATAAAATGACAAAATAATATATCTTTTGCTGAAACTAAATAAACTAATTTACTAAAATCTACAAAATAAAAGCTCATTTAAAATAATAATAAAACTACAATAAAAACAAAAACAAAATTATGACAACCAATGATGTGAATTTGAGGAGATTCTGGCAATCGATGGCAGACAGGTGGGGTGCGGTTCCAATGCTGCTAATGGCAAAGAAATCACACACTTTATCAGACCACCATGGTCAATAATTGAAAAACTACAACCACACCTACACAATAACAGCTGCTGTGTACTAAAACAAAGTATTTAAAACATAAACACAGCACAGCAATAATTCATGATGTCAACATTTTAAGTCGTTGGACACAAAATTGCTGCACGTTCAACATTTGTAACACCAACATTAAGCAATTCTACTTTAAAATGAACATTCCAAGAAACCTCATTGCGCCGCTTGAGCCCGAGGCTATTGGAAAACTGGAAAATGTCTGCTTTCCTGCAATTACTGATGTAATAATCTCAAAGGACTGGGGGTATACTATCATTGTGACAAACATGATCATTTAAATTATTTGCATCCAGGGATAATTAGGAAATATGCACCGATTACACTCACATTAAGCACGTTTCATGTAGAGCTTTACAATACGAAAAAAGGTTAATATGATTTAGATATGTAGCAGCACGGTGGTGCACGATAAAGCTGTTTAAATAATAGTTGGTTCTGAAGCTAAAGCACCACCAGCAGAATCTCAAGAGTACACAGTGGCAGACCAGGCTGCCCTCCTGCAGGCGCGCTGGATGCGGCAGTGTCAGCTGCTATATGTGTCTGCATTGACCAAATCCGGCCTGACAGGCAAGTACTGCATCAAAGCACAACACAACACAAATACATTGGAACGCTGCGATATCTTCATGCATTAGTCAAAATATTGCTATGATTGAACACTAACATACTTAAGCATGATGCAACATCTAAATCAAAGAGAACAGAATATATCTCCAGAGTATGAAATAAGTTATCCGTCTCAGAGGCTGTTCAGTTATGCTTGCCTTCAGATAAAACCGAAAAGGCCAAGTTCACCGATCAAGGCAGTTCTTTAAATGAGAAGTAGATTAGGACCACATGCAGATTAAGCTCATTTGAAGTATAGAAGACCCATCTGGGCATTCATATGAACCCGGGTTTAATTAATCTAATAGTGGAGGATGGGGTAATAAGCACTCAGCATTTTAGCAAGAGATATACGAGAAAAGATAGAAGGAAAGGAGAAACCAGTGGCGGCTCTTTTGAACAGCAGCAAGGTTGAAATAGAGCGTATTGCCTACAGGGAAATTAGCACTGTGTGCACCATGATGAATGGTCCATTGTGTCTTCTAAATGGATAAAAAAATAAAAATGTCTGGCTGAAATTATAAAGTGCTACCCTTTTTATCATCCTGGTGCCCTTGTCCGAGAGTTGCCCTGGGAACATGGTGCAAGAAATGTTTAATGAATGTTGGTGAGCAGGGCATCATCAGCAGGGTTCTAGAAAAGAAACTGTCTGTGGATATTAAAATGGATTTAGGTGCTACTCCAAAGACCTTTGTTCATTTTAATAAATATAAATTATAGAGATGCACTGATCTATTGGCTAATAATCGGCAACGGTCAATAAAAGCCATTTTTCACGCTAACGGCAGAGGCACAGAAAGAAATATTAATATAATCTTCAGAATATGTATCGGCCGATATCACTCTGAATAATTGGTTATCGGTTTTGGTGGAGAAATTTAGTATCAGTGTATCTCTAATAAATTATTTAAGGAAGTATGTAGTTTGTAACCAGCACTTGCTTACAGCTCCAATTTCCTAAAATGACTTTGAAACGGTACTTTTGAAACACATGAAAAAGTCTAAATGAGTTGCGCGACATCAGTTGAACGAATCATACATTCGTATGAATGGATGACCTTCCATCATCTATAAGTATACTTCTGCCTTCTAAGAAAAGGATTGGTGTAAAGGAACTGAGCAGTTCTCTTCCCACACACGTCAGACAGCTCAGACAGTCATGTGTCACCAAACTGACGAGACACACTCTGGTGATAAATGCTTTTTCCAAGGCTTAGTCAAACTCTGTATGTGACGTACGATTCGATTGTGACAGAGACGTATGACAGAGAAATGCCATGCATGCTTGTGTGAACATCTGTTAAAGCAAAATAATGTAAGTGTCAAATTTGTCAAAATACAGCTTATGTATATTCTTCAGTAATTTTGTTTTTGTACTTTTTTGTATTTGCAAAATAGTATTTTTAGTGAATTTTTGGTGGATTTCTGGTAATGCACAACGATGTGTCTTTTTTTATCTAAAATAAAGGTTTGTGTATGTGTTTATGTATTGTATGTAAGTTTGTATGTATATGTACTGTATATGTGTGTGTGTGTCATTCTTTCTGTCTACGTCTATCAAGTGAGATCATTCCCACAGTGCTTCCTAAAGCAAGCCGGGGCTTGTTAAATAATTTAACCCCTGGAGTCAAGCATTGGAACAGCTTGAGTGAGTTGTTTTGGAGGAAAGAGCCCTAAAGTCTGGTGGTCCCCATCTGTGGCTGTCGAGGGTCCCCAGACGACCTCTCATTTAGTGTCCAGAAACAGACCCTCTTCTCGATAATTTGCTTATGCTCCTTACACTTTACAGCCATTAAAGCCAGAAGGGACATCATTCTGAATACACCTAATCCAAAGAAAATGGTAGGATTTGACAAAGATTAAGGAGATTATTCAACATAAGACCCTTTGCTTTAGCAACATGACTATAATATCTGCACAAATCTGAATTATTAACCAGCAAGCGGATAAGATGCATATGGAGGAAATGAAGCACACAAAAATGTTAAGATTATTCTCGTGACAACGCTAATCTGTTGTTAAGACAAAATAATGCAAAAGCAATCTCTTGTAATATTTGTTATAGTGACAATTGTCTAACTATTCGTACAGTGAGCCAGAATACATGAAAAGGGCAAGAAAAGTAACTCTCTTTATTTTAGAGGATTGTCTCCTTATCTCTTTACAGACCTCCTACTCCTAACAAAAGTGAAGCAGATTTTGACAGCTTCCTGGAACTGTCTGGTCTCTTTCTTCAAGACTACGGTCAAAAATGTGAAGCAATTTCCTTCCTGGAGTTCCACGTTCTAATCAAAGGACGGAACTTCACATGGACAGAGCAAAGAAAGATTGAAAAGAAGAACTTGCAAGAACTTGAACGGGGTTGGGGTCATTCTGGGTCGTCAGCGCTCATATTCAGGCACACGTCTCCACTGACCGACACGCAGTGGTCGTTGGCTTAACTGCTTCTGCTGGCTGGTTTCACAGCTGAAACGGATGATGCTTGTGTGCTCTACTTTTTCCTATAGCAGAACGTAATAAGGAGTGGAACTAAGGATGAGACTCCTATGAAAGTGTTGTTGCTCTCGTCGGGGGGCTATATGTTGTGGGGTTTAGAGGGGGTATCCGGCGTGCTTTGGATCTGCAGAAATACAGTAAATTAGATAATCTATGAATAAAAAAGCAGTCAACAGTGGGCCCAATTCAGTCATGTTCTTAAAGGTATTACAATTTACAGACAATTTACACGACACATCCACAACATGTACATACACCCATGAAGGTCTTTTACCAATCTTTACAAGACTTGTCAATGACAAATACATTTTTTATCATGTCATGAGAAAGCAATGCAATATAGGCATTATGTCAGATACCATTCTCTCTTACTTCTTTTAAAGCTGCTTTGCAACAATGCAAAAGTGTGAAAACGCTTTACCTTAAACTGTATGAAATGGTTTCCTTACATGAACTAAAAAGGGTAAAAATTTACATAATTGTAATTTTTAGCTAAATTATAGCATTTTTAACCATTATTAACTATGACTCTTGATTGTCTTAAAAAGATTATCAGTTCACTTTTAAGCAACAGTAATATTTGTACATGTATTTTTTTTGTCATTTTTATCACAGTTTTCCTGTGTCTTTCTGTAATTCTTCCACATTGCTGTTGGATGACTTTATGTCACTCCTGAGGGATTGATCTGTTGAAGAAACAACAGACTCTCTGGAACTGGTCAAAATACAAGAAATGCTGATTAAATCAACATTTGGAATCGTCTTCTTCTGATGCTGTATATGGTTACTTGCTAGCTCTGAGAACTGGGTTTGTGTGTTGTTGGTTTTTTTGGTGACCTAGTAAACACAATTGAGGAAGCTCTGTGTTGCTGTGTTTCTATACGTGAATGAGTGTGCATCACCTCTAGTACAGATGGGCTGTGTGGGTGTACTCAGCTGGGTTTCCGCGATAGGCTCTTTCCAGCGTGCTCAACTGTGTCTGTTTCACACATCAAAGCGCTGTCATAGAGGTCAGATAGACAGGAAGTGTGCAGTTATACAGGTCTCTTAACCTCGGCTCTCGCTCTCTGCTGTGTTTTGTAGTGCACTTACAGTAGGGTGTGTGGTCAACTGATAAACAGCACTGCTCGTTTGCTAAATTATTAAAAGCCATTTGAACAGCAGGATTGGAAGAGACTACAGGCACACAGAGATGTAAAAAATAGCCACTCTTATACCTTAAGAGGTTTTACAGTGAATGCTTCAATATGAAAACTATGGATAAAACAAGTACCGTCAAAAGCCTTTGCCCCTTTAGTTAGTTAGTTCTTTATTGTCATTGCATGTTACAATACAATGAAATTCTGAACTTGTAATGTGAGTGTAAATGGAAGAAACTGTAACACTAAGATTGTTTAGACTGGGAGTCAAACAATCCTTGGCACCTCTTTACATTGGCTAATAATATATTTATAATGATATAAAGCCTGTGAGGGGTAGGTTTAATCATTTAATTATAAATCTGTTTAAAGATTGATTATTTATTAATTAAAAATACATCTTAATTTACACATTTATATTGTAATATAACTACAACGTCATTCAGTGGTGGTCCGTTTACACTATTTTTGTAAATGTTAATTTTCTGTCTCAGATCATATATCCAAATTGAGTTTTTTTCCAGGTCAGGGAGAATTAGTTTCTGCTGGATCGCTCAATAAATAATCAGGTATGCTGTATATATGAATCCTGTCCTGCGGTGTAATTCAGAGAGGATCATCTGTTTAGCCTCATGTTGGAGGTTAAAGATATTCGTTCTGATGAGAATGGATGATGTTTACCGCAGTGAGCGACCAAACCTAGTGGGTCAGCCGCACTAATCCATTCATCTGTCAGCCATAGAACCGTTTGATTGACTCAGCAGAGGTCATTTTCTGCATTGCCCTTGTCTGACTATAAGAACAACTACCACTTCACTACTTACTAGACTATACTTATAAACTACTCTTTTAAAGGCATTAAAGAGATCACCAAATTATAATAAAAATGGTCTTTTAGTCAGCCACATGTCATTCATAACATGTATATGATTCTTAACTGTGCAGAACACAAAAGAAGTCTGTTCAAAAACTCCCCTGTTTCCCACTACGAAGGTAAGGGTTAGGATTAGGTGTGGGGGCGGGATTTAGAGATAGGAACCAATCACAAAGCAGCATCCTAAGTGAATGAACCAATCAGAAGTAGGGGAGTCAAAATCTCACGGGGAGCCGAATTTCGGTACAACACCGCCACTCAAACTGCTCGCAACAAGTGTCAGACTGAGTTATTTTCGCAATTTATTACAATTTATAAGTGTTTTTCCTTTATGTGTTAACGCACAGCCACATCTTTTTTATTACTGCGGAGAAAGACTTAAATACGCCATTCATTTTGGTCATACAAATAAGACTAATACATGATTCGAAACTGTGATTGGTCTACTTTTATTTGTGTGTACTCATTATCTACAGAATGTTTTGCTTTTGTAAAACAGAGAAAATATACAGGCTGTGCTTTCAGCCGTCTCTCCGCGTGCATCTTTCTGAAACGCATCATTAAAACTCTGCGAATACTCATCATAGAAACGTAAAGTGTCTACTTTTAAATGATCCAATTCATATTTTCGGATTATATACTATGTATGAAAGTAATGACAGTGCCCAGGGGCCCTTGACTACCATGAGCCCGAGGGGGCCCTGAGTTTCAAGGTTGCGCCATCCAGTTTGGTACATAGAACCAAACAACAATGAAAACATATGTTTATATTTGTTTAATATATGGGTATATATGGGTATATAGTCTGATACAGAGTTTAAAACATCACCGAAAAACGGCACAGTTTGCTTCGTAAACATTTCCAGACTCCGGCTTTAACCACCACGAGAACTCATCGTTCTAGCCATTTTTATTAAACTTGCATTTAAACAATTTAAACTAGCTAGGACACCGCAAACTAGCTGTACTTCAACCTGTATTCTGTGACCTCAGTTCTCTCTGAAAAAATCTTAGGTCTGTTCAATGATTTTAAACTAATTTGGTCCGTCAGACGGAAAAATTTTGTTGCGGAAATGTGACCAAAATATTTAAGACCCATAGAAACTGAATTTAATACTTTTTAAGACTTTTAAAGGCCTTATATTGGGAAAACTTTATTTAAGACGTTTTAAGACTTTTTAAGGACATGCGGATAACCTTTTATATAACTGTGACTGCGCAGCTAAGGGAAAGAACGGAAAAATTGTGGGAGGGGGACCCTTGGTGGTAACTCCCCCCGGGGCCTATGAATTCATAATCCGTCCCTGACAATGCCACAATAAAACAGCAATAATCTTCGTTAAATATGTTGATTGAACTATTGTTTGTTTATTTCCTTACTATTTACCATGGTGTTACTATAGTAAACGTGTAGTAACCATGGTTTTTGGGCAACATTTTTGTCAGAGCTCTTGTTATTCTTAATTTTGAACATATTTTTCATTTTTACACCATATATATCGGTTCAAAATATCAGTTATCGATCTACTTGACCTGTAATAATCGATATCGACATCGGCCCTGAAAAACACATATCGGTCAACCTCTAGTTTGAATGACACGAGGGTGAATAAACGATGACAACATTTTATTTTATTTGACCATTTTTATGTCCATTGGAACAGAAGCCGCACATTACAGAACCAAAATAACTTTTATACAGAATAAACTACTCTCGTTTCTTTTGAGATTTTACCATGTTAACAATGTGTCTTTTGGCTGTTATATTTCTTTTCATAAACATAAAAAACCCTCTGAATTTCCATCACAAGCCACATGAAGTGTTTTTCCCTAGAGTGCACCTATGTATGTGTGTGCATGTGTGCTCAACACAGATTCCAAAGACATGTGACAATGTGTCTTGATGTGTAAATTACCATCAATTGTGAGAACGCAATCTCTAATCACTTCCTTAACATACTTAATGTGTTCCTATAGCGACCGGATAAGTGACACAATAAGCCCAGTGGGTGGACCTCTACAATAGGTCCTCTGTATTTCATGAAGAGAGCGCAAATATGTGAAGTCGTAGATGGACTACTGGAAAATGAATATACAAATTTGCCTTTAATCAGCATTTCTATACACTCTAAAAGTGCAGGGTTATTTTTAACTAAGCGTTGGGTCTAAAAGAAACCGTTGGGTTGAAAATTAAACAACACTGGGTTGAAATAACCCTGAATTTTTTGTGTGTGTGTACAGTTTTGTCCATTCCATTCCAACAGCTATTGCAACAATAGTTTTTGCAACTAACAATAGTTTTTGTTGCAAAAAAGTAACAATGTCCAAGCCTTTATCTTGCCTTTAAAGCCAACATTAAATCAAAATTGACACTGCTCACTTAATAAAATCGTATGAATCTGCACAGCTAATACCAAAATTCAAATGCATATACAAAGTTATTACCACCATGCATTATCGACATACCCAAGCTTCTCTTGCATAGATGCAAATAATCTTCTCCACCTGTTTCCCAGCCCATATCACAACACTACAGATATGTCTGGAGTCTCTCCTAAAGCGTGACCTCTTGACCTAGCCTTAGTGTGGTCTCATGGGTGGGATAAAACAGTGGCGGGGGGAAGTGTGTAGCACCATTGTGTTAACCAACAATCAGCTTTCACCAGAGACTTTTCACAGTCTGTGTGTAACACCAGCTATGTCATTTAACCCACTAAAGACTAACACATTAAACCAACAGTATCAGTGACACATTTATGCAGGTGCTAGCCAAAACCTACAGTGGTCAGGAAAACCAATCGCACTCCTGAATTTGATAAATACAGTGCGATAACAACGCCACTATTTATTAAAACCGAAGCATTTCTTTTATATTAAAACTCTGCAAATAAATGATGTCTTGACTGACAGCCGATACAAATTGTAGTGCCCGCACTATCACGAGTCGTTCCAGGCCATATCATAAAATATTCATGCGGCACCAACATGCGCCAGCCGCGGCACAAGGAGCAGTCCACCTTTTATGCGCTGTGGCCATATTTTCCATGAATGCAAATGGTCTCTAATTGTTTCTGTGAGAAAAGACATACTTCGTTCTACAGATGGGTGCATTCATGCAGCACCGTCTCAATGGCAACATTTGGCTAATGGCGCACAAATATCATCCTGGCAAAGGAAAGGAGAGAGAGAAAGAAACTGATTTAAGACTGTAATAAATGCTGGAGTATCCGCCGCAATTAACAGTTGTTTTACGCGGCAAGATTTTCTTTTCTATGGAGGCTAATTATAAGAGAGAGAATCGCTTCTCAGCATAGGGAGATATAATAAACTGTGATGAGCCCACAGGCATTCTCCTGGGCTGCCTCCATGTGATCTGAACTGACTCGGAGTCAGGTTACTCCGGCTGACTCCAAACCAGTGCAATCGCCACTCGTGCAGCAAAATGTGTGTGCGGATCTTGAATGCCACGGGACAATGGCACTAAAAATGGATACTATGAATCTGTAATTCCATGACCTACTACGGAAAATGGACTGTGTGTTTCAAACTAATTTTATGAGTAATGTAGCCACAAATAAAATTTTGGCCAAATTAACCCTTGTAAAAACTTTACTGTCCGACCACTAATATTGGGACTGGGTTTATACCTTTTTATATCACTAATGCGTCTCTAATAAAGCACCGGGTTCGGATTCAAAATCTATGCAGAGAGTTAATGCAAAGTGGCAGATGGTTTCATTCCAGGGTAGTGCCCTCTTATTTCTTTGCTTATGACCTCATAGGTGAGAGCACAGCTGCTTGAGTTTCATCTATTTGACCTATGAAGAGTGACACACTCTTTCAGGCACAGTATATTTTGAAATTACATAAACACTGGGGTTTATTCATGTTTATCTGTGCTAACCGAGAGTGCCGTGACATTGATCTATTGATTCCAAATTAAATAGTTGTGTTTATATAATACGTCTGGGTGTGTCTATATGTATACGTATGTGTATATGTATATGTAAATGCACACACATACATTTACAGTATATATAATAAATAATAAAAAAGATATAAATAGATAATAGATTATAATTTTTATTTTGTATAAATATACTGTAAATATACTGTTTTACACATATTTCTTAAATATATATCAATACAGGTATATTTATATATACACACACAAACACACACACACACACACTAATACACGTATTATATAAACACAAACATTTATTTTGGAATAGACTAGATATAGGAATAGATCCTTAGAGACCACTATTTAAAAATGACTAAACATACATTTTATAAATGGTGTTGTGCTGTTAAAAATATCTTAACATATTTGGCCCCTAAAAAAGTAAGACCGAACAATCAATTGAACATACTGTACTGTACTGTACGTCTCCTTCTCACAGACTTGATTTTGTTCAACTAAAATTTAATTTGGTGTCTAGTCTGACTAAGGTCTAACATACACTGGAGAACATTGTGTAACAAAGGTTATGTTGGGACGCTGGGTGCATACACAGACACACACGCATAATTGCTCATGAACACGCCCTCATTTTACCTGTACGGATTAAGTGGACACCTGGGAGAGTTCAGACAACATTGTTCAGACAACACCTGTCAAGTTCTTCGAATCATGGCTGTGCTTTCTTTCATACCCAGGTGGCCATACAAACACAGACACCCATGTGGGGAGTGTCCTAAAAATAACATGTGCCTCTCACTAGTTATTCAAGTCAGATTTTATGAAAACAAAGTGCTTTGGGGAAGTTAAATGCTTTCTACAGACCGGAATACTGTTTGTTGACTATCATTTCCATTAAAAAATGCCATTAGATTAAGTAAGCACGTGTGTGACTATTTATGAGTAAACAACTCCCCTAACCGGTTACATAATTAGAAGTGATGAGGTAAAGCGTACCAGCTTACCACCAAGTCAGCAAACACATCTATAAAGGACCATGCAGCACATTCATCATGCACCGACACGCTTATTTTACCAGAGACCCTCAACCCTCTCTCCATACACATGTATGCATTGATATGACACATAATCATAGACACACAGTGTAGCATTACAGCAGTCATTAACCAGACATGTGCCTCGTGTACACTTAGAACTTTGACCTTCAACACGCGTCCTACTTTGCGTTACTCTACCCTTCTAGTACACCACCAGATCTTACCCCAAGTATACACTTAATCCAGTGAAATGTTTCACAGAGGCCCCCTGAGGACTATTTGTTGCTACTCTCAAGTCAACTTTTTATAATGTAGGTGTTTAAAAAACAGTTCAACAGCAAGAGCTGTACTGATCTAAAGATTATTGACTGAGTCTTGTTCTCACCACAGCCAATTTCTTGCATAAAAGAGCTGTGCTAGTTTTCTTAGCAGAGGCTTTAGAGTTGTATACCAGTAAGTTAGAAACTCAAATAAAATGTATATTTTCATGTAATAAACTGAGTAAAGTTTCTTTGTAGTCTTGATCAGCCCATCAGGGTTTACTTAGCAACAATGCATACGTATCAGAGTTATTATATATATTTTATTTAGTTTTGTAATTTGTCTTTTTATTTAGTTTAGTTCGAGTGCATAAATAGTTTTGATTTCGTTTTTTAAAAACTTACTTTTAGTTTTTATCTAGTTTTAGTATTTTTTTTGTCTATAGCGTAATATCTTGGTAAAAATGTACATACACCTTGTCAAATCTCTAAATGTAAAAAATATAATAAAAAAAAAAAAGTTTGTCGACTTGAGCATCACTGAACGTTTAAAAGTTTGCACGTTTTGTCATTGTTGTGTATGAGTCTCATAAATGGTCTCATTGTGGAAAGATGGACAATTGTGTATATAACTGAACACACACACATACATCTAAAATGCGTCTAAAATTTGTGATATTTTTATTAGCGTTTTAAACAAAACACAAATACATCATGTGAACTTCTTAAATGCATTGTCAAGTTCGTTGGATTCTTACCCTTTAGTTAAGTCCCACAAATGCTACTATCGCTTCTGATCACCATGGACTTGCTGTTGTTTGAAGCAGAATCGTATTTAAAAAATCCCAAATTGTTTTTCCTACCTACTACCTTTGCCATCTCTTCCAGCGCCATTGCTTCGCCGCTGGGCCGGTCAGAAGTTAATAGTTCGTCTGCCACCTACGGGTCATTAATAATCCAGCAATATCTGCTTATAACACGAGTCACTCCATGTTCAACTGCCAATTCAACACAATTTAAAATACAAAAACGAAAGATTTGTTTTACTACATTTTATTTATTTTTCGTTCGTTTTGTAGGTGCACATTTTAGTTACAGTGTAGTTTTCGGGGTTTTTTTCACACAGTTTATTCTTTAGTTAACGAAAATGTTCTTACACTTATAGTTTAAGTTTTCATGATAGTTTTGGTTTACGATAATAACCCTTATACGTTTATTTGTTTCAGTGACTATCGACTCATCTATCCGAGGCTGGTCCAGTATGAAATTTACTGGCATCTAGTGGTGAGGTTCCAATTTACAACCAACGGCTCACTCAACCCCTCCCCCTCCCTTTCGAAGCACTATGGTGGCTGACACAGAACTAAGATGTTGTCACGTTTTCGCTTCTTTGCCGAAGGAGATAACATATTTACGCAACACGCTCTGTAGAGCAGTTTGTCCATTTAGGGATACAGTAGAAACAACAAGCAAGGGGACCCATAGTGTGTGTAAATAGGAATAGCTCATTCTAAGATAATAAAAACATAACACTTCATTATGTATATTATATTGCGTTTCTGTGAATAGATCCTCCAAAAAATTACACAAAGCGATCTTATCACCATCTTCAACACCCCCATCAAACATCTCATATACAGTTATGTTGTCATGACAACACATTGACCGACAACAATGCCTAGATACCAATCCAGTGTAAATCTAATGTGTAAAAAAGTCTATTATGCCCGTTGCTAAGGAAAAGCCACAGCACCGGATGACTCAAGATCTCGTAACGCCCACTTTTATAGAACCAGATTATAACTTGTAGATAGCATGATTCATGGAGCCCACTCCGCCCCTCTCCTCGTGCATAACTAATGACACAAGTGCAGGTAGATAAAGGGGGCGGAGCCTATAGGTTGGCTGGGGAGTTCATGCTGAGCGATCGTGTAACAGCTGAGTCATTCTCCAGCAGTGAGTGAAGACTACACACAGTGCTGAGGTGGGTGTGCAGATGACTCACAGAAGATGAGTTACAGATGAAAGAACAGTTTATCGCCACCATCTCCCTGTTCAGTTACAGTAAAACGCTGAGTGTGTGTCTGTTTACGGCAAAACAAATCGGCAAGAAATATATGTGACATATACTACGTACAAAAGGGTCTGCAAAGGAAGGCTGTAAAATGCTTAGGGTTTTAGTATAATACTATAAAACAACGATTGATGTTTTCTTGTAAGACACTTGAGATACAGCCTCTATATTAGGTTCAGGTCAGTGTGGTCTATAATGGCCTAAAAGCTGCTGGGCTCAGAGGTTGTAGATGAATAGTAATTTCCTATCAGTGGACTGAGAGAAGGCATTTAAGTTCAGTGTCGCCTATTTCTTTTTCTGCCGGATTACTGGAACATTGGCCACAGTGGAACAAAACAACTTCATCTTCTTAAATATGAGAACTTTCTGAACAAGATGAATCACAGCCATGTGTGCCAAGAAGCACATGAGTGATTATTCCAGCGGCTGCTGTTTTGACAAAGAGAGAAATGAAGTCATGTGTGTAGAAACAGTTACGTCAGAGTCGACCCGTGTAGATCTCCAGCTAAGCTCTGCGAGAGTTGAGGTGCGGCTTGAAAACATCTATTACATTATTCTCAACACTTTTGGGTGTATATGGTTAACTCAGTAATGGAAAATGACTGTTTTAATTACCCAAAAGGAATCAGACCTGATTTGTGGCTACAGATGATATCAAACAAAACAAGTCCTCTGGGACTGTACATACAGAGATAAACACAGCTTGTGCATCTAAAAACACATATGGTCTATAAATAAATCAATGAATCTCATAAAACATTACCAGGATAAAATATAATCCCTAATATTCAGATTTATTTTTTTACATTTTTCATCAAGAGTTATGTATTTAAATAATTTATTTGTTGAAAAAATCTGCATCCTCATGACAAAAAAAATCCAAATTAATTCTATATGATTTTTCTTTTGGGGAATGATTTCGGATAGGATTTAATCAGGACAGAATTCTGATTGTGAGATATTATCTGTGTACACTTTAAAATTGGTTAATTTGAACCCAGCTTTGAGTAAAAAACGGACAAACCCAGACGTCGGGTTGTAAGTTAACCTGTGCTGGGTTGTTTCAACCCAAATGCTGGTTTGGTTTAACACATGTTGGGTCAATTTGAAATCCTTTCTGTGTTTATTTAACCTAACGTCTGGGTTTGATAATAATAATTATTAAAAAAACATTTTATTTAAGGCGCCTTTCAGGGCACTCAAGGACACCGTATATTGTTTCTCCCTATTTGACCCAAAGCTGGGCTGAAATTAAAAAGAGACACCAGACACATTCTGAACATTCAAAATCAACGGAAGTACTATAATTAAACTTTTAATTTCTGTGTGTGCATCAAAAAATCCGTAAAAAATAATTTAATGGTTGTAGTACATACTACGACAAGTGTACATCCAGAATCTCCACAAATATTATGAGGCAAGGGAATCCTAGGAGCTGTACACACACATACAACAAACACACACCTGTTGCATGTGTAGCAACCTCATCAGCACCAGTAAACATTCCCAAAATGAATTGGAAACTCTCATAAGCTGAGTACCTCATTCTCTCTAGGATGTGCATTTGGATGTGATTACTGCGCGGTTCTCTCTGTTCCATTTCACCGTGTGCGACTCTGATTTGACAGGTGGGAGGTGTAGTGTCACGATCCTGCAGGGAGCGGTAATCGCTCTCTATATACAGCACCGATGATACAGACGATGAGACACTGTTCATTGGCAACTCCGCTGCCAGATCTGAGTCATGAGAGAGAACGGTGTCCCACTAAGCAGTGGGAGAAATGCGGTGACCTCATTCTGAGTCACACCGCCCGTACCCTGACCGAGCCTCCGCCAGCGTGAGCTTCTGCACAGGAGGCCAGATCATCGATAACCCAGATGCAGCTAATACTTACACAATCTGATTTTGCAGGTCAGATCATTTCAGTTTAATGTTCACTGCGGGGCCAAAACCTGGCGGGGATTTTGTCTTAAGACGATTAAAAGCTGATTATTTGCTTAAACCATTGAGTTTTTTGAGAAATAAAGACTAAAATGATTTGGTTTTTGGACTTTACAGCTGTTTTTGAGGTTGGTTTTATTTTGAATTTTTTTATTATTAATTTTACTAGAATTTTTTTTATTTTAATTCCCACAGCAATGAGTCAAGCCTTAGCCAATTGTATGCTAACAAACCCACGGCGCACCACTCAAGTACACAGTGTTCAAGAGACCAGGATCAGTTTGGCTGTTTGCCTCATGACTTCTCCGAGTTTAGGTCGCCTAGCAACCGCTCCCCTGCTATTTGAATTTTCATGCATCACTATGTCTGCAATGATGTCACAGTTGCCCTGGCAACCATATGCCCGACTTATTGTGACACTTGCACTCTAAAGTATCTGTCCATGGGCTATTGACATTTCCAGAGGATCCTGAATTAAAACATGGTGCATGTTGACACTCAAGATAATTATATTCTATCCAGAGGAAATGTAAAATAAATACCAAAATAATGAGCTGTTATAAAATGAAAGATGCCTCTTAGCATGCATTATGCTTTTGTCTTTATATTGACTCTGTCCAAATAAACCCTACAAAATAGCTCCATTACAATTCCCTGTTTACGCACACTGCCAAAAAGTGAAGCATTGTTATAATCACGCAAATGACCAGTGCTGCAGTCAGTCAGAAAACCACAGGATTGAGCTAAATATAGAGCAGAATGAACAAACCCACAGGCCTTTATATAGCTCCAGAGACACTAAGCCTGTCTCTGGTTGAGTTCATCTTTTTATTTCCATTTCCCTGATTCAAAAGATCATTTTCAATCTGGCATGACCCCAGTTTTACCTAAATCACAATCACTTTGTTAATCCCTATACAAACATAAATGCTTCTCCTACAACACTAATAAAACTAAATTGGCTATTAAGAGAGCCAAGTAATAAAGTCATAACCTGGTCATAAGACACAAGGCTTTTGTGTCATGCAGTTTCCAACATCCTGACCTTTAAACTACATCCAGACAGGGAGATTGATTAGGTGCCTGTCTGCTCTCAGCAGGGGTACAGCATGCATGCTGCTACTGGTGAATGGCACCCAAGCACTTCGGTGCACTTCCAACAGCCCAAGGTATAATATTCACTGACCTGAACGTACAAACACAGAACATCTCGTTTTGGTACAAACCCGACACGATGCTTCCGTTCACCTCCCTCGAGAGGGTAAATATTGATGACTGGGTCAGTTAGGAGTCGTGGCGACCAGAGCAAGGAAAAAAGCAATAATCTGTCTGCATCATTGCCTTGCCATGAGATAATCTGTCTAGATCAGAATGTACAGTACAATGAGGCTGTGCTACGGCCGGGGAAAGCCAAGCAGGCTGGATACAGGCAGGAAGCTGGTGTCTCCTGCCAGTTCGCCAGCTCCCACAAGACTACACTGCCCTCTGGGACACAGTCCCAGAGCAAATGAGAAAAAAAGAGATGAACACCCACAGGTGAAGAATAATTTAAAGGGACAGTACATTTAAAACGAAGTTCTGCCATTATTTACTTACCTTCATTATGTATAGATATTTAGTTCTTAAACTATCTATCAAGACCAACAAAATTGAACCGTATCTGTAACAAGCTGTAAACAGTGCACTATTTAATCAATATATCTTCATATACATTTCTAAAAATTTACTAAATCTCTGTTCTGTTGAACACAAAATAATATATTTGAAAGAATGTTGGAACGCCAACAGTTCTGGGGCACTTTTGACTACCATTGTAATTTTTCCCTACTATGGTAGTCAATGGTGGCAAATAACTGTTCGGTTACAAGCATTCTTCCAAATATCTTAATTTATATTATCTATAAATGTATACAGATTTGGAACAATTTGACGGTGAGTAAATGATGACAGAATTTAAATTTTGGGGTAAACTGGGTGAACTTAATGTAAATAAATTGTAATGTAAATGTTTTAGGGGACAAGGAATTTATTTGTATTACATACTGTATATTTCTTTATGTATACTTCTTTATTTATTATTTACTATATATATATTATAATCCATTACACCCAACAGTGGTGAGTAATGAACACATGCCGGCGGTCCAACAATCATAAATTAGTATACTAAATTGTAATGTTTCCCAGAAAATAAAGGAGTTAATCTCAGGCAGGGTATTAGGTAACATCAAGACAAAAAATTACATTTACCACACAGCAGGCTGTCCACACAGCACTTCTCCAAGATCATGTGACCAAACACTCGTGTGGAATTCAGAGCGCTGTGTAACGTGACGGGTGATTTGTATATGAGGCCTGGAGATTGCTGACAGAAGAACAAACTCATTCATTGCCTTCTCATACGCTGACATGCTGCCAAGCTCACATACAACAACACATTGAAATGTGCAATTAAGTTATTACGACAATACAGAAGTGCAACGTGATGTTTTATAAAACCATGCTTTAACTGCATCACCAATGATGAACCAGGCAATGGTAATTTGATAAACAGCAGTGCAAACGTGCAAACAGATCATGCTATACACACAAAGAGATTTAAGAAGATCATGTGGATTATCTCATAAACACTTCAAGATGATTTTACTACTGTGTCTTTAAGACTTTTGTAAGTAGATATCTGTTTTGTCCTAAATAGCAAGGGCGGGCTAGATCTACTACGGCTTATGTTTTTGATACATTGGCAGCACTAATGGGAAATTCCTGCACTCTGTGGCTGTGAAAACCAGTGTGTACAGCAGGCACTCCCAACCCCATTCCATGAGAGACATTTGTAGTGATGTCACAGTCAGCCTCTCCCTGATCATAACAATGTGAAAAATCCTGCATTAGGCCTGTATAAATGTCAGTAAGATAACATAAATCTATGTGGGACCATTTCTATAGTCGAAACTTCACACCATTTTCAAGGTCGGGAAAATCTAGGTTTCTTTAAATGGTAGAAAAAATGTACACTAGGCTTCGGAAATGTCCATGGGAGTTTCCATTGCAAAGTAATTCAAGAGGCATAACAGGGCTATCCCCTCTGCACACTGCCAATAAATCCAAGCATGCACATTGGGGAAGTACAGTTAGCAGATCTTGGTCCCTGTAGCTCAGAATAAAAAGTGCAAATCACATCTAGATTTTGTTAACCTACAAACAATGTCAGTGAACTTAATACTTAGTTTTGACAGCGTTTTGAATTACAAGAATCTCTTTGCATGCTCTTGAATAAGTGCTTTAACAACTTGCTTAAATGTATAGTTCAAAATTCTGATAGTTCAAATTCTGTCATCGTTTCCTCACCCTCTTGTCATTTTAAACGTGTTTGACTGAAGCGATACCCATTCACTTGTAGTGTATAGACACAAAACCAATGCAAGTCAATGGGTACTGCTGTTGTTTGGTTACAAACATTCTTCGACATGCTGACCTGATGAAATAACAAGACAGAATATTCCTTTCTGGATAAACTATCCCTTTAAGCATGTGTAATTTGATTTGAGTAAATAAAGATAAGCTATGTACAATGTACAGCAATGTACGATTATTAGAAAAAAAGCAATACTGAAGCCCAACCCCTAACATCACTGGCGCGAAAGCAAATCATGCAATAATGTAAAAATGAGATCGTAAAAAAATTGCCAAAATTAGCCATATCGTAATATAGTTACGTTTGTTGCCATGAGATTGTTTTGGTTGGGCTCAGGAGAATTCGTGAAAGTTTCTGTCACTTTTTTGGGAAAAATCTGCGGAATGCATTAATTACAGCACACAACCTTTCTGTCGAAAATATCCAAATAACACAAAATAATTCATAAACAAGCATGCAACCATTGAATTTAGTTGAATTATCTGAATGATGCTCCGTCCAATTCTGCTACACCGTAAACTACTTTTTCCAACAGGTCGACGAGAGGCCAGTTTAGGAAATTGAAAGGGTGAAAGCAGGGAAAGGCAGTGAATTGTACAGTACAGTGATTCTGGGAGGTTCAACTTCATACAGAAGCCCTGGATGAGACCATCTTCATTCTATTAGAGACAGACAAAGAGCGGGAGAGAGAAAACAGTGAGCTCTCACGTGATACCATGTGAGTCCGGCTCCAGCAGGGAGTAAGCGAGGGAGTGAGAGAGCCTGGCTGAGAACGAGAGAGAGATCTGCTTTATGTAAGTGTCTGCTGTGATGTTAGCAGGACTCACATGCTGATGTTGTGGTCTCCACTAACCAGGCTGACTGTGGGATGACCTTCTCTCCTCCTCTTCCTGCCCCTGCTCCCTTCTTCACCCCTAGCACGCTGCAGGGTGTGCATATTTGTGCACGTGTATCAGGGCTGGGGGGAGATGAGGTGGACATATATAAATATGAGATAATCTAATGTATTTATGAAGTCTAAACAGTATTTATATGGTACTTAACTTCAATAGATAAATTAACACTAAATTTAACAAAAACTAAACAAATCATTTATTTGCTGAACTGTAAACGAGTTTGAATTTACCAATCATTTAAACAAGTAATTGTATTTTTTCTTTTCAATCAAAATTACAGGAATGCTGTTTTGGATCGCTCCCTTAAATTTTACCCTTGGGGTATATATACAACATCTGTATAAAAAAAAGATCTTAGGCCTTGACTTTGCATTAAGAATGCTGAAAGAATAGGCCTGTGTCCAGTTTACTCCCACTCCACACACACATACTTACACGCACGCACCCTTTCTGAACCCCAGCCTTCCCCCTCACCAGCACAGGGCAGCTGGCAAAACACAAAGAGGAGAAGTGTGCAACTGGTGCGATAAAGCCGGGAACATCTTGTCGTGTCGTCGTCAGCAGAACACATTCTCCACACAATAAATCACGAGCTCAGCTCGCCCCCCACCCAAGACATCACCACTGGAGACCCTCCCGACACTTTTACATTCCCAAGATGGGTCCAGCACTGCCTTTTAGAGTCACAAAGAGACAAAACAATTCCATTCACTACCCCCCTCAGGTTTTTTCTTGGTATCTCACGCGGGACCTTAAGCCTCTTTCTCTTCAACACTCTTGCATTCTCGTTCTCTGGATAAAAAATTATGCAACATTGTCTTGTAAAGAAAGTAAAACAGATGGGTGTGTTTTTATAGCTTCAATCTGTTTTGATGTATGGACGGTTTCATCTTAACAACATAAACAAACGTTAATGCGCACTTTTGTGTCCCCAACTGAACTTCCGGTACACATTCACAAACTATAAAGTGCCTGTAGATTATTTCTGATAACAATCAAAAGAAACAGAGAAGAACCGTTACTTGTCTAAACTTGTCTCTCCAATATTTTGAATTTAGACTCCGATACCAAGCCCAACCGCTAGATGTCAATGTACCATACGATTTGTTTAAATGCGACCAAATACAGGACCCATTAAACAAATTGTTTATTTAATAAACGAACATACAATAAAATAATAATATAAATTAATATTAACATAAATTCTATATAAATAGTTATATTATTAGCCACTAGCCAAACACAACTGGAAGTTAACTGAGGGTCAGGCGCACAAGCGTCCGATGAAACAGTCTAGCTTAAGTCTTATTTGACTGATTAGACATGAAGTGAAGGAGGGGAAGTTGAATGCTGAATAAACAAAGTGGCGAAAATTTTACTTTAAAATAAAAAAAAATGTTCCTTTAAAATACAGTAACCTATTCACTGTAAAACAAACAAGCCACAAACAAGCCACTTAAAGGTTAACATTTACATGTTCTCACCCTTGTGTTATTTCTAACATTACTTTGTTGACTTTCTTTTATCTGTGGAACACAAAAATTGTTGTTTAGTTGTTTAAAAATGTTTGAGCCATAAAGGAAAAAGCACCATGAAACTAGTTCACATTACTTCTGTGTGGTTTAAAACTCTAAAACTAAATGATAACTTTTTATGTGAACCATCCCTTCAAAAGAACCATAAATAAGGATTGTATGTTTTTACGCATCCATTCGATCAATCAGACAGCAAGATGGATCGAGCACTCGAGTATTGCAGCATGTTCCTGAGTGCTGGGTGCTCGTAGACCCGTTCTGTGAATCCTCCGAGGACACTGGTGCAAAGTCTGCCGCTGTCTGGCTGTTCCCATGGCAACGACCAGGTGAGCAGACAGGCTGGAGAACACGGCGAGAACATATGACTCTCTCCACATGCTCAGACACCCTGAAAGACAGACGCGCAAACAGCTTTGTCGCTCAAGATATGTCAGAGAAATACACAGCGTGAGCATCTGCACTAACCACAATGTACTTAAACAAAAGAACTTCTACCTCACAAACACACCTGGGCGTTATGACATACGCTGAGGTGAGTTCAGTTGACTATGCATGCGCGTGCAAATATGTGCATCAGAAATGCATTTTATTTTAGAATGTGCACACACAGCATCTCCCTGCGACTGCTAACTAACATTCACGAGGCGACGTGTGCTGCATTGGTTTGGATGGAAAGACAGGGAGAGGGAGAGAGGGGAGAGAGAGAGAGAGAGAGAGAGAGAGGAGAGAAGGCGGGGCCATCTGCCTGGGGACTGGAGCTCAGAGGTGTCATGAAGTCTGAACATCATGTAACAAACAGAACTCTGACGGCAAGGAGAGAGTGGGAGAAAGAGAAGCAAAGAGGATAATTAGCTACCGTAAAAAATAGTCTTTGGCATCCATGAGTTCTTTTCCCATTGCTGAATATAGCAAAGAAGTCAATTAGATGTTTCTCTGTCTTACCTCAGTTTGTCTAAGCACAGTAAAATCTCATCATTTGAGGTATTTCTTTGCACTATTTTACGAAGCATGCTTTTTTCAAGCATTTAAACAGAAAAAAATAAGAAAATTATTACAAAACTGAGTTGTACGTTGATCTAACAATCAATGCAACGTTAAAGGTCTTGTGCTAAAGGTTGAGAAACTACAAGAACTTCTTTGAATACTAATAAAATAATATTTCTTTAAAGCTATTGAAATTTTTAACTATTAATAATTAGATATGACAAAATATATAGAGAATTATTCTGGCCACAATAATTGTGTAGTGAAAGATATGTACCAGGGATGCATATGTATCTGAGGGATGTCAAAATCTGCATATAAAGCCTTGCAAATATAGCAAGACATATATACAATGTGATGAAGTTCAAAATCATCCATCTTCATTAGAGCCCGTCAGCGTGTGTCAGATTTTCGTAAACTAGCAGCTGACGCGTGGCTATTTAATTCATAATAAATGATGTGCTGAACGTGTATCTCCGCTTTGCATTATTTATTGATGGAATTCTCTTTGCGTCTGCTACCATAACTGGTACGAGGAGCCGCCAAAGCACCAGCCGAGGAAATGCGCTCGCAGTGACTCCCTATAGCAGCGGGGTCAGAGAACAGTGCAGCGTTCACTCTCGGCTTAGGTTTCAAAGACACATGTGGTTCAGGAAATCCCATCGGATCCCATCGGACTGTGACTAATTCAAAGCCAGGGGACAAATATTGGCCTGTGATTTCGACGAATTTCACCAAAGGCCAGTGGAAAGGGGGTGGTCTACTTTTAGACCTGCACGTCATGGTACAGTATATAAGGCCATGTTTGCAAATACAGTCAGCAGGGTACACGCAAAGGATATTTTTAGAAGAACTTTAATACGCATCCAAAATAAGCATGGAGCAAAATATAACCCACAATATGCTTCGCTCCAGATATGAGCATGATCTCAGGTTTGTTATAACATCATGCAGAGAAAGCACCCTACCTTATAGAGCAGGGCATACATTTAAACCTACTGGGGATGACCTATTCTAAGAATGATTTTTGGTGGGTTAGAAAGTACATCTGATTTTGTGACGGTTTTGGACGATGAAATTCTGTCATCATTCACTCGTGGCATTGCAAACTCCCAACTTTTCCACATAATGAAAGTGAATGGTGACCACAGCTCAAACCGGTCCCCATCCAACATCACTGTAGAGAAAAAAGCAGCTGTGACATTACAAGGTTGTATTTGTTAATATCAGTTAATGCATTCGCAAACATAAAGCAACACTTCTTCAGCATTTATTAATTTTAGGTCAACATTGGCCACCATTGACTTCCATTGTGTGCACACAAAACTTTCTCAAAATATCTCCTTTTGTGTTCCACAGAAGAAAGAGTCATATACAGGTTACACAATGATACATAAATGATGACATAATTAAAATTTTTGGACAAACTATCCCTTAAAGGAAAGCAATAGCACGTCTAATGAATTCTTAGTTTGCTGCCTCCGCTTCCCTTCTCTCCGCCCAAGTCATCTCTCATAAAATCAAAGGACGAATAGGACTCATTTCTATCCCTGTCACACCGGACGGATCTTCACATGTCGCTGACATGCTATAGGACATTTGTTTCTTTTCTCCTCTGATTCTCGAGGACAGCATGAAGTGACCAGGTCTGTGGACGCCGAACCGCTGTGTATGACAGTATTGAGGAACCCGTCACATCCATCTTTGGCTCACATTAGTGCTGACAAGATATTTCTCCATTAAGATAGCATGATTTCACATGAGCGATTAAGCCGGTGCCAACGAACTTGCTTTCATTCCTAAGCAAGGTCAAAAATTGGGGAAAATCCTGAAGCATGTGAAGGGGAAAAGCTTTCAAGGTAGCATGGGAGGAGGAATTCAGAGATGAACGCGAATGAACGTTCTCTACATTGGAGGCCTTTCACTGAGGAAGAGGATAGCTGCTGTTCTTCGCCTGCTGCTATCTGCTGATCGCCTGCTTTTTTCCTGACAGAGAATGAGTGGGGGGTGGGTTGGGATAAAAAGCTCGGCTTGAGGTAATTCATACCCCTCTGAGTCATTAGAAAGATGGAGACAGTATAAGCGCTTAAAAACCAAGCTCAAGGTCGACCTTTCTGCTTCCTACTTCCTGTTCAGTTGATGATGCGGCTCAGATTCCAAGGAGGACCTAAAGTGGACACGTTTAGACAAGGATGTGGCTGAAGTGGTCATTTTGAAACTGCCGAGAAATGAGAGCGAAATGAAGACTTGACAACGGCCAAATACTAAAAAATTTTAAATGGGTGGTAGCTATAAGAACCGCTACATACTGTTATACCTTTGCTGATATAAGTTATGTATAATGCTATTATGCATCATAAAAACATCTGCTAACACATTTTTCCTCAGTGGAAATTTTGATCAAAGAATGGCTATAGTTGTTCTCCTGAACCACAAACATGTGGATTATTTTCTTCCGCTAATACACCAGAACAAAAATGTGAGAAACAAAAATCACAACATGTCAGTTTCATTGACATCCAGATGTGATGCTATTGCCATGCAACTATGCCATTTTCCATTGCTAGGTGTCAAAAAGTTGATTTGAGAATATGAGAGCTTCACCTTATAAAGATCAAGCAAGCTCTGTTTTCTGTTGGTTTGGCTGATCCTAAATCAAATTCGTGAGTCAAACATAGCAGGACAAACACAAGCGCGTCTGTGTGTTTCTCATGTTCCCTCGACATTAACCGCTGTAGTTGCTCTATAAATAGATGCCACACATACACGACCAGGTTTCTTTGTCCCTCTCACTCTAGATTCAATATGCGTTTGCTATTTCTGTGAGCGGAGCTCTCCAAAATAGCCGGTATTGAGCGCTAGTAGATCCCTGTGTGCTTGCCTGTAGTACTAAAAATAGCTCCTGTCAGATATTTTCTCTTGTGTGCCGGTTGAGCTAAAGGGGTATTAATATCCACCACTAACACTGTCATATCCTACGAGAGACCACGCATAACGTGGGTGGAGTGTTTTTATTTTGGGGGGGGAGTGTAAGCGAGTTTGTGTGTGCGGATGAGTGTTAGATTACATCATCTGGTTCGGACGTCTCCTGTAGTTCTCCGTGACCTTCTGTTTGTAGCTCAGGAATCTCTGCACTGTGATCCCTTAAGTGTGTCCTGGAGTTGTACGGCAGGAGATGCATCTGACATGTGGGAAAGATTAACATGATATGAGCAAAGTGAAGGACATTTTATGCAAAACAGAAACTAAGGAAATTCTTTACTTGTCGTTTTAAAGCTATATGATGTCGTTTTAAAGCTATATGATGTCGTTTTAAAGCTATATGATGTCGTTTTGTCTCTGAAACACAAAATGAGAATTTGAAAGAATACGCTATTTTTTTTCAGCATTATGAGTTTATAATATTTAGTCTGTCAGGCGCCACAACAAACAATAAAACCCCACAGGACTCATCCACTATAATCTATAAGTCATCAAAATCCATACAATAGCTTATTTGCAATAACAGTCATTACTCATTCTCAAATAATTCATGTGACAGTATGCGGCTCTCAGATCAGATTTGGCGCTTATGGCACGTTTTAATGTCATTATGTTTGTTACTGATATCCATCCCATGCATGAATCAAGAGGATTCATAAATTATTTCAAAGTGATTTCAATGAATATTTGCAATGTAGCTGGTCAATTATTAATTTGTCAATACCTACTGTCATTTAATAAAATGTCTTACGTCTTAACTATTTTTTATTTTATTTTCTGTAACTCAATGGAAATAAAACCATACGGTATTTGTTTTATATTTGAACTGAAAACATATCTTCTCTATAATTTACATTCATGGGTCACTAGATTGTCACATCTTCCGTATTAATCCGAGAGCTGTAGGTGTCTTATCAGTTCCACCCTGTGCATTAACAACCAACAGGACTGAGAAATGCCGAGCTGAATGGTTAAACCCATGAACATGCTGTAGTATTGGCACAGACTCAGTGTTGTCTGCAGGATGCTGTTGTGTGCAGCTCCCCCTGAGCTCTTGTGTCTGTCCCCTCTGACTACAGCCATTAATCAAACTCCCCACAGTCAGACCTGCATAATCCAAACCAGAGCTGACGACATGTGCAGCCCCCCCGGCTCCCACCCAGAGGAGAACACAGGACAAATGAAGAGAGGAGCAAAGAGGAGAAGACAAGAAATGAGAGAACAGGAGGACGGACAGAAGAGAAGATGAGATGAGAAGAATTAAAAACAGATCATAATTTTAGTGCTACTTTTGTTGTTTGACAATAATTATTTCCAGAAAAATATATGTAGTATTTTAAACTTCACTATTTGCTGCTAACATCAGCATGGAAAGGCATCCACACTGACCATAATGTCACATTTCCAAGTTAAACAGGATTTTTAACAAGAATTTCTAGAGCAGAGCATGATTTTATTCATCAGGAATGTATTAGATCATGAAAAGTGGTCTCTGTATGACAGGTGGTTAGAGGGGGAGGATTAAAAATAAATATATTGGTACAGTCATCCAACAAGGAAAGTCGTTTAAGAAGTAAAGAAAGATGACTTTCCTCATCTACCAATGATAGGAAACCTCAAACGTATATTATTCCAAAGCATTTATTTCTCATAAGGAATACAATGCTCAGTGTTCAGTTAACAACAGCTAACAATAAAACTCTTTTTACACTATCACAATCTCTTTACTGTATTGGCACCTGCCAGTCTAGACGTCGAAACTTTTCAACCCTTTCCCATTGACAGAACAGACCTTTCAAACAAAGATTCAATTACTCACTCGCTGACTATATTTGGCACAACAATAGCAAACGTAAACTAGCCTTTCTTATAATTGCTAACACTTAATTCTGACCAAAACTGACTCTAATGAACTGACTCTAATAAACTGACTCTAATGAACTGACCAAACTAATGTGACCAATCAAGAAGTAAATGTCTGAAGACAAAACACGTTTCACTTACGCAACCTTATGGATACACGTTCAAGTTATGGCAAATTGTTCATGGATATTGATAATGAAAGGGGGTAGGGACGACACCGCCCCCTACTGGAAGGCATTGGTTGGACAGTATGAGAACAGGAGCCGTTTATTTGAGGCGCATGCCATAGAGGTAAGGTAATCTCAGCACTACATCACACACAAATAGGTCTGATACCATCACAAAATCTGCTCAGTCTGTCTCCAGAAGTGCATATTTAAGATGTGGCGTAGATAAGCCGTCAGCTCTAAACCAAGTGAGGAAAAATAACAATTAGGCAGATAAAACAGAGACACAATACATTTTACAGCACAAACTGATCCCTGAAATAGTAAAACAAGGCGTTTAGAGCGGCGGAACAACACGACGTTTCGTAGTCTTCTGTCTTACAGCAAACACAGCCACGTGGGATCTTTGTTAAGCGCACAAAGACATACTGTATGCGTTTATTGTTCGAAATTAAAAGTGACTGCACAGATTCTGTTGCTTTGTGTAATGCGGTAGAAAAGTCCCTGTTGTGGGTCACGTACACAGATTCTGATGTAGATGTACAGTAGTAAACTAGGACAAATAGGCTACCTCCGATCAGAAATAAATAATGCTCCGTAATCCATCACACATCTATGGCTACCGCAAGGATTACATATCGGCTTGCATTACAATCGCAAGCATGAAGAACATAAACACATATGCACACATCCACACACAACGCTCAGCAGGGAAGCAGTGTGCTCTTCTTAGCAAATACTGTATCAGTGCTCACTGCACCCTCTCGTCTGGGTTATTCTGCCTAATCCCATCACAAGACAAATCCCCTTTAGCCAAACACACACACAAATGCACAAAAGTCCATTAACGCAGATAACAGGTTTGCAAAACCGAAACCCACTCAGTCAGACAGCCGCGGCTGCACCAAAATGCAAAATAGATGCGGCACTGTTGGGGAGATACATGCCATCTTTGTTTCGGAAGGTTTAATGTTGTGCCAGTGTCTGACGGAGAAGCTGAGTAAGAACGGTGGATAGAGAGCGAGTGGGGGAGGAGAATAAATAGCTAAAAGAATAGAGTGAAGCTGAATGGTGCTCTATTTCGCCCTCTCTCCTCAATCAGGGGCCAGCGGGGTCCTCCACTTCTCCTCCTCCAGTCCTGCACTAGCGCTGACATGACACCACAGGGGTCACCAGGGGTTCTTCTGGGAGTGGAATGTAGCATGAAAACAATCCTTATACTCTCCGCACCAGCCAGAAGGGACATGGATGATATTACAATTTCACAAGGCATCTAATGTGACCCATGAGTGAAAATCTCTAACTAAAACACAATGATAGGATATACTATGAATACAGACCATATGGACATATGGATTTTTTGTTAACTAAGAAGTGTGTCAATTTGCACCATTAGCACTGCATAAATGCAAACATAATGACTTCAGTAATGTCACTATAACTGACTGTCCTCATATTCCAGCTATAGGATGAGCCAATGTTGCCGTGTTGGGCTGGTCGGGTCACTCAAACAAACAAAGCCATGTTTTCATTGCATCACAGAGCCACATTCACAAACATTCAATGTTTACATTCTACAGTTATATTACACTTTGAATATGTAACTTTTACTGCTGGAATAAGAAAAATTATATTTGCATGAATATTAACTCTGTTCCAAGTGTTTCAAATGAATACAGTAAAGAGGAAATAACTGCACACTCAAAGGTTTATTATATCCATCATTTTGGAAACAAGTCTTTGTCAAGGTTCAACTCATACAATATGGAGAACATCATAAATAAACGAGCCAAAGTAATGCCATCACTAATGTTGAATAATTAATCCACACGCTTATATTAACAACCAAAAAACAAAAAAAAGAGCAATAAAACACAATTTAATAGACTATGCACGATCGCTTTAGCACTTTTGAATCGGCCAGCTCTGTTACATATGTCGTTTTTCACTATGTTGCTTCAAGATGCACCTAGGATTACGGTCAGACATCGACACGACCACCAAAAAATTGGGAAAGGCTTCAAGCTATACGTTTCCAGCTACAACCACAAATATAAAAAAACTTTAGGCAATACTGTGTGTCGCCAACAACTTCACGATACGATACGCCCCCCCGATACCGATACAGATACATGTTTTATTTCTCACATGACAGATTTAGAGCAAAATGTACTTTTCCATTCATAACTATCAGTTAATCTGACAAATCAATGCAGTAGTAAATCAATAAAGTAGTTTTGAGATAAAGTATAAAGTTGCAAAAAATCAAATCCTTATACAGAGACCCTTGTTTCTAAAACAGGGTTTCTAGGCTACATAATATGCATTCATGTGTTTTACATATATATTTATTCGTTATAAATATTGTCTATATGCATAAAGTGCAGTCCGTTGCCGAACAATAACTACGAGTATTTAAAAAATCTGTCTCCTAAAATGCTATATAAAGTATGTACGAACTGACAATAATGCTATCAAACTGGAGAGCAGCCAAAACATGGTAAAAAATGTCATAGTTTTTAAATGCCTCTGTTTTCATCGTCCATACCACAACGCAAAAAAACGCTGTCTCAGTGTGGACCGAAGGCTAAAACGGAGAAAGGAAAACCAATTAATGTGGACAGGGCCCAGGTTGTTTTTTAACTTGCACATCTTAAAGGCGTGTGTTTGTTCCAATACACTGTACAGTATCACAGGATAAACAATTATTAAAGAGGCTCTTATTGGATTGGATTCAATTTATTGTCATTACACATATAACAAGTACAGTGTACGTGTAACAGTTATGAGACATTACATGTTCTTTAACATTCATATTTATTCAGTGATTCAGTTCCATTCCCGCTGTTACTCTCAATTTCAGTTGAACAGTCAATCTTTTTGCATATTCCCGAGGTGTTAATGTATTACCAGTGAGAACTAACAGATGCCCACTGGTCAAATAAAAACCGGTCCAATAAAATCTGCACACGGCGTGCGGCTCATAGCACGCGCTGATGGAAGGAGCGGTAAGGCATGCTGCTTTGACGTAGCACTGCTTTGTGCTGACGGCAGGAAAACATAGAGGAAACACTGAGTACACATTGTGCACACAGAGGAAACCTGATATTCCTGTTCCCAGTAGAGGACGGCAGCACACACTGCACAAAACCCTGCAAACACTGTCCAATTTACTCACCATTCACACTCACACACACCTCATTTTCCTGTGGTAGTTGGGCGTCTCTGACATAAACGCTAGATCAAATACCTGGAGCAAGACACACCAGAAAGATAATCTTTGATTGCACCTGACGTAAAAGTGCTTTTTTACTGACGAAAGCTTTAGGGGATTGAGACAGAATGTTGCAATGTTACTAAGAAGTCTGCATGACCATACGCCTAGGGCAGGTTTATTTCCTCAGTTATGGGAAAACAACAGGTTTTTGTTAAGCAAATGAAATTATTAGCAATGGGCACTTGTACACTAAGCACACTTTATTTAAGCTAAAGTGCTCTTTTGTATAACATTAACTTTGTCCTTAATATACTAAAATTATTGTTTTGCACGGTGCACGGTGTCTTAAAATTGTTTAAGTACACTAAGTTTAGTACACTTAGATCTTCTTAAGTTTATTAAAAAAAAAAATGTATATTAAGAATAACATATGTGCGTGAAAATAGTACATTTAAGTCTATTTTAGTACACTTTTGTCTCCTTTGTTTAAAAAAGTTCAGTATGAGGGCATTTGTATGTGCATGTGTGTAATTGTCTAAAATTTAATTAAATATTCATAATTTAGCCTTTTGTTCTGTTTTCATATACTTTTAACACATTTTAAGTACAATTTGTTGGAAACGTTTCATTTCAGTATGTGTGTACCTCTAAGTTGCCAAAATGTTAATAAAATATTTGTGAATCAGCATTTTTTCTGTTTTCAAATATTTGTGATATAATTTGTGAAAATATTATAAAAGAAATAATCACCCCTATTAATGATCAGTATTGGTCACTAAAGTCAAAATCAAAACTGATAATTCTTCTTATTGTAGTCTATTATAGACTATTATATATCTATCTATTGTATAGCATTATTTACTATTAAATTATAATATAGTATGATTTATCTCTGCATGTCATTAGTTTCTCAATTCATATGCCCTCATAATCATTAACTTCATCTCTTTTTTGCATGACGTACAGTGCAGGGGTGGGACTATATTGCCCGTCCAATAGCCAATTGATTTCCAAAGGACGCAATCGAGCCCCTTCCTCCTACACTTTAGCCGTTGCACTCAGATATACGTCACAATACTGAAGAAAACACTGCTGCAACATCCGTTTCATGCCTACTTGAAAAAAATCCCTATCAGCTGAGCACTTGTTGCAACATGCCTGTTTGAAAATCCAAATGAATGACGTTGCGGCTTCAAAGGCATTATATGCATTAGCTACTCATAAGCATGCATGCATGATGCTCATTCAGAAAGACACGTGGTGTTCTGCACCATGTGCGAACCGTTCCTGTCTTCCACAACAAACTCCCCGTGTGTGTCTAGGAAACGGAAGCTCTCGTGAGCCCTTTGCAAATCAGCTTACGGCCCCAGCCCGGTCCACGGCTCGCACATGTGTGAAACGTGCACTCTCACGCACGCACACATATGCACCCTCGCCGGCCCTGACTGGACGCAGTTACTCAGTGCCTCGGAGTCAGGGGGAGGAGTTTCAGGCAGAGTGGTTTGATTTCCGTGCATGGGTGGGGGTTGCGTTTGTCTGTGTACGAGTGCTGAGCCCTCCCACTCAGATGGACTTCAGCACGCTTACTAGAGCAGCACCTGCGTCCTCACAGCTGAGACATATTGTTCTACCTGTCTCATTGCACAATTGTCAAAGCACTACAGTACAAAGCGTATGCACGAGTCTGTCCTACGCTGCATGTTTCATTTGACAGATTTATAAATTACTCTATTTATAGCATGCTATTTAAACTACAGGAAAATACAGATGAATAAAAAAGTGCAGTCATAAAAATCCCCCATTCATCATGTGGAACTACAAAAAATGTATATGAAGAGTTTGATGACATCATGATTTATGAAAATGAATAAAAACAGAGTTTTCTGTTTGTTCAAATGAACTCTTCATATTTTCCCTATACATCTCCTGTTCACATGGGTGTTAAGGTTTGGCTATTGAATACCTGCCAAAAGCACCTTGCATTTTGTAAATGTCCTTAGAAATAGTGAGGCACATTAAAAACTGACTGGAAGGACATTTGAAATGTACTTTACAATTTAAAACGATCCTAAATTTGCTAAATCATTATCTAAGAAAGAATAAAAACATTTGTTGAATCAGTGTTCGCGGGAGGAATATTTTGGACACGTGAGCACATTTATGTAACGATTAAGTCGTATCTATTGTAGTCACTGACATCACCTCCATGTCATCAGCACCTTAATGTGAAAATAAATATAATGTTACTTTATATAATTCTAACCCCACGCGGCTGACCACACTCAAATACCACGATGATTGCAGCCTGTGTCATTACCTCAATTATCTCCATCATTACCACCATCACCAGAATAGAAACACACAAACAAGTGTTCCTTTTTTTAACCAATGGGAGAGATTCATAGCTGTCATTTTCGCAGGATTCCTGACTATAGCACGGGCCAAACAACACAGCGTAACGTCCCCACGTAGGCCCGAATCTGCCGGAGAGTGATTAATTTTAATCAGGCGCACAGCTAGAGCGAGTCTGTTTCTGGCCCAGTTGTGGGCAAAAACGGCGAGATCAGTGATGACCCACAGGATCGGTGAGTCAGATCTGAGTCAGGCACTGGTCCCCGCGAAGTCACAATGTTGATATGATCAGACTTGCCAGCTGACCTTCTGGGGGTGTCATACAAGTACTGGCACAGCGGATTCTAGGATTTTTTTCAGCTATAAGCTCAGAACACTATAGAAATGAATTTTCAAACTGAAGAAGCTAAACTAAATTAAAACAGCATACCTTATGGTAAAATAAGGATTAATAAATAATATGTAACCATGCCTGTGAATACCCAGCAAAATGTACTATTTTTCTAGATAAAATAGATCTATATAAAGTAAAGAACATTCTGTGAAAATATAATCTTTCTTTATGTCTTTATATTGACTGAGTAATGCCAAAGATTGAAATCATAGTGAAATTAATGATTGAAATTAAACTTTGATGCTTGTTATTGCATAGTAAAATTATGAGACCTTAGCCTGGATTTCACAGACAGGGTCCCATATTTTATTTTATTTTTTTGCATAATTTGACAGCTGCTTATGTTCACAAGCGACATACATTTACTTAAAAACCATCAATGTATAAAAAGGCGTTAAAAAATAAGAAAAATCTAAATCTGACATACTAGCACCTGAAGTAAAAAACACACGTTTGAGCTCTCACTAAAACCTTTCTATTGCCCTTGTGAAACAAAAAAAATAACATCTCACATAACAGTGAGAGAGAGAAAAAATGGCGTCTGGAAAGGAAAAGGAGAGTAAGACAAGAATGTGAAGAATCTGAATTGTTCGTGCTGTAAATACGCATTTGTTCCAAAGAATCCACAGAATTAGGCAAGAGGCCGCAGGAAGGGAGACATTGTCCACTAAGTTGAGGTCAGCTGTGTTGTGTGTACCGCCCTGTGCTTGACCTTTTGAACTGTTGCTCGCTGTTGAGGTTCACATGGTAAAAACTGAACAGTGCAATAGAACATTGTAATTAACACAATTGAGAAGCATGTCTGTACTCTGTAGAACAAACACACACTGCATGAGTGTTAAATACATTAAGGGAGGGTGGGAAAGGTATAGTTGACTACTAGAGTGCAAGCTTAGGTCAGTAAATGTGTGTGTGAGTATAAAGATTGACTGTAAACATGGGATTACTCACTGCGCTCTGGGCTGCAGCTGGGTCCGCTACACTTCACTGCTCTGGTTGTCGCGGCAACTCGGTGCACGGCACGGGCACGCAGAGGGCACAATGCCAGGTAGAGGGGGGATGCTGGCATTGGCCAGCGGTTCTTCCAGCTGGCACTGCCAGGAACTCGGATACCCTGCGTGGCAGAGCCAACTGTATTCAACCACCATCTTAACTCTTGCGCTCAATCCTTAACCCATCTAAACTACTGTGGTCATTACATGGCTTACAAGGGAGCATTGTATTAATATTCCTTGTGCGTTCTGGTTAGGAAAATGGTCTAATACCCGAAGTATTAAACGTTTGAAATTAAGCGAAACGTATAAATCCATTGAATTTTTTTGTTGATATTTTAACTTTTATTAATAAGTTTAATTATGATTTATTTTCTATTGATTTGCATACAATTTCCTTTACACACAAGGTCTTACACCAAAGCTAAACTTAAACAAGTTTCCAACAATGACTCATGGAGAAAAAATTCACCTTAACATGATATCATACTCTTGATTTATGGAAGTATCTGCATGCCTGAACAACAGCTCTTTGTCTCTGTGCTTATATGTTGAAGATGATGTTGGGTCTTGAGAATGACTCTAGGCTGCCCTCTATTAGCCATTGTGAAATACTGCACACACGACAGACAAAGCAGCTCTGTGTACCGGTTTTCATGACCTTCCACGACGCTGGAGTCGTAGCATGAATAAAAATAGATTCATTATCTAAATATTATCTATTATTTATCCAATATGCATTGCTTTGTGTATATATATGTATCAAGGTATTGTATGTATTGAATACGAGTAGTCCCAAATCCTTATGTTAAAAATATACTTAAACAAACTAATGTAAATGGGGGATTGATAAGGATTTGTCTGCTTTATAAACACCCGAGGATGCATCATGACCATGGAGTTTAACAATATAGATTACCTGTAGGGCATTATGTGAACATAAACTGGGCAACTTGCAAAGGCCATGGTAGTTAAACTTACCTTGTATAAACGTGACAGACGCTTTGGATAAATTGGTGCAACTTGTCGTCAACATATATTTATATTTTCTAGCCGGGGAAACCATAAAGAGAGAAGCACACATACTCTCCCAACCGCGATCACCGAAAACATCGGTTCACGAACGTGCAGTCAACATGTGTCCACTAGAGGGCGCCAGTGAACTTCCTAAAGCACCTCAGAAAGTTAATAACCAAATGAGAAATGAATGAAACATTACTTTCTACGTCTGCCAAAGTGAAAATAACATGTACCATTTTCTAAAATTGTCATATTTTTAATCTATAAAAAGGTTTTTTAGATAAGAAGTGATTTCCAGAGGCTGCCAAAATCCTGTGTGCACTGAAAGCTATTATACTCTAGTGTAAACAGTGGCCGTGTGGACTGCAACCAGACAGGATGTGTGAGGGATAGCATGCCTGAGCCAATGAAGAATTAGGTAAACGGGCAGTTTTAAAGCTTTGTGAAAAGAACACAACCCTACTGCGTATTCTGATGGCAGATAACCACACCGGGCTCCGGGCTGAGTTGAGTATTCTACACAAAGTAAAAAAAAGAGAATTATCAAGAGGTTTATCATATACATCGCATAACAGTTTTTTAACAGAATTAACTGCTGGTTGCGAGTTGGAAACAAGTTTGCTCACGCCTGTTTAGAAGTGCCTGGGCAGGTTTATTCTGCTCTGTATTTAAATACAATATGTTTCACGAGCAGTTATTTGAATGATTGATGATTAGATTTCTTTTACATTCAAATGCAAAAGCCATTACATTCTTCAAAGAGTGTTGTAAAGGGACAATTTCAAATAAGTGAAGTGAAAGTGATCTATTAGTCAGATATGGTGACCCATACCCGAAATGTGACCTCTGCTTTTAACCCATCCAGAGAGTAGTGAACACACACCCGGAGCATTGGGCGACTATCACTGCAGCGCCTGGGGTGCATGTACCCACAGGGCACCTCAGTCATCACCCACCGGCCCTAAGAATCAAACCTGCAACCTTCTGGTCACGATTCCGACTCTCTAACCATCAGGCCACGAGTGCCCTAAAAATAAATGAGCACCAGTTATTTTGTACAATGTACTAAGAGGCGAAAGCTGGTCATCTCTGGATAATTGATGAACCATGAAAACCATTCATGCCTGTTCGAAGGTCTGGGTGTTGAAGTTGTTCTGGAAGAAGAGCAAACTAAAGAAATATAAATATACAGTATGCCTGGTAATAGGTCACCTTATTCACATCAAGCTTTATCTTTTTATAACCACCTTCTTGATACACACACGCCAGTTAAATTTTGAAGATGTTACTGTATACAGTACTGTTCTCCAAAGGATGTTATGATACCAGACTCTTTAGCCAGAAAAATGACACGAATATGCCCCAACTGTTTCACACAGTGCTGTGTGCTGCTGTGCATGACATGTTTGCATGTCTGTTAAAGTTCTTGTTATGCACATTATGAGACAAACAACTGAGTTAGACTTTGGTCATATAAACTCGTATACGCGCCACGTGAGAAAAAACGACCACCCAGAAGCACAGAGCGTGTAACAACCCACCGCTAGAGGGCGGTGTTACTTGGTCCATAGCACTAGATAATTGTTTTCTGAAAACATTTACATTTGTGCATTTGGCAGACGCTTTTATCCAAAGGGCCTTACATTGGATTATACTGTACATTAGCTTCTAAGTGAGTAGGGTTTATGGATCGTCTTTGTAACTTTGTAACACAACAGTTTTAACAAGAACACTGGGGATCACTAGCTACAAAGCAATCCAGCCAGCACTCATTTATTCTTCAAGATCAATCAATAAAATCTTCAAGATTAGCCTACATGTTTACACATTTTATGTTATGAATTCAAATACTTCAAAAAAGGCATTTTTTAGAAGAAAAAAAACATGAATTTGATACATATAAATTATATTGTCATATACAGAGTAAAAAGATATACACTCAGTCTTTTCAATCAACACCTCACTTCAACACATGGCCCACACCCTGAGAAAACTGATCTTGGATCAGACACACAAGAATAAATGATACATTGGGGACTGAGGAGAGTCAAAACAAATACTCGTCTTTGCCCTGCTTAACCTTTGACTGTGCCAGAGGCAGATTGTCAGATCTTAACAACATAAAAACGTTACTCGGTTTACTAAACAGTTCACTAAATTGTGACTACAATTTAACTTCCGGTACTCATTCACAGTGCCTGTAGATTATTTCTGATAACAATCAAAAGAAACCGAGAAGAACCGTCACTTGGCTAAACTTGTCTCCGATATTTTGAATTTAGACTCCGATACCAAGCCCAACCGCTAGATGTCAATGTTACATTTTCTTTAAATGCGACCAAACTACAGGATCGCTACAATAATATGTTTTTAATTAAATTAACATACAACAATGTTTAATTACTACAATTATTATGCAATACAATAATAATATACATGAATATTACCAAATTAAATAAAACATAAATACTTATATTATTAGACGATGGCCAAACACTAACCGGAAGTTAACTGGGGGTCAGGCACGCGCGCGTCCGATGAAATGGTCTATAGTATAAAAACTGTTTAAAGTGATCTTTTATTTCTTTAATCTTCGATAAAATATTGTATTTTCCCTGATTATCATCATCATTATTTGACCTGGTTTAATACAGCTTAAACATATTTAAAAAAATAAACGCTATGACTTTAAGTCTTTATGTCTTTTTAAAACATTATCAGTGTCATGAAGAACACATGGGATACACAGTTCTTTGGTGCCCTTACAGGTCACAAAAATAGCTTGCACCTGCAATTCAGCTGAGACCTTAAGTTTATAGGGCAGAGAACTAAAGGAAATAATTTGACAGGAAAGTGAAAGTGAAACCAGCCTTAGTGCAAAGATATATGACTTTAGACAAGATAATTTGTCAAACAGACACAGCAAATTACCATAGAGTAGTTCAGGATTAATGATCAGCAATTCCTTGGGTGTTAATTTAAAACTATCTGGCAAACCGAAGGTGCACAATTTGGCAAGGAAGAAATTAAAGGAAGCCATTAGTGATCCCCAGAATAATAATTCTAATTGTGCCTCTGAAATCAAAGTGAAGAGCAAAACAATTCCTTCTTCTTAATATTATTATTATCATTTTGATTATTTTATTACTATTATTCAAATTAATACATGTAATTATAATAATGAAAAAACAATTATTTATTATTACATCGTTTTATTTTTTTCTGTCTTTGATGAATAAAGTTCATAAAGCTATTCAATTTTTTTAAATATAAAGTATAACTTTTTTTGCATATATCTTCTTGCGGATCCTTTAAACATATTTATTTTTAACCTGTTAAGGGTTTTTATTTAGACACAACAACATGCCTTAGAGTCTGGCAGCTGTTTATGTGCTTGTTAGGCTCTCAGAGTGAGATTCCATGGTGGAGACTGACCCCAGGACACCAGTGTCTACAGCAGTCTCCTGTACCTCAACCCTAAAGGGGCAAAAGTCAAATAGCAGCTTGACTATAAGTGGAGGTTCCCAGACACATAAAGTAGTAAAGTAACCTTCCTGTTAGCACCTAGTGTATCGCAGGGCAAGCATTAGAATGATTCACATAAATCATTAACATATACTTTACAAGCTTATGATAAAACAGAAGATTATATCTGGTGTATGTGAGGCGAGCATTCATTAAATAGATGAGAAATCATTTGATCATTTTGACCAGGTTTTCAATCAGAGGTCATTAAAGATATACCAGGTGTCAGTGAATGACATGTAGAATTAATCCTACAATTTCAAACACAGAAATTACACATTTCAAGAGAAGACAGAGCACCTACAGTATGCACACGCACACACACAAACTAGGAACATATGGGCAGATATTATATTTTACATTACATAACTACTCAATAGCAGCAGCTGTTTTATTGTCTGCAATCACTGTTTTTTTACCACGGACATCTTTTAACAGTCTACAAACCTTCACATGAGGCAGTTTTTCAAGGGTCAGGTGTAATAAACCAGCCGGACTTCGCCCATGTCTTCTGCAGAGCGAGCTCCACTCGTGATGTACAAGGAATTATCTCTAGACACATCAATGGAGTGAAGCACATACTCTTTAACAGGTAAGATTCGCTCGCTTTAACCGTTTCATATCAGTAAACTTACATTAAATTAAATCAGAAAATAGATAAAAAAAGGTTAAGTAGAGCATGTTATTGTTTCAAAGACTCTACATTGTTTCATAGAGCACACAATTGTTGCATACTAGTCTTCAGCACACGAGAAAGTGTTATTTATCAGATAATAACTGACATATTATCAACATCGCATGGTAATGATTAATATGAGAAAGGTTGCTTGGTTCAAACAAAGTTGTTTTCTGTGTTTTTTACAGGGAATACATTTAACCATTCATGAAATTATGCAATTGTGCTTGATTTAACTTAAATCTGAAATGGTTATTTATAAGGTTATGTTTTAAATCTGTGAGAATATACAGGGGCAATACATCCACACAATTCAAATGCTTTTAATTTTGCTTATAAAGTTTGGTCGACCATGTAACTAAACGTCACTGTTCGGCCTAATGTCAATCGTCATGTGATGTGTGTTCAATGCAGGTTGAGCTGTAATGAAGTAGAGAAAGAGGAAATGGAAGTGAAAGGCATTTTGAAGAGGTCTCAGTCACTCAGGAGTGTTTCTACTGATCCTGGCCGGACCTGGACTGAAGCCGGACTCAGAGACAAACACAAGTCTGTCTCTCAGCTTGTGGCACAGTGAGGAACATCTTTCCATGCTAACATTGTAAACCGAAACTAAAGTGGGGTCAAAAAGTATTTAATTGTGCTTTTTTCTAATCACTCATTATTACCATCATTTATACATTTAAATGAAACCCCTCTCTATAAACACGGAAATACATGGAAGTACAAGAAACTATACTTAACTTGAACAAAGTAATTGATCAAATTCTTCACCAGGTACCAAAACTCTCCTGTCAGTAAAAGAAAGACTGTTGATTCAGGTGACATAAAGCATCAGGTACAGTAAAACTCTAAACTTTACACTGTTTTTCTTTAAAAAAAAAGTATTTCCCTGTCACTGGGTATAAAATATTAAAAGGTAAAATACGAGTTTAACTTAGTATGAAAATTATTGTTATATATTGTTATATATAAAATTTTATACAGAAAGGCAAATTCTTACTTCTTACAGAAAGGTATTACTTACTTACCCTCTTTCTTTTGTAGAATACACAAAATATATATTTTGAAGAATGTTCGTAATCGAACAACGGCAGTACGATTCACTTCTACTGTTGGACACAAAACCAATCCAAGTCAATGGATAGCGCCGTTGTTACCAACATTCTTCAAAATATCTTCATTTGTGTTCTGCTGCAGTAGAAGAAAAAATCACACAGGTTAAAAAATCGGTAGCACTTTATTTTACGGTGCCCTTGTTACACATGTTACATGTAGTAACAATAGTATTTACTATACATTATGCAAAATTACATGTAACTACACCTAAACCACACCCTAATCCAAACCCTTACCTTATAGTAAGTACATGTAGTTAATTATTATTACTCAGTACTTAAATGTATAATTACACTGTAACACGGGCACTGTAAAATAAAGTGTGACCAAAAAATCATACAGGACTAAGTGATGACATTTGAGAATTTTCACTTTTGGGTGAACTATCCCTTTAAATACACTGCAAAGTGCCTTGCAGTAAAATATCCATGTAGTTATTAATGTAGCTGTCAACCAAGCATGTTAGCCATCTGACTTAAAACAACATCTCCATATCCTATAGTACATGAAGCCTTATATTTAATCACAATGTGTCTTCTACTTTGGCTCCGCCAGCTGACCCTACAGGTCACACAGATCACCCTCAATGATGCTGATGGCAAACTCAAGAGTCCAGTGAGGAAACCAGACATGAGCGAGAGGTCCAGAACCTCTCCTTTCTCCCGCAGTAAGTCAATGGAAAACCTCCCCCAACGCAGGCCTGTTGGCACCACGGCACTCAGAGAGCTGTTTGAGTCCAAAGTCTCCATCCAGTCTCGGTCCAGGACCAACAACATGGCACATGAACCAGTGGTCACTGAGAAAGCACAAACAGTTAATAACAACAACACAATATCACAACCAGAAGCAGAGGTTAATAATGGCCACGATAAACAAGATGAGAAGACTGAAGTGGATCAAATGACTTCAAAGGTAAACAAATAGTAAATCAATGATCATATATTAAAAAATGAAATGATCAAATATTAAATTAATTATAATTTCTGACGTGTACGTAGTTAAACTGGCAGACCATTTGCGTTTAATCTAAGGCCATGTGGACATATTAATATCAAAATAAAGCTTTATGTGTATAACAGAGATAAAATGATTTCTCTTTCAGGATGCAAGAAGAAACCCATTAACATCCCGATCTGAGAGAAGAAAGACGATTTCTGGCATTGACACTGAGAAAAGATCCTTTCCAGAAGGTGAGTGCATAATGAAAGGCTTCTAGTTCAAGGTTAAAAGTCAAACATTGACAAAGTATCATCAGGTGACCTAAATGTCAAGAGCATCCATATACAGTACAAGACACAACATTACACAAAGCACATAATATGCATAGCATGTACAGTAAGCTTTGAGTTTTAGTGTGGCATAGAAAATACACATTACACCAGAAACACCAGGTGTTATAACAGCAGGAGCGGGAGCTGTCCTCAATGACATGAGCTGAAAATAAAGTAAAGAAAATACTTGAAAATAGCATCATGCTTCTTGTTAGTGTAGTCTCTGAAGTAGGTTTGTATTCTCTGTATGTGATTGACTCAGCCTGGTGTGGCAATATCAAAATAGCAATACAGCTCCTAAAATAGATGGTTAGCACTTACCCTTCCATGGGAGCCAGGCCTGGTCAGCTGTTAGCAGAACAGAAGCGGCCACAGGCTTACTGACACACTTGGAGAACACACATGGCCGACAGAGACCAGTCACAGGATCATTACAGATCTAAATATTAGAACAATTCAGAAGGATCTAAGAGAGAAAACATTGAACGGTGAGTCAGTTTTTGCCATTTTAAACCATAATGCTTTCAGCATAGTATCGTGCATGTAAAAAAGGATTCGACATGTTTATTGTGGCATGACACTGTTGTGTGGAATTTTTAGACATTTTTTAGACATTTTTACTTTGGTTGGTAAATTGGTTACCAGCAAATAAATGAGCATATCATTTTCAACTGTTTCACATGCTGAATACTTTTGAATGTTTTTTTTATAATTTGCTTTACCTCTGTTTACTAAAAATCCTCATTATATTTGTATGTTTTGTTTATTGAAGCCCGTAAAAATATTTTTTGAGCGTATTTAAAAAATAAACAGTAAAAAATAAAACCTTGTTAAAAAAGCACGGGCGCCAGAAATAAACTCTAAAACAAATTATTTTTTGTTGTTGTAAATTTATGGTCTTTTGTGTAATTTCACATTTTTGACCGTATTTAAAAAATACACACAAAATCTGTAAAAAAACGTGTACAATTTTGAAAAATTACGTAGCTCTTTTTACGCTGTTGGCACTTATCAAAGTAATGTTTGTGGTCAGTTGACAGCAAAACATGGTCGACATCTATAGTTGTCAACATGGTTTTAGGTCACCAGTCTGGAGCAAAACATACAAAATAAAGCAAAACATTTACAATATTTTGATCTTGAAATGACATATAAGTGTGATAGTAGACTTGAGCCCATTCAGCCAGTTGTGTGTGTATTGGTTTTTTAGAAACAGGGAGTCAGATGTTATCCCACCCAGATTTCTCAGCATGCTCAGACTGCATACTTCACCAATGACTTGCATTCATAGTAGCTGTTTCAATTACTATAATGAGAACTGACAAAGCAATAACCATCAGTGTTTCAAAAGAGACTTATTTTAAAATGGGTTAAACGTTGTTTAATCTAAATAATAAAATATAAGGCTTGAATTGATGAAGGGATGAGCTGAGTTGTTTGATGTCAGCTGTAAATTACAAATCAATGAATCCATAATTTAATTTAATTTAATTTTAATAAATTAAATGTAATACAAATCTATTTGTATCTACAATGTGTCTACTAAATTGAAATAGTATTAAGCCATATTAAACAGATATAAATAATATTAAAAAGAATAGTATAGTAAAACATAACTATTGGTAAAGTTTTCGAATATACAGTATAGACATACCGATGTGATGTATAAAAACATTTATACTAGTAATTATTATGTATATGGATGGACAGTAATGAGGTATTTTTATGTGTCTGTACTCAGTATCAGTGTTTTTACTTCAGAAACATTTTAATGCACTACATTAAAAAACATATACTACTTTTTACTCCACTAGATTTCATAAATACGTTTTTACCTTTAATACTTAAAGGGATAGTTCACCCAAAAATAAAAACTCTGTGTCATCATTAACTCATCCTCTTGTCATTTCAAACCTGTATGACTTTCTCTCTTCCCTAGAAAACAAATATTTTGAAGAATGTTAACTGGCACCCATTGACATTATTTTTGTGTCCATACAATAGTAGTAGGCTACAGTAAATGGGTGCATGCCATTGTTCAGTTACCAACTTTCTTAAGAATAGCTTGACAAGACAAATGTCTTGACAATGACAAGAGGGAGAGTTAATGATAAAATAACCTTTATTTTTGGGTGAACCCACTTAAAAAATCGAGTTCTTTCTTACTTTATTCTAGTATTTTTACTCAACAATTTTACTTGAAAAAAAGAACGAGTATTAGTGGTAAAAATGACACATATTAAAGTCAAAGTAAATATACTCCTATTAAGTACAGATACTCGAGAACTTTACTTATGTATAGTAAAAATTCCTTTTATGTAACAAAAATTGGACAACAGTTAACGGTTGCTTGAAAAGCAAATTGTGTAATCTCAGAAGTAAATCACAGAGACAGTTTGGCACATTTTTACTCCCTCATGTACAGATGGAGAAGGTTTGATTAAAAAGAAATGAGGTTGTTTAGCATCAAAGCTGGTGGGTCACATATAATGTCTCCATAAAAACTAGCAAACAATATTCCTGAGCAATCACATGACTGCTCACCTCCCACTGACAGACAAGCTGTTCCTTTGAAATAAACAAATAGCTGTCCCTCTACGCCTGTGGGCCACAGTTGTTAAAGCACAGATGTTAACTTGATACTGTGTCATTCCTTCATTCTGGAAATAAAGATTCAAAGTCTAACCCAACCCTGGTTCTGATGTTGTTGTCTTCACAGAGGATAAAAGAAGGTCGGTTGCAGACTTCAGAGACAGCTCGGCTCTACACGGACGAGAGATAACCTCTATTTCTGTCAAAACTTTGTCTGCCCTATATCTGTCAAAAGTGGCAGCTGCAGAGCCTGCGGGAAACCTTTTCAAACCAGTTAGTACTTGTAGCTGCTTTTATTCCTCATGATACATGTGGTGACCTGTGGGGTCACAGGAGTGAAACCGGGTGAAGCAGATTGCAGGAAGAATATTTTGCTGAATTGCATGTTCAAGCATTTAAAAAAGTGTATTATTTCGGAATATATGAATGACTATATTTTAGCTTTAGTTAAGGAACATCTTTGCTGTCGTTCCGAAACCTTGGATCTCCAAATTCGCAATTTTTCAGGAAATGGAAAAAACACTGTACTTTTTAAACAAGTAAATACTGTGTTGTCATAGTCAACGAGGACTTTGTGTTGGTTAGACAAACCCAGTGACAAACGTAAAGAGTGACTAATAATAATAATTTGTGGTATAAAACTAAAATCTTGACGCATGGAGATAGGAGGTTTTAGAAGGACAGCAGCGATATATTCATATAATAAACACAGTATACAAAAGTACAACTTGCCTCGCCGTATGAAATCATTTTCCTGATCGTTTTTATCAGACACATTATCAATTAGTTAATTCATTCATTGGTGTTTACATTTAATGTTTTGTTTACTCTAGGAACAGGATCTTACTTCTCCAACTGGAAAAAGAATAAAACCATTCAAGGTAAAATATAGTTTTTTGGGTATTAACCATATTGTAATCCATTGGTGAAGAATGTTAACTGGCACCCATTGACATTATTTTTGTGTCCATACAATAGTAGTAGGCTACAGTAAATGGGTGCATGCCATTGTTCAGTTACCAACTTTGACACATGCCAGTTGAGAGCTTTGGCTAATCACTACTAAACATAACCTTACTGTAGACTGACTCTGAAAATATGTCTTTCATGTGTGTGGTGTTTTACAGTAAATGAAGTGTACAGTGTAAAAAAGGAAAGAAAAACTGAAAATGTACTGGTCATTTTCTGCCAGGACAATATTCCTTTATTTAATGGCCCTTAAACCCTTAAACACAATGCACAATACTTTGCACATACAGTCCGAAATTGTCGTATGCGTTTTTCGCGCTCGTTTGTACAGTGTCTCTGAATTGTCAAAACGCCTCTCAAAATGCTTGTTACGGATGCGAAAAACGCAGAAAATCGAACCCAGTCCTTATTTTTTTATGACGGATGAAAATATCGGAGGCAATGTGTAAATGTGATTGACACAACGTGAGGTCCTATTTATTTATTTCAAATTTAATGTGCAATGGCCTAACAGATGAACAAAAATATAAGGATACAGATTTTTTTGCAGTGTATTGTACATCTTCATCTTTAAAATATCTAGCATTTGATTTTGTAAAGCCTTGTGTGAAGCATGTGGTACCTATTTGTTTGATTGCTTTTTTTTTACAAAAGCTTAACCATTAACAAAAGGTTAACGGTTTATTTTGAGTCTTCATGTTATTTCATAATTAACTAATTCTGTTGGCCCATAAATCTTAGATTTATGTGAAAATTAAAACAAAGACTGTTGTGTTTAATTAACTATACAAATTATATTTTCTCGGTCTTTGGGCTCAAAACACTGTAATTAAAATACTGTCAAGAATTGTTGTTTTCAACTGTTTTCAAATGCCTGCGTTCAGCCTGCTGACATTAATACCCAGTAGAAACAAATGGCACGAAACTTTGATTTTCTTGGCATGCAGTTTGGCTTTCTCACACTTCAACAGGTATGTTTAACAGCTTTAACCTAAACATAAATATACACAAAAATAACAAGCTAATGGACACTTTTCATAATTTTACTTTAAGATGGCTGAAGGTGCACAGGATATCTCTCAACAACATCTCATTGAATATGAAAACGAAAATGCTTCTGAATTAATCCCACCTACAAATCATCTGGAAATCAGCATGGAGGAATGCGAGCAGCCCTTCACTTCACCACCCCCCACAAGAGAAAATATGTACAATATGCACCAACGGCGACAGAAGTGCGAGCTTAAACGACTGCTAAAACACACATGTCCAGAGTTGAAAAACGTAGACAGTTTGGTAGACGAGGAGCTGGCTGATATTCTTAACACTGACCCAGATAAAGACACTGGATACCAGTCCAGTGAGGTCCAGTCCAGACGCTGGTTATTTGAGAACCAAGCAACAAGAGATCTGCAAGATGTCAGGAGCACATCTGGTTTGTCTGAAGAACCCTTGTGTAGCTCCCACAATGATGAGAACAAACTGCAATATGTCTTTCAGACCAAAACTCAATTTAATGAGGCAGAGGAAGTGACATTAGAGGAGAGCATAAAGGTCGATGTCAAAGCTACACGCAAAATGTTTGAAACTCAATCAGCAGATTCTTCAAAAGAAAGGCAGGTTCCCTGTCCAAAAAGAAATGTGGTCTATGAGGAGCAGAGTAGATCAGAACAGAAACCAAAGACTGATTCTTGTGATTTTACTGATGGAACAAAGACATCAAACATCCACCATAACAATCTCCCAAATGTCACAGATGCGAATGAGGTTTTCGTAGGTGTATCCAGAGCCAAACAAGTCTTTGAAAACAGGTCACATGACCAGGAGTACATGTCAACATCATTTGACAGTCTTAGCAAAGAGGAAGAAATGCTGAAGGCCAATGTAAAAAATAGAGCCCAGATGTTTGAATCTACTCCTCTTGATAAGATCAATCAACAAACCAAAGAAGAATCAGAAACTATGCTGGAGAGCATGCAAGATACTTTAATTTCTTTATGGAACTTCAATATCATTCAAACCGACGGATCCATCCTTGAAGCTAATGAAACAGGGCATGTCAGAAAAGCCAGATATAGTTATACAAAAGATTCGCAACCAGAAGTTCATGATGAGGAGACGCTGACTGGAAGTATGAAGAACATCATGCTTCAGGTGCTACCAGGAACAAACCTAAACCCCATTGTCACCTTCCTAAAAGAAGACAGTCAGGGAAACGTGGAGATTCATAAGGTAGATGTTCCAACTCACTTACTTCCATTTACTGTACTTCAAGATAAAGACTGCAGAATTGCAAACGTGGTGCAGATTACAGAAGATCTACTTGGTCAAGAGAAGTCTCTGAGGAAAGGAGTTTTAATACAAGACTGTGGCACAGAAATGAGAGAGATAACAGTTTATGCTCTCTTTAGCCACAGTGAAGAGAGCACGCGGATGATGGAAATGGATTGCAAGTCTGTTTCTTCAAATCAAATAAACATTCTGGAGCCTGAAAATAAGGATGTGAAGATAGACATCAGTTGCACAACAGGGGCTTTGAGGGCTAATTCTTCAGCAACGGACCTTGAACCAAGCAGAACCATTAATGTACAGTTAGTGCGAAGCTGCATTGAGAAGGGAGACCTTGATCAATTAAAACATCTACAAAAAACACCATCAGATGAAGATATAAGTGGTTCTTCTGAGGAAATAGAGAAAACAAGTGAGATTATTTCAGGTAATGTTAAAAATATCAAAGCCCTTTTTAGTACAAATGTGAACGATACAAGCTTGATTTTAGAGTCTGCCAAAAGCAAAGAATCGAAGGTGTCATTGACAGAAAGTGTGAAAACTACTAAGACTGAAGAACTAATGCAGATACAAGATGAAAAACTCTCTGAAATGAAAAAAGGAGAAATATTTCAAGATCAAGATGATGGAGCTGTTCTTCAAGCAGAGCTGGTTGATGTTGTTGAAGACGACGAGTTGCTGAATCTACAAACGGCCATCAGGAATCTTCATCACGCCACGATGGAAGCTAAAGCTCTTCAACAGAGTGTCCAAGCAAAACTTCAACCTGAAACCAACCAAATCCAACAGATCACTGAACCTGGATCAGCGAGCCATGAGTTAACAGAAGTCAAGGAAGACAATAATACAACTGAGGACAAAGAGCCCTTACAGACATGCAAAAGAGGGCAAGAAGAGGGAAGTGACGATGGTATGAGAGGTAGCATACAAGCAGCGCTTGAATCTTTAGGAAAGTCTAACTTTAATGTCACAAAGGGTGATTTTCGAGCTGCGATGATTTATAGGAATTCAGTTAAGGCGTATACAGGACAAAAAAAGGTAACATATGATCAGTCAAGTGATAGGACTGCTGAAGAAACCAAAAAGTCTTCTTCCGGGCTTCAAACTGAACAGCAGGTTCTAAATAGACCACATGAAGGAGTTGACACAGCTTCGTGTCAAATGCCATCTGAAAACAAAACACTTATAAAACAAATTCATGTTTCCACAAACGCTCCTCCTAAGAAACGAAAAACTCCAATTGGTCCTAAACCAGCAATCCCACCTAAACCAGATCATTTAAAAATGAAGCCCAACCCAACTGACTGTGATACCAAAGCAGACCACAAAGGACAGGTCAAAACTACTTCGTCAAACCAACCAAATGAGGAGGTTAAAGATCCCTCAACTTGTCCCAAATCAATCCCAGACCCAATGTCTTATAAAGACGTCCTTTGCAAGAATTTACCGGTTAGTGGTAACACATGCGATACGTCTGTAAACATCAAGATTAATGATGGTCCCATGCAAGCAGTTGAAGAATCTCCAAAGAGCTCTGCAGAAAGGTCCACAGGGTTTCATGCTACGCTTCAAAACTTTGGAGCGAAGGCGGGTGGATCAGTAGCACCAGTGAAACCTAAAAGAATCAAAATGGCTAACGATACCGAGAAGAACTCCACAGAGAACATGAAAAACAATATTGAAATCCAGCGGGTTGACATCACACCCCAGTGTAACGGTTCTCCTCAAGACACCACGTCCTCGTGTGAGACCTATAAGACGGAGAAGAATGATAAATGTGATGAAGAACAAAAGAGTGAAGTGGTCAGAAGAAAAAAGAAAACGAGACGAGAAACCGAAGACGAAAGGAGGCAGAGGCTTTCGGTGCACATGGACGAGATCATGAAGGGCAACGTCACGGCTGTCATTGACATCTTCGACAAGCTGAAGAAACAAGAGGAGCTGAAAACCATACTTTCCAAAGTCGAGGAAATCGAAGACGACCCCAACGAAGTCAACGCAAGCTCTATTATAAACATCTTTGAGAACGTGCCGGATTGGGTTGTGCCACAGGAAGAGACAAGTGTTTCTAAAACAGTCACACGGGAATGTAAAGTTGGTGATTCAGATTCACCTGTGGAACCGGATGATGTCCTCCATGCAGGTGGCTTTTGGGGATCTAGAGAAAGCGGGGGCTGAGATAATCCATTTGAAAGAGCAAACACTTGCGAGACTCATGGATATAGAAGAGGCTATTAAAAAGGCTCTTTACTCTGTATCGACTCTGAAATCGGATTCTGACATCGTAGGGCTCTCTGGTCTCTTCAGGGAGTCGATGGTGGTGGTGCAAGGCTCACCTAACTCAGGTAACATAAGGAAGATCAGCATCGGGTCAAGCAAATCACCAAAGGCCCAGAATGGACAGGCAACAATACCAGTCTCAAAGCCAGAGTGTTCAATTCCAACGACCAAACAGAGATCAGTATCCCCAGCATCTCCTTCATTCATTTCCATTCAGTCTGCAGCCAGGAAACCTGAAGAGTCTCAGATCAATCCCGAAAAAGCCAAAGAGGTCAAACACCAGTGTTGCTGTACTGCATCTTCAGATCGGAAGCAGTGTGCCGTCGTGAAGGAGGTCTCCTTCGGTCCTGCCAATCCAAGACGTCAGGTCAGTGTGTTAGAAGTTCAGACAGCACCTGAGGAGAGAGTCATTGGTACGAAAACTATCAGTGAGAACTACGAGAAGACTGACTGTTTCGGAAACAAGTTCTACTCTTCTTCAACCTCTACGGTTGTCACGACTCAACCTGAAACATGCACAACTTCAAAGAAGTTTATAACGACAAGTCCTGCAACAACAGAAATTGTCACATACCCAAGAATCAACGCACCTTTAATCCGAGAAGTCAGGCCTCCGATGTAAACAGTGGTTCATGTGCAACATTTATTTCAGATTAAGGAGGGGAAACTGTTGACCACATATACAGTATAAGATATCTAATGTATATGCATTTAAATGTAATCAATGTTTGTACTTCTTTTGCTTGTGGTTTGATTTTATGTTATTTTATTTTGTATGATGTTTGGGATTGAATGTTTTTTTTTTATGAATATTTATGAAAGCCTTGCAGTCCAATAAACCTTGCTATGATTTGTCATATTATTTTATGTTGCATGTGAAATTTATGTCAGATTTTTCAATAAAATTAGTAATGGAAACTATGTGTGACCCATTTCAAATTGGAACTTAATGTAAAACCAGAATTTAAAAAGTGAAAGGGAATGAAATATTCCATAAGAGAACCTAGCTACACTCATTCATCATAGCAAAAAGTGCATCAAACTTTATGTCTTACTAAAGATAATATTAACGCGATTACGAGATTAATAGATGCGCCACTGCTATTACATTAACTGGGAAGAAACGCAACGCTCAATATGGCCGCTCAAAAAAGGCAAATTTTGTGCAATTTAAGTTTAGCAAACCAAAGTTAACGTAAACAACTCGTAATTTAAGATAGTGTATTGCAAAAGTCTTTTAAAGGGACAGTTCGCAAAAAAAAGAAAATTCTTTAATCATTTACTCCCCCTCATGTCATTGCAAACCTGTATGACTTTCTTTCTTCTGCAGAACGAAAAATAAAATATTTTGAAGAGTGTCGGTAACCAAACAATATTCATCACCATTGACCTCCATTGTATGGAGACAAAACCACTGAGACATTTCTCAGAATATCTTTTTTTGTTTTTTACTGAAGAGAAGTTGATGATGACAGAATTTTCGTTTGCGGGTGATCTGTGATTTTAACGGTCTTATGGTACATTGGTGTGTTAACCCTTCGTTGTAACTGTAGTTTCAGCCAGCAGCTCAGGAAACATGCTCAGCATGTCTGAAACCTGTTTATCCCATGGAAAGAATGGTGGCTGATAAACTAATTTTTCACAAAACCTGTTTCTGCTGCAAGCACTGCAAAAAGAAACTCAGGTAAGGATTTTCCCTTATATATAATGTATAACTGAAAACATTGAAATTACCCAAAAACCTATATATGTACTGTAAGTGTAGTGAATTGCATACATGGTTACAATTGTATATCGTATATATTTACATTTATGCATTTGGCAGACGCTTTTATCCAAAGTGACTTACATTGCTTATACTATACATTTGTTTCTTATTATGTGCAATCCCTGGGATCGAACTCATGACCTTGCTGTTGTTAGCGCCATACTCTAACCACTGAGCTTCAGGAAAGATATAATATATAGATATAATGCTAGATTTGTGGATGAGACAAGAGTATGCTGTACAAATCAAAGCTAAATATTAAAGAGGAAATGCTGAAGTTGCAGTTCTGTGCCAGATTTCAGACTTTGGCTCATAAATGTTGTTTTGGCTCTTTTTTAAATGCTGACTTTGCATTTGTTATGCAGTTAACAAACTGTTCATCTGTTAAACTTTTATTTTAGTTTATATAGACTTTGACACTTTAGTAATAAAAACAACCGTACAACATCAGTAAAATATTATTTTCTTGGGTTTTAGTGTTAAAAGCTACGCTCCTCTCTACGGGGAATTCTACTGTGTTTTCCACTACCAGCAGCTCTTCAGGAGGAAGGGCAACTATGATGAAGGCTTTGGCCGTCAACAACATAAAGACCGTTGGCTACAGAGGAATGGCACTGACATCATTTAGAGCCACTGAACAAGTGCATGGTCCACAATACTGACAGATGGTCAAACGTTGGGAAATATATAGGATTTACTTTTCGTGGTTCTTTGCTTTTAAATTCAAATGTAAGGATTTAACAATAACGTTACAGGTGATTACATAAACGTATGGTAAATCAATACCATTCCATATATTTTTTAATGTTTGTAGTTGTCTTGTGAACTTTAATACAAAATATTTGATACCTGTCTGAATATATCTGAATAGTGAGAAATTGATAATGATTTAAAATCAGGAGGCTGATTTCATTGTTTTAATTACTGAACTTTGAAATAAATTAGTACATTTAATAAGAAAAACAAAGGCTTTCCAGTAGATTCAGTTTGGCTGTAACAGCAATAACCATGTGAACACATTGTGTGATGGTAGACATGAATTCTGCAAAGGGTTTAATGATGAATACACAATTTGTTTTCTCTACATTTCATATTAAGTATAAAATACAAAAATACAATAAAAATGTATCTTAATCAATAAAATATTGAAAACGTGTTTCCTGAAACACCGAAGTGAACAGTCACATTGCTGTTTACCTTCACTGTTTACTTTTTCATACACACTATTAAAAATCTATGAAAAAACCCTACCATTTTATAAATAGTTCAAGAATAAATTTATAATTTCGAGCTCTTGAAAGACATTTCTTGTTCCTCATTCAGCCCATTTTCAATAACCGCCTTCTTTGATTCCCTGTGGATGAAAATGAAGGAAAAACATTTTTTTTTAATTCATTGCAAACTTGTCAATATGTTTAGTTTCATTGGGCATGGACATTTTAATTAAGATAAAATCATCCATATACTATGAACTACATTTCGTTGCCCTGTACTTGTACATGTGTAATGACAATAAAGTTGAATCTAATGAAAAACATAAACACACTCACAGGCTCTCATCCGCGGGGACTTCAGTGTGGTCCTGAAGTTCTGTGTTAAGTGTCTCTGGGAGCAGAAAAGTCAGAGCTCCGCCCAGAAAAGGAAGAGAGCCAAATATGACCATTGGGATGGATGGATGATACACATCCAACAAGCTGATCAGAGGAGCCATAATCCCAGCTATACGTGCACACATGGAGTTTAGTCCCACTCCATTTTGCCTAAATCAAAGAATTTGGGAATTATTTTCAAAACAGACATGCGAACAGTTTCACTTCAGAATGATTTTAGCACCTGACAACCGTTGGGTACAGTTCAGCAGTGTACACATAAACTATAGAGAAGGCTGCAGCAAGGGAGAACTTTCCGATCACTGCCATCACAGTAATGGCTATAGGGTACTCTGAAAAAAGTACACAACTTTAAAGATCTCCACCGCAAAAAACTATTGATAATGGTGGAGGGAAAATACATACGTGTTGGTATAGTAGGGATAACAAGGCAGGCAATGCCTCCGAGGAGCAGCACGCCACTCTGGCAAATCTTACGTCCAAAGCGTTGAATCAGAGGGAAACAGCTGAGGCGGGCTGGAAGCTCTGCAATGCCAAAGATGAGTTGAGTCAGGTAAATGTCCAGGCCAAAGTTTCCCACGTTCAGACTGACTCCATAATAAACCAGGCTTGTCACAAACCTGTGATAACATGAACAGATAAATGATAACAGGTTGGGCTGGATGGCTTTTTTGCATTGCCTGAGGATGTTTGCACAATGAGGCTTTATTGTTACGGTATCGTGTGTTGGACAAAATCTAAATGAATCAGATGATCTAGTTGCCTCAGAGAGGTTGAAGCAGGTCTGCATTACAAACAACAATATCTGAAATGCTGTGAGACTCACCACATGTAGCTCATGATGAGAGCTCTCTTTCTCAGGTAAGGCACACGGAACAGGTCCAGCATGGTGCCCTTTTTGGCTGTGTTCTGTGCCTCTATCTGACAAATGCATTTATTATGTTAAATCATCACGTAAAAGCTACTTATTATTCTGAACTACCTAAGAAATCTGGACGTAAACTGGTGCTCTGTTTAATTTATTTCGACAAATACTACTTTTAGGAAAAATAAAGCTCAGTTATTAGTGATTCTGACCTTGTCAAGCAGATATTCAGGAACAGTCCTGCCATTGATTTGGGCAGCTTTCAGAATCTCCTTCTTGGCCCTGTCCTGTTTACCCTGAGTCAGAAGCCACCGGGCTGATTCTGGAAGTATCCTGTCACATATACACAAGAAAAACCGATGTACACTATCTGTGGTATGTGTAGCAGTTAGAAACTATTCTTGTATAAAGAGCTACTGTACTGTATGAACAAGCTGCTTTAAAGGTGGCAAGAATGTTAATCTTACCAGTAATAGACACCGAAAAGTCCAACCGGGGCAGACAAAACCAGCTGTAAAATCCTCCAATTGCGGATCCCGTAGGCCAAACCAGACAGCAACATCAGACCAACAGCCACAAAGCAGTGAGACAATATGGTAAAAAGAGCCCGCTTAGCTGAACCGCACCACTCAGATCCTTAAACATATTATGATACAGTTTAAGATGTAGCTGCCTTGTGGTGTCAAAAATTCATAAAACAATTATGATAATAAAATTTAAAAAACAAATCGAAATAGTAGGAAAAATTACTTTAAAAATGTTTTTTTCCGTTGAACACAAAAGAAGATATTTTGAAGAATGTATAAAAAGCAAACCGTTCTGGTGCACTTTTCACTACCAATGTAATTTTTCCTACTATGGTAGTCCATGGAAATTTTCCTTTATTGGGTGAACTGTCCCTTTAATAAACTAGAATGAAATGAATCATGTGTTACCCAGAACAAACGTGTTTATAGAGATCCCTGATATGGTGGTGCCCACCCCAAAGCGGAAGGCTATGTAGACGTAAATGTTGGGGGAAAATGCTACTGCCACCCCAAACACAAACTGCAGTAACAAGGAAATCAGGGTAACAAATCGCCTGCCATACCTGTAGCAAGAACACCATCAGGAAAATATTAGGAAAATATTTAAGTATACAGAAACAAAACTGTCCCAACCGGACTCTTTCACTGATTTATATGTATACTTTAAAGAATTAATAGGCAGAATAGAACAGCCCTTCATTGATTGTATGCTCACACACAAATGGAAAATTATAATACAGTATGACACCTTTGTTGTTTTTAAATAATCACAGTGTTCATTGTATCATTCTCATGTTGACCAGGGATTAAACTCTACACGTACTTGTCTGCCATGGGCCCAAACAGTAGAGCACCAATAAGAAGACCAGCCATGTAGATAGACTGAGATGCCTCATTAAAAATCCTATTTTCACACACTAGGTCAAACTATGGTAAAATAAGGAAAAAGATGATAAAATGATACAAATATGCTCAAACAAAATTGCAAATGTAAATGAATAATATATTAAATGATATAGTTAAATATAATAAAATTAACAATAATAAACAGTGCTTCAACAACATTTCTTACGTATGTTAATTTTTTTAATTGACTAGGGTACATGTAAACCAAACATTGCATTGTTAACATCCATCCATCCATCCATCCATTTTCTACCGCTTGTCCGAACTACCTCGGGTCACGGGGAGCCTGCGCCTATCTCAGGAGTTGCATTGTTAACATGTTATTCCAAAATAAATGAATGAACGATTTTATCAACAGAGACTTATAAATGCAAAAAAATATATATATATTGCTCATTGTTAGCTAATGCATAAAAGGGATACTCCGCACAAGTTTCTGTCATGAATTATTCCCCCTCAAGTTGTTCCAAATCTGTATAAATTTCCTACATAAATGTTTTGTTGAACACAAAGAAAGACATTCAGACGAATGTTAGCAACTGAGATGTCAAAAAATGGTTTTCCTAAATTATTCAAAATATCTTCTTTTGTGTTTAGCAGAACAAACAATATTCACAATATTTGTTCTACTATGGTAGTCAATGGTGCCCCAGAAATCTCAGTCGCTTAATTCATCCAAATATCTTTCTTTGTGTTCAACACACCAAAGAAATGTATACAGCTTATACATGCAGGTGGATCCCTTTAAGTAGACTAGCTAATGTTGTTAGATATATTTGATGAAATAGGCCTATAATGTAGCTATATAGGTTGGAGAAGAAATAATACAGAAATGAAAACAAATGATATAAACCACCTTTTTAACTAACATTTATTAGTAATAGGATATTTCAAGAAAATATGTATTTATATAGGTATCTAATGTGATACAAATGTTACTCTATCCTATTATAAACCTTTATTAACCTTTGAAGTTTGTGTAATTAGGCCTATAAAACGAATACGTTAATACAACTTACATACTTTATTATATATCGACTAATAGCGTTATTTCTGTAAACCGCTTGACAATCTTAAATATTGATCTTTTATGGGTTGCATTACCTCAGTTATAAGAGTGCTGCTACCTTCTGGTGCCCTATAAACCCACCCGTCAGTACATGATGTCGTTGCATTTATTCCATAAGCTTCAATATCACCCAGCTCCAGATCAACAGGTGTGAACATCGTACAGCTCTCATACTGCCCATTATTGTCCAGAGGAACGGTGATGTTCATCTGTCTCTCCTCGGTCAGGTTGTGACCCCCCTTCAAGATCCAGTCGGTATTGCAGTTGTGTGGGAAGCTGATGGCGGTGAAGACTTGACTGAACATGTGGAAAGCCGTGAAGATGTTGGGGAGACATACCGCCAAGAGCAAGCGCTTCTGAAACGGACCAAACTCCCCGACGGAGGCGAGGATCTGCGCGAAGTCGATCATCTTCACTGCACGAGCGTCTGTGGCGCGTCGGTGTTCTGCGATTCACCCTCGCGGAGAAAAATTAATTTTTAAACGCGTCACAAGTCCATGTTCACATCAATCGCTCACTTATCTCTTACTAGCGATATGGATGAGATTGAAGATAAACCAGAGTTGTTTCAGAGCTGAAACCCTGCTGGAAAAAAATCGATTGGTTTACATTACAAACACAAACAAGCAGCTGTTTACCAATAAAACCATTACAAAATTCCCTTAGGCTATGTAGTAGGATTTAATGGTGTTCTGTTGGTTCCCATTTACCAGATAACATCCCACCAATAGAAGCCAACACACAAAGAGATATATTTCCATTAAAACCATTGCAATTCACATTATAACCATTAAATCCATTAGGATTCCTTGTTTTCTTGTGTGATTAATAAATGATGATGTGCTTTATGTGCAAGATTGAGTGTGCCAGTACAGAATGCGTTTTGTGATCTCTAACACAGTTGTGAGTCTGAGGGACTTTGGATCTTAAGACGAGTGCAGTTGCAGAGTAAGCCCTTTCTTAAGGCAGTCTTGGTATTGTGGTGTAAACTGTTGTGATATGCAGGAGCCCGTCAATATTTAGACAATATGTGGGGCTAAATAAGCATAAATTTAATAATTTATGCTTATTTAATAATTTATCTTTAAATAAAGATAAATCCTCTTTAGGAAGAACAGATCTAAGCATACACTTTAAAATAATATATTCAATAATAATGCCTTCGTGCTCTATATTGATTTAAAATCATTTAAAACATGTCTTCAATTTTGATACTAACAAGGTCAAGTTTGAAAAAAAACTTTTTTTTTTTGTTATTGCTTGCACTAAACTCACTGTGAAGGTCGTCTGTCTCTATAGCCTACTACAACACTGGTCTACATTACAAATGTTTGTCAAAAGAAAAAGTAGGGATTTTTGAGAAATATGTTATTTAACCTTATTTTTTTATTATATTAACTAAAGGCTTTTAATGTATACTATATAAACTTTAGCATACATTTTTTATTATTTAAATCATCTTATATATTCTGTAGCATCCTGAATGTTTTATAAGAACTGTGTTGAGCAGTTGAATGTAGGCCTAAGCATTACAATTATTTTTATTATTTTTACAAATGCAGTTAAGAATAGAGGACCCAGATTTTTCATAAATCCTTCCACAATACTTAAGATTGATTTTCAACAATTCCCTAATCTCTTTTAAACTCTTTTCAATAAACCTGGAAAAAATATGTGTAAGGTAAAAAAAGCTAAAGGGACAGTTCAACCAAAAATGTAAACTCTGTCATCATTTACTAACCGTTGGGTTGTTCCAAACATGTATACATTACTTTGTTCTGCTTAACACAGAGGAAGCTATTTGGAAGAATGGCAGTAACCAAACAGATCTCATCCCGTATTTACTGCCATAGTAGGGAAAATGGGAGTCAATGGGGGATGAGATCTGTATGGTTACTGCCATTTTCCAAACAGCATCCTTTGTGTTCAGCAGAACAAAGACATTTTTACAGGTTTGGAACAATCTGAAGGTGAGAAAATTATGACAGTGTTTTCATTTTTGGGTGAACTATCCCTTTAAGATGCATTACTGTACATGTGAACATCCTTTTCAAGTGTGTGACTAAAGTAGTGTTAAAGGGATAGTTCACCCAAAAATTTAAATTCTGTCATCATTTACTGACCCTCTTGTCTTTTCAAACCTGTATGACTTTCTTTCTTCCGCAGAACACAAAGGAAGATATTTTGAAGAACGTTCCAAACAGCACCGGCACCCATTTACTACACAAAACCAATGCAAGTGAATGGGGGCCAGTTAACATCTTTCAAAATAGCTTCTTTTGTGTTCTGCACAAGAAAAACTCCTACAGGTTTGAAATGACAAGAGGATGAGTAAACGATGACAGAATTGTACTTTTTGGGTGAACTATCACTTTAATGACAGGGATGTGAAATAACTAAACCTGGAATAAAGAAAGGTGCATCCAGATACTTTTGGCCAAATATTGTATTATTCCTGTTATCGCAAATATATTTCAATCATATTCCTGTCTGTAATTTTACACATAGTATGCAAACCTTTAACTCCAGGAGAACAAGTTCAGGGTGTACCTGTTGAAAACATCACACATATGCTGTATGCACCTCAAAGACCAGGAGACAAACCAGCAAAACTCACAATGTGTCTGTGCAGCTGACACCTCCCATCACCTCATTTATGAAGAACATCAAGGCCATGAGTGAAACATCCCATATAAAATCAAACCAAATTACATTATTTACATTTACAGAAGTTCAATCAAGTTTATCCACATCAGAAATACACATTAATACTTAAGAGTTCAATTCCAGAGCAGAAAAAGCCACACACCAACATTTCATCTCACTTTTTTCCAAATCACTTACAGAGAAATACCTATAAAAATAAGCAGAATTCACAGATAAGGTTGCGAAAAATGTAAAACTACAATTCACAAAGTATTGTGAAAAAAAAAAGATATGATGATGTAAAAATGTAGAAACATTAAGGCAAGTGTTTCAGAGCAGCATGAGACAGTGACATCTGCAAAGTTGCCCAGTTGAGAAGACACATTAAATAAAAAAAGGTGGCAAAGCATGTTAAGGTACAACGGCCTGCTGTTCTTACTACTGTTTTATCAATTAGATTAATGTGCATTATAGCTAAATTAAAACCTTTTGTAGTGTACAGACACTAGCCAGTAACAGCTGAGAAAGTTGTTGTACTTGTGAAAGTGTAGTTGTGTTGAAGATAAACAAAATGTTACAGAGATTTAAAACAAGATTCAAACACGATTTTATAAATGTGTGTCTGGTTTGTTTAAACGAAGCTCCCAAATAAATAATACACACAAAGCCCTTTCTGAAAAAATACTATACTAGCTGCTTCTCTTTAAAGGCATTGGAAAAGGTTACATGCAAAAACTGCTATAGCTGTTGTTACCACAGTCACTCATTTCCACCATAAAGTTTCATTGTGTTTCACTCCCCTATATGCACAAAGTAGTTATAATAGAGGCATTTTAAAATGTTTCATTTTAAGGGGCATTCAGATTGTGCAAAAGTAGGAAAAAGGAAAAGAGGTTAAAAAAGAGAAAGTATAAATATAAAAAAAACATTAAGGTTATAGCTGGTTGTGATGATAATTGCATACTTTTATGCATAAATCGTTTATTTCAATTGATTCCTAAAAAATTACGATAAATATCATCTTGTGCAACTCAGCGATTTCATGAACTCCTTTGTGTTGGCGCAATGGTGCTTTCTCTTTGGCAACAGTGGTATCTTTTGGGAAATTAAGAGGGGAAAGTATATCAATGTGTCATTCTGTTGGTATGTTTTCACATTTGTAGGCAATTCATGGTCCCGCACAGAGCTGAAGTTTAGCTAATGTTGAGCTGGGCGAATCCCAAGAGCTTGACATCATCAGGAATTTCAGAACCCTCGACACCAGAGGCCTGAAAACACATCACGCGTCGTGTTACAGCAGAACAGTGTTTAGCATCAGCACACAGCAGCATCACCCAAACTGACACTCACCAGCCTAAAAGTCAGATTTTTATTGGAATGAGGCTCTTCCACTATCTTCTGCAAATTAGCCGCCACTGAAATGACACAAAACTAAGGTTTAGAACTAAAGCAGTTTTATAGCATTATTAACCTTGATATACTAAAATAGTGCCTCAAGAACTTTTTAACAACCACTTTTTGCAAAAACATGGCTTCATTCTGAATTCAAAATACCTTTTAAAATAGTAAAAAAACTGATGTTATGCAATGATGCATGTTGTGTTAAAAAGCAAAAGCAAAAAGATGCTGTGTTAAAAAGCATCTTTTTGAATGTGTTAATATGACCAACTTTTTTAATTAGTACCCTAAAAATATGTCAGACTCTAAAATATTTCCTTCTTTTTCCAATCAAACATTTTTTGTTTTACTTTTTTTTTTATCCTAACGCTTTTGTTTTTGAAGGTTTCACGTTTTGGACCCTACCACAAGTTAAATAAGGAAATATATGAAACTGGATAAGTATTCCTTACCTATAACTACATCTCTCCCATCTACCAGGCCAGCGGACACCAGCTCTTGAGAAACCCCGTCTGCTGTGTCTGCAAAGAGAAGAAATATATTTAAAAAAAGATACACTGAATATTTTCTTACAGACACTGTGCTTGTGCTTGTACAGTATATCATTCTAACCAAACGTAGTATGGAACATAGTAACACTACTGTAGGTGTTGTGGAAAACAGTCGAGACAGTGAATGTGTTACAGAAGTATTGTGCTGCTCTTACCTCTGCCAGGCATGAACTCAAATCGAATGTCATTCAGTTCCTTCTTCACGTTTCTGTAGAACAGCCAGAGAAGAAAAATTTCAGGTTTGAAATTAAATGTCAGATGATATTAGGTATAAACTACAGACATTACTTTGCAAACACATGCAGGAAAACCCTGTACTATACGATGGTAGAAAAATGCCTTATAATATTGTGTTAGTTTTAGGGCTGTCAAAAGATTAATCGCAATTAATCGCATCCAGAATAAAAGTTTGTGTTTACATAATATATATCTGTGTGCTGTGCATAATAATTTTGTATTTATTAACACATACACATCCATGCATATATTTAAGAAAAATCTAAAAAGTATTAAACATTTATATATAATTTCAATTGTTGGTAAATATAAATAAATACATGTAAATTTTTCCTAAATATGTATACATGTGTATGTGTTTGTATTTATAAAAACATAATTAAGATGCACAGTACATAGACATATATTATGTAAACACAAACTTTTATTCTGGATGCGATTAACTAGGGCTGTCAAAAGATTAATCGCGATTAGTTTAAAAATGTTAATCATATAAGAATGATTATATTAGATTAATTTATTATATTTTACAGTAAGTATATCATTGTAAAATTGTGACAATCCATCTGGAAACTCTCAAATATGAAAAAGTACAACTGTTTAATTTTTCTGTGTTTGCAGCAAACCAGGGCTGATAAACACACAAGAGCAACACACACAACATACCTTAACCTTAATACCAAACTGATAGGTGACGTGGTTCCAGGAACCTACAGACAGAGGCACAGATTACAATGACTTGCTTTGTATCAAGAATGAGTTTTACAAATGTCGTATGTACTGTGAAGTTGATGCTGTACCTGGTTTGCAGCTGTGAGCTGGCCGTGAGAAGGGGTCGTGGTGGGTGCGTTATGTTGAGTGCTGGGTTGTGCTGGAGTCTGGCCAGCACTGTGAGGTAGTTCAGGCTGCAGCTGACTGCTGTAAGGCTGTAAAATCTATAAACACATGATTATAAACACCTACACATTTATGTCATGAATACATACGTCAAAACGTTAGTCCATTCATATCGTGGATATGGAAGGTTCTCTGTCATACTGTTCCTGCATTACGTAGTATGAATGTTAGGATGCTATTCCATACATTGCAAATGTTCTTTATCCTTCACCTACCTCTGTATTCTGTCCTTCCTTTACTCTAGGTGACTGTGAGAGAGAGACAGAAGGGGCAAAGGTCAGAGGTCAAACGCAACTCACAAAATCGTTTGGGTTACTGTAATTCTGCTTTAGATTTGAACACACTGTAGTAAGGAATAAAGCAGGGAGTTAAATTCCTTAATGAGATTTTAATACACACTTTATGATTGTGGGAAATAGTTCATGGTTTTAGCAAACCATTTAACCCTCTGGTGCTGATGTACACTTTTCCTGCTCCAAAATTTATTTATTGTAATTAAATCATGTTATATTTTTGTTCAATCCTTTTTTTCCAATCGTTTCTAATTTTAGGGTTTCATGTAATATTCACGCAATTATTATATTTTTTCCACAAATTCAATGCTATTGCAACATTTCTCTATTCCCATTCATTTCCTATGGTGGTCAGGAGTAAAACTGTTACTTATACTATTTAGCCTTTTTGAATCACATCCATTATTGATTTTGTGTTCACATAGCAAGCGCCACAACAGTTTTGTACCATTCAGATAAAAGTCAAATTTAAACAAAACGTTTAAACAATTTAACCTTTTCGTCTATGATTTTTGTATGTGTCACAAGCCAAAGTTTTGTACTATTCCAATAAAGAAAAAAAGATCTACATTTTTCATCAAAAGTGAACAAAGACTACTAGAAAAGCAAATATGGAAGCAAATATCTACAGTATACCAGCAGAGAACATACTGAACTATGTTCAGCGCCCACACTCATAACCAAACAAACACACATACTCCCATCCAAAACTGAGTTGAGTTCAGGTATGTGTATGTCAATAACAACTATGGTATTAAGCCAAATGACCAGGGACCATTTGGGATACAAAGCATGTAGAAGCCAAAATAGACCTTATGCATGTTAGTGCTTCACCCAGCAGAAGTCTTGTTAAACACAATCTGGTTGGTTATTAGAGGTCATTGATTTGTTCAGTATGAATGCCAATGTTACAGATAAAAACATGATACAGATGGCTTCCAGGAAGGCCACAATTTGATACGAAATTTCCAGGAACACAAGTAAACCGCGCCATCTTTTCTGGCATAAACTGATCCTGGGCTATGATAATTCTGATAATTAGTCATTGCATTTTTTTAATGTTTTTATGTTAGTCTCTGAATTCTTTATAATGTTGAGCATACAGTATATAAACAACTGAAAGCATGTGCAAGAAAAATTGTACAAGATAAAAAACATGTTATCCGTTCTTACTGTTAAGCCCTGAAATTTAACTACTCTTATCACATTTACTAATCTAAATTTATCTTGAATGATTATTTATTGCACAGACATGCCGAGTTATCACAGATAACCGAGGTGCAATGTTCACTGCATGTCCTTGCTTGAGTCTCTCAAGTTGAATAATACGACTATTAACAGACCAAGAACTTTTATGATCTAAAAATCGGCTCTCAAAACGTTCTAGCAAACTTCCTTTCTCTTTGTCTAACACTTCCTGTCCCTGCATGTTAAGTGGGCTTCCTTTGTTAGGTGAGCCATCTGTATCAATTGAGATGTGAACAACCCTGGGCGGGGGCAGCTCAAGTGGCTGAGAGAATCGGACTTGTCGCCTTGTCGACTTGGACTGCTGCTCCTTTAGCGGCAAACACAAAACACAGAGCCCAGAGGTGAGAAGTGCCACATCACCCACCACTCTTACAAAGACACCACACACACAAACAAGCATCTACAGAACAACATTTTAAACGTGACTTATGTAGGGCAATACAATCATTCAGGGCTCCAGACTGCGACCTAATGGTTGCAATTTGCGACCAGCTTTTGAGACAACGGCAGCATTTATTTTACAAGTACTCGCGAATGTGCGACCTGCAAATTTGGAATTTCTTCTAGTTGTTATTTCATGTGGAAAGAAAAGTAGAACGCGAGCCCGCCACCAATGCAGGCTGTGTGGGATAGTCAACTGCGCGTGTTAAGTTTGATTTGACAATATATTTAGTGAAGATGAGGTAAGGTGTCCTTAATACACAATAAAATCATTGTAAGATCGGAATAACACAAGCTTTTTTGCTTTAAAGTGTAAAACTGTGAACAATTAAATATATACTTTCTAACAAGCACAATTTCTGTTGGTTCAAATGAATTCAGATCACAGTCTCTCTATTCAGCACCAATCAATAACAAAGCTTCTCTGTAGACTAAGGTGTGCCTCAAAATCTTTGCTTGCGCTCCTTCAGTCAGGGGTCACAGTGCTCCTAGTAAAAAAAGTTCGTCTGGAGCCCTGTCATTTGTGATACGGTGACACTCTGAAAGGTGATCGCTAATGGAGGACCTTAAAATCTGTGTGTGTTACCCGTAAAGCAGCGACGGCAGCTTTTCCCTCCTCGCTCTCCTCATCCAGTTCATCATCGCTCCATTCCCACTCGCCGTCTTCTGTTTTATGGAGTCTCCCGCTGGAGCCTGGAACCCGCCGTACCTACACAGAGACACAGCTACATTTATATATATATAAGCCTTTGTTAATATGTTTTTATCATAATTTATCATAAAAAACAATACTTATACCGAGTATACACATTTTTATACGGTTTTCTTACCCTTTTTGCTCTCTCTGTTATTGTAGGTGCTCTATGCAGCAACTTCTCCATCAGGAATTCATTATTCTGAAATATAAGGTGGAACAGAGAGTTGAACAATTTTTAAATACATAATGCTTATGTGAGATGCTTACCAGCCTGTGCGCTTGCGCAGTAGTTGTACTGACCTCGAAAATGTTATTTTTAACGCAATTTAAGCTTAGCAAACCGAAGTTATATGGCACAGTCCATATTGGGTTTAATCATTGTTTAGAAACATGCTATTTAATTGTGATTTTTGCCAGCGATTTTTTTAAATATCTGTCTTCCACCATTAAATTGATAGGACATCTTTAACATAAGTAACTGCCCACAGGGACTGCAAACATACCCGCTGCGTAGCACGACTTCATGAAACAGACTTTGATAGCATTTCATTTTTTTTCACTCTCACGTACATTTTAAAATATCTGCAATTTACAGAATGATTTTAGATTGTAAATGTTGTCTTTACTACATTATAAAGCATGTATCATACTTTTTTCTTCCCTACATTTCATGAACAAATGTTGTTTTTAGACCTTTAGTTCAATCTCGAATCTAGTACTTACTGAAGTATTTCAACATTTAAAATTGGTAAAGTACTAGATTACAAAAGTGCTTAAATACTGTATTAGGGGAAAACAAAATGTAAAAATGTAGTGGAGTAAAACACTCCCATAAAGTACAGATATTTGAAAAATATTGTCGAGTTAAAATATTTCACTGGTATACATACAACCAAAATAATATTTTAAACTGAATCACAATGTTAAACAAGCATTTTCATAATTGTATATGTGCAAAATTAAAAAACAGAAAAAACTAAAACAGGAAGTGCCTTCGGACCAGTGTTGTTTACGTGATCCATAGATGAATAAACTTTTATGTTCATTACACTATTTTACATAATATTTATGCATTTGTCAAACACTTTTATCCAAAATGCATTACAGGGCATTCAAGCTATACATTTTTCAATAGCATGTATCGGAACACATAACTACAAAAATACACAGTTCCATTATAATATGCGGATATATCATATAATCATAACATGCTATTTAGTGATTAAATTCTATTTTACCTAAAATTGATATTCTATTTATATTTTAGTCACAAAATATATATATATATATACATTAATGTCCTACCTTGGCTTTCTGGAAAAACTTGTGTTTCAGGAGCTCTAATGATGTTGGCCTAAAAAGCAAACACTACTGAAATACATTGGTTGTGACTCAGAGTGCTTTCAGATATAAGCAGCAACATGAACCGTATCAAAACTGCTACACTTTGACACTAGACAAATGTATTTTCATCTGCTCTGCACCTTTTCTCCGGTTCCTTCTGCAAACACAACGAGATCATCTTCCTCAAGGATTTGCCATATTTCTTCACCACCTCTTTATCCGCGATGCCCGTCTCAAGACAGGGCGGGTCATTCTGGAGGGTCAACATCAGCACCTACAAACACGCCAAAAGCTCACGCATCAAAAATACAATGTTTTCAAACAGTATAAAGTATGTACCATAATGCCTATTGCACATCGTGGGACTGACATTTGTCTGCTTTCAATGTGGAACTACATTGCAACAGGGAGATTCATGCTTCAAAAGTCTTTTTAAAGTCTTTTTCTATCACCAGTCATAAGAGATATGTATGAAGGTTGTACAATTCATTAAAAATGGCATCTGACATTGGCTGACCTTCATAGGAGGGTATTTGTGGTAAGGCGCGGCGCCTGTGGCCAACTCTATGGCTGTGATCCCAAAACTCCAGATGTCTGCTTTGAAGTCGTAACCTTTCACCTGTGCACAAGATTTGGAAGATTTGTTGAACACCAAAGATATGTCCAACTGCCAGCAATTTCAACAGACTGAAGTTCTTAAAATAGGGCCTTTAATTGTCCATGTAATTTATTGTATTTATTTTACGTAATGTAAATGAAACTCAATTAAAGTGCACGTTATCTGGATGTCCTAATATTGTAATAGTTTTTAATGTTTAATTGTGGGTACAGTTAGGTTGCATCTGTGTAAAAATGTGTTTTTAAGCATTTCTGTTTTCTGTTCATCTGGATTAGATCAGATTAAAATAGCTACAAATGTGACATAGCTTGGTGATGGTGGAGATACATACCTGCTCCATCACCTCTGGGGCCATCCAACATGGTGTCCCCACAAAAGTCTTACGCACTTTATTTCGCGTCATGTCGCCACCTGTGGCTAAGAAGGCACTTACACCAAAATCTAGAGAGACAATGTAGAAAAAAAATGTGCAATCAATGTAGAAAAATACAACTTTGACATCTGTCATTGATAGCTGCACAACATTTTTAATATTTGTTTTGAGAGTGAGAAGGATTTTTTGTGGAGATTCATAAGACAAAAAAGTTATGAAACACTGAATTTAGATGAAATACTGTACCTGCAATTTGGACTGATCCATCCTCGCCTAACAGAATATTTCCAGCTTTAAGATCCCTGTAGAAAACACAAGAACGTCTGTCAGCCGTCTATGTGGAATGCATATGTTGTTTACTCAGAAAGGTATAATTAGACATGACCCAAATAATAACTCAAACATGTAAAGGAAAGGTCACTGAAACTCTGGCAGATGCTTTACCATATTCTTTTTACGAATGTGTTTTGTTTCGCTGATACCAGACTACCCATATTAACACCAATACATCTGTAGTCACGGTAACAGACTGTTTATTTGGATGGAAATAAAAAGGATGTCCTTTCTTTCCCTCTGCCCTGTCTTTAACACCGTCTGATGACCTCACAGCTTAGTCACAAATCATTAGATTTTCTCTCTAAGAGAAGTCATGAGTGTGTTTGTGTACAGACAGTTTTAGATTTATGTTTCATCAAAAAACTGCTAGGGAGCGTCTATAAATTATGATTCAAGAAACAGATGTAAAGTCTGTCTTATGATCATTTTTAAAATGAAATCATTTTAAGTTATTTTAATACAACGTAGCGTTGCTGCTAAAGAACTTGTTTAGTGCAAAAATACTGTACATGTAGGTCTAACATGGTGTGATTTCTTGCAATGTATTTTGCTGTCCAGATGGGGGCAGCAGAGTTATGATTAAAACTAAGAAGGCTGACAGAAACATGAGATTTCATTTGTTATCATAAAACTCACATTCTCATGTCATGACAGTATCCATTTATGCACCTCGGGGGTGCAAAACCACAACTGCAACCTTTGAATTGTGTAAGGCCCCCCACACACACACCAACATATTCTGTGGTACCCCCAGTTGTTCACTCCTACTGAGAAAATCAAAACATACCAACACATGTCCACTCCAAACTGATGCACACTTGGTGGATCAATGCCGCAGATGTTGCGAGACAATTACAGGGGTTGCGAGCATGACTGATAATCATTTGAATATTTCTTAGACAGGCACACAGAGAACAGAAGTCGGAAGATGATTTAAAGAGGAGCTATGGTATTCAAAAGCAAAATGCAAGAGATTGGGAGAGTGGATGCTCTCCGATTTGAATATTACATTTAAACAATTCATGACAATATAAACAGGGTGAAGTAAAATACTCAGTTATCGACCAAAATATTTACGTCCCTAAATTGTGAAACACATGCATAGGCTTTTCAGACTTGAAATAATTAATCTGGGTGATTTTTAACCCTGGTTAAATAGCATTAACTGTGAACTCTGGGTTAATCATAGGGTCAATATCTTACATAACCAATTAAGGCAGAGAGAGACTGGAGGACATGGAAGTTATGCTAGATTATCACAGGCATGATAATGACATTGCTGGAGTCAGATATTTTAAAACTTCCCAGAATGCAATTGCATCACCGTATCAAAGCCAGACGGCACCGGGCAATCCAAGGCACGTCAGAACAATAGCAGCATGGTTTCCTGAGATCTAAGCGATATAGATTGCTCACAGCCCAAGCAATGATGTCAGCCCTCTGTGGGAGCCATATCTGAGGGTAGTCTGGCTTTTCCCATTGGAGACTCACACCAAACAGAACCTCAGTCTTGGGACAGACCAACATGGCCCATTTATGTCCAATTACACAAAAGCAGAAAGAAGCCTGAAGTCTTTTGCGGACAATAAGACCGTTCTCCGTGAGAAGCTGAGAGAGAGACATCATTTTGACGCCCATCTGCTGGACTTCTCATGATGGTGAGGATGATGAAGAATGTTGCCGCTCTCCTCACTGAACTCATGCCAGTCTTAAGCCAAAGTCTCTAATTGCATCCTCCAGAGATGCGAAGGGTATCGTGTGATCGCCCTACTTGTGTAAATATGCACTGCTGTGCAAGATTATAACCCTGACATAGAATTAAAGAAAGGATGAAACTAGAGATGCACCGATACTAAATTTCTCCACCGTTACTGATAGACGATTATTCAGAGTGATATCTGCCGATAACAATTCTGAAGATTGAAATAATATTTCTTAACTTTCTGAATTATATTAATTCATATAATTACTATTAAAATTATACATCAAAAGGGTATGGTTTCTTAAGATTTTCTATATAAAGTACAAATTCTATACAAATAAATAGCATTTTCCTGTTTTCTTTTGTTTGCCAGAATATATCGGCCCTTATCATCGCTTTTTAAACTATTGGCCGATAACGATTATTTGGCGATATATCGTTGCATCTCGATGAAACCAAATAGTTTTGCGGCTTTTGGTAAATGTCTTTTACCTTTGAGGCTATCAATATGCTAGTATACTCCTGAAAGATAACAAAATTTACTTTTAGCAAAAATATGTTAAAATTTTTCACCTTTGGAGGAATGGCTCAAAAACCCATGACTCATCTTTCAAGTTCAAGCCCCTCCCCCTGACATTACTGTCACAGTTTATAATTTGGATGTAAATAAATTAGCGAATTAAGATAAGGTATTGATACGTCAATTCTGAAATTCCTGTATTAACAGGAAATATGTCAAAATTTGTAAGAAAGTAATGCTCCGCATCTTACGGGTACTTTATTTCCTCCTTTGACTGCATTATGAAACTCCCTCCTTTTCCTCAAATCTGCTTGTGAATCAGCACACTTGTCAGACACCTTTAAAAAAAACTGCCTTATGTCATGCTGGTGGCACAGCCGAGAGAAAAGAAGACAAGGTCTCCTTCATTGAGATTCAGAGGCGAGCTCACAAGTCATGGGTACTTAACCAGCCTAAAAGCCTGTGAATTATTTACACTGTCTGCTTTAACGGGCCTGTGCTGGTAGACAGTGAACAAGGAATGTAAAAAAGCTATTCAAATTAAAAAAGATTTATACTGATCATTTAAATTACCCACCAATGAGTTATGGATCGAAAATGTATGTCGACGTCAATCTTCCTAATTGGCTGTAAATCTTTTAAACTGGGACTAAATATTGCACCTCTATGGCTGAAATGTAGGAAATGTGCGAACTAACTGCTTTACTCAAGTTTCCAATGGCTTTTTAGCGAAAGCTCAACCAGATGTTGGTTCTGAACTGGTACAGCATTCATCTACACTGCAGCTGAGATTGAACCGATATAACTCCATAGGTCTCCAACAGACCATGTCTATGTTTAAACCAGTATGGTCTTCAATAGATCTTTTGTTATTCTGTTAAAACCCCCTTTTCCTTTCTACCAAACATGTTCCTGCCCACAAACAAGCATTCATCTCCCAATTATGCCATGTGAGCTAAAGAGAGTCGTCTTACCTGTGAATCTGTCCATTTTTGTGAAGGTACTCGAGGCCCTGAAGAACCTCTTTCAGTACAGTAGCTATACTAGCCTCATCCAGCACACCGGTCTTGTGTTCCCCCTTCGAAATAATGTGCTTGATCACGTCCAACACGGAGCCTGCGACAAAAACAGCACAGAGAGCTGTAAGCGTACAGAATTTCATACAGCCATTAGGATTGAATGGCCAGCTCTTTTCTGTGAATTGGTCTCTCTGTTTCAAAGAATTGATTGAAAAGTGCGACTAAACAATTTGTTTGCATCATCACACAAAAATGACCCAGTTTTAATGCATTAAAATGCTATAGCAAAACTATACAATGATACATATTTGTTGTTCGTCTACAAGGCGGAAAAAAGATGGATGTGTTTGACTGATGCTGTTGATTCCTCTCTTCCTCCCCCCCTCTCTTTCGCTCTCTCTATTCATCATTATATAAAGGTTATTTTAGTTTAATAAAATTAAAACTTTGAAAACGTCCCTGTTCATTGAAATAAAAAAAAATATTGACCTAAAAATTATGGGAAAAACTTAACTAAAGGAAAAATTGAAATGTTGCCACAAAAATAAATAAAAATAAGTTTAAAGCACATAATAATACTAAGCAAAACCTAAAATAAAAATAAAATAGACATTAAATAATAATACATAAAAAATGAACAAATAAATTATAAAACGACAAAAGCAAATACCAAAATAGCTAAAACTTTAAAATTAACTTTAAAAGATCTGACTCAGCTATATATGTATGTTAATAAATTAATCTTTTTTTCTTTTGATCTGACTTTCTGCATGCGAGTAGTTGACAAAATGTGTCCTTTGGTGTGACAGCAAAAACTTAGAAAAAAAACTAACAATGAAGAAAAATCTGTTTCGGATAGAACAGTACATTTGTCAACTACCCACTTATTATGACAATTCCAGTCCAGTTAAAATTCAACAGAAACAAATATCAGGAAAGAATAGTCACCCAACAGCAATGTGGATGACAGAGAATGCAAAAACAAATGAAAGTTGAAAAAAACATGCTTATTCGAGCATAGGGAAATATTGTCACTACTAGTTGTATATACATGATATACACGTCACTGAGACTGAGGCTGTATATACAGTAGACATATTAGACGACAAACATACTGACTCAAAGATGTCCACACACGACCCCCAATTTGATTACGTGTGACACCAAAAAAAAAATCTATACTGTCATGTCCTTGAGAAATACAGAAGACAACATTCTTTGGGATAAAAACTGTCAGTCCATATTTTCCCCATGACATTTAATTAAAGCTTATACAGCAGTTCATGAAGGATATGTTTCATCGCATCTTTAATAAGCAGTTAGGCCTTGAGCTTGGAAAACAGCCAGTACCTCCTGCAAGCATACAGTGCAGACAGACGCATACAGTGCAGACAGACGAAACCTCCTGAGGGAGGTGATGTGAACATCGTAAACCCAGATGCGCCAAAAAGACTCCTGGTCTGGAATCACTCTGAACATCCTGATTTTAGACAGACCTCGGCTAGACAAAGACGGTTCTGTTTGTGCAACCATCTAAGAGTTACATATGTAGTTCCTATCTATCCATGCAAAAAGCTGAAGTAGTTTCTCTGAGGGACAAATTATAGACCAACAAACCCCCCCCTCCAGACAGCTCAACTAATCGAAACTTTCCAGAATGAAATTACTGACTTAACTGAAATGGCATCACTGGCTCTGTCACTGAACCCAACAGTAAAAACCCAGAACATTAAACCCCCCAGAGGAACATGAGGTGCAGCCGCATGCTGTCAGCAGAGTGTTTGCACGCCAGAGTGCCAGAGGCATGAGGATATTTATTGGCACAATCACTTCAGAATGAAACCCCCGGCTCAATCTCTACACTCCTCTTCTGTTTGTTCTTGTTCTTTCCCTGATGGTCAATAACATTTATTCATTTCAAATAAGAGAGGGATTTTGGTAAACTTGGGGTGAGAAAATTGTAGAGCAGTCAAATTCGGTTCTTCTTATGTCCTACCACTATAGCGCCAAACCAAAACTGTCTTACTTTACCTCACTATACTGGATAACATTTTCTTTATGATTAATTTAATAAAATGTCTAATTCAATGATTCACTTTTTGACTGAACTAAAACACATCAACACTGTGTGTAATCGAGCAATTTCCCCCTTTCATAAATTTTGACAGTTCTGGAGAAAACAGAGTAGCCAAACTTCCTCTGAAGACTTCACGAAGAATGTATTTATAAATTGTATCCAGATGGGACATTTAAGCAAAACAATTTGCTGTCTTTGTATGGCAGAATTAAATACCATAGAAGCTCAACAAGTATGAAATATCATTAATGAGTCAAGACATACAAATTCTTTATTTATTTATTCAGTACCCCCTGTAGCCTGCTTAAGGAAGCCTTGAGAAAGGGGCATCCCTACCGGAAATGTGCTTCAACTAACTCGCCTCACAAAAATGTTGACTCTGACGGCGTTTCTCATGTTAAAATACATATTATTAAAGTTTATTTATCATGATTGTTGTGCTTATTTACTATAATATCATGTTTTTCTACTTCCACACTGTTAATCTCTAAACTAGATCTTTTAAAATTACATAAAAATGTGCTAATGGATTTGCTTAAATAGTAAAACATTTTGAATATTTGCTAAATAAAATCTTTCAAAGTAAATAAATAATAAATATCAGGCTATATTTAATATTTTAAGAAAATAATAAGATAGCAATACTTTATTATAATATTATTTAAAGGAAAATTTCACCTTCAAAATGAAAATTCTGTCGTTAGTTACACGGCCTCTTGTCATTTCAAACCTGTATGACTTCTTTTTTCTGAAGAAAAAAAGAAGATATTTAAAAAAAGGTTGGTGACAGAAAACCGTTGGTCCCCATTGACTTGCATTGGTTTTGAAAGAAAATCACACAGGTTCAAAATGATGACAGAATTTTAATTTGAAGGTGAACTATTCCTTTAATAATAATAAAAGAAGATTATTTGCATTTTGATAAGCAAATTAACAGTGAAATATTTTTGAGATATAATTTATGGCAATATCACTTGATAGAACTACGTTGCTATATTTTAGGTGCAGCATGAGTCACCAGGAAAAAGCGAGAGATCAGGGCCTGGGAATCAAGGTAGTTTATCACACCCACACCATAGTTAATAGAAAAAGTGCTTCTGAGAAAAAGGGCCTGTGTGCTTTCTTATTTTGGTTTCTGTGCAAAAACAAGCGTCCGTCTCATCGCTATTTTATAAAATATTTAAATAAACAAGCATTCAAATAAAAAGAAACATTAACTGAAAAAGTGTGTGTACGGATGTGTGTGTGGGCATAAAGCCAAAGCACTGCTGACTGAGCACACAGCACATCAGATTTCAATGACGAATACAACCTTAAGAGACACACTGAGCAGTGAAAGAGAGGAAGACTTTACTGTATGTAACTTTACAAACCCTTGCGTGATGGGTGGGACAGCTGAGCAAACCAGCAATAATGCTTAGCGTCAAACATACACAAAAAGTGTCAGAGAGGGAGAGATAAAACTGAAGTTATTTCCAACAACTCCCCTCAATAACTCGAGCTCTAGGGATATAAACTGAAAGGAACAGTTTACCCATAAACGAAAATTCATTTGTGTATTGTTCTAAATATGTATGTGTTTATACATTCGCCAAAACAAAAAACTGATAGAAAAGTCACATTTACTCCACAAAAAAAACATAAATATTGTGATCAGGTGCTGTCAACATAGAATATAGGTCAAAGGTCGTATGGACAACTTTTGAAAGAAATGCAGTTTCTGAAGATTTGTCATTTTTTATCTTTTTCACATGATTTAAATTCCTTCCAAACACCCTTGAAAGTAATGTTAACCCTGATGATGTGTAGCAAAAGCATTCTCAGTAATCTCCCATGACACCTCGAGGAGAAGCAGAATGTCTCCCAAAGCCCATACCATAATTTCACAACAGGAAAAGAAAATGGCTCTTTGTACAAACATTGTCAGACTATCAGACACTGTTGGCTTCCTAAAAAACATGCGTTGGCGTGGATGGAACGAGCCATCTCGTGCCCACTGTGCCAAAGGGCACGGAGCCATACGGGGCTGCTGGCAAGAGAGAAACTGCTCTAAGAAAAAAAGGGAAGAGGATAGGAAGCATCTGTCGTCTACAAGTGGGTTGTGATTATGGGCCTAAAGCCATGTTTCAAAACATCAAGTTTAAAACCCACAAAAGCCACCAAAGCTTTCTAATAAAACAACTCTTAGTAATATGTTTGATATAAACCGACCATTCTAGACCAGACTAAAGAGTAAGTTCAATATTTAGTCTCAAATGAATGACATCAACCTGCAATGCAGCACTCAAATAAGGACCAACAACTCATAAGTGCTGTTCAAAGGCCAGCGAAAAGACGACCTCTTTGTGTTTCGTGCTAATGAAGTAATCGAGCGGTGCTTCTATCTCACATACCTTTGTACTTAACAAACAGGCCGGAGTGAGACGCTTGCTTTCTGCCAGTCACTCTTACAGTATAATATTACGATAAAGTCAATAAAGTAAGTAAAAGATGTACTATTTATCGGCTCACTGCATACATTATTACAGAAGAACAAAGTCTTGTTTCAGACACGCAGGATCTGCGTTTTTACATTCTTTCAAGATTCTAATTCATACTTTAATAATGTGAAGCATTCCTGCTCATCCACTGATAGTTGCAGAGATATATGGTGGTATGAACAGAATCTTAGATTCAGATCTACCAGATGACAGATTCAGATCTACCAGATGACACTTTTCCACTGTACGTAAAACTTAGCGACACTGCTCCGACATACCGTAAAAACAAAACATTTCAAAAATGAATGTCGTTTCCTGGACACACTTCCTGTGGTGAAAAGATGGAATGCTACCCAACAGGATCACATTCCTACTGTGGTCATTGCATCTGACAGCTGTCAAGCGGGATATAGCACATGTCGCTGTCAAGATGGGACAGTTCAAAGACAAAAGCGGTCAGATTTCATGGACAGTATTCAGTCACCACCAAGTAGTGTCGGTGTCCTTCATTCCTTCTGTCCTTCACTTTTAAGACCGAGCACCGTACCACCCGGGCATCTTCAACTGGCAGATACATAAAAGTGAACAAGCGTAAAACGAACATCTCTTATTCCGACAGAGTGATTTCTGCTCTCCGCTCAGGAACGAAAGGCTGAACGTCCGTGTCAGTGCGAGTGAGGCTATAATCTCCCTGTGCAGTATTTGGGACTGTGATGCGGTTGGGAATGAACATTACACAGCGGCTTGAAACATATCATCAATCTCTCAGCAGTAACTACACACAGTGGGCTTTGGGAAGACGGGAGCACTACGGGAGCTTAAGGATGCAATGAAATTTGAAATGTAGAAATGAAAAGACCCAGTGTAACTACTCCTGTCCAAAGACAGATTTTCGTGAAGGTGAATTCAATTTGTGTTAGACAGAATTGTGTGATGTCAATGGTCAACATGGACAAGCACTTTACTTAAAATCACAGCTGCCAAAAAAAGACTCCAGCCTTGGTTGCACAATGCGATGCATCAAAACAAAGCTATGCTGTGCATGCCTTAGAAGAAATGAATCAAGATCATCAACAGATCTCTCCGCTAAAGGCATTCATAACAGAATACTGCTCAAAGAAATACTGCATTCTGCCCGTTCCTGCATTCGCCTGCTGCACCGGCCCCGTGTCTCTCTGCTGTAATTAACATTGGGCTGTGATTAACTCCATGGGGGATCCCATGGCAGGCCGCATTATCATTCTAACAAGCCTTTAAAGATCCTTAACAGTTACAATAAATGCATGTAGCTAAAGTCAAATACCATTACCAAGAGATCATCAAAATATCAAGCAATCCAAGAAAGCATTGAGAGATGAATGATTATTGTATTATCAAGACCCCCAATTGTATATAACAATATTCAAAGGCCCCCTCCCACTTGGCTTGTCACTAACTGGAAAGACATTTAATTATTATAAATAATATCATTTCTAATAATAATTATATCCTATATGCAAACAATAATGTCTTGATTTTTAGTTTTCAATGTACTGTAGTTTAGTGCTAATTTTGTCTAATTTTAAAATACTAGTCATCTTGAGGCCCCCTTGGAAGTCAGCTGGGACCCTCTTGTGGACCCCGCACCCCAATCTACAACCACTGTTCTAGAAACAAGAAAAATATAAATATTTTTAATAAGGGCTGTCACGATATCAGATTTTTCACTACACTGTTATCGTGACCAAAATACTTCATGGTGATGATTTTATCACAATTAATTTTGATTATTGTGTTTTCTATTGTTGTGGTGAATGAATCACACTCTAAGTACGAGTGTAGTCAGGCAGAGAGAGAGAGAGAGTGTTTGTAAGCATTATAGCTCTTATTATAGGCAAAACTGAAACCTAGTGCTTCCTTAAAGAGTACATAACATGAGATCATGAAAATTACACTGCATTTGTAATGTTGCCGTGTTTGAAAGTAAGCTGTCTGCAAAGTTGTAAATCCGAAGGTAAATGAATAACAAAGTTAAGAAAAAAGGGAATTGACTCTGAATTACATAGACAAGTCGTCCCTAGTCGGATTCGCGAACCGCCGCGGATTTACGTCACTACATATAGTCCCGCCTACGTTTTACTAGGTTAGAAAACTTCACTCTTCTCCCCCAAACCTGTAGTTTGTGAGCCTCATTTGCAGTTATTACGAAATAATCGTGTTTTTACACCTTGTATATACATAGACTTGTTGTTGGACACACCATAAATGCATCCCTAGTTATGTACTCTTTAAAATATTACAGTATGTAACACGATGTAGATAATTGTGGTTTTTAATATCGCAGTTATTGACAATCCTGGTATATTGTGACTTACATAATCGGAGAAAACGGAGTAGGTGGGTAGAACTTACCACCACTGAGCAGCTTCATCACCAACCACAGCTCATCCTTCACCACAAAGGACGTGTAGTAGACACAATGTTGGGATGGTGACACTGGCTCATCGCCTGGATCTCTTTCTGAAGAGAGAGAGAGAGAGAGAGAGAGCATCACTTTTCATGTATGGAAACCTGATTTGATTTATTTTCTAAAATCAGACCCCTTACTGAGAAACCACTGGATTATTTAAGAGAGTGAGAATCTGTATTCAAAACATGAATCCGTCTTGTATAAAGTGTTACTACATAGAGCATAACCTGCGTACACACATTAATACAGTAACCTAGTATGTGGTCTAGAATTCACCAGGCCTCGTGGCTTAACCGAGGTGCCCCACCATTCCAGATCTGGATTAATGTTTAAACAACCCTGGCTCAGTTACACAGTTGGCAAACCTCTAGCATGTATTTATGTATCTGGAATAGTAGTTTTTCTCAATCCAAACATATAAGAAGCACTTCTAGTTTCCTTAAACATCTGCCACTGACCGCAAACATGCACAAACTGTAAAAAAATAAACATCATCCATCGGTGCATGCTATAAACAACATGGCACCTTTCTTACACTGCCGGCTCTAAATAAGCAAGATGTATAAATAAAAAGGGGTATATGTTACTGTCAATATGCAGCAGAAAATCTAGCCCTTCCCTGTTTATTTGCTGGTCTGTTCGTCAGATGAAGAACTTGCATCCTTGAAAGTATTTCAGCTTAAGGGAATTGACAGCTGAGGTAATGTTGGTGCGGCAGAATCCATCAATCTGAGCTCTTAAAGAGTCGTTTGACATTACAAAGCAATTTTGCCAGTTTTCTTTAGCTGACAGCTTCAGTCTTACTCGGTTAGTTAAGGCAAACCCATGCAATCAATAATAAACAAACAACCCTTATTCTCATATATATATTCTTATAAAATACACAAAGCTGAAGCTCGGAATCTTGTGCTCCTTTGTTTCTTTAATAACAACAATTGTGTTTACACGCCCAAGAACATTCTGATATTAAAGGGACAGTTCACCTAAAAATAAGCATTTCTATAATCACTTATTCACTCTCATGTCGTTCAAAACCTGTATATCGCTCTCTGTTCTTTGGAGCACGGTTTTGTGCCCATACCATGGAAGTCAATAGGGTCTAATGTTGATTGGTTACCACATTCCTCAAAATAAGTAAGTCATTCAGGTTTGACATGACATGCATATGACATGTCCCGAAAACACAGTCATTTTGTAAGGAAATGGACAACTTTGCTTCTGGTAAAAAGTAAAACGTATCTATTAAAGCTTCTTCCAAAATAAGATGAAAACAAAGACGGAAACAGAAACCGGCCATTTTCAATTCCGGACAAACAAGTCATACTCATAATAAAACTTTCCAAGCAGAGTCCTCAAATGAACTGTCTGAATATGTTTTCCACTGACCCAAAAAAGTAACTGTAAAAGACAATGATACACCCTCGACACAATAGCTTTCCCCTGGCCAAAAGTGTGGGGACATTAACATCCCAACAGCACCATCTCATCCTGGCGTCCCAAAGCTTGAATTCATCCATTAGTTCAGTCAGCATCAGCCTGACTGGCTCCATGACGGCTGTTACACAGTGGACACCAGGCTTTAGGGATGCACAAAAAAAAAAAAAAAAAAAAAAAAACGCACAAGGCCAAGCCTTTGGACGTTCACTGGCTAGCGTTCCATTTGTGTTCTCACAGTAGAGGAGGCCGAGAGGGGGGGTCATCTCAGCTTGGCTGGCCGATGTCTACCCAAGAGAGAGAAAACAATAGCTTGTGAAGGGAGGGTGACATCAAGAGACCGTTCACCACCCGATTTGTGTACTTTCAGAGGACAATGAGCAGGGCAACGACTCTGAGACTCTTTGTTTACTGTTATGTCACTGTCAGCCAGTCGCTACGCCTAGTGGAAAAACTCTTTCCTTCTTCCTCAAGACTTTTCCCACCAAAGCAAAATCTCAAATTCCACAGCGTATCGCATTTGTACAGCAGGAGCACATTTCTATTTGATCTAAATTATGTCAAAGCCTGAAGATTTTTTATAACTGGTTTGATTTAGCAGCCAAGTTATTTTGCATGAGCTACTACTACTGATGAGTATCTCACATTTAAGCAAAGGCAATGAATCACAAAACCACTGAAACATCATGGCAGGAAAAATGATCATAATAAACATAATTGTGTCCCCACCTTGCAAAAAGCATAATTTTAACATAGAAATAAAAAAAAATATCTGTTGAAATTATCATTACCATAACGTGTGCATTATATGTTGTAATTTAAAAGTCAAATTAAAATAGTGTGGAAAAAATGATATACTAGATATTCTCAAATTACAAAATAATCATTGACAGAATATATTTATATTTAATATAGCTGCACGCAGCAATTACGGGGTCAAGCCCTACCAATGCCCAAAATGAAAATATATTGTCAGATGATCATATTTTAAAAAACCAAGACAACTTATATATAAAATAACTTGGCTTGAGCCAACAAATGTACTAATGTGAATTGAATAACATTATGTTGATTTGTTAATATTTTATAAGCAATTTAATACATTTCATTATACCTCTTGACCACTAGGGAGTGCAGGCTATTACCTTACAGGTCCTCTCAGAACTTTACCTTGATGAACCGAAACATGGCAAGTTTTGTAGCGATTTGCCATTGTGTTTGTAAAATACTGCATTTTACGGCAAAATTCCAAATGGTCGACGCCTACAATGGCAGACCCAGGGAATATTTTGGACATGTCAGATTATCACATTTTAAAATCCAAATTTAAAAACACAGGGAAAGGCAGTTCGAAACCAAGAAAATAAATATAACTTTAGCTTATAACTTTTGACCAAAAATGTTCATTAGGCAGACAAGATGTGCCACTGATGATGCATGCCAAGCTTCGTTTCAATACACAAAAGTGTCGCAAAGATACAGCCACATGACCCTTTGGTGTGCTCGACTTGAATTTGTTGAGGCTGTATATAAGAACCATTTGAACAATCAAAAAGCTTTTAATAACTTTTTGTCATCACTGTCTCTAGACCCTACATACCAAATTTCATGCAAATCTGACACATTTTGTAGGAGGAGATCGAAAAAGTATGTTTTGAATAAAATGCCACAGAACTCAGCTAGAGCCAACAACTCTAGTAATGTAAATGAAATGACGTTGAATTTTTCATATGTTATAATCACTTTCATAAATTTAGTTATATCTCTTGACTTCTAGGGGGCCTAAAACTTTGAAGATCTTCTACTTTAAAGAATACTGCATTTCATGAAAAAAATTGAAATGAATGACACCCCCAATGGCCGACTGAGGAACGTCGGGTGTTGTTCGACTAAGCGTGATTCAGGGAATCAAACAAGACCACTCATGATTTTTAGAAATAACTACAACTATAAATAATTTTAAAATACCAGGTCAACAGATTACTTTATATTTATCTAGTTAAAAATGTAATCTCTTTTTAAATTAATGCTTTTAAAATGTCATACCGTAATGTTTTTAATGAATATAAAGGAAATTTGTTGATGCGAGTGTTATATTGAAAACCAAGAATCACCTATCCGTTTCTATTGTCACATTGCTCTCATCACCCAAACACAAACACTCAGCTGTCCAACACAAACATGCCAGAACAAACTGCTTCATTAGCTTTAAAATCAGATTTAAATTGATCAGCAGGAAAAGCAGCGGACTCATTAGAAACGAACATCAGCCTTATCGGAAGGTTTCTTTTTCACACTACAAAACAGGCTCTCCTGCAGGAATGCATGACAACCATAATGCTATCAGCGTAGCCCCATGAATGTTTTTATGGACCAGAATATAAGGGAGGTTAGGAAGTATATAATAGCAACCAGATAGCAAACACTTTGTCAACACCAACTAGCAATGCGCCATCAACCACAATCCACAATTCAGTGTACTTTATATAGGTACATTTAATCTCTACACACCTCATAAATTGGCCCTGGAGGTATGCGGTACATTTAAGCATTGACAGAGAATTGGCTGGCGCTGAGGTCACATGATTTCAGAACGTCCTGGGAAGGTCTCGTCACGTCTCTCTAGAACGAACGCAGCAGTGGAACACAGTAGGGCTACTATAGATCCAGCCTGACGTCATTGGAAGGATCTCAACTCAGTCAAAGAGGAAAACTGTTCCTCCCACCACACACAAAGCTTTTGAGTTCTGACTTGTTGCGCCGTACCGTTCTCTTTCACAGCTATTTGGGCTGCTGCGGCATGTTGGGAAGAACTAGAGCATGCTATCCGGCAGTAAATTGGCCTGATCATAACTGAAATTGACCCAAACCTCTCGGAGGAATTTCCTCTGCCATTATTGCGGAATGTATGCAATAGCCACCTGCCGCGCTCGCTCATTATAATAGTGTTCTGGCTTTAATTTAATGCCTCCTCTGCATTTAAGAGAACACTCTGCAGGTCATAAAGATGAAGGGAAAGTTTAGAGGAAACCTGAACGGCAAACTTTCCATGTGACCCCCGACTCTCTGAGCTGGGTTTCCTTTACGACTGTTGTACAATTTAAGCTCAGTGATTTGTTTGAAAGTGCAGGACTGTGCAACATCAACCATCTTTTACATCTAAGTGCACAATATACATCTTAGATAAGGGATTGGTCAGCATTCTGATGTCATCAAAGACGAGAAATCAAATAATATTATGCAAACCTAAGCTAAATTCTTACATTGACAATGGCTGGAAATGTAAATAATCAATACAGACATCTATAGATATACATTTAGTATGAAATATATGCCTCTCTCTCAAACTCCAGGGCTATGAATACAATTTCTGACTCCCTGATCCAAGACTGCTGATTTTCCCCAACGACAAAGCGTTTTAAGTCCAAAAATCTATAGCTAATAGATAGCTAACCCATTGCCAAAACTCACACCGTGTGCAGGGGCTTTACTTTCACCCATTTCATTCCCAGGGGTTCACTTGAGTTCAGCTGTAAGAGAGGATGAACAACAGTCTTGTTTCTTCTTGCTCAAATCATGCCTTCCAAGATACCTGCATGTGAGAGGAATTGAGTTCTTGGTAGCCTCTTGCAGAGAGTCTTGTAAATAGGGAATATGAGCTTTCTCAGTGAACGAGAAATCAGCTCCCCCGGTCACGAGGAAAGACAAGCCTGACCTTTCGAGCTCCCAGGGAGTTGACAGATGAAGTTAATAAGCTGGGAAATGGAAAGGATTTATGTACAAAGGGTTCATGTATGGAAACTATAACTGCGCTGTAGCTTGACATTTAAATGTAACAAACTCTGAAACAATTAACAATTGTACTTCCAGTTGGTGTAATGTTTTTAAATGTACTCGTCCTAAAACAAAAAATCCTGTCATAATTTCCTGACCCTCACATTAAGACTTGTAGAAATGTAAAGTGGATGTTTTTGTATTTTAGTGACTGACAGCCGCAGTCACCATTCACTTTGACAGTATAGGGAAAAAATCCATAAAAATGAATAGTGACTGATGTATCCATCTCTAACATTCAGAGTTGTATTTCAAATAAAATTGTACAGGCAAGTAGTAGGCTATCAATACGACTGACTGATTTTCATTTTTTGGGTGAACTATTCCTTTAAGACTTATATTAGTCTGTTGTTGTGTGCACATTCTCAAAGGGGGAATTCTCATTGAGATATAAAACCTGTGGCATAAAGATGAAAACAAACAAAGGGAATCTCTTTGGCGCAGTTAATAATTGTTTCCAGGCCATCTGTAAACGGTAGAAGCGTTGTTATTGCCTTGCGTGAATTAAAAGATTTAACTGCTAGTTAATGCCTTTCAGACCTTTTGCCACACTGTTGAGTGCACTTAACAGAGATGATCTAAGTGCTGAAATCTTTACAAATGAGAAATTGATCCATCCTCGGTAGCTACCGAGTTACTGTCCAGAAGACAAATCACAGATGCAAAGTAGTTTAAATGATCCTATTCATCCAGTATGGTTTTTGTTTACTGCCAACTTATAAAAGCTGTTAAGCCACGATGACTTAAATGCATCCATATGCATCCTTTAAATATTACACAGCTAGAATCTTAACATACAGCATAGATTTATACAGAACATTGTAAAGAGGTTCACCCTTAACGAATATAAATGAAAACAGTTTTTTTTTACCTTTTTTGTACCCTTGCAATAACATTATATTAAAAGGATATTTCACGCAAAAATGAAAATTCTGTCATCATTTACTCACCTTCACCGTTCTTGTATGACTTTCCTTCTTCCACAGACCATAAGAAGATATTTTACAATAGCGTTACCCATTCACTTTAATTGTATGGACACAAAACCAATGCAGGACAATGGGACCTGCCATTGTTCACTTACCAACATTCTTTCTAGAGATCTTATGTGTTCTGCAGAAGTCATACAGGTTTAAAATGACGAGGGCGAGTAAATGATGCCAGAATTTTCATTATGGGTTGAACAATTCCATTAAGAACATAAATGGGGTAATAACTGGAAACTCTGATTCATGTTAAATTTATAGTCAAGGTTCAGCGCATACACAGATTTCTTCAATGAAATAACCCATAATACAATAGCTGTTAGCAAGCCATGCGCTTGTAATTTATGCGCTGATTGGTAATACTGTGGTTATTTCCATACCAGGAGCTCATCCATGCTGGTCTGACATTTTTCCAGATTGATGCGTTTGATTGCGACCTTCTCCTTCCTAGGCACACAGTAGGCAGCCTGAACCACAGCTGTAGCTCCACTTCCTGTAACACAGTAAGAAAGTGTGTTAAACTCAAAGATCATCATAAGGACCTGAATGTAACTAAGCGCATAGCGTAGAGGAGCCTGGAGGGACCCCAGTAGCAAAGCCACTATGACACTTAGCCAGCATAAAAAGATGAAACATTTTAATGAACATGTTGTGAATGTAGTTGACTGAACCCTTAATTCAAAACAGTAAGGATAAAATTTGACTTTTTCAAGCTACAAAGCTTTTCGATGCAGTTTTCTTCCTTTAATTTGAGGCCTTGTTAGTCTAATACAATAGTTTGACAGATTCTGTGTGGTGCAGCATGCACTGTGCCCAATAAAGCAGCAAAGATTTTCCCTTGGTTCTGTTTTGGCAGGCGGTGTGTTACTGCATCGCAGAAGCTCAGCAGTCTTACCCGAGCTATTTGTTTCTCTAAAACACAGTTTCAGACAGCACAGAAAAATGATGTTAAACCCACAATGCTTATGCTTGTGTCTCTACTGGATTGAGTACGGCAGTCACAGGCTAAAGTCAAATGCAGGCATTACACCATCCACTCATGCTATTGAGGGTGCTTGACAGATATTTATTCGTACAAACTGTATTCAATCCACTTTTGTTGTATAAACAGGTCAATTTAATAGTCACAGCAGTCATTCCCAAAGAAAAGCCTCTCTGCCTGGAAAACTGTCAGAGTAGAGTCTACAGCTCAAAGATAAATGAAAACTGTTACCGCAGCAATAGACGTTCATGCTCGAGGACTATTAAAACCCTAACAGACTATAAGTCAAAGGATCTGCGCTATACTTGGCTTTCAACTTCATCGCTGAGGTTAATCCCCAGAGTAGTTTAATGAGGTTCTGCTCAAGGAAACCAGAAGATAAAACAGAAGAGATACTTCTGAAGACACTTATACTATTGACACAACGCAAGGTTGTGCGCACTTCTTGAATAATAGAACACAGACACCATGGGGCCCGAGACCATCGTACATCAGTGGGCACCTATGTTTCCACTGCGAGCTGAATATAAATGGCATTGAGTGAGTATGAGGTAGAGGGAAATTTTTAATCATCTTTAATCATCTAGCCAAACTCCATATGGCCTAATAATAACAAAGTCCTCATTGTTTAGCATTGTGATTGCACCAGCGGGGCTCTGTAGATTATGAATCAGAAAAAAAACTGGACAATTCCGATTTTTAATTAAATCTACAGTGCTGAACAGCCTGACTGGATCGTGTCCAGTTACACTTATCAAGGATTTAAAGCAGATGATAGGACAGAAGGACAAAATATAGCTAAATGTCACTATTCAAATAAATAAAAACGTAACTCGCTTGCTTTAGAACAGAAAACAGCATGTTTTTTGAGCCACAACTTTGTTTGAGCCACAACTTTCCTTTAAGACTTAAAAAAGTGGCACAAAAAGCCCCCGTAGTCTATAACCCCCTAAAACTTAAGTTTGACCAACAAAATGGTTCGACTTAAAGTATATTTAAAACTTCATATTGACATGTAAACAACACCTTAAATGAGAAAGTTTTCAGCTGTGGCAATCTGATCTGTAAAACGACTGAACAGGTTTAAACACTTTAGAAACCCAATATAATAAATGTCTACCATGACTGCAATTTCTTCTGCTACAGACTGGCCTGCGTTCGAAAATCTGCAGCGATAGAGGGATGATGATCCACAGTATTACCCACACTTTGTAAACTAAGACTAACAAAACGATCTTGACTCCCAAGATTACCACCAATTTACTGTACAATATAATTCGAAGAAATTATCAGAAACCTCATCTCCAGGTGAAATGACAATTGCATGTGTCATCAACAGAAAAAAAAAATAGTCTTACAGACAAGTGATGGCATGATTCAGTAAAGTATATTCAAGTTGAGTGTGCACTGTGCAGGCGATAAAGAGATCTAGAGAAAAACCTCTAAGGGGTTATGGAGGAACAAGAGTAAACCACTGTTAAAATTTCTGTTAAACCAGACTTAAAAAAACAAAATTTACTATATTTTTGCTAACTACACAGTCTGTAAATCTAATCTGCGTAATAAACTGTATGACATAACTGTGCAGATCAAAGAATCCAAATACCCTTAATTGATGTGGGCTAAATACCAAATACTTGCATAGAGCATCACCGCTCTCATAACCAACTTTTGTTCTCAATAAAAACATAAAATACATCAGACAGGAGGAACTAATAACTACAGCTGCCTGGCAACCTAATAACAAACATCATTAAGTCATTATATTTTATTATCCAAACATAATAACATATTGATAGCCAACGAATATCAAAGATATACGTTCTTTCAATCACTTGGCTAATAATTGTTCTCATGTTGGAGTTTTCAAGTTTGTCAAAGGATCAAACAGAACATGGAAAAACTATATTAGGTCCATCACTGAGCTACATGTGAATTTATGTGGCACAATTTATTTTCGTGAACGCCATTTCGTTCGTCCCTCGTTGTGTTGTACATGTACATTTTATGGAGGCCTGTTTGGATTGCAGGTTTCTGATGTAATGATTCATTGAGGCAACTGAGTTACAGCATTAGGACTAAAATAAAATAAAGAACTAATAGTTGCATGAAGGTTACAGGTTTCCATCATATTACAAACATACACCTGGGCCAAAAAACTGACACAAGTACTAAACCTCTAAGTATGCAAATGAAAATCAATTAGCCATAACAGCACAAAGTGTGGGATTTGACTTCTTTGCGCTAGATGATTTCCTAGTCCTCCTTAAAACGAGCATATGAAACGGGTTCTGAGTTTCCCTAGAGTGGCAAGAATGCACTTTGTCAGGCGTCGCACTCGGTGCTACCCTGAGCCAGCACGTTCTCTCACATCAGGAGCACTTAATTACATTTCCTGGAAGTGAATTCTTCACACTATTCTGCTCTGAAACATGTCACACTCGGAGCAAATCACTCACTGGCCATTACCTGTTTCTTCAGCCTGTGGCCGATGGCCATCCGACATGGAAAATTCATTCCCAACCAGGATAAAAAGACTTTATAGCCACTCAACAACATTATAGCCAATCAAAAAAGACTGATCGAATGGTGTCCAGAAATGTAGTTTAACAGTCAAAATCAAATGTTTCTAGTACAGGCTAATAAAACCCAAGTGAAACCGAGCTCCATGCTTTTCCATGGGGGCTGACTACGTCCGATGAAACTCTAGAGGTGGAAAGATCAGTTAGGATGGGTGCAAAAACAAGACTTCGACTGCCCTGGGAAGTAACCAAAACAATGGTTCAGCTGAGTAGGCTCCATGGGTTGTCCACACACACTGAACATCCCAGCGGAGAGTGGAGTAACGCAACTGACTGAAAAACCCTTCTAGACTTTATGATTTAATACAATACAGCTATTGCTAAGACAATGCTTTTTGTGTCATCAATAAAAACAAATCAAATCAGACAAACCCATCTGTGGCTCTGAGACTTTGATTCTGAATCGAAGAACTAAAGGTATCCTTTGTCTATTGAAATCATGAGAGTCGAAAGCTTCTTCCTCTGTCATAGGATAGGAAACATTACTGCAGGTGTTGTTCGTCTAATTTATTTCCATGAAAACATTTTTTGGTTAAAATAAGCCTGTTCTGGACATTTGCAAAGAAACAGCTTTAATATTTAAATCTGCAAATCAGCGAAAGTGTTCAGTCATTTCCAGCCTTTCAGTTAAACTTCTCAATATGTACTAGAAAGCTATGAAAGATAATGTTTTCTAAATGTCATAAGAATCATATCAGCTGAGAAATTCCTGTTTCAGACAAATCACCTGACAGGCATCTAATCCACACCGACCCAGACTGGGAATGATTTATGTGGCAAAGTTCAATATTCAGGATTATGGGATTGTTTAAATCTCTAACTCCATGTATGAGCAAAGAATCATTGATGTTTGACCAAGCACGCACCAATAATAATTATTTTATTCTACAGCTAAATAGCTAATAAGATGCGAAAGAGAACTATGTTCTGTTCCTGTGCTGTTATGAGTTATGCGACGCAGTCATATGTAAGAAGAAACGTCTGCGAGTCAAATCGCTTGAAAGTTTAAACAGGCACAACTTTAAACTACGTGCAAATAATTAACTTTCTTGATGACGAACTGCAATGTCTGTAATAGAGATAGGGCTGGACGATTGATATCGAAATATATTTCATACAAAATGTGAGATATAAATTGAGAGAGCCTTCTGATATGGACATTAAAATGCCGATCAAAATCCATTCTAGATACCAGCAGTGCGCAAAGCTACATATGATAAGAATAAAATCTTTCAAACAAGAGACTGTGCTCTTACCTTCATTCAAATCAAATATGAAAATCATGTTACCAATACAAGGGAGAATAACTTCTCTAAATGTGCTTTAAAGCATGGGCGTACCTGCAAAGCTCAACTGGGGCATAGGCCTCACAAAATTTGACACTTTTTTCTTGAAAGCATGCTTTTGACATATTCATCTAAATCTTCAATTATTAATGTAAATAGAATTTTATGTTTGATTGCATTTCCATTTTTTGGGGTCAAAACTTTATACAAGATTTCACTTTGAAGTCAAGACATTCTTCACAAACACCTAATTATGAATGGAGACTTCAAAGCGACAGTGGCCATCGGGACGAGAAGCACAGCGCTGCGCGTCAAGTCTACAACGAACGTCGGACGCGTACCTTATGCATGCGCGTGCTCGATCAGGTTCCAAGTTTACACCCGACGCAGGATGGGCCACATTAAGCTTTTTTTTTCTTTATGAGTAAAAAACGTATGACTTTTAATCTTATACTGGGACCGCGCCAAAACACCATTAGCCGCTGGATATATGTTGTTATCAAATTATTGTCCAGCCCTACGATATTTATAAGGTGTTAAATAGTGGATGTGAATGTGTGTCGCGCTGCATGGACAGGCTGTTTATGACCCAGTGACTGTATGGATTGATATGCAACAAACTTCATGTCTATATACATGTTAAGTTTGGAGCATTATATTGTATGTCAATGAATATATTCATTTTCTCTATCGTTATTGATACAGGTGTATCGTCGATTCATTTCGTTATCGTTTTAACACCCAGCTTTAGCATAACTTCAAATGTCTATTCAGGCAAAAAAAAATTGTGATAGTTCACATTTACTCACCCTCTTATCATTTCAAACCTGTATGTAACTAAAACAAAAGAAGATATTTTGAAGAATTTTGTTAGCCGGCGTCCGTGACACCATCACTTCCATTGGTTTTGTGTCCATACAATAGAAGTGACTGGATGCTGGCGCTGTTTGGTTACCAACATTCTTCCAAATATTTTATTTTGTGTTCTGCAGAAGAAAGAAAGTCAAACAGGTTTGAAATGACGAGGTTTTAATTTTTGGGTGAACTATCCCTTCAACCTCTAAGATCACAATTAGGTTTTGCAAGGCAGTTTGTAAGTAGAAAAGCAATGCATAAGGCTTTTCTCATTTCTGCAAAACTACAAAGCTGCCTCGAGTTTGCATGTAATACTTCTGTTTACTTACTCCATGCTACACAGCGGACCCTTATTCAAAGTGGCTTTCACAACACTAATTGAAGAGCAGCCCTCATGGAGCCACCTTGTACTCAACTGAAACGCTGGATGATTATAGCTTTCCAATCCCTGGATCACCTCTGCTCTGGATCCAACCCACTACCTTTGTTTAAACAGCCAAAAGTGTCTTGACCAACTGGATCAACAGCAGTTGACAAGAATAAAAAAATAATCCATGATGCATCTTGGGAAGCCAAATCAAATGCAATTGGACTTTGGAAAGGAAAAAACGATATTTAATATTTTAAGTCAGTGCACTCCTAGATATTTCTTGAAATTGCAGGAAATAATGACCAAATAAGGCCTGGAACATTCTGCGCAACTAATTAAAAGTGAAGTAAAAGTTTATTTACTTCCCTAAAAGTCAAGCAAACACCAAGCATAAAATGTCCAACAACGGTAAACACAAACTATGGCGGATCTATAATCATACTCACCCGAGTAGCCTCTAGTCTAAACTCCTGTTTTGGCATGTCACATCACATCACATGCCAGATTTCTTACAAACAAGCAATTCTAGGTGCATGCTAGAGAGCATAACCTATTCGCATAGGGGGATGTACACAGAGTGCTTCCAGGAATTTTACAGTAATATCTATTTCCTTGAAAGATAGATCTTTTCACTAGACTAGAAATTCTGGTGCTCTGAAACAAAGAGATACCCAATAAATGTACAGATTGATTATTTAAGTTAGGATCACAAAACAACTTGTGTGATTTCAACCAGGTTAAAACAAATATGGAAATGATTTTTATGACATGTTGAAATGTTTAAGGTGTGGGGTACTTTAGTGGATGAGTCAACGGAGGAGGCACAACAGCTAAAAGGCAACTGTAAAGACAGGTTTGACCAGTCCCTCTCTCTCACTCTCTCACACACACACACACACACACACATACATTTATTATCTCTGTGGGGACAGTCCATAGGCAAAATTATTTTTATACTGTACAAACTGTATATTTTATCCCCTAAACCTAAAGATCATAGAAAACTTTTTTTTTAGTTTTTTTTATATTGTTCCGTACGATTTATAAGCTTTTCTGCCCATGGGGACAATCCAAATCTATATACATTTCTTTGATTGTACACAAGGAAAGATATTTGGAAAAATGTTAGCAACTGGGGCACCATAGACTTCCATAATAGAAAAAATGGTTGTATATTTTTGGTTCTGTGCAACACAAAATCAGATATTTTGAAGAATTAGGAAAAAGAACTGGGCCAATTTGACTATTCCAGAAATCTAAATTGCTAACATTATTCCAAATATCTTCCTTTGTGTTTAACAGAACAAATAAATATATACGTTTGGAACTACTTGATCTTGAATAATTCATGACAGAATTGTCATTTTTGGGTGGATTATCCCTTTAACTTTTGTCCTGAAAACACTGTAACTTACTGTGGCTATTTTTACTCTCGTATAAACTTGCATACTAAACATTTCAATCCTATTAAGAGCTCCGGTGGCATGTGTTTTACAACCCTTAAAACTGGTAAACCCTTGTTAAAACATGGAACAAGTATAAAGTTGTGTCAGAAGCCTCCCTTTGGTGTCCAAAGCCCTGAAAAGAACTATGTAAGGTATCATACGAGTTTTCCAGCACTCATGCGACTGAGCACAAACCTAATCGCATGCTAAAACCCTGGGATGTAACAAGATTAAATCAACCAGTAACCAAAACAATCCAGCTCTCAGAGAATGAAAGGAGAAACACATGGGACCAGATCATGCCAACAAAGCAGATTTTTGATAACCTGTATAGCGCAGCTATATTGAACGGTTGTAAAAACCCACTCGCTGGAGGCCTGGATCATCAAAAAGAAGTACAGCGCATAATAAAGTGTATAGTCACATCAATGGGCCTGTAGGGAACTGTACGGCAATACACAGTAGATTTTAGGCAAAATGTGATTCGCGGTCACGAACAGCATTAACATTCTTAAAAAGTGTTCAGTGCAGGAAAATACGTCACATGGGTTTGAAACAACATGAGGTGAACAAAATGATTCTGTACATTTGCAAACTCGTAGTCCCGCCCCAAACTAAAGCCATTGGTAGAGAGCCTTCTTTCAATTTCCCCATTGGCTAACAAGCACAGGTTTTTTGGTGTATCTGATTGGAAATGCTTAGGTTGACCTCTACATTAATGCAATGGGTGCTGGTCTATGACAACACATACCGGACCCTGTATGGGTTATATCCCCCCACAATGAAAAAGGGGGTTTGCACAGGTGTGCTATGAGTCTGTTCTAAAATAAGCAGACTATGCTCATGTTCTAACCCTCCAATCATCTGTTAACTAAAGATATGAACTAATGCTGTAAAAGGGGGTTGTACAATCATTATACGACGTTTTTAAAGATACAGTACATATCAAAACATCTGCCATCTCTCTCGGATTTCCGTATGTTTTGTATTTGACTCTTTACACTTCTGTACTGTTTAAGAAATAAGATCAACGTCACACTTCTGAGCAGTTTTAAAGGAAAGAAAAGAGTAACTTACGTTACTGAAAGGGAGGGTTACTGCACGTGTTCGGGCTTATCAGTAAAATGAGGCGTTGTCGTGTAATGTAATTGAGCTGTATGGCATTGACAACTGTCTTAAATTGTTACGCATGTTACCCAACCTTGTCAGTCAACTACGCACATGTGTGCTTTGAAACTTTATGATACGCATTACACAAAAGGGGGTGAAATGGTTAACCGCCTAGAAAGAAGTTGAAATTGGCATACGTGACAAGCTTGACAACTCAAGTGGAGATTATGAGTACTCAGCAAACACCTATTTAACTCATTTGAAAGGTTAAATATCAAAGTCCCGAGCGTTACTTAATCCTCAACTTGAAGTCCACTTACGTTACATGCGCTCTTTATAAAAATTGCTGATATGTTCAATGCATGAACACGTACGCTGCCCATTTTAACGCTTCTAAACACATAAAGCCCACATATACCGCGCACAGCTCGTTTCGAGCTATATTTGCTACTAAAATACACACGTTTCTGAAAGCATACAGTGCCACACATTTCACACAATTATATCAAGCAACACTTACCGATTACCTCCTGCAGCTCATAGTCATCTTTGTTGATGGACCAGGGTTGAGAGCTCAGGTCCTCCGACATGTCTTAGGATTGCGTACCTTTATTTATATCCTACCGAATCCAAAGACTAGATTTTGGTGCTTGCGGTAAACAAATGATGAATGTTATTCCAATCCGCGAGACAGTAACATTCCACCTTCACTCTGCGACTATCTTCAACAGCCTTTTCTATCATTCCCAAAGTTTGCCACCAGCGCCAGAGAGCCCCGCCCACCGCATTCCTGTACAGCACGCTAACGGTCGCGATAAGCGGCCATCTTGGGTGTGGAATTATCTTAAAAACATGCTGCGTTTTCTCCAAAATACTGTAGTTACTATTGTTTATAGAATAAAATGTGGAAATGTAGTATCCGTTACTATCGGTGTTAAAAACTACCGCATGTAATAATTAAAATGACAGATTTTGATATGAATATACAACACAGGGGGATCCATATCGAGTGCTATATAGATAGCAACAATATACTATTACAAACATATTTATATTAAGGAGTAGTATACTAGTACATTGTAACAAACAGTTTTCACATCACTTTGGGATATTTGAGTTCATGGAATAAATAACGCGGGTTGATTATGCTGCCTTCTTGTGGATTGAATAGTACATTACAAATAGTATTTCTCATGCTTTTTGCTTGATGGTCACTTCCATAGGTCCTTACGTCACTACTAGGCTATGAAGAGCAAACGTATTGTTCATAGTATCACTAATTTAAAACAAATTGAACATAATATGCTGTGAATAACATAATCTTTACACGCTATTTTTACAAACACAGATGAATACGAGACAGATATAGACATTTTTAAAGGTAGGAGACTTGTTCCTTTAATTTTCAGTTACCCAACGCCTACAGAAGTTTTGAAAATGAAAAATTGTGAAAATATTTTATTTGCGAACACATCTTCTCTTTGTTGCTCTAATCAACTTCACTGCTTTGACAGACAATCTATGTTAACTCTCGAGATACACTTGCAAGTATAAACACAATAACGACAAAGACAGCGTATAAATTCTTTAAAAATGGATTTAATATAAAAAAAGTTGGACAATTTAACAAACATTCGTACATTAGATTACAGGAAATCATCGCCTCTGACATATCAAAAGCCACTATCTACTTGGTGCCGAAGAAATTGTGCTGACCAGGGGATATCAGATAATACAAATTAGACGTTAAAACATGGATAAGAAACCATGATTATGTAACCAATATAAGACATTCAGTAATGCTAAATCAAATTAAATATATTTGGTAATAATATATATTCTATAATATAGCAATATTTTATAACACAAAACGTTCCCGGTGTGAAAGACAGATCGAACACAACATTACAGAAAACAACATTTAGCGGTTTAAAGAGAACATGCTGATTATGTTTATTCAGTTGACACATGTAAAATACTCAAGAAAAAAACATTTGGAATGCATATCTTTTAACAAAAAACAATGCAAGTTTGCAAATTGCATAATAAAAACTGTTATTACAGCTTCAAAACATAGAATACTGTACAAGGACAACTAAATAAATGCGTAAAGCATGTCTCCAAACATCCGCATTCTCAGGGATCTGCTCTGGGAGAGAGATTGAAAGACCTTTTGAACAGGGTAAAATCCCCTTTTGTTAATACCATAAAAAGTACCTTAATTGAAACGTTCAAATAGTGGACCACTATAAAGCTTAAGAATGTGAAAAAAATCACAATGTGGTATTTTCCCTTCTTCCTTCATTGAGAACAGTGTGCTTTACTGAGTGAATACTACAGCGCAAAAAACAGGGGTTTTCTGTAGAAATGTTTAGGGGAGTGAGAGTGCCTTGGCCAGCCGTGTCCAGAACCAGACCTGTGTGCAAGGTCTGGTGTAATCACAAATGGTCAGAAAACGGAGAATGCTTGGGAAAGGCCTCTTCATTGATTTGTAGACGACAGGGATCAGACGTTTGGATCGGGCCCCTGTATCAAAAACAGATATGAAGTGAAAATGGCATGGTGGCATGTGTGTTATAAATAAAAAAAGTTTCTTAAATCTGCAATATCATTTTTTATAAATATTACATAATAAAACATCTCATCAATGAGTAAGAGAAGATTAACATTATATATAAAACAACTGCAAAGTCAAATGCTCACTAACTAATATAATAGAAACTGTAACAGCACATTTTAAGAATGTTGTACCTGGACAAAGGCTAAGTGCAAACTTTGTCTGAAAGTCACATGCGTCGCTGTCCAGATAGTCATCAGAAATAACAACCACCATTCTTTACATCTAAGGGGCAACATATAAGAATGAATGTTGTTCGTTTGTTTTAAACAATCACAGAGACAAAGCTTGGTTATGATACAACACCAAAAAGGCTTGCCTTTTTTCTATCAGTTCACTCGTGATAGTCCACACACATGTACCAGGAAGGACGTCTCTGTCAAACACACACAACTTCAGGTTGCACTCGGTGTGTTCTAACTGTTTGATCATCTCATGAACAAACTGGAAGTCACTCTGACAATAGCAGATAAATGCATCAAAGGTCTCTGGTGATACACCTGTGGACAAGACAAAGACGAAAATGTTTTTTTTATAAAACTAAAGGTGACTAAAAGGAATATGCCACAAGTGTGTTCAGACTAATATACCTTGAGGATCATCATGCAGTGTAATGCCTTCTCGTTCCAGGGTGCGGGGTCCGCAGCTATCCACCACTGGGACCTGCAGAGGTTTCCTTTGTAGTCTTTCTAAATACTTCATGCAGTCTTCATCTGTGCAAAACCATAACAAAATGCAATGACAGTCAATTGAAAATCTTTATCGTTTTAATAATAATTAATGCAACAGAGAGTCACTTCACTTCCTCATACTGTGATGATGACATTAACGCAAGTCAATTGAGTCTTTCATCATAGAATATTTGGGTTAAAAAAGACGTGAGGTAATGCACGTCTCTTGACATTTTTGACTAAAAGAGGTTTATGTATAGCAGGTTCATAATAAATCTACCGTTTTAAAATGTTAAAATGTGTGCGCAATACCTATAATGTCTTTTAAGTCGGTAGTGACATCTTTTCTTTCCGCTTTTTCCAAAATTAACAGTAAATTTGATACTGTGGCATCCGGACGAGTTTCCCATTCCGTTAAAACGTTTTCAAGAGGATAATCTCTTTTCTCGAAATTTTTAATCTCGAGGTACGTAAAGTCCATCATTTCGGCGATTGTCCTCCAGTCTGACGCCACCGTGTTTGTTGGGTTTAGATACAATCCAAGTTTCTTTCGGAAGCTGCAGTTTAAAGCCGTAATTGGTATTGCCTCGTGGTCTATACTTAACTTCGATGCCATATTTGTGTGCGAAATCGCGATATTGTTCGCGAAAGTTCTTGTAAATCTCCAAGTCTGACTCCTTCGCTAGAAGAAAACTTGTCCTTTAAATATTTGAAGAAGTCATTTCCTAAAACTACTGAAAAAACACTCTCAAGTTTAGTAAACTAAACAGTGCAGTAGGTAATACTTAATACTTTAGCTCGTTATTTTACACCATCAAGGTACGAACTAAGGAAATGCTCGCAAAATGCTTCAGAGAAGTAACGAAATAAACCTTCAGCCAATGGTTCATGAGCGCAAACACTTCCGTAACTGGGCGGGGACTAAACATCACCACATATGGGCAATTTCCTGAAACATCTTTACATTAAACATGTTTGCTACGTTTTGAGCATTTTCAATTTTGGTTTATCTGATACGAATTATATAAGCCTAACAAAATGAAGCGAAATGTAAATTAAATAGAGGTTTTGCTTTATGCACTGGATCTGGAATGGACCACACGAATTGTGCAAAACCTGATGATGCAGTTACGTTTACAGCGTGATTAATGAAGGTTTTGCTTCAATATTTGTTTTCAATATTCAAGTTTTGTCACATATTGGCTTACTGCTACAGGTCCGTCTGAGGCAGCAAACAGCTGTCTTTTACATCTTTTCCCCTTGCTCTTCAAAACCAAACCGAAACACTCACAATTACTCACTTCCCTTTTCTCAATAAAATAACTCAACAGTCTGAATGTGTCTATTTAAACACTTACATGGGATTTCTATAATTAACATCATATCGATATTTCGTGCAAGAAAGGGAAAACTCAAATATTTTTAACAAAAATCCCAACCATTTTATTTTTTTTAAATATACAACCTTAATAACTCAAAAATTCCACCATGATGTACTTAACTAAACCAGGAGATTTGAAGAAGTTTATGAAAACCACAGAAATATACAATATGATTTTACATTAAAAAAAACAGACAAATAATGGACAATTATATGAAAGTTATTTTAATGCACTTCATTAGCGGTAGTTGCTATTGGTGTGGTAAAGGATAACAACTATTTTTCATTTCCACTTCCCAGTTCCCACATTGTAACCTGTGACCTGACCAGATGCCCAACAGCAATTTGAGAGGCTCTTCCTTCAAAAGTTCTTATTCTTGGAGAAGTAGAAGTCAATGCCTCTGTCTCTGTGATCCCTTGGTGTGTGAGATGCACCCTTCTTCCCTCTTGCTGATGCTGGACCGGACTATAAAATAAATTATATTATAATAACCGTCTGAATACATGCCTAATGATCAATCAAAATCACACACTGAAAATGCATTAGTTTAATTTACATCTTACAGATTTTTTGTTGACATGACGATTCCATTCGGGTGCCATGACGATCGGGGAGGGGTATGTTTCGTTGAGAGTCACCTGGGCATGTGACAGTGATGCATTGCTGAGGGTCCATGGGGTGTGCACGTCCCCACCTTTAATACCCCGAAGCTCTGGAACCCAAAGTCTGACATAGTCCCCCTTCACAGATATAAAAGAAGGATGAGATCTAAATAATAGTCAAGGATTTAAATATTTCTGTGCGAGAATATATATAATAATATATGTATCATAAAAACGATTCAAGTATATAGATCACACTTAGCCTATATCTATGCAGCAAAAGAAAACAGAAGTCTTATCATACTACAATAATCTTTGATCTTACTCGCATGCAACTTCCCCTTCCTGTATTTACATATACGGTCAAGGCAGAAGTAGCTCTCTCAAGTGCCCAAAAAAGACCATATAAACTATGAAAATTTCAAGAAATGTAGATACAATTATAATTCATATATGCGTTCGGCCTTACAATCTAGTAAAAAGTAGTTTGCACCCAAAGTAATGGAACGACTGTGGAAGGGAAAGCCGTCGACTTTATCCTTTTTAAAGTGTTTAATTGCAACTTGATGCATGCCTTTACAGTAAAATACCTGTAAACACTATGACTTACATTGCCATCATAGTCCAGTCCTTGTTTGATCATATTAAACTTCCTGTTTTCTCGTGGGTCATTTCCTATTCCTGCAGTATAGAGCCAGTTTCCATAGTTGCTGCAGACGTCATGGTCCACCTGATGTCAGGAAATAACAGTGCAGAGGTTGGCATCACCACAAACCATCAACCCATACTTCTGAATAAGATAAAGAAACTTTCCTACCAGCAGGTATTCAAACCACTCGGCACCCAGTCGCCAGTCCAACCCCAAGTCTTTGGTGAGAAAGCTGGCTACGTTCTGGCGTCCTCTGTTTGACATAAATCCTGTCAGGGCAAGCTCCCTCATGTTGGCATCCACAAATGGCACTCCTGTTCTTCCCTCTGGGGAACATTTGTTGAGAAGACAAAAAATAATTGTTGATCCGTTTGTTGACTGCCAAAATAGGAACAGGAGAAAACTAGCAGATACTGATTGTCAGATTACCTTTCCATGCATTGAACAGAGTCATGTTTGTCTTCCATGGCACATGCTTATCTTGAAGACCTTTAAAGCACAAGATGATTTATTTTGATCATTTAAAACAAGGATCTTTAATGCCACGTTTAAGAGTTACAACTTAAGTTATTGTTTAAGTGCTCATAACAAATGTACTCAATATTCTCCAAAATCTGCCCACTTGATTTGACTCAATATGAAAAAAATTATAATAATCTATAGAGAAAAATCCAAACATACCGTTCACATGAAATATTCGGTTTCCATATTTCAAACCTACAAACTTGAAGTAATCCCTCCACAGAAGCTCAAATAATACCCTGGAGAGAAACCATTTAATGAGCTTTTGCACATAAGAAAATCAACTGGAAACAATATTTATCACATCACAAATATCTCTAACGTAAATCAATTGAATTACAATAGAATTCTAGAATGTTTAGTACAGGATGTGTAAAACATCTGTTACTAAGATGTATCTGCATCTAACATACTTACCAGTATGTACTCTGGTTAGCTGTTCTTTCAGCTTCATACTTTTTTATCTGCTCATAGATGTACCTTGGTGATATGCAGCCCAACGCAAGCCTAAAACATTAGGATTAAAAAAGTCATTTAAAATAATCTAGACAATTCATGTGTTTATGCTTTTGCTGATGCATTATTTTAAAGCTAAACAAACAAGGCTCACCAAGGGGAAAACTTGGTGGAATAGTCCACTCCGATCAAGCCATTTCGAGTCTCCTTATAAGCTGCAACATTGTTCTGTGATAAAACAATACAATAATGTCAAAACAATAAAACATTTCTTTCGTTTTTATGATTTTTAGTGAAACTAAAATAATAAAAAAGCATATTTGAGGGTGTTTAAAGGAGTGATTTCTTTAAAATAAGCCCCCACTGACTTAGCAATTATTATTCCTACTATGGAAAGTCAATGGGGGCTTATTTTAAAGTAAACTACTCCTTTAATGACTAGCTGTCATATGATCTTTCATCACAAGAAACTCAAGAACCAATGAGATTACATAGTGGCAATTTTAGAGTGTCACCATATATGAAATCAGCACTTGGGAATGTTTCTTTAACTTTCAGTTTTGATCAGTATTAATTGTTGTCTCTTGTTCGGCTTCAGAAGACGTTTATTAACCCGTTGGAGTCATTTGGATTAATTTTATGAAGTTTGGGAGCTTCAACATTTAGGGAGCAATGACTATAAAGTGACAGGAATTTTTATTTAAAAAATCTTGGTATTGAGCTAAAGAGAGGAATGGAAGTCAATTATGATAGAAGTATAACGTTTGGGCGAACTATTCCTAGTAGCTAAAAAATGGAAAGTAGAAGAATTTGTCTCACGGTGTCCCAGAAGTAATGTTTCAATCTAGCGAGAGCCTCAGTCTCTCCACCCCGGCATGGGAAGGCCGACCTGCTGTCTTCCACTGGCTCTGAAACCATACACAGGAAATATCTTGATTTATCAATGATTCATTATTTAGTTATCTGAAAAGAGATGATTCTTGTAACTGAACTCTGTTAAGAAAAATATGCGTAACTGATTTAGTTTGGACTGTAACATCTGGCTTTGACTACAGATATTAGTGGAATGAATTGATAGATATATTTTGTAGTCCTAAATCAAACTACCTGTCTGTCCGAGGGCCTCAAATGTAGGGATAGGACCTTCCTCTAATCCAGGGGGAAAAGACCTCATCTGTTCTGGAGTAGAAAACAACGGTCTTACTTGAGCCTGACCCTCAACAGATTTTCTGAACTGAGTGTAAACATCAGGTAACCTTTTGAGAGAGGGAAAAGGAAATGATGAAAAAGTCACGCATCTAAAATGCTCTTAAATGGTCAACCTCATAATGGATGTCATCATTGACTCATTACTTATCAGACCAATAGGAAATTACATGAGTGGAGCTGCAAAATAAAGGAGTCTCTTGTACTTTTTTGGGATTTTACATCGTCTCAAAATCCAGACATACTATTTACATATTTTGGATATGCTAAGATTCCTCGTTTATTCCTAGAAAATTCCACAAATGTTGCACGAGAATATCAATACATTGCTTGCTCACATCGGTTCAACTAAACTCGAAACCTACCTCTTAACGTGACCGAATGGGAGATCATCTCTGTGGTAGAGTGTAGACCCCCAGAAAGTCTGACATTTGACCTTGTTTTGAGAGCAGACTTCCTTTACCTTCTTCTCCACATCCTTTTCCTCTGACGCCACCTACAGGGTGTATAGAAAAAAGTGTAAGACTCCATATATTCAAACATTCGCTGGCTATGTACTAAATTACCAACAATGGGTGTCAATGCTATCTGCGTGGTTCAGCTGAAACTCACCTCCTCATGAAAAGCCACAGCCGTCACTGACCCCAACTGCCGAATCAAATCACTGACAACATCCTCTGGCTTTCCATGTCTCACTAACAGTGTGCTGCACACAGTAGGCATTACATAAACATCAGTTTCTATAAAACATATACTAGCATCATATACAAATATGTACATAGAAAGTATAGATCAAGTGTATTAGGATAAGAAAGTAATGAGTAATGGAATTCCCACCTGCCCTGTTTCTTCAGGGTTGCCCTCAAGTCTGTCACACTGTCTAGGAGGAAGCGTAAACGGAACGGCCCCGACTTAGGGAAGTTAAAGTGATATGTGCCCTGGTAATGTTGTGGGTCAAAGCAGTAGAGGGGGACTACGTGCTCTGCATTCCTCTGAGCCCAGCAAAATACCTGCGTGAATGGAATAAACAAGGTTGGTCATGTTTTGCAACCTCATCAAAAGATACTTTAAAAATTGTGTTTACATGGTCTCCTAAGGTAATATTATACAATACAATTGTAAAATTCTCCTTTTTCAAATTTGTAGTCTACCCCATTAAACTGAAATTTATCCTTAATCATACACTTAAGTAGATTTTATTTTTGATAGATAATAGGCTTGTTCGACTTAATGCGGCGCCGCAAAATCCGACAGTCGAATGACATCAAAGTACCGCGAGAGCGATTCGAAACCAAACTTTTTATGGTTTTTCGAATCGCTCTCGCGGTTCTTTGATGTCATTCGCATCAAGTCGAACAAGCCTATTGACTTATTTATCAGGTTTGGCCATACATGCTTTTAAGCACGTGACCCAAGAACAATAGGACCACGCCCCTTATGACGGTATTTTACGAGTTCACCCAATCCGAGTTCTGCTACAATAAATATTCATATTTCTTTACTAAACAAAACAAACGCTTTATTTAAAGACCGTTTCTTTATTTATAATATGTGGTTGCGGCATGCTCTAGACCACGATATCAAACTGTACACACATTGGGTAGTTCGCTTTGCTAATGTTAATCTAACGACCATCAACGGTCTATGCTCGTAGAAAACCTTGATATTTACCTCGTTGTCATGAAGACGCAGATCGTTCCTCAGCAGGCATATGACAGTACGAGTCAATGACATTTTCACACCGGGGAACAGCACTGAAAAGTAAGTCACAAGCTGTCGTGTTTGTGTTTAGCATTCACTCACAGCCGCCCAGCAAAGTGCCACGACGTGCACGTTTAGTAACACGCCGCGTGAGGTTACCAAACACGATTTACCAAACTGACTGCGCAGGGTGCGCAGACAGATCGTCGTATGACATTTTAATACCGCGAGATCAACCCGAAAGCATGGTCGCTCTCGCGATATTTTGACGTAAGAAGCCGATGGGTCTGTGCAGCGCGGTGCATGAAGCGAAACACACCGCTTATGTCTGAAATGTGCACGCCTCCATCCAATTTCACGCGTCTTATTCATCGTAATATCACTATATATCAATATCACTATATCGCCTAGAAAAGACTTGAATTGAAATTAAGTTTCGTTTAGTAAAATAGTCATGGCATTTACATTTAGCAGACGCTTTTATTCAAAGCGACTTAGAGTTTAAGGAGCAAGGAGCAATAATGCAAAAGGTGCCAATACAAAGTTACTGACAATATATCTTTTTTAATTTTATTTATCCAAATGTACAAAATCACATATAAATGTTTCCAGGCATTTTCATCTAGGCAGCACAGAAATTCTTTAGCCCCTCAAAACCACGGAGGTCTATCACTCTCATCTTAAACCCAGACCTCTCCGCAATCTTAATAATACACTGTGACAAGGTACTTGGAATATAATAAACCACTATGACTTGGTACAGTAAGTATATACAATACAATCATTTTCAGTACAAGATCTTCATCACGTCAGACCTTTCCTGAAACCATTTGAAGGACTTTTTCAAGACGACTGACCTCTCAGAATAAGGGAATCAGAGAAGGCACTGGTTGCAATACGTTTAACTAACGGTTGGTTTGCTCTTCACTGCTGGTGTAGTTGAAGATCTTGAGTTCAGAACGGAGCCATCGATGCCTTCAAGCCTTTATGATGTAAATTTATATTGAGACAAAATTATAGCAAAATCTTATGTTTCCAAATTGTTTGTGTTATACAGTGTCCAACTTCATGACGTGAAGACAATGAAAATGATAGATTTAAGTCAATGAAGGAAATGAATGTCACCAGAAACAGGTTACATAAAATACACTGGAGTCCATAAAATTGACAACATTGGTCAAACAAAATGAACAGCTCCGAATAATCAAATCCATAATTCAAGCATATCAATTGCTCTTTGGTTGTATTTAATGGATCAAACAGTACAAGGATGCTAACAAACCAGCCATAGTAGTCTTCTCTGAAATATTGCTTTTGACACTTTAGGGTAATTTGTATAATACAAGAACTGTTTGGTATTGTGTTTCCAAACACGCGAATTAAAAAAAATGTATAAAAATATTTCTGGAATATCATCGGATTTTTCCTATGTGCTGTTGCTCTGCGCGTGAGAGTGCAATGGGCATGTATGTACAGTGAATTACTCTCTGGGTAAAGAGTGCCTTGAAACGAGAGCAACTTGAACTAAATAAACTTTACATTATATAAAAAGATTTGTTTATACAGTCTTCATTCAACAGATGAAGAAAATGACATACATTTGACATGTCTTACTCCCCACTTTGGTGGTTGCATATGTCATATTTTGTGTCATTCTTATTTGGTTAGATTCTAACCGTCAAATACACAGCACTCTTAAAAAATTACTCAAACGAGTATTGTACAGTACATTTATCTTTTTGCTCCATGAGGTCTTTTAAATGACACTCAGGATTGGACCCGGGGTGTAGAGGTAAAATTCAACTCTCTCTTTCGTGACCGAATTATACTAATGTTATAAAAACGGTATTTTTAACTTTTGAAAAAAAAAAGTTTAAAAAAATTCTAATACATTTGTGCTAAAAACAGAACCTATGTGATTTGTCCAGCAACTCCTTAGAGCGTCACATTGTTTGCATTATACTGTACATTGATGTTTAAAACATCAGGGGGTTATTTAGCCGCTAAGGTCAACTGGCAGTAAGGTATGTAAACTGCATTTTCAAGCAGTATGGTTTAGGCACTGACACTTTGCGCCTTACAGTCAGATAACGTAAGTGTATTAAGTGCTGGCTGTGTTATCAAATTCTTCTTAACCTATGACACTTCTGTAACCCAAACTTCTCATGACCCCCATCAGAAAAACGCTGCTGATGACGCGGCAGTTGATCCATATAGACTTATTCATATATTTTGTAATATATTCAAAGTTGATGGTATTTTTATAATCACAGTTAATTTAATATCAATGGTTCACTAGTTTCTAATATGATCTTATAACACTTACTTTGTGTTTGAGATATTTGTTCACAATTCATGAATTTCAATCCCTGACCAAATGCACTGTCCCAAATGGCCTCCCCATCCCATCCTCCTTCGAGTGTACACTTTGCCACAAGGGATGCTGGGTAATAGTGTACACTCTCTGAAGGGGTCCTTGTATACACCTTTCTGTATGTGAACGTCACTCATCAAGTGCACATTTGGGGTAGGACAACACAAGACTCTGATTCGGAGTATGATAACAGGAAGTGCTATCAGAGCTAAAGCATCCAACTTTTTTACATTGAACCTGTGTGAGGAACCTGTTGGGAGGTTGCATCCCTTCCTTATGGGCTAGTTTGTTCTCGGTTGGCTGGCTGATTGGGTTTCTCTCGACCCTGGAAGGCAGAGTGGTGATTGTCCGCAGGCAGATGTGTGGTTTTCCCCGGGGGACTCCACAGAGACCGTAGAATCTGTTGTAGGGGTCTCAGAAGCCGCCCTGGACAAAAGGGTGGCTGAGGAGCCCCTCGGCAGTGGGTCGGCATTTTTCCTCCACAAAGACCAGCCGCATGAAGTCCCTGCACGAGTCGGACACACCCTCAGGCAGGTTTGGCTTAGTGGGCTGGGTTGCGATCTTGAAAATGGCTGCCATCGCTTCGTATTCAGCCCATGGGGGCTTTTGAGTAAGCATCTCTACAACCGTGCAAGCCAAACTCCTGAGATTTTGGACGAAAAAAAGAAAGAGTTAGCTAACAATGAAACCAGTTATCTATTTTACCCAAGTTATTATTTTTAAATCTGAATCGAACATGAAAAGATAAAGAGACTGCCTAAAATTGTGTATGTTTTAGGCATGAATATTATTACGGTTTAATAAAAAAGACTATAAATTAAACAAAATAATATTATATTATTTTATGTAGTAAAATACTATTTTCAGAAGAAGAAAATATATAACATAAAATATCCAAACAAGAATTTATATATCATGTTTTTAAAATAAAAATGATGAAACTTATGAAAAACAAGCCAGATCTTACCAGACATCTGCTTTGCGTCCATAACCTTCACCATTAATGACTTCAGGGCTCATCCAGTAGGGGGTGCCGGTGACCGATTTGATGCCTGTCCCCGACATACAAATCGTCTGGATGCGCTTGCTAGCTCCAAAATCTCCCAGTTTAACATTTCCAGAGGAGTCCCTCAGAATATTAGCGCCTGTGAGGAAACACACGTGCATCAAGTTACACTGACCAGACACACATGGGTGTTTGTCTCACCGAGATGACGACTATAAAAAATAATAAGCTGCCTATGGTTGGGGTTGAAAATGGAGACCCACTGGTCTCTCTTCCCACGCTTCTAGTAATTATTTTCCGTTGGAGGTGGCCTTACATAGCCGTGCTGCCCGTGAGATTTGTGGTTGTTTGAGTAGTGACTAATTCCTGCCAGCCGCAAGATTTCCACACCCTGGAAGTCTCACTATGCCGTGAACGGATCAGTAGGACCAAATATGATAAATGGCAAGAAGAAGAGGACGGAGCACGTCGCAACTCAACGCATAACAAACCAACGCATCTGTTATGGGAATGTGGTTTGACAGCCAAAGTGTCCGAATGCAGTCTAGATTTGTATCTAACAAACTTTTTGTGATGTTTGTCTGCTAACTTTATTTAAACTAAAAGCTTTTTACGATTATTATTTTTTTGTTATGTAATGGCATGAGATAAATACATTTTTAAAGTGCGTCCAAATAGCGTCTGGGGTGACTTGATTTAACGGCCTGAAAAATAAATGTTTAATGGCACAGCTTAAAAAAAACAGAGAGATTGGTTGGTTATTTTCACTGGTAGTACAAAGTGGGAGTGCAAAAATATTCCCCCTTGCTATTTTTGGCAATTCCAAAGGAAGTACAAACCAGACCCAAACCAATGTTATTTCACCTAACGTCTAACAAGATGTGTATCCTAGGTGGTCAACAGCCAGGTTATATTACACCTCTGATTTACAAAGCCCCACAGCAAGCACCGCTGGATACATGATTTATGGCAATTGACTTAATCTTACCTTTGATGTCTCTGTGTACAATCATGTTGCTGTGCAGGTAGTAAACTCCTTGCAGGATCTGCCTGGTGTATCTACGGGTTACTTTCTCAGTTAATGCTCCATATGCCTTCAGTTGATCTTTAATAGAGCCCTATGCACACACAGACACATACACTGTATCATACTACAAAGAGTGTTATATTATACAGTAGTGGCATAAGTGATGTCCGGAAGGCGTATTTATACAAAAAGTTAAACCAAAATATGAAATGCATGGAACAAAATGAAGAAAACACTAAACGATGCAAAACAAAAAGCGTATTAGAAAAACACATATTTTCATTCCCCCCAAAAATGCATAGAAAACAAAAAGCTTACAGGACAAAACTTATATTGAGTATGATTTTATCTGTTTTTATTATTACACGGCGCTCTGAAATGCTTGACAAACATTGGCTGTCCATTATCCCTTACTTAATATTTAGTTGGTCCTCCCTTGTTTTTGACCGTATCAGTGATTCTCATATGGCTTGACTCAATAAGCTCTGCACATGGGTGTAATGTTTTCCCAAGCCTCCTTAAATTCTTCTGAAAGCTGAGCTTCAGTTTACACGTTGAATACAACTGCGCAACACACACGAAACATTTGCAATCTTCTTAAATAACATATTTTTAATAAAAGGAGAAGAGGTAAATTTGTCAAAGCTGGGCATCACTTAGCCCACTACTATTTAACACATTTTTTGAGGATCTATTGGCAGAAATGCAATATAATAAATAACTATGTCTTCAGAGGTGTTTAAAGACCTTACATAATGAAGCGTTATGTTTTTATTACCTTAGAATGAGTTATTTCTATCTACATAGATCGCGGGTCCCATTACATGGAATTCACCATGTTGTTTCTACAGTAGCCCTAAACGGACAAACTGCTCTACAGAGCGCATTTTATAAATACGTTATCTCCTTCGGCAAAGCAGCGAAATCGTGATGACATCTAAGTTCCGTGTCAGCCACCGTAGTACTTTGAAAGCAAGGAGGAGGGATGAAGTGAGCCGTTGCTTGCAATTCACAATCTCACCACTAGATGCTGCAAAATTTCATGAAGTGGACCTTTAGTGTAAAGGAGTCATTTGAAAGATGTTTTAATAGTTAACATTTAAAAAACTAACTCTGCCTTTATGCCTACATTTTATTACTGGACATAATTATCATCATACATAATACACAAGAACACAAGAAATCCGTAAAGAGGGGCTTTTCCACAGCACTATATGAATAGCAAAGAGTAATAACTATGAACAGGGAAGTCCACTCAAGTGTTTATAAAACTGAAGCTGTACATGGCTTCTCAGAGCCCTGAACCATTTTTAACTTTATGGAAAAACAGATCATAGTGCCAAACGTCCCTCACATATGTCTTTTTCTTTGAAACACTAGCCCAAACAAAGTTCATATTTCCTCAGCTTTCCTGTTTACACCCCTCAGCGTGGAAACAATGTCTCCTCAAGGACTACAGTGCAAAACACATGCAACACTACAATAAAAACCTTCCTCGTAATTTGCATGGCTTCCTCAAAACAGGTTTAAATTTGTACTATGAAATGACACAATCTCTTTTGCAAGTTACCAGCAGTCTGTGTATCATATACACTACATAATTCAAATGTATTATTCTCCAAGCAAACCTGGTTGTAAATCATTATGCAATATATCCCTCACTCAGATCTTAGTGAGTCAATGTCTTCTACTCTATATCTGTCATCCGTTCTCTGTCTTCACCTCTGGGTTTATCAGAAGGACGCTGCCGTGGTGCCCAAGGGCTGGCTTGGCTCAGAGCGGCGATCTGTCTGCCAGAGACCGCTGCGAACACTACATACCCATGTTCCAAACAATATGTGACTAAGACACTAAGATTTTCTATATTAAAATCAGGCCGATGGATGAGACAGGCTGCGTCTGATGCTAGTTAAGATCCTCATTTGCAGGGAAAATGAACTAGTAAAACCGTGCGGTCATGCTGACAAAGAACATCGTGTCACATGCGAGTGGGCCGGTGCCATTTCGACGTGGGTTTGTCATTATTTTGAAAGTGCAGATTCATTTTACGTTTAACAGTGAGTTTCTGGAAACACAAAGGGGGGATTTTTAAGAATAAATTGCAGCTGCAAATGAGTATGTTTGTTTGCATGCGCTGTCTGTTTAACACATTTATACATGCATTTATTCATTTGGCAGACGCTTTTATCCAAAGCGACTTACAAGTAGGAAAGCATATAAACATTTGGTCAACACACTTAACAGTACCGTTAGTTTACAAGGGCATGCTACTAGGAGGATTAAAGCTGGAATAAGCAAAGAAGAGAATAAACAACAAGATTTTTCTTTTTTTAGACAGACAGACAAACAGTTATTGGTTAGACAGACAGTTATTGGTTGGCACCATAAAACACCACTTTCATTAGGAATTATGCAGGAACAATTCAAACACACAAAAATGAAGTAACTGCACAAAATCTTACAATCTTGCAGGTCGGTTTAAGGATGTGTAGAATGTTGCCGACTATTGTGATGTGCATGCTTTATTACGACTGTACAGAATCTCTCCATCACTGTAATCCAGGCACTTAAAGGGATAGTTCACCCGAAAATGAAAATTCTATCATAATTTCCTCACCCTCTTGTCATTTTAAACCTTTATGACTTTCTTGCTTCTATAGAACACAAAAGAAGATATTTTGAAGAAAGTTGGTAACTGAACAACAGTTTTATCCAAGGTTTTGTCCATACAATAGAAGTCAATGGGTATCGCCGTTGTTTAGTTACCAACATTCTTCAAAAGTCATGAAATGACAAGAGGGTGAGTAAATGATGACAGAATATTCATTCATGTACACAACCATGTTTTTGTGCAGAAATGCCATTGACGAATGTAGAATGTCATTCAACTAATGTTATTGTTTTTAATGTTATTGTTACTCCAGCACGGATGAGGGTCGCATTAACTCGCACAAATAAAATACTGAACATAAGGAAACAATAATTGCCATTTGAGGACTAAAAATACAGTGCATGAGTCATCCTAAGAGTAACCATCTCCTCCGAAGAATAGCATACACATACAGCAAACACAAGCAGGCTGAGCTCTGTGAGTATACACACCCCTGGCATGAATTCAACGAAGATGGACAGCTTTTTCTGCACTGGATCACGCAAGCAGCCGAAATACTGAACGATGCGCTCGTGACGGAGGTTCTTCAGGAGCTGAATCTCACACTCCAGTGCATTCACTTCCTGTGGAGAGAGACAGAGAGAAATGTAAGCAGAAAGTGAGGGAAATCTTCTAGTGCATAAACATGTCGTTCTATAACTGCGGTCGCCCAATCTGTCACTCACTCCCAGGATTAAAATCTAATGCCATGAACATTTTGAGACTTAAAATAGTGTATATGGTCGAATACTTTTTATTCCAATCATTTTGAGAAACAGGTCTCTTTCGGCATAAATGCATGATTCTGCTTCACAAATTAGCTGAAATGTTTTTCCAGTTCTAGACAGTATAAAAAAGTAATAAGAGATTTATTGTAAAATATTGTGTTTAAGATAAATTGAAACGAGTAAGAAGTTAATTTAATATATTTTATAATATCTATAAAACAATTGTAACTAAGTTTAATGTCACTGGTCACCACAATAAAACACAAAAGCACTTTTATGAAACACACAAGATTCACGTCATGTGTGGTCAATGTGGGAGTTTAAACATATTACATTTTATTGAAAGTTGCTTAAAAACATTTTTCATAAAAACTAGTCTGGTATTATTTTCTGGAAAAAAATAAGATGAAAATCTCATTGTTCTTATAAAACGAACCAAATAGTGTCACTAAGCAGTTCTGTCTTGCACGCTTACTTTGCTGGACTCCTGACAGTCGGGGTCAAAGGGCACCTGCTTGGCCGCCAGCTCTCGGCCCGTGTCGACATCGTAGCAGAGGTAAACCTCGCCGAAGGCTCCTCGACCGAGCAGCTACCCCGACGCCAGTTCACCGGAGCCCTTGGGGCTACGGATAAGAAAAAAGAAACCATGCTAACATCACCAGCTCGCAACCAGCTGTACATAATTCACACACAGATCCGCTGACGACACACAGTCAAACCACAACTGTATTTACAACTGCATGTTATACAGTCTGATTTACTGGCAAATGTTCTCAGGCAATAAATGAAGATGAACCGGCAGACAGTCGTGAACATGATTTCTAACATGTCTCTGTATATATTACACATCTTAATATTCATTCTTTAAATCAAGGTCGTGTCAAACTGAAGCAAACCCTTGTGGGTGTTTTACTATTGTTTTAATACAATGTCTAAATGTTTGGCCAGGTTCTCAATATCACCCCCCCCCCATCCCTATTTTATGGCTCTCTAGACATTGAGCCTCATTCACAACACAAATGCTTTATTTACAAATGCTTTCGGTGAAATGTTTGCTATTGTTTTATATACTCAGCTGCATGGATTAAATCTTAAATAGTGCAGAAATACTTTGCTGACATCATTATGTATCTAGGTCTGTACTGCTTTAATAAATCATATCAAGCTATATGAACTCTAGTGCTTGCTGGTACTCTTGGATATATGGCGATGTGGGATTTCATCGGGTGTGGGGCAAAAGAGAGTGGTTAAAGATCACAATAATGCCTGTGCATGTGTGTATGCAGTCTTACATTTGGGAGCGTTGCGTTGGCTGTCACTCCAACTGATGGAGTGCAGATCTCCACTGTACAGCAAAGTGCTTTCACCATTATAGCTGCGTGTACGACTGGACGGGACCAGCTGAAACAAGTTCTCTTGGGGCATAAAACTTCGAGGGAAAGTCCTTCGACCTGTAAACAGACAAACATAGATCTTAGAGTTGACTGACATACAACACACAAAATATAAATATCCCTTATTTTTTTACCAAGGAACTTCCATAACTTCTCCATGGTTTACCATTAATGTGATATTTATTGGAAACCGAATTAAAAATCTTTTGAAAGGGGTTAGACTCAAATAGAGCAATTTTTGGCCAATTTTATATATTCATGCCAATTTAGATGATAGAACGATCGATTGATCGATTAGATACGATAGAAAGATAGATACGATAGAAAGATAGATAGGTAGATACATACATATAGATAGATAGATAGACCGAGTAACATGTCCAAACAAGTATCTTTACGTTCCGATTCTCACGCTCTTCTTTTCCTCTCTGTCTAACTTCTCCATCAACCTTTCCACAAGACAGGAAACTGCTCTCAGTACAGCGCTTGGCAACCGTCATCGTGCCCCATCAGGGGAAGTACAAATAACACACAGGCCAGGTCTTTAATACACCCGGTTCTGAGCCGTTTAGACAGGAAACTCATATCAGGCTGGCCAAGTTCACGGTCATGTGCATAAGCTTTACCTCCAGCACTGCAGGCTTAAGCCTATTTAGCATCAGGAATGTAAAATAATGAGTCACTCTGTTAAATTATACATTCTAATTTTGCCTCTCTATAGCCATCTCTGTTTGAAACAAACAAAAATCGCAGGTTACTTCGTGTAACTTTAAATGTTAAAAAACAGCCGTGTTTCATTTTTAACCAAAAAAAGTTACAGATGTTAATGAAGGGCACCAATCACAACACCAGTGTTTCTGTGGCTCTACCAGCTGAACACTTAACACTTCAAATGTATTAGCTGTTATTTTTGTGTTGTGGTGTTTACAATCTATCAACTGAAGGATCTACAAAAACAGGTTTGAGTTCAAATACTTCAGGAGTTTAGCAAGAACACAAGCGCAGCAATGTCCTCCACACTAAAACTCCCCACAGGGAGTGTCCCTACAATTACCACACTGTGTGTTGCTATGGATTAAGAAAGCATCTGCTAAATGTTAACAGAGGAATTAATTAGCTAATAAGGTGCACTGAGAATTGAAAGGAACCTGCAAAAACCACACTGAGGTTTAAGCTAATACAACCAGTTTGGTTGCAGACTTCCATTTATGAAAGAAAAACAAGCATATTTAATTGAAATGTTTTTTTAAATAAACCTGCACAGCTTTTATACTATGTGCTGATAGATTAAGAATGATGGATTTAAACACGATAAAATGTGCTTATTCAACAGAATTTAGGGTCCTACAGTATGTTCCTACAGTCGGCTTCAGCGTCAACAACATAATGAAAATGTTATGTGGCCCAAACGTAACTTCTGGTAGACCTCTGCAAAGACCTCTGTAGTTTTCATTTAATTCAATACAATTCATTTACAATAAAAAATTAATTCATATCAATTAAATATAAAATAAATTAATATATTACAACCAAAGGCAGACCAGAAATTAACATCGGGCCAGGCGTTTGCTTATTGGTAGCTGATAATATAACTAACAAAACCACTAAATTTAAATATGTAACTTCATATTTAAATGAACATGCATGAAGCAATCTGAATCCATCACTGGCCTGGCAATAACCAAGAGCAAAATGATTGACAGCAGCATAACAGATTAGATTACGATTCATTAGATTACAATTCTCATAGTTTATTCATGCAACCTGATTTACTTTTAATGACTGAAGTTGAAACTCAAACAAGCATTCGTTTTATGTGTCATTCATAAAACTTCCATTCATGAATGACACGCATGCATAGATTGCTTCCCTTTGCTAAATGGGCAAATTTCACAAGCATTGCTGACGGTAAAGAGGATCTTACCATCACCGTAGTCTTTGCTGCGGCTGGACATGTGGAACTGCCGTGGAAAGGTCCCGTGTTTCCCATGACGGCCTGCAGGGGGAGCAGTGAGACACAGGCTGGTTATTTACATGCTAGGTTTTTAAATTCAGTTCTTAAAAAGGTAATACTATATTTAAAGTGCTCAATACACCTATCTTGTCTGAATTACAGTTGACCCTCTTGTGAACAGTTTTATTGTGCTAATATAATGAAAATATTCTCACAATGAAGAAGTCCTAAAGATAATTGATTCTGGTGTGAAATATGGTCCTACTTGTCAACATCACACCGAGAGAAAGAGATGAAAAAGAGAAAACAAAGAGCAAGATGATCATGCCAGAGCCAATGGCTGTGTGTCAACACAACCGTAGGACGCGGCCTCGCTCGGAGGCCTGGTTGTGTTAACACGAGCTCTGCGTTCCGAGGCCGTGTGCAATTGAAAGCAGCTGTTAAGCGAACAGCCTCCCCGAGTGCTGTTTACAGCCCCGTCTCCCAGGACGACCCAACGATTTGCCCCGTTTTGAACACAGAGGAAAAATCTACTCACAAGACCCGGCAAAAACAGCCTGTTCTCTAAGGAATTCTACACAGTGTTGGACATGGGTATGTGTGTGTGCGTGCATGCACGTCTGGGTATGTCGTCAACAACACAAAGCTCTTTTTATTATTAGGATAGAAACGGTTCTGTATCTGCACAGATGATGAACTTTCCATGAGAAGCACTAGCTAGTCTGTTTTTGCGAGTGTGACGGGCCTATCGCTGTTGGGGACGATGACTATCTCATTATCAGGGAGACCTGCTCTATTTGATCGCCGCTCAAGAGGAAAAACAACAGAGGGAGAAGCGGGCGAGCATGAGAGCTGGGGAGAGCGAGAGATGGAGAATACTAACCAGGGAAAGGCATGAAAGAAAATCTCCTGCTTTAACCACTCCAGTGACTCTCAATCTGTCAGCGCGGCAGAAGAAAAGGAACGAAAGGGGGGAAAAGAGAGAAAGAATAATCTTTTCTGCTCGCCCGCTCTCAGTCTTATTTTATTTGAGTCTACAGCTTCGTCGCAAAAACTTGAAAGTTGTCAATGTAGCTACAGTATAAAGACAAGCTATTAATGCATCACATGCAAAATATTTTTGTCTGCCTTTCTAATAAACATATAACAATAAACATTTTTAAACAATTCGTTTTTTCTCAAATTTTGTTGCTTACAACTGCAATCCGTCACTTAATTTTGGTAATAAATGAACAATTTCAATAATGCTTACAATAATGATTTCTAAGTTCGGCTGTCACTTATGTTTTTGCAGGAAATGTCAGTTCGACATAATTTTACTTCAACACACAATGATAATAGTATGCACAGTAACCTGCAATATTTTTCCAATAAAGATGCCGATTTTGAGGTAAAAGTGATGGACTGTAGCTTTTAAACAAGAAAAAAATCAAGAAAACGTATAGCATAGGGTTAAGGAATTTTTCTTCATTCTACGATTTTACCAAGTCTACATTCAGTACTACTGCATTGCGTGCACCGTCCTTTACCAAAGAAGGCAATCCCAGAATGCGCTGCTACAATTTTAGTAAACAAATGTATCCGTTTGAAACAAAGTTGCTGCAAATGTAGAGCGTCCCAAATCAATCTCTCTAGTTAGGATGCAACCTTAGAAGTGAACTGCTTATGCAGATAGTACACTTCAAGGTAGCTCAATAGTTGTTGGAACGGAGCCTCATTACAAAATGCCGCTCCTATACCTCAATCCGCAGGGATGCAATTCTTTAGTCTGGTTTGGATGGGATTACCTACTAAGAGCACAAAGACGCCATAGTCGACCCCCTAAATGAAGCCCTTTTGCTCCTGTCACACAGACTTCCATCAAATATCAAGTCTTATAAATGGAGCAGAGACCATTAAAACATCCCCACAGCCCGGACAGAGTTCCATATTCACTTGTATATCTCACCTTTGTATTCATAGTTGTGGTTCAGGTAATTGTTTTCCCTGTTGTTCTGGGAGAACGGCGGGCTGGAAAAGAGGAAAGGGGAGGAGAGATGACGGGTTATTTTTGCTTGTTATTCCCTTGTGTGCGGTGGTGAGGTCTGCCTGGCCTACATTCCAACATTGTTCAGTCCCCAATGTGCCAACAGACTCTAACGGACAGCAGGTCCGCCTGCCACCTGTCCTTATGCTGAGGACAGAGACCGATTGTCTCTACTCGATACCTGACCTGACATGCTAACGTCTGGATGTTTAAGAGGATTCGGTAAACTTTTGAAAATGACAATGGATACTGTAAGTGTCAGTCAAATCTGTAATATGGAGTGGAGCCAAAATCTATTTGGACAGTTAAGTCAGCTAATTTTGTTTATATTTTTTGTAGGGCTGTCAAACGATTAATTGCGATTTATCGCATACGGAATAAAAGTTTGTTTACATATGTAATGTCTGTGTACTGTGCATATTAATTTTGTTTTGACATTTGTATAAACATTTGTATTTTGAAATTTGTATAAACACATACACATACATGGATATATTTAAGAAAAATATATAAATTAATAAATGTTTATTCTGAATATCTGAATATTTCCTAAATTCTGTTTATATTGTTTTTGTGTATAAATACAAAGTATTATTTTTATTATTGATATTTATTTACTGTATATATTTATTTTCTCACCCATCATCAAATTTCATAAAATAAACATAACCAAATGTGACATTACCATATTTAAAAAGAAAACGATATAGGGCTGGATTTGATTTGCTGGATTTTTTTTAAACAATGTTGAAAATGTTATATTCTTTCATATTACATTATTGTATATATTTATTAATTTGCTCACTCATCATCATATTTAATAATAATAAAAAATATTTATACCCAAAACATTTCTTAAAGGAGAAACATATTTTAGCATATTTAAATTTAAATGATATAGGGCCGGATTTTATTTTATTCACTGAAAATGTGATTATTAAAAGTTATCTGTAACCCTCTCACTAAAAACCTTTCTAGCTGGTATGCAAAATGGAGTTTATGTTTTAACATTTATGAATGTTCATAATACAACATACAAGATGTCATACTGAATTTACTGAAAATCTGACTTGTGCAACTAGTGGACATTTTGCAGTCCCGTTAGCAATCTGCAAGATCAGCAGAATAAAAAAAAAAAACTTAGTAAAAAGCACCTAATTTGATGTTGACGTTCTACAGGAGATAATAAGCTTATGTGCGCAAACCCTCAAAGGTAACGTCAATGATGGAAAAACATCACGAGTTAAGGAGACATAAAGAGCGTCTGCCGTGCAGGAGTGATTGTTACTGCCCAGACCCTTTTAATCCTCCCGATGGTGACGTCAGCACCGAGCGGGGGGTTCGGCGAGACCCCGGATAACAGGCACACACACACCCGCAGAGAGGGGGAAAATTTCCTTGCACTTGTTTCCTGCCATTGTTCTGAGGGCTAAAAGCCAGATAGGACTTGTGCAGGTAGCATGGTTTCCCTATTTCATTCCCGCTCTCTCTCTTAAACATGGGTTTCTATCTTTCTCACTCTTTCCCTCTATTTGTCTCCCATGTGTTTGTTTTTCTCTCATTCTCTTCACACTGCATTATTACTCTTTTTATAACAATACTGGTGAGGCAACAGATAGCAGAATAGATCGGCGAGATCAAGCCACTCTTTCTCTCAATCTCGCTCTCTGAACCGAGCCTAGCAGAGGCGTCCAGCGATAGCCCTGGAATCCAGGCGTGCAGATAAGCAAACTGTCGCCATGGTGACATCAGGGGCTTCCTGGTTGGCCTGTAGGACGACCTGATTCCGTTTCCGTTCTGGCCAACTGGCACATTTATCAGACATGAATGCCCGTAATTATTACAAAATGCTTATTAATGGCTGAAGCTGCAATTTTTCTAAGATTTTCACGTCGTATTTTACGTCCATGTGCAGATTTGTGCAACGACAAAGTAACACACAAACACATCTATAATAAGGTTATCCGCTCACCTGTCCAGCGCTTGATCCAATGATTGACAGCTGCTGGAAAGTGACACATCTGCACTCCCAAACGGCTCCAGTATCTACAGACAAAAAAATAAATGACATCAGCTCACTGCATTGCATTGCATTACAGCACATCTGAACCTTAGCCCACTACACGACTGACGTAAGATTTTCCATGAGCCAATACCACTAATATGTTCAAGCTTTCCTTTCCCTGTTGTAAAGTGACCAATCGCACAAGATAGTGATCATTTTATACAAATCACTGCACAAAACAACACAAGAGACTATAAAAACTCCTTTTTATATTGAGCGTTAGCAATTTTTAGCAAATGGTGATTCTTAACCTTGGGGAAAAGTAATTCAGGGTAATCTTGTTCCATGATTCAGCTTTTATTTTATTGTTGCTGGAATCAGAATACACAAAACTGGACCAATCTGTTTTATATAGGGTCGTAGTGATTCGTAAACAACTATTTTTTGTAGACGGTTCTAGGGTTGTGTGGCCCAAACTTAACTCCCTGTAGATCTCTGCTAAGAATCAATAACTGTTAAGAAGTTTTTTAATTAATTCAATACTATTAATATACAATAAAATATAAATGAAAACTAAAATAAATGGTTATATTATGACCAAACAAAGACCGAAAGTTAACTTCAGGTCAGGCAAGTACATCCAATGAAGCCGTCCATAGTGTTTCACGGTTGAAAACAACCGACACTGCATCTCTGACCCGTCACAACATCCTGACAAAAGACCAGCCTGTTGGTCATCCACATCTGCTTCCATCACATTTCTGCGTTGACCAATAGGAGCACAGAGAGCGAAACAAAAGAGAGACTTGCTTCTAGGTGAATTACTCTTGCCTTTACGATGTTTCCGCTTCACTTGCCTTTATTTGTTTACGCCTTTGTTTCTGGTAGTTAAACGCTAGTTCCGTTTTCTCAATGACATAATGTGTGCCATTTAAGACAGTATAGTTTAATCTGACAAAATTAAAATATTGTGTAGTATAAACCCGGCATTAGTTTTAAATACCTGGAAAATCGTGTTTTGAGACTTCACACTGCTTATTTGTAAAACCTGGTTTGACATTCTTATTCTATATTTATAAATTTATTACAACTGCAAAATGTTGCTTAACTTGGCTTTTAAGCAGCCTTTTAAAAAATATTAACCCAATATAGAGAGTTGGTTTAACTTTTATTGTCGAGGTGGCATACCTCAGTCATATGCCAACATCTAAAACATTACACAAAACCTCACACATCTACCCCACTCCCTCTCAAACACACACCCACACATACCCCTTATTTCATAGCGTTCAATAATTCAATCAATAGCGAATCTTTATCTTATATTACAGTGTGAAAAGCCCTGGTGTAACTGAAGAAGATAAATGTAATACCGACAGCAGATCTTACATTGGAATCGAGTGTTTCTGGGATAAATTCTCCCTCGCTGTGGATGCTGGTGTAGGACCCCTGCCGCGCGATCTGCTGCTGTTCTTCTGGTACACTGCCTGGAGGAGGAGAGGTGCGGCCTGTGTTCAGGGAGCCTGCAGACAGACAGGAAAACGTTTGCATGACACATCGCTTGGTCTAATGCAACAAAATCAACCAGGAATAGTAATTCTTCCAAGAGCAGCCGATAACGGTGCAGGGGAAGAACCCAAAAAAAAAAGACGGAACAGTAAACGATGAGTGTGAGTGACAGGTACAGGTACAGGCAAACAGAACATTGGAGGAAGCGTAAATAGGAGAGAGAACACGGCTGTCTGGAGAGAGATTAACAAGGAGAGAAATTATGCTGCCTTCACATGCTCTCTGAAATTTTATAATTCCCAATTCAACCCGGAAATAATTTACGGCACGGTAATGTTGGCAGATACTTGTAATGTTTTAATGCTACTAAATCATTAGTAACGTTCTTGTTTTAATGTTTCTAAATAAATATGATTAATGTTACTCATTCCTGACGTTACTTGTGGGTTGAAGGGGGAATTATCAAATTTCCGAGAGGACGTAAAGGCAGCATTAGACAGCACCTAGACCAATACAGAGAGGAGAGGAAAACAAAGGAATTCATATGTATAGATGATGTGTGTAATTTCTGCACAATTAGCAGCACAATAAACAGATTTTCAAAAATGAATATTTAGCAATTCTATTGAGCTAACAGTTTTAAACACCTCCTATCATTAAACGATTAAGAAGGCAGTCTCATTCATATTTAAAGGGATAGTTCACCCAAAAAGGAAAATTCCGTCATTATTTACTCACCCTCATTTCATGTCAAACCTGTATGACTTTTTTTTCTCCGCAGAACACAAAAGAAAATATTTTGAAGAAAGTTGCTAACTGAACAGTGCCGGCACACATTCGCTTCTATTGGATAGACACAGAACCAATGCAAGTGAATGGGGGCTGTTTAATAACATTCTTCAAAATATCTTCTTTTGTGTTCTGTGGGAGAAAAAAAGTCATAGAGGGTTGAAATGACAAGAGGGTGAGTAAATGATGGAGTTTTCATTTTTGTGCGAACTATCACTTTCAAGTTAGCTTTTATATTCGGCGAAGGTCGTTCTTCAGAAATTACAAACCTAATGTATTAAAAGGATATGCAACTAGAACAGGTGGGGTGGAGCAGAAAATGTGCGAGGAATGTAAAAAATCAAAATATAGAGAGAGACACGAAGAGGGTGTGATGTGAATGTGTGAGATAATTTGTTTATTTTAATGTCAGTGGGTTATAAGGTATTTCAGGCAATGTCCCATGTTGCACACTTTTGTGACATTTCATTTTTGCCCACTAAATTAAGGTTTATGACTCTAAAAGTCACAATCACTGGCCTTTAAAATCAAAACACATTATATCACTAAAGGTGAAATGAGTCATTATTTACAACATTTTACAATGACTAAAATCCAGTTACAACATACGTGTTTGTGCCAAAAAGCCCACGGTTTTAATTTGGTGATTGCCTATGTTGTCATCTTCGGCTGTACATTTAGTTCTGACAGTCTGCACTAAGCTATGTCTGTCAACACCGTACAGGGTGACTTTCAGTCAAGGCAGCAACCACCCTCAACGCTCGGGACAGATTAGAGGGCGTTCACACACAGGACACATTCTCCCATGTAGACAGCAACAACTAAATGGAACAGCGTGATGGGTCCTTGAGATCTCGATGGCCATAAGTCAACATGCAATCATTATTTAATTGGATAAATGAAGTAGCTTTGTGCTGTAAACCTTAATACTCTATGTATATGTAGTAGGGATGCATCGATAGTATTTTATTGGGCCGATACCGATTTTAACAAACAACTATTGGCCGATACCGATATTGGTCAATTGCATAACAGTACTATACAATACTAGCTAGTTTTTCTGCATTCACTTAATTTTACTGAACATGAATTGGATCCATTTAACATTTTAAGAGAGGTAAATGTGCCTAACTGTAAATGTAAGTTAAGATAAAAATACACTAAGACAACATGACAATCTTCAAAGGTGATTTTTGCTATCAAATATTTATTTTATTAAAAACATGAACTCAAATTTGACTTAAAATGTATCATTTCTTTAATCAATTGAAATAAAGTCTGTGCTGTTGCTATTCACAGTAATTATTTTGCTCAGAGAAAGAAATAGGATATTCAGACATCCAACTCATTGCCTCCATGCAGTTAATTAATAAACTAGGGACCTATGAAATCAGTTTGATTTTTTTCCTTAATAAAAAAAAAAATCCTTGCGTAAGCGAGAACAGCTACCTGTTCGTTTTAGAATCGATTTTAAGATTTTGGTTTTGGTTTTCAAGGCACTAAACGGCTTAGCTCCTAAATATCTCTCTGACCTAATACAGCCATATGTTCCATCCAGAACACTTAGGTTTGCAGAACAATTACTCCTGGTTTCCCCCTGTGCAAGGCTAAAAAGCAGGGGTGACCGTGCCTACGCGGTGCGGCCTCAAAACTCTGGAATAGCTTGCCTTTACATGTCAGGAAGGCCAAAATTCTTTCGGGTTTTAAAACCTTTCTTAAAACATTGTTTTATTGTTTGGCATTTGATACAGTTTGAGAGGTGCTTTTTATGTACGGTAGACATGTGGATTGTGGTAAATTATACTGTGTATTTTTTATTCTACCTTTGGTATTTGTATTGTTTTATTATTCTGTACAGCACTTTGGTGAACAATTCTGTTCTATAAAAGTGCGTTATAAATAAATAAACTTAAATTTCATTTTTTCCTTTTTTATTTTTCTGGATTCTGTGTTTTGTGTGGTGTACAACTATGTTAATATGAACCAGTATCTTACATCTTAAGTTTTTTTTCTTTTACTGTTTTAAGTCTACTTACATTTAATTACTAGGTTTGTAAATTTTTAGTAGCAGTTTCGTTATGTGTTTAACTGGACTTTTATTTTGACGACGGATTGTAATTTTGACAGCAGCTTCTCTCAAATGAAACCGCTGGAGTTAAATTCAGCGTTGATTTAGTTTATGTGTTCGATTCCACCAGATGCTAAAAAGTCCACTACAGTACACAAAACCACACCCCTCATTCACACGCAGAACAAGCATCTTTAAACAACAGGGACCGGTTGCACCAGCTGTGACTAAGTTATTACTTAGCCTGGTTTTGACTTAAGCGGACAAGTTACAATTACGCACTACTAAATATTTTTGAGTTGCACCATTCAACTTAGTTGAAGCGTAACATTATGTATAAACTAAATATTTAAGGAAGCCTCCTATCAGCAGTAACGTTACGTTAACTGTAGGAATAAAATAGCAGACTCACTGAACTAACTGTATAAGCTCTTGTTTCACTCGACAACATTCTTCAATGATGTACACACATGACAATGCTGACATTTACAGTCACGTACCTTTTAAAAAAGAGAACATAATGTGATGAAAGATTTTACGAATGGCTTGTACAACCCAACCCAGCTGAATAATTATTAGCGCTATTCACAAATTGCGTGTTTGCTACTTTCCATCTGTATTCCGCTTCACGGAAATCATAGGGGCCTAATATATCATGGGCCTTTTTCGTGCTATATGATATGCCTATGGTGTTAAATTAATCCAATATCGGCTCCGATACATCGGTGCATCCCTAGTATGCAGTACACATATTAACCTTTATTTATGCAAAAATATATTTAGGTTTATGTTAATAAATTGTGATAACCGAATGATAAAGCAAAACATTTCATGTGGGCAGTAAAGGAAAACGTTTCTCCTTCACTCTGCTAGAAAGACAAATGCTAACTCACACACTGAAATCTCTCAAACACATGCTTGACTGTAGGTGTGAAAACAAAGACATGGTGTGAAAACATGCGATTGTGCACTGTTGAGCTCTATCACGTTGAAATGGTTGTCGCTATGTGTGCTCTGTTTGTTCAGGGTCTGCGGTTTACTTGTTGCTGACATAAATAATAAAAAAATAAAACATATTCCCATTAGTGAGGAAGTGTGTTGAAAGAGATGCATGTCTGTACGATCTTCACGGCTGATTTTACTTCACTTATGTATTCATCTTGAAACTAGTTCCAAAAGTATCTCACACTCTAAGAAATGATGTCACTTCGCAGCATCAGCAGAGGACTAAAAAAACCCATGTAACCAAGTGCCAACTACGTCATTCTAAAATGTGTGATTATATTTACACTTCATTGTAAATGTCCATTCTGTACAGGGAAATTATTCTGCATGTCACACGAAAGGATCATTTCAAAAAGATTTTTCCAGCCTCTCTCTACCAACTGTGACGTCGCCACGCTCTTTGATCCAATTCCCCGGTCCTTATGACGACAGTGCAAACAGAGCCGATGATAAACCCATTGTCGTGTCAGGAGAAGCGTGTGCATGCGAGCCCGCGTGACGCACCTGTGGAGTGTTTGCGCACTCTTTCAGAGCCTTTGAGAACGGAGGCTTTGAGATCTCCCAGCGACCTGGACGCCCTCATCTCGCTCTGCCTGTCTTGGCTTACCTGAAGAAACTGGGAGGGTGAACATAAGTGAGTTTCGCTAGATGAAGAGAACGTTTGCATGATATTTGGCAGACTCTGTAGTTAAAGTTTGCAAGAATTGGCATTTTAACTGGAGCTACTGGGGTAAAATAACAAACAGGATATAAAGGATGGGGTTAAGGGAACTTGTGGTTTGAGAACTATTTCAAGTTCCCTGCGAGTGTTTAGGCCTCGTTTTAGATTTGGTTTTGGCTGGTTTTGAATTATGCTCGGGTGGCTTGTCTTTGTTTTGGCTTGGACTCACATGGTTGTTGGGAGGTGTTTTCAGAATCACTCTCAGCAGGTTGTTCATTCCAGTGCTGGAGCTCAAAGCCTGAACTGCTCGGTCCAAATCCTCCTGACACTTCAAAGCCAGCAACATCTGAGACCAGAAGCGCATTGTCAACACAATATGTCATACATTCACACAATTAAAGAAACAAGAAGTGGAACATGTACAGATCCTTAAATGGTCATGTCAAATCTTAAGCCATAAATAGAAACTTTCCTTGTTATCTTGAATAAGTAGAAGAGGTGGCCTGTGGTATACTAATGTGGGTATTTTTATTGACTGACCCCAATGTGCTATTTAGAGACAAAGGTGAACAACAGCCAAAATATTGATGATCAAGTCTAGAAACTACAATGACATTTAGCGTAATGCTCTATCTTTATTAAATACAGTATAACACAAAATTGCTATAATTAAAGGAGCAATGTAGATATTTCCGCGACATCTAGTGGTGAGGTTGTGAATTGCAACCAACGAAAGGACAATGGAAGCACTATGGTGACTAACACAGGAAGTAAGATGTAGGCATGTTTTCACTTCTTTGCCGAAGGACATAGCATATTTACGAAACGCGCTCTGTAGAAATGTTTGTCCGTTTCGGGCTACTGTAGAAACAACATGGTGAATTCCATACAAGGGGACTTGTAACCTTGTGTCTCCATGAATCAAGATTTTTTTTAATAAAACTTTCAACTTTTTCATTAATATTTCTCACCATTCATGTTTGTCTGTGGGTTTAAATTTAACCTTGAAAAGTATTAAAAAGAGCTTTTCAACTTTGACAACACAGTGTTTAATGTTTTTTAAAAGTGCAGCTGCTGAAAAAACTGACTCTACCTTTGCATATAATGTATTCCACCAATAACCCATATATTGGCCGATATACAGTATCTAAATATTAATATACAATTTCATAAGACTGAAACAAAAGTCAAAAAGTGGACAACTGCTTTTATTGAAAAACATTCACTGCAGAAAACAAGGTAACCATTAGTTCTCTTCCCCCCCTGAAAATCATGTACCAAGATGGTACTAATAGATGGTACAAGCCTAGTAAACGATTCTTTAACCTTTAAACTTTTCTGTTTTTTTTTATTTAATAAACAAATAAAAGATGTTCTTCCAGAGCAACCAAGAAAAATGTTCTTAAAAGCCACATGTTTAACAGGTCTCCAGACAGAAAGCATTCAAACAATATGCTTTTGTTTCTATAATTTACACGTTCATAAATATCTACATACTGTACCTACATCAACAATGTTATGCTAAGAGCAGTAAGTAAATGATCTCGACAGAAAGACAGTACTGTACTGTATTTTAACTGTGAGCAGCGTACAGCTGAAGAAGTTTAACCAGAGGAAATTATTTATCGGCTATAATATATCAGCCTAAATTTTATTGTCGGTCGATACCGATAACATTTAAAATGACCATTTAGCGGCCGATACCGATATGGCCTATTATTAATCGTGCATCCCTATCAGGAATGATATGACAATGACCTGTTGTGAAAATAATCAGTCTTATTACCTCATATATTTATTTTATTCTGCAAATAAATATATTTTCAATTGAGATTCGAGAAAAACTGTGTTACTAGTTCACAGAGTGAAACTTATGCACACACCTATAAATAGTTCATTAAAAAAATTGAAAAAAGTTTTTTTGTAGTTGCCTCTATATTTTTCTATGACTGTACAGTGTTTTTTAACCATTTTCTGCAAAGTAGCGATTTTGGAGTAACAAGTTTTCCACCTGTCACCAATGCTAAGTTACTTCAGTTAATTTAAGTACCTCTTTATCAGTGTAGTAAAGGTCCATTTGCTGCCCAAAAGCCTCCATCACCTTCTGAAGTAGATCTTTAAACTTCAGTGGTCTCTGGAACGGGATGATTCTGAAAAAAAAACACCACAAAGACTTAAACTAAACCAACTTTTGGGCACCTCCAGATTTAAAGTACAAAATTGTTTTTACATTCTTTTGTAATAAAGGGATGGTCAATATGTCTGTGAGAACTACAGGTATATACACAAATGAATGTAAACTCGGTACTGTATAGGTGCATGATGCCCTATTCTAAAATTGAGATAATTGCTAAAGCAAGAGAGGAAAGACCCCAATGGAAAATAAAAATGGAAAATATATTTTTTTATTTTTCAGTTTCTAATGAGATTACAACATTTGTTTAAGTGTGTATATTTTATGCTTGGCAACATGGCGAGTTTAAGAGTGTAAAGCAGTGGCTTTCAGTCCTGGTCCTGGGGACCCACTGCTCTGCACATTTTGTACGTCTCCCTTAACTTGTATGCTTACTTCAGTTCATGGATCTCTCCCTTAGCGATCTGATGATTTAAGTCAGGTGTGTTAGATAAGGGAGACATGCAAAATGTGCAGAGCAGTGTGTCACCAGGAACAAGTTTGAAAATGACTGGTGAAAAGTATATAAGCGTGTGCTTGGCCAAATCAACCGGAGCAGACCACTGTTTCAACACCAGGGTCCACATCACAAAGGCAGACAGAGTGCTTCCCGAGTGAAACGAGGGAAAAGGGGGAGCAGATCTGGAATTAGCTGGGCGCACGTTTTCCTTTCCTTCTCGAAAGTTTGGCTCTGCTTTAACAAAGAATTCTGGCCAACTACTGGCCCACAAACAAACACACACATATCTGTGATCCTCCACAAACCTTAACAAACAATTTGTGACTGTTTGCCAATCAGTATCCTTCCTGTTGGGTAAATCCGGCCCCCTATTTTACTGGCTTCTTATCTGAAAAGCATTTTTGGGAAAGCAGCTGGGACATTATTCATGGCTAAACGTGAGCTAGCATGTCAAGCTTTCTGACTGATGCGAGATAAACAATTTTGTTGACAGTGAGAGCTGCGATCATTGCTACAAAATGACCTGAGTTCTGAGAGATGTCTTTGTTTACAATGGATGATCAGGGTGATAGGGATGGACAAAAAAACTCATAACGGAAGACTGGAGAGAACAGATGTAAGGAGCGAGATGACTTTTCTTCCTCAGCGTGCACAGATAATCATCTGAGTTTGGCTGCGTCTCTCTGCGCCTGGCGAGGCGCATGCTACTCTCAGTGATTCAGGGGCTGCCAGAGGAAGACGCTTTTCACAGTGTCCAACTTGTTATGCTAACTAAAGCCTATTGAGCCTTTAATGCAAGTTAGGTTTTATAACTTTTTATCACACAAACAAAACCTTCAAAAGCACTAAAATAAGGTATCGTGGCATTTTCAGGAAATATACCATGGTATTCTTGGTGTACGACCATGGTACATTAATTAGATAATCAAATAATATACATCATATACTTGTTTATACATGTAAATAAATATTACGGTATTACATTTTACATCACCACTGTATTGTGGTACTGCTGTAATATTTTGTAAATGAGTACTGAAACCCATTACAGTTTTGTAAGTTGCATGTTACAACTATTACAAAGTGTCATTCTGATTTCATAACATTTCTGTTTTTATGCATTATCATGAGAACATCTTTAAGTCCCACCTTCTGGCCAAGATTGTTTATTAAGATTCACTGATATTATTGTTTATGCAAACAAACCATTTTCGTATACAGTATATAACAAAAAAAGCAATAGGCTATACTGTATTTGCTCTCTTTCCTGCAATATGGACTTTTTTTAATTTACCAGCCCATTAAAAAAAAAAATCACAGGTGAAATCTCTTTAACATGTCAGTTATTTCACCTAGACATTGATGAGAGTTAATGAAGAGCTAATGGAAACTGTTGCTGTAAACCCAAAGTATCGGACTATACAATTTTCAGATTGTCGAGTCTGCAACAAGGTTATTTTATTTTACTAAAATGAAAACTTTGAAAACGTTTCTGTCAATTGAAATCAAATCAAATATTAAAATAAGTTTAAAGCACTAAAATTATAATAATAAACAAAAACTAAAATAAAAACGAATTCATATTATATAGCAACATAAAAAATAAAACAAATTAATTATAAAATGACAAAAGCATATACCAAAACTGCTAAAACTTGAACTAAAATTAACATAAAATCTAACAATAAAAGCTATCTTTGAATATTAATAAAACTAAGTAAAACTAAAATCAAAACTGTAATAACTCTGGTCTCCAATCAGAGGTCCATATTACTGATGAAGAGAAATAATACCTATATTTTACTATTTTAATAGTTTCATTTGTTTCTAATTTTAATTTTTAGACCATTTGAGACCAAGTTGATACTTTAATAAAATAACTGAGAACCCTGTCAAATATCCTGAGCTATGAAAGAGCAACCTCTAAACAATAACATTTTCCTCTGGGAGTGTTCATTTTCCTTGATTGAATGTCTTTTCTTAATGTGAAAGCAGAACAGCCAACCACAGCCAATTACAGCTGTAACAGCCGTATGGCCAGCTGTCTGTCACCTCTAATGCAGCACCAACTCCTGCGATGTGACATGACATAACCCAGCAAGGCTTTTTCACACAAAGGCCTTGACTTCTCCCATGCTCTGGGGCTTTCAGGTCCAGGAGAAACAATTGAGATACTGAAGAGATCTTGTGTTTTCCTTTTTAACGGCAATTCACTTTCCGCCTGTAAACAATTTTGTTCCGAATGCATCAATAGCGTCTTCAAATTCTTTCTATGCTGAAGCACTGGCTTCATATGAGGGGAAATGCCGGCATTAGTACCTCAGCAAGAAAAGATGTTAGGCTATAGCTAAAAGCACATATGGATATACTTTGCAAAGGCTAGCGTCTTGGCACTTGGCAGACCTAAGATGGGAAAAATGACATGTTCAGTGTGTGGGTGTATGGATGACCTACAGGACATTGTAAATGAATAACCGGGTGTGTCATTGAGCTCAAACTCTTTTTTCTTAATCTCTGTCTGCCAAGCAGTACCAGAGAGTCTTTAACTCAACTCTTTAGGAACGTTTTGGTTCTTTTGGGCAGCATGGCATATTTTCCTTTCTTCGCCGTGTCTAGAGATCTTAGAAATGGTGTAACGAGAGGCAGGATGAGACAAGAGGAATGAGACGAGGGACGGGAGAGTTATAGGAATAGTGAGAGCGTTCCGACTCACCGTTTCTCTTGTTCATGCTCCAGCTTCACCCGCAAATCCTGTCAGGGGACAAAACACAACAAAATAAAGTTCTGTTTGAAGTGAATCAGTATATGTTGTGTATATATTTTTTATGATTTGAAAGCTTGTGAGAGGACACGATCGTGTTCATAAACAGACAAAATTATTTTTAACAACACATCGATAAAAAAAGAAGGCTCCCATTTCACTGTTTGATATTGTATAACTGCAAAGTCTCCCTCAAGACAACACATCACCTCTCACTGTTAAAATTTATACTGTTGCCATTGTTATGCCATCTCCATTATGAATGCAGTAGGAGATGCTGAAATAATAAAAATATTGCAAATTTATGCGTTTCATGTGCACCTGTATATGATGCACATACGTTTACATGTGAAGACTGACATGGGGAGAATTTGGGGCGAATGTTGGTGTCTTGTTTTTAAATGAACTCTAGTCGGTAGAGTTCATGCTGCTGTGTGTGTGTCTGAAAGAGAAAGAGGTGAAAATATGAGGAAAAAACAACCACGAGTGAGTCGAAAACATCAAGCTGTGTGTACGAGACTGAGAGAAACTGTGTGTGAGTACAGAATGCGTGCCAACCAATTATCTTCAGGACGGACTTGTGTCCTGTGTGGAGTGACAGCATTGTAATGAAAATGTAGGCAATAAACACAAGCCACAAAAATACAGGGTCTTATATGTTGTACAGAAGGTCCGGATGTTGAGTGTTTTTTGAGGTCTCTCTCTCAGCTGTATCCTGTTTAAGGCTGTACAGTGCAGCAACAGGATTATTTCACGTCAAGTGGAAGGTAAAACTGGAAGATAAGGCTAAATATCAATCGAAGCCAAATAGTTCACAGATTTTTATTTCAACGCACTCTAAAAAATGCTGGGTTATTTACAACCCAATGTTGGGTCAAATATGGACAAACCCAACAGTTGGAATATAAATTAACATACTGATGCTGCCCTTCTAAAACCTCATATCTCCATATTTCGTTTTTCTTTATGTTTGCCCCTAGGTTTCGCAAATATCTAACCAATGTTATGTATTAAAAGTGCTTGTCAATTTGGACAGTGTCGATATGCCGGGATGTTTTGCAACCCAAAATGCTTGGTTATTTTAACCATTTGTTGGGTCAAATATAAACAATTTACTGGGTAAATTTAACCCAGCGAATAGCACATGAGAGTGTTTATAAGTGAGTGATTATAAACGCATTAAATACAAAATCCTGCCGATTCATTGTAATTCATATTTGATTCTCACAATTCAGTGCTTATTAAAGCTGAATTTTAGTCAAGAATTGTTGCCAAAGAAGAGTGTTGCCAAAATTACTCAAATTGGATTGTGTTTACCTCACCATATTTTAGAGTGTTTTGTAAATTGAAATAATTACAGAAAAACGTCATATATCTTTTCACAGAATATGGCTTAAAGTAGTTTCAAAGTATTAATGGAATTTGTTGCAATCTCTGCTTGAAATAAAAAATGAATGGAAAATACTGTTTGTCATTGTTAAAGTAATAAGCTGTAAATCAGTTTTACAGTATACATACAGTAGAATTACAGAAGAATACTGACATCTCTGCTGCCAGTATTTTACTGTAATACTGGTTTCCGTATTTATAGTAAAAAGCTGTAAAGCAACTTCACCGTATTCATACCGTAGAATAACAGTAAAATACTGGCGTCTGTGCTGCCAGTAATTTACCGTTATTTTACAGATACAATTTTTCAGTGTCTAGCGTCATGATCCTGTCCTACTTGTCAGGAGTTTTTTAGTTGTGTGGACAGGGTTGTGACAGTACCTTGTCTTTTGTGCTTGTTGTGTTTTGTGTGGAAGCACATGGCCTTTTTTGTCACTTTGCGGCATGTGCTTTCTTGTCGCGTGTCTTGTCCCTGCCCCATTGTTTCCCGTAATCTTTCCATTAGCATTTAATTCCCCTCACCTGCCCAGTGTAATTAACCCTTGTTATTTTCCCTTTTTTTTGGTCCTCTTGTCTTCAGTCCTGTGCTGGTTCATTTTGAATCTTTCCCGTATCCTAGTCCACCTTGTTCCTGCCTCGTCTCCAATGAAGTGAGTTGTGTTTATTTTCGGTTTAGTTCTTGTTTTTTTCCCTCGTGGGAAGTGTTTTATTTAGGTGTTCATTATCTACCCTTGGTTCTTGTTTATTTTCTTCTTGCCCCCTCGTGGGCTTTTTATTTAAATAAAGTATTTTGCAACTGCTGTCCGCGTATGGGTTCTCACTACAAATTCCTGACAGTCTAGTAACTGTTTTATTGTAGTCACCTGTCTGTAGGCCTGGGTTCTGCTCTTGGGCTTGTTACTGTTGTTGGTCTTAAGCTGGTAGCAGAAGCGTAAAGCTGCCAGGTCCTTCATTATGGAGTTGAGAGCCTCTTCATCATCTGGAAACACACAAAGCAAAACCGATGTTACTCTTTGAATGGATCATAAAAAACACAATGCAACTGCACTACTTCAATATTACACATGCTTTTTTTTTTTTTTGACAACTGATTCAACAATGTGGTTTTCAAAAATTCTGAAATAAAAGTGAGTAGTTCCTGCCCGAATTAAAGTGTTTGGTCCTTTAAGACCTTATTTAGCATCCTTCAACTGAATTATCTGTTCAACCTCACAGAGTTTTTTAAGGTAGCGTTCCTGTCCGTGTGTTCATTATCATGTTCTAGAAAACTTTCGTGTCTATTTAAAAGCGATGGCATATTTAGAGAAAAGTGCAAATGAGGTGTCATTCCCACCTCCAAAGCAACTTATATTTTCAATGTAATATTTGTGTTTGGATTTTCACAGTGTAGGTAACAGCACATCATATCTAGCTCTGATGTTTTTCATGAAAGATTTGAATACCATAATTTCATTCAAAACAGAAGAAAGAAAATGGATGTTCATACAGTGAGAATTAACAGAAGTCACAGAACTTCACAGAATGTGTGGTATACACAAACCCAACCACTATTTCCTATAGATCCTAATAGTGTGTTCAGACCAAACGCGACTTGCGTGAATGAATCGCGCTATTCGCGCGTAGTTGGACGCTTGAACATTTTGAGTTTACTCGCTTCATTCAAGCATTTTCTATAAAAGTAAGAACAAGAATCATACAGCTCCGGGTGTCCACAAACAGCGACGATTATTTTGTCCTCCATTTTGTCCTCCTGTTTCGGATTTCTGCATCCACTCGCAACGTCGTCTAATCACCTCACTACTAGAGCAAGCTCCTGATTGGTTTACGCGGCGAAAATTTCATTTTCTAAAAAAATCATTTCATTTTCTAAAAAAAAATCATTTCATTTAAAAAAATGCCTCATTCGCCCGAATCGCGAATGCCTCATTCGCATTTAACGTAGTATTAGTTTAACGTCTCATCCGAAGGACAGTGCTTTTTTTTTTACAGTATAGTGTCCCCGTCACTATACTGGGGCATAAGGACCCACACAGACCACAGGGTGAGCACCCCCTGCTGGCCTCACTAATAGTTTACTATTCACTAATTGACTACTTAGTGGTCGAATTATAAAAAAAATCAAGGGGGATGGTGTGGTAAAATGTGTGCGTTACTGGTCGCCACAAAGGGTGTTTGACATTAACTTTTCTAAAATGAAACGGTGAAATATTAAATACAGTTTATGTGTTCGCGTCCTCATATAGTAAGATGCGAACGCTGAATCACGAATGCACTACATGCAACCTGCCACTCTTTCACTCATAGACACTCAAAAACAGATATACATTTGCCATTCTGCTCTATATAGCAAATTCCATTTTTTGCCTGGATTCCGTGATTCTGTCCGCATTTTCCACACTTTTAATATCAGCCTACATATAATTATTTTTGTGCTCAAAATACATAATAAATAATAAAATACATTGATTTAAACTAAATATTATCAAAAGGTTAAAAAATATTTTATTAGCTTAATCATACAGAACAGCTCTTCCAGGCAACAGAAACCACAAGCCATTATAATGACACTAAAGGTTTAGATAGGCTTGTTTTGCATCCCTGCATTAAAACATCGGTATTACCCTTGCAGTGTTACTGAGAAAAAGAGCAAAGCAAAGAGAATTTTAACAATGCAACATACACTAAAAAGATAAGCATCACAGCAAGAAAGCAACCATTGCGGTCACACAACCTTCAAAGAACCTCAAAAAAAAAAAAGCGATTCAACCAAGAAACGCGGGTAACAAAGCTATTTTGTTTTAACCTGCAGAGCGAAAACTAAAAGGCTTTCTTTTTCCATGACAATTAAAGGGAAACTTTCTTATGCTGGATAGAAGCTTGTTAAAAAGCCCCAATCCCTCCTCTGAGGACACTGGAAGGTTTCGCACAGGACCTATGAGAGCAGCTCCTATGTGTCTTGAATACATAACCGGTTCAAAGTAGAGATGCACAATAAATTATAGGCCGTATCGGTATCATTTTAAATTGTATCAGTTAATAAAATAAAATATAATAATACAAATTTAGGGCCGATATATTATAGCCGATAAATAATTTCCTCTGGTTATATTTCTTCAGCTGCAGTACAGTACTGTCTTTCTGTCGAGATCATTCACTTACTGCTATAAGCAAAACATTGTTGATGTAGGTACAGTATGTAGATAAAGTATTTATGAATGTGTAAATTATAGGAAGAAAAGCATATGGTTTGAATCAGACTGCTTTCTGAATGCTTTCTGTCTTGAGTCCTGTTAGACTTGTGGCTATTAAGAACACCTTTTGTGGTTGCTCTTGAAGAGCATATTTTATTTGTTTATTAAATAAAAATTATACCAAAGAAGTTTAAAAGTTAAACAATCTTTAACTAGTGAAAATTAGGCTTGGTACATGATTTTCAGGGAAAAAAGAGAGAACGAATGTTTACCTTGTTTTCTGCAGTGAATGTTCTCAAATAAAAGCAGTTTTCCATTTTTTGCCTTTTGTTTCAGTCTTAGGGAATTTTATATTAATATTTAGATACTGTATATCGGCCAATATATCGGTTATCGGCTTCCAATGTTAAAGAATTATCGGCCAAAAATTTACCTATTGGCGCATCCCTAGTTCAAAGCAACAAAATGAACATCACATGAAACATTAAAATAGCCTACAGTCGTCACTTCGCTACCTTCCATCAAAAGGAAAATGGGAGCAATCATGCAAATAAGCGTGGCATACATTAACATATCAGGGGCCCTAAAAAGGCCAATTAAGCGTGACTTGTAATTACATTTCGAGTGGAAGGTCATTCACCTCTACTGTCATGAGGAGTGAGAAATGCAGGTAAAGAGCGCTTGTTAATATCGAGTTGGTACTGTATGAGTCTCTTTAGTGTCGATCTATGGCGTTATTTATTCACTGAGCTAAATCAGGAAGGCCATATTAAGAGATGCAAGCTTGTTTTTCTAGAAAGACCTGTAAAGGTTAAATCTGTCTTGGTCATTCTTTACCAGCCCCTGTTTTAATCTCCAGATATCATGCTTTTATTTATCACAGTAATACAGCTTTATTAAAGAACATAGCCCGGGGAAGTGTGTCAGGACTCTTGGGCGGTGCGTTTTACAAAACATGATCTGTTGTCGCGATCATTACTATTAAACATAAAAAAGCTGGTTTACCAAAATAAGCATTATGTCATCATTGATTTACCCCAATAGCATTCTAAATAAATATGATTTTTTTTCTTTCTTCCATGAAATGCAAGCAAAAATATTTTGCACAATCTCGAGTTGGCAATTTGTCATTAAACTTGGAATAATACCCAAAAGTTGAACTTTTATGGTGCTTTTTGTTGTTTTTGGAGCTCAATGGCGCTATTCCCCATTAATTGTGTGGAAAAGAATGGACTGGAAATGCTGGAGTATATCTTATTTTGTACAGCATAATATTCCATTTAAGGTGAACTATTAATTTAAAACATTTAACAAGTAAATATATTACAACCTTATCTCACAGCAATTCACAATTTTTTTACGATGGCTAATACGTAGAAATTTGTGCAATCTCAAATCATATGTTTTGTGCATTTATAGTTCATAATATTTATACTAACCTCACATTTTTGACTTCATAAAATTTTGCTTCTTCGTAAAACAGTTACAAATTCCCGTGAGATCAGGCTTGATACTACTAACTGATGTTGATCTCAGATATTCAACCAGTAATGCTGGTTCAATAACAATCATGCATTTAAGGGGGTTGTATTGCATCCTTGGAGAGGCAGAGGGGCATTATGGGGCAGAGGAGTGCTGGGTAAGGCAGTGTTGGTGTTATAAAAGCAAATGGAGTCTGGGGGGATTCTTGATTCTGACACCAGCAAGAGTCTCGCTACACAGCTGCTCTTGCACAGCAGCATCCACCATTAGATGGGTTCACCACAGGTTCACAAGCCACACACATAATTCTCTCTGTCTGACCTCATTTCTATTTTAATATCACTGAAGTAGTTTAGCTTCTGCAAAACAACAATGATAACTGCAGAAAAACAGTTATGTGATTCAAGTTATCCCCTAAAGCACTTTTCGTACGGCATTTAGGTGCATCTAATCCTCAGACCACCCGAGATCTGTCGTAACTAACAACACGTATGTGTTGCGGTGAGCATTTAAATGCCATTACGTCAAGTCATTGCAAATGCAAACACGGGTCCTTCTATGCAAATGAGGTTATTATAGAATGTGGCTTATTCACAAAACTCAATTTGCTCCGTCTGCAATTAATGGAAAATGACGATAAACAAGCATTCCTTTGAGAGAGAGATATTTGATGAAAAGTTTTATTGATCCTGACAGCAATTAAACATCAAATGATGATCAAATGACGTGGAAGAGCATTAGAATGGGAATATAGCCAAGAACCCACTTGCAGAGTCGAGTGCAATACAGTCTACAGCTTGCAAGATGGGACATTTTGTGGGTTTGTACATTGTGTACATGAAACTTTAATGCGTCTGATGCAACAATAAGTATATCAATTCTGAATAATGCTGATTTGAAGATGAGATAACACTACGACGTTGGCGGTCTGGCAGATATCCTACCGACCAGTCGAGTGACAGTAGAGTTTCTTTATTATATTTCTCTTTGGCCGTTCAACTTGACATGATGAATGAAGATCATGCCAAGAAAATGACACTAGAAAAATAATAAACAAAGTTTGTAGAAAGTCACTCAGTAAGTCAAATAAGGAGATTGGCTAACATTAAAGTGATAGTTCACCCAAAAATGTTAATTCTGTCATCAGTTACTCACCCTCTTGTCATTTCAAACCTGTATGACTTTCTTTCTTCTGCAGAACACAAAAGAAGATATTTCGGTTGCCAACTTTCTTCAAAATATCATGAGTAAAGATGAGTAAATGATGACAGAAGTTTCATTTTTGGGTGAACTTTCACTTTAAATGTAATTAGTTTATGTAAATAGCTACATAATTACGTCAATCAGAACATAAAAACATGACCTTAATCTTATTGTGCATGATACAGTACATCAGTGCTCGAAACGTCACACGTCTTGTGAGAGTCTATTAAAACGTGTTATACTTTTGGAGCTTTGGTGTGCTGACTTTGTATACATTTTTTTCACATGAGGGCATGTTATTTCAAAGAAAAATATAGTTTTATACAGTTTTATTAAGATGTAATGAATTTCCAAAGTGACAACACTGCTGACAACCATGGCAGCATGGGTGGGGATAAATAGATTTAACCAATAGTAAAACAGCCTGACATGTTTCCATCCAATCAAATGAATTAAGTCAAGTCCCGTACTAAATGATTTTCCAATGATTGACACATGCAGTGCAACATTTTCTTTGTTACTTTTAATGCGAAAGAATACATGAAAAAAGTGGTTTCATTAAAGCGTACTATTTGTAAAGACCAGCTTTCAGATTCTACATGTCTCTCTCTCTCTCTCTCTGAAAGTCTCTCGACTCTCACTCTTATCACTCTCCATGTCTTTCTCCTCTCCAATTGCATTTGAGTCATTCTCTCGGACTATTCTGTATTTTCATCTCCTTACTGTGCAGCTTCCCGTTCAATGTCTTTCTCCACTGTCTATTCTCCTTTATCACTTTAACTATCTCTGTCTCTCTCTGTTTTGTCAGCATGAGGCCCGCAGAGGAAGCACATTTCATTGCATTACAACAAGAACCAGAAGTGCCAACAGCCAATGACATCATACAATGCAAAGCCAGCTTCCCACAGGTAGATATATGCTGTACAGACCGGGGTGTATAAGGAACCGATACTTCTGTTGATACAAATAAAGTCACCATTCCAGTCTTTCTGCAGTATCGGTGGTACAGAGTAACAACTCAGTCGATCAGTATGCAAGCACTGTCTGACTGTGTATGCGCACACACACTCGAAATAATGCGGCTGCATGCATGAACAGTTGAACGCATCTCCTAGTTAACATGCTCATCTTGGTGGGTATTATAAAGTTGCTTCAATCAGTCTCTTTTTTATCAGATGGCCACTATAAACTTCAAACTGTAAAACAGAAAATTCACCCGACCTCACAATTTCTCATCAAGACTTGTCTCTAGCATAGATAAACTGTCATGCAATGTTTCTTTATCTCTTTGTGTCACCATCGATCAAAAGTCCTATATGTGGAAGGGTTTCTCAGGAAAGCTGCATGTGTGTGTGTGTGACTGTGTGTGCGTTGATGTGTCCCTGGCATGGCGAGCTGAAGAGAATGAAAACGGGGATTTCCCCAGCACGCTTGCACACATCACCACTAAAGCATTCGCTGAGATTACATCCATTCGCGATGTCCTTTCATCACTGCTAAAATACCCATAATTCCCTGCATGTGCTCGTTCTTTACACATACACTGAAACTAGCACAGACTCATCATATCCTCCTAATGTCATTGTTTTACCTTACAATCAAAAGATACAGTAATAGGTAATGTGTAGAGAGGCTGATTGTAAATTACATTTTAATATGACCATCATGATTTTTGTTAGATTATGACTTAATTTAAATTCAGCAAGTCAGCACTTCAATTCTCATTACTACTGTATAATGTGTCCAGGCGTCTCACGTTTGAGTTTGTTCTTATTCTCAATGATTATTCTCATTACTGTAATGAAAATTATCCAGTTAGGACACTTTTTACACTGCATTTTTTCTAAGCTATTTTTATTACACTGACAGACTAACTTCCTGTGCGGGCCTCATGCTGACAAAACTACTACTCTTGTCGTATAATATAAAAATATCAATGTAATGCAAAAAGTCTTCATTTTTATTTAATTTTTATTGATTGTGAAAAATGACCTACACATGTTCTTCCATATGGTTGTTGCCTTGTGCAAATACACTGGGTTTATGTTCAACCAGGACAATAATGCTGATGATGTAATCGTTTCAGTGGGCGTGTCTGTGTTTGCTTTGTGCTTTGGTAACTGTGCCACCAACACATCATTGTTGCCACACATTTCGCATCAACACTAATGCCTCTTAGGAAGCCTTGGTATACAGCAATGAATCAAAAAGAGAAACAAATGACAAACCTTGTGAGTTCTTGTGCTGTCCGGGTCCATTTTGGAGACCGCCATCTGCAGAAACAGGCACAAAGTCAAGAGTTGCAAATGACAAAAGCATGCTTAAATTTAACACACATTGACAATCAGACAAACAGTTTGTGTGGAATTGAAGTCACAAAGCTGTCTATTTATAGCGTGATTAACAAGAACAGTATCACATGTGAACACGCCATTTATCAATGTCTGATTCAATGTAAATCTGCTGTCTCGATCTGCATGTAAACAAACATACTAACATTCTTATGCCATTGCAATCCTGAATAACAAATAACTGATTATTAGGGATGGGCAATATGTTGAATATTCACTATATAGTAGCATTGATGGAATATAAAAATAAGCAACACTGTGAGAATCCCATTGATTTTAATGGACCATATAATTGCCTGTTAAGTATCTTAAAGACGGCGTCAATACACTTATGACAATGAGAGTGTTTTCAGATAGTCCACCGAAAATGTAAAATTCTAATTTTCCAAATCTGTATAAATGTCTTTGTTCTGTTGAACACAAAGAAAGATATTTGGAAGAATGTTAGCAACTGAGATTTCTGGGGCACCATTGATTACCATAGTAGAAAAAAGTATTGTATAATTAGTTTTTTGTTCTGTTGAACACAAAAGAAAATATTTTGAAGAATTTAGAAAAACGTATAGTTCTGGGGCACCTTTGACAACCATTTTAATGGTAGTCAATGATGCCCCAGAAATCTCAGTTGCTAACATTCTTCCAAATATCTTTCTTTGTGTTCAACCAAGTAAAAACATTTTTAAAGGTTTGGAATAACATGAGATTGGATAATGCATGACAGAATTTTCATTTTTGGGTGAACTATCCTTGCAAATCTTCGGAATCTGAACTTTAGCAGGAAAAGGGGTAGAATGTGTTGCTTTGTTTCTGTGAATTTGTTTAATTTGTTCCTTTAAATGAATCGTTTCAAAACGCTGGTTCAAAGATTCATTTGCATGATCACTAAAAATAGAATATTGAAGTCTTTGCCAAAATGTTTTTAAATGTTTTAACTGCAAGAAAAGAAAATGCAAATGTGTTTTCTCACTTGTACTTTGTTAATGTGCTGTGCATTAATGGACTTCTGGAATGCCGTAGAGTCAATTAAGCGGAACTAACTGGCAAAATTCCCCTTTGATGATGTAAGGTTTAGCACAGGTCATTTCTTTTTCTGCCACAAAATACAGTTTAATATTATACTGCAGTAGCTTTTTAACATAGGTTAAAGTGTACAATCGCAATACATTGAGTTAAATGAGGTGTTTTTAACAACAGACCTGAAAAATAAAAGTTATTAATATGTTTAAACATGTTTCTCAAATAGTCACTGTTTTCAAGGCTCATCTGAACTGTTTACGGGAAGTGTGTATGCAGTAAATTTGTGAAAGGGAAGAGAATGTGTAAGACCGGGAGAGAGAGAGAAGAGAGAGGACAACTTACCCATGTTTACTGTCATCATCAGGACGTGACCCTAGTGAACTCGAGCTAAACGCTTGACTCCTTTCATCAGGGATAATCTTTACTCTGCAAACATATTAAAAACAGTAAATTAGATACTTAATTGTATATATATATATATATATATATATATATATATAAAAAGTAAATTCACAGAGTCTACATCATAGAACAATTGTGTAATGTGGTTCTGTTGTTTCCACAATAAACTGAAAATTATAGCATGTTTTGACACTGTATAAATAAAGTAGGGATGCACCGAATATTCGGCCACCGAAATGTTGTGATGACGCAAACAGAAACCGCGACCTGCACGTGCTTATCTGAAGCAACATGTCTGCGGTGTGGACGTATTTCAGTATATCTGAGAAAGACCCACGGACAGCGATTTGCAAAAAATGTAATGCCGAAATTTCAAGAGGGGGTGCATCTGCAAAGACTTTCTCCACGTCGGGTTTAATTTATCACCTGAAATCCAAACATCCCGATCGCTACGCTGAATATGAGAGGAACGCGGCACAGAAAAGGAAAACACCTCTGAGCACGCCCACTCCATCTGTGGCGGACGTTTTTGAAAAGGCAAGGAAGTTTCCTAGTGATGGTGTCAAGGCAAATGGCATTACACAAAAGATTATGGAATTAATTGCCTTAGATGATCAGCCATTCTCTGTCGTAGAAGATGTGGGATTTCGCATTATTATCGGGCCTGCATTATTATTTAATGTACACATGAGTGGGGTCAAGTTAAACATTTTAGTTTAAATTTTATTTTATACTGTGCATTGTTGCAATGTCCTAAATAAATATTTACATCATTTGTAATTGATTTATTCTTTGAAACTTTAATATTAATTTATGTTATTGCAATGCCTTGATTATAGTAAAGTTAGTACACAGTCATAGCCATAAATGCAATGGTACCACTAATTGGCATAATTTATTTCGGTGTTTCGGTTTTCGGCCTTTGTTTCGTCTTTTTCGGTTTTTTGTTTCGGCCAAGAATTTTCATTTCGGTGCATCCCTAAAATAAAGATGACATTTTTTATGATATGACATATAACAGTTTCACTGTTCCATAACACAGGTCTTCTCAAACTGTAACGACCATCTGTAAATGACGCTAAATGTCAATATCAAATACAGGCATCATATTCCATAAGTCTGTCAGAGTCTGTCATACTGCAGAAGAGACACAAGCATTGTTGTCTTTGAAGATTGAAAGCGCATCTCTGCCCTTGAGACATTGTTAAGCCACAGTGTGCAGGATAAAGCCGGGTGAAAGCTTAAGGTAGCGACCACGGAGCTCTTTAAAGATCAGAAAGCTTTTAATGTCGGGCAGAAAAACTGTCACCAGCAGGAAAGGGCTGATCTTGGAGCCTCTTTTTAATATTCTGACACATGAAAGGCGACAAGACAATGAGATCTACTTTTTCTTCCTTTATAATTGTCAGCTTGATGCAACAATATGGGCGAGTGGCCTCGAGACTCTTCAAAAAAAAAGTGACCAATTTTATTTTTCAGCAAGAAAGACACTAGAACGTGAGGAAGGACTCAGTCTTATTACATGACAGTGGTCGAAGTACACGTGTGCAAGTAAAAGGTTAAAACATTTAATTGTAAAAGACATGATCACTATTATTTTGGCCAATATTGAGATCCCGATTATGTAACACAATTACTCATTAACTTTGAAAAAAAACGTGAATTTTAAACTGTGAATTCAGCTGAAAAATAAATGGCACAATTTATAAAATTGAATTAAATATAATATATATAATATATATATATATATATATATATATATATGCAAATATATACATGTTTTTGTGTGTTTAAATACAAAATAAATATGCACAGTGTCAGTGGAGTGCACAGACATATTTTAAGTAAACACAAACTTTTTTTCTGGATGTGATTAATTGTTGAACATCCACCACATTTAGACCTTGGAATCACCCAGTGCACCTGAACTTTGAACCCTGAATGTTTAATTATAGAAAGTCTCAAATACTCTTTTTATAGTTCAAAGAAGAAAAGACTTAAGCTGAAAGGCTTTACAGTCATTCCTTTAAGATGATGCACACAGTTACCAGTTAAACTGGATTTTTGCTCGGTGGGAATCTAAACTCATGCACACCCCCTCTTCCTGGCATATCTTAAAGCGTCTTTTTTGTCTCTATGCCTCATTCAAACGGCTTTTATTTTTCCCTCTTTGTTTCTAAAGCTTGCAGGACAGTCCCTGAGTTTCTCCAGAAACAGTCAGTGCAGAAAAATGTCCTGGGCTCCTGACAGCAACACAAAAGGGTTTGCTGTAAGTTTCCAGAGCGCAACCCAAGGCGTATGCTCAGCGCACACAAGCAGGGCAGAGCAGCAAACTGCGTAAATGCCACCCCAGCTAACAAAACACAGTCACATGATCCCAAAACTCTGCGACAGCATGTTGGAAATGATACTTGGTAAAATACCTCTAACACTTAACAAACAAACAATGTGTCAGTCAATTTCAAACTTTATATATAGTAAGAACCTGCATTAACTATATAATGGTATATATACCATACTTTTAACATACTTCTATAGTTTGACATATTTCTGATTGATAAAGGGATATTCATTAGAACAAAAATCTACCAAAAAAAAAAAGTTCAATTACTACAAACACACATCTGTATCTCTACTTATTAACATTTGCAAGTATTTACTGTCTCTTCCTTTTAATGCAAAAAAGCATTGGGTGGAAAAAAAAACTCATTTGAGAGATATGTATGGTCACATCTCCAACTTGGCACCTTAAATCCTTCTAAACAGGAACACAGGCGTACACATTGACCTTGCGGCTGCCACAAACACATTTCAGCGCTGAGGGACTGACGTGCTGCCAAAAAGCAGGTGGCTCTCCAACATGGCGGCGAGCATCTCGCTAAACCCCTCTGCCCTCACGCGTCTGGCACCAAGCGCCAGCCCTCAAGCCCATCTGCTCGGTCACTACACACAGTACGAGAGGCCCGCTTAACCACGCACACTCCGCACAAACCTCCATTCATGTCACGGACGCTTCACGCCAATTCTCTTGATCAGACAGATGCGCCGTCCAACGATTTTGCCCATAAAGCTAAAAAAATTCAATTGATTTACAATGATCACAGATTTTTACGAAGGATTGGAATTTGATTGTAGGAATACAGAAACTAACACTTTAGTTATTGTAACATTTGTTCAGTTCTGCTGCTTTATCATTACTGATTCTGGGAACTATTCAGGACATCTGACATTCACTGCTACAGTACCTAAGGGGGGGACTTTTGGCAGGAACTTAAGCCAGGCTTCATGATCCATTCTCTCCAGTTTATTACATCACCTCTCCAAATGAAGTCGAGTCAAGGTGAGCTGCATTTCACGGTTTTTCCTCACTCTTCTGTGAATTCGGAGAACGGCTCACCAGCTGTAGCTTCTAATGACGCATGGAAAAGCTTTCCACATTTCATAACATTTAGCAGAAAACTGATTGTAATTGAGAACATAAGATGAACGTGAACTGCATCTACAGTATATCACAGGGCTTAAGGAATAGCATATTTTTTGTGGCCTTCGTAATAGTGTCATAATCGTGTCAGGTGAAAGAACAATAAGCGCAAACATTCTTACCACGTTGATGAAGCAGAACCGGGCTGTATAATTTTGTATGGCGTTTTGTATGGGACTGTAAAATTTTGACAGCTTTGTTGAATATAATGTGAATAATTTTGTTTTTGACAGGTTTCAATGATTCGTGTAACTACAGGTTATATATTGTTGCCAAGCAGCATCATTATTTGGCACAGATTTCAAATAATGTGTTGTGACAATGTAATGTGCGATTATACTGTTTTATATCTTTTGTAATGGTGCTGAACTATCCAATCAGAATGATTTATTACGGTTTTGATTCTGTACATGAAATATAACGTGAAGCAGCTGTTTTTGCACTGTTGTCAGAGTAGTCATTAAAATGTTTACAAAATAAGGTCCAAAAAATAATCAAGTGAGATGAAGGAAAGGATTTAATTTACCTTTTGTGAAACAGAAGGTTCTTTCGAGGTTTTTTATGAAACCATTCAACCAAAAATCATTCTCTGAGAGCAGAATTCCTGACAATATTAGGGGTCAAAACATGAACATAATGGTTCAATTGAGTAAAAATTGCCCTTTAAAAAAAGGTACAAAGCAAAACCAAGTCTGGCCAACCAAGAATAAAATGTGGACTCAGTCATAATGCAGTTCATTGGAATTTTTTTTATTTAACATAAGCATTATGATCTGTTCTCTTTTCTTACCGAGTCCACATGCTAGATTTAAATAACAAAAGCTGGTTTTCTCTTTTTATTTATTGCTGTGTGAGTCTGGTAAGTAGGGATGCACAGAATGTTGGGCAACCAAAAATATTAGGCAGAAAATAGCAAAAAAAGCATGTTTGAATAAGTGAAATTGCCGAATAAATTTTACTATGTGTAATCCCCTGGGATCGAACCCATGACTTTGCCGTTGCTAGAGCTCACCTTCTGAGAGAACAGTGACAGCTTTTGTGGGCGGAGTTTGGTGAAAATGTGAACTGAAATGGTTGTCAGTCAGAATTGCGTTTATCGTATATTTATATTTTTTGTTTTTTCAATGTTGAATGACACTTTTTAATTAGGTGTTTTGTTGTAGGGGTACAGAGTAGTACATTCTTTCAGCAGTCAGACATAGGCCTAATATAGGCTATTCAAGAAGGGAGAGGGCTCCATTTTTTGTTTTAATTTAGCCTACTTGTTTTGCTCAATTTTATTTTATTAAGTTATATTGTATTATATTGAAAAGCAAGACAAAATATAAAAAGCATTTTGACAATTTATATATATTATATTGTTTATACAATACTTAAAAAAAATGGCTAAATAAATCGAAGAAATGCGAAAAGCCATTTTCAGTGTTCAGTATTCGTCCTTCGGCCATTTGTTTCATTTTTATTCGGCTTCGGCCAATAATTTTCATTTTGGTGCATCCCACTTGAAAGAATCACAGTTTAGCACTGTTGTTTCTGGGATGAAAAAACCCAACAGGTCAGCTCTCATCGGTTAGGACAACCCTCCCCTTTTGTTAGCAACTAGGTGACTCATGGGTTGTGACGGCGCCTCTTCAGGGAAATGACACAACATCTGCTTCGCTACAGCCAATTCCTCCTTGGGGACTGCCAAGGAGAGCCGTGCTTAATGCCAAGCCAATCTCGCACCCGGAACTCCTAATCTACTTTCAGCATTATGTTTTTTTTCACGGGTGAGGTGCACCCACTTTCCTGCACACACACACACGTCATTGTTGTACGCACACACACAGACACGCACACTCCCTTACCAGACAATCAATTTTCAGCCGTATAGTTTAGATGTCAATATACACACCTTGATCGGGAACGATCTCCACAGTGCACAAAAAAAGCAGATTAAGTTTAAATCAGAAGAATTTAATGTGGAGATTTATCCGAAGCATGGATACATACATAATATACACATACATACAGTATAAAAAGTACTTTGGTTGAACTATTTTGAAACATGTATTTCCTAACATTATTTTTACAAAGTCTATAATGTGTAAATGCATTTATGCCACGTCTGAGCAACATTAAACTGTGTGGTAAATATTTATCTTAATGCCACCTTAGATTGTGTGCCATCGTTGCAGTGTAAAGGCGCAGCAAGCAAGCTCAGCTCAAAATAAAACATCTTGATGGAACTGTTGTCTTAAAGCTATCAATGATTGTTTCCTAGAATGTGTTTTGTTTTTGAAAGACAGAAAACAAGCACCATCTGCACTGCACAGTAATATGCTGTTTTCATTGTATACCACGATTCGCTCACGAGCCCACACACATATACAATTTATTTGTTTTTCTGCTCATTTATGTAAATATAAAGGATAGCAGATGTCTCCAGGGCAGCCAGAAATCATTACAACAGCAGAAATCTGTTTTGAACGTCAGTGGAATTTCAATTATTACCCTTGACACTGCCAGCAGTTAAACCACTTGACGTTTTCTCACTGGTCATGACAGGTTAAAAGAGATTCTGAGACATGCATCACTCTCGACTGACACTTCTTTTTCAAGTAGTTTCTCGAGTTACATCAATAACAATTGAACATGCCACAGAGAACATCCAGGTCTCACATATGAAACAATAACTGTTGTTAGATTAGAGAGCTCTTGTAACACCTGACATGCTGGTGAAAACCCTTTAGCCAAATTCAGGATGATTGCAGACATCGCTTACCGGCAATTCAACAAGTGAAAAACACAAAATGCTTAAACCAATAGAGCATCTTGAGTAGGAATTGATAATCGAAAATTAATTATAATCCCGGAATCGGATACATGATATTAAATTAACGTTTCAATTACTCTTTATAAAAACATGGGTGCCATTGAGTATATATACACAAAACGTTGCTCATAATAAATAAATAACTTTTGCGCAGAAACTGGGAATCGCTAAGAATCGTAAATGATAAGCAGATTCGGAATCGATAAAATACAAACAATACCCAACCATAATCTTAAATCATAGCAGAACCAGAATACACTCTTAAAAAATGGTTATTTGCTCGTAATCATAGGGGAACCACTTCATATAGCTCTAGGGTTGGGTCAGGGACAACACACCTGCACTTCATTTTGTCAGATGCAAAACACCCAATTAAAGGGATTCCTTTTCACTCAATAAAACATAAAAGAACTCCATGGGGTTTAACAGATAACCACCCTTCGATTGTAACGTCTGTTATCATTTTCCAAGAATACGATTTCTACTTAACACACGACTACACGGTACAGTATCTTTGGCAGACTCTACAGATAATGGACCAGTTCTTCCATTCTGAAATGTGTGTCCGAGACGGCCAACGCTAAGATAAGGCCAAAAGTTAATGACCCATCATAAAGATCTGCAGCGGACTAGACAACACTTTGACTTAAAGCCACGAAAGAGGCATTCTCTGAGGGGAGGGGATAAAAAACAACAATTTCCTGACATCGGAAACGGTTATTAATCAAACATTCCTTAAGGGGTTCCCAAAAATATGGGTCAGTGTGAATGAAGTCTTTAACACAAGAAATCACATGTTTACCAGGACAAATCTTTTATTCCACATGTAGAGCACTGAGGACTTTGTGTGTATTGGTATAGGTGAACAAATATTCTGAATACTTAAAACTTTGTGTCTAATGATCAAACTGACCGACTAATCTTTCTTCCTCTGTAACCCTTTTTTCTTTTGTTACTGGGGATGTGAAAAAAATGTCAATATCCCGTCAGATGCTCCTACCCACAGCACAGATAAACACCGACCTATGAGAATTTGGTCATGTATGGCAGGCCCGTCAAGATGATAAACTTTATAGTTAGATGACTCTGAACACTTCCAATCCATAATCCATTTTTTTATTGTATGCCAACAAAACATAACAAAAGGCTGTTGGTCTGGTGTATAACAGAGATTTGGGCCAGTTGAGGTAACTGTTATTTGCCCAAACAGGCATGCTTTTACACTGCATTTTAGAGTTCATACTTTGCCTTGAGACCAAAACATTGCATTATTTGGGGATTAAAGTGTAGTTGTTAGAAATGTTGCCACCGAGTTACACTAAATTGTCACCTAAACACTTTGCTTAACTTTAAGTTAGGTTAGGAATAGGATAAACATTATAAACCAACCAAAGAAGTTGCTTTATTTTCCTGCTGAAGTTTTTTAATAGATTTATTAAGATACATTACAGCTTTGTAGTTCTTTCTTAAAAGTGCAGATTTAAAACAAAATAAAAGATCTTATAATTTTAATAAAAAAAAAAAGTGAAATATTTGAATTCTGTACTTCAAGTTAAATCAACCTAATGATTTTTGGGGTCATGCCAGTGTGTAAATGTTGGCAGGGAATAATGTATATAAATCCAAACTACTGGCACAAGCTCAACCAGGTCACTATAACACATTTTTCCTTTTAAGCCACAGCTAGCATTCATCTCCAACTTTGTTTTCAGCATGCTAAGATGTTTTACTGGTAACACATTACAGCTGGAGTGTTCATACTGATGCTTTGACATTATTCTTGCTTTGGCTGTGAACTGCAAACGCACTTCAGCTCAGAAAATGACATTAAAAACCCTGAACTCCATATAGTTGATACAGTGATATTCTCATACGCAGTAATTCTACTTCACTCTATAAGGGGAGTCTTTTCATTTAGACTTCTGATTTAATGGCAACCCAGCATTCACTGAAATGGAGGTACAAAGTTCGCTAAGATTCCTTTCTCTCCGAAACATTCTTAAAACTGGGCTTGGCTGGAGACAGACCTGCACACACTGAAGCTAGATACTTACTGAACAAGGCTCGTCTATAAGTAACTACTTGACAATGGCAGAGGGGAAAAGTCAGTGGGAAATATTTCTAACTGGATGTAGACTGATCTTACAGAAAATGAAGAATGCATTGTATGATTAAAAAAACACAGTTGACCATTTTTATGGCCATTGTAACATTTGTAACATTTTAAAACAGTATCTGTGAGGCTAAATCATATCATGACACACATTGAACAACCAAACAGCTTGGAGAATCCCTAACATCTTTTACACCCTTGTTGTTTCAAACCTTTTTCACGAATCAGGATGGTCGACGCTCATAATGAAAGTGAACAGGCACTTTCCAACATTGTCCATAACATCTTTTCTATTGCATACAAGCCCCACAGGTCTGGAACAACATATGTACAGTATACAGTCTAGACATTATCATAAACATAGTACGCGTACTGTTATAAGTAACCTCCACCCAACAACCCAAGTATTGTTTCATATACCAGAGTATTGGCCATTAAATATGTTAGAGTTATGCCCGTCGACAAAGATATGGTAACGTTAACGTTACTTGACTGAAACTCAGTATGTTTGGCGGTGACCTGGGTCCCTTTAGAGTGTAACGTTTAATATATGCAACAACAGAATTTGTATTTTACATGTTATGGCAAATGTTTGCATATTACAAAGTACAGTCCTTGTTATGCTATAATAACTCACCTTACGTGCTTATCTTCATGTTTGAGCTTGCACTTTAAGGAAGAAAAAGAATGTGTGATTCAAAGCAATGAGTTGACTGGGTTAAAACGCAGCGAAGACGAAAAATCCGGGAAGTGCGATCCTGCGCGAGACATACAGTAATAAGAGTAACGTTCATATATCCGGAAGCCGCGAGGACTTGGACGCAGTTGTCACGCACACAAATTGGGGGAACCGCACAAATCCACCTTTCGAGAAGATTTGCCGGAGTCGCGGATGATGGTACTCCAGGTGAATAAAGCTGCGCGTGCTTGGAAAAACTGCAAAGCTTGTCGACAGCGCGCCGTCAAACGAAGAAAGTTTCCCTCCGAAAACACGGACGGTCGGCGAGTTTTTCCACAGAGGAGCGAGCGAGGTCACCAATTGCGCGAGCCTCAGGAAGCGATGACGCGCGTGCTGAAAAGAGAGTTGCTCTCCGCGCGATTCTGGCGCCCTCGGCTGACTGTTATGCACATGTGGCGACAAACAACTTTATTACTATATTTGCCAGTTTAGTAATACATTTGAAGGTGTCTTTCATTGGCTGACTAAAACTATAGGCTTACATGTAGTTGTGGGTTTGACATGCTTAATTCTACCTCACAAATATTTTATCAACAAATAGTATGTGCGAGGATATACATTACAAAAGGACGATTTCACATGACATTATTAAAAAAGCTTCTTTCTCGTATTCTTTTGACTCGGGCCAGAATCAGAACGAACGTGTACTTTGAATAAAAATGTCTGCGTACTTCATTTCCCACAAATCCCTACCATGACGTCAGAACGTTCTATCCAATGAGATCCAGTGTGCTCACAGAAGCAAGGTCCACCAGGAGGAAGCATCATCAGTAATGTAGAGCATAGTTCAAATATCTATCAGTCTATGTAAATCAACCACACGTCTTCACGCTTTCGACTTTAAGAATGCACAGAGTACAGATTTTATCTGGACACCTGTCGTCAAACAGACGTGTGGGTATGAGACCGTGCAGCGCATCAGCTGCTGATCCAAATGACATCGTTGTAGTTCATGGGTTACGAACGGCGATCGGCCGGGCGAAAAGAGGCTCGTTTAAGGTGAGATATCGACCATAAATAATGCATGACTGTAGTCGTGGCTTAGTACATTTATAACAGCAGGCTGATCTCTTATGACAGTTTTGATTATGCAATGCAACATAAGTTTACCAGTCATGTCTCTGTGTCAGGACACTACCCCAGATGAGCTTCTCAGTGCTGTAATGAGTAAAGTGCTGAGGGATGTTGGACTGCCACCTGCTTCACTGGGGGATGTGTGTGTTGGTGAGTCAATTATGACAACAATCTGACCAACGCGTAAGAAAAAAATGAAATTGTAATAGTTACAACTTGATCCTACTAATACAACCCAACATGTCACCAGTAGAGACCCACAGAGACCCTTGTGGTTTACATTAAAACCACTATTAAAACCCATTAATTTAGACATGTGCACGATTAATGCAAGGCATCGATTATTTTATTTATGCGGCTCTGGGATTAGTAGGAAATGCTGCTCGATCTAAAAGCAGTGTGAGTTTGAGTCGCTCATAACGTGCATTTAAAAAGCAACACCCGTCAAACATGATCATTATAAATATACTTGATTATCATGAAAATCCCTGAGGAGGCTTGAGGAACAGTGATATAAACATGTCGTTATAGGCATTTCCTAGAACTACGTGTGTTTATGGTCTTCTTCTGCAGTGCGTATTTGGAGTTTCTGCACGAGAGCGCCCTCTAGCTTTCGGATGCAGCAGCAATATACCGTACTTCACTCACAAGTTGTGCATAAATCACATGATGTATATTTTCGGTAAATCGCGGACATCCCTAATTCCATTACAATTTCTTTGATTGTTTCTATTTTAGCGGGATGAATAAAATAAAACAAAGTAGTTGCAACGATGTGTATTCAATTCAACATAACAGGTTTACGTTGCAAAAGTTTTATTGATGTTTGTGCAGGTAATGTTCTTCAACCTGGGGCTGGTGCACTTATGGCTCGGATCGCCCACTTTCTCAGGTGAGATTGTGATTTTATATGAATAAAGACATTCATATTCGTATTCATATGCACTGATCGTAAGTTACAAAACTTTCAATTCAATTTTCAGCGGCTTTCCCGAGTCTGTACCAGTCTACACGGTGAACAGGCAGTGTTCCTCTGGACTACAGGCACTTTTCAATGTTGCAGGTAAGAATTACCTTTTTTTTAACTGTAAAATTATTCTTCTAAATTTTGTGGATGCAGCACAAAGAAATCCATTACAATTCGAACAGGGCCTTTTATGTTTTTCTAGGTGGAATCAGAAATGGTGCATATGACGTGGGTCTCGCCTGTGGGTTAGTATGCCACATTTATACAGATCCTTTCCTGTGGTTTTCAGTCTTTGCTATTAAACAATGACTTGTTTATTAAGGTTTCCCAATAGAATCTAAAAGAAAGTTTTTTACTTGTCCAAAACTCATCTTCTTCTCTCTGCATGTCAGTGTGGAGAGCATGTCACTTCAATCAGTGGGAAATCCAGGGAACATTAGCCCTCGACTGATGGACAATGAGAAGGCCAGAGACTGTATAATCCCCATGGGGTATGGACAATGCTAATCTTTATTAACCAGTATTGGATTACAATTTCATACGACATGAAATTAAAGGTGTGTTGTCTGTTGTCTATGTGTGTGCTTTAGAACAACATCAGAGAACGTTGCCGAGAGATTTGGCATCAGCAGAGAAAAACAGGACAGGTTTTCTGTCAGTTCCCATCAAAAGTAGGCGCATATGTATCTTGTATATTTCTTGTTTTTATACGCACTTAAAGGAACAGTTTAACCAAAAATTTAAATTCTGTCTTCATTTACTCACCCTCGAGTTGTTCAAAAACTGCGTAAATGTCTTTAAAAGATATTTGGAAGAATGCTTGTTACCAAACAGTTCTTGGCCACCATTGACTACTATAGAAGGGGAAAATTGCTCTATACATTTTTTTGTTCTGTTGAACACAATATTTTGAAGAATGTAGGAAAGCAAACCGTTCTGAACACTTTTGACTACCATTGTCATTTTTCCTACTGTGTTAGTAGTCAATGGTGGCCAAGAACTGTTTGCTTACAAGCATTCTTCCAAATATCTTAATCTGTGTTCATCAGAACAAAGACATTTATGCAGATTTGGAACAACTCAAGTGTGAGTAAATGATGACAGAATTAAATTTTTTGGGTGAACTGCCCCGAGCGTTTACTCTTGACCAAATATGTCTTCCTCATAACTCTAGGGCAGCCATGGCCCAGAAACAGGGCATATTTGATCAAGAGATTACACCGGTCACTACTAAAATTGTGGATGAAAGTGGCACTGAGCGCACCATTACTGTCACAAAGGATGATGGGATCCGGCCTGGCACTACGCTAGAAGGCCTTGCCAAACTGCGTCCAGCATTCAAGGAGAACGGCAGCACTACAGCTGGTAAGAATTGAAATCTGTGATCTCTTCATACAATAGGCCTTTGAATAACTCAATTATTTGTTTCTTACTATAGGAAATGCCAGTCAGGTGAGCGATGGCGCTGCAGCAGTGCTCATAGGACGGAGATCTACGGTGGAGAAACTGGGACTGCCTGTTCTTGGGGTGCTGAGGGCAAGCGCTGTGGTGGGCGTGCCACCGGACATAATGGGCATTGGACCAGCCTATGCTATCCCGGAAGCCCTTAACCAAGCAGGTGAGAGTCCACTTGCTTCAACACAACTTTCATATCCATTTATATTCAAATAATCAAAATGTTTTGAAATAGATTTTCCACCCTAAGCTTGTAAATGAACCGTGTTATTGCATTCGCTTCTACAGGGCTGACTGTTGAGGATATTGACGTGTTTGAGATCAATGAAGCGTTTGCTAGTCAGGTGAGAGATTCAGTTTTCTCGCCCTTTTATTCATAACAGCAAATACTTCTCGCAAGACTGCACTTTCAAAGTCTGCTGTGTAAACAGCTTGAAATTGATACAATGTTTTTGCTCTAGGCTGTGTATTGTGTGGAAAAGCTTGGCATCCCCATGGAGAAAGTGAATCCTAATGGAGGGGCTATTGCATTCGGTCATCCTCTGGGCTGCACTGGTGCTCGACAGGTCGTGACCCTGCTGAATGAACTCAAACGCAGACGCAAAAGGTGAACGGATATCAGTTTCTCTGGGGTGCATTTGGCACAGAGCTATTAATGTAAAACAACAATGGTGCAATAAAAAAAGATTGTGATCCTTTTTGTTTTTTGTTGCAGAGGGTATGGTGTGGTGTCCATGTGCATTGGGACTGGAATGGGAGCTGCTGCAGTTTTTGAATACCCTGGGCAGTGATTAAAGCCTCAAAAAGATCTTAAAAGATGCAAATCACGTGAGGCAAAGAAACTAAGAGTCACAAATAATTGTTTTAATCAAGCTGCTAAAGACTACCTGTAGCACACAAACAGGTAAAGCAGTATTGTGCATCACTGGGTAATGCCTTACTACTGCAGATGTTGATAATAACATTGCAAATCTGTTTAAAGTGCCTTGTGTTTTAACTGAAGTGCTAACAGATGATGGAAATGGACTATATTTGCGCGTCATATCATATCTGTACTAAGGCATATTTCATTTGTGTCCTTTGATTTATGACACATTAAATAAATCTGAATACTAACACTTAATATTAAAAGGTCTTTAATATGAATATTGGAAGAGTAACTCCTTTTCAGAATTTTTAAAACAATGTATTAATAACCAGATTACATCTACACAGTGTAATTTAATAAGATTTGTAATACATTTCAACCAGTTATACATTACAATCAAAATTCTTTATTATGAATGAACTTTGCGTTCCAAAGGTTAAAATCAATGTTTAGCTGCAACATTTGATCTTTGCTTCGCACACATCCACTGTGGATCATTTGAAGTCTTGTGGTTTCAATTGTTGAATAAAAAGCATTTTTATTGAACTAAACTAAATTAAATGATTGAAAGTTATTGTATAGAAAGTATCAGGTCATTGGTCTTATCTGTGGAGATCAGTGTTTTGTCAGGCGTCAGATTTCACAGATAGAAATTTCTCGTCAAATGATCCTCTTCCATGAACCTTAAGAATGAGCGGGGTTTCTCCAAGAATGCCCTGCACTGTGATGATCGTCTGGGAGTCTTTCTGATCACTATGGGGAAAATGCTTTTAGCATACTGTCTATTCAATACATACTGTTGATAAAAATGATAAAGGCAACTGCTTCGACAAATAGTTACATAATAGATAATACAATAATACTTGACCTGTCTATCTGAATTACTATGGCATTTTTATTATTGTTTATTTATATATAAATTATGTATTGCTTGAATTCAGTTTCTACACGGTTAAGGACGTGACTGTAAGTAGTCATCATATTAAAGCAGGCTGAGGTGAAGTGTACCTGGCGGTAAAGCAGATCTGCAACAGCTGTCTGCAGGACAATGGCTCTTCAAGAGGTTTCAAAACACCAGAGTCTGGACTTACCCTGAACACCTCATTCCCACCTTCAGCATCTAAACACATGACCAGCTCGACTACATGAATAATTGCATGTAGAAAGGATTTATGTACAGTGTGTTACTGTTACAACTTTACATGCATGGTCACTCTCCATATATTTTTCAAGACTAGTGACTTTTTCTTGTACCTTTGAGTGCAGTCCAGTAACTGCAGGATCCACCTCTGTTATAAAGGTACACCTCTTTGATGCGTGTCTGCCCAACATAGCAAGTGCCAAAATCTATAAAGTCACTGGAAAGGTGCAGTGTGGGTAATGCCAGGTTTGCGCAAAGAGACACGGTCTGAAATAGAGCACACAGATAACAGTATTTATTTGGAAGATACTTGAACTCAGATTGAGATTCGCACCACTGATCAAACTGCTGTGTTGCCACATACTATCTGTTTCCTAAGACAGCAACATCATATACAGTATTGTTCAAAATAATAGCAGTACAATGTGACTAACCAGAATAATCAAGGTTTTTAGTATATTTTTTATTGCTACGTGGCAAACAAGTTACCAGTAGGTTCAGTAGATTCTCAGAAAACAAACAAGACCCAGCATTCATGATATGCACGCTCTTAAGGCTGTGCAATTGGGCAATTAGTTGAAAGGGGTGTGTTCAAAAAAATAGCAGTGTGGCATTCAATCACTGAGGTCATCAATTTTGTGAAGAAACAGGTGTGAATCAGGTGGCCCCTATTTAAGGATGAAGCCAACACTTGTTGAACATGCATTTGAAAGCTGAGGAAAATGGGTCGTTCAAGACATTGTTCAGAAGAACAGCGTACTTTGATTAAAAAGTTGATTGGAGATGGGAAAACCTATAAAGAGGTGCAAAAAATGATAGGCTGTTCAGCTAAAATGATCTCCAATGCCTTAAAATGGAGAGCAAAACCAGAGAGACGTGGAAGAAAACGGAAGACAACCATCAAAATGGATAGAAGAATAACCAGAATGGCAAAGGCTCAGCCAATGATCACCTCCAGGATGATCAAAGACAGTCTGGAGTTACCTGTAAGTACTGTGACAGTTAGAAGACGTCTGTGTGAAGCTAATCTATTTTCAAGAATCCCCCGCAAAGTCCCTCTGTTAAAAAAAAGGCATGTGCAGAAGAGGTTACAATTTGCCAAAGAACACATCAACTGGCCTAAGAGAAATGGAGGAACATTTTGTGGACTGATGAGAGTAAAATTGTTCTTTTTGGGTCCAAGGGCCACAGGCAGTTTGTGAGACGACCCCCAAACTCTGAATTCAAGCCACAGTACACAGTGAAGACAGTGAAGCATGGAGGTGCAAGCATCATGATATGGGCATGTTTCTCCTACTATGGTGTTGGGCCTATTTATCACATACCAGGGATCATGGATCAGTTTGCATATGTTAAAATACTTGAAGAGGTCATGTTGCCCTATGCTGAGAGGACATGCCCTTGAAATGGTTGTTTCAACAAGACAATGACCCAAAACACACTAGTAAACGGGCAAAGTCTTGGTTCCAAACCAACAAAATTAATGTTATGGAGTGGCCAGCCCAATCTCCAGACCTTAATCCAATTGAGAACTTGTGGGGTGATATCAAAAATGCTGTTTCTGAAGCAAAACCAAGAAATGTGAATGAATTGTGGAATGTTGTTAAAGAATCATGGAGTGGAATAACAGCTGAGAGGTGCCACAAGTTGGTTGACTCCATGCCACACAGATGTCAAGCAGTTTTAAAAAACTGTGGTCATACAACTAAATATTAGTTAAGTGATTCACAGGATTGCTAAATCCCAGAAGAAAAAAAAATGTTTGTACAAAATAGTTTTGAGTTTGTACAGTCAAAGGTAGACACTGCTATTTTTTTGAACACACCCCTTTCAACTAATTGCCCAATTGCACAGCCTTAAGAGCGTGCATATCATGAATGCTGGGTCTTGTTTGTTTTCTGAGAATCTACTGAACCTACTGGTAACTTGTTTGCCACGTAGCAATAAAAAATATACTAAAAACCTTGATTATTCTGGTTAGTAGTCACATTGTACTGCTATTATTTTGAACAATACTGTACAACAGTATGCTTTGTTTGATTATAATGAACATTATAATAATGAAAGTGACCCTTTATGCAAAAATGAATATTTTGTCATCGTTTTTTCACTCTCACGTGGCCCTTTTTTCTGTGGAACACAAAATAAGTTATTTTGAGAAATGTCTCAGTGGTTTTGTGTCCATACAAAGGGGTTCAATGTTGTTTGGTTACCAATGTTCTTCAAAATATCTTTTATGTTTTGCAGAAAAAAGAAAGTTATGCAGGTTTAGACTGACATGAGGGTCTGTAAATAATAAAAGATAGTTTTCATTTTAGGTGAACTATCCCTTTAATAAGTATATTAAGACTACAATGTGTATAAATTAAACAGAAGACATTCAAACCTGCACACTGTTATTACTGTACTGAATGGTCAAACTTTGTTTAAACTGTAGTTCCCTCTCTCCGGTATCATTGCACAGGAGGTTGGCAGAGAGCCGGGCATCTAATCTTTCCTGTGGTTCATTCAGACAGTTCAGAAGTGAAGCTGAGTTGTGAAAAGCCACCTTGACCTGCAGATTAAAAGATGATCAAAGTGACAGACAGCAACTTCATTCACGTTATAATTTGATCTGTGGATTTGAACGGAGGCACAAAAAAAACCATGAAAACGAAAATGAGTGTTATCTTAAAACCGTAACACAGACCTGCATAACCCGATTGGGCTGCAGCAAAAGTGACGCTTGTTCGTCTCCCGGCCCAGAGAGTCCCTGTGTGTTTCTGTGAGAGGGTGACATGGCGGTCAGTTGAATGTTCTGACGGGGCAGAAGAACTGAGAACGGAGGGTGTGTAGTCAGCCTGAAGCTCAAGGTCATCTCCGTATTGTTCTTTAGCAGGAATGTTTGTGTTATCCTGGATTCCTTCTACGATCCGAAAAAGACACATGAATTTTGAACCTTAACCAATTGTAGTTAACTCTTATTTTAATCTTCTGATTTTTATTTTTAGAGCATATTGTTTGCTTTGACTGCACCTGTTTGTGTGATTCTCTATCTAGTGCATCACTTGCAGCTGCAGTGAATTCCAGACCATCCGTGTCTTCTTTCATCTGCACTGACAAACTACACACATGCACACACACATTTATTGTAATAAATAATAATATCCTTTATTGATTCATGAATAATTTGATGATCAAAATGTAAGTGACCCACAATGCTTGGGAATTGTATGTTGTTAGGGTCATTTGAGGCTTATGTCTTTACTACTATGTTGTGAGAGATTTTGGGTGGTTTCTAGTAAGGTGCTGACTGGCCCAATTCAACAGATCTTAATATTCTGCTCCTATGGTACATCTGGTCATACTGTCTCAACTGTAACTCACGTTGCTGGTTTAACATAAGCCTGCATGTCCAACCTCAATGGCTTCAGATCATAGCCCTGTGCTCTTTCCACTTTGCCTGGGGTCAATAATACCATCTAGAAAAAACAGGTATTACAATATGTTCACTGTTAAACTTATGGATTTCGTTTGAGCCTTTTATTAGACATCACAAATCTAACAGAGAATCCAGCATACCTTGGAATCCAAGCTCATGAAACCCACAGCATAACCCAAACACATCCGATCGGTTGACCCAGACAGGATCAGAGGTGTGAAAGACAAATGTATAGTGCTACTGCTCCCTGCTGGAACTACCTGTATTAAAACGCATAGAAAATGTGGCTTTTGATCTTGTATGTTGTTACAAACCTTGATGCAAAAAATATATGTAATGGACAAAAACAGATCACATGAAGCAGACATGAAACATTGCTGTTTTTGTAAACATACTGTTTGCTGTGGAGTGATGCAGTATGGGTAATCAGAGACGTTTCCTTCATGAGGCTTCAGAAACACAGAGAACAGTTTCTTGACTGAAGACACAGGGGCTCCATTGTCCTCTTCTTCACCATATTCTTCCTCATTCTCCTCAAAGCCATCCTACATACATAACAGACAGGGAAAGCTCATCTTTATATTCTTTATACAGTCCACAGATCTCTGCAGATAGATTAAGGGATACTTCACCCAAAAATGAAAAGTCTGTCATCATTTACTCACCTTTGAGTTGTTCCAAATCTGTATAAATTTATTTAGAAAGATATTTAGAAGAATGCTTATAACCAGACAGATTTCGCCCCCCATTGACTACCACAGTTGGAAAAAGAACTGTTTGCTACCCTACTATCTTCAAAATGTCTTCTTTTGTGTTCAACAGAATAAAAAGAATGATAAAGTATTTTTTCCTACTAGTCCATATGGGGAAAGATCTGTTTGGTTATAAGCATTCTTCCAAATATCTTTCTCTGTGTTCATCAGAACAAAGAAATTTATACAGATTTGGAACACCTTGAAGGTGAGTAAATTATGACACAATTTTCATTTTTGGGTGAAGTATCCCTTTAAGACTCACGGATTTGGTCCTGATGGATGAGCTTGTGTTTTCCCGGCTGGGGGTTTGACTCTCATCCCATGTGGACGGGAACATGACGCATGAGTCCAATCCAACAATCTCATTTCCATCAGCGTCCTTCAGAGGAAAAGGTTCACCACAAGCAACCAAAAGATCTACCAACTTTCTGTCTCCAACCTCCAGGTTGTAGGTCACCCAGTCCATGCGGATATCTGAAAGACGTGTGCCACATTTTTTAATGTTACAAATGACGATTTAAAAAAAATACCACTATAAAATGGTCCTAAAAGGTTTCAATTTCTGGTTGTTAAACTTTTTAAGTTACTTGTGGCTGGAATACACTACAAGACTTTTAAAATCTGAACAGATTTTTTTTAACTAGACATCATACACTTGCAGACTTTTTGAAAGATTTAGATAGAAACACCTACTGATCTGCAACAAGTCCAGACTGAAAATCTGGGCAAAATCTGAGCAAAGGTCTTGTAGTGTATTTCAGCCTTAAGTCTTTTCTCTGCCAATCTATGTTAAAGATATTTAATCAAATTCAAGTTTCAAATTACATGAAAAGCTCTGGCAGATGTAACAATTTTATATTTTGTCCCAGTGAAATTAAAAAGTACAATTCCTATTTTTGATGAAATATTGCAGCGTTTATTGTAAACATCTTATCAATGTGGGTCACTCTCTATTTAAATTCATGTGCACTCATAATCTTCAGTTAAAATCTAAAAATGTATTTCCGCTCTCTAGTGATTATCCATCCCAAATTATGTAAATTAGACGGCTTGGGCGGAGCATCCGTCAACTCCTACCCTTCAGCTGTCAGTCTGCTACCTTCCATTTCAAAATGCAACAGTTGTTACCGCCCCTTTCACTGTAGAGGTATTTATACATGTACACATCCAACCAACTCGCAAGTGAAAAAACAAGACACGCCACTATTTTTTCTCTTTCGAAATTCCATTTCACTTGGAAACGATTCAGAATACTGAAGAAAACACGATCGCAACTTCACAGGGACTTCAAACTCTCTCAAAAATGCAGGCCAGTGTGTTAGAGGCATTTGTTTGTTTTTAAACTATGTGTGGGGCTCAACTCACCATAAGGACTGGTGTTCATGAGCCGTAAAGAGCGTGACACCGTGTCTCCTCCAGAAACATGGCTTCCAAATCTGTGAAGATCAATCACAAAGTTTCAGTATTTTTGCATGCAGACCTCTGCAGATTCTTCCAGACTGAACATCCAGCAAGTCTAAGATTCTCCCCTTATAATTGGACCCTGGTTCTGATTGTCCGGCTGTGGTCCAGTCATCTGAAAGTATATTGGGCAGCCCCTCACAGACATCTGCATAGGAATGGCTATTGGATCCAGATCCCCAACCTAAATGAAAAAAATTGGAATTCAATTCTACTAGAAATCGTTGTAAATCACCTGAGGGCATGACTAATAAATCAGACTTTGAATACATTCTGACTTACTTTACATATGAGATTGTCGTGATAATCGCCCCACATATTGGTGAAAGCAGTGATGTTGATAATGAGCCTCTCAAATGGACCAAGCTTTCCACTGTCTGGTTTAACAAAAAATGCTGCGCCTTTTCCATGAGCGAGCTGACATCGAACAAATTCTGTAAGTGAAAAAATGCACCAATGATCTTGTTTTTGATCTCTATTATTCAAGAACATTAAAGAACAGGTTGGACCAACCTTCATATGCTTTTTGTTGAATTTGTTTAGCTTGAGCAGAATGAAGAGGGACGGAGCTCCTAAAAACAGTTTAAAAATATTAATAACATGTTTCATTAAAGTAAAAATCTGACTAAATGAGGCTGTTACATTATGCACCTTTGCACATTTTCCTCCAGTTGCAATGATCCCGTAAAGTACTCCACCTCCACAGTGAAAGGGGCGGTAACAGCGGTGTGGTTTGTTATCAGCAGCTGTCGCTTAACAGATTGACCAATGAGTAAAGGCTCTTGTTCAGTGAAGTCCAGCGTGATTGGCTGTCGTTCTGCATCCTCTGAATTAACACTAAACAGTAACAATGAACATTACATTACGAATTAGTTGATATAAAGGGGTGATATGACTCGGCTAACAAGCTTATCGTTTTCACATTCCGTGCATGTTTGTATCTCCTCTTTGCCCCGCCCCTCTAAAACTGATTATTTACAAAGCTCATCGCTCAGAAAAGCTAGGTGTAATGTGATTGGCCAGTTAACCAGTGCATAGTGATTGGTCGAATACTGCAAGCGTATGACAGAAATGTAACGCCTCTTACCATATTTGGAACATCAGGTTCCAAAGTAATTGTACTGAATAGTACGCCCATCTTACTTGCGTATACATTTGGGCGGTCTTAGTCATATCATACCATGAACTGACGTAGGTTTGTGGGGGTGTGGTTACACAAGGCCTTTCAGGCAGGTCTGGGTGAGCATTCGCTTTTAGATAGAATGCATCTTTTGTTCGGACTTACATTTTTGCAATTTTATGTGTCTAATACATGCATGGGCAACTTATAACACATCAAAGACACAGACGTATTTGCGTCATATGACCCCTTTAATTAAAGTGAAGTCTGTGTAGCTTGGAGGTAATATGAAGTAAATGTGGCTTTACCAGTCAGACTCAGGCAATGAGTAGGAAACAGTGAGAGGTTTAGCTTTGGAGGAAATTCTCAGTGCCAACGCATTCTTCATTCCTTCCACTTTACAAACAGCAATCACTTCAGTCAGCTCCTCCTGAAAACACAAAAGCACATCCGCAACAGTTAACAGTATTAAATGGCATTAACATAAATGGTTTATAAAGGTTGGGGTGTTTGAAGCATTGCAGTGACGGTACATACAACAGTGTGAGCAGTAAATGACACAGAGACTTCTGTCTTGCCATTGGGCTCCAGGGTGGCGGCAGACGGGCTGAAGGTGGCGGAGCAGAGATGAGCTTGTGCGCCTTGTAGCTAAGAGTGAGGAAAACACTCTGAGAATGACACATCATCTAGTCCAACAATCTGTTTAATGATGGATTACATTCTGTCATCATTTATTTATGGTTCTTTCTTTTGTGGAACACAAAAGAAGATATTTTGAGAAATGTCTCTGTAGTTTGTGCCCATGCATTGGAAGTCAATGGAGGCCAATGTTGTTTGGTGACCAACGTTCATCAAAATATCTTCATTTGTGTTCTGCAGAAGAAAGTCATACAGGTTTGGAAAGACATGAGAGTAAGTAAATAGTGACAGAATTTTCATTTTTGGGTAATAGTTGAGCTTTTGAACATCAGAACTATTGGTCTAATAATGTAAAATACAGAACAACTTGTGGATCCATAAGGGCTTTGTCATTGTCTTACCTTGCTCCAGGTGAAGTGGGCTGGCAATAAGGTTTGGTTAAATATAGTAACACTGCCCTTCTGTGGAACTCCCACATACAGATCAGCCAACGCCAGTTCACAGCTCTGTAAACACACCTGAGGTGACTGAACGTCCGCCCGTACAGAGAGGTGACTGAGGACAAACACAACTGCAATGTATCACAGCGACGCTATTTATTATGTATAATGTTCTGTAGTATGCTGTTCCTTTTCTAAACAGAGGTCAGTGAGAAGTAATGATTTTCTCATTCACTGACTTACCAGCCATTTCCGTTTAACACAATAAGATGTAGGACAGATTCAAAGCACTGGCAGTAAAAAGCTCTGAAAACTATATTCACATTGCATGATTCTAGAGGAGACAGAACACCTTTACTTGGCTTTATATCCACCTAAAGACACACAAGCAAAAATACACACAATAAAACATTTTTAAAGTTACAGTACATGTTATATACTGTACTTAATAACTTTGTAGGTAACATTTTACCAAACATAAGGATCAGTTCTAGTTGTAAGGACACAAATACCGCTGTATCTTTTTTGTGTGTGTTATCGTTTTGTATTTTATTTGGACCTTGAGTTTGTAGTTCTAATGAATAAAGTGTTATTGAATAAAAAAAGAACACTGAACCTGACTACTGTACATTGGGTGATACCAGCAAACATTAGGTCAGACAGATGTCTCCTTCAGATCACAACATCTTTTATAATATTAACAAACTTTGTTTATGTATTTATTTCAGATAAAGAGTTTTGTACCAGTCCCTCTGTAAACGGCTGGCTGTTGGACAGCTTCTGTAAGCTCCAGTGGGCGTCTAACAGACTGATGTTTGTAATTTGGATGGTAGATATGCTCTCATCTCCCAGTTGAAGCAAACCAAAGTCCAAACTGGGTACATTCACTGTGCAACACGGCCCCTAAAACACAACACAACGTGAACTACATTCATAGGCAATAAACTATAACAAAGACATCTGTTTCTGAACACCCGTGACGCCTCCATGTGGTGTTTCAAAAACACCTCTGACCTTAAACGTAACCTCAATGGCCAGTCCTACAGGTTTTGGGATGGTGCTGAATGTGACACTGCAGCGTGGAGGTAAAATGACCCGGTTTATCTCCGGTGAGAACCAGCTCCATGTCAAAGCATTTATTCATCTCTGAAGGTACACCAGTTTGGAATTGTTAATGAATTCATACCACGATCAGGACCACACATGAATATTAAGAGCTTTATTTTATACAGTCCTAATTAAAAACAATACCATAAAAGCATTATAAGAGAGTGCTATATGTTATATTTCAAGTGACCCCATATGACCTCTGTGTTGCACTGCTCTGACCTATTTCTCCAGTAGAGGGCTCTACTTCAATGACGTGACTGTCAATGATACGCTCCCATTCAAAACAAATGACTGACTTGCTATGATTCCACATCTGAGAAACACAAACAAACACTTGTACAAAAACAAACATGAAAACTAAAAAGTGAGTAAATGGGATTCAACTTGGGCTGTCACCTTAAATTTCTTGCGGATTGTGGTGTGTATCAAAGTCTCCCCTGGTATTAAAACAGCATACGGTTCAAGAAGGATCTTGAACGGCTCGGTTGAACCTTTCACCTCAACCTCTAGAACTGTCACATCATTTACATGGAGTGCTGTGTTGAGGCTCATTCTGCAGAGAAGTATGGAAGTTTATAAGTTCAGCTATTGAGGTTTATTGAAAAACACCTTTAAGAAATCCTTATTTTACCCATTCTCAGTTACTCTTGGTGCATCCGGAACATCCTCGATTTGTAAGTGACAAACACTGTGGTAGTCTCTGAACTAAGAGAGGAGTAAAAATAAGTTACTAAAACGCATATATATCTGCTTGTGTTTATACTGTATGTGTGTGAGTCCACATACGTCTTTGGGTGAGTATGTAAGCAGGAACCGGTGTTCCTGTGCTGGAGCCAGGATACCCATGTCTGGGCTGATACTGAACCCCGCGTCTGTGTCAACATGATGCTGGATGGTGACGAGGTCTGGAGTTTCTCCAGGAAACAGAGATTGGAGGTTGGGTTTCATGATCTGCCAGTGAAATGGAAGCTTCAAGTGTCTACAAAGAATCACAATATTATTGATGTTAATAAGAACAAACATTTGTATACACATAACTGTTCTGTTATTTCATAACGGGTCATTTGAGCTCACGCGTGGTTTTTAATGATGATTGTCTTTTGAAGGGTGGAGTGTGGATTGGTCGATTCGAAACGCACAAAACGGTCAGCCGTGAGATCAGACAGCTCCCCAAATCCAGTCTGATCTTCTCCACCCGATACTGAAACCAGCTCGACAGCGGCAAGCTGACCTGTACCTGAGAAAGTTTGTTGAAACGAGGTTGGTTTTTAAAGTTTCACGATCGTTGCTGAATTGAATCTTAACGTTTTATTTCTCTGTGTTTATAGGTTACAAGGAACTTAAATTCAAAGAATTCACTCCCGACCTTGAAGGGTAATATCTTTCACTTGGCAGTTGTCACAGACGATGGTAAAATCCTGAGCACTGCTCTCAGCCGTAGCGGGGAAAAAAACAACCTGAACATTGATTTCAAACAAGTAAATTCATAATTTATGAATACATTTTCAACAAATTATTTTTTTAATTTAAATCATTTAATTCCAATCCCAAGCTTCGTGTTGAAATTTCTCACCTCTAGGACAGTGGTCTCCCCGGGTAGAAGACCAAAAAGAGAAGGGCTGAAGGCAAACGGAGGCTGTTCTGCAAAAGCGGCCTTCACTGCAGACTGAAACAAAATTTAAGTGTGTTAACACAAAATATCTCTGCATGGTTTGTTTTAGGTTGCTTACCCTGACACTGGGGACAGGCCACTGTGTCTTAGGCATTATGCAGAACGTTCCAGCACTCAGTCCTTCATTTCGACAGAAAACCTCTATGAACTTTACTCCTCCAGCCAGGCAGTAACCACAGTCAAGGACCGAAGGCACTGGTGAACAGAAAAACAACAATTCCATTTTTTAAAAGGGGACTATTTTTATGATATACAATGCTTTCTAAATGAGGCAGTCTTGCCAAATATAGAAAAAATATAGTCAGGCAATCATGATAGAAACTATAAAAGAGGGTGAGAGTCAGAGCGACAAGTTTTAGCAAAGTAAAATCTGTTAATATCTAGAGATTTAGATGCTGGAGGTGCTGTATGTTGATGTGGACTCACAAGTCAGTATTGGAGGGGGTCTGTGAGCCTCCACTGGTATAATAAGGGGATACGGCGACTGTGTTTCCACAACAAGGGCGTCTTCATAATCAGCCAAAGAGTCTGGAGCGAAGCGCACCGTATACTGGCAGCTCATACCAGGAGCTACAATTCCTCCCTCACCAGGGAACCTGCCTGTGGAAAAAACACACATCTGTTACACTGTATTTCTTCCTCCGAGCTGATATCCATTAAATGTGATGTATATCATTTCCAACAAAGAATAAAAATGCAGGTTGATATTGTCCGTTTTGAGAACTGTCCATTGCAAATAAATATAGTAAATATTGAGTAAACAGAGCAGTTTGTGTAGAATCTCAATTGTTAGCATTAAATTGTGTGTTAAATATATTGGTGTTATTTGATCATTTTATTACATTATTTGTTATTTATATTTTTAGCAGTAGATGTCGCTGTTCTCATATTCTGTCATCTAGAACTGGAGGTAAAGGATTAATTCACCCCACAATCTTCAATTCATTCTCATGCCATTCCTGTATAACTTTTATTCTTCTGCAGAACACAAAAAAATTATGTTTTTAAAAACGTTGATAACAACTCTGGCCACCACTGTATGCACACAAAACCACCAAAACTTCTCGCATTTTTTTTCTTTTAAATTCCACAAAAGAAAGAGTATACAGATCTTGAATGAGGTTGAATAAATGATGACAGAATTTTTATTTTTAAGTGAATCTCTGAGTAAACAATCTGTTTATTTAGCTGACTCTTTAAAAAACATATTAAAAATGTAATGTCTGGCCATATAATTTGTAACAGAATTATTCTGTTCATTTACAACATTTAATTTAGCTAAGAAGCGACTTGCAGTTTCACCGAGGTGACACTTTTTAACAGGGAAATGCTGACAGCATGCTATAAATGAGTCATTCATTTTTTCTTTAGTGGAAACTCACCCAAACCAACGGAAAAATGTTGTGAAGTTGGAGGAATCATCCGAACGTGGCGACTTGTTGCAGTCGTGTTTTTCAACTCCACCACAGTCTATGGGAAAAAGGAGGCACTATTCAGAACTAAAAAAATACAGAACTGGAAAGACATCATTCAGAAGGATCCTCTGACCCTGCAGGGAAGGTCAAAGGAACATTTACACCAAAAGTGGTTAAAGAGTGAAATTAAGAACCTAAAATGATGGATTCAGTCATTAAAGGCAACCAGTACAAAATATAAACATGCTTATAACTTCATAAGAAGTCCATTCATGGGATTAAATGGACCAGAAAAATGTAATGCAAGATGTAGTAAGTAATTTTATACCTCTAAAACCTGACCCACACTGTAGTCAGTAAAGATGATGACAGGTGGATTTGCAATGAAGATGGGAACAGGAGCTTCAGGACTGGTGTTGAAGGATAGAAAAGCAATATGTAGAAATGTAATATTAATACAGCAACTTCCATGTATCTGGTCGATGGACAGTTTGGTAATACCCAAATGGAACTGATACTTTGGTCATGAAATCAATACTGGAAAAAAACAAAAGCCAAGGTTTTGTCATCTGAATGTACATCAACTGAGACCCTGTACCCATGAATCAATCCTTATGTTGCATGCATGTTTGACACGACACTTGCTATATTTTTAAGCTGCTTGGATGAATATGTCTGCCATATGCATACATGCGTCACATCATTTTAAAGCATTTGATTGCATAGCATGAAATTATCGTATGAAAGACATGCTCAAAGTTATATAGACAAGTCATTCTAGTTGGGTCAGACAAGTTTTTTTTTCCAGCACCTGGCATGCTGATAACGTGTTTGGAGACTAAAAATGTAATTATACAGTATGACTTGTTGATTGGCTGCACCTGCTGGTTTGCAATATCACAAATACATCACAGTACCTTGCATGTGATCTTTATCACGTAGTGTTCATGTATCATATTACCCCCACCCAAGCTGCACAAATATTTTGGCAATAATGGTTAAATAAAGCTGTCTGAAATGCAAACACCACAATAACAAAGGACAAGGCTTTGGGGGTTTAAATGAAATGAAATGCCAAAGAAGAAAAATAGAAAAAATATATTTTACAGGTAAATATATAAACATGTAAAGGCATCAATATAAAATAAGACTAAGACACAAGATTAATGATTTGACTAAAAATATTCACAAATTCACAAAAAAATTGACAAATTCAAAACATTTACATGCGCATATAATAACCAAATAAAATACACAATAGCCTACCTCGCACTGTCATTGTTTGTTCTGTCTTTCGCCCCATCCTGCAGCCTTTCTCCGGGCACAATGAGGGACTTTCCTCCACGCTGGGCATTTGGGAGCAGAAAGCGCGGGTTGCGCAGGAACTCGTGTCGCTTTTTGTACTCATGCAGGGCAGTCTTCTGTTCTGCCCGACTCTGAGAACCGGGTCCTTTCTTCCGCAACACCTTACGTACCTTTTTATGAAAAACATAAAAGTACACGATGCTAAATTGCATAGAAAGCCTGTCCTACGTTTCCTATGTTTTTGCAGACTTTGTTGGTCATTATTTAAGGTCCTGTGTTACACATGTATTGTTTACTGTTAAAATATTATTTTCCAATTTGAAAATAAAACAATGTTTAAGGCCAGACCTCACTGGAAGTACCCTTGACAGATCTGGACTCCACAGAGGAAGGAAAAGTAAGTGTCTTTTCAGATTCGTCCAACAGGCTCTGGGCCGTACGTGCAGGTTGGGGGAGCACAGTATAACCATCATCCTGTGGTTCAGTGCAGATATGCATATTATAGGAGACAGTTGGCTGACAAAAGCCGGGCGTAGACATCCCTGTGAGCAATGTGAAGCATGACATTATTATGCGATGTGCTCCAATGGCTTCAGCATAGTTTATTTTTCACTGAAATATTACCTTTTGGGGTTTTTACAACTGGGGTGTGCGCTGTTCTATAGTCAAGTGGGGAAATCAAGTTGTGCTTTTTAAGAAGATCACTGTCCACACACCACTTGAAGGGAGATTCAACTTTGGAAAGATAAGTGAATCAACAACAGATTGTGGCATGAATACAAGTAGTTTGTTTACATAAACAGAACTGAGTTTTGTACCTGGGGGAAGGCCCAACTCATAGTATTTGTCACCCACTTCCTCTATCAATTTGATACGAGCGTGCTCCTCTTTTATCAGCGGTTTTTTTACGGGCCTGTATGATATGAGCCTCCAGCTTTTTAACCTCTTGAATACGTCTGTCATATTCAGAACGTAACTGAACATGATATTGACATCGTAAGTATGTATTTAATGATGTAGCAATAGTACACATTTCATTAGGAGAGATTATTTATTAAATATGAAGAGAGACACCTGTTGTAACTCCTCCACATATTTGTCACAGTAGCTGTCATCTCCCCTGCGTGATTTCTTGAGGTTAGAAACAGTGTCTTTCCCAACCACCTCTGTGATGTAAAGGTCTTTAAATATGTCCGCCAGAAGATGAGAAATGCCCTGTACACACAAAATTGCGAATTTTGAACAATATCCGTACAGTTTCAAAAGTAACACTTAAAATGGCAAAGCTTTCTCCTATAGCTCCTACATGTTTTAAAGGCTATATGCCCTACCAATACAATTATAGTTAAAAGAAATCCTACACCTTTTAATAAAAAGCAATCCCTGCTGAAACAATAAAATCCTGCTCAAAACACAATAGAAAATGTAAGTAATGGTTAAAACTGGAAATGTACTGGTTTTAACGTAATGGTGCTACTCATATTCTATTGGTGGGGTGTTTTAAAGCAGTTAATCCTATTGGAATAACGCTGAAAACACACTACAAAGCGTAATTTTATAGCGGGTTTAATTGATAAAGATACTGGTTGATATTTTAATGGAAACCATTAGAATTTCTATGGTTATGGTTATGGTTTCTATTGGGGTTTTTGTTCATCATGTAACGTTAATCGGCCCTGGTGTTAAAAGTAGGCCAACAGCAGCAGTATCGAGATCATTTCCCTACCTGAGATGTTTCTGATGCAGGTTTGTGTCGATTCATAGGGGGCTCAGACCTCCCATAAGCTCCTGCTTCAGTTTCATCGTCCATCGTTTGGTCGTTGTAGTGTTAAAAAATATTTTTTTAAAAGGCTGAAGCTTATCAAATAAGGTTTCTTGTGGTAATTATTTTATGTAAGACCTACACAACGACCACATACAGTATAAGACAAAATCTAATAAGAGTACAAACTGAACGAAGTTTCATCAGCGACCGCCATGTTTGTTTACACGTCGTTACTATGGTAACACGGGGCGCCATAGACTGCGATTGAATTGAATTGAAGAGGTGCGTCATTTACAGAAGTTCCTGTGGCATGGACACTGAAATGACACTTTAAATGCACATTGCATTACATAATAAAATATGTGATGTGAATATATGTAGTATTATTTATTAATACACTTAATAATGTTCGCATTGTTAAGACAAGACGTTTCCAGGACAAATTGCTGTTCTAAAAGTCAAGAAAAGATAAGATTGCAGTTCGATAAATGTTTGTGAAAAAAAACAATCACAAAACTATTTTAATGTATAAGTAACATTGTTCATAGCAGCTTTACAATGAATCTACATGCGGGGACCAATAACATCGTCTATTTTATGGAATAATAAGGATTTATAGCCTAAACGGAGGTCTATTTTCTTTGAAAATCGGTTTCTAAATAATATTCTTTTGGTGGATCAATTACTTGACTCAGATGGCCTTTTGTTAACCTATGAGGAATTTGTGTCAAAATATAACATTCACATACCACCAAAAGAATTTGCAACTGTTTATGGGGCAATCTCAAGTGGAATTTAGCTATTTAAGGAGCAAAACAGATTAGAGTATCAGTAACTCCTATACCATACCCTTTAGTTTCTTATTTTTGGTGGGATATGTGCTAGAATATTTTAGGCAACTCATGTGATTTTTTATAGCTTGTACTCATCACAGAGCGCACACCTTTGCATACCTTTAGTTCAGGTATGGGTTGTCAGTTTTGCAAAGGGTGTGCCAAGAGCTGCCTGGTAAGAACGTTTGAATGAAACTACATTTAACAAAGCGGTTGATTTACTTAAACACAAGAAAAATATTCCTACCCAATCCTATAGTATTTTCTGGAATCTTAGGTCTGCATTGTCACACTAATATTATGATTTGTTGCAAGTAATAGTGTACGTTTATACATACAGTATATCTATTACATTTAACATAAAAACAACTGCATTATCATTTACTTATTTTATAAGCCCCGTAGCCTATATACTCATATACAGTATATCTGTACATAGGCGCTATGCATTAATGTTGCAAACAGAAAGGTTATCACGCTACTGTTGAGGTTTGTTTAGGATGCACTCCCAACACCATATTTATTTTAAACACTTTAAGAGGTGCAATTAATTGCTGGATAAATATGTAAGAATGGTACTATAAACAAATAAACATCACTTGTCACTAACAACATCTGCCTTTTTCAAAGAAGTTAAAAAAGAAAACTCATTACAAGAGTGAATCTTAGTCGGACATGACATAATGGGTGGAAACAAATTAAACTTTTCAGTGCATCGTGCACTAAGGACACAGACTTGAAAGACCGGTGTTGTTGTGGGTGTGGCGAATTCTCTATTCACAGAGCGAGACGTTCCTGGATAGTTTGTAACACTGGTTTTGCGCAAACCAGACAGCATCTGGGCGGCTGTTGGACGATAAACTATTATTTACTCCATCTATTTTCCTTTCAATTTAAGTAAGTTAAAAGTATAAAAGGAACCATGGAAATAAATGGAAGTCCCAGGAAATTAGGTAAGCCTTTTAATGTTTCTAGTTCGTTCCGCGTGAGAAGTGAAAGTATTTGATTTGAAACGACATGGGAAGCATTGCTTTTTTGCTGCTTTGATATCAAATTTAATTTGTTGTGATTTTACATTTTAATGAAACAATTTATTGTGTATCTGTTTCACAATTGTAAATTATTTTATGTAGTTTTATTGCTGTTGCCTGGAATGGCTGGGGTTATGAGACCTGTTCTTCTTGCTTCAGTGTTTACTGTTGCACACCCAGAACTATTGTTTTTGGTGGAGTTATACCCATGTAGCGAGTATAACTTTTGTTTCACCCATACCCATACTTTTCAGTTCTTCTAAATTCTTAAGTAATACATTTATCTCCTGTTTGAACAGGGTTATAGGGGTGAATTAGGTCATTCATTCATAATCATAAAATGTATGAATATTGCAACAATAAACAAATACAAAAGATGGAATTTAATATGGTATAGCTTTCTTTTTGTGGAGAGATGTGACCTGACACCAACCCACACTCGAGGTTATAGCCAGAAGAGGGCGCCCTGTCCTAATACTGCTCCTTCGACTCGTTCCACCTCCTATAGCTCCTACACAAGAAACGTTTCAGCCTCCGTGCATAGGTTACATGAAAAGATACCTAACAGGAGGAATTAAGTTTAGACAGACCGCTAAATGTTTTTTGTTTAAGAAAATGTTTCAGTTTTTAAGAAAATGATTCGCAATTGTACGAGACCTATCCCATCTTCTTGCTATTCTGGCCAGAGAGACATAATAAATATATATATATGTCTATGATTCTGGCAGGCTATTTAAGTACAGTATATAATACATGTTATAGCATGTCAGATCTAACTTACAGGTGCGAAAGCTAGAGAAAGATTTTCAGCAAGTAATTCGAAACAAAAATGATGAGTAATTTTGCATTATAATATGAATGCTGAATACAATATAACACAATAAATATAATAATTGAATATTAAATTAATAACAACATGTTTCTATAACATCTTTGTAATTTTATAAAAGTAAATTAATACATTTCTTTTAATATGATTATTTTAGTTCCATCCAATCAAAATGCTGGCGATATTTTGCAGGGCCAATCGGAACCCGCCCATAGAAAGTTTGCAAACGTCATGGTATGCAACCATCACGTTAGTTATATTGCCAAAGTAAGTAGATTGCGGAATTCCGTTGAAGAATGCCACAATGTCCTGTCTTCGTAAATCTCGTCGAAGGACGGTGTCCGAGGAGCTGATATATCAACAACAGTGCAAGAACGTGGCACAAGAGAACGGGATACGCTTAGGTGGGTGTCACGCTTCTGTCTGGTGGTCGCGATTTACACCGTGCAGCTATATTGGATATAAATAACATTCTTTCTGAACGTTTACCATATTAACCAGAGTTTCCGTGAAAAACAACGTAGTTGCTGTAGTTTTTGTTCCGAACTAAGTTTGAAGTTTGTTACAATGTTGTTACTACACGTCCCGAACAAACTCCGCTATCTTCAGTAAGTTAAAGGGGCTTTGTATTTTGTTCGAAGCTGTGATGTAAAGAATTTAAATTAAGTCTTAAATTGCACCAAGAGTAGTGAGTGGATGTGTCCCATAAGTGTCCTATGTGCACCACAAGCTGTGGATGTGTAGATCGATAGAAAGCAGCAGGTACAAACATGTAATGTATGTGTGTATTTCAGGAAGTGGAAAACAGGAAACTGAGCACAGATTTGTTGCTTTGGAATAACAACCAATTTATGTGGATTGGGGATGAATCATCAAAGCTTTATGATGTTTTGCAAACGCTGCAACACTGAACGGTTTCGTGCGTGTTTAATAGAAGTGAAATAAAGAGAGTCAGATTACAAACTATTCTCTTTGTTAAGGAATTCCTGTGATGCTGGTGACCTTCCCCTGATAGACAGTAGCCAGAGGGTGTCTGGTCACATTCTTGTCCACAGCTTAAGTGTTGCTGTTCTGAAAAACAGTGCCACCCAGGGCAATCCAGATGAAAGTAAATAACACTGAGGGCATTCCCAAAATGTCATCAATAATTCATCCTTGCATCCATTTAAACCTCTGTGACTTGCATCATGAATGTGTGGAACACCTAGAAAAATGAATGTCAGAGCTGTGCTCATCTATAGGAAGGGGACATGGGGGGAAATCTGTGTCAAGTGCTGTGAAAACATCCTGAAAGTCACATACAGTTCATGGAACTTGGGCCTACATCTTTTGATAAAAAAATCTTTAAAAAGACTAAATCCTTTTGACACGTTTTTTTTTTTGAGCAAGAAAGGAATGGACTGAAACGTAGGATTTTCAAATCCATGAAAATCTTGCTTGACGGCCACGGTGAACATTTTAAAGGCTTTAAGTCTTTATAATAAGCAAATAAAATACACAATAGCCTACCACGGACTGTCATTGTTTTTTCTGTCTTTCGCCCCATCCTCCAGCCTTTCTCCTGGCACGATGAGAGACTTTCCTCCAAGCTGGGCATTTGAACATAGAATTTTGGTTGCGGAGGAACTCGTGTCACTTTTTGTGCTTCTTGCACTTGTACTTCTGCGCTTTTTGTACTTCTGTACTTGTACTTCTTGTCGCATAAAGTTTTCTTGTCCACAACTTCAGTGTTGCTGTCCTGAAAAACAGTGCCACCCAGGGCAATCCAGATGAAAGTAATATTTTGACCAATTTCATCAATCATTCATCCTCACATCAATTTAAACCTGTATGACTTGCATCATGCTTTGGTGGAACACCTAGCAAAATTAATGTCAGAGCTGTTCTCATCCATTCACTGGAGGCATGGGCATGAAATCCATGAAAATCTTGCTTGACACTCATGGTGACCTTTCTCTTGCATTGTATAGAAAAAGGAGCCAGGTGGTTTTTGCCTGATTATTTATTTTGTGTAAACCTTTGCCTTAATGGGATATGCTAGATTAGCATTAAAGTGGAGGTAAAGTGCTATGTCATGCATTCTGACGTCTTAACACTGTCGAACGTGCTGGCTTCTCATGCTTAACATGATCAACTTGTTAAAAAACGAGTTAGACGAGTATTTCTATGCTTGATACGCTCCCCCGACACTCCAACTTGTTTCGGAAAGTTTTTTAAAAGTCTGGATCCCTGTTTCGTAAGATGGATCCTATTCCTTTTATTGGGCAATTCTCCCGGAAAAGCACGGAAAGCCAAAATAAATAGCTCGCCCACGCGCCAACCGACGAGCATAGGTTATAGACCCGCTTATCAAGATTGTCTGCACTGCGTAAAGATTGGCTGCGCTGTGGGCCTGCAGCTGCAACACGTTACTATTGCGATAGGGAGAGAAGTTTGGGGTGTGTTTGTTTGTTCACGGCATTTCAGTGATGATGTTATATACATGTTGGATATAACGCTGGATTTGGAGATCGTTTGTAACTGGTAGATGGCGCAGTCCCAGTGCTAAAAGATGCCGGGCATGAACAGCACGCGTGCACGTGCATGATGTAAAAAACACACGAAGGGATTAATGCGATGATGCGCTCGTGCTGTTGTTGCGTCCCACTGCCTGCCTCCAGCAGCTCGTGTTTTTCCGGAAAAGTCCGGAGATAATCCTTTTATAAATTTGATCAAACAAAATACTCTTCGAAAGATTAATATGAGATTGGCAGTGTGTTACCCGATCTTCAAGTCACAAACTCACTCAGGCAGCCATGCCTCATTTTATCTACAGTGTTGTATTGGAAAGTTTTGGTGACAGTCAGGTTTTATTCTTGACTCCTGCTGCAGCATGTTTACTTGAATACCTAAAACCAACTTTGCAAATCAAGTCTGGCACTGTTTCCATCATTTTTAGAATATTACAAAAATGAAACAAATTAAAAAGGGCCCGCAGGAACTGATGATTTGCTTTTGCACAACAGTTGAACTTAACGTGGCACGCTGAATGCTTGTGCAATGTGCTTTGAATGTAAAGTAGCCTCAATCCCATTTCCCTAAAATTCTAATTGCTCTTTTACTTTGCAAAGTAATGCTAGCGTGAGACCACAATGTTCACTCGAGTAAAACTGAGTAACGTTGTGTTAGTTTTGAGGCCTACGTAGTTTTGAGTGTGCTGAGGAAAATCATGTTTATATCCAAGTCTCATAAACAGCCCCTGTGGCAGGAGCTCGTGAAAAATATGCCACAGTGATTGTGGTTATGCCCATACTCTAGGCCTCAGAAGCTGGGAATATTCACAGTTCCTCTGAACTATAAAAACCAACTCAAAAGTTTAATCAGGTTGGTCATTTATGACACATATTTTTAAACAGTAAAAGTAGGAAGTGAAAGAAATGTTATGAAAAGAATGATCATTTATTGCAACACTGACGTGCATTGAACACGTGCACCACCCACGTATGTTTTCTTTAGCATTGTAATGCTATTTATACCTACTTTATAAAGAGAACACAGTTCTCCTATAATAACTGTTAGCAAATAGAAAGCTGGATTTTAATTTGTAGTTTTTGGATGGTGAACTCAGACACATATGACACAATTAATAGGAGTTTCATATATTTTATTATGATTCTACACACACACTGCTTCCATGTATACCGTTCTGTTAGATTGCCATCTGCTCATCTAGTAACATTCAAATTAACTTACTTTATGAAAAAATATGAAAATATTTCATGTTAGCGGACTAAGTTAAGTTGCACAACAAAAGGTACTTTTTAAGAGTTAGATGAAGTAGAAATAAACTATGTTAGCACTTTCTATAGTGTGTGTTTTCATTTGGCTTTGAATCTGTACTGTAGGTGTGAAGGTTGTAATCTGTGGTGTGTTCACACACTAGCCTGATTTCTGTGAGGGATGCAAATCACTTCTAATCTTTTCTCCTTATCAACATTGCGGGTTTGTGGTTTCAACACACCATTTTTATGTGAATTTAAATGGAGAGAAAACCGGAGCGAGTGCATTGAATATACATTGAGATACATTGACAGCGATGCACATCAATATTCCTTGCATTAAAATGGTCTCACACTTACACTATGTACTAGTAGACTACCTACTGGTTTAAAAGGGCCGATGCAATGTATTTTGAGGATTATTAAGAAAACGACACCATTCGAATAATAGTTGCTCAGTCTTGGTTCATTTATTTTAACCTTTACCTCACAGATAGCTCACCAAGCAGGTTTTGACTGTGAAAGGTAAATGTAACTTTTTGCTTTTGTGTGTAGTGATGTATGTAGCCAAGCGCATTATTCTTATACTTTGAATGACTAAGCTTTGAAGAGTTTTATGTCATGGTCTATATTTAGAGTTTTACTGGAAACTGGTTAAGGTGCATACACTGTTACATAAGTGTGGTCTTGACATCTGTAGTTCATGTCAGCTGATCAACTCCTAACCCATTTTACGACTTTTGGAAATCCATTCCCACCAACACACCAACCCTATTCTTTACTGTACCTTTAGGTCTGGAGGGAGATGTGGACCTGCAGTTTTTGCTGAGGGGTGGAGACCTGTTAAAGGTGAAGTCCGACTCATGGAAGAAGACCCGCTTTCTACAGCTGAAAGAAGACTGCAAGACAGTGTGGCTGTCATCCAGCAAGAAGTTCAAGAGTCAGAAAATCTGTGAGTACCACCCTACTGCTGGACTCAAATCCTCATCCCCAGGTTTATCGTTGCAGTATTGTTTTCCTAGCTGGTAAATGTTTTGTCATCTGCTGACATCATCAAGTATTACATAAGCCTAACTTCAGAGAGCTCTCCAGCAAATTCTGTTTAATGTGCCTCAAGCAGATATCGGCCCTGCCCTTCAACTCAACCGCAAACAATATTGAAGTCTGTATCAAACAGAGGCTTGGGTGGGAAAGCAAACCGATGGAATGACCAGAAAAATATTTGTAGTCATCTTCAAATCTTTTTCCCACATGTTGTCCCGAGCCCTCGGCATCTCATCTCTTTCGCCCAGGTTCCTCCCGGCCAAAGGCCGCACGTTAGACCTCTTTATCTGCTGCCTGCCAGACTGTAGCTGTCTAATCTTTCGTCAGTGTGTGCGAAGGGGAAAAACATCACAGGCCTAACGGAAATTACAAATAGAGCATAGCAAACAAATTTCAGGAGAAGACACTAGATATCTTTTGTATTTTGATTTTGCATTATATTACAGCTGGCTAGGAAGAGTATTACACATGCAGCAGAGACATCACAGTCTTGTTCTGAAAACAATGATGTCAGAAGGGTTGGAAAATTTAATTTGACACCCCGAATCAGGATTTATATGTGCCGTTAAAAGTTACAAGTTGAATTGGAGTCCACATGCTTATGGAGCTTAGGTTTTGTGTGAAAAGTATTGTATAACATAATATTTCAATTTGATAAGCTGTTGGTTTGAGAGGACGAGAGAGACACGTTTTTCACCTCAGGAAGTTGGGTTTTTATTATCTTGAAGTGATGGTGCCAAGTTTATCACAACTTTAAATGGTTTGGGCCGGGAGAAAACTGAGGAAACTCCGCCCACTGTCAACAATCCAGGAATGACACTGACTGTGTTCTTTTCCTAACACCGTGTCTACACCAGACGCAAACCACCTAGCAACGCCCTAGCACTCACTCAGAACACCCTAGCAACCATACAGCAATCCACTAACAAGCCTTCAAACACCTTCGCCACTGCACAGCCATACAACAATCCCAACATTATCAAATCATTATCATTTTTATAGAAATTCTGAAAACTATCACTTATTCACCCTCATGTCATTCAAAATTTCAAACCCAAAAGAAAATATTTTGAGAAATGTCTCAGTGGTTTTGTTCATACAATGGAAGTCAATGAGGGCCAATGTTGTTTGGTTACCAACATTCTTCAAAATATCTTATTTTGTGTTCTGCAGAAGAAAGAACGTCATACAGGTTTTAAATGATGTTAGGGTAAATAGGTGTTGTCAGAATTTTCTATTTTTGGGTCCATCCTATTTTTTAAAAAACTTTTTGTATTCAGTCAGTTAGCCAATGCTTTTATTTTCATAGATTTCTTACAAAAGAAGAAATATTATGAATGATACAATATACATCATGTATATCAAAGCTGTATACAGCGCTAGATATTTTATGTTCGTGTATGAGCAGGACCTGCATGCTTCACCTCTACAGGATGTGGTTTGGTGACAGGAAGTTATTGGGACTGCAGGGTATTGGAATAGAAACTGTGAACTGATGATGAGACCTGCTTGCAGAACAAAGAAAGAAATATTCTTAAAAGTTATGATATGATGTCATAGCTTACACATTCAAATAAACAGGCCCTTAATGTAAATAAATAGCTGTCGTTGGCATGTTTAAGCTTTATTTTGGCGGAATACGGCTACTTTTGAATGTAGAAAGCTGTTTTTTTCTCACATAGTGTGTCATACTCTAGCTACATATTCCAGACTGTCAGTGTTAACCAACCAAATCTTCAATGGCAATATTGAATGCCATAGTGTTTATATCTATTTATCATTTCTGGTTTATATATTCTAGATAACGTAACAACTGTTTAAACCGTTTTAATGATATTGTTTTGGATACAATAAATGCAAGAATAAATGTAGCAAAATTCAGATTTTTACCCAGTACAGGGTTAGCGTCTTTCTATCATAGTTTCAGTGGAATATGAAGGATGTACAGTAAGCAGGATTCAGAAAATATACTATGTTTCAGGGATTCCACATTTGCCTTTTATAAGCACGGCCACATCTGAAGCAGCAGATTATCTCCAGCTGTGGGGATTCTGTAGTATTTGTTCAGCTCCAGTCTGCAGAGTCACATAACCCAGCCCTAATCTGATTGTCTCACTAAACCATCCATTGTGCTTAAATGTTTCATTAGGGATTATGAACACATAATACAAAAGAATGCACACCTCTCTATTGAAATACCCGGCATATGTTGTGTATTTGGTTTTGGCTGATGGTGTGCTAGTATTCCCACACGTTCAATAAATCTAACTAGCAAGGTTCCCATGCTGAAGGGCTTCCACGAGACAAATCAAACTGAACATTTAGTTTTGCTGGGTGATGTGGTTCACGATCTAGACCAGCACTAACCCTGCACTAACCGACATCAACCAAAATGGAAATTCCTGTTGGTCTTCACTTCTTGTTTATCAGACAGGTTTATCAACTTATTTGCATTCCTAACAGTGAATTAAAACTCAGTTTCTCCTCTTTATTACTTAATTGTCATTTTTAAAGTAAGCGTAGATAAAAAAACACACTCTTTACCCAGACTGGTTTTCTTTCTAAACACTGCAGCATTTGTTGGAATTTCCCCCATATGTGTGTACCGTAAACACAAACAACTACACATTATTCCGTACATTAAGCTAACATTAAACATGCATAATCTGATAGGAACAGGGGTCAGATTGTTCTATTTAATGGTGTGTTTACATAAAACACATACCACTGGCTGTAAAAACCAAAGGGCAAAGCAGTGAATTAAATGTACATACATTTCAGGCATATTCAATAACCCTCAATAGAATGACAATACTGAGGTTATTATCACCTGTCTGTCTGAATGGTCGTATTTACCTTTTTTGGCACTGCCAGGGGGTTTTGGTGGAGTATATTGTCATCCCGCTCTGAACACCCAGCTCTTGATAGATCGGACTTAAAAACGTTTTATCAACGTGTAAAAATTGTGAGGAAAATTGCGGTACTCAAAATTTTAATTTGTGAATCGCAAATAACTTAATAGTTTAAGTAAAGAAACATTTCTTGCCTTATCCGCAGTCAGCCTCGAGGAGGTCAACTCTGTGCGGCACGGTCGGCAGACTGAAGGGCTCAAAAAGTACACAGAGCCATCTATGGAGGACCGCTGCTTCTCCGTCGTCTTCATAGGTCGACGCAAGAACCTGGACTTGATCGCTTCATCCAAAAATGAGGCCATGCAGTGGGTCAGAGGTTTGGAGAAGGTCATCAGCAGCATGCGCAACCTGAATCGCCAGCAGAACAGCGAACAGTATCCTTGATCTGTTATGTTCAAAGGGGGTGCTAGTATTATCGTAATTATAGGTACATGTGTAAGAAAGGTTTTAGAATTCAGTTGTTGACACTTTGTAGGTTACAGGCAAAAGTTACTCACCGCCATTTTTACAATGATTCAGGGTTAATGTATTTGATAACCTGAAGAGTGATACAATCTGGCTGGGTCCGTGATTGCAACATTATTTTCCAATGGATGATTTTAAAAATATATAGGTTTTTGTGTACAGTTCCCAAAAACATGAAATACATTTTCAGCATTTACTATCCAGTCCTTACATCACACAAAAAGCTGGATCTACACCTGCATGCGCAAAGCAGACAAGAATGGTGACAACAAAATGACGTTGAAGGAGGTAAAGAATTTCATGCGACAAATCAATTTGGAGGTGGACGACAATTATGCTGAAATGCTGTTTACGGTAAGAGAGAGACGTTTCATTCAAACTTATGCAGATGTTTTGTTGTGATTTTATAAATCTGTTTTGCTGAACGAAAATAGGAAAACATTTTGGATCATTGAAATCTTTTGTTATAAGAATTAAGCTCCCACACAGCTATGATTTATTATTTTTTCATAATAGTATTTACATCTCATGGGAGCATTTGATTTATTTTTATTATTATGCCTTTATTTTAAATTTGATTGAAATCTATTACATATATTAATTTGTAGTGTAATTCAGTAACGTTGATAAAATAACCATTAAGAATAAAGGGAATAAAGAAGATAGTATCACAAGGCTTGTAAAGACTTAAACAATGCTTCATTATTATAGATTCATTGATCATTTGTCCTGATTTTCATGCTGGTACATTTTTCAATTGTTTTCCAATTTTGTTGTTCAATTTTGCAGAAATGTGATACTTCAAAGTCAGGCACTCTGGAGGACTCCGAGATTAAACATTTCTACGAGCTGCTGACTTACCGCGAGGAAGTCGACGTGATCTTTAAAAAGTACGGCCATTATAAAGAGCAGATGAGCTCAGACGATCTGCTTAACTTTTTCCAGCATGAACAGAGGGAGCCAGTGGGTTTGGAATATGCCCATAAGATCATTGAGAAATACGAGGTGGATGAGACAGGTAATGGAACTTAACCTGATGACATTAACTAACACGAGGCTCGATTTCTATAAATGTAATTTTCTGTTCTTCAATTTTTGTAAATGCCGTGTTTTTCGATTTTCCTAGCCAAACAGATGAAGCAGATGACTCAAGATGGCCTCCTGATGTATTTCAACCATGAGGACGCCAGCATCTTTAACTCCGCTCACAAAGATGTGTACCAAGACATGCGACAACCATTCAATCATTACTTCATTTCCTCTTCCCATAACACCTATCTGATGGAGGACCAGCTGAAAGGTCCAAGCAGCACAGAGGCATATATCAAGTACGAACATAACATCTAATAATATATTTAATATCTATTATATCACTGCTGTCCCTCTGAAACCTTGAATCTCCATATTTTGTGATTTTTATTTTTTGCCATAAATCATCATCACAGACAGTTCTAGTTAACTTTAAGCAGTACATGTGAGCTAAGGGTTTCTGTTGTCTTGTAGAGCGTTACTGAAGGGCTGTCGCTGTGTGGAGCTGGATTGTTGGGATGGTGCAAACGGGGAGCCCGTCATCTACCATGGACACACGCTCACATCCAAAGTGCTCTTTAAAGATGTCATCAAGGCCCTCAAAGAATATGCTTTCAAAGTAAGTGAACTGACATTATATAGACCACTTTGCAAGACGTAAACACATCTTGTTTCAGTACAACAAAATTCAATGTTAAATGTTAAACAACTTTAGAGGTCAAGTGTATGAAATTTAGCAGCATCTGGTGGTGAGGTTGTGAATTGCAACCGATACTCGCTTTTTTGCCCTGTAGAGCAGTTTGTCCGTATAGGGCAACACGACAAATTCCATGTAATGTAATTCCTGTGTATGTAGATAGAAAAAGCTCATTCTAAGGTAAAAAAAACGCTTCATTATGTAAGGTCTTTATACACCTCTGAACACAACACATAGTAATGTCTATTATATTGCATTTCTGTCAATAGATCCTCCAAACAATAACACACAGCACCTTTAAGACTGAAAGTGCTTTATGTTTACAACTTACAAAGCAGTCTATATTTATGAAGAATTCTCTGTCTCTTTTACGCTAGACCTCAAAGTACCCAGTTATCTTGTCTCTGGAAAACCATTGCAGCACAGAGCAGCAGAAAACCATGGCCCATCTCTTAACCTCCATCCTGGGCAGCGCTCTTCTCACTCAACCCCTGGGGAATTACATGCCCAGTACATTTCCAGGACCTGAGGTAAGTCTTGTCCATCCCTTTAATAACATAGACTTGACGTGCAAATGCTGCTGAACCTACAAAACACACTGTATACGAGCTGCAAATTAAAAAATAAAAGTGAATCAAGTTCACGTTCTTTACATACTAGAGATGGCATATCGCCACCTGCTGGAGGATGGTGACAGCACAAGACAATGACAAAGACACATGACTGAATGAAATCCAGATGACCTATTAAAAGCTTTTTTCACCCCACCCCTTTATTTTACCTCAAATGACTTCCTCATCATCCCCTATCACATCCTGTTGTCCTCTGTATACATGAATTCAAATCATGTCTCAAGAGGGAGGAAGTGCATTTACCATTAACGTGTTGCGTAACATGAGCTTTTTCACATCTTTAACTAGATTTATTAGATTATTTTCAGAAACATTTCAGTCAGGTTGTAGTTTGAAGGACCAATGTCAAGACAGCACTAGTTTAAACAGGTTTTTACAGAGCTGTCCGACTCCAGAGAAAACTGTGGTTAGGTGGGAGGGGCTTCGGTATGATGTCACAGCCTCAGAGTTTACGAGCTTGTCCTACAGGCATGTTTGGAATTCGAGCAGCTGGATCTGTTTTGAGGCGTGAAAGGCAATTTTGTGTTTTCGTATGTCGAATTATGTTTCACATAGACAGTAACGTGAGCTTTGTCCCTTACTGAGACGTTCTGCCAGTTTTCATAAATGATTCATATGGAAAAAATCTACCGTAGAGAAATAACAGGAAGAGATCATCTCTTCATGTCTATTGTTGTTATGCTCTGAACGTGATCTGTAGTTTTTTACTAGCTGTATTTAGATCTGCGTGGAGTTTATGACCATAAAACAAAACTGTGCAGATTTCCTTTGATAAAAACATTTGTCCTATACATGTTTTGTTTGCAGGAACTAAAGGGACGTTTCCTAATCAAAGGCAAGCGTTTGAATAAATTAGATGCGTCGTTCAATAATAACAGCACAGAGGACGTGGACAGTGTGTCTGAGGAAGACGAATCTGCTGAACTGAAAGAGAACGAAGAGAAACCCAAAGGCCAGGTTTGTTTTAAAAGCCTGCAGTCATTCAGAGATCAACAACACATCGGCTTTTAAGAACTTTTACTATACCACAGACGAAGAGAAAGAACAGGTCAGAAGACTCGAGTGGAAGCGCAACAGTCATGGACCAAAGCAAATAAAAAGAAATTACATGCAAACTGTCTACCGAAGCAAGAAAACATCACAGGTCACAAGTGACCAGCATAGTTAAATAATCACATTGTCATTTACAGATATATATTTTTACATACAAATATGACAAATTTCAGTGTTGTGGCTATTGAATGAAAGTGATGAGAATATTAAAGTACATTGGCAGTGCATGCACGTCTGTGGCAATATTTGCATACACAAAACTGTGGCAGATAAGGTCGAGTTCAAATCGGCACACTCAGCTGTCGCAGACATTCCCACAAACACCTGATTCAAATCAGAGAAGCTCAGATTTCCTCGGCTCATAAATATTCATAGAATATAATACAAAGCTTAAATGAACTGAAAGTCACCAGATTGTCCAGCAAATGTTTGTGCATCGCTGTATGCATGAGATGTGTTTTTGTATTTTGTAGAAGTCAAAGAAGATCAAACTGGCTAAGGAACTGTCAGATCTCGTCATCTACTGCAAGAGTGTTCATTTCAGTAGTTTTGAACATTCAAAAGAAAACCAGGCGTTTTATGAAATGGCCTCTTTTAAGGAGAGCAAAGCTGTGAATTTTGCGGAGAACTCGGGTAATTCCTTTTGGCTATTTATTTCTTTTTCATCTGGCTCAAACATCAAGCATGACGTTTTATCGGATTTATGTTGCCTGATATCCTATTATCGATATTTTAAAGCCACAGCATATATTCATCACAACATGGATAAATTGAGCCGAATCTACCCAGCTGGCTCCAGAACAGATTCTTCCAACTACAATCCAGTGCCATTGTGGAACGCCGGCTGCCAAATAGGTTCGAAGCTCCTATTATTCACACTTAAACAATATTAATCAGTTCACCTCAAAATGAAAATTGCCATCATTTACTCACTCACAAGTTGTTCCAAATATGTAAACATTTCTTTGTTCTGACGAACATAGAGAAAAATATTTAGAAGAATGCTTGTAACCAAACGGTTCTTGGCCACCATTGACTACCATAGAAGGAAAAATGCTTTATAAATTTATTTTTTCTGTTGAACACAAAAGGTATTTTTTAAGAATGTAGAAAAGCAAACCGTTCTGGGACACTATTGACTACCATTGTCATTTTTCCTAATATGGTCAATGGTGGCCAAGAACTGTTTGGTTACAAGCATTCTTCAAAATTCTTTAGACATTTATGTAGATTTGGAACATCTTGTTTTTGGGTGAACTGTCCCTTTAACACCATTGTTCACAATGTGCTGCCATTCAAAGCTGCTTCTCTGTTTTTATCTCTTATTTTGGTCCACAGTCGCTCTGAATTTTCAGACCCCCTGTAGGGAGATGGATCTGAATCAGGGCTGCTTTCTACCCAATGGCAAGTGTGGTTATAAACTGAAGCCAGAGTTTCTGAGAGACCCAGCATCACAATTCAACCCTGTTAACCTCAGTGTCGGCCCTTGGCTAAAAAAGAAGAATTTCCATGTCATGGTGAGACTAACCATATTGTTTGAATGCTTCTCCGGTGTGAAAAAAGTCACAAGCTGAGCATAAATATGATGTCAGCAAAGAACACTGTGACATCTGCTGTCACCTCTATTATGTGTGATTGAGAATATCCAGCACCCACAAATCTCTGTCACCCATGTGCCCAGCCTTAAACACTTACCGCTTTATATAAATTATATTATATTGTGTCTGTTAAGGTCATCTCAGCCCAGCAGCTGCCGAAGCTCAATAAGGACAAACAATCATCCATCGTGGACCCTCTGGTAAAAGTGGAGGTCTGTGGCATACAAGCTGACAATGCCATACAACAAACGAATCACATTGACAACAATGGCAAGTGAACCTACAGTGCATTCGTTCAGCGTTGATGCATTTGAAAATAAATATTTGAGGCGCATAACCGGAAATGTATTAATAAAGTGTTTTTTTAATTGTTTATAGGTTTCAATCCTATGTGGAATAGCAGGTTTAAGTTCCTCGTTTATGTACCGGAACTGGCTTTGGTGCGATTTTTGGTGGAGGACTATGACGCTTCTTCCCATAATGACTTTGTTGGACAGTACACCATCCCTTTCACCAGCATGCAGATGGGTTAGTTAAAAAAAGTCTAAAAATAAAATCAGTCTTATGTTTATTAAAATTCCCTTTTATTTAGTTTTATTCCAATTGTGTTCCATGAAAAATGGACATAGCATAATAGAGAAATAGGCTATAGAGAAATAATATGACACAAGTATGAAGTTGTGCTCCCTTTAACTGAAGTGACTGCGAGGATATTTAATAATTCTGCAACGTTTCTGTTTCTTCAGGCTATCGTCATGTACCTCTGCTGACTAAGAGAGGAGACCTCATCCCTTCAGCGGGACTCTTCGTACACATCATGATTCTGGATGCTGTTTAGACTCAACAGTGTGCAGCCCGCTGAGGAGGACAACCAACTGTACAACTAAAATCTTCTCAGCAAACACATTCTAGGAAAAGTTTCCCTAAGTTTTGGATAGTTCATCAACTGTCTATCCTTCCTTGCGTGCACTTTTTAGGTTACAATACATAGTCAAATGTATATTTTAAATCATTTTTGAATGATTTTACCCCCACAATCATAAAATGTGTGTAGATTCATGCAGAAGGTTTAGAAGTTACTGTCTGTTACAGTAGCGACTCACTGTCATTTAAGTTTTTGTCATGTGGAACTAATATGTTGTGAAACATATTTATTTTGTGTTAAATACGGATTAAAAAAGGACGATTTACATTTTATCTCTAAAATTGTTTATATTTAAAAAAGTATTTAAAAATACTACTATGCCTCATTATCATATATCAGAGTATTTTAAATAAGTGTTTGTATATTATTTTGATAATATAACCTTTGAGGTTGACCAAACGGCAAGCCTTTATATAGTGACGATCTTATTTACGTATCTCAAATAGGCTTTGTATTTTTAAAGAGATTTAATCGTAACACTAGCATTCCTGTTTTCTAGATCTGTGAGATTTGTGGTAAATATAATGTGATTTTACTGTATGTATTAGCCTCTAAAGTGGATGAACTTTTGAATACAACAACACACTTTTAAGATAAACTCAGGATACAACCCTCGGACAGTGACCTGTTCACACAATGTTAAAAAATGTTTTTGTTTATTTTCTGAATGTTTGCTCTATGTATGTATAGATTAATAATTTAAATTGTGTTTCTATGATAATCTGAACAATAAGTTAGTATCTAGTTTTTCTTAAGAGTAGGAGAGTTACACTACAAACATCTATAACATCAAAGAAAAAACATATACTGTATATGCTTTATATTTTTGTTAAGGTGTTTTATATTTTAGGATTTTCAAGGAATTGTTGCTACAATTGTACTAGAAATATAAAACGATCTAATGTGTGATAGAGGACAGTTGTTACACAGGCAAGAACTGACTACAAATGGTGCGGTAACATCCGTTACTAATGTCTTGATGTGATGGCCTCACATTGTTCTCTTAACCTGATTTACTGACAATGCTAAAATGCTGTCACCAACGTCTATAAATAAACGCAATAAAAACATCTCAAAGTGTTCTAAGCATGTTTTTATTAGTATACTAAACAGGATTTATACATGGTAAGTACTCTAAAGACCGACAAAATCACAAGTCATAATTTCAATGTTGTATTGCAATTAAGTATTTTCATAAATATGAAGATATTTACAAAAAAATATATCAAATTATGGACAACTTTGTTTAAACGTGTGATGTTTTAAAAGAAACAAATCTTACATTGCAAAGCTTGGGCCAATCAAAGTTTCTCCTATAAGTGACCCCCCACACTACCCTAAAAAGTTCACCAATCAGATTTGAAGGTCAGATTTTGTCACATAAAAGTACATTTATTCTCAAAACAGTCCTGCCTTCTTTTTAAGGTCATTCTGACGCCATTTGGGCAGCCGTTGGAAATCATTTCGTGTGCACCCGAGGAGATTCTCAAATTCTGTATCAGTCAAACTGACCTGAAATAAACAGTGTGAATGAAAAAAGTTGAATTTAAGCAAAAACACCCTATGTACAGTAGAAACCTTACAAAACACACAATATATAATAATCAACTTTACACTGCAGTAACTGTTTTCATACTGTAAGTACAAAACAACAACTGTATTGCTTCCATTGTTTATCCCTTTGGATATAAGCCTCTGCTCAATGTAAATGTCTGTGTCAAGTTGTTCCAATATCAAGCCAAATAGATAGTACTGTTTGTTGTCACTTATTTTATTCAATTTGTTTTATTTCAAAGCCCTTTATACCCACCTCTCTTTGGTCAGGGTCCCCTCCATGATGAATTTGACCAGGGGTTTTATTCACTAGCTGCTCAGAGCTCACAGGCTGTGCTTTACCAGAGGACTGTCTCTGTGCACTGGAGCTGGACGACTGTGTTCGCTGGTTAATGGTTTTTATACTTCCCGGACCTCCAGGAGCTGTGTAATTCCCAGCACCTCCACCTGACTTCTTATTCGGATCTATGTTGTTAACACTCTACAAGAGAATTAGATTGGCATTATGTTAGTTCCTCTGACATGTGGATCAAATTTATAACTGAATGCAATAAAACAGGATTAATAAATTGGATTAAATGACAGTGATCAATGTGTTGGTGTTAGAAAGGCAAGCAGTGAATCAGTAGGGGGAAGTTTACCACAGTGATTTGTGAAACATCACCCAGCTTGCTTTTCATCTCCTCGTATGAAAGGCCACCCTGCAATAGAGTTTAGTACGTCTTTAACTAAACGGAAACAAGAATATATCCATTGCTTGTGTCTTGTAGCATTTATTGTGTGAAAGGGTCAAAAGTGTTTAATGAGAACTATGAATACAACTATGATGTTTTTGTTTATCAAAGACAAAATGTTTCTTTCCTTTCCTTTACTTTAAATAGTGTCGAGTAAGCATCGATTTGGTTTTATTTGTAGTAAAACTAAAGTAATATAGCCCTGCCGAAAATCCTAGCTTAAACCAACCAGCCATGACTAGTCAAAAATATCTCACAAATAAATACATAAATAAAAATACTACATTTGTACCATAAAGAAACCATGGCTGTTATTGTAATATAGTATGGGAATTTATTCATCAGGCATTGTTTCTGTGTTATTCTCAGAAAGATGGTGAGATGGTGACCCAAAATACATTTTACTAAAATGTTTAACATCTATAATTATTTGCTAGGCTGCATTATATAACAATAGTTTAAATATTGTCTGATATCTTTGACATGATTGATTATTGGCTACCATTATTGTCCACGCATGCGCAGCAAAGGTGATGCCGAAAATGTAACGCAGGGTTTTTCCGTCAAAAATTACTAATACATTTCATTACAGTAATAGTAGACACGTGGCTTAGGAAAACAAATATGGTAAATAAAAAAAGAGTTAGAAACAATGATTATGTTACGAAATTTCTCAAGGTGTGAAGTACAGATTGATTGCGTGGCAGGTTAGTGAATTTACGCTTTTCATTGCTGCCCCCTAGTGGACGATTGATGCTAGTTCAACTCACGCTCCACTTGTGAGGATCCCAAGCGTCAAACCAGCCAGTGAAGGTGAGGGGTTCATTGCCCTGTTTAACAGTGATAATGGCTGTCCCGGGGTCTCGTCCTGCGGGGTGGGTTTGAAGATATTCCACTGCACAAAGGTGCGCCTCCTGTGTCTCATACTGGTTAGATGAGTTACCAATCCAGAGGAAGATCTGAAAAGGGGGAGAGCAGTTTTTAAAATAGGCATGTTTATAGTAACCTGGGC